>JAQPZY010001632.1:1300000-2600000 GCA_029931535.1 Margaritifera margaritifera | reverse complement strand
TACCCGGATATTTACAACGAGTATTTAATATGTGTGCGTAAGTTCTAGTATTTGTATTGATAAATCATTTAGTAATAAACCTTTACAAAACCTTGCCTTCTCTACAGACTGGCCACACAATATGGTCACAATACGATTATTTTAATATTAGAAAAATCTCTTGATACTAGCTCACCTCATAAGACGACAAAAATTGGTTGAATAGCAGTAACTCGATCATCAGTAACTCGATCATGCGAACGTTTTAAGTGACTTTGTGAATTAGGAATAGACAAGGCTCTTTAATTCATTCTGACATTCTTTTTTAAATCGTATATAGATACAGGTATGATATGGTTGTTTTTGAGATTTGTTACTATCACCTGCCAAAGAGTGAAAAAAGAGACTAAATTTATGAATTGAGATAAAACAAGTTATGGTTAGGTTTGCCGAAATATATAACTGAGTGTGTCTGTAAACACTATACAGACGTATATCTCCAAGCTTATTAACATATATGAAGAAACAGAGAAGTCACGTTATTAGAAGAAGAAAAAAAATAAAAATAAAATAAAATAAAAAAAATAAAAAAATAAAAAAATAAAAAGAAATTAGATTATCACATTATCAAATTTCAGGTTTCTTAAATTAAAAGTTGAACTAAAGTAACTGATAATATATACCTTCATAACTGAGTTTACCATCACCGTCTATGTCAGCCTCTAATATCATTTCAGTCACCTCCTCGTCTGTAAGTTTTTCCCCCAGGCGTAGCATCACGCTCTTCAGCTCACCGTGGTTGATGAACCCGTCGGAATCCTTGTCAAAGATTTGGAATGTTTCGCGAACCTCGTCATTCGAGTCGCTTTCTCTCATCATCCTTACCATCATTCCCAGAAACTCGTTGAAATCGATATATCCATTGCCTAAAGAAAGAAAACGGAAACATTCAGTTCCTCGATATAACCCCCCCCCCCCAAAAAAAAAAAAAAACAACAACAAACAAACTGGAAACTGTTTTTATCACAACTTATTGATATTTTCATGAAACTATTATCTTTAAAAGAATTTTTTGAATGTATCATGTGATTCTAACTTTTTTCTCACTATAGTCGCTTGTTTTACCAGGAACATGCTTCAAGTGTTCATAATTCCTTCACCATTTCAGTAAAAAAAATGTAGTTCCATAAAGGTAATATCAAACGTATGCATTCGATATGTGCTCTAAAAAGATACTGAATATTTCACCGAAAAAGTGTTGACATTTGTGCACAATAGCGGCCATCTCTTGAACCCGGCATACACCAAATCGGACTAAATAGAACCAATCCGAAAAGAACTGAATCGAATATACTGAATTACATTTTATTTTGTTCGATTTAATTCAGAAGAAACTAACCGTCCAGGTCCACTTCTTTCACCATTTCCGAGAGATCCTCTTCAGATGGGTTCTGACCCAGGGACCGGAAGATGTTGCTTAGCTCCTTGGTGGTAATGGTCCCGTCTCCGTCCTTGTCAAACAAGCTAAACGCCACCTTATACTCTGCACAGTGAGAAAAACACGGCGATGATGATGATGATGTATGTGGTAGTTATAGTTGTATCAGCGGCCGCTGTAATTTCATTTAACGTTGAGATCCCTTGAAATTACTTCATTTAGGAGGCGGAGGCTTAAAACCGTACTCTAACTTCCAGAGTTTGGAAGTTAGACTACAGCTAAGCTCCACCCTCTTCGTCAGTTCTCCAATACAGTGCATGTGTAATTTCACCTCGGCAAGGTGAGCGACATTAAATACAGACGGAAGGGATGACAAAGTCGAGATAAAAACTAAAGTTCATCCAGAAGATAAACTCTAAACACATGTCATTAATGAAAAGAAAATAACCATAACTCTTGCATCATCCTTGTAATAATTGATCAAATGAATACATTTACACTAATAAATAAATAAATAAATAAATAAATAAATATATATATATATATATATATATATATATATATATATATATATATATAGAGAGAGAGAGAGAGAGAGAGAGAGAGAGAGAGAGAGAGAGAGAGAGAGAGAGAGAGAGAGAGAGAGAGATGCATAAACTAATCAAAGACAAAATAAGATTAATTGTAACGGCTCGGTTGTCTTTTCATACAACAATGTTATTATTTTAAAACATTTAGTGTCCATTTGAAAATATCAATATGCGGAAGCGTAAAAAGTGCGACCAAAATAATTTCAATAAGCGTTCTAGACTGATAACAAGAATATGTTTTACTGCATTTGCACTGAATCATCCGCTAAGAAAGAAAAGTATATTCTACTCAGCTAAAAAAGTCATAATTATTAACAAAGCTTCTGTACTTATGTGCGCCAGTAATAAGAAAATACCAGTAAAAATAAATACACAATAATATCTCACACAATTATCACCAACACAGTTATTAAAACAAGCACCATTACCTCGAAAACGAATCCATAGATTCAAGAGCAACAACTGCCTGCGCGTATCTGTTCCGTCCTTTCCTTGTGAGTACACGTGTACATGTTCCATCGTTCCTTGTGAGTACATGTGTACATATTCCGTCCTTTCCTTGTGAGTACATGTGTACATGTTCCGTCCTTTCCTTGTGAGTACACGTGTACATGTTCCATCGTTCCTTGTGAATACATGTGTACATGTTCAGTCCTTTACTTGTGAGTACAAGTGTACATGTTCCATCGTTCCTTGTGAATACACGTGTACATGTTCAGTCCTTTACTTGTGAGTACATGTGTACATGTTCCATTCTTTTTTTATGTGAGTACATGTGTACATATTCCATCGTTCCATGTGAGTACATGTGTACATGTTTTGTCCTTTCCTTGTGAGTACACGTGTACATGTTCCATCGTTCCTTGTGAATACATGTGTACATGTTCCGTCATTTCCTTGTGAGTACACGTGTACATGTTCCATCGTTCCTTGTGAATACACGTGTACATGTTCAGTCCTTTACTTGTGAGTACATGTGTACATGTTCCATCGTTCCTTGTGAATACATGTGTACATGTTCCGTCCTTTCCTTGTGAGTACATGTGTACATGTTCCATCGTTCCTTGTGAATACACGTGTACATGTTCCATTCTTTTTTTATGTGAGTACATGTGTACATGTTCCATCGTTCCATGTGAGTACATGTGTACATGTTCCATCGTTCCATGTGAGTACATGTTAAGTCCTTTCCTTGTGAGTACACGTGTACATGTTCCATCGTTCCTTGTGAATACATGTGTACATGTTCAGTCCTTTACTTGTGAGTACACGTGTACATGTTCCATCGTTCCTTGTGAATACATGTGTACATGTTCAGTCCTTTACTTGTGAGTACATGTGTACATGTTCCATTCTTTTTTTATGTGAGTACATGTGTACATGTTCCATCGTTCCATGTGAGTACATGTGTACATGTTCCATCGTTCCATGTGAGTACATGTGTACATGTTCCATCGTTTCTTGTGAGTACATGTGTACATATTCCATCGTTACAACATGACCAATATAAAAGCCCTACTATTTCCTGGCGAAATTTCCGTTCATGTTCCTACGTTTTTGTTGAAACAAGTCAATTTTCGACATCTTATGATGAATACTTGATGTATATGACATGAATACGTCTTCACGGGAACTGGATCAACGACATTGTGAGAGACTGACACAGTGTAAGAAGCCTAGAGCACCAGCAGCCTATATTTCTTGCCAAAATATGGCATATGTTGACATTAAACAAAAGGAGATGGGCGAGGTTTGAAAAGTTCACTTACCCATAATACACGGCATATAGAGAACAGAACACGCGCATTATCCAGTATCATAGGGTTAAATTGGATAACGCTTGTGCCTCGTTTTGTATATATAATTTGTAAGGACGACAATCCTGACAATGAAGCAATGATGACGACGATGCTGCAGCTACTAATGACAACAACGATGATAACGAGAAGTAGAAGAAAAATAAGAAAATATTGTGAAGTGAACAGATCAATTGAAGTTCTACTGAGAGCTTTGATTTGTGCATTGAATTTGCTGTTGATGCAAAGTAGATGCATTGCCAGATAAAGCCTCTAAGTTTAGACTGATGACGATATTTTTATTTAATCATTAGCACGGAACACGGTGCAACTCAAATTCAACAGTCACGGTTATATGAATTTAAATAGCCGACACTTTAACCTTTGCTATAGTGTCTTAATAGCCAACATTTGTTATAGGGGTCACTATGGGGTCACGTTTGGGACACTATGGCCCATTATGGGAATTTAACATTATGTTTGGGTCATTATAGAGTGTATGGTGAATATCGAAATTTAACACTACGGATGTCACTAGCTCTCTATGAGGATTGTAACATTACGGATGTGACTATAGATTTCTACTGGAATTAAAAATGATGGGTGGGTATAGCCCTCTACAGGAATTTTAACAGTATGGAGAGACGAATAAATACACACCTAATTAAAGACAACAATCTAACATACAAACCAATATCTAGGGGATTAAAGGGTTTGCTATGGTAGGATAACTAATATATATCTTAACGACCAACACACATCCTTAAAGATACTCTCTCTCTCTCTCTCTCTCTCTCTCTCTCTCTCTCTCTCTCTCTCTCTCTCTCTCGGGAAGCAAACCATTGTGAAAGTGGGTAAATTTGATATGATCACTAATATTTGTACTTACAAACCAATGTGCAAGAAGTAAAATGTAGCATGATATCGTATGATGACTAACACGCACAAATACTTACTATCCTACACCCATCCTTATAAACAAATTGACGTGGTAGAGATATGATATATTCTTTTCTTCCATTTATACACACAAACACACACACGAGAGAGAGAGAGAGAGAGAGAGAGAGAGAGAGAGAGAGAGAGAGAGAGAGAGAGAGAGAGAGAGTTAAAAAGTATAAAAAAAATAATCACAAATGGTGATGTAATTTTTTTGTCTCTCAAAATCAACACTTTAATGTGCCCCGCTCAAATAACTTTCTCATGAACTCACTAAAAATAATGAAGACTGAGGATTACGGCGGGCCCTCATTTTCATGGACAAATTCCAAATGGGGAATTAACGGAAATACAATGTACAATATAAGACAAAAATTAACTGCGAACATATGTTTAGGGTTGACAGCATTGGTTAGTTGAAAAAAATCACATTGATTAAATCCCTAGCTCTGTCTATGCTTGTTCATTGTTTTATGGTACTTCTTGACCCACCAAAGGAAATCATGCAAAATCTTCAAACAGTCTTTTCTACCTTCCTTTGGAGTGGAAATGGTGACAAAATTAAAATTACCATTCTAGTCAATGACTATAAAAATGGTGGGCTGAAGATGCCACATATTCGATCATTTTGTGATGCACTTAAGATCACATGGGTAAAAAAATTAATTAATCTACTCAATCATTCACACAGAATCGAACATAATATTAAAATTCCCACAGGGTACCATACTGACGCACCCATAATGTTAATTTCTCATAGGGCCCCATAATGGCCCATCGCTAGTGGTAAATTTTCATAGGGAACTTTACCAGCCCATCATGTTAAATTTCCAAAGGCCCCGTACCAACCCATCATGTTGAATTTCCATAGTGTCATAAGTAATGGGTAATTTTCCATTGGGCCCCATACTGTCCTATCTGTAATCTTAAATTCAAATAAATCTATATACCGTCTCATAATGTTAAGATCTCCATAGGGCCCCAACATGTCATCCGTAATGGTAATTTCCACAGGACGCATGCCGACCCATATGTAATGTTAAATTTCCATAAGGCCCCACACCGTTCCATGATTTTAATATTTCCACAGGGACCCATAATGTTATTCGTAATGTTAAACTTACATAGGGCCCTATACCATCCCAGAATGTTAAAATATCCATTGGGCCCCAAAGTGCAATCCGTTATGTTAATTTCCGTACAGCATCATACCGTCTCATGAATTTCTTTACGACTCCATACCGTCACATAACATTAAACGTTTACATAGTGCCCCAGAGTGTCATCCATATTGTTAAATTTCCATTGGGCCCCATACAGTCCCAAACATAATGTTAAATTCTCATAACTGCCATACCGACCTAAATGTTAATTTTAAATTCCTATAACAGTCATACATACCCAAACGTAATATTAAATTCCCAAAGACCTTATAGTAGCCCAAAGGCTAATGTTAAATTCAGTAGTGACCTAAACGCTAATGTTAATTTCCCATTGACCACATAGTGACCCAAATGCTAATATAACATTCTCATAGACCCTGTAGTGACCAAAACGCTGATGATAAATTCCTATATACCCCATAGTAACTCAAACGCTAATGTTAAATTATCAGATCCCATAGTGATCCAAACGCTAATGTTAAATTGGAATATCCCCATTGTGATCCCTATAAGTACTACCAGTAGTAATGGTGGAGAAGATAGGTACATACGGGCATGTATGGGTATAAGGGAAATAAACATCAGGCCGAAATTTTGTGGGTACAAGGTGAATTTAACATTAGTCCATACGTTTAACATTGGGGTACCGGCATAGCTATAAGGGGAATGGTAATGTGAAAAGCACTAACACGTACTGACCTACACCCAGTCTTACTGAACATCACTGAAAGTTACTGACTAATACACTGTCTTCCTGACTATCACCTATATTTGCTGACCAACACACCGCCTTAATGACCAGCACCTACAGCTACTCACCACCTCACACACCTACTCAACAGCACCTACACTTACTAACAGACATGTAAGGGTAGGATATATAATAAGGGAGCTAAGCAGAAATCAACCCCTATAAACAAACCAAAATCCTACCACCCTATGACCAAAAAGACCCCTACAGCTTTTAGACCCAAAGTGGAGTGAAAGGAAAAAAAGGATAGGAATGTTCACACACAAACATACTATCATACTTACATATTATCACACATGGCAAAGCAGGAGGAAACGGTTTAAATTTAGTGTGGAAGAGAAAACAATAAACAAAAGACGAAGATATCATCCACACATAAAGACAAATATTGGCAATAATTTGAGTAGTATATCTGTTTCAGAGAGATATGGGTGGCCCTGTAAAGGGCCGTTGGGGGTTAGCAAATGATTGTTAACACTGGTGACACCGCTTTGTCGCAAGCTTCTCTTTACTGTAAGTCCATACAGAAACATTCTCGTGAGTCCTCTTTGCCTTTCAAGATACACTCTTTTATTCCAACTACTGAGATAAATTGATTGAAGGCTCTTTGATGAAACAAAAGAGAAAGATACGTTCACTATCAAAGAATTCTAAACCTTTCATGACATCGACTGCATCTACTTTACTTAGACGCCAGCAGCTTCAACAACCAGCACCACAGCAGCAACAGTGAGACTTGGAAGTGGAAAAAAAGCTTAAGCAGTTGAAGCTGATGTTGAAAAGTCTATGATATTTTTTTTCAAGCCCAATGGTCCTTTTCTGGACCGCCCAAGAAACAAGAACTACTCGCTATTGCCAAATAAAAAATAATTTAACAAAATCCCTCCAAATATCTTATGAATAATAAAAAAACAAAATAAAGATATGGACATACTTTCGTTTGCTATTTCTCGTGAATGAGAATCACGATGAAATTTCAAACACAATACTTCACAAAAGTCGATTTTCTTCTTAGGAATGTCTTACTGTTTTGAATTTCTTCACTGGTATGGGTTCTTCTGCTGCTTCTTCTGCTTCAGAAATGTCCTCCATTTTCTCTTCCTTTACTCTCCTTTTCAATGTCTTAGAGGGAATGGGCTCCTCTCTTTCTGAAAGCTCATCCTTCTTCTCTTCTTTCACTTGTTTTGCTCGTTCTGGACACTCTGAAGACTAATGTCCTTTTTCTCTTTGCCTGCTTTCTCTTTTATTAAAGATTACTTTTCTTTGACGTTGTCGACATTCTGTTGCCCAATGTCCTTTATCTTGACAGACATTAAGATATCTTCACTTTTATCTCGAGAGGAGTAGCCTTGAGTCCCTCCATACGTCATGTTGGATGTGTATTTTTGAATATCTCTCTGTAAATCTTTGACCAGATGTGTGACCTTTTGTGATTCTTCCATCTTCATAGGCTGAAAATTACGATGTCTTGAATCCTCGGGACAGTTTGTTTGGAGATCACACCAATGCTACACGCTTGTTGTACGAATTAGACGAATCTCAAGGAGAACAGATACAATATATCCACGTGTGTTCGTTGTACTCTTGGGTGTGTAAATATGCTTCATTTCCCACCGGTCACCCTGAAATTTTGACAGTACACATCGACGTGGAATACATCCGTCAGTATGAAGGTCTAATCAAATGTAAAGTTTTTCCACCTCGAACATGTACCATCCCGTGTAGCCTCATCATTGCCACGGAAAACTGATGTTTCCCTATATTTTTTACGTGTGATTATTGTTTCATGCTCTCTATTGTGGATACCAATTGTTAAAAGCATACGGAATTTGGCACTTTCCTACCACAGAACAATACCAACTGGATGACAACTCAAGCCAAGGGATTTCTTTCAGGCCACATCAACGAGTTTCTCAAATTGAAACAAGAAGAGAGCGGATATCCGTCCTGGCGTCATACCCCAGAAGAAAAAGATCAATTCAAACAATGGTACTGATCCCTAGAAGACATCGACTTGGAACACTTGGTAACAGAACGAAGGAAGACGAGCGTTTGCTAACATCATGCTGAATTGTTTATGGAGAAAGCTCCTTAAAGGAACTTATTTCATAATACGATAATACTCCTTTAAATTGGGGACGACGTGTCGTGTGTGTTAGTGACTAACTTACTTGGATTTCGCTGACGGCCAAATTTTCTTTGGAAACTTCATTATCATTTCATGCAAAGATGTGACATTCAAAACTTTATGCACGAAACAAAATTGTTCTGTTAAAAGTTCTGCGATTTGTGATGAATACTTCTCTACACCTGTGTCAAGAAGAGACTCATCGCACTTTACCAACCCTTCATACCTGCTAAGTAGTGTGTGTGTGATTAGAGATGTACACCAGCAGATTTACCAGTGACACTTGGAAACAAAAGGTGACTGAATATACCAAAGACGTGTGTGACTGATACACAAGCAAGAAAAAATGAGCTTTTTTGTAATGTTGACATTTTGTTGTGACATTTCTGTATAAAATGTCTTCTGTCCTCAACCGTTTACGTCTCAAAATTTTCAAAACGACTCTAGAGTTATGACTGGATACTCCGTTCTCAAGTGATCGACGAAAGGTCAGATCGTCAAAGTTGGGAAGCACTGTATCTTCGCTATCCCTGTCACATATTGATTGCTGGACCTAGTCATTCAGGCAAAATTAAATTTGTCAAATGCCTGATCAAATACAAAGCATTTTTATTGGATCATCCTCCACAACGTATCGTGTGGTGTTACAACGAGTGGCAATCGGCTTACTGGTTACTGAAAGAAAGTCATGGATAATCCATTTAATTTGTAGAAGGGATTCCTCGCGAAGACAATTGGATCGTGTCTGACTCTAGTCAAACGCAACTCGTCATCTTCGATGACATGTTAGGAGAAGACGAAGAAGAAATTAAACATTGGTTTGCACGAAAGGACACCATCGTAACGTTAGTAATACTTATGTCACTCAAAATTTATTTTAACAAAGTAAAGCGCATCGCACGATCAATCACAATGCTCTTTATGTGGTGTTGTTTAAAAGTCCAAGATACAAGGAATCTCAAATTCAAGTGTTGGCTAAACAATAAAGTACACCCTAGCTGAATTATGCTTTTGACGATGCCACTTAACTGTCACATGCATATTTACTTATCGATTTAAAACCTACTCCAGAGTATGTAAAATATCGTATGGATTTGTTGCACGATTGGTGTCAAGAAGCCGGTCGAGTGATTTACACGTAACCTTCGCTTTCGTCTTCAAATTTAAAAAAAACCCCAAATATATATATATATATATATATATAAACGGCATACTTCATTTCACTCTCATCCTCCTGCCAAACTGATTTGTGCACTGTATGCTATTATTCGCGAATAAAATGCACAAATGTGTTCGCATTTAGAAGCCAGTCTTAAAGAAGTGTCACGACGATGGTTTACTTTTGACAGTACGTCAATTGCTACAAGGACTCATTTACGTTCCTCATCAAACGCAACGTGTTCTTGAAAAGCATAAAGTAGCTTTGACCCAACTGGCCGATCGAAGAATCTATACTCACAGGAAGAAATACAATATCTTGAAACCGGATGGAAGTGGAATTTTAGGATGAGTGATTATTCGTTTCATTTCACGATGGGATCCTAATACCGTAGCCAAAGCTAAGAACGCGAAACCCCCAAAACCAGAATACAAGAGAAAGACAAAGAAGAAGAAGAGAGTGGCAGTGAGTTCACACCCAAAATCCTCCTCTTACAAGAAAAAAAACCAAAATAACCACCACTTCACCCTCGAGAAAGAGAGGCACTGCGGCTAGAACGTGCACGTACAAGCACAATCCTCGACATGTAGACACTACACCATCATCCCTTCCCGTTCTCCCCTTCTTTACTCCGTTATTGATGATGTCATCCAAACCTGATTTAAGTCAAGTGTTTCACAATCTGTCGAAGAAATATAAATCAGTCTTTGAAAGTGACTCCTACTCGTCCTTCTTCGTCGTCTTCTTCTGCTCTGGCTGCAACTGCTGCGGCCCAAAAGGACGCACTCTCTATGAAAAAAGTGCAAGACAAACAGGAATGTCACAAAGTTTACTGCATTTATCCAAAGCAAGAACTTGAGTCCCATGGCAACATGCTGATAAATGCTGCTTTTCTGTTAGAATTGATCGTTGGACCTCTTTTAGGAGGAATGATGTGGTGAATATAAGTCTATAATTTAAACATCAATCAATCATAAGTCTTGCAATTCATCGTCGACCTGACAACTTAGAAGCAAAATGAGCCTGACAGTGAAAGTAGGGAAATTAAGGGAGCTTTGCCCTATTTAGAAAGAGTTGAACACCTTCTGGGCAGAGTAAATGAGTATTACCCCCATCCAAGGCATATCGAAAAGGGATGATCTCCTTCAGGATGGGGAAAGAACTTACACGATAAGTAATAAATGAAGAAGTGCACAAGATAAAGATGGCATGGAAGGAGGAGAGGAAGAAGGAGTAAGAGAGGAGGAAAAAGGATTTCCATCACCTGAACCAAAACTGGATGAGGGTATAGGAGAAGCTGAGGCAAAAGAAAGCAGAAGAGCAGCAGCAGCAACAACAACTGCAAAAAACAGTTCCTTATTCACCAAACGGAAGACTGGGAGATATAAGCAAATGGGCCTGATTTTAGGCTCACTGTCTCCATCAACCCTTGGGGTGAAGTTGGATGGAAATAACAATGTGCTGCATGTGGAGCCCGACCCGGGAGGTGCGTCCATTAATGGAGGGTGGTAGCTGAAAAAAAGAAACCAAAACCAAAACCAAAACCAAAAAAAAACCCTTTTCAGGGACATCCAATACTCTTAGAAACAGAGATACTATTCAACCGTTGCAACAAAAAAAAAAAAAAAAAAAAGAAAAAAAAAAAGAAATAAAAAATAAAAAATCTACGTGTTTTAATATTTGTGTCTCTTCATAAAGGAACTAAAACTTAAAACCCATTATACCTCTTATATGAACACTCCTATCTTTTGGCGTGTGATAGCATGTTTATGTGTATGCAAGTGTAGTGTGTGTATTAGTAGTCCTACCCTCTTGTGTATGATAGTATGTGATTTAATCCCCCTTCTTTTACATCCTATCCATTTCGTCGGATAATAAATGCGGTGTATTAGATAGTATGTGTGGGGTATTGGATAGTAGCTGACTGAGTATTGGTCACTACACACGGCGTATTGGATAATAAATGTGGGGTATTGGCTAGTATGTGTGAGGTATTGGTCATTACACACGGAGTGCTGGATAGTAAATGTGGGGTGTTGATTAGTATGTGTGGGGTATTGGATAATAGGTAACTAGGTGTTGGATAGTAGATGACTAGGTGTTGGATAGTAGATAACTATTTCACATCACATTTCCTCTTGTGCCCTATATAGTACCTTCATGTTAAACCTATAGACATTTTTAACATTACACTTCCCCTTGAGCCCCATAAATGTTTCAACATGGAGGAGGGACATATTTAACATTACATTTTCCCTTGTGCCCCACACAGTCACATAATATTAAACCTATGAACATTTTTAATATTACATTCCCCCTTGTGTCCCATATAGTTCCACAATGTAAACATACGGCATAATGTTAATTCCCCTTGTGCCCTGCATCAGCCTACATTACTACTAGCAGCCATGGCATTTCGTACGCCGATTGTGGAAAAGGATATTGTATGTGGGGATTTGATTTCACTGCAGACCAAGGCAGTGACGAGGGACATTTTGACCTTTTAAAATCAGGTCAACTCTGTGCGGAGAAGAACACAGTCAACTTGATTACGTATGCTGCATTCGATAATACCCTGAAATCAGCAGGCAGAGAGAAGTGATTTTAGACTATTAAACATGGAATAAGAAGCCATGGACATAGATGAGGATGATTATTCCCATCCAGAACAAGAACTATAGCAGACACAGACATCATAACCATGGGATAGTAGGGGTGAAGAGAAAGAAGAAACAGTAGTGATGTCACTATGACCAGAACAAGAACACCACTTAGTTTACTATTTTGCTCACCACTTAGCTAAAAGAATCATACTCCTGACCAGAGAACATTGTTATGATTGTCAAATCGATCATCCAAGTCAAAAACAACACGACAAATATTTGATGACGAGTTAAGAAGAAAAGCTGCAAATTTATCCGAAAGAAGCATGGCCCCTGATGCCAAAAGAGACGATCTTGAAAGTGAAAGTGTGGTAGACTTGAGAGATCATTCAACTCTTCCACTAACTTTCTTGAAGACGAAACGCATCGAAACTCTCTTGCAACAGACTACCGAGACTTTCTGTTCTTCTACTTACTTGACACACCTTTCTTAAGAAAAAGTCAAGCGTGAAATCATTGCTTATCATTACCTGTGAGAAAAATGAAAATGAATACATGGGAACTTCATTTCCTCCTGACCTACAGTTCGCACACAACGTCACTGGAATCCATTGGTGTGCTAAAGATTAACTTCCTCATCGAAAACTTAAAGACGTTAAGCTTATTTATTTAATAAAAAATGAAATTCATCTTCAATTTTTTTTTCTGCCGGTAACTATATTAATAGGAAGTTCTCCTAATCTAAAGAGAGTGTACAACCCTCTTATTTCGTTATTTTCAACAACATATAAGTATTTTTCACATTCTATACGACTTTTATAATTCCTAGAATTCTTTAAAGAGGCTGATTCATTTACTTCTTCATGTCACTCTTGCAAGTTGCAATCCATTAACAGTTGTCTAAATTGCACAATAAATAAATCAACATCGCCAATATCCCGTGATAACCACACAAAAATAAGCCCATATTTACAAAGTAGTTGTCTGATATAAACTGCCCAAGTTATTCTTTTACTATCACCCAGTGACTTTAAAATCAGGTAACATTTCCTGTGATATCTATAACTAGACATATACAACAATTTATACCAATAGTTTATACATCTAATAGAATAGTCAATATACATATTATAACGTCCACATTCACCAAGAACTCCCATGTTTGAAGACTGTCGTCCAAGAGACAGATAAAATATACAGAATTGTTGAATGAATTTCTCTACAGATTTTCTATTCTTGTATCCCTAAATCTCAGATGAATTGAGGAGAATCTGCTTGCTACGACACAATTCTCTGTGATGGAGATCGAATTTTCTTATTAATTTCTTTACTGGGATTAAAGCTTTATAAGTTTGAATAGCAAATCTTTTTATAGTTTATGACCAGTTTAATCTACTAAAAAACATTACTCCAAATAATTATAATAAGCTAAAATATTAATATTCTTTTTTCGATAGGTCCCCTTTTCATACTTTTTAAGTCTACCACCATTTCTAAAAACAATATTCGTCTTATCCGTGTTAACAGTCTAAACCCATTTTACACAAAAGAGCTCAAGTCTAACCCCATTTTACACAAAAGAGCTCCAGTCTAACCCCATTTTACACAAAAGAGCTCCAGTGTGTCTATCTTCGTTTGTAATTCTAAAACAGTATCAGCAAAAATGCACAAGTCATCAGCATGAAGAAACAGAATAATATTTTGTAATTCATTGTCAACAACGATTCCAATTCCACCATTATCATTCATAAGTGATAATAAATCATTTAAAAACAAGGAAAAAAAGGAGAGAACTTAATAAACAACCTTGTCTCACTCCAAGCTTACATAAAAAATATTCATAAAGTTGATCTAAAGAAGTTAATACAGATGATTTAATATCTGAATATATATTTTTTTAAATAGCCAGCATCCTACCATGCACACCATTTTGTAATAATGCATACCACAGCCTCTCTCCATCCACTGAATCAAATGCCTATTTTAAATTGACGTATAAGCAATAGAATCTTTTTCTTTTTTTTCGAGAGATATTTCTGTATTAAAGATTGCAACATAAGCATATTGTCTATTGTTGAATACGCCGGCCAGAATCCCGCCTGTTCTTCGGGTATCTTACCATAGTTGTGGGTCCACGTATAGAGTCTTAATTGTTACATCAAATGGATTGTCTTTTTTTAAAAAGTGGCATAATCATACCCGTTGTCCATCTATCAGTACAGGTACCATGTTAGAAGATAATATTAAAGAGAAGTGTTAAATAACATACCTTGATATATTTTTTACACTTGAAAAATTCTTCTGGAAGCCCGTCTTCAGCTGTTGATTTGCTGCTTTTAAGTAAATGAAATGCTTCCAATACTTCATTCTCAGATATTTCTGAGTTAAGAATCTGATTTGCATGATCATCATTGAGTATGTGACAAATATTATTGTCATGATTTTGCATAATATTTCTAATAAATACTGCACAATTTCGCCATCAGATGGATATACTCTGCCGTTTAGAAGAAAAAAAAAAACAAACAAAAAAAAAACAAAACAAAACAAAAACAAACAAACCGTACAGCATAACTGAATCAAACATTTACCATATTCATTTCACCTCAGTATCACTAGATTTTCTTGCTTTATCAAAGTTGTCAATATATCAATGTACAACATCGAGTAATGAAACGATCACCAGTCAGTAACCAGTATATTTAATTTTCAGTACCGCTTAAAATTTTAATCATATCATTTCTAATATGTCAACGCCATTAGAGGACCTTCCATAATATACAGGTGAACTTAACAGGGTTATATAGTACAACCTAGTATGACATCATACTGAGTCTCAAATAACTGCTTGTTCAGTAAGATAAAAATGCAGTCCCTATACTAAGTGTAAACATGTTTCACGTGATTTAAAAGTGCGTTGTGCACGAGCACTGTTACACCACAGCTTTCATTAGTATCTCTTTGGTTTGCTACACATGTATAGTCAGGATGTCATTAGTATCTCTTTGGTTTACTACACATGTATAGTCAGGATGTCATTAATATCTCTTTGGTTTACTACACATGTATAGTCATTAGTATCTCTTTGCTTTACTGCACACGTATAGTCAGGAAAAAAGTAGTGATCCTATTTGAATCACATTTCAGTAAAACAAAGTATTTCATATCATTTTACAAAGGGAATGAAATCAAAGTTTTACAACTTTTTTTTGTGCCCGGTATGTTCCAAGATAGTAGTTTGATACAATGATTATACATTTTGAAGTTATGATGGGAATTATTCATTCTTGAGCATGATTGATTAAATTTTTTACTTGTATTTATGAATTTACATGAATTATTACACTCAACAAAATTTGTCTGAGAACTATTTTTATAAACAATTTACTGATTTCTGATTACCACTTTCAATTTTGGGCCGGCCATGTCCCTAATCCTTGGTACATTCTACAACACACTGGACACGCCGTTGGTAAAGATCGTAGGTGTACATTTTGTCCATATTATAGACTTTGTCAAATCTCAGCTTTCCTTTGACACATTTTGTCCGTAGCACAGACTTTGTCGAATCACAGCTTTCCTTTGATTTTGTCCGTAGTACAGGCTTTGTCGAATCACAGCTTTCCTTTGATACCATCCATCTTCAGATTATCGAAGAATTTAATTAACTCTTTGCGCTTGTCCCTTACCATATGTGAAAAGTTCTCACTAATTCCCACTCCTGTGCCCTTCATCTTTGCGCTTGTCCCTTACCATATGCGAAAAGTTCTCAATAATTCCCACTCCTGTGCCCTTCAGTTCACTTACTTTGGATATAACAAGACTTCTGTCCTTGTGTCGTAGACATTTTATTATCATACCGTCACTTTTAACTCTGTGTGCGCGTTCTATCTCAATGTTAAGATTGTTTTTAATCACTTAGCGAACCTTGTGTTCACACTGATTCCATGTCTCCTTCCCCTTTCCTCTCTTGATTCCGAAGAATTGTTTCTTCTAGACTGGTTCTATAGGCCGTCAACCTGGTCTTCCAGGATACTCATTTTGGCCTTTAGTGTGGCATTTTCCTCCTCAAGATCCTTAATTCTTGATGACAAAGCAACACATTCATTAACCATGTCCTGTACATTATTGATTTGCTGCTAGGCCACATAAAATCTTTCATAAAATCTTTAATCAAGCTTCTCCATCTCCGATTTCATAGTCGTTATCACACGATAAACTTGGTTCTGGTCAGATTGAACAGACAACCGTATCTGTCGTGTTTTCGGTGCAGCGTTTGATTCCGCGCTTGGATTTTGTTCGATTCCCGCTGGGAGAAGTAACATAAGCAGAATGTTTAAAACAACAGTTCGTCCACTCATAGAAGGCGCAAACATTTTCCTCATCATCCCATCTCTATAACACTGTGCCCTTTGATATAACAAAATAGAAAGGGTAATAGCGAACTCACCAATTGACGCCCTGGACTAGTCTGCATTTACACCCATGATTACTTCATTGATCTTCACTGAGTAAGAGTTGAGGTTATTGTCGAAAAGTACGTTCTTATTGCACAAACCTGCACTGTGTTTATTTTTCACTTAAATGTTCAGAACACACTATCTAAATGTCATAAAGAACACATTATGTGTTTCTATACATATAAGCTAAGCAAATTCGCTTTTGTGCTCAATCGAATTAACATACAATTCTTAAAATTTGTTCACGTGAAATGGCTTCCTTCCAAACCTTTCGCACATGCGCAGATCATCCAATTGAATAATGTGAGATTACAAGGATCGGATTGCATGGTGTGTGGACAATATTGTGTGTATTTTTTTCATCAATGCAGTCTTGGATTTCCATTAGAACATTTACTGACTTGTATTGAACGTGATTTCCCTAGAAACGATGCAAAAATAGAAATGTGGTTTAGTGATCATTATGGATATCTGCTTTATTTAGCTCAGAAACGTAGTGTCCATCGATGGAAAAATGACACTGTCCTGGATCATTGGAAGTCAAGAATTATTACTCAACATTGCCTACCTTGTAATTACGTACATATTTAACTTTTTTTAAATTTGTATTTTTGAAAATATGTTGTACATGAAGAAGAGGGACTGCCCTAATCCTCACTCATCATTCATTTGTTCATGTTTTACTGAGTGGGGCTTATTTAAAAAATGTTTATTTTGAAATATGGTCTTGGTTAGTTTATGACTTTAAAATAAAATAAAAAAATTCTTTGACGTGGTCTTCCATTTTTTCTCTGTCGATCTTTCCTTTGACTTTTGTTGTAAGGGAGATGTTTTCTTTCTCGTCCGCGTACCAAATATTAGGGACGTTTTTATTCACGTCTGCGCCTCTACGATATAAAGCGGTGCGTTCACCAGTCTTTCCATGCATTGTCGATTCGACAAAGATGCAGAAAGAATGAATAGCAACCAACTGAAAGTAGGAAAGTTGAGGGGAGGGGGGGGGCACTCTCGTATTTGGAAAGAGTGGAGATCTGGGGAAGAACCTGATACAGGGAGGTAATGGAAGAACAAGTGGACAAGATTTAAAGTGCATGAAATGAAGAGAAATGGCTGAAGGAAGAAGAGCAGCAGGAACGACGATCCCAACAGTGGAAAATGTTCAGCAACGGCTGCCACTGAGCAAAGCTGAGCCAGATGACTTGAAAATGGAGCTGGAACAGCGGTAACAGCAAAATCAGCAGCCAGAATAACCCCATGTCCTTCAAGAGAAGAATTGGGAGTTGAAAGCCGATGATCCCAATTTTAGTCTTTCTGTCTCTGTCGGGCGATGGAGCACAGAAACATATATGAAGCGCTGCCCCTGCTAACGATCCTGGTCTGGTAGGTGTAGTTAGCATTGATGTCTTTAACAAAACATATCCATGACAACCCAAAACGACCTTTTCAGGGGTACCCATATCTCTCAGAAACAGAGATACTACTCAAACTATTGCCAGTATTTGTTATGTTTGTACGTTTTTGTCTTTTGTTAATCATTGTCTCTTCCATACTAAACTTGAATCCCCATCTCCTCTGTCTTTTCACGTGTGGTAGTATATAAGTATGATAGTATGTTTGTGTGCTAGCATTCCTACCCTTTTCCCCATTCATCTCACATTGGGTCTATAGGGTTATAGGGGTTGCAGGGGAGGTAGGGATTATTAGCTATGTTTAAAAGGGCTGTAGGGTTGGTTGGATTATAGGGTACTATGGTTTTAGTTTTGTTTATAGCTTTGGTTTCTATTTAACCTCCTTACTTTACATTCTACCTTTTCACTTCTGTTAGTAAGTGTATGTGCTGCTGAGTAGGTGTGGGTGTCGGTGAGTAGGTGTTCGTGCTGGTCAGTAAGACGGTGTGTTGGTCAGTAACTAAAGACGATAGTCAGTAAGAGTGGATGTAGGTCAGTATGTGTTAGTATTTTTCACATACCATTTCGCCTTGTCCCCAGACCCTATTCAAATTACAGACATTTGTCAAAATACCATTACCCTCGTACCCATAGTGTCATTTTTGTAGCCAAAACAAAGCCAAATAAAAGAAAGAAAAAAAAAAGGAAACAACAAAAACAAGAGATGGATACAAGGAGAAATATAATATTATTTTCATATTTAATTCCCCTTGTACCCATGGCACCATCTCAAAATAAACCTAGGGACACTTTTAACCTTACCATTCCCCATTTACCTCTACCAGCCCCTAATGTTAAAATTATGGACTAATGTTAAATTCCTCTTGTACTCGCTGAGGCCCCCGCCAAGATGGCGGACTAATGTTAATTCCCTTGTATACATACTGGCCTATTTGTTTGTATAATAGCCCAGCCCCCATTCCAACTACTGCCAGCCAGTATTGATAATATTTTCTACTGATAGATATTAAATGATTGTCTAATTCTACATCTATCTAATACACATAAAAAACACACAATAACAAAAATAGGCACACTATGCATTTTCATACTCACCATTTATAGTATCATTATCTAGTACACCCGCCTGTAAAGACATTATAAATATGATATATGTCTTTTCGCGGAAAGATGTTAAATTACATAAAAGAACGCCATGATGAATGGATTCGAGCTACGCCAATTACAAACATGCAAAATTTCTTTTTCTTAGTTTCTTTTTTCTTGCCCGTGATAGTGAAATAGTTTGAAAAATAACATGAGTCCTTTTGCTTTCAAAGTCTACGTCTTTGGCAACATACTGTAAGACGCACAGAGGTTCCTCTACCGAGCGAATCAAACACCTGCGTGAGGTTGGGCTGGAAGTCCCTTGTTTTCCCCTATTTCCGAGGACTTCCCGACAACATTCGTTGTCAACTGGAAGTTCTCGTAACGCGCCAAGACTAGAAACAATTTTTCTCTAATTAATAAATGAATGACCGCAATGTCACAACTATAACATCAGAATTGCATGGCTTTTCCTTGTTAGCATGCCGTGGCATGAAGCACATTACACAATTCAAACACCCAATGCAGGGAACTATTTTCCGATTCCACCCCTGGGTCAATAAAAACAACAGTCTGAACCACGTTTCGCACGTGCACTTCCACCAACTTCTACGATGAAAGGCATCTCCAAACAAAGGGATGACCTCTTCCCAATTATTCCATGGCACAAAACAGTAGTTCTTGTCACGAATATCTCCCACCGAAAGGCACAGTCTATCAACACCTCTGAATTAAGATAGGAACTACTTGGCTCCATGCCCACTTATGCTAGTCTGACCCCATCTCAAACTACGAAACCAATCCATGGCATTGCAAAGTCTCTTAAAAACTGTAAGTATGACGTCTGTTCCTAGAAATCGGCTAATTACCCGGCCTGGGATATATTTTCCCAACACCGACTTCCCATAATCAACCAACTAATCACTAAAATCTAACGAACCTACAAATAGAGACGTAAAAACAAATGGAACATACCCAAATTTATTTCAATACAAAAGAAGATGCAAACTTTTCAGACAATACTCAGATTGATAAGAATCAACTAGGAAAACACTAGAGGACAATGAATTGAGTTCTTCTTCTTTTTCTTTAATTTGTCTTCTTCTCCTCTTTGTCTGTATTATTCTCATTATCATCACCTCCACCTACCCCGTTACATAGTTGGACACAATTTACCTCCAAAATCATATACCAAGTCAATGTATATCGCCCTTGGTTATATAATTCTTTGTTAATTTTATCCATAGTAGAGGAACAAAGAAATACCTGGAGAGGTGTAAATTTTGAAAACGTCTAACACTTCAAGTTATTTGCCTCTCTCTCTCTCTCTCAGACACACACACACACACACACACACACACACACACACTATGTGTTGTGTGTGTATGTGTGTATCATATGGTTGCTCTTAAGATGCATGGGATGGAAAGGGGGTGGGGAGGGGAAGGGGAAGCGGATAAAATAATATTGCACCCGGTTTTTTCTAAGAGACTCATGACAAGACCAAGACACAAAGATCTTAGTACAGGGGTGTCAAACATACGGCCCCCCTAGACTCATTATTTATTATTATTATTTATTATTATTTACATCAAATCTGGCCCGCCATAGCAAATGAGTTTGACACTCCTGTCTTAGTACATTGTGTATAAATAAGATACGTAGATTTACCGAATACTCAACTATGCATACCATGTAAATTGTGTATAAAATAGATACATAGATTTACCGAATACTCAACTTTGACTACAATGTAAATTGTGTATAAATTAGATACATAGATTTACCGAATACTCAACTTTGACTACAATGTAAATTGTGTATAAATTAGATAGGTAGATTTACCGACTACTGAACTATGCAGACAATGTACAAAATTGTTACCATTTCTTTTTTAAGTCCTTAAGCAGGAAGTGAACAAGTTTAAATCCATAAGTCCTGTCTTCCGTACGCCATTCATGCCTTCACGTTGATCGATATACAGATTTCATCAGAGGTTAATCTATAATAACCGTCTGACTAGAACTATTAGCATGATCAGGTGATTTTGTAATTTCTGACAAATCAAATATACACTATAAAAAATACTGCCAAAATTTAAAAGGTGTTGACAAATCCATATTAGAGATTTTCTTACCATTTAAGATTTGTGCATCCCTTACAACTTTGTTCTAGGTTCTGTACTCTATTTAACAACAGGATCGAAGTTATCATACTATACAGGGGTTCTCCGTTGGTCATACAGCGAGCGGAGATAATCTGTAAATCACACCTATTAAGCGTAAAGATCTATGTATTGTACTGAAATATAATGCCTGTCTTAATCAGACATTGACAGCTATTTATTACGAACACATTGCTAATGTCTTTGTGCTCTGAGGGATAACCTTTATAAGGCTAATGTTCAAAATCAGATTAGAAGCTGTCTGCTTATATTTTCTTACTAACAATGTAAAAAGGATTGTACTTATGATTCATTCGAAGACTGGTTATTGGCCATCCCTTCCCCCACCCACCCCCATCCTAACACAGCGACACCCGGACGTTTTCGCCGCCATGAAAATTCGCAAAAGAGGACATTTGAGCCCCCAGCAACCTGAGTGTATACCATTCAAGTGTTCGCTTAGAGTGGAATACATTCTTGTCGACCGAGTCGATTTCCACCCTGTAAGACACAAGTATTTTGACGTGAACTGTATGAAGAAACAGTATGATGATGTACCATCTGAGAAAATCTTGGACTTTTGACAGAATGCGATTTATATAACAAATTTTGGCCATATGTTTTAAGGATTTTACAGATGTTACCTTTATCTTTTATACGTTATATATTTTATCTTGTTTTTCTTCGTGTTTACATTTATTTGGAAGGTTTCATCTTACTAAAATTTTGTGCAATTCATTTGACATTTTTCTAATTTTACCTTTAGTTGGCACCATATAGTCACTATTGTGGTGAGGTGCCATAAAACTCTACAACATACAAACATACCCCCAACAAATATGCTGGGAATGTCATTTGCTCTACTCTGCAGTATAACTGGGCCTGAAATTTGACCCTCACCCCACATCAGTATTATAATAGGAAAGGATGAGCCCCCGTCGAGATTCGAATCTGGGTCCTCTCACATCTCTGCCTGACAAACATTCCATAAGGCTAAACGGTCCAGACCAGCTAGACTGGTTAATATTCATCGTATACCCTCCAATGGTACACTCCTCACCACCTACCTTCAATTTGTACCTCAAAAGAGTTGGGTCTCTCTCTCTCTCTCTCTCTCTCTCTCTCTCTCTCTCTCTCTCTCTCTCTCTCTCTCTCTCTCTCTCTCTATATATATATATATATATATATATATATATATATATATATATATATATGTGTGTGTGTGCATGCGCGCGCGCGCGTGTATGTGTGTGTGTGTGTATGTGTGCGTGAGTACTTCTGCATGTGTGACCCGGATTACCACGCTGGCTTTTTTACTTTAAAAATAGAGTCATACATTTTTTTATAGTCGTTGTGGAAACAGAACTCCGTGTTCATTAAGTGCAAAACCATTCTTTGGGTGTTCGTTCTTTTCCTATGCCACCTGGCAGGGGCCTGAGAAAATTAATTTGCAATAAAATGAGTGACTGGTTCACTTCTATTCTTAAAGATAAAATAATCTTTCAAAGGTTATCATCGACTGAATGTTGTAGATACACTGGATTAACGATGATTGCTTGCCAAATGTTGGAGTATTTAACTTTTTTTTTAATAAATTGAGATTTTTCTCATAGCTAAGGGTTCAATCAATCCTAAATCACCTAAAACTGTAAAGCTTGGTGCGCTACTCATATCGTAATATTTATCCCCAAGTAAGTATAATTACATACAAAAATATGCTAACAAAAATTACCCTGTCACTAATGGTCCATAAACTATAAGCTGTATGAGTATTTAAAAATTCATTAAATTTGCACAGGTTGAAGATCATAAACTTCCCTTATCATGTACAAAAAAGAATGGTTATGTTGATGATTGAACCTTTTCAGTATAAGTCTTGTATACTTTCGTTGACCTTATCACATTGTTCAAACTAATGTCCTTGCTATTATAACAACTTAAAAAAATAATTTCTCTTTTTCATTGTTTTTTAAGAGATAGATGTTGCAACAACGCCATTTTACTTTTAATCTCTCTTGGAGTTCACATATTCCTCACAGTGGTTTACCTCAGTTGGTTAGGATAATAACACTGCCACAACGATGTACATTTTTTGGTGGTAAAATTCCACTTGAAGAAAACTGTACAATTTGATAACTGCGATCTTTTCTCAACAATGGCTTTAGTGCAGAATGGGAAGATTTTGCCCAAAAAGTACGAGATAAAAAGTAATGAATTCTTTTCTTGCAGAGCGATGGAGCAAACGGCTGATGATGTTACAAGTTAGTATACTTCAGGCGTCACGATACATTGATAACGTCACAATGAAGCGCATTGGAACCGTCATACACAGTCTGGTTCTTTTACATTGTTTCTGATTGAATTTCAATTTATGAAAAGAGAAGTAATGTGCGATCCGGCCAATGTGCTTGTGTATTTATGCGCACTGACGATGAGCTAAGGTTTAGATGAACCTGAGTCAAAATAACCTCTCGGCAACGATATATTCTGAAAGAGTATGAGCTGTGAGAAGCGTGAAGAGTTCATGGCACTACAATACGTAAACGTAAAACATTATGTCATATCAATGGCGTCATAAAGTAATCATCATGCCATTTTGAGCTGCACAGTAAACGTTGATTTTCCAAAAGCGGAATACCTTTAAGTGAGAGACAGTTGACTGGAAAGATAGAAAAACTAATTAGGCTTTTAATAAATTCATGAAGATTATATTAAATTGTAAAATCTTTCAGCTTTAATAAAATATGTCAGTGAATTTTATTTTAAAAATATCCCTCAAGAGTTCATATTTTTAAATTAACTTTATAGCTATCCATAACTGCTGAGCAATCTGACTGTATCAATTAAAACGGAAAATCAAACATTTAGTAGATTCATTACACGCAGGGAAGAACTAGCTTAGTTGAAAATATATGTCGATATGGATTTTAAACATTGTACCCAAAATTGGGTACGAGCTAACTTTTATTGTTTCACTCAAAGATTTCAAATCTATGCAAAGCAAATGTTCTTCCTATCGTAATTGATCTCCTAGATTCCCCATCTTTCCACGGTTTCTTAGATTTTAGCGCAAAACACGAGCTCCAGTTTAAATTTAAGTTTTTGTGTGTGTGTGTGTGTGTGTGTATGCGTGTGTGTTTTATTATATTTTTCTAAATTAAAAAATCACTGAACAATGGAACTGCCAGGATTTTGTTCAGTTTTATTTCTCGCGGAAGAAATCAAACACGAAAGGGGTGGGGGTGGGGTGGGGGTGAAGTCATAGGGATTTAAGATAGTTTTTACCCTTCTTACAATGACTCCATATCTGCTTTATAAAGGCTGCACATAAGATTTCATGGGACGGAACTACTCGTATGCATACATACTTGGAAATTATGTATGTATGTATGTATGTATGTATGTATGTATGTATGTATGTATGTATGTATGTATGTATGTATGTATGTATGTATGTATGTATGTATGTATGTATGTATGTATGGCTGCATGCATGCATGTATGTATGTATGTATGTAAGAATGTTTTCATTTGATACGTGTGTATGCGTGTGTGTGTGTGTGTGAGAGAGAGAGAGAGAGAGAGAGAGAGAGGGAGAGAGAGAGAGAGAGAGAGCGAGAGAGGGAGTCATACATTTGTACATTTGCAAAAACAAAAATCATACAATTAATATGTAAGCAATGATTGTATTTTTATAGCTTGCATGATAATTAAAAAAGCTACAGGAAAACGTTGATTGTCCGGACTCCGATTATCCGAATTATTCGCTCATTGGGACTACTACCGTGTCCACCGACATTTTTACTTATTACAATACACATGTATCTATAAATTAAACTAATTTGTATATCGCGACGCCAACATGAAACAGAGTAACAGAAATCACAATCAAAAACACAGTCGAATATAA
This sequence comes from Margaritifera margaritifera, assembly GCA_029931535.1. Lineage (NCBI taxonomy): Eukaryota > Metazoa > Mollusca > Bivalvia > Unionida > Margaritiferidae > Margaritifera > Margaritifera margaritifera. Next base: position 2,574,425 of record JAQPZY010001632.1, on the reverse strand, counting down.
TATTATACAAGTATACTTACAATGGTTTTATTAATAATTGAATTATTTTTCTAAAGTAAAAATAAATGTAATTAGGAGAGAATGAGGCGGAGAGGGAGATTCAAAAAGAGAAAGTTTATTCTTACACCCGATTATCGAGAAGTGAGTGTCGCTATACAGGAATAAGTAATTTGTCATGCAAAAAGCACAACTTAAGCAAGAATAATTACAGAATCATAACGGTCTGATAAAAGTCATTATGTAGTCCAATCCTAATTAATTAACAGTGGATTAACGATCAATGGTGACTTGGCGGGTGATAAAAGCTAATCACCTACCGGCACAGGTGTGAATAAAATCCATGTCAGCCGATTTTACCTTGATCAAAGCTCTTTGACACTTGAGTTCACAAGACCAAACATAAAATGACCGTCCATCATTGCTATGTTATTATTCCATCATGGATAGTCGAAGTAGATCTCCGATAATTGTAAAGATCAAAAGCACACAATCTTATCATAAATTTTAGTATTTAATCAAAGTATCTTAATGATAGTTTTATTGTTATTACTTTTTCTTCTCTTAAACATGTAAAATGTCTTCAAAATGTTAATATTTACTTAGTTACTCAAATATATACAGCCAAACGTATGAGTATTGGACCCATTTAATCACAGTTCTATTTTTACACCAAACTTCGATATTCCAAACGATCGATTATCCCATGGGTCGGGATAATCGACTTTTTACTGTATCATAAATAATTACAGTATGACAAGCTTCCATCATAAGAGATGCCTTGTGGACTCATTTAATATATTAGCCTCAATGCAATCTCATGCATGTCATAAGACGCTACTAAGTATGGCACGAACCGCAGTGGCTCTGGTTAGCGCTCCGGACTCGAGACCGAAATGATGCGGGTTGGAGTCCTACCATCAGATCAGCTCGGGTTGCCTACCGTGGTGTGTCCTTGGGTAAGGCACTTTACTCAATTGCCTCAGCACTAAAAAAAATCTACTTGTGTTGCTGTGCCGTAAAATACCAAACCAAACAATCAAAAGAGAATTATGTTTATGAGATGTCACAATCAAAAGTTAGGTAATTCGAGATTACCGGTCGAGAAAGCTGTCTAGTTAATATCTTTTTATCTTACATAGACGCTCTCTGATATGATCGAGGGACATATGTACATGTGCAGTTGAGATAATAAAGCATCATTAACATTACTTAGTCGCCTTGTGTTTTATAAAAAAAAAAATACAAAAAATGCAATGCTTAGTATGCAACTTGAGTTTGTATGATATTTATTTATCAAATTCCTACACTACACGCTGAACATACTGTCCCCCCCCCAAAAAAAAGCATGATTCTGAAATTATTTCGTTTATATAAAAAACGTATGACTGAATGTGCATCTTAATGATAATTTCATCTATCTATCTATCTATCTATCTATCTATCTATCTATCTATCTATCTATCTATCTATCTATCTATCTATCTATCTATCTATCTATCTATCTATCTATCCATCCATCCATCCATCCATCCACCCACCCACCCACCCACCCACCCACCCATCCATCCATCCATCCATCCATCCATCCATCCATCCATCTATCTATCTATCTATCTATCTATCTATCTATCTATCTATCTATCTATCTATCTATCTATCTATCTATCTATCTATCTATCTATCTATCTATCTATCTATCTATCTATCTATCTATCTCTACGCTCTATTTATCTATCTTGTTAACTACACCATTTGTCTATAGAAATGCATTTTTTGTATTTGGGTTTCTTACGAGGTTCTGAGAGTGAGAGTTATCATCATAAAAGTGATCTCATAATTTTGATGTCGACCTGGGGTGTAAACTTTGAGTAAATACCTTCCACTGGTTCAGTCCTTCAAAATGCTTTGTAAAATATTTGTATCGGCGTGGTAAAACTCTTCATGTTCATACCCGTTTACAATGGGATGCTGTGGGTTGACTTACCAATATATGTACAAATACACGCAATCAAATAAAAAAAACAAGGTGACTGTAAGCTCTCCTACTTGGAGCCTCAAACAAATATTTCAGGAATATCCGGTTGCTTTTCTGCTCTGAGCAAAAAAAAGGTTCAACTAGTAGCAGTAATTAATGTAATTTTGAAAACGGACGAAAATGTCTTGAATCTCTGGGGCTACCACGCAACCCTTATTCAGGATTCGTTAAACTCCTTCTCCCTATGATGTGTGTTCAGGCCAGCACCAGTAAGGAGTGTGATTTTGTGTGATCACTGTTAGCTGCACCCCAAGCACACATGCACACCTAAGCCTGAGTTAGCATGGGATAGTTTCGTGAATTGGCCGCTGTCAGTATTCTTAATTTAAGGCTATGATTTGACTTTAGCAGCTATTATTATTTAATAATTAAAGATATGGATATATTTGTGAATTAGGTGTTTCGGGCTTGTGTTGTTCTTGAAATTGGTGTGAGGCATGTACACCTCCCATAGTTACTTTACTGTATCTAGACAGTGAAACACCAATAGTTGGCTAGGAAGCAAAGCTAGCCACCCATATCAGTAGACACGTGGGTTCAAGGCAAATAGAATATCTCAAAAACGGCCTGGATGGCAACTATTTTGAATTACATCAAGCTGTTTAGTACACAAAGTTTTTCAAAATTATCACATAGGGAAAAGGCTTGTATTTGCACTGTGAGCATCACTTCGTGTAAAAAATGACCTTCGGACGGTAAAAATGCATGTATGAATTTGGGACTGGGGTGCATAAGCTTCTTTTGCTACAAGCTTCCATTGACTTGTCAGGTCAAGTGAATGATATTCTTACGTTTTGTTTTATTATAGCTATCCCAAAAAACTGACCTTTTTGATCTCACTAACGTATTATAATTTTTATGAATTTTCATGTTAGGAGGGTTGATGCGGCATCAAACTTGTGCATAAAAACTGTCCCTTGCACCCTAAGGGGTTGAACCCAAAGCTACCAGTTACGCTTGCCTTATCGAGGCAAGAACTACTGAGTAGGGAAACCTGACAAAATAACCACATAACACACCCAAGCTACTGTGAAATCTGTTTGATCCAGGCAGTCGCTACTCCGTACGATATACCTGTGGAAATAACCACATAACACACTCAAGCTACTGTGAAATTTGTTTAATCCAGGCAGTAACTACTCCGTACGATATACCTGTGAAAATAACCACAAAACACACCCAAGCTATTGTGAAATCTACTTGATCCAGGCAGTCACTACTCCGTACGATATACCTGTGAAAATAACCACATAACACACTCAAGCTACTGTGAAATCTATTGGATCCAGTCAGTCACTACTCCGTACGATATACCTGTGAAAATAACCACAAAACACACCCAAGCTTCTGTGAAATCTGCTTGATCCAGACAGTCACTACTCCGTACTATATACCTGTGAAAATAACCACATAACACACCCAAGCTTCTGTGAAATCTGCTTGATCCAGTCAGTCACAACTCCGTACGACATACCTGTGAAAATAACCACAGGACACACCCAAGCTACAGTGATCATTGCTATATGCAGACAGTCACTATTCCGTAAAGTAACACGTAAACACAGTCACAAAAGGACAATATTCATTGTCCGATAGAGTTAGTCCTATGGGGGAACAAACCACCTCTAGCGTAGCTTATTACTTGATTTTTTGCGTCTACAGACCACGTTGGAATGAATAAAAATGCACCAAATAACCAGAATTATATTGGCTGATGAAAGACCAAGGCTGGAAAATAATTGTTTGGAATCGATGTACTTTTATTGGCTAAGAGTAAAGAACTGTTTCAATCCATTTCTGGAGATCGGTAAAAACAAAACAAAACAATAGACCGATTCGTGGAGCTTAACTAAAAGCGATATCTCTCTGAGCAATATAATTACATATCCATTAAATTACACAATAAACGATGTGCTTAATTGTAATTAGAACGTGATCAATCATCTAATCTAAAAATAAAATTTTTAAACCCTTCTTAAAATATTGACTAAATTTAGTTGTGTGGATGACAGACTTATTAAAACTAAGTAATGCGAGCAATAACTTCTATTGAGCTCCTGCAATAAGACGCAAATAGTTGTCTTTCTTAATACTAAGAAAATAGTGACCACCTCAGTTGAGACAGACAACATATAACCTTACAATATGAGACAGGACAACATATAACCTTACAATATACTTTTGTCGAAAACTGTACAGGCTTCTCTAAAATCAAGAAAATCAATGTTCGAACATTATCGTTCAATTAGTTAACGTTAAAATGAAAATCTTAAGAAATACACCAATGTTGCCTCTTTTCTACTGGTTAATATTAAGAAGTAATTTGAAAATGAGAATTTATTTTCTTCAGATTTGGAATCTTACGACAATATGAGGCGAACTTATCAATACATTTTTCTTAGAAACTCTTTCATTATTTGGCAGAATTTTCCAAGTTTTTCCTTTGAATTTATTTATACCCCTGGCAATTTGATTGTAACGGCATATCATACCAGTTCCATTTAATAATAATAATAATAATAATAATAATAATAATAATAATAATAATAATAATAATAATATTTTATTTATCCAGGGTGACATAATTAGCTAGCAGCTAATTTACATTATGGCCTTGCAATAAAAAAAAAACAACAAATTTACATGTAATTTGTAAAATCTGCGAGATTAACATCTACTGCATTAAAGCATACAAATAAGAGAGGACATTATAAAGTTCATAATATTAGTGCACTGTACAACAAAGTTCTTTATTAGTGAACAGTACGCCAGTGGATCATCTCAAAGTACTCCCATGCACCTCTACACACTTTCTCATTCTGATTATCCAATTACTTAATGCCATTTTGTATTCACTGTTTGGTATGTTGTTCATACACTGGAAAACTGCACTTCCAACTGCACGACGGCTTTCAAATTGTTTGCTCCTCAGCGAATCTCTGATAGCGGAATTAGGACGAAAATCACGTGGAGCTAAATCAAGTCTGTATGGAGGATGTGGCAAAATCTGGATGCTGTGCTTCTTCAGGAAGTCTGTCACGACGGCGGATTTATGCGCCAGTGCGTTGTCATGAAGTAGATGAGTACTTTGGGTACCGGTGCGCTCACGAGTCGTTCGGAAGTGTTCCACAACTTTTAGCAACACTTTGGAGGCATACAAATGTCCGGCGACACTAGCAGAGTCAGGCACAGGCACCTGGTCGACCGGACCTTTTGCATCGAAATGTAATGAGTATAAAACACTCTTAACAGTCTGACTACGTCAATCGATTTGTGGTCTCTGTTCATTTTCTCCGATCCAAACTTTATTATTTTCCCTTGAGTCGGGTTCAGAAAAGTAAATCCATGTTTCATCAGCTGTGACAATCTCATTGAAACGTCTCTGGTCACTCTTTTCATATGTGGCGAGTAGCTGTTTTGGCAATTTCTGTGTTTGATCAGCCGTCAACAAATGCGGGACCCATCTTGCACAAATCTTTTTGAGCGAATATATGCCTAGTTTGGAGTTTATCCCGATTCAGAATGAAGCCAGAATGGTCGGTGTCGGCGAAGTCTACAATTACTACCCAAGTGTTGGGTATCCCCATTGTAAACCATACAACCCCAAAATGACATTTACCGGCGTTAACCTACACCTAGACTATAGTGTTCAGGGTTACGAGGCCGACACCGCTTGGTCTACATTTATCCTCGACAATTCAAAAGGCCGGTGTTGAGTTCAAACAACAACTCGATCCGGACGTACGTGTGGGACATTCTGGGTGCACAGTTATAGACTATGACCAGCATCTTTGAGACAGGCACAGCTTTTGACGCGTCTGGAGTGCTTTCATTTTTCGATCTGAAATTGAGCCTCTTCTGACCGAGATTTTTTTTTTACCCACGATATGTTCTTGTTACGACTGAAAGTTTCTAAAGACAAAAACCAAACAACTGAACTTTATTCTAACAATTTATTGATAAATTTTAATTTAAATTATGAATTCAACATTTTCACTTCTTACAATGAATGACAATATTTATTATATTTATTCATTAACTGGTAAAGATTCTTCTCAGCGACATGATTCATTCTTGGTTCCAGGGGATGCATCTGTCCGTGACCTTCCCACATTTTCGAACGCAAGGGTACTGCTAAGTTACACTTTGATTGGAAAAATGGAGGCAATCTACTGCAACCTAGATCTTCAAAACGGCAGAACAATCACTAAAGACCAGCTTCTGGCATGGAGGTCATCAATCTTTGACATGAGTTTGAGCTCTTGACATGGTGTCAACCAATCGCAGAAGACTTTATATCGGAATGGTCACTTTTGGTCGGCTGGGAGTGAAAACTCAAGTTTAGACTTATTATTTCCACCCAAGGCCACACCCACATAAACGCATACCATATATATGGCAAGTATTAGTTACTTACAGTTGTCTTATACTTATATAATAAATGACATGTACTAAAAAGAACACTATTTAAGCAATCTTTACAACAACACTAAAAATCTGTTTGCTTTTACTAATATTAATCAATTGGGGGAGGCAAAATAAAATTGATAGAAAAGAAGATAGCAAGGCAATCTTTAAGTCCAATATGAAATCTTTAAATCCTATAAAATATTCCGAACTTAAAGATTGGATGATAAAACACAAACAGTCTTCCCCACCCTCCACCCCCAGAAAAAAATAACAAAAAGATTTCCATATAGAAGGATTTCTGTTAGTAACTCAGATCATCAGTAACAGACATATATAGTTGACTTACAAGCATATGAAAATTGTATAATGGTTATAGATATATTTTGACAGTGATAAACGTCTTTTCAAAATATTCCTGAAAGAAAAAAACAACAGCAAAAGGAGGTACATACATAATGCCTTTATATAAACATTTAAAGATAGAAAACCAGAAAAAGTGACAGTTTGATGAAGGAAAGAAGTGTTATATCGTTAAAGTCAAAGAATTATTGAAGAAAGAAATAAGAAGTATTTTTCCACTCACTCGGAAAAAAAATGCGCCTTTAGTCGAAAGATTTATTCGAACTCTAACACTAGAATGTGAAAGTATTTTACTGACTATGAAACCAAACAATGGGTAGATATATCGCAAACCCTTATTGATGGATACAGTAAATCATACCATCGATTTATATACATGTTGGCAATTGAAGCAGGTAGAAAATATATTTAAAGTGTGTATTAACGTTTTTGGCTATATTGCAACAGATGTCCATGGAACGCCAAAATATAAATTAGGTGAGAAAGTTAGGATCTCAATATATAAGTTGATGTTTACTAAAGGCTATCTTTCTAATTTCACGCAAGATATTTTTATAATCAGAAAAGTAATTTTTGAAGACTTTGTAGTGCATAAATTAGAAGACTAAAGGGAGATAATTTTGATGGCATTTTTTTTTCGAGGATGACCTATTTATATACGAAAAGCATGGTGATGTTTTCACGACAGAGAAAACTTGGAAAAAAAAAAAAAAAAAAAAAAAAAGAATGGCAAAAAATATGTCCTGGTAAAATAAAAAGGGTATGCTGAGTCATTTAATAGTTGGGAGCCTGAAGAAAATGTTGTTTCATTAAAGTAAGTACTCATTTATCTAACTCTGAATACTGTAGCAGTTAAATGTAAAAAAATGTACTATATAAATGGAACAAATTATCTATTATGCATGTTATTAAATTATGCCAATGAAATGGAACGTCGAAATATACTCACTATACTGGATTTAAAGAGTGTGTAAATATAATGATATCTCAATGGTATTTTATACTGGGGAAGATAAGAAAATCAGAGAATACGAACTCGATGTTCTATCATAAAAAGTAGATTTCACATTAATTTTATGAATGGAAAAACTCCAAATAAAACACAACTTTTTTCCGAAATTTTAAATCAAGCGTGTTTGATTTGCGTTTAGGGAAATCATTTGTTTCTCCTTGCATATAATCAAGTGTATTTGATCTGCGTTCAAGGTAATCATTTGTTTCTCCTTGCATATAATCAAGTGCGTTTGATTTGCGTTCAAGGAAATCATTTGTTTCTCCTTGCATATAATCAACTGTGTTTGATTTGCGTTCAAGGAAATCATTAGTTTCTTTCTGCAAATAATCAAGTGTGTTTGATTTGCGTTCAAGGAAATCGTTTGTTTCTCCTGGCATATTATCAAGTGTGTTTGATCTGCGTTCAAGGTAATCATTGGTTTCTCCTTGCATATAATCAAGTGTGTTTGTTTGCGTTCAAGGAAATCATTTGTTTCTCCTTGCATATAATCAACTGTGTTTGATTTGCGTTCAAGGAAACCATTTGTTTCTCCTTGCATATAATAAAGTGTGTTTGATTTGCGTTCAAGAAAATCATTGGTTTCTTTCTGCATATAATCAAGTGCGTTTGATTTGCGTTCAAGGAAACCATTTGTTTCTCCTTGCATATAATCAAGTGTGTTTGATTTGCGTTCAAGGAAATCATTTGTTTCTCCTTGCATATAATCAAGTGTGTTTGATTTGCGTTCAAGGAAATCACTGGTTTCTTTCTGCATATACTCAAGTGCTTTATTATATCTTTTTATCTCTTCATCAGATAACTTAGATAGAAAAGTACTTCTCGTGAATGTTAAAGCGTTGGCAATTACCGCTTCAATCATTACTGCTCCTCCAGCCATTTAATGATAACAAATTTGTGTGCTGTCTCCTATTTCAAAATGTAACTCCAAACGTTCTTTAGTAATGACTTCAACTGATTTAACTGTAAAATAGAAATATTGTTTTCTTCTAAATAATGCTTTTACTTTTTAATTAATTCTTATTCTTGTATGTTCATAACTTAGTTAGTTGTTTCTACTTCGTAAGCAAGAGATTGATTAATTACCAACAATGCAACATAAAATTAAAATTTATAGAGGATATCTACGTTTTTTGAGTTGATATAAAGAAATATTTCACGAGTGAAGTGGAAACATTGCATTGTCACGAGTGGCGAAGCCGCGAGTGACAATACAAATTTTTTTCACTTCACTCGTGAAATATTTCCTTATATTGTTAAAACTCTGGGTCTTAAAATAATGTAACAGAAAGAAAGTGAAACCAACAATGTAAGTAAAATCAACAAGCAATTTATTTTTAGACAATTAAAGTGAATATTCAAAAGACACTTGCAGTCACGTGAATTAAAATCCAAATTATCAAATAATCCTAAGTGTCCTAACCACACGTCCTGAATATGGAATGTTCCGAATGAATTCCAGTAGCCTTGAATGTCCTGATGTGTCAGAAGTATTGAATGTTCTGATATGCCTGAATGATGTAATCCAGAATATCTTTGAATAAATTCACAGAAGTCCCAAAGTCAAGTATTAATCCAATATGAGAATGAGCACTTTTGGTAATTCCAATGAATATTTCAAATAAATAATTCCTCTCTCTAAATGTGCTCTGAATTTTCACAACACAGCTATAAACATCTGATTATACAAATGATTCTTTATAAACTGACCATTTGAACAAGAATGAAATATTGTCCACTAAAATCTCTATATATAAACATAAGTCACGTGACAGAATGTTCTAGAATATGAGTAACTCTAATGGAAAATTCCGCTGCGTACGTGACTTTTCTCACATAAGCCATGGAAAATTCCAATCTAAGTACTAAATGCCATGTAAACAAATCTGACCTTGAACTCAAATGCAGTAAATATGTTGTTTACAGAATGACTAAAGTACAACTTACACCATGGACACATATCATAAATTCAATATACATAACAATAGCAGAATATATAGTTTCTAGATCATATGAAATGTTGTAATAACCAACTACAAACTCTACTCTCTATAATGAAATGTATAATTTACCATCTCTGTTATTATTGGGAATTGAAAATTATCTTTCTTTCTCAGACTGTCCTGCCACAGTTATGTAACTTGGCCGCTACGACGTTGCAACTGTTTGTTGTACTCACTAACTATCATATTAAATTCATTGTGGCTTATTTAATTATCGTTTATTGCTTTTCTCAACATTTCATCAAGAGTATTTAACTTAGTTATAACAGAGATTACAATATTTTCGTCTGTTAAAACTTTATTGTAGACAAACTTCTCTATTAAAGCGTTTGCAACAAATAGTATTAAAGTTGGACCAAACCCTATAAAAGCTAAAGGAATAAAATGTTCTCTGGCACAGACCGTTGCAACTCCTCGACAGGCAGCTGCAACACCCATTCCACCGAAAATACTTGTCATACCAATTTCTACGAAAGTTAAATAAATGTATGTGCTATTTTATATGTTATTCCTACGCTGCTATACTATTCCATCTCTTTAACTAAATCAGTTTTCATTTAATTAATTTTCATGAAACTTAAATAAATAAATTGATCGTTAGCTAATGTATCTAGTACTGACATTCCGTTCCATCCTGTTATATATTATTAATTTTCTAAAAAACCTAATTCTTTTTTCAAGTTGATTTTAATTCATTTAATAGTACACAATGGCTGAAGGTAGTGCTGTTGAAGAGATTATAAATCCTGTTTATGAAGAAGATTTTGAAGAATATTATGATGATGTTTTCCGTGAAGAAGATATCCTTTTAGACTTGTAGAACAGAACAACATAAATTATAGTGCTCATAACAATTTGTCTAATGATGGATTTCAAACACATCAACAAATTATCACAAAAGTAGTTTATAATTAAGAAGAATTTATCATACTAAGATTAAATATAGATGAAACACAATACGATCCTCAGTTAGTGATTACAGATAAAACATTTTATTATATATTGAGATATTGAAATATATCGATGGGAGAAAAATTATATCGCCACAGTGGTGATACTACTTTTAGAACTACTTTCTTTTTCCATTTAGGAAGTACACCTGCCCTTATGTATGTTCTTTAGACCTGTATTTCCATATTTAGGCCCAGTGGAGTGGAAAGCATTTTCACTCGTGACATATTTCATTATATCTACTCAAAAAACGTAGATATCCTCTATGTATTACAAGAAGGTGGTGAACGTTATATTCGACTTTCTTTTAAAGATAAACTATGAAAACAATATTATGAATTGGCTATATAGGAAGTAGTGAAATAGGTGGAAGTGACGTGCTGGAATCAATAGGTTGGAAAAGAAAGATAATAGATAGTATCCATCGCAACAACCTCCAGGGCCAAAAGTTAGAGTTGCTGAGGAAAGAGAATTGCAGAAAAATTGAGGCAAATTAACCATTTGGCGAGAAAGTTAAAAAAGCAGAAACTTTGATAGATGAATACTTCAAAAACAGTGATAGTGATAGATGAATACTTCAAAGAAGTGATAGTGATAGATGAATACTTCAAAGACAGTGAAAGTGATAGATGAATATTTCAAAGACAGTGATAGTGATAGATTAATACTTCAAAGAAGTGATAGTGATAGATGAATATTTCAAAAACAGTGATAGTGACAGATGAATACTTCAAAGAAGTGATAGTGATAGATGAATACTTCAAAGACAGTGATAGTGGTAGATGAATATTTCAAAGACAGTGATAGTGATAGATTAATACTTCAAAGAAGTGATAGTGATAGATGAATATTTCAAAAACAGTGATAGTGATAGATGAATATTTCAAAGACAGTGATAGTAATAGATGAATACTTCAAAGACAGTGATAGTGATAGATGAATACTTCAAAGACAGTGATAGTAATAGATGAATACTTCAAAGACAGTGATAGTGATAGATGAATACTTCAGAGACAGTGATAGTGATAGATGAATACTTCAGAGATAGTGATAGTGATAGATGAATACTTCAAAGACAGTGATAGTGATAGATGAATACTTCAGAGATAGTGATAGTGATAGATGAATACTTCAAAGACAGTGATAGTGAAGCTCCTTCTTTTTTTACTGACAAGAAGAAAGAGAATTAAGCGCCGTACATTTGCAGCTGAAGTAATAATTGAAAGATTTAAGCAATGACACAAGAACTTTAATATGTTGACAAAGAGATAGAAGACATTAAAATAATGACATCACTAAACAAAAATATCCCGCTAAAAAGCTAAGTTGGGAGAACTTTTGAAGAAACAAAAATGAATTCCTAAGGCGCAAGTTGTTGGACATATGACATATATGGTAAATAGCTTTAGAGAAAATATCAACAAAATAAATCTCAAGTTAGAGAAAATATCAACAAAATAAATCTCAAGTTAGAGAAAATATCAATAAAATAAATCTCAAGTTAGAGAAAATATCAACAAAATAAATCTCAAGTTAGAGAAAATATCAATAAAATAAATCTCAAGTTAGAGAAAATATCAATAAAATAAATCTCAAGTTAGAGAAAATATACCATTAAGTGAAAGGTTAAAACGTTTGTTCAGAAAGAACGGTGTAAGAATTGCTACTGTTATTGCAACTATTGGTATTAAAGCAACAACGCTTCGCCTAAGCCTAACAAAGTTTATAAAAGCATTAATAAGCAGTAGCGGCGGTGTCGAAAGCAACAGTGGTGGTAGCACTAGCAGCGACGGCACGTTCGTTGACACATTCAGAAACGGTATAAAAAATATTGCCGACTATTTTGTTACCTTAGGTAAAAAAAAAAAAAAAAAAAAAAAAAAAAAAAACGCCTGCAGCATTGCCTGGTATTAGTAATAGTGTAATAGGCTGCTTTTTAATATCGGCCGGAAAAAATCTTTTCTAGCTGATAATGCAATTGTATTAATCTTCCCTTAATTAGCTTCCTCTTTGCAATTGTGCTACAAGGTTTATTTATAGGAACAGCAAGATTAAAGAGTAACTATTAACTAATTTATTAACAAGCTAGTTAATCGCTTAATCTATGTAAAAATGTAACTTGCGTAATAAACGCTTATTTGTATTTGTTTCATGATCTATATGTTTCATATCATGAGATACTGTAGACTTGTCCACTTGATTCTTATTATCATCATCGTTGTCTCTGTTTTGGCGAATTATTTCATAGTTATCATCATTTCCTGATGTTCCATTTTTACCACCTCTATATTTACAGTTGGACTTATTCCTGACTGAAATTAATCGGATAACTTTTGTAAATTATTATTATAACCTACTATACTATTCATGTTCATCACCATATCACTGGGCATTAATAATATTCTTTTACCACCAACTGCATGGAGTAAGCTAATTTTTGATTCTAAGGTATATGTTTGAAATCTTGTTGTAACATTTTCATCTGATTCATAACCTGTTCACCTAAAATTGATTTTTCAAATAACGTTTCTTGTTATAGTGTCTTGAACAGTAGATCCAGACAGTGTAAAATTTGTTCTATTTTGTACTCTAGCACCTAAAATAGAAATTTCACATCTAATACTCTGATTTAGGCCCGCTATTCCTTCATTTGTTAGTCCGTTGTTATCTTTGAAAAGATATAAGTCTATCCTATGTTTTCACAGGGTTCCATTTTAAAAATTCCTTCTGCTGACATTTTTCTCCAGTATTCAATTGTCAGAGTTCCGTAATCATAATGTCGTTTGTAAGCAAATACCACAGCAGGTGGTGTAGGTTCTCCAAAACCTTAATGTACTGTTTTTGTTCTTCGGGTTTATTATTAATAAGATATTTATTTTCCACTAATATATCTCCAGTCATGCTATGGTGGGATATTAAATTTATGACAAATTATGCTAAATTGTTTTAGATTAATGTTGTTGTTGTTGTTGTTGGTTTAAATCCTTGATCGTATGTTAATCGTATTAAGCATTTATACAACAGCTTTCTTATATGAAATATGTATGAAACCAAGGTATTGATTTATACAACAGCTTTCTTATATGAAATATTTATGAAACCAATGTATCGATTTCATTTATACAACAGCCTTCTTATATGAAATATACTAGTATATGAAACCAATGTATTGATTTCATTTAATCTGGTATACAACAGCTTTCTTATAAGAAATATATATGAAACCAATGTATTGATTTTATTTACTCTGGTATACTTTTACCTGATAAAATGCCAACAAGATATTCCACATCTTCGTGTTGCCTTCCATACTGTCCAATTTAATTGATTTTGCCAAAATTTCATGTCGCATTGTTCTGCATATCTATTTATTGAATCGTCATTATCAAAATTTAAAGTATATTTATCAAATATATTTAGTGGTTTGTATGTAAAATTGTTTTTTTCTGTGTAATATATTTTTTATCTCGTTATATTAACTCGTACAGCGCGAGTTAAAAAAATAATGTGTCGAATCTGGGGTCCATGGTTTATTTATAGACACAAATTCATAATTGTCTGAATTAACTGCATAGTTAATAGGATTCACTGTATAGCTAAATAAAAACAATAGTATGATAGGCGCTGGCTTTTCGTCCTATGTTTTTTCTGGTGTGGGGGTGGTCCTGAGCCGCAGGATCTGACGACCACTGAGCCAGGTTTCCCTCATAAAATTGTGGGGTTTTAGTGAGTCTGGTTTCTCTCATAAAAATATTACGACCACTGAGCCAGGTTTCTCTCATAATAATTTTGGGGTGTTAGTGAGTCAGAAGTAACGTTCGAAAAATTTGAGGGGTTAGTAAGTCAGGTTTTTCATAAAATGTTGTGGTTAGTGAGCCAGATTTCTCTCATACAATTTTAGTGAGCAAGGTTTCCCTCGTAAAGTTTTCGGGGTTATTGAGCCAGGTTTCTGTCACAAAATATTCCGCGTTAGTGATCCAGGTTTCTCTCATAAACATTTAGTGAGCCAGGTTTCTCTCATAATATTCTGGGGGTAGTGAACCAGGTTACATTCATACATTTTGGGGGTTAGCTATCCAGGTTTGTCTCATAAAATTTCAGTGATTCATGTTTCTCTCGTAACGAATTGGGGATTAGTAAGCTATGTTTATCTCATACAATTTTAGGGGTTAGTGAGCCACGTGTTTCTCTCATAAAAGTATAGTGAGCCAGGTTTCTTACATATAATTTTGGGGTTAGTGAGCTAGGTTTCTTTCATAAAAGTTTAGTGAGTAAGGTTTTCACTCATATATGATATTGGGGGTCAGTGAGCCCGGTTTTTGTCATATAATTTTGGGTATTAGTAGCCTAGGTTTTTAAGTAACATTTTGAAGGCCAGTTGCCTAGGGTGAAGGTCATAAATTAGGAGTGAAGGTCAAAGGGGGGGGGGGCTTAAAACCTTATTACTTCTGAGCCAGAACGTAGAACCCAGTCAACAAAAATACTAAACCGCACGACAACAAAGTTATTACAGACTCAGCATTACCGTGACCGTAGCCAAAAGATATTTACATCATTTTAAGAACGTCACACATTGTAAAACAACATTTAGGTGCCCTCAAGCGTAGGGCAGCAGTTATGCAGAGACAACCTATTGCCGTCGATCCAGGTGACATGTGACTAAATCCATGAAAATGTGATTTACGCTGTATGCTACATGTACATGGATCATGAAAATGTAGAAACGTTTGGAACTAATCTTCGGGCAATATCTTTTTTCAGCTGTTAGAGATTAAGTATAAAGTTATAAAATGTGATGTGATATAATTATTTTAGTGACGACGAATGTGTCATATGTGAGTACCTTAGGCAGGCGATTTCGCAAAGCGCATTTTCAAGCTGTCTATATATATATATATATATATATATATATATATATATATATATATATATATATATATATATATAAATACTTATAAGATTTGAAAATATTTAAAACGTAAAAGTGCATACCGGGTGTTATGTATGATGTTTATATAATATTATAAATATTTTAGGAAATTATAAATGTTTCTTCATTTTAATATTTGCATAAATCTTAATGTTATCAGGAAAAACATGTTTAACTAGTGTCCTTGAATTAGGTTGTTTTGATCAATATGTTTTCTCAATTTGAAGGTCAAGGTTGACATCAGCACATCAAGATTTCTAGTACATCAGGACTTTGGAGACCATTAGCACATCATAACATTCAAGGACACAGCCGTGAATTCGGAACATTCTATATTTAGGACTTGTGATTAGAACAATCATTCTTATTGGATTATTAGGATTTCAAAACACATTACTGTAAGTGACTTTTTTTGATTTTTCATTTTAATTATCTAGTAATAAATTGCTTGTTGATTTTTACTTGATTTGTTAGTTTCACTTTCTTTCTGTTACATTTTTCTTAGACCATAGAGTCGTAACAGAAATTGGGGGCTCGTCCGGGATCTGAATTTCTTTAAAGCATATTAGAGATATTAAATTTTTCTTTGAAATTCATATTGATTTTGTCTTGGAATTTTTTTTTTGTCTTTGGCAAAGATTTTATATAGAGAAATTTTTGTGTGTGAAACCAACAAGCATTTACTATGGCATCTAATGTTCAGAATTTCATTTCAAAACCTACCCAGGAGGGGTTAGAGTGCATGAGAAAGGATGAGTTGCTCGAGCTTGCCAGAAAATACAGTCTATCTGAGGCAAAAGTATCATTGACAAAACAGGAGATAAAGATTATTTTGATTCAGTATTTAGTAGGAAAGGGAATTTTTGAAAATAGTGCTTTAAGTTTGAAGACAAAGCCTGTATCTGGTTCTGACAGGAAATTAAGGGAATTAGAGTTAAAGAACCAGATGGATTTAGAATTGGCAAAGCTTCAGATTCAGAGAGAGAGAGAAAAAGAAGAGAGGCAGATGGAGAGAGAGAAAGAAGAGAGGCAAATACAGATGGAGAGAGAGAAGGAAGAGAGGCAGATACAAATGCAGAAAGAAGAGAGGCAGATGGAGAGAGAGAAAGAAGAGAGGCAAATACAGATGGAGAGAGAGAAGGAAGAGAGGCAGATACAAATGCAGAAAGAAGAGAGACAAATACAAATGCAGATGCAAAGAGAAGAAAGGGAAATGCAATTTAAGTTAAGAGAATTAGAACTGGCAAACAGAGCACACTCCACTCCTTTAAACACAAGTCCAGGTTTTGATGTTACTAGATATATTAGGTTAGTACCCCCTTTTCAGGAAAAAGAAGTAGATAAATACTTTCTTCATTTCCAGAAAATAGCTGAAAACTTGAAATGGCCCAGAGAGCATTGGACTTTGTTATTACAAAGTGTACTAATTGGCAAAGCTCGTGAAGTCTACATTTCACTGTCAGTACAACTACAACAAAGCACTGATTATGATGTGGTTAAGGAGTACATCTTGAAAGCTTATGAGTTGGTACCAGAGGCATATCGACAAAGGTTTAGGAATTGTAGAAAAGAAACTGGACAAACTCATGTCGAATTTGCAAGGGATAAAGAACAACTATTTGATAGGTGGTGCTCAGCCAAGAAAGTTGATCAAGCTTATGATAACCTCCGACAGCTCGTATTAATTGAAGAGTTCAAGAGGTGCATCCATAGTGATGTTAAAACCTACCTTGACGAGCAGAATGTGGAAACTTTGGAAAATGCTGCTCGTATGGCTAATGATTATTCCTTGACTCACAAAAGTTCATTTGGCAATAAGTCGTCCTCTCAGCAGTTTTCTGGTAAAAAACCATTTCAATCTCATTCGAGTACTTCCAAATTTCACAACAGCACAACTGTTAGGAATCAAACATCTGATAAGACTGATCAGAAATCCTTATCTCTTCCTACGTGCACTTATTGTAAAATAAAAGGGCACGTTATTTCTGATTGCTTCAAGTTGAAAAATGAGCAACAGAGAAAAGACAGAGCTTTTCCAAATGCTCTTATTTCTACGAGGTCAAGGTCACGGTCTTGTATTGAAAGCAATACATTTGTTGGGTCAAACAAACCCCAGTCTGATTCTATTTTAGAGGCTTATGAACCATTCATGTCAGAAGGTTCTATATCACTTATTGGTGATTCTGCCAAGCCTATCCCAATTAAATTATTAAGGAACACTGGAGCTTCTCAGAATCTTTTATTATCAGGTACTTTACCTTTGTCTGAGGAGTCTTCTTCAAGTGAAAGTGTTCTTGTTCAGGGAGTAGAGTGCGGCTTTGTAAATGTTCCTCTCCATTGTGTAAATTTGGCATCAGACTTAGTTTCTGGACCTGTGACTGTTGGGGCAGTGACTTCTTTACCCATAGAGGGTGTTCATTTATTACTAGGCAATGACCTAGCTGGAGATAAGGTTGTGGTTAATCCACTTGTAACTGACAAGCCTTGTTTGGATCAGAAAGTTGATCCTGTCGAAACTGAAATCCCTGATTTGTACCCTGCTTGTGCAGTTACTAGAGCTATGGCAAAAAGAGCTCTTGAGAGTGATGTTGATCAGGATATTATTCCTTTAGCTGACACATGTATTGGTCAGTCTTTTGTTGAGGTCACTTTTTCCTCAGGTATTGATCAATCAAATGGTATTGATCATAGTGATCCTCTTTTGGCAACTCATTCTCTTTGTTCTAAGCAGGATGACAAACGACAATCCCTTGTCGTTGAACAGGAGCAAGATCCCGAGATATCTTGTTTGTTTCAGAGGGCTATTAGTGAAACTGAAGCCACACAAGTTCCAGTGTGTTACTTTGTGAAAAATGGGGTCCTTATGACGAAATGGAGACCACCTGATGTACCCGCTGGTGACGAGTGGTCAGTGAGCTATCAAATTGTTGTTCCTAAGTCATATCGACAGGAAATTCTTAATTTAGCCCATGAAACTCCTTTGGCTGGTCATTTAGGAGTCCGTAAGACTTATCACAAGATCTTGAATCATTTTTATTGGCCGAAACTCAAAAGTGATGTTTCTAAATACTGCAGATCTTGTCACACTTGTCAAATGGTAGGAAAACCCAATCAGAAGATACCTAAGGCTCATCTGCAACCTATTCCTGCATTTGATGAACCATTTAGTAGAATAATAGTAGACTGTGTTGGTCCTTTACCTAAAACCAAGTCAGGCAACCAATACTTGTTGACCATCATGTGTGCATCTACAAGATTTCCAGAGGCAATTCCTCTGAGAAATATAAAAACTAAAACTATTGTGAAAGCTTTGGTGAAGTTTTTTTACACTTGTTGGCCTTCCCAAATCTGTCCAGTCAGATCAAGGGTCAAATTTTATGTCTGGAATTTTCCAACAAGTTATGCATGAATTAGGCATCCAACAGTTTAAATCTTCTGCCTATCACCCTGAAAGTCAAGGTGCTTTGGAAAGATTTCATCAAACTTTGAAGAATATGATTCGATCATATTGCTTTGATACAGAAAAGGATTGGGATGAGGGTGTTCATTTGTTGTTGTTTGCTGTTAGGGAATCAGTTCAAGAGTCGTTGGGTTTTAGTCCCTTTGAACTAGTTTTTGGTCATACTGTCCGTGGACCATTGAAATTATTGAAAGAGAAACTTCTTTCAAATGAAGATTCAAAGATTAATCTTCTTGATTATGTTTCTGATTTCAAATACAAGTTGTCAAAGGCCTGTGAAGTAGCAAGAACTAATCTTCACACTACTCAGTCAAAAATGAAATTAAGGTATGACAGAAATTCACAGGAAAGGAGTTTTAAACCTGGTGACAAAGTTCTGGCTCTCTTGCCCATACCTCAAAATCCTCTTCAGGCTAAATTTTATGGTCCTTATACCGTTGAAAAGAAAGTAAATGACTTAAATTATATCATTAACACTCCTGGGAGACGGAAACAGAAACAACTTTGTCATATAAATATGTTAAAGGAATATTTCGACAGAGATAGCTCAGCTAATTATTTAGTTAATTTAGTTGTACCTGTCCCACACAGTGAAGATATCAACGATGGAGTACGATCAGACTATAGTGACTCTGGTATAACCAATCTTCGGAATTCAGAAATATTGAACAACCTAGACCAGAAACTTTCACATCTACAACAACAGGAAAGAAATGAACTAAAACAGCTATTACATGAATATGAGCACTTGTTTCCTGATGTTCCAACACGAACAAGTAAAATTTATCATGACGTTGACATTGTAGATTCTGCGCCTGTGAAACAGCATCCTTATAGGATGAATCCTCTCAAACAGAACTATCTGAAGAAAGAAATTCAGTATTTACTGGAGAATGATTTCATAGAACCAAGTAAAAGTAACTGGAGTTCACCATGTATTCTTGTTCCCAAGCCAGATAATACATTCCGTATGTGTACTGACTATAGAAAAGTCAACAGTATCACCAAAACTGATTCATTTCCAATCCCAAGAATGGACGATTGCATTGATAAAATTGGAAATGCGGAATATGTCACCAAGTTTGACCTTTTAAAAGGATTCTGGCAAATTCCACTGACGGAAAGGGCAAAAGAAATTTCAGCATTTGCAACTCCAGATGGACTTTATCAATATAAAGTCATGCCGTTTGGAATGAAAAATTCTCCTGCAACGTTTCAACGTCTGATGAACATGATAACATTTGGTCTTGATAATTGTGACGCTTATATCGATGACGTCATTATCTACAACAACACCTGGGAAGATCATTTGGAAACCATTCGAAAATTCTTTGATCGACTCAGCGATGCAAATCTGACAATTAATTTGAGCAAAAGTGAGTTTTGCCATGCTTGTGTCACATTTTTAGGACATATTGTGGAACAAGGTCAAGTTAAACCTATAGAAGCTAAGGTCAAAGCTATCTCTGGATTTCAAGTTCCAATTTGTAAAAAGCAACTGATGCGATTTCTAGGTATGGCTGGATATTATCGGAAATTTTGTTCCAATTTTTCCAAAATTGCTGAACCTTTGACAAGTTTATTGAGTAAGAAAACCAAATTTCATTGGTCTGACAAGTGTCAGGAATCTTTTGACAAGTTAAAGGCCATGCTTAAGAATGCACCAGTTCTTTCTGCACCAAATTTTAGCCAATCATTTAAATTATCTGTTGATGCAAGTGATGTAGGGGTTGGTGGAGTATTGATTCAGGAAGACAAAAGTGGTGTGGATCACCCTGTGTGTTATTTTTCTAAAAAACTAAACAAGCACCAGAAAAATTATTCCACAATTGAGAAGGAATGTTTGGCTTTGATATTGGCTTTACAGCATTTTGAAGTGTATGTTACCTCAGCTCTTTCTCCAATTATTGTGTACAGTGATCACGATCCCCTTACTTTCATCAACAAAATGAAAGATAAAAATCGGAGATTGTTGAGATGGAGTTTGATATTGCAGGAATATAACATTGACATCAAACACATCAGGGGAAAAGACAATGTGATTGCAGATGCACTCTCACGTGCCTAGAAATCTAATATTGCTTGATGTAATTAAGTCCAGTATCATAAAACATCTTCTTATGTAATTTTGGTTATTATAGTATTAGATGTATATTCAAAAGAAAGCTTTATTATATAAATCTTTCTTTTTCTTTATGAGGGGAGGTGTTATGTATGATGTTTATATAATATTATAAATATTTTAGGAAATTATAAATGTTTCTTCACTTTAATATTTGCTTAAATCTTAATGTTATCAGGAAAAACATGTTTAACTGGTGTCCTTGAATTAGGTTGTTTTGATCAATATGTTTTCTCAATTTGAAGGTCAAGGTTGAATTTTGTTTACAGTTAGAATTCCATTAAGATAACTCATATTCTAGAACATTCTGTCATGTGACCAATCTTTATATATACCATGTTTGGTGGACATTTTTTTAGGTTTTGACATTACCATCAGTCTTGTAAAGAGCTATTACAGTTGTGAAAATTCATTGCAAATTCTAAGAGAGGAATTATTTTAAATATTCATTGGATTATAACAGTGCTCATAAACTTTTGGATTTTGGATTTTTAATTGATGATTTTGGAATTTATGTGAACTTATTCAGAGATTTTGGAATACTTCATTTTGACATCAGCACATCAAAGATTACTAGTACATCAGGACTTTGGAGACCATTGGCACATCATAACATTCAAGGACACAGCCGTGAATTCGGAACATTCTATATTTAGGACTTGTGATTAGAACAATCATTCTTATTGGATTATTAGGATTTCAAAACACATTACTGTAAGTGACTTTTTTTGATTTTTCATTTTAATTATCTAGTAATAAATTGCTTGTTGATTTTTACATGATTTGTTGGTTTCACTTTCTTTCTGTTACATTTTTCTTAGACCATAGAGTCGTAACAAAACCTTACTCACTAAAGTTTTATGAGAGAAACCTAGCTCACTAACCCCAAAATTCTATGTAAGAAACCTGGCTCACTATACTTTTATGAGAGAAAAACGTGGCTCAATAAACCCCCCAAATTGTATAGAGAAACCTAGCTTACTAATCCCCAAATCGTTACGAGAGAAACATGAATCACTTAAATTTTATGAGACAAACCTGGATCACTAACCCTCAAAATGTATGAATGTAACCTGGTTCACTACCCCCAGAATATTATGAAAGAAACCTGGCTCACTAAATGTTTATGAGAGAAACCTGGATCACTAACGCGGAATATTTTGTGAGAGAAACCTGGCTCAATAACCCCGAAATGGTTCAGAATACTGCTTGGGGGAAACGGTGGTGTTTGCGTCGTGCATCAAACCCAAGTTTTCTCTTCCATTCTATATCTAGACCGCCGGGAACTAGAATGATACTGACCCCTAAAAAATGATATTTTAAGTCGGTAACCAGACATCAAATTAGTTCTCAATGTATATGCACACACACACACGTACACACACATGGATCTGTGTACACACACACACACACACGCGCGCCGGTGCGTGGATCGGTGTATATGTTTGAGACACACACAAAAACGTACACATACATGGATCTGTGTATATTGTTGATAATTTGGATGCAGTCATCAGTCATCTCATTTTAATATTGAAAAATATTTCTAATTGCAAAAGACTCGGGAACGACTCTTACAATTTCCTTTAATAAGAACTCTCTCTATCTCCCACACCTACCCCATATATATATATATATATATATATATATATATATATATATATATATATATATATATATATATATATATATATATATATTCACCGGTACATTGTATTAAATTACATGAACTGTAAATGAAGAAAACCTCTCTGTGTGTGTGTCTCTCTC
Organism: Margaritifera margaritifera; assembly: GCA_029931535.1. Lineage (NCBI taxonomy): Eukaryota > Metazoa > Mollusca > Bivalvia > Unionida > Margaritiferidae > Margaritifera > Margaritifera margaritifera. The sequence goes on along the minus strand of JAQPZY010001632.1, from coordinate 2,551,372 downwards.
TCTGTCTATATATATATATATATAATTTGAAAATTATGTCTCACAATGTTCCATTACGATTAAGATATTAACATTAGTAATACAGATTTAATTCGTCAATTAGTAATTAAGTATTCTAGTGCAAGCTAGAGACAGCATAAGTAAATTAAAAAGAAAAAATAAATCGAAAGTGAACAATAAAAAAACCCCCAATTACTGTTCATATTATTACATTTACGGTTCGTGGAATTAATACCTTGTACGGGCAATATTTTTATTACATTTACGGTTCGTGGACTTGATACAATGTACCGGTGATCTTGATTACTACTTTACGGTTCGTGGAATTAATACAATGTACGGGTGACGTTTATTACATTTACCGTTCGTGGAATTAATACAATGTACGGATGATGTTTATTACTTTTACTTTTAATGTTATTATATTTACGGTTGAAAATTGTATTACATTAACGGTTATTACATTTAAGGGAGTGATTACATTCAATAGTTTAACACATGGGACATAAACAGAAGAAATAAATAATATTAGAGAAACAACAATAAGAAGCTCAGCTGGCATACACTTTGGATTCAATTCTCGAGTTAAGCACGTGTAAGGATAAGTGTCCGGTGAAAGTGGTCAGTCATTGAATGACAAGGGTTTTCTCCAAGATTTCTGGTTTCTCCCGCATCTCTCAAAAAGACCATCTTAACATCAAACCGTTGAAAGTACGTTACATAATTTTATCAAGTACAATTTCCATGCAAAGTACTTGTAGGCAAAATTAAAATGAAGTTGAAACTAAAATAAGAAATAAAAAAATCCGTTCAAAATTTTCAACAGTTCCTCGATAAAAGGTTTATTAAAGTTTAAAATATACATCATTATTTATATATTATTTGGCGCTTTTTCTTTGTACGATTGTTAGCATAATTTTATAAATATGATATTATCGAAGGACTATCGGGACTGTAGCCTGCTGTCGGTTCCGGTAGGTTGTTTCAGAAAAGCCGCCTGCCCATTACAAGTGGTCATTGCCCTGTAAAATAAAGCAATAATAAATGAAATGATTCTTTTCTTATCTAATATTCTGCTAATATCTCATTTTTAAAAAACAAGCTGGATAGCAATTTTATAACAGCCTTTGGTGTAATCTTCCAGCCAAGTTCTTAATAATGCAGCTTTATCCGGGTTTATGTCTCTTCCTTTATGTTTTAATGTACACACATAGGTTATGTACACAGAGTATTGTATGCTTACAGGTCGAGTTACATTTATACAGGAACCGCGGTGGCCCAGTTAGTAGAACGTCGGACTCGTAATTAAACGGTGGCGGATTCGATACCCGCCCAGGCTAGTCCAGCTCTGCTGTCTCAATGTGACCTTGGAAAATGTATTCAGCTCCCGTTTCCTCGGCATGCTATAGCCAATAATGTGTTTAAAGTGCCATTAAAACCATAAAAACGAAACCATACATATACAGACTAACCATGCTGTTGAATTATAGAGTTGACTACAAGTACATTCATTATGACGCATAAACTTGGTACAATATATTCCTTTTTTTAGCCCTACCCTTCAGTTTTGGGATATTGTGAAAGTATCCGTCTGTCCGTCCGTTTTTCCGTCCGTTCGTAACTATATCTCCTCCTTAACCGTTGTGTGAAACTTGCTCCAAATTTGTTACAAATGTTGCCATTAGGGTAGCAGAAAGGGAATGATTTTTGTCTCCTTCCCTGGAGTCCTTAGGAGAGGAAAATGGCGTAAATAGACAAATATGTCAGTTACAGAAACATATTTAAATAATTTTCACCAAAACATATATATGCAATCTTAGCAGGAAGACACGCAAAAACTTGTACGACTTTGGGGTTAGAACTTATCAGTAACAGTGGGATGGGGTAGTATTGTTATGTATATTGAATTTATAATATGTGTCTATGATTGTAAGTTGTACTTTAGGTTTAATTGAACTTTAATTCACGTTATTGTAAGTGTCTTTTGGATTTTCACTTTAATTGTCTAGAAATAAATTACTTATTGATTTTACTTGATTTTGTTGGTTTCAATTTCTCTCTGTTACATATTTTTAGGTCATAGAGTCGTAACTGTATGTATGTTTGATGTTTAATAGTACATCAAAATATGAAAGGTTATATTATGTCAAATGAATTGGAGCAAAATGCCATACCTAAGAAAACAACCACGGCCGCCTACCTGCCCTGGTCTCAGAAAATTTTGAACCCACACCCTTCTGGTTGGAAGTCCGGCACACATTCGACTAAGCCAAAGCGGCTCGTGCAGTAAAAAGCGTGGGAATTTGACATGTTGAGCTATGACATTAGCTACAGTCATTTATACATCTTAATGTGATAAGTGCATAAGTGCATGTAAATAGAGAAAGTATTTCCTATCTTTCATATTCGAGTCCTTAATGGAATAATGTACCAGCATTTGCAGGTACTCCTTATTTGTTCCTGGAAAAGATGGCTTAATACAAGAAAATTTTGCGTAGGCCGATTGAAACAAAATCTTTGCTGCAATATGAGTCTGTGTGGGTAAGATTTCCACTCTGTTTCCAAAAGTAATAACTATTTGACATTGGTAGAAATTAGCTCACCTTTCTTCAGTAGATAGTCTGTTCAATATTTCCTCAGTAGTTTGTTGTCAATTCCATAACCATATCCTCCATAACCATGTCCAATTCCGCCGACACCAATGCCACCACTACCCACGCCGTATCCGCTATAGCCTTTGGCTGGGTAGTAACCTCCGCTCGCAACACCACCACCCAGGACTCCTACTCCGACTCCACTGCCCCACCACAGTCCCCCTTTGCCACCCGTGGAGCTATATCCCGTTCCCTGGCCGGAGTAGCCGAGTCTCCCTCACAAGAGATAACCGCCACTCCACCTTCTTCCCTGGCCACCACTGTAACCGTGTCCACCGTATCCATAACCACTTCCTTCAACAGAATAATTTGAAAAAATGAACGGAACAATACTTAGTTTCTACTTTTAAAATCCCATAAGCTTACATTATAATTTATTTTGTTTTCTTTTATTAAAACAAAAAAACAAAAACAAAAAAGCGTGCAGGAATTACACAATTACCTTCATTTTGCTGTAACAGAATAATACACTTATAGATATATTACCTGCATAAATCGAATGATTAGAATAATACACGTATAGCTATATTACCTGCATACATCGAATGATGAGCATTTAAAAACGTTAAGACCTATGAACTATGTGAACTTGTAGGAACTAGGAACTATTCATTTTCACGTATTGTAAAATAAATGTATTGATAGCCGTGGCAATACTTTTTTGTATGAAATAACACTGGCTGGGGAAAACTATGCTGAAGTTAATAAGTATGAACTAAAGAGTATTAGTTTTGGTCAAGGGTCACTGAGTATTTTTATTCCACGTAAATTGTAAAAAATACAACTGTGTACGTGAACTATTTAAACCTTCAAACGTTACCGAAGTCACAAGTGCCCAGACAAGGCGTATACATTTGAATTGAGTTCCCAGACGCCAAGAAAGTTTTGAATCTGAGACTTTTGTATCTTGGTTGTGTACAAAGTCAAACATGTTTCTAACATCAGCACTCTCAGACTTATGGTAAGATCTTAGTGGAAAAGACAGAACAGAAAGTAAGTCAATAAATAAATAATAAAAAAGAATAAGAATAGAAAGTTAAATACACTCATACAGACATAGTCTTATACAGACCAATAATGCAAGGAAGATATTAGCACAAAGATATGACAATGGGAGACAGAAATAAATGGAAGGAAAGATTACAGTGGTAGAGGATACAGACGCACATATATTGGCCCAATACACATGAAAATGATAACAAGGCACCAAAAACAAAGAGCATTGATAGGCAAACATCCATCCCTCCCCCTCTCTCTCTCTCTCACACACACACACACACTGTTACCAACCGCCATTGCCTCCAAGACTATATCCATCGTAGCCGTGACCAACTCCATAGCCAGCGCCAAGATTACCGTATCCGTTACCACCCAGCACGTTTCCATCACCACCAAGGTATCCACTTAGGCCGCTGTAACCATAGCTACCGCTCGAGTATCCACCCTTAAGTCCTAATCCTCCAAGTCTTCTGCCAGAGCTGTATCCTTCACTGTATCCGCCTTTTCTGCCGTAACCGCCATGCTAGTCTGTAATGGTTTGCGATATTTGATTTCAGATAAAGTTTGTATTGGATTGTCAGGACACGATCAAGGTAATATTAAATATATACTGTGTCCAAAGGCTTTTTGGAAAAATTACCACCGATCGGGAGGATAATGTAATATGCCTCCAGATATTCAGTCCATTTATTTATTACACATCATTCTTTTTTTTTTTAAATTATCCAAGAAACTATCAGAATGTATAGCGCCATCTTCCAGATCTTTCTACTTACAAATTGCAATAAAATTACCTTTAATTTGTATTATAAGAGATCATTTTTTAAACATTAAAATCTGTTATCTCTTCTATGACATCATCAAAACTTTTGAATACTGAGATTGATAAAAGTTATATCCCCTTAAATCTGTAACACTTAAATATCTCGAGTGATTTTGATGGAATTTTCACTGTTGTTTATGTTACAATGTCTTCTATACCGCCAAAGCCGCCAAAGACTGGGCTCTTACCATATCCATAGCCACCGCCATAACCAAGGCCACCGCTGTAACCATAGCCGCCGTATCCACCGCCGTGACCGACACCACCTCCATAATATGGACCCCTGCTGTAACCGTAACCACCCCGTTGTCCCCAGGAGCCATATTTATAGCGGGCCTCGACGGCCACCAGGAAAAAGGCGACGGCCAGTAGCTTCCACATTTTGATTTCTGCAAGCAAAGACGAGTAACAAATACATCAGTTTTTAGTATCCAGATATTTTCAAGTGTAAAAAAAAAATATAGCGAATTCTCGAAAAAAAGTAGTTCCTTTTTGAGAATCATGCCATCTTTTCAGTAAGTACTGTTCGCCAAAGATTCCCCAATGTTTCACATAACATATTTATTAGAGATCTAATCGTTATTCTTTCCATATACAACAAAAACATATGAAATTTATATGAGCTAATCAACATTGTTTGCTTGATGGAAACCCGGCAGTATGTCGAGTAGATAACATATGCGATGAAAATCAGTGTCAATGTGCACATCAAATATGCTTCCCTTTTACACTTCACAAAGACCTGCATATTTTTATAACTTTCAGATGTGCCGTTGATTTGTTCACCCTCTCTGTCACATAGTAAATATACTACTATTTAGAATTGATGAAATACCCCCAAATAGGTAGCCTGGGTCCACGATTTATTTTTACTTACGGCATAAAATGGAGAAAGAAAAGGCTGTTAGGTGCTGCAGATCTCAGAAAGAGGACGGCACACGGCAGGGAAATGCCAAATTTGTGTGGAAATTCTCATTAGATGTAATTTGGTCTGCTCTAAATATCGTCAGAACATCTCAGATTTAGTATACACGCTAATACGAGGAAATATCACCAAACAAATCTACGAAATTGACATTGTAACATCCGATGTATCTATGAATGCTTATTTTCGGCACTACTTCTATAAATAAAATAACTACGATAATTGGAGTGACTCTTTATGAAATATGTAAATACATTACAAATACACAAAAAGAACAACAAAATTAATGACTACCAAACTTTCTTAATAGAAAAAGAAAATTCATGACAATTATATATTTTTGACAAGGGCAAAAATTAGATTTCTTCTTTCCATCACCTCAAATAGCATACCAAGTCAAATAGCATACCAAGTGAAATACCAGAATACCTTTTCACTTGTTATAATTTCCTTCAAGATGAAAATATAACGAAAACAAAAAAGAAAATTATTGTTCCATAAGGTAAGGGAAGACAAAATGGAAGAAATGTCCCTAGCGACGTACCTGTGGTTTCCGGCGATGATCTGCAGTTCCCTGTATGTCGTCAGCTACTTATAGGGCCAAACCGCGTGACCTGGCGCACGCCATTCCCTCAGTCAGGTTAGCCCACCAATCTATCATACCTCTCCGACCCGGTACATCGAGCTTGAAATATACATTCCGTGTGTTAATTCCTTTGATCTCATATATATATATATATATATATATATATATATATATATATATATATATATATATATATATATATATATATTTATATATATAGATATAGATATATATATATATTATAATAATTCCGAACGCAAATTTATTGGTGACTGATGCATCTTCTTTTGTATTTTCTGAAGCTTTTAGAAAGCTTGTCAAAGAATTTGATAAATCTGTCCTTCACATATTGCACTTCCATAGCGGACCATAACGACATTTTGGTCACTACCGTTACGCAAATCAATCAAAACTCAGCTAATCCAAATGATGCTTAAAGCTTTGAAATATAATTTCTTGCTGCGAAGATGAACAAAGGTTATCTGCCTTCGAGGAAACTCTCAATTCATGCTACGTATGCATTCGCTACTAGTGATTGACAAAAATGTTAAACACCTACAGAAAAAGTCTGGCCACAAATTAGACTGTCGTCATTGATCGTGTCACCTATTCTTCGCTTATGAATTCAACTGCCCAAAATTAGATTAATTTCATAAAGCTTTTGACATAAATATCGACAAATATTGAATTCACTTTGCTTGTGATCTTTGAAAATGGTATACACACTTCTTCTATATGATTGTGCTGATGATGCTCATGTCTTTACCGTTACTAAGTTTCTTCTGACATTTCATGTTTCATTCATTGCATTTTGTTTCATAGTTCTGGTATCTTTGCTGATACAAAATGGCGTGTAGATACCAAAACTTTATAATAGGAAAGGATTGTGGAGCTTACCAATACTTCCCACTGCAAAATTTTTTAATACAAGAAAATGTCACACATATTTTCATAAGTTTAATTATATTTTTTATGATGCCATGTAGCTTTCAGACTAAAACCTGATAAATTCGAATAAAATATTCGGAAAATTTGCTTAATTTTCTCAAGTACTAACATTTGCAACCGAATACGGGGTTAAATTATAGATAACTATATAAAAAATAAGCTTTGAAAATTGCTGCTGATATTGTTTTTGTTCTTGCTGTTGTGCAATAATAATACTAATAATAATAATAATAATAATGTAAAACTTCTAGGGTATGGGATATTTGCAGTTACATTACAATCTCGGGAACGTGTCGTCTTTAATTTAATTCGAGGCAAATGTTTGTTCTTAGCGCCTGTTAGAGACCTTCAGTTACAGCGTCGGCTGTCTTGAGGTCAATGGAAATAAAGGAGAAACAACGACATCAAGCTAAACTCAATCGGTATGTTTGACATAGTTTTTTCTCTCCACTCTTTGTGAACTTCGGTACATGATTATGATACCCTCTCCCCATCGCTTGCTGCTCTAAAACCCCTAGCTTGTTCTAATAATAATAATAATAATAATAATAATAATAATAATAATAATATTAATAATAATTATTATTATTATTATTATTATTATTATTATTAGCTTGGGTGTGTATAATAATATCAAACGGAATCCAGTTCAATAATATATCATCCACAAGATGAATACGATAAATTTTAAAACAATTGTTGGTTATTGTAGTCATTTAAAATCTCACGTTGGTTATAATTGGCCCTTAAATCACCGCTTTATGATCAGTTTCTGCAATCATGGAAACCCAATCAATCGATCCAGCTCTAGGAATGAAATATATTTATCACTGACATCAAACGCTTCGTTTGAAAAATATCTGATTGATTTACCTCCAAAACACAGAAACTCTGAATGTTTAGAACATTCACATGTTAAAAATAACTAGATGGAATGCAATAAATAGTGATTAGGGGGCCTACTTCGGTTCTTTGTTCAGAAGGAGAAGAGTGTGCTGAAATTCATTTTCTATTAATTTTCCCAGCTGTTAATAAAATTAGGAAAATATACATACCTCGATACTCTTTTGGTAATGCAGATAAATACAAATTTATAAGTCTACTACGTACAAATTATAGATTGCTTTTATCGAATATTTGTAAGTTTAGACCAATGTGATTAATTTCTTCTTCATCCTACTTGACATTACTATTGTTTCCTATCAATCTGTTCTACATGTATTCTAGGAACATTTAATCTCTCATTTTCCATTATATTTCAATTGTTTCCTTTCAATCTGTTCTACATGTATTCTAGGAACATTTGATCTCTCATTTTCCATTATATTTCAATTGTTTCCTTTCAATCTGTTCTACATGTATTCTAGGAACATTTGATCTCTCATTTTCCATTATATTTCAATTGTTACGTTGAGATTATTGTTTTGTTCCTTGTATTTGTTTCCTGTTTATTTACTGATTGTTATTAATAGCCTTTACTTTATTATGTATATAACAGATTATAAGTTTTGGTTTCTTTTCATATTTGTATGATTTTTTTAGTTTCAATACCGCTGCTTTTCTTTGTGTCTGTATCCTCTCATACTTTGAAAAGAGTCTGAGAGAATAAACAATTGGATTGAATTGAATTGAGAAAACTGTTTTAAGCGTTGATTGAGAAGAGTGACCTTTTAAAAGTGTTTTAATCGTTGATTGAGAAGAGTGACCTTTTAAAAGTGTTTTAAAGGTTGATTGAGAAGAGTGACCTTTAAAAAGTGTTTTAAGCGTTGATTGAGAAGAGTGACCTTTTAAAAATTCTGCAAATAAAATGCTTATAACGTTTATTTAATCTGCGTAAGTACTAAAATCACATGCTAGCATTTGAGGAGATCTCGGGATTGTGCGTACAATCTCGGGATTGTGCGTACTGTTTGCTTTTATATACATTTGAGGAGATCTCTGGATTGTGCGTACTGTTTGTTTCCATACTCATTCGAGGGACTTTAAAGTTTGGATCTAGTTTTGGTGTGGTGGAGATTAAGAATTTCACTACATTGCCAATCAGCACTCCAAGAAACAGCATAACAAAGGTGCTAAATTCAACTTTTTTGTTTTATCGATGAACAATTATTTGCTTATATTTGGTTATTATTCTTAGTTCTCTATTTAAAATAGTTTGGAAACTTGTTCTTCTTTGTAAAAGGCATATGTATGTATGTATGTATGTATGTATGTATGTATGTATGTATGTATGTATGTATGTATGTATGTATGTATGTATGTATGTATGTATGTATGTATGTATGTATGTATATGCAACACACTAAACAAGTAATATATTTACAAAAGATCAATGATTGTCAATAGTCCTTTCCATTATCTTCTGCCTCAATGCTTCTAATATGATAGCCACCAGGGACAGCAAAGGAAATCTCCCATAAATATGAGTTATATAATCTTAACCGTGCTTTTTTAAGAGCATTATATATTTTAGACATGCGTATAAGGTGCAGTATGTCGGCAATATTTGTAATATACCGCATAATTGATTTGAAATAAAATTATTACAAGCTTGAAGAGTATATGAAACATAAAGCTATTATTATACATGTAATAGGTATAAATAAAAAAGGGTTAAGTATCAGATGTTCAGGTGTACAATGTCTGTCTGCCTGTCTGTCTGTCTGCCCGCCTGACTGCCTGTCTGTCTGCCTGTCTATATGCATGCATGTAAGTATGTATGTTTGGAAGTATGGAAATATATGGGTAGGTGGAAAATATCCTTGAAATGAAAAACTTTAAGGGAAACATAATATAGAAACACATGAGTGAGACAACTCATCACAAACGAAATATGAAAAAAACATCAATAATAATAATAATAATAATAATTTTTTTTATATTAATGGAGATGCAACAAGCTAAACAAGTAATATATTAAAAAAGTTCAATGATTGTCAATGGTCCTCTCCATTATATTCTGCCTCAAAGATTGTAATATTATAGCCATCAGGGACAGCAAAGGAAATCTCCCATAAATATGAGTAATATATTCATAGCCGTGCTTTTTTAAGAGCATTAAACTTTTTAGATATGTGTATAAGGTACACTATATGGGTAATATCTGTAGTACACTGCATATTTGATTTGCAATAAAGTTATTATAAGCTGGAAAAGTATATAAAACATAAAACTATTATTAAACATGTAATAGGTGTAGATAAAACAGGGAGAAGGAACAGATGTTCAGGTGTAAAATGTCTGTCTGTCAGCCTGTCTGTCTGTCTGTCTGTATGTAAGCATGTAGGTATGCATGCACGAAAGTATGCATATATATGGGTAGGTCGAAAATATCATAGAAATGAAAAAAGAACAAAGAACAAAAAAATAACATGCTAACGAACATGTAGACAACTTGAAATAATTGAAATTATTTACAATTGGTTGGAGCGGTTTAAATGAATTAACACATTGAATCGCCAGTTGAACACTATGAGTCTAACAGCCGTGAATTATTTATATGGAAGTCAGAAATGAAATGGGTCCATTGTCCTAATATACCGAACAAGCATACTGTCAGAAATTGTGTTCAAGTTCATTTGTTCTTCTGTACATTGAGTCTAATCCTTCTGCCACCAAACACATGAATACCTGCCATGTTTGATCATCCATAGAATCAAAGGTTTCAACTCTCTTGCCCAAAAGGATATGAAGTAGCATGTTATTGTCCTGAGAAAAGAGCCAGTGTGAGTCTAGTATGTCTATTGCATCGATTATTTTTTCGAACATGGTATTACGTTCATTGTTTAGGGCTTGGCAGTAAAGTAACATATGCTTGGCTCTGTCTGCAGTCAATTTTTCGCAGAGTTTACAGTTATACTCATCCTCAGACGAAATTGAACACATTGTTAAATATGCGATGTTAGCAAAAGACCAGGTTTTATCAGGAAAACATTTTCCGAGCTTCCAGACAGCAAGTGGTTGAAGATCATTATGGACACTTGCATAATGAAAAAGTTCAGGTCTTGATTCAAGTTTAGACCTCCAAACCCTTTCTTCGAAATATTCCTCTTCCAGACTCGTTTCGGGGCAGAATATAGGGTGTTCACGTATAGGTTGAAGAAACCACCAAGCTGGTATTTCACAAGAACACAGTATATATCTTGAACAAAACCAAAGCTCTCACGCTCGTGTATCATGAAATCAAGAATTCTTCTGTTGAACATAATTTTCTGCATATAATCAAGTGTGTTTGATTTGCGTTCATGGAAATCATTGGTTTCTTTCTGCATATACTCAAGTGCTTTATTATATCTTTTTATCTCTTCATCAGATAACTTAGATAGAAAAGTACTTCTCGTGAATGTTAAAGCGTTGGCAATTACCACTTCAATCATTACTGCTCCTCCTGCCATTTAATGATAACAAATTTGTGTGCTGTCTCCTATTTCAAAATGTAACTCCAAACGTTCCTTAGTAATGACTTCAACTGATTTAACTGTAAAATAGAAATATTGTTTTCTTCGAAATAATGCTTTTACTTTTTAATTCATTAATATTCTTGTATGTTCATAACTTAGTTAGTTGTTTCTACTTTGTAAGCAAGAGATTGATTAATTACCAATAATGCAACATAAAATTAAAATTCATAGAGGATATCTACGTTTATTGAGTAGAGATATAGAAATATTTCACGAGTGACAATAAAATAAATTTTCACTTCACTCGTGAAATATTTCCTTATATTGTTACAACTCTGGGTCTTAAAATAATGTAACAGAAAGAAAGTGAAACCAACAATGTAAGTAAAATCAACAAGCAATTTATTTATAGAGAATTAAAGTGAAAATTCAAAAGACACTTACAGTAACGTGAATTAAAATCCAAATAATCCAATAATCCTAAGTGTCCTAACCACAAGTCCTGAATATGGAATGTTCCGAATGAATGTCCTGATGAGTCAGAAGTATTGAATGTTCTGATATGCCTGAATGATGTAATCCAGAATATCTTTGAATAAATTCACAGAAATCCCAAAGTCAAGTATTAATCCAATATGAGAATGAGCACTTTTAGTAATTCCAATGAATATTTCAAATAAATAATTCATCTCTCAAAATTTGCTCTGAATTTTCAAAACACAGCTATAAACATCTGATTATACAAATGATTCTTTATAGACTGACCATTTGAACAAGAATGAAATATTGTCCACTAAAATCTCTATATATAAACATAAGTCACGTGACAGAATGTTCTAGAATATGAGTAACTCTAATGGAAAATTCCGCTGCGTACGTGACTTTTCTCACGTAAGCCATGGAAAATTCCAATCTAAGTACTAAATGCCATGTAAACAAATCTGACCTTTTAACTCAAATGCAGTAAATATGTTGTTTACAGAATGACTAAAGTACAACTTACATCATGGACACCTATTATAAATTCAATATACATAACAATAGCAGAATATATAGTTTCTAGATCATATGAAATATTGTAATAACCAACTACAAACTCTCTATAATGAAATGTATAATTTACCATCTCTGTTATTATTGGGATTGAAAATTATATTTCTTTCTCAGACTGTCCTGCCACAGTTATGTAACTTGGCCGCTACGACGTTGCAACTGTTTGTTGTACTCACTAACTATCATATTAAATTCATTGTGGCTTATTTAATTATCGTTTATTGCTTTTCTAAACATTTCATCAAGAGTATTTAACTTAGTTATAACAGAGATTACAATATTTTCGTCTATTAAAACTTTATTGTATACCAGCTTCTCTATTAAAGCGTTTGCAACAAACAGTATTAAAGTTGGACCAAAGCTAAAGGAATAAAAAGTTCGATGGCACAGACCGTTGCAACTCCTCGACAGGCAGCTGCAACACCCATTCCACCGAAAATACTTGTCATACCAATTTCTACAAAAGTTAAAAAAAATGTATGTGCCATTTTATATTTTATTCCTACACTGCTATAATATTCTATCTCTTTAACTAAATCAGTTTTCATTTAATTAATTTTCATGAAACTTAAATAAATAAATTGATCGTTAGCTAATGCATCTGGTACTGACATCCCGTTCCGTCCTGTTATATATTATTAAGATTTAAAAAAAAACTAATTCTTTTTTCAAGTTGATTTTAATTCATTTAATAGTACAAAATGGCTGAAGATATTGCTGTTGAAGAGATTATAAATCCTGTTTATGAAGAAGATTTTGAAGAATATTATGATGATGTTTTCCGTGAAGAAGATATCCTTTTAGACTTGTAGAACAGAACAACATAAATTATAGTGCTCATGACAATTTGTCTAATGATGGATTTCAAACACATCAACAATTAATTACAAAAGTAGTTTATAATTAAGAAGAATTTATCATACTAAGATTAAATATAGATGAAACACAATACGATCTTCAGTTAGTAATTACAGATAACATTTTATTATATATTGAGATATTGAAATATATCGATGGGAGAAAAATTATATCGCCACAGTGGTGATACTACTTTTAGAACTACTTTCTTTTTCCATTTAGGAAGTACACCTGCCCTTATGTATATTCTTTAGACCTGTATTTCTATATTTAGGCCCAGTGGAGTGGAAAGCATTTTCACTCGTGACATTTCATTATATCTACTCAAAAAACGTAGATATCCTCTATGTATTACAAGAAGGTGATGAACGTTATATTCGACTTTCTTTTAAAGATAAACTATGAAAACAATATTATGAATTGGCTATATAGGAAGTAGTGAAATAGGTGGAAGTGACGTGCTGAAATCAATAGGTTGGAAAAGAAAGATAATAGATAGTATCCATCGCAACAACCTCCAGGGCCAAAAGTTAGAGTTGCTGAGGAAAGAGAATTGCAGAAAAATTGAGGCAAATTAACCATTTGGCGAGAAAGTTAAAGAAGCAGAAACTTTGATTGACGAATACTTCAAAGACAGTGATTGTGATTGATGAATACTTCAAAGAAGTAATAGTGATAGATGAATACTACAAAGACCGTGATAGTGATAGATGAATATTTCAAAGACAGTGATAGTGATAGATTAATACTTCAAAGAAGTGATAGTGATAGATGAATATTTCAAAAAGAGTGATAGTGATAGATGAATACTTCAAAGACATGATAGTGATAGATAAATACTTCAAAGACAGTGATAGTGATAGATGAATACTTCAGAGACAGTGATAGTGATAGATGAATACTTCAAAGACAGCGATAGTGATAGATGAATACTTACAAGACAGTGATTGTAATAGATGAATACTTCAAAGACAGTGATAGTGAAAGATGAATACTTCAAAGACAGTGATAGTGATAGATGAATATTTCAAAGACAGTGATAGTAATAGATGAATACTTCAAAGACAGTGATAGTGAAAGATTAATACTTCAAAGACTGTAATAGTGATAGATGAATACTTCAAAGACAGTGATAGTGATAGATGAATACTTCAAAGACAGTGATAATGATAGAAGAATACTTCAAAGACAGTGATAGTGATAAATGAATACTTCAGAGATAGTGATAGTGATAGATGAATGCTTCAAAGACAGTGATACTGAAGCTCCTTCTTTATTTACTGTACAAGAAGAAAGAGAATTAGGCGCCGTACATTGGCAGCGGAAGTAATAAATTGAAAGATTTAAGCAATGACACAAGAACTTGAATATGTTGACAAAGAGATAGAAGACATTAAAATAATGACATCACTAAACAAAAATATCCCGCTAAAACGCTAAGTTGGGAGAACTTTTGAAGGAACAAAAATGAATTCATAAGGCGCAAGTTGTTGGACATATGGCATATATGGTAAATAGCTTTAGAGAAAATATCAACAAAATAAATCTCAAGTTAGAGAAAATATCAACAAAATAAATCTCAAGTTAGAGAAAATATCAACAAAATAAATCTCAATTTAGAGAAAATATCAATAAAATAAATCTCAAGTTAGAGAAAATATCAACAAAATAAATCTCAAGTTAGAGAAAATATCAACAAAATAAATCTCAAGTTAGAGTTAGAGAAAATATCAGCAAAATAAATCTCAAGTTAGAGAAAATATCAGCAAAATAAATCTCAATTTAGAGAAAATATCAACAAAATAAATCTCAAGTTAGAGAAAATATCAACAAAATAAATCTCAAGTTAGAGAAAATATCAACAAAATAAATCTCAAGCTAGAGAAAATATCAACAAAATAAATCTCAATTTAGAGAAAATATCAATAAAATAAATCTCAAGTTAGAGAAAATAACAACAAAATAAATCTCAAGTTAGAGAAAATATCAGCAAAATAAATCTCAAGTTAGAGAAAATATCAATAAAATAAATCTCAAGTTAGAGAAAATATACCATTAAGTGAAAGGTTAAAACGTTTGTTCAGAAAGAACGGTGTAAGAATTGCTACTGTTATTGCAACTATTGGTATTAAAGCAACAACGCTTCGCCTAAGCCTAACAAAGTTTATAAAAGCATTAATAAGCAGTAGCGGCGGTGACGACAGCAACAGTGGTGGTTGCACTAGCAGCGAAGGCACGTTCGTTGACACATTCAGAAACGGTATAAAAAAAATATTGCGGACTATTTTGTTTACTTAGGTAAATAAAAAAATAAAAAAAACAAAAAGCAGCAGCTTTGCTTGGTATCAGTAATAGTCTTTTCTAGCTGATAATACAATTGTATTAATCTTCCCTTAATTAGCTTCCTCTTTGCAATTGTGCTACAAGGTTTATTTATAGGAACAGCAAGATTAAAGAGTAACTATTAACTAATTTATTAACAAGCTAGTTAATCGCTTAATCTATGTAAAAATGTAACTTGCGTAATAAACGCTTATTTGTATTTGTTTCATGATCTATATGTTTCATATCATGAGATACTGTAGACTTGTCCACTTGATTCTTATTATCATCATCGTTGTCTGTGTTTTGGCGAATTATTCCAGAGCTATCATCATTTCCTGATGTTCCATTTTTTACCACCTCTATATTTAAAGCTGGACTTATTCCTGACTGAAATTAATCGGATGACTTTTGTAAATTATTATTATAACCTGCTATACTATTCATGTTCATCACCATATCACTGGGCATTAATAATACTCTTTTACCACCAACTGCATGGAGTAAGCTAATTTTTGATTCTAAGGTATATGTTTGAAATCTTGTTGTAACATTTTCATCTGATTCATAACCTGCTCACCTAAAATTGATTTTTCAAATAACGTTTCTTGTTATAGTGTCTTGAACAGTAGATCCTGACAGTGTAAAATTTGTTCTATTTTGTACTCTAGCACCTAAAATAGAAATCTTATATCTAATACTTTGATTTAGGCACGCTATTCCTTCATTTTATAGTCAGTTGTTATCATTGAAAAGATATAAGTCTATCCTATGTTTTCACAGGGTGATTCCATTTTTAAAATTCCTTCTACTGTCATTTTTCTCCAGTATTCAATTGTCAGAGTTCCGTAATCATAATGTCGCTTGTAAGCAAATACCACAGCAGGTGGTGTAGATTCTCCAAAACCTTAATGAACTGTATTTGTTCTACGGGTTCATTATCAATAAGATATTTATTTTCCACTAATATATCTCCAGTCATGCTATGTTGGGATATTAAATTTATGACAAATTCTGCTAAATTGTTTTAGATTAATGTTGTTGTTGTTGTTGTTGTTGGTTTAAATCCTTGATCGTATGTTAATCGTATTAAGCATTTATACAACAGCTTTCTTATATGAAATATATATGAAACCAATTTATTGATTTCATTTATAAAACAGCCTTCTTATATGAAATATATATGAAACCAATGCATTGATTTCATTTACTCTGGTATACAACAGCTTTCTCATATGAAATATATATGAAACCAATGTATTGATTGCATTTACTCTGCTATACAACAGCTTTCTCATATGAAATATATATGAAACCAATGTATTGATTGCATTTACTCTGGTATAATTTTACCTGATAAATGCCAACAAGATATTCCACATCTTCGTGTTGCCTTCCATACTGTCCAATTTAATTGATTTTGCCAAAATTTCACGTCACATTATTCTGCATTTCTATTCGTTGAATCATCATTATCAAAATTTAAAGTATATTTATCAAATATATTTAGTGGTTTGTATGTAAAATTGTTTGTTTCTGTGTAATATATTTTTTTTATATCGTTATATTAAATCGTACAGCGCGAGTTAAAAAAATAATGTGTCGAATCTGGGGTCCATGGTTTATTTATAGACACAAATTCATAATTGTCTGAATTAACTGCATAGTTAATAGGATTCACTGTATAGCTAAATAAAAACAATAGTATGATAGGCGCTGGCTTTTCGTCTGACGACCACTGAGCCAGGTTTACCTCATAAAATTGTGGGGTTTTAGTGAGTCTGGTTTCTCTCATAAAAATATTACGACCACTGAGCAAGGTTTCTCTCATAATAATTTTGGGGTGTTAGTGAGTCAAAAGTTACGTTCGAAAATTTTGAGGGGTTAGTAAGCCAGGTTTCTCATAAAATGTTGTGGTTAGTGAGCCAGATTTCTCTCATACAATTTTAGTGAGCAAGGTTTCCCTCGTAAAGTTTATTTATTTGTGGTCACCCCTCGGACTTCTAGCTATGTTAAGCTAAGAGGCCTTTGAGCAACTCCCTTTTGGCCGAAATTGTTTTAAAAGGATTTTATATCTGTATGTTTTCCCCCATAGTCTGTTGTTGTGGGTATTCATAAAAAAGCAGAAAGGATTTTGAAGAAAATTTATTTATCTGTTTTTGATTATGGTTGATCTTTGCTTTTGATAGTTGTGTAATTGTTCAGGTCCCTGTTTCCAGGTACCCATTCATTCCGCTTCGGACCTAAAGTTGTGTTTATAGTGGCAAGTACTTCCCTCCTTAGGTATTACACCTTTTGGCTGGTTTCCTTGCCATGTTGGATACTAATTGTTTTATAGTGATCCTTGCCAGGGATCTATCGTCCAGTGTGTGCTATAGGTGTATATATGGTATATTGTTTTGTATTTGCTATAAACCTTTTGTGTTGTTGTTTGGACTGGCTATATGTTTCAAATCGTTTATAGTTATTATTAATTTTTATGTAAAAAAAAAAAAGTAAAATATAAAGATTTTTGTTTTTCAGAGTGAGATAGGGGGTGAGTCATTTCTAGCTTGTTACAGAGAGTCGGTTGGGCTCTGATGGTATGTCCCCTCCCTCTCTGTTGCAGTGGCTATACTCTGCTCTTTCCCAGTCTCTAATTATGTTGTTCTAAAGATTTTTTAAATTTTGAGGCTCTTTGGTGTACTTATCAAAAATAAGAAAAATAACATGAAAAGAAAAAGAAAATTTGCTGTTGTTTTGTATGCTGATCTGTACTATAAAAAAAAAAAGAAAGAAGTACTCGCAGTTGTTAGTGTATGTATGTTATTTTTTATTTCTTTGTATTGTTGCGGTATGAATGTTCTTTATATTATGCCTTCCTTTTTCCATAACTCTGGCGTAACCCGTACTACCTCGCGTTAGCTTGATAACATAGGTGTCACCCGTCCTCATTATGTACTTGGAAGGTCATAATCCCCCCTGTTTTTCAAAAATATTTTTTTTTATTTTATTTTTTATTTGTTTTATTTTTTATTTTTTTGTTGACGCGGTTCGCCTTTCCAACATGTGAGCGAGTGAGCTCCAGGTCGCCTTTGCGGCGCACCTCCCCCTAATGGGGGGCATACTGGAGCTCATCACCCACAGTGGTTGTACTTGGTTTCCCGTAGAGGTCAGCACTGTTATGCGCCGGCCTCTGTGTCAACTTTTCTATTTTCCCCATATGTGTTAGTTTCTGCGAGTACTTTATGTTGTCTCTTGAAGCAATCCTGTCTCTCTCTTATTGGAGGGGAAGGTATGTAGCTTCTGGGGATTGGCCTGTCTGGTCTCTTCCCTGACCTTCCCTTCCCCTCCGTTACCCCTTCTCCTCCGTTCCAGGCAGGCAGGACTACTTAGTTAGTGTTTTAGCTGTAATTTGTTGTTTTTATATTTTACATACATATACATATACATTCATTGTATATATGGTTTATTTCCCGTGCCGTATTCTTTCCACTGTAAGACTTGAGTAAATGAGAAACCCACCAAATATAGTGTATTCAAGGTATTTGTTTATTTGCACAAGCGCTAGAGTGAGTCGTTCCGGCTCGCACGATGGCTCTCCCCCTAGTGGGAGGATATACCGGCTCTTCCCCCTCCAGTGCCTGTGTTTCTCCACAAGTATAATAATTGTGGTTTGCTTGTTTCTTAATATTGTATATTATCAAGCCAATCTTACTTCAGAAATGAATAAATCTAAGCGTATATTTATTCATTATTGATTAAAAGGTAGCTTGGCATTTTTTCATCACCATTGTGATGTAATTAGTCAATTCATTATATATTTGGTTGTTTTTTATATTGTTTGTGTATAGTATGTTTGCGTCATATACTGCGCCATAGTGGCTTTGTATTTTATTCTTAATCAATTTACTTTCTTTTTGTGTCTCTTTACAATTTAGTATAACATGCTTTTTTGTATATAATTGTTTTTACATAACGGACATGCGGTATTTTCCCTTATTATATGCCTGTTACAGGCCACTTCTCCTGTTAACAGGTGTCATGCAAATATGTGTACATGTAGCTTTGTTTATTAGTTGGATATATGGAGTTCCATTGTTTTCATACTTTGACCCATTTATATTTGGGTTATTTCTTTCCACTGTAAAACGTATATTTTTAT
This sequence comes from Margaritifera margaritifera, assembly GCA_029931535.1. Taxonomy (NCBI): domain Eukaryota; kingdom Metazoa; phylum Mollusca; class Bivalvia; order Unionida; family Margaritiferidae; genus Margaritifera; species Margaritifera margaritifera. Next base: position 2,531,660 of record JAQPZY010001632.1, on the reverse strand, counting down.
TAGCTTCTTTATTTAACATATTATATATATTCTGGTCCTTTTCTTCTGTCCATATAGGATTTATATTTCTATATTGTAGAATTATATTTTGTGTATACCTCATATTTTTTGGAGGTTCTATTAGTTTTATTAGATTGTTTTCTCTGTATATTTCTAGTTTATTGCTGATAGTATATCCCTAGAAGTATATATATATATATATATATATATATATATATATATATATATATATATATTATATATATATATATATATATATATATATATAATGCCGCCCACGCATATCTGTTACTTTTTGTTAAATTTCTTATTCTATTTATTATATTTGCGGTTTTTTAAACTTTAGATGGGGTATTCCTAGACCTCCATCTTTCTTAGTTTTATAGAGGAATTTTCTAGGATTATAGTGTATTTTTCCCCCATATAAAGTGTATGATTTCTTTTTCCATTGTTTCTAACATGGTATCATTTAGGTTTAGTACATTTAATACATACCATATCTGGCTGTATATATAAGTGTGGGCGACTTGGATTTTTTCCATTATATTTAATGGTGATAATGTCCACAATTCTATCTGCTCCCTTATTTTTCCTAAAATATTTCTAAAATTTGCTTTAATAGCTTTTTTCCCATAAATTATACCCAGTGCTTTCACTTTCTCTTTAATTAGATCTGGCGGAAGCCCTGGGTGGCTGCATCTCCAGTTTTCTATTAAAAGTATCTCTGTTTTGCTATGGTTTACTTTAGAGCCAGATGCTTTGCTGAAATCTTTATATTCTATATCTAAATGTTTAAAAGAAAATCCATCTTTTAAAAAATTTGTACATTCATCCGCATGCTGTACCATTTTAAGTTCATTATCTAAATTTGGTATTTTAATACCTTGTATATTTGTATTTGTATTTATTCTTTCACATAATATTTCAATTGCTAAGACATATAATAGCATAGACATTGAACATCCCTGTCTCACCGATCTCTCTGTATTAAAACATTTGGTTTTTGCGCCATTTACCTGGACTGTTGAGGTTATATTTTATTATAATATTTTGATCCATTGGCATTAGTTGTTCCCAAAGTCATACTTTTTTAATATTGTGTCTATGTAACTATGTTCTATACGATCAAAGGCTTTCTCTTGGTCGTATAGTAACATTGCCCCCTTTTCTCCTTTATACTGTATATATTCAATTACTGCTTGTATATTTAAAATATTATTCCTGATATCCCTTCCATTTTCCCCACAACTTTGATTAATATTTAAAATTTTCCCCATGCATGTTTTTAACCTATTTGCTAGTATTTTACTTAAAATTTTATAATCGGTATTTAAAAGTGAGATTGGTCTCCAGTTTTTTTAGGTCTAGAGTTTCACCTTTCCTTTTATATATTAGGGTTATAATTCCCTCTTTCATTTGTTTTGTCATTTCTTTAGTTAAAAAAATATTAATATACACTAATTCCAATATGGGTATTAATTCATTTTGGAATTTTTTGTAAAATTTTGATGTCAGTCCATCTGATCCTGGCGATTTCTTTTTACTGAGCTGGGAGATCGCTTGCTCTATTTCTTTTGCTGTTATGAAAGTGTCACAGTTATGTTTATTTTCGTCCGTAATTTGCATAAAGGTTGCATTATCACAATATTCCTGTATGTCCTCTTGTTTTATATTTTGTGAAGTGTATATTGTTTTATAAAAATCATATATTTCTCCCATTATATATTCTCGCTTGGTGTACATTATATTATTTTTCCGTAGTCTTTCAATGTTTTTGTTTTTTCCATTTTTTTTATCTCTTCCCTTCTATATATGCCTTGTGCTTTACTATATAATTCTGTAAATTTCCCCGCTCTAACTTGTGCCCCTTTGGCTTTGTAGTCTTGTATTTCCTTATATAATTTCTCTGCATTATTATTCTCTATTTCCTGTGTCTCATTGTTAATTATAATTCTGATGCATCCTCTTTCCATTCCTATCCGTTGCTTATTTCTGATGTTGCAGTATTACTTTGTTATTATTTGAATTTCTTTTTTCTTTCTTTCCGATTCCTCTATTATATTAGTACTTTTATTTACCAACTGTTGTAATATTAATTTTATTTTTTCCACATACTCTTCATCCTCTAAAACCGAGTTAGTAAATTTACAATTCCCCTGTCCCCATTTTGTTCTATTATTTACATTTATTACTATATTAACAGCATTATGGTCTGATATTTTTATTTCTTCAATATTGCATGATTGAATCTCTCCAGTTCTTGTTTGAGAAACATAAAATTTGCCTAAGCGACTGCCTTGTTTACTCCCAAATCTGTACGTATATTCAATTTTATTAGGATTAAATTGCCTATATATGTCGATTATCTTATTATGGTCCCTAAAGATTTTTATTTGGTTTGCTAAGATCCTGTCTTCCTTATTGTAACCACCGCTTCTATCTTTATCTTGATCTATCCAGTTAAAATCCCCCCCCCCCCATAATAAATTTCTCTGCGGAATATCGTTGTGCATATCTTGTTATTTTATCTATGAATTCAGGTTTTATCTTTCCCATACCTGATGGCACATATACATTTAGTATGTGCCATGCATTTATTTTGATATGTATTAGTCTACCTTTAAAAGAATCTTTGGTTAAAATTATCTTTAATGACAATATCTGGGCAGCCCTTCTTAAGATGATGGCTACTCCAGCTCTCGTATTTTTGTTGTTGTCAATACTTGTTATGACTATTCCGTTTAGTTTTTCTTCTATTTGCCTAATTAGTTTTGGATCAGGTGTATGTATTTCCTGTAAGAGTATAATATCATACTTTGTAGCTATTTCAATTAGTTTTTCTACTTTTCCCTTTATTCCATTTATATTTAAAGATATAACGGGGAGGTTCTTTTCCTCGAGTCTATCTTTAAATATAGTATTAATCGTATTCATTTTTGTTGTTGTTGTTGTTGTAGTTGTATTATTAGTATTATTGTGTGTTATTTAGGCCTGATCGGCCCGTTCTATCTCTTTTAGATGTGTGGGGGTTTTTTTTTTGTTTTTTTTTGTTTTTTTGTGCGGTATTGTTCTATTGTTATTCTTTTTATGTTCTTTCCTCCGGTATTTGTCGTTCGCGGGAGGGAAGAGCTCCTCGCGCCGCGATATGGCGATCTTTGTATACGGATCATTTCCTCTAGTTCTTCCCTAGAGGGCCACTCTGCCGATACCATGTTCCTTCGTTTCCGCTTATTTGAAATTTTCGGTGTTGAGGTTGATGGTGTAAGTCCCTCATTTCCCCCCGAAAATTCTTCCTCTCCCATTGTTATGTGGGCGCTTTGCTCTTCGACCATATTTGTCTGGTTGAGGTAATTTCCCCCTTTTTTGTTGTTGTCTTCTGCATCCTTGAAGTTGGGTTCTTCAAGGTAGTTGCATGGCGCTACGTCTTGTTCTATGAGTTTAGTTATGGTTTTCTTTTTTCTTTGTCTCCTACTTCTTTTTTTTCCATTTTTTTTTTGTTTGTGTGTGTGTGTATGTGTGTGTGTTTTGTGACTTCGTTTTTGTTTTTGAAGTCTTCCCAGTGGTATTCTGACTTCTCATCAGATTCGCTCACTGACGGAAGTTCAAAATGGTTCTGAGTTTCCATCAGATCCAGTTCTGGGTCAGGTACTGCGGCCATTTCGGCCGCTGTTTCCTTGCCCTTTTCTTTCCTTGGCTCGGTAGCTGCTTTTGCGGCATATGTGTTTTGGTTTCTCTCTTTTTGTAATGGGTTCTTACAATCCCTTGGTAGGTGTCCAGTTTCCTGGCATCTAGAGCATTTACGGTAGTTTATACATCCTCTGAACCAGGACTTGACCAAAAACCCCATTACATATATAAATGTCGAAGTTTCTTCGCGTCGTTCAGGCTCATCGTACAAATCCTAACCCCCGTTTTTATTGTGGGGTATCCCCAGATGGTTGCCGTTTTGTCCTTGCTAATTGCTATTTGAAATTTCATTGTTAGTTTGATTTTTATTTCTGCCGTTGGAATTTCTAGTGGACTTCCACCGCTTTTATTTCTATTGGTCTTTCTATTGGGGGAGGGGGGGGGGCTTGGCCACTTTCACTAGCTTCCCCTTCACGTCAAAATGAGTGTCATTTGGGAGTACTACTGTATCTCCTTGAGCATACAAGTAGTATTTCCCATTTCCTCCATTTTGTAGTCCTGTGATATATTCGAGTGGTACACCTTTGTTACCAGGGCTTCTAGAATTTCCGCAGGCCTGGGGCGCTCCTTTTCCGCTAAATGCTCACAATCTAGGAGCTGGCACCCAGGCGTGCGATATGCCAGGAGAATTCTATTTTCTCCTGACGTCTCTATAGATGTCCTAAAGTATTCTTCAAGTTTTCTTCCTTCCATACTTGTCTTATTGATTATGATTTGAAAGCTTTTTGAGACGATATTTTGTAATTTATACACATGTGCTTCTGTTCATGAGAGAGAAGAAATAAAAAGGATTATTCTCCCTCAGGAAAAGATAAACAGAGTGTTATTTGCGATTGGTTATTGTCTCTTCCTTCAATAAGATGGGAGACATATAATGCATAAATGAAATAATTATAAAAGAAATGAAAATAATTGTATCGAAGTGAGAAAAAAGGTCACAATACTAATAATTGAATTTTAAATTAGAAATGAAGCATATATACCTATCCTACGGCACGGGATGTCCGCAGCTAGGGTGTTTTTAGGCTCTTCTAATGTGTGTAAGTTTGGTCGATATCTCATGTATATTGTGCTTACGCTCAGTAGTGAGTGAGCTCACTCTGGCTCTGCCTTATTCCTATCGCTGTATAAATTTGCTCACCGCTGCTTGCTTTGGAGGCATTGTATGTTTTTGCGTAACTGCAGCCCTTCGCTTGAGGGCACCTAAATGTTGTTTTAAAATGTGTGACGTTCTGAAAATGATGTAAATATCTTTTGGCTACGGTCACGGTAATGCTGAGTCTGTAATAACTTTGTTTCGTGCAGTTTAGCACTTTTGTTGACTGGGTTCTACGTTCTGGCTCAGAAGTAGTAAGGTTTTCAGCTCCCCCTTTGACCTTCACTCCTAATAAATGACCTTCACCCTAAGCAACTGGTCTTCAAAATGTTATTTAAAAACCTAGGCTACCAACACCTAAAATTATATGACAAAAACCGATCTCACTGACCCCCAATATCATATATGAGTGAAAACTGTTATGTATGATGTTTATATAATATTATAAATATTTTAGGAAATTATAAATGTTTCTTCACTTTAATATTTGCTTTAATCTTAATGTTATCAGGAAAAACATGTTTAACTAGTGTCCTTGAATTAGGTTTTTTTGATCAATATGTTTTCTCAATTTGAAGGTCAAGGTTGTATTTTGTTTACAGTTAGAATTCCATTAAGATGTCTCATATTCTAGAACATTCTGTCATGTGACCAATCTTTATATATACCATGTTTGGTGGACATTTTTTCAGTTTTGACATTACCATCAGTCTTGTAAAGAGCTATTGCAGTTGTGAAAATTCATTCCAAATTCTAAGAGAGGAATTATTTTAAATATTCATTGGATTATAACAGTGCTCATAAACTTTTGGATTTTGGATTTTTAATTGATGATTTTGGAATTTAACTGAACTTATTCAGAGATTTTGGAATACTTCATTTTGACATCAGCACATCAAGATTTCTACTACATCAGGACTTTGGAGAATATTAGCACATCATAACATTCAAGGACACAGCCGTGAATTCGGAACATTCTATATTTAGGACTTGTGATTAGAACAATCATTCTTATTGGATTATTAGGATTTCAAAACACATTACTGTAAGTGACTTTTTTTGATTTTTCATTTTAATTATCTAGTAATAAATTGCTTGTTGATTTTTACATGATTTGTTGGTTTCACTTTCTTTCTGTTACATTTTTCTTAGACCATAGAGTCGTAACAGAAATTGGGGGCTCGTCCGGGATCTGAATTTCTTTAAAGCATATTAGAGATATTAAATTTATCTTTGAAATTCATATTGATTTTGTCTTGGAATTTTTTTTTTGTCTTTGGCAAAGATTTTATATAGAGAAATTTTTGTGTGTGAAACCAACAAGCATTTACTATGGCATCTAATGTTCAGAATTTCATTTCAAAACCTACCCAGGAGGGGTTAGAGTGCATGAGAAAGGATGAGTTGCTCGAGCTTGCCAGAAAATACAGTCTATCTGAGGCAAAAGTATCATTGACAAAACAGGAGATAAAGATTATTTTGATTCAGTATTTAGTAGGAAAGGGAATTTTTGAAAATAGTGCTTTAAGTTTGAAGAGGAAGCCTGTATCTGGTTCTGACAGGAAATTAAGGGAATTAGAGTTAAAGAACCAGATGGATTTAGAATTCGCAAAGCTTCAGATTCAGAGAGAGAGAGAGAAAAAGAAGAGAGGCAGATGGAGAGAGAGAAAGAAGAGAGGCAAATACAGATGGAGAGAGAGAAGGAAGAGAGGCAGATACAAATGCAGAAAGAAGAGAGGCAGATGGAGAGAGAGAAAGAAGAGAGGCAAATACAGATGGAGAGAGAGAAGGAAGAGAGGCAGATACAAATGCAGAAAGAAGAGAGACAAATACAAATGCAGATGCAAGGAGAAGAAAGGGAAATGCAATTTAAGTTAAGAGAATTAGAACTGGCAAACAGAGCACACTCCACTCCTTTAAACACAAGTCCAGGTTTTGATGTTACTAGATATATTAGGTTAGTACCCCCTTTTCAGGAAAAAGAAGTAGATAAATACTTTCTTCATTTCGAGAAAATAGCTGAAAACTTGAAATGGCCCAGAGAGCATTGGACTTTGTTATTACAAAGTGTACTTATTGGCAAAGCTCGTGAAGTCTACATTTCACTGTCAGTACAACAAAGCACTGATTATGATGTGGTTAAGGAGTACATCTTGAAAGCTTATGAGTTGGTACCAGAGGCATATCGACAAAGGTTTAGGAATTGTAGAAAAGAAACTGGACAAACTCATGTCGAATTTGCAAGGGATAAAGAACAACTATTTGATAGGTGGTGCTCAGCCAAGAAAGTTGATCAAGCTTATGATAACCTCAGACAGCTCGTATTAATTGAAGAGTTCAAGAGGTGCATCCATAGTGATGTTAAAACCTATCTTGACGAGCAGAATGTGGAAACTTTGGAAAATGCTGCTCGTATGGCTGATGATTATTCCTTGACTCACAAAATTTCATTTGGTAATAAATCGTCCTCTCAGCAGTTTTCTGGTAAAAAACCATTTCAATCTCATTCGAGTACTTCCAAATTTCACAACAGCACAACTGTTAGGAACCAAACATCTGATAAGACTGATCAGAAATCCTTATCTCTTCCTACGTGCACTTATTGTAAAACGAAAGGGCACGTTATTTCTGATTGCTTCAAGTTGAAAAATAAGCAACAGAGTAAAGACAGAGCTTTTCCAAATGCTCTTATTTCTACGAGGTCAAGGTCACGGTCTTGTATTGAAAGCAATACATTTGTTGGGTCAAACAAACCCCAGTCTGATTCTATTTTAGAGGCTTATGAACCATTCATGTCAGAAGGTTCTATATCACTTATTGGTGATTCTGCCAAGCCTATCCCAATTAAAACATTATGGGACACTGGAGCTTCTCAGAGTCTTTTATTATCAGGTACTTTACCTTTGTCTGAGGAGTCTTCTTCAAGTGAAAGTGTTCTTGTTCAGGGAGTTGAGTGCGGCTTTGTAAATGTTCCTCTTCATTGTGTAAATTTGGCATCAGACTTAGTTTCTGGACCTGTGACTGTTGGGGCAGTGACTTCTTTACCCATAGAGGGTGTTCATTTATTACTAGGCAATGACCTAGCTGGAGATAAGGTTGTGGTTAATCCACTTGTAACTGACAAGCCTTGTTTGGATCAGAAAGTTGATCCTGTCGAAACTGAAATCCCTGATTTGTACCCTGCTTGTGCAGTTACTAGAGCTATGGCAAAAAGAGCTCTTGAGAGTGATGTTGATCAGGATATTATTCCTTTAGCTGACACATGTATTGGTCAGTCTTTTGATGAGGTCACTTTTTCCTCAGGTATTGATCAATCAAATTGTATTGATCACAGTGATCCTCTTTTGGCAACTCATTCTCTTTGTTCTAATCAGGATGACAAACGACAATCTCTTGTCGTTGAACAGGAGCAAGATCCCGAGATATCTTGTTTGTTTCAGAGGGCTATTAGTGAAACTGAAGCCACACAAGTTCCAGTGTGTTACTTTGTGAAAAATGGGGTCCTTATGACGAAATGGAGACCACCTGATATACCCGCTGGTGACGAGTGGTCAGTGAGCTATCAAATTGTTGTTCCTAAGTCATATCGACAGGAAATTCTTAATTTAGCCCATGAAACTCCTTTGGCTGGTCATTTAGGAGTCCGTAAGACTTATCACAAGATCTTGAATCATTTTTATTGGCCGAAACTCAAAAGTGATGTTTCTAAATACTGCAGATCTTGTCACACTTGTCAAATGGTAGGAAAACCCAATCAGAAGATACCTAAGGCTCATCTGCAACCTATTCCTGCATTTGATGAACCATTTAGTAGAATAATAGTAGACTGTGTTGGTCCTTTACCTAAAACCAAGTCAGGCAACCAATACATGTTGACCATCATGTGTGCATCTACAAGATTTCCAGAGGCAATTCCTCTGAGAAATATAAAAACTAAAACTATTGTGAAAGCTTTGGTGAAGTTTTTTACACTTGTTGGCCTTCCCAAATCTGTCCAGTCAGATCAAGGGTCAAATTTTATGTCTGGAATTTTCCAAGAAGTTATGCATGAATTAGGCATCCAACAGTTTAAATCTTCTGCCTATCACCCTGAAAGTCAAGGTGCTTTGGAAAGATTTCATCAAACTTTGAAGAATATGATTCGATCATATTGCTTTGATACAGAAAAGGATTGGGATGAGGGTGTTCATTTGTTGTTGTTTGCTGTTAGGGAATCAGTTCAAGAGTCGTTGGGTTTTAGTCCCTTTGAACTAGTTTTTGGTCATACTGTCCGTGAACCATTGAAATTATTGAAAGAGAAACTTCTTTCAAATGAAGATTCAAAGATTAATCTTCTTGATTATGTTTCTGATTTCAAATACAAGTTGTCAAAGGCCTGTGAAGTAGCAAGAACTAATCTTCACAATACCCAGTCAAAAATAAAATTAAGGTATGACAGAAATTCACAGGAAAGGAGTTTTAAACCTGGTGACAAAGTTCTGGCTCTCTTGCCCATACCTCAGAATCCTCTTCAGGCTAAATTTTATGGTCCTTATACCGTTGAAAAGAAAGTAAATGACTTAAATTATATCATTAACACTCCTGGGAGACGGAAACAGAAACAACTTTGTCATATAAATATGTTAAAGGAATATTTTGACAGAGATAGCTCAGCTAATTATTTAGTTAATTTAGTTGTACCTGTCCCACACAGTGAAGATATCAACGATGGAGTACGATCAGACTATAGTGACTCTGGTATAACCAATCTTCGGAATTCAGAAATATTGAACAACCTAGACCAGAAACTTTCACATCTACAACAACAGGAAAGAAGTGAACTAAAACAGCTATTACATGAATATGAGCACTTGTTTCCTGATGTTCCAACACGAACAAGTAAAATTTATCATGACGTTGACATTGTAGATTCTGCGCCTGTGAAACAGCATCCTTATAGGATGAATCCTCTCAAACAGAACTATCTGAAGAAAGAAATTCAGTATTTACTGGAGAATGATTTCATAGAACCAAGTAAAAGTAACTGGAGTTCACCATGTATTCTTGTTCCCAAGCCAGATAATACATTCCGTATGTGTACTGACTATAGAAAAGTCAACAGTGTCACCAAAACTGATTCATTTCCAATCCCAAGAATGGACGATTGCATTGATAAAATTGGAAATGCGGAATATGTCACCAAGTTTGACCTTTTAAAAGGATTCTGGCAAATTCCATTGACGGAAAGGGCAAAAGAAATTTCAGCATTTGCAACTCCAGATGGACTTTATCAATATAAAGTCATGCCGTTTGGAATGAAAAATTCGCCTGCAACGTTTCAACGTCTGATGAACATGATAACATTTGGTCTTGATAATTGTGACGCTTATATCGATGACGTCATTATCTACAACAACACCTGGGAAGATCATTTGGAAACCATTCGAAAATTCTTCGATCGACTCAGTGATGCGAATCTGACAATTAATTTGAGCAAAAGTGAGTTTTGCCATGCTTGTGTCACATTTTTAGGACATATTGTGGAACAAGGTCAAGTTAAACCTATAGAAGCTAAGGTCAAAGCTATCTCTGAATTTCAAGTTCCAATTTGTAAAAAGCAACTGATGCGATTTCTAGGTATGGCTGGATATTATCGGAAATTTTGTTCCAATTTTTCCAAAATTGCTGAACCTTTGACAAGTTTATTGAGTAAAAAAGCCAAATTTTATTGGTCTGACAAGTGTCAGGAATCTTTTGACAAGTTAAAGGCCATGCTTAAGAATGCACCAGTTCTTTCTGCACCAAATTTTAGCCAATCATTTAAATTATCTGTTGATGCAAGTGATGTAGGGGTTGGTGGAGTATTGATTCAGGAAGACAAAAGTGGTGTGGATCACCCTGTGTGTTATTTTTCTAAAAAACTAAACAAGCACCAGAAAAATTATTCCACAATTGAGAAGGAATGTTTGGCTTTGATATTGGCTTTACAGCATTTTGAAGTGTATGTCACCTCAGCTCTTTCTCCAATTATTGTGTACAGTGATCACAATCCCCTTACTTTCATCAACAAAATGAAAGATAAAAATCGGAGATTGTTGAGATGGAGTTTGATATTGCAAGAATATAACATTGACATTAGACACATCAGGGGAAAAGACAATGTGATTGCAGATGCACTCTCACGTGCCTAGAAATGTAATATTCCTTAATGTAATTAAGTCCAGTATCATAAAACATGTTCTTATGTAATTTTGGTTTTTATAGTTTTAGATGTATATTCAAAAGAAAGCTTTATTATATAAATCTTTCTTTTTCTTTATGAGGGGAGGTGTTATGTATGATGTTTATATAATATTATAAATATTTTAGGAAATTATAAATGTTTCTTCACTTTAATATTTGCTTAAATCTTAATGTTATCAGGAAAAACATGTTTAACTAGTGTCCTTGAATTAGGTTGCTTTGATCAATATGTTTTCTCAATTTGAAGGTCAAGGTTGAATTTTGTTTACAGTTAGAATTCCATTAAGATGACTCATATTCTAGAACATTCTGTCATGTGACCAATCTTTATATATACCATGTTTGGTGGACATTTTTTCAGTTTTGACATTACCATCAGTCTTGTAAAGAGCTATTGCAGTTGTGAAAATTCATTCCAAATTCTAAGAGAGGAATTATTTTAAATATTCATTGGATTATAACAGTGCTCATAAACTTTTGGATTTTGGATTTTTAATTGATGATTTTGGAATTTAACTGAACTTATTCAGAGATTTTGGAATACTTCATTTTGACATCAGCACATCAAGATTTCTACTACATCAGGACTTTGGAGAATATTAGCACATCATAACATTCAAGGACACAGCCGTGAATTCGGAACATTCTATATTTAGGACTTGTGATTAGAACAATCATTCTTATTGGATTATTAGGATTTCAAAACACATTACTGTAAGTGACTTTTTTTGATTTTTCATTTTAATTATCTAGTAATAAATTGCTTGTTGATTTTTACATGATTTGTTGGTTTCACTTTCTTTCTGTTACATTTTTCTTAGACCATAGAGTCGTAACAAAACCTTACTCACTAAACTTTTATGAGAGAAACCTAGCTCACTAACCCCAAAATTCTATGTAAGAAACCTGGCTCACTATACTTTTATGAGAGAAAAACGTGGCTCAATAAACCCCCCAAATTGTATAGAGAAACCTAGCTTACTAATCCCCAAATCGTTACGAGAGAAACATGAATCACTTAAATTTTATGAGACAAACCTGGATCACTAACCCTCAAAATGTATGAATGTAACCTGGTTCACTACCCCCAGAATATTATGAAAGAAACCTGGCTCACTAAATGTTTATGAGAGAAACCTGGATCACTAACGCGGAATATTTTGTGAGAGAAACCTGGCTCAATAACCCCGAAATGGTTCAGAATACTGCTTGGGGGAAACGGTGGTGTTTGCGTCGTGCATCAAACCCAAGTTTTCTCTTCCATTCTATATCTAGACCGCCGGGAACTAGAATGATACTGACCCCTAAAAACTGATATTTTAAGTCGGTAACCAGACATCAAATTAGTTCTCACTGTATATGCACACACACACACGTACACACACATGGATCTGTGTACACACACACACACACACGCGCGCCGGTGCGTGGATCGGTGTATATGTTTGAGACACACACAAAAACGTACACATACATGGATCTGTGTATATTGTTGATAATTTGGATGCAGTCATCAGTCATCTCATTTTAATATTGAAAAATATTTCTAATTGCAAAAGACTCGGGAACGACTCTTACAATTTCCTTTAATAAGAACTCTCTCTATCTCCCACACCTACCCCATATATATATATATATATATATATATATATATATATATATATATATATATATATATATATATATATATATATATATTCACCGGTACATTGTATTAAATTACATGAACTGTAAATGAAGAAAACCTCTCTGTGTGTGTGTCTCTCTCTCTCTCTCTCTCTATATATATATATATATAATTTGAAAATTATGTCTCACAATGTTCCATTACGATTAAGATATTAACATTAGTAATACAGATTTAATTCGTCAATTAGTAATTAAGTATTCTAGTGCAAGCTAGAGACAGCATAAGTAAATTAAAAAGAAAAAATAGATCGAAAGTGAACAATAAAAAAAACCCAATTACTGTTCATATTATTACATTTACGGTTCGTGGAATTAATACCTTGTACGGGCAATATTTTTATTACATTTACGGTTCGTGGACTTGATACAATGTACGGGTGATCTTGATTACTACTTTACGGTTCGTGGAATTAATACAATGTACGGGTGACGTTTATTACATTTACCGTTCGTGGAATTAATACAATGTACGGATGATGTTTATTACTTTTACTTTTAATGTTATTATATTTACGGTTGAAAATTGTATTACATTAACGGTTATTACATTTAAGGGAGTGATTACATTCAATAGTTTAACACACTGGACATAAACAGAAATAAATAATATTAGAGAAACAACAATAAGAAGCGCAACTGGCATACGCTTTGGGTTTCATTCTCGAGTTAAGCACGTGTAAGGAAAAGTGTCCGGTGAAAGTGGTCAGTCATTGAATGACAAGGGTTTTCTCCAAGATTTCTGGTTTCTCCCGCATCTCTCGAAAAGACCATCTTAGTCCAACATCAAACCCTTGAAAGTACGTTACATAATTTTATCAAATTCTTATTTCCATGCAAAGTACTTGTAGGCAAAATTAAAATGAAGTTGAAACTGAAATAAGAAATAAAAAAATCCGTTCAAAATTTTCAACAGTTCCTCGATAAAAGGTTTATTAAAGTTTAATATATACATCATTATTTATATATTATTTGGCGCTTTTTCTTTGTACGATTGTTAAAATAATTTTATAAATATGATATTATCGAAGGACTATCGGGACTGTAGCATGCTGTCGGTTCCGGTAGGCTGTTTCAGAAAAGCCGTCTGCCCATTACAAGTGGTCATTGCCCTGTAAAATAAAGCAATAATAAATGAAATGATTCTTTTCTTATCTAATATTCTGCTAATATCTCATTTTTAAAAAACAAGCTGGATAGCAATTTTATAACAGCCTTTGGTGTAATCTTCCAGCCAAGTTCTTAATAATGCAGCTTTATCTGGGTTTATGTCTCTTCCTTTATGTTTTAATGTACACACATAGGTTATGTATACAGATTATGGTATGCTTACAGGTCGAGTTACATTTATACAGGAACCGCGGTGGCCCAGTTAGTAGAACGTCGGACTCGTAATTAAACGGTGGCGGATTCGATACCCGCCCAGGCTAGTCCAGCTCTGCTGTCTCAATGTGTCCTTGGAAAATGTATTCAGCTCCAATTTCCTCGGCATGCTATAGCCAATAATGTGTTTAAAGTGCCATTAAAACCATAAAAACGAAACCATACATATACAGACTAACCACGCTGTTGAATTATAGAGTTGACTACAAGTACATTCATTATGACGCATAAACTTGGTTCAATATATTCCTTTTCTAGCCCTACCCTTCAGTTTTGGGATATTGTGAAAGTATCCGTCTGTCCGTCCGTTTTTCCGTCCGTTCGTAACTATATCTCCTCCTTAACCGTTGTGTGAAACTTGCTCCAAATTTGTTACAAATGTTGCCATTAGGGTAGCAGAAAGGGAATGATTTTTGTCTCCTTCCCTGGAGTCCTTAGGAGAGGAAAATGGGGTAAATAGACAAATATGTCAGTTACAGAAACATATTTAAATAATTTTCACCAAAACATGTATATGCAATCCTAGCAGGAAGACACACAAAAAATGTAACGGCTTTGGGGGTTAGAACGTATCAGTAACAGTGGGATGGGGTAGTATTGTTATGTATATTGAATTTATAATATGTGTCTATGATTGTAAGTTGTACTTTAGGTTTAATTGAACTTTAATTCACGTTATTGTAAGTGTCTTTTGGATTTTCACTTTAATTGTCTATAAATAAATTACTTATTGATTTTACTTGATTTTGTTGGTTTCAATTTCTCTCTGTTACATATTTTTAGGTCATAGAGTCGTAACTGTATGTATGTTTGATGTTTAATAGTACATCAAAATATGAAAGGTTATATTATGTCAAATGAATTGGAGCAAAATGCCATACCTAAGAAAACAACCACAGCCGCCTACCTGCCCTGGCCTCAGAAAATTTTGAACCCACACCCTTCTGGTTGGAAGTCCGGCACACATTCGACTAAGCCAAAGCGGCTCGTGCAGTAAAAAGCGTGGGAATTTGACATGTTGAGCTATGACATTAGCTACAGTCATTTATACATCTTAATGTGATAAGTGCATGTAAATAGAGAAAATATTTCCTATCTTTCATATTCGAGTCCTTAATGGAATAATGTACCAGCATTTGCAGGTACTCCTTATTTGTTCCTGGAAAAGATAGCTTAATACAAGAAAATTTTGCGTAGGCCGATTGCAACAAAATCTTTGCTGCAATATGAGTCTGTGTGGGTAAGCTTTCCAATCTGTTTCCAAAAGTAATAACTATTTGACATTGGTAGAAATTAGCTCACCTTTCTTCAGTAGATAGTCTGTTCAATATTTCCTCAGTAGTTTGTTGTCAATTCCATAACCATATCCTCCATAACCATGTCCAATTCCGCCGACACCAATGCCACCACTACCCACGCCGTATCCGCTATAGCCTTTGGCTGGGTAGTAACCTCCGCTCGCAACACCACCACCCAGGACTCCTACTCCGACTCCACTGCCCCACCACAGTCCCCCTTTGCCACCCGTGGAGCTATATCCCGTTCCCTGGCCGGAGTAGCCGAGTCTCCCTCCCCAGAGATAACCGCCACTCCACCTTCTTCCCTGGCCACCACTGTAACCGTGTCCACCGTATCCATAACCACTTCCTTCAACAGAATAATTTGAAAGAATGAACGGAACAATACTTAGTTTCTACTTTTAAAATCCCATAAGCTTACATTATAATTTATTTTGTTTTCTTTTATTAAAACAAAAACAAAAAAGCGTGCAGGAATTACACAATTACTTTCATTTTGCTGCAACAGAATAATACACGTATATATATATTATCTGCATAAATCGAATGATTAGAATAATACACGTATAGGTATATTACCTGCATACATCGAATGATGAGAATAATACGCGTATATGCATATTACCTGCATACATCGAATGATGAGAATAATACAGGTATATGCATATTACCTGCATACATCGAATGATGAGAATAATGCACGTATATGCATATTACCTGCATACATCGAGTGATGAGAATAATACACGTATAGATATATTACCTGCATACATCGAATGATGAGAATAATACACGTATGGATATATTACCTGCATATATCGAATGATGAGAATAATACACGTATAGATATACTACCTGCATACATCGAATGATGAGAATAATACACGTATAGATATATTACCTGCATACATCGAATGACGAGAATAATACACGTATAGATATATTAGATGCATACATCGAATGATGAGAATAATACACGTATAGGTATATTACCTGCATACATCGAATGATGAGAATAATACACCTATAGGTATATTACCTGCATACATCGAATGATGAGAATAATACACGTATAGATATATTACCTGCATACATCGAATGATGAGAATAATACACGCATAGATATATTACCTGCATACATCGAATGATGAGAATAATACACGTATAGATATATTACCTGCATACATCGAATGATGAGCATTTAAAAATCTTAAGACCTATAAACTATGTGGATTTGTAGGAACTAGGAACTATTCATTTTCACGTATTGTAAAATAAATGTATTGATAGCTGTGGCAATACTTTTTTGTATGAAATAACACTAGCTGGGGAAAACTATGCTGAAGTTAATAAGTATGAACTAAAGAGTATTAGTTTTGGTCAAGGGTCACTGAGGATTTTTATTCCACGTAAATTGTAAAAAATACAACTGTGTACGTGAACTATTTAAACCTTCAAACGTTACCGAAGTCACAAGTGCCCAGACAAGGCGTATACATTTGAATTGAGTTCCCAGACGCCAAGAAAGTTTTGAATCTGAGACTTTTGTATCTTGGTTGTGTACAAAGTCAAACATGTTTCTAACATCAGCACTCTCAGACTTATGGTAAGATCTTAGTGGAAAAGACAGAACAGAAAGTAAGTCAATAAATAAATAATAAAAAGAATAAGAATAGAAAGTTAAATACACTCATACAGACATAGTCTTATACAGACCAATAATGCAAGGAAGATATTAGCACAAAGATATGACAATGGGAGACAGAAATAAATGGAAGGAAAGATTACAGTGGTAGAGGATACAGACGCACATATATTGGCCCAATACACATGAAAATGATAACAAGGCACCAAAAACAAAGAGCATTGTTAGGCAAACATCCATCCCTCCCTCTCTCTCTCTCACACACACACACACACACACACACACACACACACACACACACACACACTGTTACCAACCGCCATTGCCTCCAAGACTATATCCACCGTAGCCGTGACCAACTCCATAGCCACCGCCAAGATTACCGTATCCGTTACCACCCAGCACGTTTCCATCACCACCAAGGTATCCACTTAGGCCGCTGTAACCATAGCTACCGCTCGAGTATCCACCCTTAAGTCCTAATCCTCCTAGTCTTCTGCCAGAGCTGTATCCTCCACTGTATCCGCCTTTTCTGCCGTTACCGCCATGCCAATCTGTAATGGTTTGCTATATTTGATTTCAGATAAAGTTTGTATTGGATTGTCAGGACACGATCAAGGTAATATTAAATATATACTGTGTCCAATGGCTTTTTGGAAAAATTACCACCGATCGGGAGGATAATGTAATTTGCCTCCAGATATTCAGTCCATTTATTTATTACGCATCATTCTTTTTTTTAAAAATTATCCAAGAAACTATCTGAATGTATAGCGCCATCTTCCAGATCTTTCTACTTACAAATTGCAATAAAATTACCTTTAATTTGTATTATAAGAGATCATTTTTTAAACATTAAAACCTGTTATCTCTTCTATGACATCATCAAAACTTTTGAATACTGAGATTGATAAAAGTTATATCCCCTTAAATCTGTAACACTTAAATATCTCGAGTGATTTTGATGGAATTTTAATTAATAGCCGCCGTATCCACCGCCGTGACCGACACCACCTCCATAATATGGACCCCTGTTGTTTATGTTACAATATCTTCTATACCGCCAAAGCCGCCAAAGACTGGGCTCTTACCATATCCATAGCCACCGCCATAACCAAGGCCACCGCTGTAACCATAGCCGCCGTATCCACCGCCGTGACCGACACCACCTCCATAATATGGACCCCTGCTGTAACCGTAACCGCCCCGTTGTCCCCAGGAGCCATATTTATAGCGGGCCTCGACGGCCACCAGGAAAAAGGCGACGGCCAGTAGCTTCCACATTTTGATTTCTGCAAGCATAACGAGTAACAAATACATCAGTTTTTAGTATCCAGATATCTTCAAGTGTAAAAAAAAAATATAGCGAATTCTCGAAAAAAGTAGTTCCTTTTTGAGAATCATGCCATCTTTTCAGTAAGTACTGTTCGCCAAAGATTCCCCAATGTTTCACATACCATATTTATTAGAGATCTAATCGTTATTCTTTCCATATACAACAAAAACATATGAAATTTATATGAGCTAATCAACATTGTTTGCTTGATGGAAACCCGGCAGTATGTCGAGTAGATAACATATGCGATGAAAATCAGTGTCAATGTGCACATCAAATATGCTTCCCTTTTACACTTCACAAAGAATAGGTGACACGATCAATGACGACAGTCTAATTTGTGGCCAGACTTTTTCTGTAGGTGTTTAACATTTTTGTCAATCACTAGTAGCGAATGCATACGTAGCATGAATTGAGAGTTTCCTCGAAGGCAGATAACCTTTGTTCATCTTCGCAGCAAGAAATATTTTGATAACTTTCAGATGTGCCGTTGATTTGTTCACCCTCTCTGTCACATAGTAAATATACTACTATTTAGAATTGATGAAATACTCCCAAATAGGTAGCCTGGGTCCACGATTTATTTTTTACTTACGGCATAAAATGGAGAAAGAAAAGGCTGTTAGGTGCTGCAGATCTCAGAAATAGGCCGGCACACAACAGGGAAATGCCAAATTTGTGTGGAAATTCTCATTAGATGTAATTTGGTCTGCTCTAAAGATCGTCAGAACATCTCAGATTCAGTATACACGCTAATACGAGGAAATATCACCAAACAAATCTACGAAATTGACATTGTAACATCCGATGTATCTATGAATGCTTATTTTCGGCACTACTTCTATAAATAAAATAACTGCGATAATTGGAGTGACTCTTTATGAAATATGTAAATACATTACAAATACACAAAAAGAACAACAAAATTAATGACTACCAAACTTTCTTAATAGAAAAAGAAAATACATGACAATTATATATTTTTAACAAGGGCAAAAATTAGATTTCTTCTTTCCATCACCTCAAATAGCATACCAAGTCAAATAGCATACCAAGTGAAATACCAGAATACCTTTTCACTTGTTATAATTTCCTTCAAGATGAAAATATAACGAAAACAAAAAAGAAAATTATTGTTCCATAAGGTAAGGGAAGACAAAATGGAAGAAATGTCCCTAGCGACGTACCTGTGGTTTCCGGCGATGATCTGCAGTTCCCTGTATGTCGTCAGCTACTTATAGGGCCAAACCGCGTGACCTGGCGCACGCCATTCCCTCAGTCAGGTTAGCCCACCAATCTATCATACCTCTCCGACCCGGTACATCGAGCTTGAAATATACATTCCGTGTGTTAATTCCTTTGATCTCATATATATATATATATATATATATATATATATATATATATATATATATATATATATATATATATATATATATATTATAATAATTCCGAACGCAAATTTATTCGTGACTGATGCATCTTCTTTTGTATTTTCTGGAGCTTTTAGAAAGCTTGTCAAAGAATTTGATAAATGTGTCCTTCACATATTACACTTCCATAGCGGACCATAACGACATTTTGGTCACTACCGTTACGCAAATCAATCAAAACTCAGCTAATCCAAATGATGCTTAAAGCTTTGAAATATAATTTCTTGCTGCGAAGATGAACAAAGGTTATCTGCCTTCGAGGAAACTCTCAATTCATGCTACGTATGCATTCGCTACTAGTGATTGACAAAAATGTTAAACACCTACAGAAAAAGTCTGGCCACAAATTAGACTATCGTCATTGATCGTGTCACCTATTCTTCGCTTATGAATTCAAATGTCCAAAATTAGATTAATTTCATAAAGCTTTTCACATAAATATCGACAAATATTGAATTCACTTTGCTTGTGATCTTTGAAAATGGTATACACACTTCTATATGATTGTGCTGATGATGCTCATGTCTTTACCGTTACTAAGTTTCTTCTGACATTTCATGTTTTATTCATTTCATTTTGTTTCATAGTTCTGGTATCTTTGCTGATACAAAATGGCGTGTAGATACCAAAACTTTATAATAGGAAAGGATTGTGGAGCTTACCAATACTTCCCACTGCAAAATTATTTAATACAAGAAAATGTCACACATATTTTCATAAGTTTAATTATATTTTTTATGATGCCATGTAGCTTTCAGACTAAAACCTGATAAATTCGAATAAAATATTCGGAAAATTTGCTTAATTTTCTCAAGTACTAACATTTGCAACCGAATACGGGGTTAAATTATAGATAACTATATAAAAAATAAGCTTTGAAAATTGCTGTTGATATTGCTTTTGTTCTCGCTGTTGTGAAATAACAATAATAATACTAATAATAATAATGTAAACATTCTAGGGTATGGGATATTTGCAGTTACATTACAATCTCGGGAACGTGTCGTCTTTAATTTAATTCGAGGCAAATGTTTGTTCTTAGCGCCTGTTAGAGGCCTTCAGTTACAGCGTCAGCTGTCTTGAGGTCAATGGAAATAAAGGGGAAACAACGACATCAAGCTAAACTCAATCGGTATGTTTGACATAGTTTTTTCTCTCCACTCTTTGTGAACTTCGGTACATGATTATGGTACCCTTTCCCCGTCACTTGCTGCTCTAAAACCCCTAGCTTGTTCTAATAATAATAATAATAATAATAATAATAATAATAATTATTATTATTATTATTATTATTATTATTATTATTATTAGCTTGGGTGTGTATAATAATATCAAACGGAATCCAGTTCAATAATATATCATCCACAAGATGAATACGATAAATTTTAAAACAATTGTTGGTTATTGTAGTCATTTAAAATCTCACGTTGGTTATAATTGGCCCTTAAATCACCGCTTTATGATCAGTTTCTGCAATCATGGAAACCCAATCAATCGATCCAGCTCTAGGAATGAAATATAATTGTCACTGACATCAAACGCTTCGTTTGAAAAATATCTGATTGATTTACCTCCAAAACACAGAAACTCTGAATGTTTAGAACATTCACATGTTAAAAATAACTAGATGGAATGCATTAAATAGTGATTAGTGGGCCTACTTCGGTTCTTTGTTCAGAAGGAGAAGAGTGTGATGAAATTCATTTTCTATTAATTTTCCCAGCTGTTAATAAAAGTAGGAAAATGTACATACCTCGATACTCTTTTGGTAATGCAGATAAATACAAATTTATAAGTCTACTACGTACAAATTATAGATTGCTTTTATCGAATATTTGTAAGTTTAGACCAATGTGATTAATTTCTTCTTCATCCTACTTGACATTACTATTGTTTCCTATCAATCTGTTCTACATGTATTCTAGGAACATTTGATCTCTCATTTTCCATTATATTTCAATTGTTTCCTTTCAATCTGTTCTACATGTATTCTAGGAACATTTGATCTCTCATTTTCCATTATATTTCAATTGTTACGTTGAGATTATTGTTTTGTTCCTTGTATTTGTTTCCTGTTTAATTTCTGATTGTTATTAACAGCCTTTACTTTATTATGTATATAACAGATTATAAGTTTTGGTTTCTTTTCATATTTGCATGACTTTTTTAGTTTCAATACCGCTGCTTTTCTTTGTGTCTGTATCCTCTCATACTTTGAAAAGAGTCTGAGAGAATAAACAGTTGGATTGAATTGAATTGAGAAAACTGTTTTAAGCGTTGATTGAGAAGAGTGACCTTTTAAAAGTGTTTTAAAGGTTGATTGAGAAGAGTGACCTTTAAAAAGTGTTTTAAAGGTTGATTGAGAAGAGTGACCTTTTAAAAATTCTGCAAATAAAATGCTTATAACGTTTATTTAATCTGCGTAAGTACTAAAATCACATGCTAGCATTTGAGGAGATCTCGGGATTGTGCGTACAATCTCGGGATTGTGCGTACTGTTTGCTTTTATATACATTTGAGGAGATCTCTGGATTGTACGTACTGTTTGTTTCCATACTCATTCGAGGGACTTTAAACTTTGGATCTAGTTTTGGTGTGGTGGAGATTAAGAATTTCACTACATTGCCAATCAGCACTCCTAGAAACAGCATAACAAAGGTGCTAAATTCAACTGTTTTGTTTTATCGATGAACAATTATTTGCTTATATTTGCTTATTATTCTAAGTTCTCTATTTAAAATAGTTTGGAAACTTGTTCTTCTTTGCAAAAGGCATATGTATGTATGTATGTATGTATGTATGTATGTATGTATGTATGTATGTATGTATGTATGTATGTATGTATGTATGTATATATGTATGTATGTATGTATGTATGTATGTATGTATGTATGTATGTATGTATGTATGTATGTATGTATGTATGTATGTATATGCAACACACTAAACAAGTAATATATTTACAAAAGATCAATGATTGTCAGTAGTCCTTTCCATTATCTTCTGCCTCAATGCTTTTAATATTATAGCCACCAGGGACAGCAAAGGAAATCTCCCATAAATATGAGTTATATAATCTTAACCGTGCTTTTTTAAGAGCATTATACATTTTAGACATGCGTATAAGGTGCAATATATAGGCAATATTTGTAATATACCGCATAATTGATTTGAAATAAAATTATTACAAGCTTGAAGAGTATATGAAACATAAAGCTATTATTATACATGTAATAGGTGTAAATAAAACAGAGAGAAGTAACAGATGTTCAGGTGTACAATGTCTGTCTGCCTGTCTGTCTGTCTGTCTGTCCGCCTGACTGCCTGTCTGTCTGCCTGTCTATATGCATGCATGTAAGTATGTATGTTTGGAAGTATGGAAATATATGGATAGGTGGAAAATATCCTTGAAATGAAAAACTTTAAGGGAAACATAATATAGAAACACATGAGTGAGAAAACTCATCACAAACGAAATATGAAAAAAACATCAATAATAATAATAATAATAATAATAATTTTTTTTTATATTAATGGAGATGCAACAAGCTAAACAAGTAATATATTAAAAAAGTTCAATGATTGTCAATGGTCCTCTCCATTATATTCTGCCTCAAAGATTGTAATATTATAGCCATCAGGGACAGCGAAGGAAATCTCCCATAAATATGAGTAATATATTCATAGCCGTGCTTTTTTAAGAGCATTAAACTTTTTAGATATGTGTATAAGGTACACTATATGGGTAATATCTGTAGTACACTGCATATTTGATTTGCAATAAAGTTATTATAAGCTGGAAAAGTATATAAAACATAAAACTATCATTAAACATGTAATAGGTGTAGATAAAACAGGGAGAAGGAACAGATGTTCAGGTGAAAAATGTATGTCTGTCTGTCTGTCTGTATGTAAGCATGTATGTATGCATGCACGAAAGTATGCATATATATATATATATGGGTAGGTCGAAAATACCATAGAAAAGAAAAAAGAACAAAGAACAAAAAAATAACATGCTAACGAACATGTAGACAACTTGAAATAATTGAAATTATTTACAATTGGCTGGAGCGGTTTAAATGAATTAACACATTGAATCGCCAGTTGAACACTATGAGTCTAACAGTCGTGAATTATTTATATGGAAGTCAGAAATGAAATGGGTCCATTGCCCTAATATATCGAACAAGCATACTGTCAGAAATTGTGTGCAAGTTCATTTGTTCTTCTGTACATTGAGTCTAATCCTTCTGCCACCAAACACATGAATACCTGCCATGTTTGATCATCCATAGAATCAAAGGTTTCAACTCTCTTGCCCAAAAGGATATGAAGTAGCATGTTATTGTCCTGAGAAAAGAGCCAGTGTGAGTCTAGTATGTCAATTGCATCGATTATTTTTTCGAACATGGTATTACGTTCATTGTTTAGGGCTTGTCAGTAAAGTAACATATGCTTGGCTCTGTCTGCAGTCAATTTTTCGCAGAGTTTACAGTTATACTCCTCCTCAGACGAAATTGAACACATTGTTAAATATGAGATGTTAGCAAAAGACCAGGTTTTATCAGGAAAACATTTTCCGAGCTTCCAGACAGCAAGTGGTTGAAGATCGTTATGGACACTTGCATAATGAAAAAGTTCAGGTCTTGATTCAAGTTTAGACCTCCAAACCCTTTCTTCGAAACAGTGAACTGTCGTTTCAATATTCCTCTTCCAGACTCGTTTCGGGGCAGAATATAGGGTGTTCACGTATAAGTTGAAGAAACCACCAAGCTGGTATTTCACAAGAACACAGTATATATCTTGAACAAAACCAAAGCTCTCACGCTCGTGTATCATGAAATCAAGAATTCTTCTGTTGAACATAATTTTCTGCATATAATCAAGTGTGTTTGATTTGCGTTCATGGAAATCATTGGTTTCTTTCTGCATATACTCAAGTGCTTTATTATATCTTTTTATCTCTTCATCAGATAACTTAGATAGAAACGTACTTCTCGTGAATGTTAAAGCGTTGGCAATTACCACTTCAATCATTACTGCTCCTCCTGCCATTTAATGATAACAAATTTGTGTGCTGTCTCCTATTTCAAAATGTAACTCCAAACGTTCCTTAGTAATGACTTCAACTGATTTAACTGTAAAATAGAAATATTGTTTTCTTCGAAATAATGCTTTTACTTTTTAATTCATTAATATTCTTGTATGTTCATAACTTAGTTAGTTGTTTCTACTTTGTAAGCAAGAGATTGATTAATTACCAATAATGCAACATAAAATTAAAATTCATAGAGGATATCTACGTTTTTTGAGTAGAGATATAGAAATATTTCACGAGTGACAATAAAATAAATTTTCACTTCACTCGTGAAATATTTCCTTATATTGTTACAACTCTGGGTCTTAAAATAATGTAACAGAAAGAAAGTGAAACCAACAATGTAAGTAAAATCAACAAGCAATTTATTTATAGAGAATTAAAGTGAAAATTCAAAAGACACTTACAGTAACGTGAATTAAAATCCAAATAATCCAATAATCCTAAGTGTCCTAACCACAAGTCCTGAATATGGAATGTTCCGAATGAATTCCATTAGCCTTGAATGTCCTGATGTGTCAGAAGTATTGAATGTTCTGATATGCCTGAATGATGTAATCCAGAATATCTTTGAATAAATTCACAGAAATCCCAAAGTCAAGTATTAATCTAATATGAGAATGAGCACTTTTGGTAATTCCAATGAATATTTCAAATAAATAATTCATCTCTCAAAATTTGCTCTGAATTTTCAAAACACAGCTATAAACATCTGATTATACAAATGATTCTTTATAGACTGACCATTTGAACAAGAATGAAATATTGTCCACTAAAATCTCTATATATAAACATAAGTCACGTGACAGAATGTTCTAGAATATGAGTAACTCTAATGGAAAATTCCGCTGCGTACGTGACTTTTCTCACGTAAGCCATGGAAAATTCCAATCTAAGTACTAAATGCCATGTAAACAAATCTGACCTTTTAACTCAAATGCAGTAAATATGTTGTTTACAGAATGACTAAAGTACAACTTACATCATGGACACCTATTATAAATTCAATATACATAACAATAGCAGAATATATAGTTTCTAGATCATATGAAATATTGTAATAACCAACTACAAACTCTCTATAATGAAATGTATAATTTACCATCTCTGTTATTAATGGGATTGAAAATTATATTTCTTTCTCAGACTGTCCTGCCACAGTTATGTAACTTGGCCGCTACGACGTTGCAACTGTTTGTTGTACTCACTAACTATCATATTAAATTCATTGTGGATTATTTAATTATCGTTTATTGCTTTTCTAAACATTTCATCAAGAGTATTCAACTTAGTTATAACAGAGATTACAATATTTTCGTCTGTTAAAACTGTATTGTAGACCAGCTTCTCTATTAAAGCGTTTGCAACAAACAATATTAAAGTTGGACCAAAGCTAAAGGAATAAAAAGTTCGATGGCACAGACCGTTGCAACTCCTCGACAGGCAGCTGCAACACCCATTCCACCGAAAATACTTGTCATACTAATTTCTACAAAAGTTCAAAAAAATGTATGTGCTATTTTATATTTTATTCCTACACTGCTATAATATTCTATCTCTTTAACTAAATCAGTTTTCATTTAATTAATTTTCATGAAACTTAAATAAATAAATTGATCGTTAGCTAATGCATCTGGTACTGACATCCCGTTTCATCCTGTTTTATATTATTAAGATTTAAAAAAACCTAATTCTTTTTTCAAGTTGATTTTAATTCATTTAATAGTACAAAATGGCTGAAGGTAGTGCTGTTGAAGAGATTATAAATCCTGTTTATGAAGAAGATTTTGAAGAATATTAAGATGATGTTTTCCGTGAAGAAGATATCCTTTTAGACTTGTAGAACAGAACAACATAAATTATAGTGCTCATGACAATTTGTCTAATGATGGATTTCAAACACATCAACAATTAATTACAAAAGTGGTTTATAATTAAGAAGAATTTATCATACTAAGATTAAATATAGATGAAGCACAAATCGATCCTCAGTTAGTAATTACAGATAACATTTTATTATATATTGAGATATTGAAATATATCGATGGGAGAAAAATTATATCGCCACAGTGGTGATACTACTTTTAGAACTACTTTCTTTTTCCATTTAGGAAGTACACCTGCCCTTATGTATATTCTTTAGACCTGTATTTCCATATTTAGGCCCAGTGGAGTGGAAAGCATTTTCACTCGTGACATTTCATTATATCTACTCAAAAAACGTAGATATCCTCTATGTATTACAAGAAGGTGATGAACGTTATATTCGACTTTCTTTTAAAGATAAACTATGAAACAAATATTATGAATTGGCTATATAGGAAGTAGTGAAAAAGGTGGAAGTGACGTGCTGGAATCAATAGGTTGGAAAAGAAAGATAATAGATAGTATCCATCGCAACAACCTCCAGGGCCAAAAGTTAGAGTTGCTGAGGAAAGAGAATTGCAGAAAAATTGAGGCAAATTAACCATTTGGAGAGAAAGTTAAAGAAGCAGAAACTTTGATTGACGAATACTTCAAAGACAGTGATTGTGATTGATGAATACTTCAAAGAAGTAATAGTGATAGATGAATATTACAAAGACCGTGATAGTGATAGATGAATATTTCAAAGACAGTGATAGTGATAGATTAATACTTCAAAGAAGTGATAGTGATAGATGAATATTTCAAAAACAGTGATAGTGATAGATGAATACTTCAAAGACATGATAGTGATAGATAAATACTTCAAAGACAGTGATAGTGATAGATGAATACTTCCAAGACAGTGATAGTAATAGATGAATACTTCAAAGACAGTGATAGTGATAGATGAATACTTCAAAGACAGCGATAGTGACAGATGAATACTTCCAAGACAGTGATAGTAATAGATGAATACTTCAAAGACAGTGATAGTGAAAGATTAATACTTCAAAGACAGTGATAGTGATAGATGAATATTTCAAAGACAGTGATAGTAATAGATGAATACTTCAAAGACAGTGATAGTGAAAGATTAATACTTCAAAGACTGTGATAGTGATGGATGAATACTTCAAAGACAGTGATAGTGATAGATGAATACTTCAAAGACAGTGATAGTGATAGATGAATACTTCAAATACAGTGATAGTGATAAATGAATACTTCAAAGATAGTGATAGTGATAGATGAATGCTTCAAAGACAGTGATACTGAAGCTCCTTCTTTATTTACTGTACAAGAAGAAAGAGAATTAGGCGCCGTACATTGGCAGCGGAAGTAATAAATTGAAAGATTTAAGCAATGACACAAGAACTTGAATATGTTGACAAAGAGATAGAAGACATTAAAATAATGACATCACTAAACAAAAATATCCCGCTAAAACGCTAAGTTGGGAGAACTTTTGAAGGAACAAAAATGAATTCATAAGGCGCAAGTTGTTGGACATATGGCATATATGGTAAATAGCTTTAGAGAAAATATCAACAAAATAAATCTCAAGTTAGAGAAAATATCAACAAAATAAATCTCAAGTTAGAGAAAATATCAACAAAATAAATCTCAAGTTAGAGAAAATATCAACAAAATAAATCTCAAGTTAGAGAAAATATCAACAAAATAAATCTCAAGTTAGAGAAAATATCAACAAAATAAATCTCAATTTAGAGAAAATATCAATAAAATAAATCTCAAGTTAGAGAAAATATCAACAAAATAAATCTCAAGTTAGAGAAAATATCAACAAAATAAATCTCAAGTTAGAGTTAGAGAAAATATCAGCAAAATAAATCTCAAGTTAGAGAAAATATCAGCAAAATAAATCTCAATTTAGAGAAAATATCAACAAAATAAATCTCAAGTTAGAGAAAATATCAACAAAATAAATCTCAAGCTAGAGAAAATATCAACAAAATAAATCTCAAGCTAGAGAAAATATCAACAAAATAAATCTCAATTTAGAGAAAATATCAATAAAATAAATCTCAAGTTAGAGAAAATATCAACAAAATAAATCTCAAGTTAGAGAAAATATCAGCAAAATAAATCTCAAGTTAGAGAAAATATCAATAAAATAAATCTCAAGTTAGAGAAAATATACCATTAAGTGAAAGGTTAAAACGTTTGTTCAGAAAGAACAGTGTAAGAATTGCTACTGTTATTGCAACTATTGGTATTAAAGCAACAACGCTTCGCCTAAGCCTAACAAAGTTTATAAAAGCATTAATAAGCAGTAGCGGCGGTGACGACAGCAACAGTGGTGGTTGCACTAGCAGCGAAGGCACGTTCGTTGACACATTCAGAAACGGTATAAAAAAAATATTGCCGACTATTTTGTTAACTTAGGTAAAAAAAAAATAAAAAAAACAAAAAGCAGCAGCTTTGCTTGGTATCAGTAATAGTCTTTTCTAGCTGATAATACAATTGTATTAATCTTCCCTTAATTAGCTTCCTCTTTGCAATTGTGCTACAAGGTTTATTTATAGTAACAACAAGGATTAAAGAGTAACTATTAACTAATTTATTAACAAGCTAGTTAATCGCTTAATCTATGTAAAATTGTAACTTGCGTAATAAACGCTTATTTGTATTTGTTTCATGATCTATATATTTCATATCATGAGATACTGTAGACTTGTCCACTTGATTCTTATTATCATCATCGCTGCCTGTGTTTTGGCGAATTATTCCAGAGCTATGATCATTTCCTGATGTTCCATTTTTTTTACCACCTCTATATTTACAGTTGGATTTATTCCTGATTGAAATTAATCGGATGACTCTTTTGTAAATTATTATTATAACCTACTATACTATTCATGTTCATCACCATATCACTGGGCATTAATAATACTCTTTTACCACCAACTGCATGGAGTAAGCTAATTTTTGATTCTAAGGTATATGTTTGAAATCTTGTTGTAACATTTTCATCTGATTCATAACCTGTTCACCTAAAATTGATTTTTCAAATAACGTTTCTTGTTATAGTGTCTTGAACAGTAGATCCAGACAGTGTAAAATTTGTTCTATTTTGTACTCTAGAACAAAAAATAGAAATCTTATATCTAATACTTTGATTTAGGCACGCTATTCCTTCATTTGATAGTCCGTTGTTATCTTTGAAAAGATATAAGTCTATCCTATGTTTTCACAGGGTGATTCCATTTTTAAAATTCCTTCTGCTGTCATTTTTCTCCAGTATTCAATTGTCAGAGTTCCGTAATCATAATGTCGCTTGTAAGCAAATACCACAGCAGGTGGTGTAGATTCTCCAAAACCTTAATGAACTGTATTTGTTCTACGGGTTCATTATCAATAAGATATTTATTTTCCACTAATATATCTCCAGTCATGCTATGCTGGGATATTAAATTTATTACAAATTATGCTAAATTGTTTTAGATTAATGTTGTTGTTGTTGTTGTTGGTTTAAATCCTTGATCGTATGTTAATCGTATTAAGCGTTTATACAACAGCTTTCTTATATGAAATATATATGAAACCAATTTATTGATTTCATTTATAAAACAGTCTTCTTATATGAAATATATATGAAACCAATGTATTGATTTCATTTACTCTGGTATACAACAGCTTTCTCATATGAAATATATATGAAACCAATGTATTGATTGCATTTACTCTGCTATACAACAGCTTTCTCATATAAAATATATATGAAACCAATGTATTGATTTAATTTACTCTGGTATAATTTTACCTGATAAATGCCAACAAGATATTCCACATCTTCGTATTGCCTTCCATACTGTGCAATTTAATTGATTTTGCCAAAATTTCACGTCACATTATTCTGCATTTCTATTCGTTGAATCATCATTATCAAAACTTAAAGTATATTTATCAAATATATTTAGTGGTTTGTATGTAAAATTGTTTGTTTCTGTGTAATATATTTTTTTTTATATCGTTATATTAACTCGTACAGCGCGAGTTAAAAAAATAATGTGTCGAATCTGGGGTCCATGGTTTATTTATAGACACAAATTCATAATTGTCTGAATTAACTGCATAGTTAATAGGATTCACTGTATAGCTAAATAAAAACAATAGTATGATAGGCGCTGGCTTTTCGTCTGACGACCACTGAGCCAGGTTTACCTCATAAAATTGTGGAGTTTTAGTGAGTCTGGTTTCTCTCATAAAAATATTACGACCACTGAGCAAGGTTTCTCTCATAATAATTTTGGGGTGTTAGTGAGTCAAAAGTTACGTTCGAAAATTTTGAGGGGTTAGTAAGCCAGGTTTCTCATAAAATGTTGTGGTTAGTGAGCCAGATTTCTCTCATACAATTTTAGTGAGCAAGGTTTCCCTCGTAAAGTTTATTTATTTGTGGTCACCCCTCGGACTTCTAGCTATGTTAAGCTAAGAGGCCTTTGAGCAACCCCCTTTTGGCCGAAATTGTTTTAAAAGGATTTTATATCTGTATGTTTTCCCCCATAGTCTGTTGTTGTGGGTATTCATAAAAAAGCAAAAGGAATTTTGAAGAAAATTTATTTATCTGTTTTTGATTATGGTTGATCTTTGCTTTTGATAGTTGTGTAATTGTTCAGGTCGCTGTTTCCAGGTACCCATTCATTCCGCTTCGGACCTAAAGTTGTGTTTATAGTGGCAAGTACTTCCCTCCTTAGGTATTACACCTTTTGGCTGGTTTCCTTGCCATGTTGGATACTAATTGTTTTATAGTGATCCTTGCCAGGGATCTATCGTCCAGTGTGTGCTATAGGTGTATATATGGTATATTGTTTTGTATTTGCTATAAACCTTTTGTGTTGTTGTTTGGACTGGCTATATGTTTCAAATCGTTTATAGTTATTATTAATTTTTATGTAAAAAAAAAAGTAAAATATAAAGATTTTTGTTTTTCAGAGTGAGATAGGGGGTGAGCCATTTCTAGCTTGTTACAGAGAGTCGGTTGGGCTCTGATGGTATGTCCCCTCCCTCTCTGTCGCAGTGGCTATACTCTGCTCTTTCCCAGTCTCTAATTATGTTGTTCTAAAGATTTTTTAAATTTTGAGGCTCTTTGGTGTACTTATCAAAAATAAGAAAAATAACATGAAAAGAAAAATAAAATTTGCTGTTGTTTTGTATGCTGATCTGAACTGTAAAAAAAAAAGAAAGAAGTACTCGCAGTTGTTAGTGTATGTATGTTATTTTTTATTTCTTTGTATTGTTGCGGTATGAATGTTCTTTATATTATGCCTTCCTTTTCCATAACTCTGACGTAACCCGTACTACCTCGCGTTAGCTTGATAACATAGGTGTCACCCGTCCTCATTATGTACTTGGAAGGTCATAATCCCCCCTGTTTTTCAAAAATATTTTTTTTTTATTTTATTTTTTATTTGTTTTATTTTTTATTTTTTTGTTCGCTTTTCCAACATGTGAGCGAGTGAGCTCCAGGTCGCCTTTGCGGCGCACCTCCCCCTAATGGGGGGCATACTGGAGCTCATCACCCACAGTGGTTGTACTTGGTTTCCCGTAGAGGTCAGCACTGTTATGCGCCGGCCTCTGTGTCAACTTTTCTATTTTCCCCATATGTGTTAGTTTCTGCGAGTACTTTATGTTGTCTCTTGAAGCAATCATGTCTCTCTCTTATTGGAGGGGAAGGTATGTAGCTTCTGGGGATTGGCCTGTCTGGTCTCTTCCCTGACCTTCCCTTCCCCTCCGTTACCCCTTCTCCTCCGTTCCAGGCAGGCAGGACTACTTAGTTAGTGTTTTAGCTGTAATTTGTTGTTTTTATATTTTACATACATATACATATACATTCATTGTATATATGGTTTATTTCCCGTGCCGTATTCTTTCCATTGTAAGACTTGAGTAAATGAGAAACCCACCAAATATAGTGTATTCAAGGTATTTGTTTATTTGCACAAGCGCTAGAGTGAGTCGTTCCGGCTCGCACGATGGCTCTCCCCCTAGTGGGAGGATATACCGGCTCTTCCCCCTCCAGTGCCTGTGTTTCTCCACAAGTATAATAATTGTGGTTTGCTTGTTTCTTGTATTTAATATTGTATATTATCAAGCCAATCTTACTTCAGAAATGAATAAATCTAAGCGTATATTTATTCATTATTGATTAAAAGGTAGCTTGGCATTTTTTCATCACCATTGTGATGTAATTAGTCAATTCATTATATATTTGGTTGTTTTTTTATATTGTTTGTGTATAGTATGTTTGCGTCATATACTGCGCCATAGTGGCTTTGTATTTTATTCTTAATCAATTTACTTTCTTTTTGTGTCTCTTTACAATTTAGTATAACATGCTTTTTTGTATATAATTGTTTTTTACATAACGGACATGCGGTATTTTCCCTTATTATATGCCTGTTACAGGCCACTTCTCCTGTTAACAGGTGTCATGCAAATATGTGTACATGTAGCTTTGTTTTTTAGTTGGATATATGGAGTTCCATTGTTTTCATACTTTGACCCATTGTATATTTGGGTTATTTCTTTCCACTGTAAAACGCATATTTTTATTAGCTTCTTTATTTAACATATAATATATATTCTGGTCCTTTTCTTCTGTCCATATAGGATTTATGTTTCTATATTGTAGAATTATATTTTGTGTATACCTCATATTTTTTGGAGGTTCTATTAGTTTTATTAGATTGTTATCTCTGTATATTTCTAGTTTATTGCTGATAGTATATCCAAAGAAGTATATATATATATATATATATATATATATATATATATATATATATATATATATATATATATTGCTACCCACGCATATCTGTTACATTTATTTAAATTTCTTATTCTATTTATTATATTTGCGGTTTTTTATTTTAAACTTTAGATGGGGTATTCCTAGACCTCCCTCTTTCTTAGTTTTATAGAGGAATTTTCTAGGATTATAGTGTATTTTTCCCCCATATAAAGTGTATGATTTCTTTTTCCATTGTTTCTAACATGGTATCATTTAGGTTTAGTACATTTAATACATACCATATCTGGCTGTATATATAAGTGTGGGCGACTTGGATTTTTTCCATTATATTTAATGGTGATAATGTCCACAATTCTATCTGCTCCCTTATTTTTCCTAAAATATTTCTAAAATTTGCTTTAATAGCTTTTTTCCCATAAATTATACCCAGTGCTTTCACTTTCTCTTTAATTAGATCTGGCGGAAGCCCTGGGTGGTTGCCTCTCCAGTTTCCTATTAAAAGTATCTCTGTTTTGCTATGGTTTACTTTAGAGCCAGATGCTTTGCTGAAATCTTTATATTCTATATCTAAATGTTTAAAAGAAAATCCATCTTTTAAAAAATTTGTACATTCAACCGCATGCTGTAGCATTTTAAGTTCATTATCTAAATTTGGTATTTTAATACCTTGTATATTTGTATTTGTATTTATTCTTTCACATAATATTTCAATTGCTAAGACATATAATAGCATAGACATTGAACATCCCTGTCTCACCGATCTCTCTGTATTAAAACATTTGGTTTTTGCGCCATTTACCTGGACTTTTGAGGTTATATTTTTATATAATATTTTGATCCATTGGCATTAGTTGTTCCCAAAGTCATACTTTTTAAATATTGTGTCTATGTAACTATGTTCTATACGATCAAAGGCTTTCTCTTGGTCGTATAGTAACATTGCCCCCTTTTCTCCTTTATACTGTATATATTCAATTACTGCTTGTATATTTAAAATATTATTCCTGATATCCCTTCCCTTTTCCCCACAGCTTTGATTAATATTTAAATTTTTCCCCATGCATGTTTTTAACCAATTTGCTAGTATTTTACTTAAAATTTTATAATCGGTATTTAAAAGTGAGATTGGTCTCCAGTTTTTTTAGGTCTAGAGTTTCACCTTTCCTTTTATATATTAGGGTTATAATTCCCTCTTTCATTTGTTTTGTCATTTCTTTAGTTAAAAAAATATTAATATACACTAATTCCAATATGGGTATTAATTCATTTTGGAATTTTTTGTAAAATTTTGATGTCAGTCCATCTGATCCTGGCGATTTCTTTTTACTGAGCTGGGAGATCGCTTGCTCTATTTCTTTTGCTGTTATGAAAGTGTCACAGTTATGTTTATTTTCGTCCGTAATTTGCATAAAGGTTGCATTATCACAATATTCCTGTATGTCCTCTTGTTTTATATTTTGTGAAGTGTATATTGTTTTATAAAAATCATATATTTCTCCCATTATATATTCTCGCTTGGTGTATATTATATTATTTTTCCGTAGTCTTTCAATGTTTTTGTTTTTTTCCATTTTTTTTATCTCTTCCCTTCTATATATGCCTTGTGCTTTACTACATAATTCTGTAAATTTCCCCGCTCTAACTTGTGCCCCTTTGGCTTCGTAGTCTTGTATTTCCTTATATAATTTCTCTGCATTATTATTCTCTATTTCCTGTGTCTCATTGTTAATTACAATTCTGATGCATCCTCTTTCCATTCCTATCCGTTGCTTATTTTTGATGTTGCAGTATTTCTTTGTTATTATTTGAATTTCTTTTTTCTTTCTTTCCCATTCCTCTATTATATTAGTACTTTTATTTACCAACTGTTGTAATATTAATTTTATTTTTTCCACATACTCTTCATCCTCTAAAACCGAGTTAGTAAATTTACAGTTCCCCTGTCCCCATTTTGTTCTATTATTTACATTTATTACTATATTAACAGCATTATGGTCTGATATTTTTATTTCTTCAATATTGCATGATTGAATCTCTCCAGTTCTTGTTTGAGAAACATAAAATTTGTCTAAGCGACTGCCTTGTTTACTCCCAAATCTGTACGTATATTCAATTTTATTAGGATTAAATTGCCTATATATGTCGATTATCTTATTATGGTCCCTAAAGATTTTTATTTGGTTTGCTAAGATCCTGTCTTCCTTATTGTAACCACCGCTTCTATCTATATCTTGATCTATCCAGTTAAAATCCCCCCCCCCCTAATAAATTTCTCTGCGGAATATCGTTGTGCATATCTTGTTATTTTATCTATGAATTCAGGTTTTATCTTTCCCATACCTGATGGCACATATACATTTAGTATGTGCCATGCATTTATTTTGATATGTATTACTCTACCTTTAAAAGAATCTTTGGTTAAAATTATCTCCAATGACAATATCTGGGCAGCCGTTCTTAAGATGATGGCTACTCCAGCTCTCGTATTTTTGTTGTTGTCAATACGTGTTATGACTATTCCGTTTAGTTTTTCTTCTATTTGCCTAATTAGTTTTGGATCAGGTGTATGTATTTCCTGTAAGAGTATAATATCATACTTTGTAGCTATTTCAATTAGTTTTTCTACTTTTCCCTTTATTCCATTTATATTTAAAGATATAACGTGGAGGTTCATTTCCTCCAGTCTATCTTTAAATATAGTATTAATCGTATTCATTTTTGTTGTTGTTGTTGTTGTTGTTGTAGTTGTATTATTAGTATTATTATGTGTTATTTAGGCCTGATCGGCCCGTTCTATCTCTTTTAGATGTGTGGGTTTTTTTTTTTTTTTTTTTGTGCGGTATTGTTCTATTGTTATTCTTTTTATGTTCTTTCCTCCGGTATTTGTCGTTCGCGGGAGGGAAGTGCTCCTCGCGCCGCGATATGGCGATCTTTGTATACTGAGCATTTCCTCTAGTTCTTCCCTAGAGGGCCACTCTGCCGATACCGTGTTCCTTCGTTTCCGCTTATTTGAAATTTTCGGTGTTGAGGTTGATGGTGTAAGTCCCTCATTTCCCCCCGAAAATTCTTCCTCTCCCATTGTTATGTGGGCGCTTTGCTCTTCGACCATATTTGTCTGGTTGACGTAATTTCCCCCTTTTTTGTTGTTGTTTTCTACATCCTTGAAGTTGGGTTCTTCAAGGTAGTTGCATGGCGCTACGTCTTGTTCTATGAGTTTAGTTATGGTTTTCTTTTTTCTTTGTCTTCTACTTCTTTTTTTTCAATTTGTGTGTGTGTGTGTGTGTGTGTGTGTGTGTGTGTGTGTGTTTTGTGACTTCGTTTTTGTTTTTGAAGTCTTCCCAGTGGTATTCTGACTTCTCATCAGATTCGCTCACTGAGAGAAGTTCAAAATGGTTCTGAGTTTCCATCAGATCCAGTTCTGGGTCAGGTACTGCGGCCATTTCGGCCGCTGTTTCCTTGCCCTTTTCTTTCCTTGGCTCGCTAGCTGCTTTTGCGGCATATGTGTTTTGGTTTCTCTCTTTTTGTAATGGGTTCTTACAATCCCTTGGTAGGTGTCCAGTTTCCTGGCATCTAGAGCATTTACGGTAGTTTATACATCCTCTGAACCAGGACTTGACCAAAAACCCCATTACATATATAAATGTCGAAAGTTTCTTCGCGTCGTTCAGGCTCATCGTACAAATCCTAACCCCTGTTTTTATTGTGGGGGTATCCCCAGATGGTTGCCGTTTTGTCCTTGCTAATTGCTATTTGAAATTTCATTGTTAGTTTGATTTTTATTTCTGCCGTTGGAATTTCTAGCGGGAGTCCCGAAAAGTGGACTTCCACCGCTTTTATTTCTATTGGTCTTTCTATTGGGGGAGGGGGGGGGGGCTTGGCCACTTTCACTAGCTTCCCCTTCACGTCAAAATGAGTGTCATTTGGGAGTACTACTGTATCTCCTTGAGCATACAAGTAGTATTTCCCATTTTCTCCATTTTGTAGTCCTGTGATATATTCGAGTGGTACACCTTTGTTACCAGGGCTTCTAGAATTTCCGCAGGCCTGGGGCGCTCCTTTTCCGCTAAATGCTCACAATCTAGGAGCTGGCACCCAGGCGTGCGATATGCCAGGAGAATTCTATTTTCTCCTGACGTCTCTATAGATGTCCTAAAGTATTCTTCAAGTTTTCTTCCTTCCATACTTGTCTTATTGATTATGATTTGAAAGCTTTTTGAGACGAAATTTTCTAATTTATACACATGTGCTTCTGTTCATGAGAGAGAAGAAATAAAAAGGATTATTCTCCCTCAGGAAAAGATAAACAGAGTGTTATTTGCGATTGGTTATTGTCTCTTCCTTCAATAAGATGGGAGACATATAATGCATAAATGAAATAATTATAAAAGAAATGAAAATAATTGTATCGAAGTGAGAAAAAAGGTCACAATACTAATAATTGAATTTTAAATTAGAAATGAAGCATATATACCTATCCTACGGCACGGGATGTCCGCAGCTAGGGTGTTTTTAGGCTCCTCTAATGTGTGTAAGTTTGGTCGATATCTCATGTATATTGTGCTTACGCTCAGTAGTGAGTGAGCTCACTCTGGCTCTGCCTTATTCCTATCGCTGTATAAATTTGCTCACCGCTGCTTGCTTTGGAGGCATTGTATGTTTTTGCGTAACTGCAGCCCTTCGCTTGAGGGCACCTAAATGTTGTTTTAAAATGTGTGACGTTCTGAAAATGATGTAAATATCTTTTGGCTACGGTCACGGTAATGCTGAGTCTGTAATAACTTTGTTTTCGTGCAGTTTAGTACTTTTGTTGACTGTGTTCTACGTTCTGGCTCAGAAGTAGTAAGGTTTTCAGCCCCCCCTTTGACCTTCACTCCTAATAAATGACCTTCACCCTAAGCAACTGGTCTTCAAAATGTTATTTAAAAACCTAGGCTACCAACACCCAAAATTATATGACAAAAACCGATCTCACTGACCCCCAATATCATATATGAGTGAAAACCTTACTCACTAAACTTTTATGAGAGAAACCTAGCTCACTAACCCCAAAATTCTATGTAAGAAACCTGGCTCACTATACTTTTATGAGAGAAAAACGTGGCTCAATAAACCCCCCAAATTGTATAGAGAAACCTAGCTTACTAATCCCCAAATCGTTACGAGAGAAACATGAATCACTTAAATTTTATGAGACAAACCTGGATCACTAACCCCCAAAATGTATGAATGTAACCTGGTTCACTACCCCCAGAATATTATGAGAGAAACCTGGCTCACTAAATGTTTATGAGAGAAACCTGGATCACTAACGCGGAATATTTTGTGAGAGAAACCTGGCTCAATAACCCCGAAATGGTTCAGAATACTGCTTGGGGGAAACGGTGGTGTTTGCGTCGTGCATCAAACCCAAGTTTTCTCTTCCATTCTATATCTAGACAGCCGGGAACTAGAATGATACTGACCCCTAAAAACTGATATTTTAAGTCGGTAACCAGACATCAAATTAGTTCTCACTGTATATGCACACACACACACGTACACACACATGGATCTGTGTACACACACACACACACACGCGCGCCGGTGCGTGGATCGGTGTATATGTTTGAGACACACACAAAAACGTACACATACATGGATCTGTGTATATTGTTGATAATTTGGATGCAGTCATCAGTCATCTCATTTTAATATTGAAAAATATTTCTAATTGCAAAAGACTCGGGAACGACTCTTACAATTTCCTTTAATAAGAACTCTCTCTCTCTCTCACACCTACCCCATATATATATATATATATATATATATATATATATATATATATATATATATATATTCACCGGTACATTGTATTAAATTACATGAACTGTAAATGAAGAAAACCTCTCTGTGTGTGTGTGTCTCTCTCTCTCTATATATATATATAACTTGAAAATTATGTCTCACAATGTTCCATTACGATTAAGATATTAACATTAGTAATACAGATTTAATTCGTCAATTAGTAATTAAGTATTCTAGTGCAAGCTAGAGACAGCATAAGTAAATTGAAAAGAAAAAATAAATCGAAAGTGAACAATAAAAAAAAACAATTACTGTTCATATTATTACATTTACGGTTCGTGGAATTAATACCTTGTACGGGCAATATTTTTATTACATTTACGGTTCGTGGACTTGATACAATGTACGGGTGATCTTGATTACTACTTTACGGTTCGTGGAATTAATACAATGTACGGGTGACGTTTATTACATTTACCGTTCGTGGAATTAATACAATGTACGGATGATGTTTATTACTTTTACTTTTAATGTTATTATATTTACGGTTGAAAATTGTATTACATTAACGGTTATTACATTTAAGGGAGTGATTACATTCAATAGTTTAACACACTGGCAAAATTAAAATGAAGTTGAAACTAAAATAAGAAATAAAAAAATCCGTTCAAAATTTTCAACAGTTCCTCGATAAAAGGTTTATTAAAGTTTAAAATATACATCATTATTTATATATTATTTGGCGCTTTTTCTTTGTACGATTGTTAAAATAATTTTATAAATATGATATTATCGAAGGACTATCGGGACTGTAGCATCCTGTCGGTTCCGGTAGGCTGTTTCAGAAAAGCCGTCTGCCCATTACAAGTGGTCATTGCCCTGTAAATAAAGCAATAATAAATGAAATGATTCTTTTCTTATCTAATATTCTGCTAATATCTCATTTTTAAAAAACAAGCTGGATAGCAATTTTATAACAGCCTTTGGTGTAATCTTCCAGCCAAGTTCTTAATAATGCAGCTTTATCCGGGTTTATGTCTCTTCCTTTATGTTTTAATGTACACACATAGGTTATGTACACAGAGTATTGTATGCTTACAGGTCGAGTTACATTTATACAAGAACCGCGGTGGCCCAGTTAGTAGAACGTCGGACTCGTAATTAAACGGTGTCGGATTCGATACCCGCCCAGGCTAGTCCAGCTCTGCTGTCTCAATGTGTCCTTGGAAAATGTATTCAGCTCCAATTTCCTCGGCATGCTATAGCCAATAATGTGTTTAAAGTGCCATTAAAACCATAAAAACGAAACCAAACATATACAGACTAACCATGCTGTTGAATTATAGAGTTGACTACAAGTACATTCATTATGACGCATAAACTTGGTACAATATATTCCTTTTTTTAGCCCTACCCTTCAGTTTTGGGATATTGTGAAAGTATCCGTCTGTCCGTCCGTTTTTCCGTCCGTTCGTAACTATATCTCCTCCTTAACCGTTGTGTGAAACTTGCTCCAAATTTGTTACAAATGTTGCCATTAGGGTAGCAGAAAGGGAATGATTTTTGTCTCCTTACCTGGAGTCCTTAGGAGAGGAAAATGGGGTAAATAGACAAATATGTCAGTTACAGAAACATATTTAAATAATTTTCACCAAAACATGTATATGCAATCTTAGCAGGAAGACACGCAAAAAATGTAACGGCTTTGGGGTTAGAACTTATCAGTAACAGTGGGATGGGGTAGTATTGTTATGTATATTGAATTTATAATATGTGTCTATGATTGTAAGTTGTACTTTAGGTTTAATTGAACTTTAATTCACGTTATTGTAAGTGTCTTTTGGATTTTCACTTTAATTGTCTATAAATAAATTACTTATTGATTTTACTTGATTTTGTTGGTTTCAATTTCTTTCTGTTACATATTTTTAGGTCATAGAGTCGTAACTGTATGTATGTTTGATGTTTAATAGTACATCAAAATATGAAAGGTTATATTATGTCAAATGAATTGGAGCAAAATGTCATACCTAAGAAAACAACCACGGCCGCCTACCTGCCCTGGTCTCAGAAAATTTTGAACCCACACCCTTCTGGTTGGAAGTCCGGCACACATTCGACTAAGCCAAAGCGGCTCGTGCAGTAAAAAGCGTGGGAATTTGACATGCTGAGGCATGAAATTAGCTACAGTCATTTATACATCTTAATGTGATAAGTGCATAAGTGCATGTAAATATAGAAAGTATTTCCTATATTTCATATTCGAGTCCTTAATGGAATAATGTACCAGCATTTGCAGGTACTCCTTATTTGTTCTTGGAAAAGATGGCTTAATACAAGAAAATTTTGCGTAGGCCGATTGCAACAAAATCTTTGCTGCAATATGAGTCTGTGTGGGTAAGCTTTCCAATCTGTTTCCAAAAGTAATAACTATTTGACATTGGTAGAAATTAGCTCACCTTTCTTCAGTAGATAGTCTATTCAATATTTCCTCAGTAGTTTGTTGTCAATTCCATAACCATATCCTCCATAACCATGTCCAATTCCGCCGACACCAATGCCACCACTACCCACGCCGTATCCGCTATAGCCTTTGGCTGGGTAGTAACCTCCGCTCGCAACACCACCACCCAGGACTCCTACTCCGACTCCACTGCCCCACCACAGTCCCCCTTTGCCACCCGTGGAGCTATATCCCGTTCCCTGGCCGGAGTAGCCGAGTCTCCCTCCCCAGAGATAACCGCCACTCCACCTTCTTCCCTGGCCACCACTGTAACCGTGTCCACCGTATCCATAACCACTTCCTTCAACAGAATAATTTGAAAAAATGAACGGAACAATACTTAGTTTCTACTTTTAAAATCACATAAGCTTACATTATAATTTATTTTGTTTTCTTTTATTAAAACAAAAAACCAAAACAAAAAAGCGTGCAGGAATTACAGAATTACTTTCATTTTCCTGCAACAGAATAATACACGTATAGATATATTACCTGCATAAATCGAATGATTAGAATAATACACATATGGATATATTACCTGCATAAATCGAATGATGAGAATAATACACGTATATGTATATTACCTGCATAAATCGAATGATTAGAATTATAAACGTATAGATATATTACCTGCATAAATCGAATGATGAGAATAATACACGTATAGATATATCACCTGCATTCATCGAATGATGAGAATAATACACTTATATATATATACTACCTGTATACATCTAATGATGAGAATAATACACGTATAGATATATTACCTGCATACATCGAATGATGAGCATTTAAAAACGTTAAGACCTATGAACTCTGTGAATTTTTAGGAACTAGGAACTTATCATTTTCATGTATTGTAAAATAAATGTATTAATAGCCGTGGCAATACTTTTTTTTATGAAATAACACTGGCTAGGGTAAACTATGCCGAAGTTAATAAGTATGAACTAAAGAGTATTAGTTTTGG
This sequence comes from Margaritifera margaritifera, assembly GCA_029931535.1. Classification (NCBI taxonomy): domain Eukaryota; kingdom Metazoa; phylum Mollusca; class Bivalvia; order Unionida; family Margaritiferidae; genus Margaritifera; species Margaritifera margaritifera. Next base: position 2,488,833 of record JAQPZY010001632.1, on the reverse strand, counting down.
TCAAGTGTCGGAGAGAAGACAATTCAATAGCTTATATCACTGAGGATTTTAATTCCACGTAAATTGTAAAAAATACAACTGTGTACGTGAACTATTTAAACCTTCAAACGTTACCGAAGTCACAAGTGCCCAGACAAGGCGTATACATTTGAATTGAGTTCCCAGACGCCAAGAAAGATTTGAATCTGAGACTTTTGTATCTTGGTTGTGTACAAAGTCAAACATGTTTCTAACATCAGCACTCTTAGACTTATGGTAAGATCTTAGTGGAAAAGACAGAACAGAAAGTAAGTCAATAAATAAATAATAAAAAAGAATAAGAATAGAAAATTAAATACACTCATACAGATATAGCCTTATACAGACCAATAATGACATGACAATGGGAGACAGAAAGAAATGGAAGGAAAGATTACAGTGGTAGAGGATACAGACGCACCTATATTGGCCCAATACACATGAAAATGATAACAAGCCACCAAAAACAAAGAGCATTGTTAGGCAAACATCCCTCTCTCTCTCTTTCTCACACACACACACACACGCACACACACACACACACACACACACACACACACACACACTCTGTTACCAACCGCCATTGCCTCCAAGACTATATCCACCGTAGCCGTGACCAACTCCATAGCCACCGCCAAGATTACCGTATCCGTTACCACCCAGCACGTTTCCATAACCACCAAGGTATCCACTTAGGCCGCTGTAACCATAGCTACCGCTCGAGTATCCACCCTTAAGTCCTAATCCTCCTAGTCTTCTGCCAGAGCTGTATCCTCCACTGTATCCGCCTTTTCTGTCGTAACCGCCATGCCAATCTGTAATGGTTTGCGATATTTGATTTCAGATAAAGTTTGTATAGGATTGTCAGGACACGATCAAGGTAATATTAAATATATACTGTGTCCAATGGCTTTTTGGAAAAATTACCACCGATCGAGCGGATAATGTAATATGCCTCCAGATATTCAGTCCATTTATTTGTTACACATCATTCTTTTTTTTTAAAATTATGCAAGAAACTATCTGAGTGTATAGCGCCATCTTCCAGATCTTTCTACTTACAAATTGCAATAAAATTACCTTTAATTTGTATTATAAGAGATCATTTTTTAAACATTAAAATCTATTATCTCTTCTATGACATCATCAGAACTTTTGAATAATGAGATTGATAAAAGTTATATCCCCTTAAATCTGTAACACTTAAATATCTCGAGTGATTTTGATGAAATTTTCACTGTTGTTTATGTTACAATGTCTTCTATACCGCCAAAGCCGCCAAAGACTGGGCTCTTACCATATCCATACCCACCGCCATAACCAAGGCCACCGCTGTAACCATAGCCGCCGTATCCACCGCCGTGACCGACACCACCTCCATAATATGGACCCCTGCTGTAACCGTAACCGCCCCGTTGTCCCCAGGAGCCATATTTATAGCGGGCCTCGACGGCCACCAGGAAAAAGGCGACGGCCAGTAGCTTCCACATTTTGATTTCTGCAAGCAAAGACGAGTAACAAATACCTCAGTTTTTAGTATCCAGATATCTTCAAGTGTAAAAAAATATATAGCGAATTCTCGAAAAAAGTAGTTCCTTTTTGAGAATCATGCCATCTTTTCTGTAAGTACTGTTCGCCAAAGATTCCCCAATGTTTCACATACCATATTTATTAGAGATCTAATCGCTATTCTTTCCAGATACAACAAAAACATATGAAATTTATATGAGCTAATCAACATTGTTTGCTGGATGGAAACCCGGCAGTATGTCGAGTAGAGAACATATGCTATGAAAATCAGTGTCAATGTGCACATCAAAAATGCTCCCTTTTACACTTCACAAAGACCTGCATATTTTGATAACTTTCAGATGTGCCGTTGATTTGTTCACCCACTCTGTCACATAGTAAATATACTACTATTTAGAATTGATGAAATACCCCCAAATAGGTAGCCTGGGTCCACGATTTATTTTTACTTACGGCATAAAATGGAGAAAGAAAAGGCTGTTAGGTGCTGCAGATCTCAGAAATAGGCCGGCACACGGCAGGGAAATGCCAAATTTGTGTGGAAATTCTCATTAGATGTAATTTGGTCTGCTCTAAAGATCGTCAGAACATCTCAGATTCAGTAAACACGCTAATACGAGGAAATATCACCAAACAAATCTACGAAATTGACATTTTAACATCAGATGTATCTATGAAAGCTTATTTTTGGCACTACTTCTATAAATAAAATAACTACGATAATTGGAGTGACTCTTTATGAAATATGTAAATACATTACAAATACACAAAAAGAACAACAAAATTAATGACTACCAAACTTTCTTAATAGAAAAAGAAAATTCATGACAATTGTATATTTTTGACAAGGGCAAAAATTAGATTTCTTCTTTCCATCACCTCAAATAGCATACCAAGTCAAATAGCATACCAAGTGAAATACCAGAATACCTTTTCACTTGTTATAATTTCCTTCAAGATGAAAATATAACGAAAACAAAAAAGAAAATTTTTGTTCCATAAGGTAAGGGAAGACAAAATGGAAGAAATGTCCCTTGCGGCGTACCTGTGGTTTCCGGCGATGATCTGCAGTTCCCTGTATGTCGTCAGCTACTTATAGGGCCAAGCCGCGTAACCTGGCGCACGTCGTTTCCCTCGGTCAGGTTAGCCCGCCAATCTATCATACCTCTCCGACCCGGTACATCGAGCTTGAAATATACATTCCGTGTGTTAATTCCTTTGATCTCATATATATATATATATATATATATATATATATATATATATATATATATATATATATATATATATATATATATATATAATAATAATAATAATAATAATTCCGAACGCAAAATTATTCGTGACTGATGCATCTTCTTTTGTATTTTCTGAAGCTTTTTGAATGCTTGTCAAAGAATTTGATAAATGTGTCCTTCACATATTACACTTCCATAGCGGACCATAACGACATTTTGGTCATTACAGTTACGCAAATCAATCAAAACTCAGCTAATCCAAATGATGCTTAAAGCTTTGAAATATAATTTCTTGCTGCGAAGATGAACAAAGGTTATCTGCCTTCGAGGAAACTCTCAATTCATGCTACGTATGCATTCGCTACTAGTGATTGACAAAAATGTTAAACACCTACAAAAAAAGTCTGGCCACAAATTAGACTGTCGTCATTGATCGTGTCATCTATTCTTCGCTTATGAATTCAACTGCCCAAAACTAGATTAATTTCATAAAGCTTTTGACATAAATATCGACAAATATTGAATTCACTTTGCTTGTGATCTTTGAAAATGGATACACACTTCTGTATGATTGTGCTGATGATGCTCATGTCTTTACCGTTACTAAGTTTCTTCTGACATTTCATGTTTCATTCATTGCATTTTGTTTCATAGATCTGGTATCTTTGCTGATACAAAATGGCGTGTAGATACCAAAACTTTATAATAGGAAAGGATTGTGGAGCTTACCAATACTTCCCACTGCAAATTATTTAATGCAAGAAAATGTCACACATATTTTCATAAGTTTAATTATATTTTTTATGATGCCATGTAGCTTTCAGACTAAAACCTGATAAGTTCGAATACAATATTCGGAGAATTTGTTTAATTTTCTCAAGTACTAACATTTGCAACCGAATACGGGGTTAAATTATAGATAACTATATAGAAAATAAGCTTTGAAAATTGCTGCTGATATTGTTTTTGTTCTTGCTTTTGTGGAATAATAATAATAATAATAATAATAATAATAATGTAAAAATTCTAGGGTATGGGATATTTGCATTTACATTTCCGTTTATATATAAGATACATTTTAAAGATTACTTATTTGATTATGGGGAATCGGTGTTTAGAAGTTATTTCTAAAACCGAGCAATTAGCTTATTGGTCGGTACATTTTGTCGTACTAAACCGTAGTCACATGACTTAATGATTGCATGGGCTAGTTTTGTAAACTGGCACCGAAAATTCTTAATACAAGCATATTCTGGGAATGTTCTCAGCTGTAAGTGTTTAGTAATTAGAGATGGGAATAAGTTTGTACATTATGTCTCAGCTGTAAGTGTTTAGTAATTAGAGATGGGAATAAGTTTGTACATTATGTCTCAGCTGTAAGTGTTTAGTAATTAGAGATGGGAATAAGTTTGTACATTATGTCTCAGCTGTAAGTGTGTAGTAATTAGATATGGGAATAAGTTTGTACATTATGTGTTTGATGTCTGTTTCGTGGTACAGCACATAAAATACTGATCTACGACCCAGACTTGCGTACCTGTGTGATGTTAAAAAACCACACAAGTGTGAAATTAGAATCTCGGGAACGTATCGTCTTTAATTTAATTCGAGGCAAATGTTTGTTCTTAGCGCCTGTTAGAGGCCTTCAGTTACAGCGTCAGCTGTCTTGAGGTCAATGGAAATAAAGGGGAAACAACGACATCAAGCTAAACTCAATCGGTATATTTTACTTTTTTTTTCTCTCTCCACTCTTTGTGAACTTCGGTACATGATTATGGTACCCTTTCCCCGTCACTTGCTGCTCTAAAACCCCTAGCTTGTTTTAATAATAATAATAATAATAATAATAATAATAATAATAATAATAATAATATATTATTATTATTATTATTATTATTATTATTATTATTATTAGCTTGGGTGTGTATTATAATATCACACGGAATCCAGTTCAATAATATATCATCCACAAGATGAATACGATAAATTTTAAACAATAGTTGGTTATTGTAGTCATTTCCAATCTCACGTTGGTTATAATTGGCCCTTAAATCACCGCTTTATGATCAGTTTCTGCAATCATGGAAATCCAATCAATCGATCCAGCTCTAGAAATGAAATGTATTTATCGCTGACATCAAACGCTTCGCTTGAAAAATATCTGATTGATTTACCTCCCAAATACAGAAACTCTGAATATTTAGAACATTCACATGTTAAAAATAACTAGATGGAATGCAATAAATAGTGATTAGGGGGTCTACTTCTGTTCTTTGTTTAGAAGGAGGAGACTGTGATGAAATTCATTTTCTATTAATTTTCCCAGCTGTTAATAAAAGTAGGAAAATGTACATACCTCGATACTCTTTTGGTAATGCAGATAAATACAAATTTATAAGTCTACTACGTACAAATTATGGATTGCTTTTATCGAATATTTGTAAGTTTGGACCAATGTGATTAATTTCTTCTTCATCCTACTTGACATTACTATTGTTTCCTATCAATCTGTTCTACATGTATTCTAGGAACATTTGATCTCTCATTTTCCATTATATTTCAATTGTTTCATATCAATATGTTCTACATGTATTCTAGGAACATTTGATTTCTCGTTTTCCATTATATTTCAATTGTTACGTTGATATCATTGTTTTGTTCCTTGTATTTGTTTCCTGTTTATTTTCTGATTGTTATTAACAGCCTTTACTTTATTATGTATATAACAGATTATAAGTTTTGGTTTCTTTTCATATTTGTATGACTTTTTTAGTTTCAATACCGCTGCTTTTCTTTGTGTCTGTATCCTCTCATACTTTGAAAAGAGTCTGAGAGAATACAAAATTGGATTGAATTGAATTGAGAAAAATGTTTTAAGCGTTGATTGAGAAGAGTGACCTTTAAAAAGTTTTTTAAGCGTTGATTGAGAAGAGTGACCTTTTAAAAGTGTTTTAAAGGTTGATTGAGAAGAGTGACCTTTTAAAAGTGTTTTAAGCGTTGATTGAGAAGAGTGACCTTTTAAAAGTGTTTTAAGCGTTGATTGAGAAGAGTGACCTTTAAAAAGTGTTTTAAGCGTTGATTGAGAAGAGTGACCTTTTAAAAATTCTGCAAATAAAATGCTTATAACGTTTATTTAATCTGCGTAAGTACTAAAATCACATGCTAGCATTTGAGGAGATCTCGGGATTGTGCGTACATCTCGGGATTGTGCGTATTGTTTGCTTTTATATACATTTGAGGAGATCTCTGGATTGTGCGTGCTGTTTGCTTCCATACTCATTCGAGGGACTTTAAACTTTGGATCTAGTTTTGGTGTGGTGGAGATTAAGAATTGCACTACATTGCCTATCAGCACTCCTAGAAACAGAATAACAAAGGTGCTAAATTCAACTGTTTTGTTTTATCGATGAACAATTATTTGCTTATATTTGGTTATTATTCTAAGTTCTCTATTTAAAATAGTTTGAAAACTTGTTCTTCTTTGCAAAAGGCATATGTATGTATGTATGCATGCATGCATGTATGTATGTATGGATGGATGGATGGATGGATGGATGGATGGATGCATGCATGCATGCATGCATGTATGTATGTATGTATGTATGTATGTATGTATGTATGTATGTATGCATGTATGTATGTATGCACGAAAGTATGCATATATATGGGTAGGTCGAAAATTTCCTAGAAAAGAAAAAAGAACAAAGAACAAAAATTAACATGCTAACGAACATGTAGACAACTTGAAATAATTGAAATTATTTACAATTGGCTGGAGCGGTTTAAATGAATTAACACATTGAATCGCCAGTTGAACACTATGAGTCTAACAGTCGTGAATTATTTATATGGAAGTCAGAAATGAAATGGGTCCATTGCCCTAATATACCGAACAAGCATACTGTCTGAAATTGTGTTCAAGTTCATTTGTTCTTCTGTACATTGAGTCTAATCCTTCTGCCACCAAACACATGAATACCTGCCATGTTTGATCATCCATAGAATCAAAGGTTTCAACTCTCTTGCCCAAAAGGATATGAAGTAGCATGTTATTGTACTGAGAAAAGAGCCAGTGTGAGTCTAGTATGTCTATTGCATCGATTTTTTTTTCGAACATGGTATTACGTTCATTGTTTAGGGCTTGTCAGTAAAGTAACATATGCTTGGCTCTGTCTGCAGTCAATTTTTCGCAGAGTTTACAGTTATACTCCTCCTCAGACGAAATTGAACACATTGTTAAATATGAGATGTTAGCAAAAGACCAGGTTTTATCAGGAAAACATTTTCCGAGCTTCCAGACAGCAAGTGGTTGAAGATCATTATGGACACTTGCATAATGAAAAAGTTCAGGTCTTGATTCAAGTTTAGACCTCCAAACCCTTTCTTCGAAACAGTGAACTGTCATTTCAATATTCCTCTTCCAGACTCGTTTCGGGGCAGAATATAGGGTGTTCACGTATAAGTTGAAGAAACCACCAAGCTGGTATTTCAAAAGAACACAGTATATATCTTGAACAAAACCAATGCTCTCACGCTCGTGTATCATGAAATCAAGAATTCTTCTGTTTAACATAATTTTCCATGCTAATGAACCGTTTGCTCTGCAGATTTTACTGAAGAAACCTAATTTGATTTTATCTATATATCCCTCAACTGTCCATAGCCCAAGACTGCTAATTGTTGTCTCTTTAGGTGAGCGCTGATCGAGCCCTATAATTCTTTTTGCAGCTTTTCTTTGGCAGACTTCTAGGTCATATACCTGCGACTGGCTGATGTTTGACCATAATTCACATCCGTATGTCATTGCTGGTAGTACTATTTTAGACCAGATTTTAGCACTATTAATTGGGTTCATACCGTCCTTTCCAATGCCAATTCCAACAACGAAATAAAATACTGATCTTCCATTTTCACAAGCACTTTTCACTGTAGCAGTATTAGAAAGGTCAAAGGAGAGAGTAACCCCAGCATATATTCTAGAAGAAACTATAGGAATCAGCTTATCTCCGAGCATGAATGCATTTTCTTGCATTAATTTAAAAAAAAAAAAAATATGACCATATTGCTTTTATCAGCATTGTACCGGAGTCTCCACTTCGATGCATAGTCATGGTGGCTGCGAAGCAAAATACACATACCATTAGATGATGAGGATAGCAGGGTCGTGTCATCAGCTAGTAAAAAACATGGAATGCTTAAGGTGCCAACTAGTATTCCAGATTTTGTTGACTCCAATAACGAAATTAGATCATTTATCATGACTAGGAATAACCATGCTGATAGCGTCCTTCGTTGTCCTACTCCTTGGTTGACTACGTATGGTTTCGATGTTGGCCGTTGAGCAGAACAAGGGCCCTGACATCTCGAAAAGAATTACGAATCAATCTCCACAGTTTACCTTTAACTCCGAGATAGAAAAGCTTATAAAAAAGGCCATCATGCCATACCGTATTAAAGGCCTTGAATTGTCCAGGAATGCAGCATATACTTTTAAGTGACCTTCAAAATAGTGGGCTACTCCTTCTTTTATAATAAAGGCTGTAGTAATTCCACGTACGTACGTATGTATGTATATATGTATGTATGTATGTATGTATGTATGTATGTATGTATGTATGTATGTATGAATATATGTATGTATTTTTGTATGTACGTAGGTACATATGTATGTATGTATATATGTATGTATGTATGTACGTACGTACGTACGTACGTATGTATGTATGTATGTATGTATGTATGTATGTATGTATGTATGTATGTATGTATGTATGTATGTATGTATGTATGTATGTATGTATGTATGTATTTACTATTCGGTTCAGTGTCGATAAAGTCAAAGACCAAAACATTGCACGATTTATTTTAAATGTTATCCACATAATAGTTTCGCTAATATACCAAGTACGTTTCTCATGCATCATCATCCTGAGTATGAAATAACATAATGAGAATTTGTTGATAAACATTAAAACATCAAGGCGAGTGTATGACTGTGTACTTTTCCATTTGAAAACCTAAAGTTATTGATAAATTCGTTGAGAAGAAGTCCATTCACTGAACAATAATGCAAGGGCAAAAATATATCAAATGTGAAACGAAAAGTTTATGGTCCTCCATTCCGTTAAATTGATCAAGGCAACATTCATTCAACATTTTCATTATTGTTTCTGTCAACCTTCCCAGAGAGACCTGAACCTAAGTATATGTGAATCATCTACATTGGTCTCATTTTCATTCTCTTTCTAATAAAAGATCAGTATAGTAACCAGACAGGTTTGTCGATGGGCAATATATATATATATATATATATATATATATATATATATATATATATATATATATATATATATATATATATATATATATATATATATATATATATTTATGTATATATAAATATATGTATATATATATATATATATATATATATATATATATATATATATATGTGTGTGTGTGTGTGTGTGTGTGTGTGTGTGTGTGTGTGTGTGTGTGTGGACTCTTAAACAAACACTATCGGTGCTGAAATAATTACAAGAAAATAATAAGACACATTTTGTATATTGATGTCGTCTAAATTTACATTTTGTTGAAAATGAACACGAATATTATTTTAAATTATTATATCCTGTTTTATTACAGGCTGACATTGGTGTTATATACTCTTTGTAATCAATATTCACTGATTTCTAAATTAGAACAATTCTTCTTTGGTTTAATGTCAATTAAGTCAGTTGTGATCAAGTACATTTGCAATTTTGTATATTGTAATCAAAACAAAGGAGGATGGGGGTGAGATAAGCTTTTGAGCGGACTAAATTACAATGAATCAATTGCTAAAACAGACCAATGTCCTTACTCACAATAATGAGATCATTCATTGGAAGGATACAACAGACCAATGTCCTTACTCACAATAATGAGATCATTCATTGGAAGGATACAACAGACCAATGTCCTTACTCACAATAATGAGATCATTCATTGGAAGGATACAACAGACCAATGTCCTTACTCACAATAATGAGATCATACATTGGAAGGATACAACAGACCAATATCCTTACTCACAATAATGAGATCATTCATTGGAAAGATACAACAGGTGTTACAATTGTAACAAAAGGGACACAGTAGAAATTGAATCGCAACAGAACAAACGTAGCACGGAATATTTTTAATAAGAATTCATGTTAAAGGAATTTTCGACCATTTTCCTTTTTAAAAATGTTGGTTAAATCATTTTTCTTATAAAAGGTTGAAACTTGAAAATATGAGGCTGGGGTTGGGGAACCAACTCCCTATATAATGGTTTTCAGAGATGTCCCGCAGGATTGGATTCATTTATCAAGCCTGGCGCTACATCCAAAGATGAGATTTTCTACAATTCCATGATTGGGACATTATTTCAAATGTAAAGGTCAGTAATTTATTGTCTAGGGATTATCACAGTTAATATGTGATCTAATTAAACCCCGAAAACCCAGGCCAGAATATAAAATTGCATGCCTGTCATCAGTGCCTTGACATGAATTTGTTTGTATAAGAAGAATCACTTTACTGTCAGCCATGTTTGTCGAGTACTGTTATCTGCATGTATGAACTGACTAGTACATGAATAGGTGTAGAAATGTAAAATTACTGTGGTACATGTTTGGGTACCTTTGTGGGATCCCGCGCGGAACACGCTATTTTAAACTTCTGTGATGTTACTAAAACCCACCACCCACTCCTCTGAGATGAGGTAACTCGACATCAAAGTTTAACAGTGTGCTATATTCCATCCTAACATGACAGTATTCGGGAGAAAACTTTGGAAATGAGAAAAAGAGAAGCCACATTTTTAAACAGCATTCGTTTCCCGTTTAACTTACAGAGAGAGAGAGAGAGAGAGAGAGAGAGAGAGAGAGAGAGAGAGAGAGAGAGAGAGAGACTGTTTATCTATATAACTATAAAAATGTGATTTTTCATTTGGATGTTAATAACTTTCGGAAATTTACATTTAAACTTAATATCTCCGCGAGGCGTTACTGTTACTCATACACTTCGATTTTTAAAATAGAAAATGAATGAGTGAAGCGTTCTATATTTAGTACAGAGGCAGATACAATATACGAGGAAATAACCACGGAAATACTCAATAAGACGGTACATTTATTGTACGATTATACATTGTTTTGTTCTTTAGAGGCACAGGTTGTCTGCAATATATAATAATATCTTGAAAGGCATCATCCAGTCAGTTTATATTACAAAACAAAATCCATAGCAAATACAATACACACGAATGCACAACAGCAAGAAAAACCAAGGAAATCATATAAAGTATTTTCTCTTTTAATCTCTATTTTTCTGTGATGACACCAATTATGAAGCAAAATTATTTTAACATAATGACATCTTCCATATTTAAAGTCATTAAGGGCACCATTCTGAAATATAATTAACATGTCAACATGTTTTTCTACTTACATTACAGTTTTTCTAACCAGTTTCATGTGACATGGTTTATCCATATCTTAAATATTTACAGAAGTATCAAATTTATTTTCAAATTTTCTAATGTCTTCTATTTGTAATGGACATTTATTAAGCCTAAAAGTGTATCCAAAATTTATTTTGAGGGAATGATGTTCTTTTCTGTATATATTTAATATGTTACGACTCTAGGTCTTAAAATACTGTAACAGAAAGAAAGTGAAACCAACAATGTAAGTAAAATCAACAAGCAATTTATTTCTAGACAATTAAGGTGAAAATTCAAAAGACACTTACAGTAACGTGAATTAAAGTCCAAATAATCCAAGTGCTCTAATCACATGTCCTAAATATAGAACGTTCCGAATAAATTCTGGTAGCCTTGAATATCTAACGTCTTGAATGGCATGATGTGTCAGCAATCTTGAATGTTCTGATATGCCTGAATGATGTAATCCAGAATATCTTTGAATGAATTCACATAAATACTAAAGTCAAGTATTAATCCAAAATGAGAATGAGCACTTTTAGTAATTCCAATGAATATTTCAAATAAATAATTCCTCTCTCTGAATTTCCTCTCATTGTCACAACTGTAACATCTGATTACTAAAATAAATTCCTTAAGTGAGTGCTCTTTATGACATGAGGTTTAGAATAGGAATGCAATCTTGTTTACCAAATATATAAATAAATATAAAGATAAGTCACCTGACAGAATATTCTAGAATATGAGTAACTCTAATTGAAAATTACGGTGCGTACGTGACTTTTCTCACATCGAGACATGGAAACTTCCAACCTAAGTACTAAATGTTATGAAAACAAGACTAATCATGAACTCAAATGCAGCAAATATGTTGTTTACAAAATGACTAAAGTACAACGTACCTCATGGACACATATATTAAAATCAATATACATAACAAATACAGATTCCACAGCATATAAAAACATATATTGTCTTTCCTGTTTGCATTAAAACGCACGTTTTGCTTTTAACCTATTCAGCCAAATCAATAAATGAGCTTTCTATGTTACACAGTCATCTTGTAATTTCGCTTATTTTATGTCCACATTTTCTGCGAAGCATTTCGAAAGGTGCTTTTTTTAATATGACCGTTTAAATTTCACCTCTGTTTAATATATTTATAGGTCCGTTGGTTGATTTTTCAAACGGCACTTTCAGCACTTCAATTTGGTATATCATGCCGAGCCGAGATCATTGGAGCTGAGGAACACACAAAAGCAGTCGACCTGGCTGTCCTTAGTGAGTATCAAACCCCCAACCCTTGGATTACGAGTCCGACGTATTACCAACTAAGCTACCTCGGCTCCCTTTAGTTTTGTGATGCTACAACTTATAGTCAGCTTGTCATCCTTCTTTAGCGGTCTCTTTGTAAATCTGACCGTTAAGTCTACGTGTACCTTTACAGATCCAAATTGTCCGATTTTTCCAATGATGATTTTGTACTATTGCTCAATGTTATCGAAACATTCGTACAAGTTTTCATTTGTTACCACCGTCAAATCTGTATCTATTCAAAGATTTACTGAATAAATCTATAGTCTGTTCGTTATGATTCTTCTAATAATATTTTATTCATCCTTCTTAATTCTTTTCTAGTTAATGCGTATTAAAAGAGCTTGTAATTTTTGGTTTAATTTTAATTTTGTATCAGCGTATCAGTATTGAAATGTTGAATTGATAATATTTAACTGAAAAGATTTTAATATATATTTAACTATTTTGAATGTGTACGTGTGTAATCTTAGACATTGATCTGGACCTACTACACCACACATTCCCATCTGTCATTCCCTGGGGGGTTCCGTATCTGGAGGTTTAGGGTCAGTCCAGACATCCACAGGAACACGATTCATCACTTTTCTTATGATGAGAGGATTTTTGCTGAATGACGATTACATTATGACGATTTTTGCTGAATGACGATTACATTAACCCATTAGACTTCATAGGTTAAAACAAAAAGCTAAGAGCTTCAGAAGGAATTTAACCTTTAGACATGGCGAACCTGACCATCGGAGATTAGGCGCGCCTTAATTTCTCATGACTTGCAATCTGAAGATTTTTCATCTGAGGACGAAGCTCTCTGATCCACTATCAAACTTATTAGCGTGCAGCAGAGACGCACCAGAACATTTCTGGTGTGGTTGTGCTAAGTCCGCTTTAAGGTGTTTTGCCTTTTGGCTTCAGTTAGTGTGTGTTAGGTAATTAAAGTAAAATGTCTTTCCTAGGCTCAGTAGCTGCGCTTACCGTTTTTGTCTATCTAAGCTTAAGAAGGTAACTATGGCTAGATCTGTTAGCTAGGTTTTGTAGTGGGTCATTAAATAAAATGGAACAAAGTCCTGCTTGAAAGTATAATTAATTAATAGTGTTCATTAAGCAATTGATTAATTTACTAATGTTATTTTAACGGCAGTGTGTCATACTACTAAGTTGCTAAACTGTTTAAGTCTCGGAATAAGAAAATAACTTGAATATGGCTAATTATATTTATGAAGCAAATACGATCATAATTGCTCAATCGTATTTATGTGCTTTTCATATTTCGAAACATTAAACCATCCTGAATTATCTAAATACGCTAATTCGTGATTATCATTATTATGTATGTAAGTGTTATCTTGTCTGCAATAACAATTTGTAATTTTATGCTTTACATATACCATGATAACAATTTATAAATTTGTAAACACCATTACCATGATATGCTTACGTAGATTCATGATTCTGATTTTCATAGCTCATGCTATGTTTTAAACAATTACACGAGCATTTATTGCAAAATACCACTGTAAGAACGATGCATTGTCTCAGAACAGAGAAAGGGTAAAGGAAGTTTACAGCAGCTAAGTACCCTTTTTCCACTGAAAGGAATCCCCCTTTGCATAGGTAAAATCATCCAGGAATCTCCCCCTTGCATAGGTACAATCATCCATTATTTTCAGTTACTATTTAATGGTTTACGTTTAAACCAATGGGATTAAGGGAATTACATGCAGTGCTGCCAAGACACTCACCTTCTGTATATTTCCATTCAACTTTCTCTGCTGTCGGAAAAACGGCGGTTGAATACTTCAATCATAAACAAACTCTAAAGATGAAGTTGGGAGAATATCCTTGTAAAGGTACAGTCATTCGCGAGTATTAGCTCACGTAAACCATTTGTGATAAGCGATATTATTTATTCCCAAAGGCAATGTTACTCAAAGTTTCGATTCAAACCAATATGAAATATAAAAATGGCGGTGAAGTCCACAAGGTAGTTTGCTTGCCTTTTTCGTAATAAAAAATTACATCACGGAAAGAGAAGTGATAAACCAAGTTACATCAATCATGGTCTGCTCTTCAACAAAGCTAAAAAAATACATATTTTGCGATGTCGACTGCCTAAAATTATTATATCAGAACTGAGATTTGAGATTTAATTGGATGCCATACCAACTGTAAAACAATTGTTTTTCAAAGGTTTCTTAAAACAGATACTTACCCAATTAAAATAACATACGACAACAGTTAAAAGAAAAAGAACATAATGAACATAAAACAGGGAGACAATAACTATAATTTAGGGAGCAAAGGCGGGTAAGATGCAATACGACCATTATACTGCATACAAAAAACATCCCTGTGTTAAAAGGTACATACTGTGTTTAAAGGTTCATACGTATGTTAAAAGGCACATACTTGTGTTATAAGGTACATACTTGTGTTAAAAGGCACATATTCTTGTGTTAAAAGGCACATACTTGTGTTAAAAGGTACATACTTAAGTTAAAAGGTACATACTTGTGTTAAAAGGTACATACTTGTGTTAAAAGGTACATACTTGCGTTAAAAGGTACATACTTATATTAAAAGGTACAAACTCGAATACAGAAAGATATTAAGATTATTACATATCAAACAAAACACTTAGAACAATTATAAATAAAACAAATAAAAGTTAGCAGAAAAATTAGAACATGATATTACCATTTATCACCAAAAATAAACTTTAAACTGAATCTCTTAGGGATTTTATATATTGGACACATTAAGCTTTAAACTGAATCTCTTAGGGATTTTATATATTGGACACATCAAGCTTTAAACTGAATCTCCGAGGGATTTTATATATTGGACACATTAAACTTTAAACTGAATCTCTTAGGGATTTATATATTGGACACATTAAACTTTAAACTGAATCTCTTAGGGATTTTATATATTGGACACATTATTTTCTTATAAGAAGGGAATTGTACATCTAGTTGGAGGTCATTCCATGCCCTGGACCCTAACCAATTACAACAATTACATTGATAACTTTACATTTAACCCCTAGCTGGGTTTTTTAAAAAAATAGCCTAAAGATTAGGTTGAAAATATTGTACATTTTCTATGATCCATTTACATGTAGCATACTTCTTTGATTTATCACATGTCACCTCGATAAATGTACTTGTATATGCACACCTGAAGCCGTCTACTTGTGGCCACCTCACTTTTTTCTTGCAATAAATGAAGCTTTGAAAATGATGAAAACCTTATTTTGAAATGGCCACACAGACGCTTAGTGTACATTAAGGTTGTTTTCGTGCGGCTGAATATTTGTTGTTGAATGGATGGCGTGTTACTGTACTTACATTTAACTGTACTTACATTTCACTGACAAATGAAACAAACTCCTACGATAAGTATACATTTCTGGATGAGGGTGTGTCGTACATCTTATCTGGGTCACTGTTACTTATCATGTTTTCACTTCAACACCAGACTACACACACACACACACACACACACACACACACACACACACACACACACACACACACACACACGACAGTAATGCAATACTTGATGTACGAACATAAATCATACTTTATTTTATACATCATTTTAAATGAGGCAGTTTCAAAATATTCTCTTTAATCTGAATTCTCTTTCCTTCCCTCATTCCATGAAATGAATACTTTAGTGTAAATTATTCATGCCTATAGTTAATTTGCTAAATGGGTCTTAATAACTTAAAACATCAAAGCATCATACGATAAAAGTCAATCAATAAATCGGCAATTGTCCAGACTTTAGTTGTAGGTTTGAGATCGGCAATTGTCCATACTTTAGTTGTAGATTTGACATGCAAAGCCAATTCTGTATTACGAGTCTTCTGGTGTCTTCTTCCTCAAGCAGACCATCTTAGCCCAACATCAAACCGTAGAGAGTACGTTATATAAGTTTTTTAAAATTGCTATTCCATGCAAAGTACTTTGTAAGCAAAATACAAGTGAAGTTTAAACTGAAAAAAAGACAAGAACAAATACGTTGAAACTTTCGACAGTTCCTTGATAAGAGGTTTATTCAAGTTAAAAAAAGTATTTATTTATCTTTTTGTTTCGCGTTTTCTTTGTGCGGTTTTTAACATAATTATGTAAATATGGTAATATTCAGACACTATCAGGGTTGTGGCATAATGTCGGTTCCGTCAGGTTTTTCATATAAAACGTCTGCCGTAGCCGAGTCTCTCTCTCCTCTTGCAACTGTTGTAATCGTGTCTACAGTATCCATAACCGCTTACTGCAACTGCTGTAATCGTGTCTACAGTATCCATAACCGCTTACTGCAACATAATAATTAGAAATAAAGTATGCAGTCATAATTGTTTTCTTCTTCTAAAATTCCAATAAACTCGCATTGTAATTTACTTGTAATTTCTTGAAAAAAAATAGTTAAAATGTTTTGATACACATAATACACTTAATTGAAGTATGTATTAAAATGATAAGCAATTTAAATAGTTAATCATTGATTAAAGTCTTAATGAAAATGTGGTGTTGCATAGGAATTTGGCTTCTGATGATACATTTGACAAAACCGGTCATAATGGGCTCATATGGGGATTTGACTGTTCAAAATTGTTTGGTCAAAATTGTCGAATGCCCTATTATAATGGTCCTTTTTATGTCCAAATAACATTCATTTACCAAATAACATTCATTTACCAAAAATACATTCATTTACCAAATAACATTCATTTACCAAATAACATTCATTTACCAAAAATACATTCATTTACCAAAAATACATTCATTTTACCGCAAGAGAATAAATATTGTGTAGGTATATTACCCGCATTTATTATTCAACTAATGATAAAGGCTACTTATATACCCATCATTATTCAACTGATGATAAAGGCTACTGATATGCCCATCATTATACAACTGATGATAAAGGCTACTGATATGCCCATCATTATACAACTGATGATAAAGGCTACTGATATGCCCATCATTATTCAACTGATGATAAAGGCTACTTATATACCCATCATTATACAACTGATGATAAAGGCTACTTATATACCCATCATTATACAACTGATGATAAAGGCCACTGATATGCCCATCATTATTCAACTGATGATAAAGGCTACTGATATGACCATCATTATTCAACTGATGATAAAGGCTACTGATATGCCCATCGTTATACAACTGACGATAAAGGCTACTTATATAACCATCATTATTCAACTGATGATAAAGGCTACTTATATACCCACATCATTATTCAACTGATGATAAAGGCGACTTATATACCCATCATTATACAACTGATGATAAAGGCTACTTATATACCCATCATTATTCAACTGATGATAAAGGCTACTTTTATACCCATCATTATACAACTGATGATAAAGGCTATTGATGTGCCCATCATTATACAACTGATGATAAAGGCTACTTATATGCCCATCATTATACAAGTGATGATAAAGGCTACTGATATGCCCATCATTATTCAACTGATGATAAAGGCTACTTATATACCAATCATTATTCAACTAATGATAAAGGCTACTGATATGCCCATCATTATACAACTGATGATAAAGGCTACTTATATACCCATCATTATACAACTGATGATAAAGGCTACTTATATACCCATCATTATACAAATTGATGATAAAGGCTACTTATATACCCATCATCATACAAGTGATGATAAAGGCTACTTATATACCCATCATTATACAAGTGATGATAAAGGCTACTGATATACCCATCATTATACAATTGATGATAAAGGCTACTGATATACCCATCATTATTCAACTGATGATAAAGGCTACTGATATGCCATTCATTATACAACTGATGATAAAGGCGACTTATATGCCCATCATTATACAAATTGATGATAAAGGCTACTTATATACCCATCATTATTCAACTGATGATAAAGGCTACTGATATACCCATCATTATTCAACTGATGATAAAGGCTACTGATATGCCCATCACTATACAAATTGATGATAAAGGCTACTTATATACCCATCATTATACAACTGATGATAAAGGCTACTGATATACCCATCATTATTCCACTGATGATAAAGGCTACTGATATACCCATCATTATACAAATTGATGATAAAGGCTACTTATATGCCCATCATTATACAACTGATGATAAAGGCTACTTATATACCCATTATTTTTCAACTGATAATAAAGGCTACTTATATACCCATCATTATACAACTGATGATAAAGGCTACTGATATGCCCATCATTATTCAACTGATGATAAAGGCTACTGATATGCCCATCATTATACAAGTGATGATAAAGGCTACTGATATGCCCATCATTATACAAGTGATGATAAAGGCTACTTATATACCCATCATTATTCAACTGATGATAAAGGCTACTGATATGCCCATCATTATACAAATTGATGATAAGGGCTACTTATATACCCATCATTATACAACTGATGATAAAGGCTACTGATATACCCATCATTATTCAACTGATGATAAAGGCTACTGATATACCCATCATTATACAAATTGATGATAAAGGCCACTTATATGCCCATCATTATACAACTGATGATAAAGGCTACTTATATACCCATCATTATTCAACTGATGATAAAGGCTACTTATATACCCATCATTATACAATTGATGATAAAGGCTACTGATATACCCATCATTATTCAACTGATGATAAAGGCTACTGATATGCCCATCATTATACAACTGATGATAAAGGCTACTGATATGCCCATCATTATACAAGTGATGATAAAGGCCACTGATATGCCCATCATTATTCAACTGATGATAAAGGCTACTGATATGACCATCATTATTCAACTGATGATAAAGGCTGCTGATATGCCCATCATTATACAACTGATGATAAAGGCTACTTATATAACCA
This sequence comes from Margaritifera margaritifera, assembly GCA_029931535.1. Lineage (NCBI taxonomy): Eukaryota > Metazoa > Mollusca > Bivalvia > Unionida > Margaritiferidae > Margaritifera > Margaritifera margaritifera. The sequence continues at coordinate 2,469,310 of JAQPZY010001632.1, read as the reverse complement.
TCATTATTCAACTGATGATAAAGGCTACTTATATACCCACATCATTATTCAACTGATGATAAAGGCGACTTATATACCCATCATTATACAACTGATGATAAAGGCTACTTATATACCCATCATTATTCAACTGATGATAAAGGCTACTTATATACCCATCATTATACAACTGATGATAAAGGCTACTGATATACCCATCATTATTCAACTGATGATAAAGGAAACTGATATGCCCATCATTATACAAGTGATGATAAAGGCTACTGATATGCCCATCATTATACAAGTGATGATAAAGGCTACTTATATACCCATCGTTATTCAACTGATGATAAAGGCTACTGATATGCCCATCATTATACAACTGATGATAAAGGCTACTGATATGCCCATCATTATTCAACTGATGATAAAGGCTACTGATATGCCCATCATTATACAACTGATGATAAAAGCTACTTATATACCCATCATTATTCAACTGATGATAAAGGCTACTTATATACCCATCGTTATTCAACTGATGATAAAGGCTACTGATATACCCATCATTATTCAACTGATGATAAAGGCTACTGAAATGCCCATCATTATACAACTAATGATAAAGGCTACTTATATACCCATCATTATACAGCTGATGATTAAGGCTACTTATATACCCATCATTAAACAGCTGATGATAAAGGCTACTTATATACCCATCATTATACAACTGATGATAAAGGCTACTTATATACCCATCATTATACAACTGATGATAAAGGCTACTTATATACCCATCATTATACAAATTGATGATAAAGGCTACTTATATACCCATCATTATACAACTCATGATAAAGGCTACTTATATACCCATCATTTTACAACTCATGATAAAGGCTACTTATATACCCATCATTATACAACTCATGATAAAGGCTACTTATATACCCATCATTATACAACTCATGATAAAGGCTACTTATATACCCATCATTATACAACTCATGATAAAGGCTACTTATATACCCATCATTATACAAATTTATGATAAAAGCTACTTTTGACGAGGCTGAACTGAAACATTGTGGAGTGAATATCGAATATTGAGGATTTACAAATGTTAATTCTTATAAAACTCTATGTAATTTTAGGTAAAATGATTGTATTGATAGCGGGGGCGATTAATTTATTTATGAAAATACATGGGCCGGAGCCAAAATATGGTGAAATTAATAAAGAGTATGAATTAAGGAGTATTTGTTTTGGTCTAGTGCTTGGCATATGAAAATTGAAAAACTTATATTACAGAGGAGTACATTTGGGTTTCATGTAAAAACTCTAAAATGTATCTATATCAACCAGAATTGGGAGGAGTTGGAGGTCTGTCAAAGGTTACCAAAGTCATAGGTGCCCAGACAAGGCGAATAAAGTTGAATTTATTTCCCAGAAGCCGAGAAAGATTTCAATTAGAGACCTTTGTGTCCTGGTTGTGTAAAATATCAAACATGTTAGTTATGATAGGATCTTAAAGAAAAAGAAAGTAAGTAAAAATATATATTAAATACACTCATACAGGCATATCACTTTGCCGACCAATACTAAGTGGATGATTGAAACACAAAGACATGACAATGGGAGATAGAAAGAAAGGGAACAAAAGATGTACATTGGTTAGCACAGACAGACGGACTGACCAAAACAAGCGGATACAAGCGCAGATATACTGATGCACTTGACACAAAAAGATGCCGAGGTACCAAAACATAGACAGGCAGACATCCCTCATACACACACACATACACACAGACCAACAGTTACCAACCGCCATAACCTCAGAGACTGTATCCACCGTAGCCTTTATCTTCATCTAAGGAGGTATCCTGTGATGAATCCATCACGTCAGAAGTCTGGCCATCATTACAGCATAGGAGCGGGAAACGTGAATGCCAATAACCTTGGTTCCATCTGGGAGCTGTTCCTGTGGAACAAGCAGCCCGCAGCGCGGACCACGGTGGTAGAGACCAAAGAGAGTAAGCGCCTCTTGACTATTGTGTGAGAGAGCAGTACGTGGGGTCACTTCGCTGCAAAGCTTTTCGACCCACCCTATAAACTGTCCGTTGCGCTACGCGGCCCACCTCTTGCGGTCGTCTGGCTTGTCGCCCACAATGTTGCCGGACAGAGCGCCCTGAAGTCGGACGAGCGTTCTTTCTACTTGAACTGAAAAACCGTCAACCATGCCGTTGCGAGGGTAGCAGGCAAAAAAGCTACTCACAGTGCCCCCTGGAATGCTCTTTGTGAAGATCTAGTTGAAGAAGGATTTGACGCAGTTACGCTGCACAAGTTACTAGACTGACGTCCAGCTGGTGGAGAAGACGAGGCTATCTTTATGCTATATGATATCAGTGGCTACGATGCCATTTTGTGACGACGTCTACCTCTACACTTTGCCCCAACTCGAGTGGTTGGCTTACTTTGTCTAAAAGCAAAAGAACACGCATATCATCCTTGCCAACGGGGATCCTGCCCAGAACGAACCTGTTGAACAGGTACTTGACATTAACGTTGAGCAATACTATGCTGAGACCCTGACTCAGATCAGGACGCTGCCTTTTTCCCTCATACAGCGTTTATCAACGATACCGTGGACTGCGTGAACGCCTGTGCGCATGCTTGTCAGGAACAGCAAACAGACACATGACAGATGTGAGACCACGTGGTCGGTCACACCTATGCCCGAGTGGCAGGCAAGAGGAAGATCAACTCGAATGCTGAGTACACCGTGCAGAGGCCATTGAAACCCACCTCACCATCGATGGTGAAACAGTGTCCCAAATTCCTTCGTAGGCCGTGGTGTCGCACAGGTCACTCAGTACAGGGACATGCCGTCAGCAATAAGCTCTACATCCACGATGCTAACAGCCTCCTGGTCACGGCGCGATAGCTCCTCACATCAATTATCCGGTGCCGTATCTTAGAGGTCACCATAGTTACCCACAGCGACCCCATGCGCCTCTCTCGCCTGGTTAATGAGAAACGCTTCCAAGGACACAAAAACGCCTACAACGCTGTCTGCCGGCTGTATAACAGTGTTTTGTCGGAAGAACAAGCGCGAACCGTTGGTTCGCAATACATCAATATCGACTGGGCCCGTCAGGAGGTGATTGTCCATTGTTACAAACGTGCCATCTGCCCAGAGCCTTTAGACAAGGACTAAAGCATCGACATTATCGATAACGCTCTCGCTTACATCCAGGACAATTGTCAGGTTACCGGCAGGCGCTACCAGAACGCCGTGCACACCGTCTCACGGCAATATACACAATCAAGACAGCTTAAGAACGGGTGCTTGGTGCACAAGTGCATGTTGAAGAGGTCAGTTGCTTTGACATAGACGACATCTACCCACTTTTAACTGAGTATGGAGAAGGTACTCTTTGCAACCAAGGGAAAGAGCACAGTTTCGCTCCGGGATCACCCAAAGCACCCTAAGCCAACCCGCGGTCAGAAAGGCGTAATTGTGCTTTTGCTGTCGGAACAACAGCCAAAAGTACTGACCCCGGGGCGTTTCGGGCTCGATTGCTATTTCATTAACGACGTGGTATTTGGCAAACCGACTTCGGCGATAACCTTTCCGTCGGGTCATGTAGCGTCCTCTATCATTTGTCTCACCAGAGGAAAAAAACAGAATTATATTCCAAAAAACACTCTTTGTCGCATCACAGTAATCGGCCAGAAAAACAAACAGTCGCTGCAACTGCGCAACGAGGGCCTGGTATATGTGACCCCTGTATACAGATATTATTCATAAACCTAAACAAAATCGTTAACCAAACAGCAGTGAGTGTTGCTGGAGATGTTACTACTCCTGAACAAATGCAATTTTTGTTATATAATGTGTGTATGAAAAAAAGTTGCATGTAGCTATAATCCATGTAAAGTTTTATCCATCATACGCCATGTGATTACAAGTGGCATGTGCATAACATGTTATTTCAGGGAATGAAAAAGCTAGTTACATTACTTGCATGGACACACTACGACCTCATTCATCATCACATTGATACCGGAAGTTGACGATACAGACACAGCTGGCGTTGTTACACTACAGCAGTGGTTCCCAAACTTTTTTTGATCGCCACCCTAAGTACCATCTTTATCGACCCAAAATGCAGTACCGATATAGGGTCGCGAGTCGCGACCTGGAGTTTGGGAACCACTGCACTACAGTGACATATGCTTTGACCTAATCCCACAGTACTGAATCACGGGGTACTCTAATCCCACAGTACTGAATCACGGGGTACTTATCAACTGGTTCTGACTTGGAAACAAATTTGTACATTTTCGACAATGCTAGTGAGGAATGTCCACTCTCTCTCTCTCTCTCTCTCTCTCTCTCTCTCTCTCTCTCTCTCTCTCTCTCTCTCTCTCTCTCTCTCTCTCTGCTTACACTCGATCTAACGTGACGTTACTTGCTTCAGTTGATTTTGCATCCTTTTTTATTTTTAGAAAATAAATTATAGTATATTCGTGTCATTTAGTGAAATATTTCCATTTTACGAGTGAAATATTCCCTTTTCCTTTATATGTACTAAAAAAGGGAGAAAAAAAACCCCCAATATATTTTCTTTTTATTATGTATTTTAAGTCCTAACAAGACGATTTGGATGAATGTTTCCCTTACTATCTGTGCGAAAGTTGTTAACACTGCAGACTGTAATTTTCTAATGCTTTATATAGTGCCTTTTGTTTAATGAATTACTATTTTATACGAAAGCTGAAGCCAATCTTGTGCGGATTGATACCATGAGCACTGTTGGAGTGAGTGTAGGCCATGCATCACAGCTGAAGCCAATTTTGTGCGGATAGATACCATGAGCACTGTTGGAGTGAGTGTAGGCCATGCATCACAGAGCGGTCAGATCGGAAAGCCTTCATGGCGTAATATCTCTTAACGAAAGATTTGTTAGCTTATGAGTTTACCCGTTATTGTTTGAGTGTTTATTGTGGTATTTTTGCACTCAAACATGAATTATATGGCCATCAGAAGTTGGTTAGTCAAGTTCAGTAACAGGCGCTTCACCCAAATTTTGATAGTCACTTGATTTCAGTTTGCAGTCATCACTCATCCATGCCATATTTACATATTTATATACAAACATATGCATGAGTGTGTTGAGAGTAAAGTTTTTGTATTATATTCCATCGAGAGTTTTGCCTTTAAATTGTAATCGTTTGTCGTTATGTTTGAGACGTATTTTGACAATAGCTTATACTGAACAGAAACAGGTGATAGTGAGTTCGGTCAGTTACAATTTGCATGAGCAGGTGATACATGTGGAAACTTATTTTAAATACGCTAATATTTTACATCTACTTGTTGTGATTAGAGTTTGTTTTGGGGCATTTGTATTGACTGAAGCTTCATTGCTTCACAATACACTCATAAATTTACAGTGTAGTCCTAATGTATTTATTATTTGTTCATACTGTAGAGAGAGAGAGAGAGAGAGAGAGAGAGAGAGAGAGAGAGAGAGAGAGAGAGAGAGAGAGAGAGAGAGAGAATAATAATAATAAGAAGAAAATGAATTAAATATGGAAATATTTTACCTAAGGGAATATATATATATATATATATATATATATATATATATATATATATATATATCCTAAATGGAGAAAAGAAAGTAGTTCCAGAACTGATCTGGATATGACTGGTATAGTTTATATTGTATTTCTATTGTATATTTGTCTTAAAGAAATATAGTTCATTTAATTGAACTAAGAACCTTTGTTCAACAGGACAATAGCTCGCGTATTATAACGGTAAGTATATGTCAACGACAATATATATTAATGGGAAAAAGGTGAATGTGGCCCTTTCTATCTCGGGGCGATATTAGAGGTAGAGCGTAAAATCTTTCCCATTGTGAAGATGTGTATTCTAAGTCTTCAGCAATAGCGTAATGTCGCTAGCATGACAAATTTATGATAATGTAATAATGGAACAAGAAATATCTTTGTGATAAAAATATTTTACAAAGACAAATAATTTATTTCAACTTAGACCAGTCTCAATGTGCATTCATATTTCAAGATACTGAACATAAACAAACACAATACTAAATAAACACTTTATAATTTGTACCAGATATTTCACTCTAAACCACCATAAAACAGTTTCAATTTCGGATTTTTAACGAAATTCAGAACAGTAGCAAAGCAACTGGCAACATAAATTGTGAGAGAAAGAAAAAAACAAAACAAGAACACCCCCCCCCCAAAAAAAAAAGAAAACCCCAACATGTCGTCCACTGTATATATTTGTCCATCAATTAAACAACCTTTGCTATATACTGACATAGTTATTTTATGACTCGATTTGGAAATCAATTAATGACCAAAGATCCATCAACTGGAAAAGTTGTTTTACCAGGTTGCCTGATGTGAAATTTGCTTTTATTTTCAAGTTGGATCTCCTATTACTGTTGCGTGCCTATTTAAAAGTAAATACAACTTTATAGCATATAAATTATTATATTCTTAGATTTTTTTCTAGATGTAAAGAACAAAGGCATTTTGTTAATGAAGACCAGCTGTCATGCTTAGACGTAAAATGCTTTCAACTGCAAAAAAATGAATAAAGTTTTGTTGAAAAGAAAGGAAAGGCCGGCCAAATAGTAATGGGTTGACTCCTGAAAAAGTTATAAGCCTAACTAAACTTTCGAAAGAGAAATTGGATTTGCATCTTATATCATGAATAGACCTAGTTCAAATAGTGGTGCCTATATATAAATAACAATCTGCTTTTAGGATTATTTGGCTAGGAAATTTAAAGGGGTAACTATATACTGATTGCCGTTGATAGATATATTTTGAAACTATTGATTGAATACCTTTTACACTTTTTTAAGCATTCATTTGAATATAACGATGAATATGTCTATTTTTACTCGATACTTCTACTTTAGGCTTCAAATTTGCGTGACAATGGATATGATTGTGTAGAGGAACTATAAATTAAGTGAATGATATATTTTGGTAGGTATCAACTGAGGTACGCTCTTTAGTGACTAGGAGTTCGATCTAGTGATCAGGGAGTACGAGCTAGAGACTAGGGAGTACGATCTTGAGTGACTATAGATTATGATCTAGTGACTAGGGTGTACGCTATTTAGCGATTAGAGAGTACAATCTAGCGACCAAGATGTACGCTTTTTAGCGACTAGAGAGTGCAATCTAGCAACTAGGGTGTACGCTATTTAGCGACTAGAGAGTACGATCTAGCGACTAAGGTGTACGCTATTTAGCGGCTAGAGAATACGATCCAGGGACAAGGGTGTACGCTATTTAGCGACTAGAGAGTACAATCTAGCGACTAGGGTGTACGCTATTTAGCGACTAAGGAGTACGACATAGAGACTTGGGGATAGGATCTTGAGCGACTAAAGACTACGACCTAGTGACTAGAGAGTACGATCTTGCGACTAGTGTGTACTCTCTTTAGCGACAGAGAGTACGATCTAGCGACCAGGAGTACGGTTTAGTGACTGGGGTGTACGTTCATTAGTGACAAGGCAGTACGATCTAGCGACTAGGGAGTACGATCTTGAGCGACGAGGGTGTACTGTATTTAGCGACTAGAGAGTACGATCTAGCGACTAGATCGTAAGCTATTTAGCAACCTTAGAGTACGGTCTAGAGACTCTGAGATACAATCTTTAGTGACTAGAGAGTACGGACTAGCGACCAGGGTGTACGCTTTTTAGCGACTATGGTGTGCTATATAGGAACAAGAAAGTATGATCTAGCGACTAGGGAGTATGATCTAACGGTCAGGGTGTACGATATAGCGACTAAGGTGTACATTCCTTAGTGACTAGGGTGCACGATCGAGCGACAACGAAGTACGATCTGGCATCTTGGGTGTACGCTTTTTAACGACAAGAGAGTACGATCAATGTCATTCCTTGTGAGCCTATCTACTCTTTCAAAGGAAAACGGATCTAATAAAAATCATACATGATTTTCAAGGACCTAATAGAAATCATACATGATTTTCAAGGACCCAATAGAAATCATACATGATTTTCAAGGATCTAATAAAAATCGTACATGATTTTCAAGGACCTAATAGAAATCATACATGATTTTCAAGGATCTAATAGAAATCATCATTTTCAAAGTTCACAATGTTAAAAGACACACAGGGACAGACTGCGATCCGTTGTCTTCGAATTAAAAGTCGTTATCTAGTTTTCGGGCAAAGGTTTATAATTTCCAGGAAACCCTCTCCGAAAACTGACCTTTCAAGTAAGATACATTTATAAAAGACCTCTCCCGCTACCCCAAAATTATTTGTTATATCCATAATTAGTTATATCCTGTTAATTTGTATATATATCACGCTTTATTGGCTTTGTTAATTCACTTCGTACTAACCGTAAATTAGTTGTATCCGTGTTTGTAGTAACCAAGTATTACTGTATCAGCAAAGGTATTGCAAATGTACTGTCCGTTGCAATACATAGTCATCTAAATGTTACGCAACGAAACCTGACCTTGTGTTTAGTGTGACAGATTTTTCTGCATGTCAGTTTTGACATTAACACGTACGAGCATGCTTAAAACTACAATCACTGTCAAATGAAACGTTGAATTTCGACATTTGAAACCAGCTGATGGAAAAACTTCAGTAGTTCGAACCTGGTGAATTATGGAAAAATCAACATTTTAAACCCTAGTTTCCTTCTAAGTTATTGCTACACGGATATCTTTGGATATTCAAAGAGTGCGAGGAGTTGGCATTAAGTTATTGCTACACGGAGATCTTTGGATATTCAAAGAGTGCCAGGAGTTGGCATTAAGTTATTGCTACACGGAGATCTTTGAATATTCAAAGAGTGCGAGGAGTTAGTATTAAGTTCTTTTATCAATAATAGTTGTGTCCGACCCATCTTGATAACTATAGTAGTGTCCGACTAATTTTTATAACTATAGTAATGTCCGACTCGTTTGTATAACTATATTAGTGTCCGACTCATTTGTATAATATAGTAGTGTCCGACTCATTTGTATAAAATAGTAGTATCCGATTCAGTTTTATAATATAGTAGTGTCCGATTCATTTGTATAATATAGTAGTGTCCGACTCATTTGTATAATATAGTAGTGTCCGACTCATTTGTATAAAATAGTAGTATCCGATTCAGTTTTATAATATAGTAGTGTCCGACTCATTTGTATAATATAGTAGTGTCCGACTCATTTGTATAATATAGTAGTGTCCGACTCATTTGTATAATATAGTAGTGTCCGACTCATTTGTATAATACAGTTGTGTCCGACTTATTTTGATAACTATCGTAGTGTCCGACTAGTTTTTATAAATATAGTAGTGTCCGACTCATTTGTATAATATAGTTGTGTCCGACTCATTTTGATAACTATAGTAGTGTCCGACTAATTTTTATAACTATAGTAGTGTCTGACTCATTTTTATAACTATAGTTTTGTCCGACTCATTTTGTATAATATAGTAGTATCCGATTCAGTTTTATAATATAGTAGTGTCCGACTCATTTGTATAACTATAGTAGTGTCTGACTCATTTGTATAAAATAGTAGTGTCCGACTCATTTTTATAATATAGTAGTGTCCGACTCATTTGTGTAATATAGTAGTGTCCGACTCATTTGTATAATATAGTAGTGTCCGACTCATTTGTATAATATAGTAGTGTCCGACTTATTTGTATAATATAGTAGTGTTTGACTCATTTGTATAATATAGTAGTGTCCGACTCATTTGTATAATATAGTAGTGTCCGACTTATTTGTATAATATAGTAGTGTCCGACTCATTTGTGTAATATAGTAGTGTCCGACTCATTTGTGTAATATAGTAGTGTCCGACTCATTTGTGTAATATAGTAGTGTCCGACTCATTTGTATAATATAGTAGTGTCCGACTCATTTGTATAATATAGTAGTGTCCGACTTATTTGTATAATATAGTAGTGTCCGACTCATTTGTATAATATAGTAGTGTCCGACTCATTTGCATAATATAGTAGTGTCCGATTCATTTTTATAACTATAGTAGTGTCCGACTCAGTTTTATAATATAGTAGTGTCCAACTTTTGTTTTACAAAGAGACACAATTTATATTGCTTATCAAAATGGTCAAAATTGTTGCCATTTAATCACTTGCGAGGAAAAAAATGGAAACTTGAAAAAAATCATTGGAGGGAGGTTGGAGTGGGGTGGGGGTGAGCAATGTTCTTTCAAATGAGAAAGAGTATTTTGAAATAATGAATGTAGGTCCTTGCTATTAAATAGCACCAGGGCAACCTTTTACCGAAATAGCATACTTTTTATTAGTTACGGTAAAAAGACCTCGGCAACTTCAAACTAATAATGTCATGACTTTAATGTTAAGAAATGTTGCCAGAGTAGATACAGGTTATACTAAATTTGGTTCTTTTTCCGTTTATTGCAAATCAAAATGAATTGTTCATTCTTGTAAAGATTATATTCACGAGTGACTGCTTTTTTTTTCTTCTTTTTCTCCCGACATCATCGTATGACCCTATAGTTATATATTACACAATATATCTTGCTTAAAATTGTGTCAGTATCTTTAGATTTTGTGTTCATAATAGTGTCATTCAAGAATAAAATATGAACAAATTGTTCGTAACCTATGATGAAAACAGTACGGCCGGCCCTGTAACTTTTCCCTTTTTTTTTTTTTTTTTTTATAAATAATTTTAGTTATCTGTTCATTTGAATGTGTGCTGTGTTGTTTTTACAAGTATTCGTGATTTGTTTATTATCAAAAAATATGTCTATGCTCACTTTAACGGGGAATATTCAGCGCAACACTGTAAACGAACGCAAACGTTCGGTACCTAGAAGACAATGTATACAATAATTTCTTGTTTTCTCTTGTACTAAACTTGTTAATCTTTATTCTAGGAGAATATTATTGACTATATGTTTGAAGAGGCATTGAACTTTGTTCTTTTTGTAATGGAGAAATCGATGGAGAAGACATACTGAAAAATCTGGTCAAAATGAGTGATTATGAAGTATGGACGTTTAAATAATACACTAAATAAATCATTATTAGGTATCAGTCAGTCACAAGGATCGCTACACATGACAGGTGCCCGTGAAAGGTTACATATTACCACTCTCTCTTTTTATCTTCCCAGTGTAACTCATTATTGTACCGTAATTCGGTGTGAATAACATTTGATGTTTTAAATCTTAATAAGAATGAAAAACCAGAATGACCTTATAGTCTAATTCATTATGGATAATTGAATGGATACATACATACATACATGCATACATACCTACATACATACATACATACATACATACATACATACATACATACATACATACATACATACATACATACATACATACATACATACATACATAGATACATACATACATACATACGTACGTACGTACGTACGTACGTACGTACATACATACATGCATACATACATACATACATACATACATACATACATACATACATACATACATACATACATACATACATACATACATACATACATACATACATACATAAAATACATACATGTTGTTACGACTAGGGGTAATGTAACAAAAGAAAAGACTCAAACAAGCTTTTAAGATTTAAAATACAAAGCTTTAATTTCCTAAAATATTAAAATATTTCAACTAACAAGTAAAGCGAAAGAATTAAAAATAACTTACAGTATAGAATATCCTTAAAAGTCCTAAATTGTTTTAAAGCTCACTGATCCGGAAGTCAATCCAAATATTCCGAATGTAGTATGTTCCTAATGAAGTAACCTACACTGTACTAATGTGTTAATAAGAATAAGTTATATCCAAGTAATCCTTGCAAATATGGAATATCACAAGTTCTAGAAATGTTTCCGATAATTCCACGGAGCTGTATGATTAATAAAGTTGAAGAAACAGTACTAATCCAGAATGTACTGTATGATAATATCACAAAAATAGAATATCCCACACACAAAAAGAACCGAATTTGTTTATGACCTCTCAATCCAGTGTAGCTATGAAGAATGCCAGAATGCTGCTAGAAATCCTATAATATAGTCTCTGACTACGCAGAATTGAAATAAAAACCCATTTAATCCTTCTAGAACCAACCTTCTCCGAACCAATCAGAAACTAGGTTATGCGTGACATCTCTAAAGTACCAGTGTACCAATGTTTTAAACAGTCAATATAGTAATTACTTTAGAAATGAATCATAGAATCTAGGTCAAAAGTTCAAACCTCACGCGCTGAAAACACGTGACATGACCAAAGTTTCAGTGAAATATCGATCGAAATTACCGTATATGTACTCACGGCAAGACGACAGCTATTAGACCAAGAACAGAGATCACAAACTGTTAAAAGAAAAATGATGTAAAATTCCGTAACAATGTGCATCCTATTTAAGAAAGTGTTTCTACGACTCTCTTTTTCGTAATTTTGTTAAAATGTTTTTGCTAAGAAAGGACTTTACGGATGACACAGACCGTTGTCTAACCCAATACAATCCTCAAATCGTAATCTGCAAAGTGGGAAACGTTACAAAGACGAAACTGTACGCGTGAAGACTGGTACGGTACATAAACCTTCCAAAACAGCGCTAAGCTGAAATGGTTCATTAATCAACGGTATAGATCGGTATACTTGAGTTACGTGTACATTCGAGGAGTAAAATACTGGCAATGGTCAGAACAGTACAAACTCCAAGCACACAAACAACCGGTCAGAAAAAGGTAATTCTAAAAACACTTATAACAGCAACAACACTTTTTTCATAGTTGACAGTCAGAAATAAGAGCTCGTGCAGGTAACTTAATGGCACGAGCCATGAGTAGTATGGGATGACGATATAGCCCCTTACGGGACTCTCATGTTAAAAATGGTTGAACTTGTATTGCCCCTTACGGGAATTTAACATAGGAAAATTTATGGTACAAAGTTTATAGCCCCATACGGGATTTTTACATGGGAAAATTTATGGCCGAACGTTTATTGTTAATATAAAAATGTTTAGATACTATCCAACACACCATTTTTTGATATACTTATCCAACACATACTTTTTGATATACTATTCAAAACATACTTTTTGACCTACTATCCAAAAGATACTTTTTGATACACTATCCAAAACGTACTTTTTGATATACTATCCAACACATACTTTTTTGATACACAATCTAACACATACTTTATGATTACTATCCAACATAGCACATTTTGATTGCTATCCAACACTCACTTTTTCAATATTTTCCAGCATAGTACTTTTTGATTACTATACAATACCCACTTTTTAATTACTATCCAACACATATTTGTTATTTCTATTCAACACGCCGTATGTGGTAACTAAAACCATACACCTACAATCCAACTGAAAAGTGTAGGATGTAAAAGAAGGGGAATGAAATATACGCACACTATCACCCACAAGCAAGTGTAAGAGCGATTATACACACGCTCTTTCCACAAACACACCATCACAATCAAGCAGGCATGGATAGGGGTGTTTATAGATACACTAAACCCACACAAACATATTATCACACACAGGAGGGATAAGGGATTTTAAGTTTTAGTTTGGTTGTGAACATAGGCATAGACATGCACACACATACAAACACATATATTGGCAATGATTTTGAGTAGTATCTCTCTTTTCTAGAGATCTGGGTGACCCTGAAAAAGGCCGTTGGGTTTGTCCTGGGTTGCTGATGTTTATCGATATCCAGGACAACTACACATCTAAGGCCGAACTCGACAAGAATGACACATATTGTCCAAGTATTCAGTCCCACGGCAGACAGAGACAGTGAGTCTAAAAAGAGGCTCATTGGCTTCCTTTTCCCAATCTTCTTTTTTTTCCTCCACTTTAGGAATCCAGTCCTTACACTCCCTTTTCCTTATTTTTTCTTGGATCTTCATCCAGTTTGTATTTAGGCGCGGGAATTACCCATCTGTCCTCTTCCGCTCCTTTGCCCCTTCTCATCTGCCCACATCCTCTTAATCTTCTCCATCGCTTCATCGATGACGTCTTTCATGATGGCCTTTTTAGGGAGATGGTTGCCCTGTTTAGGTGTTTGAGGTTGGGGTACGACTATCTCAACTACCTGGTCCAGGAGGTGTTCTACTTTGTCCAAGAGACTCATAGTGGTGCTCAAGTTTCCCACTTTGCAATGTTGGGTGGTTGCCATTCTTCTTCTTCTTTCTTCTTGACAGGATCGACAATTAATGGCAAGACTGGCGAAAGCACCGCTTTATAGTGTAAAAGCACGGACGTGAAGCAAAACATTCGTAGGTGTAGAACAGAATTAAAATCACGAGAAATCACGCAGACCTACAAGAAACTATTCTTTTTATTTTTTTCAAACAGACTTATTATCACTGAGACTGAGAGATTTATTGTAAACAAGGATAGGAGTGTTGATAAATACACACCATACACATACACACTGGAGTAGAAGGGATTTTTAAGTTTTAATTTTGTTGTGGAAGATAATGACATACACAAACATACACAAAAAATATATTGGTAATCACGGACTAGTATTTCTTTTTTAAGAGATCCTGTTCGCCCTGAAAAGGCCGTTGGTTGTCGTCCTGAACCGATGAGATGTTAACGACGACGATATCCAAGATGCGGTGGTCTCACCATGGGCTTTACTACAGCACAGGGTTTTCTCTTTCTGTAGGAGACAGCCACCTCATCTGTGTCCATCTTCATTCCTCCACCTCTTATCCCTTTTGTTGTTGCTCTTGCTGCTGCTGCTACTTCTGCTGTTCCCTTCTTCTTTTCCCATTCTTCTCCTTCTCTTTGGATATCCTCTCTCAATACACTTTCGACGAGGTCGTTTGCCATCTACAGATAAATATGTAGTTTCTTGTCGAGTCTATTCTGAACAAGAAGGTGTTTTACCCTGTACAGGTGCATCAAAGCTTCATTTAATTTTCCGATGGGAGACATGATTGTTGTTGACGAGTCAACGATGGGTGGCAAGATTGGTGAACGTACCGCTTTATGTGGTAGAAGCATGGACGAGAAGGAAAACATTCCTCCGATTCGGTACGCGGACGTGAAAGAAAACATTACAAAGGTAAAGATTGACAGAGAGAACGTGGAAGAGCTTGTTTAAAAATAAATGTTTGTATATAAAACAACAAGAAGACAACACGATTTATTTTTTTAAATCAACATATTTTGTTTAATAAGCTCCGTTCACTGAAACATCAGCTATGAAGAGGTAATGTTCACAAAACTACCTTTCTATCTTATCATCGTTTCTATAGTACTCACGGTTAAAACAAGTCACTACATGTTCTAGAGGAAATCCAAGACTGCGTTGATGAAGGAAATACACACAATATTGTCTACACACAATGGAATCTGATCCTTGTAATCTCACATTATTGAACTGAGTAGATACAGCAATTCTTCTTATATAGTCGATGGTATTGTCTTACAGATGAGGTAATCCACAGGAATCAAAATATTCCACACTGTGATCATTGGGAGAGTAGATGACTTTTCAGTGGGGTCCTAGTCGATGTATGTCGTCCGTGCTGATGACATAGGCTTGAACATCTTTAGGTTTTCTATGTGGAAGTTCGTCTTTAGCACACACCACAGGATTCCAAGAAGCTATGTACGAACTCTGAGTCAGAAGGTAATGAAGTTCCCAGGTATTCATTCTTTACACAGGTAATGATAAGTTATCAGTTCACACTTTACTTTTGCTTGAAAATATCTGTCAAATAAGTCGATAAACGGGCAGTCTCGGTATTCGGTTGCAGCAGAGCATCGATGCGTTTCATGTTTCATCTCCAGAGAAATCAATGGAGGTAAGGAATGGTCACGCAAGTCTTTATACCACGTTCTCAAAATCTTCTCTTCTGAGATGAGAGTGTATGCATCTTCCAGATACTTTAAAACTTGTCTTCTGAACTCATCATCAGACATTCGTCCTGTTGTTTCTAACTAGGATGATTGATTGACATCCATGTGATTGTTTCAGCTAAGTCACGAGCAAAGAACAGGAGAGTAAATGTTGTTCTTGTTCTGGCCATCTTGATATCATGGCTGTATTTTTGTCTTCTTCACTTGTGGTGTGTGACTGTTGTTGTTCTGGATAAAAACATCATGTTCGTGTTCGATATTTAATTTTCTAATAGTCTGGGATCACTTCTCTCAATCTGTTAATTTCCAGAGGATTGTCGAATTCTGTATACAGGCGACGTTCACTGTTTTCGCCTGAGCTACTGCAAATTGAAGTTCTACACGAAGATGGCCCGATTTTATAGGGTGTAAATGCCCCTTGTCGCTGCTTTGATTTGGAGTGAAATCAAATCCCCACAATTTTGATCAATAACTCCTTTGAGAGCCGCATTGCTGACGAGCCAAAGAGCAAATGTTTTGGTAGCTGACCTTGGAAAATATGATATTCGATAATGAATCGGAGTCCAGAGGCAATTGTGAAGGTTTTCACTTCCACTCGTCGTAGACGATACTTGGCTGTCGTTCTGCTCAGAGCTTGATTTCAGTTCCCACTTTAGGAAAGACTTCCACATGACGCACATAAAGTCTGGCTTCTTCGATGTTCGTTAGCATTAGCCATCAAATGGAACAAGGTACTACTTCGGTTCAGTCTAAGGTGAAAATTAGGAAAATAAAAGGATATTACTTTTAATTAGGGGCTTTTATTTAGTGTTTATATGTTTATATCAGACTGAGCAACAAAAAAAAAAATTATCTTCTTAGCCGGTAATCCTCAGGTGCACACAATAGAAACTTTCAATATTTCTTAGTGACCACTAAATCTCTGCTGGTTATAGGGCTTAGAGAGAATAAAACGGGTTTTATTGTATTTAATCTACTACATCTGGTTTTTATTTTATCCTTGTGTGTTCTTTGTACACATTGATATTAATATCAAAACATAATTCAACGTATATAGTGAAATTTGACGATACTCAGGTAACATAATAAATAGACGCCTTGGTTAAATATATCTTTGGTAAATAAAAAGCTTGATTATATGTGATAAATTTGGAATCTATATTTGTCATAATACTTTTTGTATGAAATAAAAATATTAATGTCTAAAACATAAGTTTTTGACGTTGCGGAGTGTTATTGTTCTATACACATAGACAAACATACTTATACGCCATCATACATGGAATAAAAGAAGAGAAAAGAGTTGGAGTGCTTACATACACAGACATAACCTTCGATACACATTAAACAGGATTGAAAGAATAACAAGCACACACTTATCTTACTTTCACGATGCAACCCTGGAAGATGGTTACTCCACACGGCGTTGGGGGTGTTGGATATTAAGTGTGGGAGTAATGGATAGTACATGACTCGGCGTGGTCAATCAAAGTGTAAGCTAAACATATAGACTTTTTTTAATACAACATTTTGCCTTGTTGTCATATAGACCCATGATGTTAAACCTGTGGGCGTTTTTAACATTATATTTTCCGTTAGAGACCATATAGAACTTAACACCCACCCACCCCAACAAGAACAAACAAACAGCAACAAAAATGATACCCTTAATGTTAAATTCCCGTTTAAGGTTTGATGCCATAGGGTCTTTTTGAGAATTTGCATAGGTTTAACATTAGCTAATGTTAATTGCTGCCACATATTACTGCTCATGAATACAAAGTCATAGAGTCTTACCTTTCATCCAAAGTGCACTGCATCCAAAAGGAGATGGAAACAGACTGCACTTTCCCAAAGAGATCGTGGGAAGAAGCATGATAAGCGCTGAACAATGCGTTGAGTCAGAAAAGAACAGTGGAAAGTATGAAATCGAAAATGATGTAGAAGTCCTGCTTCAGTGAAGGTATATTACCTTCTCAAAGAGAACGAAGAAAAGAAGGATTTCCAAGCGCACACGCGGAGCTGGCTCCATCTGGAGAGTTATAAAACAAACAGAAGGATTATTGCTAATGGCAGCTCAGGACCAGGAACTTATGGTAAAGGCCTAAGATGAAAGCAAGTATACAAAATCAAGACGTCACACCACTATGCAGGAGTGAGGATTAGGCAGTACATCGCCTGATCAATAAGTACAGCAAGCTAACCAGTTGTGAATACAAAAACAGGCACGAGAGACTAGCGTTAGTCGTACGCTGGCTAATGTACAGGAAATATGAACTTGAGGCACTATCATAAGGCAGATAAAGTGGTTGAGAATAGCAAGGTGAATTTCTAGAAGAATGTCAACGTCCAGACCGACCAAATGCTACAGCACATGATGCCAGACATAGTACAGGTTGATAAAAAAACCTGGACAACACCACAGTCATAACAGTATCTGGAGACTCCCACGTCGCACGCAAGAAACAGAAAAAAGTAAGAAATTACAGGCACTTGGAACTTGGAAATGTCATAAAATACTAAGGCAGAAATGTGTAGCACTATGAGCTACAATCTTGGGGACAGCTTGAAACACTAGTTAAAGCATTAAAGTTACATATTCCACAGAAATAAGCACTCATCGGAACAACACTAAGACAGCGGAGGTTTTTTAAGACCTAAGGTCACAGAATGTGATCTGAACTCTCTGAAGTCAGTGTAAAATATCAGCCAGAACAGCTATCAAAAAACTGCATATGAGAATAATAATAATAATAGTAATAACAATAATAATAATAAATTTCGTCTTTTCTGCAAGCGCGTGTTTGTGTAGTATGATTTCATGTGAAGACTTATTGAGGACACGTTTCTGAAAATAATCCACCCTTTTTTTAAAGTCTCATTTTTACTAAGCCGTTGTGGAAGATAAAGAGTTTATGGAAAATGGATAGTTATCTAGATACTGTAGAAACCTCAAACTATCTCGTCTTACGCCTCTATGGTCTAAGAAAGATGTAACAGAAAGAAAGTGAAACCAGCAAATCAAGTAAAAATCAACAAGCAATTTAATTCTGAATAGGTAAAAAGAAAATTCTAAAGAGACTTACAATAACGTGAATTAAAATCCATATAATCCAATAATCCTAAGTGTACTAATCACAAGTCCTAAATATAGAATGTTAAAAATGAATGACTGTTCCGAATGAATGAATGTTCCAAATGAACGAATCTGCCTAATGAACGAATGTTGCGAATGAATGAATAGTCTGGAATGTCCCTATGTACCCCAAGAATGTAATCTACATCATCTTTGAGAATGTCCACGAATATCCAAAAGTCATATATCTAAATCCAAAGGTTGATGTAAGCACTTTAGGTATTTCCAATGAATGTTCCAATAAATAATTTCTTTCGAATTATATATACAGCAATACAGCATTACGGCATTACAGCATTACGAGATTACACATAGCTATGATTCCAAACAATCTGATGATTCCAAAAGACTGATCATAAAAAATAAGAATGTTTTCAACACGAGATTTACAATTGGAATGTAATCTTGTTTACCAAATGCTGTATAAATATAAGACAAGTCACATGACACAATGTTCTAGAATATTATATGGTATGTGTGACTTTTAACACATAACTCTAAGGAAATTCTGGTTTTATATGTAAACAAAATCAACCCTGACCTCAAATGGAATAAATAACTTGTTTACCAAAACCGCCCATGAACTCAAATATTAAGTAAACAACCTAATTCAAGGACAATAGCTAAGCATGTAAACTTTATGCTTAACATTAAGGTTTAAGCAAATATTAAAGTCAAGAAACATTAATAATTTCATAAAATATTTATAATATTATATCAACATCCTACATAACACTCGCGCTAACTTGTTTCCACAAAGAAGTGCAAGAGTAAGGATGTAGCACATTGACAATGGCTTCACAGTGACAACAACTTTACTGTTACCACCACTGGCAGATGTGATGTCATATTATAGCGGCAGTTGTCTGGTATATTCTCAAGGGATGACGTAGAATGTTTCAAAATATGTCCCTATGATCAGCAAGAGGGAATCCACAGATTATCACGTGATGTTCTACAAAGTGAATAGATGATCGTCTTCGACAGGTATAATGCCTGTGTGAAAACATTATGTCATGGTCATATACCTATTGACAAACATGTCTTTAATGATGCAGTATCAGTGTCTACTTTTCTAAATAACTCCATGTGGATAGCCAATACAAATCGAGAAAAATAATGATGTGACCCAATATGGTATAATACAGTTAACCAGAGTAGAACAAAACTAAACAAATTCTTCGCAGACGTAACATTTATATATTTTTTCCGTAGGAAAATTTTTAAAAGGGGGGTGGGGGTGTAAATGTAAGCGAATTTTATTATAGCAATTCTAGATATGGGGAGATTTTATTTAAACGGAGACAACCAATAATAATGTTCTACCCAGTGCCAATATAATTGTATGTTTGTTCTGCTCTCCATCCTGTTTAATGTCAATATAAGGCTATGTTTGTGTATGTGTGTAAGCAATCCTAGCCTTTTCTCTTCTTTCACTCTGTGTATAATAGTGTATGAGTATGCTTGTCTTGACTCCATTGGTGACTGGGAATGGTTCAGATGACTCACAGTCGTCCTCGACACGAGCGAGCATGCCATCATGCAATTGCCGAACTATTACGACGAATTTCTCTGCGCAACCAAATTTTGCCATGATCTTCCAGAGGCCACCACCACAGACTGCGTCAAATATTTTTGTCAGGTCGATGAATGTCGTGTACAGGTTGGAGTTCTGTTTCTGACATTTCTCCTGGAATCAAGCATGGCTGTGTGTTGGCCCCTACCCAGTTCAGTATGATGTTCTCTGCCATGCTTACTGATGATTTCCGTGACTATGACACTGGGATTGACATCAGATACCAGACTGACGGAAAGCAGTTCAATGCGAGGAGACTACGGGCAAAAAGCGAAGTTACAGGAAGTGACTGTTTGTGATCTCCTGTTTGCTGACGAATGTTCCCTGAATGCCAAATCGAGTCTGACATGCAACAGAGTATGGACCGTTTCTCTTCAGCTTGTGAGAATATCGGTCTCACAATCAGTATCAAGAAGACGGAGGTGATGCACCAACCTGCACCAGGAAAGCATTACGTAGAGCCTACCATCACAGTAAATGTCCAAACCCTCGTGACATTGGACAAGTTCACCTATCTCGGCAGTACACTGACACGTGCAGTCTACATCAATGATGAAACCAACGCCGGAATTGCTAAAGCAAGTGTGGCCTGTGGCAGACTACGATCAAATGTGTGGGAGCGCAGAGGCATCAGTCTACAAACAAACCTGAAGGTATGCATATGAAGCCTGGACGGTGTACAGAAGCCATGCCAAGAAGCTGAACCATTTTCACATGGGCTGCCTGAGGCTGAGGAAACTGATGAGGATAAGATGGCAGGACAGGGTCCCAGACACTGAGGTTCTCTCACGGGCAGGCATTTGTAGCGTCCACACTGTGCTGATGAAATCACAGATGAGATGGGCAGACCATGTCACCAGGACGTCGGAAGAACGACTACCAAACAAGATCTTCTACGGTGAGTTGAAGGAGGGAAAAATATATCAGGGTGGTCAGAAGAAACGCTTCAAAGGTTCTCTCAAGTCATCCTTGAAACATTTCAACATTGACCCTGAGTATTGGGAAGATCTCGCACAGAATCGCTCCACCCGGGCAAGTCTCATCCATACTGGAACTACAGACTTTGAACGGAGGAAAATTGCAGAAGCAGTACAGAAGCGCGAGCAACGTAAATCTCAGAACTATAGCACTTCTTCTATTGATCAAGCAACCTCACGCGGCATCTCCTGTCCAGTGTGCCACAGACAGTTCAGAGCACAATTGGCCTGATCAGCCACTCACGTACTCACAGAAAGCAAACCAGTTAGTGATGTAATTGTCATCTTCGAACTTGAAGGACGAACAACATGCTTATCTATATGTGTAAGCACTCCTATTGATAGCGTATAAGTATATTTATCTATGTGTGTTAGCACTCATATTTCTTTCCCTTCTTTCAATCCATATGTGATAGTGTATACGTGTGTGTGTGTGTGTGTTCCAACAATCGTTTCTCTACCTGTGTTTCATTGATAGGGTTATAGGAATTATAAGGGAGGTAGGGTGTGTTAGTTTTGTTTTTAAAAGGAATGATAGGGAAGTTATAAGAGTTTTACTTTGTTTACAAGGGGATGAAAGGGGTGTTATAGGGAGATAGATAAGTTAGATTTGTTTAAAAGGGATTTATTTTATACCCCTTCTTTTACATCCTACCCTGTGTGGTCGGTAGATAAGTGGGTGTTGGTCACTCCAAACGGTGTGTTGGATAGTAAATGTGGGGTGTTGGATAGTAATGGAGAGTACATGACAAGGTGTTGGTCACTTAAAAAACAACCCGGCGTGTTGGATACAAAATTTGGGGTGTTGGATAGTAATTGTGAGAGTAATGGATATTACATGACTGTGTGTTGGTCAGTCAAAGTGTATGTTAAACATATGGACGTTTCTAACATTACGTTTTTCCTTGTCACCCTACAGGCCCATACAAAAGCATTTATAGCGACAAGGGAAAAGTTAATGTAAAAGATTAACATTACATTTTCCTTTCTCTCCAAACAGGCTCATAATGTTAAACCTGTGGACGTTTTTAACATTAGGTTTCCCGTTAGAAGCCATAGAGGCCCCAAAATAACAAACGTTATAGCCTCAATGTAAAATTTCCGTTTCAGGCCATATGGTCAGTTTCCATAGGCTTAAGTTCTTAACATTAACTATTGTTCATTCCCGTTTGAGGCCATATCACCACATACTCCACGTCTTCTAACTTTGTTTACTTAATCCACTATGCGATCTATGTACCCGATGATGGAAGCTAACCAGATATTGATGGCCGCAATTTTTGCTATGTCTATTCAGCATCAAGCCTTCAGAGTGTACTCTTTTCTACTTTAATTCTTCATGTCGTTATGTTTCATGCTGTCTGCCTAAAAAACTCCCAAATATTTACAGTCGTCAGCCTCCACTAGTTGGATTATGGTCTGGTTGTTTGGAGAATTTACCGATCGATTTTTTAAAAAAAACTATTTGAAAGAGAGTCATGCTTAGAAAAATAACATGGACAGAATACTGGGCAACACAGCTGTAGACCAGCAGTCATCTCACGTCTGTGATACATTGACATTGAAGTTTTGGGGAAGTTTAGTGGGTTTGGCAGGAAACGGTTCTTTATTTAGTTCTCCTTGAAATGCCCACAAGAACAACATTTTGAATACCCAAGGAGTTTGATTAAATACACTCGGCGTGGTTATGGCGGTGTTGGGGAGCGCTGAGGAATAAAGATACCGACGGTTCAACCTATTTTTCTTTTTTTTAATTCAAAGATCATACTGGCATTGGGAGTTGGAGAACATGGTCGTAAATAATATTATAAAACATGAAAATTGTATAGGATATAGTACATGGGGTACTTTAACGGCCCTTCTTCTATATTTTTCTGAAATAAAATGGCAACATGTATAACGGTAGCCCAGAAATGGAAAGCAGGTTCTTCGGTTTGAAGTTACGTGACTCAATCGAGTTGATACAAGATGTTCATATTTGCATTTGTTGTGTAGAAAAGCATTATCAGTTATTCTATGGAGAGATACTTTGTCGCCAGGCGTAAAGTCTACATTGAGCTGCATACCTTCAAATGTGAATATGAACTTATTTCTCCGTTTAACCATTATGCCATTCACAAAACTTGGCAATACAATAAGTTCAAAATATAGCTTTCTTCAATCAGACGCTACTACAGCGGCTTACCTACGTCATTTAATTGATCAGAGTTGCTTATTTTACACAAAAAGCGATATGTTAATTCTATCTGTTGATTCCGCTGAGTAAGCACAAATAAGTATAGCAAAGGAACTCAGAAAGTTCTATTTATATCTATAATTATAATGCCCCACTACATATTCACTATGCCTAGAGGTCAAGTACCAAAACATTTGCTCTTTGGCATCGTCAGCAATGCGGACCTCAACCGAACTATCGATCATAATACTTTCGAGTTTCAACACTTCAACGTGTATAAGATAGAACTCACGAGAGATAGCCAGACGTTGTGTACCATTTGAACCTAACTTTGCCCAGAAAAATTACTTGAGTTCTTACTTGACACTGTTTGAAGCCCCGGGACAATTAGGTTCCAATAGCAGCCACGGTATTTCGTACGATGATTATGTAGGAGGAAATGCTTTGTGGTGAATTGATTTCACTCAAAACCAAGGCAGCGACGAGGGACATTTACACAATATATAATCGGGCCCAATGCGTGTGGAACTTCAGTTTAATGTAGGTCTTGCAAACACAGTGACACCTCATCTTGTGTGCAGAATTTTAATATACTCTGGAAATCAACAGTTTGAGAGAAGTGATCCTATACTATTAGAAGAAAAAAATGGAACACGAACCTGTGGAAATAGGCGAAGAGGATTTTTAATATCCAGAACAACAACAGTCACAGACCACAAGTGAAGAAGACAAAAATACAGTCATGATGTCAAGATGGCCAGAACAAGAACAACACTTAGTCTTATGTTTTGCTCGCGGCTTAGCTGAACGAATCCCAGGCCTGAACATTCTCATGAATGTCAAATCAATCATCTTAGTCAGAAACAGCACAACAAATGTTTGATGTTGAGTTCAGAAGACAAGTTGGAAACTATCTAGAAGATGCATGGACTCTCATCTGTGAATAGAAGATTTTGAAAAGTGATATAAAGACTTGCGTGACCATTGACTTCTCTGGAGACGAAACGCATCGGAGCTCTATTGCAACAGAGTACCAAGACTGCCCGTTTATTGACTTACTTAACAGATATTCTCAAGGAAAATATAAAGTGTGAACTGTTGACTTATGATTACCTGCGAAAAGAATGAATACCTGGAAACTTCATTACCTTCCGACTCACCTTTCGAACATAGCTTCTTGGAATCCAGTAGTGTGTGCTAAAGATGAACTTGCACAAAAAAAACTAATGAGGTTCAAGCCTATGTCATGAATACAGATGACAGTCATCGACCAGGAACCCATTGGGTAGCCGTCTACTTTCCCAACGATCACAGTGTGGAATACTTTCATTCCTATGATTACCTCCTCTGGAAGATGACATCATCAACTTTATGAGAAGAAATTTTGTATCTGCTCAGTTCAATAATGTGATACTACAAAAATCAGATTCCATTGTGTGTGGAAATTATTGTGTGTATTTTCTTCATCAACGCAATCTTGAATTTCCCCTAGAACATTTAGTGACTTGTTTTGACCGTGGGTACTCTAGAAACGATAACAAGATAGAAAGGTGGTTTTGGGAACATTATGGTTATCTATTTTCTTAGCTCAGAAACGTAGTTTGCATCAATTGCAAAATTACACTATATTTAATCATTGGAAGTCTAGTTTTACTCAACAACGTTGTCAGCCTAGTAAATACGTTGATGTTTAATGTTTTTGATATTTGTAAATGAAGTGGAAGAAACTAGCTCTAATCCTTCCTCTTTATAGTTGATGTTTCAGAAAACTTATTAAACAAAAAATGTTAATTTAGAAAAAAAACATCGTGCTCTTTTCTTTTGTTTTTTGATGCAAAAAATACTTTTAAACATGCCATTTCACATATAAAGCGGTGAGCTCAACAGTCTTGGATAAGCGAGGTAAAAATATTCAGAAGTGGATCACGAAATCCAACCTTGTAGTATTAAATACTGTTGCACGCACCAGAGTTAATCCCGAAAACGGGGCTATGTCTTCAATTGATCTAACCATATGCTCCAAGAAAATGGCGGAAATTACCGACCGGGAAGTAGATCAATCTAGCACCTTGGTTAGTGATCACTTCCCAATATTTATCACTGTGTACATAAAAGCACATAAGAATAACACAAAAACTACCCCAAGATGTAGATTTGACAAGGCAGACTGGGAGATGTTTCGCTCTCTATGTGGAGGGATTAGCGGAGATCTGCTGTACAACGATAATGTTGACATTTTTAATGAAAGCATTGTGAAGGCACTGCCCTATGCAGCAGAGCAATGCGTACCCAAAACGGGAGGGCGAGTCAAGAAACAACCACTTCCTTGGTGGAATGATAAATGCAGGCAAGTAGTAAAGGACAAATAAGGCCCTAAAAGATTTATGCACACCAAAAACTCACTCGACTTCATTGCCTACAAGGAAAAAGAACACCTAGTGAAGAACACCATATTCACGGCGAAACAAAACTCATGGAAATAATTCTGCTCGTCTCCAAACTTTACGACAAACTCAAAGTAAGTGTGAGATAAAATCAGGAAGATTAGGGGTAAAAGTACATTTTCCAACCCTAAGCTCCCCGGGCTTACCACGGACCAGGAAAAAGCCGAAAATTTAGCCACTCAATTTGCAGATATGAGCTGAAATTCCAACCATTCCCAAAAGTTCCAAACACACTGGACTAAAATTAAAAAGGATCACACCGAATTGTTTACGGACAGGGGAAACCATTCAAGCCCCCTAAAGGTAGATTTCACTGTACATGAGTGGCGAAAGGTGCTCCGCAAGAAAAAAACCACCTCACCTGGCTAGGACTCACTGGGCAATGAAATCTACAAAAACCTCCCAGACAATGTCGAGCTGGCGATTTTAGACCGTCTGAATCTGATCTAGCAATCGGGGAAAGTACTCAGTAGCTGGAAGCAGGCGATTGTAGTACCGATCCCAAAACCAGGTAAGGCCCCGACATATGTAAACTCGTACAGACCCATCTCCCTTACTAATAACATCTGTAAGATAATGTAAACAATGATAAACAATAAGTTGAAGCACCACCTGGAGAGTAAGATTTTGATATCGCAAAACCAAAGCGGATTCCACAACAAGCGAACCACTTTGGACCCACTAATTCGCTTGGAATCAAACATAAGATTGGCGTTCAATGCAAAAAAGAACTGTGATCGCAATCTAATCGCTGTTTTCCTTGATCTTGAAAAAAACATACGACCTAATGTGGACCAAGAGTCTAATTGCAAAGTTGAACCACTACGGAATAACAGGCCGCATGCACAAGTGGATATCAAACTTCTTAACAGGCCGAAAAATCCAAACTAGAGTGGGCAACCAATACTCCCCAGGGCAGCGTATTAAACCCTACTCTCTTTAACATCATTGTTAATGATTTAGAAATATCAGTCGATCTGACCCATCTGGACCTGTCCCAGTTTGCCGATGACAGTGGAATCTGGATAGCGGGCAAACCAGCCAGTGAAACTGTGGTTGGCCGACTGCAGGCAGGGCTTGACGGGATCGCGCGATGGTCCAACAGGTGGGGCTTCAAACTAGTCCCCGGCAAGACAGTAGGCGAATTGTTTTCACCAAACATTAAATGGCGTAGGAAACCACCAACACTATACCACAATGGGATAGAGATTACATTTGAAAAAGTGGCTACATTCTTAGGGATGCTATTCGATGAGCACCTTAAATGGGGCAAACACATAGCTGAGCTAGTGAGAAGATGCGGGCAGTATCTAAACCTCTTGAGGAACCTTAAAGACACCGATTGGGAGGGGGCAGGGGCGGATCGGGCCACACTTCTTACGTTATATAGGACACTGAATCGGTCCAAAATTGACTATGGATGCCATGCGTATGCCTCGGCCTATCCTAATTTATTTTTTTTAAAAATGGACGGAATACAGCACAAGGCTCTAGCTATTTGCACTGCTGCTCTCGCTAGCACCTCTGTGGAGGAACTAAGAATTCTAGCCGGAGTCTCCCTCCCCCAAATCTGAGACGGGAAGAGTTACTTCTGAGGTATCGATCCCGATTACTATCCATGATAAAATGAATTTACCAGGCGGCAAGAAAATCCGTGATCTAAAACTGGAACTGAAAATCTCCATTTATACGGTCGAGTTTTAGGCCATCAACCAAGCAATTAAGTGGATACAAGTAAACCACACACCCAAAGCAGTTATAGTTAGCGACTCCATCAGTGTGCTGCGATCCCTGGAATCAAGTAACTCGGCCAGTAGAAAAAATTTGTTGCGAACAGTCTACTTGAGACTAGAAATCCTGAAACAGAATAATCATACTATATAATTTATGTGGGTGCCCTCACACATTAATATTCCTGGAAATGAAAGGGCAGACAGGGAAGCTAAGAATAAGCTTAATCAAGCGGAAATGCTGCACAGCGTTCAGGAAATATATAGTATGATTTGGCATAAAATTGACCAAAAAGGGGGATTGGGACAACTCTCAAAAAGGCCGCAGGCGATACGACCTGCAGAAGCAAGTTAACAGAAACGCTCTTTCACCTAACCTGGCAAATTCGCATGACTCCAAAGTCATACATAGAATCAGAACTGGAAAAACATTACTAGACAGCAGCTTTGGAAGATTTTTACCAGGTATAAAAGAGTTAGGAATAAATTGCCCACATTGCCCCACCCAAGAAACACTCAACCACATATTCAATGAATGCCCTAAATACAGTATAGAAAGAACCAACTTCCAGGATAGACAGAGAATACTAAAAGCTTCATGCAAGTACCCGGAGTTTCTAAAAACACCAAGCAGCAACACAAATTCCGTGTGCTCTAATATCATGGGATACATCTCAGATATTGGGAAATGAGGAAAAATGTCATCCCGGTCAAGGACCAAACCACCCAAATGAAAGGAATTTAAGCTATATTTAACCTAAAACAAACAAGCAATACATAAAGGTAGAGTAAATCTGGGGGCCGGGGGAACACAGTTATGTCTATCCCCTTAAGGGGTAGGCGGCGTCTATGGGAACTGTCGATCCCCCACCCGTCCACCGGCATGAAATACCTCAAACAAGGGTATAGAAATGAAATGAAACAATAATAACGATCTCATAAACTAAAATAATTTATATACAAAAGGACAGAGAGGG
The DNA here is from genome assembly GCA_029931535.1 of Margaritifera margaritifera. Classification (NCBI taxonomy): domain Eukaryota; kingdom Metazoa; phylum Mollusca; class Bivalvia; order Unionida; family Margaritiferidae; genus Margaritifera; species Margaritifera margaritifera. The sequence goes on along the minus strand of JAQPZY010001632.1, from coordinate 2,440,333 downwards.
TATCAATAATATTTAAGAATAAGTAAATATGATGTATACAACAACTGAGAAATAAAATATATAAGCATCACTTAGTAACACAAAGCAATCTACTCCTCCTAAAGAGCCGGAATAAACCCTTGTTCCTATATATGCACACATTTTTACAAAAATCTTTCTGGTGATGGGACGCTTTACTTACAATTCAATTAACATTAGGAGTTAGAACCCAATCAGGCAACCTTCAACTTCGCACCCCTAAAAATTAAGAAATATAAGGTGGTTCTAAGCCCAAACCATCAGGGCCGGCCGCACAAGGCGGCAATATTGATTATGGAAACTCATAACTGCCCCACACCCTACTGAACATATGAGGTGGTCATAAGCCCAGACCATCAGGGCAAGCTGCACAAGGCAGCAAAACATTGGAAGGAGAAACCACTCCGCAACCTATAAATATGCCCCACACCTAATATCAAATGAGGTATTGTTACGTCCAGACCATCAGATCCCACGGCACAATGCAGTAACTGGTTAACTGCAATAGCTGCATAGACGTACCAATAATAAAGAAACTCGCTACACCAACAAATTCCACTTTAAAAACTTTACCAACTATCCTTAACATTACTAAATCAGCCATCAGTACAGTGATATTTCAAAACCTAGGTGAAATTCAAGCCACAAGAGTACAAGTTTGATACTTTTCGGAACATTAATCAAAAGTTATATAATCTGGAACCAGCCAAGCCCCTAGCAACGACGGTGCACCCCTTGCCGAGCTCCTTGCCTCACTTGCCTCACCGGACATACTACCATAAGGGTTAACAAATAAATAATACACCTTGTGTACAATTTTTAATAAGTCGTACATGGCCGAAAGATCGAAAACGACTATAATGTAAGTTCAGCCAGTCAGTCTTGCCACATTCGACAGCGAACACAGAAGAAGAATCATCTACTAATAACGCTACCGATGGAACTAATGATCCCGGACCACGCCCTGAATGCTCTTAAAGTGTTAGGCCTTTCTGAAGCTACAGAGTGGAGCCTACGTGCCCAGAAGAAGAGAACCACTCTTCACCTGATATGGGAAGAACGCAGAATTACGTCTGACAGAAGCCCCAGGGACTGGAGGAAAGGGAGAAGGCAGGCACAGAGGGAGCTGCAACTGCAGCATACCCATTGGGCAAGCACCCCGACCATACTACCCAGCAGTCAGCAGTAACGGAAGGTCACAACAGTCATCTCTGCCGCTATCGCCACCATGGGCGCCAAGACCACCAACGACCACAACTCAACAAAGGGCACAGCAGCAGGGAAGGAAGGAGGAAATAATTGCTGGGAACACCAAGCAGCAGGGGGCCGGTATGAGGACTCAACCTCTCCTCCCCCTTCCCCCAGCGCCGACAAAGACCTCCAGGCAACAGCAACAACAAAAAAACCCCAGCAACATCAAAAGCAACAACAACAACAACAACCAAAAAAAAAAAAAAAAGCGGCTAAACCGAAAAAACAACCCCTTTCACTGGTAACATCGAGACAGCCGGAGACGAGTGAAGATCTTTATACAAAGGAACGTAAACAACGAAGACTTAAGGAGGAAGCAGGCCAGTATATAATAGATCAGACACGTGAGTGGGGAAATTATGGTGGCTGCCCAATCCCCTTAGTGACGCTGATCTGCAACGAGTTGATAGACGTACACAGACTATCGAACCAGCGCATCACACTCTGGCCCCCTCTGAGTATTCTAGTAGTTGCTGACCTGATTGATCCTGAGAGAAGCAGAATCCGCAATAGAACCGCCCGATTTTCTGAGGCCGTTTCTGGTTCCGCCTATAGAGGATACACCATAACCCTTTTAAGGGCTAAAAGAATAATCAAATGCCTAGGGGTTTTCATTTTGGCTCTGAGAACCCATTTCGATACAACAGTAGTAGCTGGTGGGTAAATAGGGCACCCGGCCAGATGATTACACTTGGGGGCAGTAATGGGAGTTTAACATTAGTGCCCCAGACAGGCCCCAAAAGTGCGAGGCACTCTGGGGCAGTGGTGGCACTCTGGGGCAGTAACGGGAATTGATCATAGCGTCCGTATGTAGTGACGAAGACAACGTCCACTACCATCAAAAAACTGGGGGTGGGGTGTTTTTGATAGTAGTGGACGTTGTCTCCGTCACTACATTACGGGGTGTGGGAATAGAATTAATCTTTCTTGAAAAAGGGGTGGTCCTAATACGTCATCTACTATCCAAACACCCCACACTACACTATCCAACACGCCGTGTGTAGTGACCTTCTGCCTAGTGGCTATATCTGATGATGATGATGTTTGCATTAACGTCGTGTGCGCCCATTCGGGCATGTACGACGATTTACCCCCATTGCGTGCGAAGCACGCAATGAAGGATTAAGCAGTATGCTACGCACACTTATTATTTTCGTCCCGTGGGTTACAGAGCTGCAACCCACCGGACGGTATTTATGCGTGTATGGACGCTATTTTCGCACCGCTCCATCGCTACATGGTATCCCCACTAAGGGGGTTCATTGAAGGAGTGACATGGAGGGGTGCGTGTATTTAAATTATATTTTTCCTGTTCATAGGAATAGAACCACAATGTTTACAGGATTACTTAATTGTTGCGATGAATCTGTCAGGGCGCGGAAAAGGAGGCAAGGTTCGACTGGCTGCGCCGTCGCGTCTCAGGTGGCTCCGGCTGGTCCAGGGTTACTTAACGTTTAATAATTTTGATAGTTTTGGCCGAAAGAAGAAAGAATTTGCTGTGGTATAACAATTTTTGAAAGTTATGTCTGTACCATATGGCTGTTGGTATTGGTTAGTAGAGAGAGAGAAAAAAAAAAAAAAGTAACGTTCGTTTAATTTATTTTAGGTTGCCACTTTGTGTAGCTGGGCCTGATGGTTTGGGATTTAGAACCACCTTATATTGCTAATTTGGTTGTACACGAGCTTTAATATTAAAAACGTTTCGCTATATCTATATAGCCTAGAGTTATATATAAAGCATTACCTATACCTCAGATCATGTTGGAGGTGTCAGTAAATTTGCATATATTGTACCTATGTTATAAATAGCTTTGATCAAGGGAACTAACTTATAATAACACTAAAATGGACGTGACTAAATGTTGTATTAAACTTCGGGAACCGTCACGGACTTTAGCGTTGACTAGAAAAAATCCGGAACATTAGATTATAATGACCTAGACTAAAAGTAACACTAAACTTCCGAAATTGTACCGGACGTTAGCGGAGACTGAAAATAATCCGGAAAAAAATGGAAAAAATTGACTGAGACTAAAAAATAGTACTAAAATTTCGTAACTCATTTTAATTTTTTTTTGTTATTTTATATTTTTTTATATACAAACCCAAATAGACCCAAAACCCAAACCCAAACCTTACACACTATCCCAAATTTTTTTATTTTTTAAATTTTTTTTTATCAAAACACACACACACCACACAACCATTTTTTTTACTTTTTAAATTTTTTTATATATCAAACACAAAACTTACACACACTACACAACCATTTTTTTATTTTTTAAATTTTGTTTATATCAAAACACACAACCACTTTTTTTACTTTTTAAATTTTTCATATCAAAACACACACCACAAATATACAATCCATTTAAAAAAAAAAATTTTATTTGATGGACTGCAAAAGTTGTTGTTGTTGTTGTTGTCTTTGCTGCTGCTGCTGTTGGTGCTGTAGTCTATTTCTTTCCTCCCAATTTTAGATCGATAGAAAGAGAGGGAAAGTGTTTTTTTGGTTTGATGGGTAAAAAACAAACCACACAACACCATTCAGAGATATACATCAATAATAATAATTATATTGTATTCAATGTATATACATTATGTTACTCGTGGTAATAAAACAATTTCATATAAGTCCAATACAGTTCAATACACTTCCATATTTACCATTTCATTCTCTTATTGTTCTGACACTTCAGGAAGATTCTTGTCTACAATTCTCTCATAACTTTCTTCTGGACTCTCATTGATAAACTCCAACTTAATAAAATGTCCATTATCATCTCGAATCCACCGCTCTTTTTTACAAATCTTGTAAACTTTACTATGATCTAATCCAAAACATCTTGCCACATCACAAATGGAATCCATCCGACTATATAATCCTGAATTCAAGTCAGTTAATTTCACAGGTCTCACAAATCCACTAGTTCCTTGACTCTTCTTCTCTGGCTCTTCCCATCTAGCTTGAAATCTTTTCTGGAACTTCTTCGAAAAGACCGACTTACAAATCCCAGTACAGCAATAGTAGATACTTCCTGTATGACAATCAAAATATTCAGCAGCCTTTTCCATACTTTCAAATCTTCTTTCCTCTGTCTCACCAACAAACTGGCACAACACACTTCTATCACTTCCAAAATTAATTCTCCTTTTTTCTTTATCATTCTTCACATGTTTATGCAAACATGTTCGTTCACTAGCAGTCATCACTTGAAGATTTTCTATTCTATCATCATCAAGTACATCATTGAGATGTACCACTTCACTCTGTCTTGGTAGATCCACTCCATTCACCGCTTCAAAGACAAATCTCCCTCGATTTGTATGTTTCTTCCTCTTTCCTTCCTTACCAGTAACCTTAATCTTTATCAATCCAAATGAATTCAAATTTCCTTTGACTTTCCTTCCATACTTCATATGATAGACATTACCAAGTATGTCAGCAGCATAATTATCATACACCTTATGAACATACTTATTCAATTCAATTCCAGTATCTTGACTTTTATCTCGAGCGCAGTACTTTTCCATCTTCACAGTTTGAAAGTTCAATCACGACTAGTGATTCTGAGGGTAAGAAGGTCTATATATAAATAGGTTCCCTGGGTGAAACTGAATCAGTTTCAAAGTAAACTTCAAGATGAAAAGATCACGCCGAAGCCATGAGAAACCAGAAGAAGAAGAAGAAGAAACAAAGAGACCACGACGACGAAGACATTCCGTACCGCCTGAAACACCGCTAGATGAACTACTAGCTCAAGTCCATGCTAGTGACTTCGAAGAGGAGATGAGTGAACCTGAAACCCAAACTTCTAACCCACCCAAAACAAAATCCACCACCAGCACCACTACCAACACCAGAACCCCTGATCAAAAAACACTACCTACTACCTTGGCTCCTCCTGAAAATTACTATCGGAATCGAGAGACGGAAAAAATAACTTCTCGAAAATTTAAAACTACAGCTTACACTCACACGGTTCACTTTAAAGACTTCAAGTCCAAAGTACCTCCCGAGAAAGCGGCGGGGTTCATTAGCGATTTGTGGGATTCTGTCTTAATGAACTTGAAACGACAATGTGGAGCCAAAGAAGACGATCGATTGAGACTGGCCATTCATCATGACAATTTGAAGAGTCCTGTTTGGATCGAGTTCAGCACCCCGGCAGAATTAACGCCAGACAAAGTCATGTCCAAAATAGAACATGTTCAACAATCGAACGACAAGTTTACCATCACCGATGGAAAGGCCACACTTTACTTGACTCACGTTTCCCCTCCTTGAGGAAGTGGATGAAGTAGGAAACCGTTACTGGTGGACGATATTCGAAGTACCAAACGCAGTGTCGTCCAAATCGACAATACTCAAGACCAGATGTGCTTGGCTCGGGCTATTGTGGTGGGGCGAACGTATGCCAACAAGAATGAGAGCAAAGAATGGAAAAGAGCCTGGAATAACATTCGATAGTCGGACAGAGCCAAACAACGAAACGAAGCAGAACTCCTGTTGCAACAAGCAGGCATCCCTAACAAGCCAAGTGGTTAACTTTGAGGTTTTGAAAAATGCTTTACTGTCTGGACAAGTGGAAGACTTTCAAGTACCCACGTTAGAACCTCACAAGATTGTACGACTACCTAATCATCAAATCGTGACTCGACCTGTTCAAAAAGTGTATCGTATTGTGTACCAAAAACGAGTGAGACTTTCAGATCACACGACTTTACCTTACGGACACGCTTATTTGGAGTGTAAAAAAGGAAACCGTCTTGAAATAGAAAAAAAAGACAACACCAAAAGATGACTTCAACATTGGCCTTGCCTGACTATTATGAGTGTGCTAGTCGCTTGAAAACGTTCAAAAATTGGCCTAAACACATGCCTGACTATTGTTATTGTCCTCATCGATGGTGCACATCCAAAAAAGGAAAAAATGGATTACCTACTTCCTACTCTTTAGCCAGAGCAGGATTTGTTTACTTTGGACAGGGAAACAAAGTACAGTGTTTTAGTTGTGGTGCCACTATTCGTATGGATTGTAAGAATTCAGCTCTCCTGGAACATGTCAGATGGTCACCAAACTGTGCTTACCTTTCTTTTGCGTTTCCACGGATGACATTACAATACTTTTCGGATGGTACAGTGGACAGGTATAAAAAAAGGGACCCCTTCCAAGTTAAACCATTCATTGCAAATTTAGACGTCAATCTAGAAAGAAGATGAGTCATTTTGTCATCCTTTCACCAAACTACAATAAGAGTACTCAAACTGCCACCCACCCACCACCACCACCACTAAGGGAGAAATTAAGTGGTAGTGTGAACTTCAAGGACTATCATCACGACTTGGAGTGTGATGCAGTACCATGCGATGAAACGGATTCTGTACGGTTTGGCATTCCCGATTCACACGTTCAAAAGGATTCCGTAGCTTGTAACATCTTGGATTCAGGACCCTCTCCAAGTCTCACCACTCATCGGCCACCCTCTAAAGAGGCAGTACGGCCTTTATGTTTTACTGGAAATACTAAAGGAACTGGTATTGACGTTAACGACAACAAGGTCAATGTTGGTCAATATTCGCATGTCAGAATACCTGTGGGTTTACCTGGTTATTCCAAGTATGAAAGTCGACTCGAGTCATTCAAAGACAAGTGGCCAAAATTTCTAGAAGGACCTAAACCCGAAGATTTAGCTAGATCTGGATTTAAATACACGGGAGAAGGAGATAAAGTTAAATGTTTCAGTTGTGGTGTGAAACTTCACCAATGGGAGCCTACCGAATCAGCTGACATTGAACATGCCAGATGGTTTCCGCACTGTCAGTTCTTACCTTTAGCGGCTTTAGAACAGTACGGGTACGATGAGCCAGATGCCAAACAGAAGAAGTAAAAAAAATTCCATGTCGGAGGAGAATACTTCTTCTTTAGAAGAATACATTAGTGGTTTACCCTTAGAGTTGCGAGAACACATTTTTCAGTATATACCTCCTAGCTTAGAAGAGCGTATTTGTGCCTTGCCTTTGAAGTTGAGAAAACGCATTTACGATGAGTTTGTCCAGATTCAAGTGAAACGCAAACTTCAATTCATTTCTCGATTTGCGTACTATCGTGACTTTCTACATATCAGAAATCTGATTTTGAAGAAAAACTATCACGAGTATCGTGCAGAATACAAAAGAGAGTTACTTCTTTCCAAGTCGGAAACTTTACCAGAGTACATTCGTGGCTTGCCTTTGGAAGTGCGCGAAAAGATTTACCAAGAGTTTGTCAAGATCCAAGTGAAACGTAAACTCAAAGTCATTTCTCGAGCTGTACACTATACCCTCTTCCAAGGTCATAGAAGAATGATTATGGGAAACGTCTATCACAATAGCTACGTTCACGGAGACTTTCTCAAAAGGTACCAACCATGGGAGCCTGGCTATAAAAACATGCCACCCAAGATACCTACCTTTGCCATCGACCCCTATAAAGAGTTGGCATGCCTGCGCTGTACACGTCACTCGTGAAACGGATTCCGTGGAAGGAAGTCAACGATCGTGTTCAGACCTTGGAGGATTATAATGACTTGATACAAGAACTGTTACCATTGAATTTTGGACGTTATGCATTGTGTGTCTTAGTGACTACTTATCTTGGAATTCGTTTTCCAGGACATTCGTTGTGGAATATTTTTGAGGACAAGTGTTTGCCTTGGATTATTTTGGAGGATCCGTGGTTGTTTTGGACTCAATTGTTGAGTTCAAAAAAACAATATGACCCTTTGTTCTTCTTCGGACTTAGTAGAAGAAGAAGACTATAAATATTTGATTTTATCAGTACAAGAAAGAAACATTGTACGTAAAGCGTTGAGAGTGGTCATGAAAATCAGTTAGGAACCTCCATGTGAAGAAGACATTCGTCACACTTTATCTGTCTATAAAACATTTCAAGAAGTGTGTATTGCTAGTGAGTTACACCAACAACTTTTCAATTGGAAAAATGTACGACCCTGGAGAAACCTTGGTTTCCAATATTGGCTACAAGAAGTGGCTCAGTTTGCCAAAGATTTGGCAACATGTCCATAAGGGTCCAAAAGTGAAAAAATGGGAACCTCAATGGGAAATCCTGAAAGAAGAAAAAGAAGAAGAACCTGACACCACAAAAAAGAGGACCACACCGTTGTCCAAATACAACCACCACCCCCTGAGGAACACAACCCTTGCTTGCCGCCGTCGTCAGAGCATTCTTCTACCAAAACAAAGACGACCAGAAGAATGCCACCCCAAGCAGCAGTGCCTGTGTTTTTCATTCCTAGGAGGCCAGAATGTTGTACATTGACTTGTTTATACAGAACTTTAAATGTTGTAGTGGTAGTCTTAATCTTGTACGTGATCATTTTAATTTGCTATTTTCTCACTAGTTCGCTTCTTCGTGTTCGTGTAAAGCTGTAAAATATGTTTTTTGTTGTGTTGGTTGTTTTTAAAAAAAACAACAAAATAAACGTGTATGAAAATGTAAAAAATGTCTTGGGTCTTTTGTCTTCTTCTCAAAAATCTTCTTACCTCAGTCATGGCTACATCATCTTCTTCTTCTACCTCGTCTGCCTCTTCTGCTTCTGTCGTCAAAGTGATTGACGAAAAGTTAGATCGTTCCAGTTGAGACGCTTTGTATCTGCGCCATCCATTTAACATGTTGATTGCTGGACCGAGTGGTTCAGGTAAAACCGAATTTGTCAAACGTTTGATCGAACATAAAGGTGATTTGTTCGATCATCCACCTCAACGTATCGTGTGGTGTTACAAAGAGTGGCAACCGTCTTACACACTACTCCAAGAAAGTCAAGGAGAAACCATTTCGTTTGTGGATGGTATTCCTCACGAAGACTATGGAATCGTGTCTGACGTGAATCAAACCCATTTGGTTATTTTTGATGACATGTTAGGAGAAGACGAAGAAGAAATTAAACTTTGGTTTACACGAAAAGGACACCATCGTAATGCTAGTATTGTCTACATTACTCAAAATTTATTTCAACAAAGTAAAGCCCATCGAACCATTAGTCTGAACGCTCATTACGTGGTCTTGTTTAAAAGCCCCAGAGACAAATCTCAAGTACAAGTGTTAGCCAAACAGTTAGGAATGTCTTGGTTGAATTATGCGTACGACGATGCCACTCAAACCCCTCACGAGTATTTACTCATCGACTTAAAACCCACCACTCCTGACCATTTGAGATTTCGTGCTCAATTGTTTCACCCTTGGGGTCAAGAAGGTGGTCCTGTCATTTACACGTCCCCTTCAGCCAATTTTTGAAAAAAAACTATAAAAAACAACCTACTACGTCATTTCTGTCTCACACTCTTTCGAGATGACTTCCTTTCAAGCTCATCCTTCGGCTAAATTGATTCGTGCCTTGTATGGTATCAGTCGTGAAAAAAATGCACAAGTCCGTGCTCATTTGTTAGAAGCGAGTCTTAAAGAAGTGTTACGATGGTTTACTTTGACAGCACGTCAATTACTGCAAGGCATCATTCACATCCCTCATCAAACTCAACGTTTTTTTCAAAAACATAAAGGGGCATTGTCACAACTGGCTGATCCTAGAATCGATTCACGGACTAAAAAACAAATCATTTTAACTCCTGGTGGAAGCGGTTCTTTAGGAGGGGTTATGATTCGTTCCCTTTTGAAATGGGATCCTAATGCCCAAGCCAAAAAACCCAAATCAGCCAAAAAGAAGAAAAGTCCTAAAAAGAAGAAAGCCACAAAGAAAAGTCGTGCCAAGAAGAAGAAAACAACACCTACCACTAGCACCCGCCGTAAGAGAGGAACTGCTGCAGCCAGGAAAACGTACACCCGCAAGACACCACGACAAACAACCGTGACGAGGTCTCCTTCTCCTTCGTCCCCATCATCTTCACCACCCTTCACGATGATGCCTGCCAAAACAGACTTAAGTCCCGTGTTTCCTAATTTGATGCAAAAATGGAAACCTATTTCAAAAGTCACCCCTTCGGGACCCTCGACGACATCGGCTGATTTGGCCATGGCAGCAGCCACCAACAAGGTACCTTCCCCTAAAACCAAAGTCCAAGAAAGAACTGGTATCTTACAAAGTTACTGGATTTATCCAAAGAAGAATTGACTCGATTTAGTCCGTTGAAAACACCTCAACGTCGAGTGAGGCCTGTCATTAAGTTGGTACGTCGTGCAGACAATCAGTGGAGACGTGTTCCAGTATGAAATAGAAGGGCACCCTGCCAGAGACTTCAGACTTACTCCTCACCTCTAAGATGGCTCCCAAACGTGCACACCACAACCACCTCCACCAAAAAAAGAAGAAAAGTAAAACCAGCAAAAAAGGACGACTTCCCCCTCGTCTAGCCAAACATTGGGACGTCTTGTCTGTCCTGACCAAATCCAATCCTCCCATGCGAAAACAACTCATTCAAACAGCTCCTAAAGAAATCATCGATACCGTGTGTGAATGTTGTTTGAACGTGTTGAAAAGAACGGTACCTTTGTCCAAGATACAGAAACAAAAATTAGGGAAACATCGGAACGTTCTTCGTCAAATGGTGAAAAAGAAAATACCTCTTCAACAAAAGAAAAAAATGTTGGTGCAACGAGGAGGATTTCTACCTATGTTGATAGGCCCGTTGTTAAAAATAGCAGCTCCTTTGTTAGGAACGATTGCTGGACCGCTTTTAGGAGGTGTCATGCGATAACCAAAAAAAAAAAGAAGATAAAAAGGACCACCCTTCTCTGAAAAGACCACACCTTTTTGATACCTTTGGATGAAATGGAAGGACGAAAACTGACTTTAGTACCTTACAAACGATGGATGGAATTTCATCGTTGGAACGAACAACGGATACCTAATTTACCACCCAATCCTAATCTCAACGAGATGTCTCAGTTACAACAAGAAATACAATCCCTGATGGAACGAAGCGATTTGTCCGAAACAGAAAAATCCCAACGGTACGGTCAACTTTTACAACGTCTACAACTCTTTCACCAAAAAGCAGTCGACGAAACAGCTCCACCCACTCTGAGAGATTTCAAAACCCTGATGAAAAGCGAACCTAAAGTGACCACCACTAAAAGAGACACCGGTACGGGGACGACAGAAGACAACGAGCTTCGAGAAGTTTTTCAAACTCCGTCTGCTGGCATACCTAGTCAAATTGCAGCTTCCTTCTTGACACCCTCACCTACTCCACATCGAGAAGCCATGAAAGCTTGGGTTCATAAGAAGATGTCCACTCCTTCTTCAGCAGAAGAAAAAAAGAAAGACAGCAAGACTGAAGTGAAAAAAGACACCACCAAGAAGAAACCTACCATCATTACCCCTTCTTCACTACCCACTCCTGTGGCTCGTCGAACGCGTCAAGCCGCTTCGTCCAAACCTCACGACACTCAAAGTAGTAGCATCGAACAGTGGGTAACTTACTGAGGAATCATGGAGAAACTTTTAGCTACCATTTATTACAATCCTGGTCATGCTGCTGGTTACGGAGGAGTTCAAAAATTATATCGAGCTGCTAAAAGTAAATTGAAAAGTGTTCGTTTGCCCGAAGTACGACGATGGTTACAAGAACAATCGACGTACACGTTACACAAACCCATTCGACGTAAATTTTCTAGAAGTACCACTCAAGTGGAAGGTATCGATCATCAATGGCAAGCCGATTTAACCGACATCTCTCATTTAGCCACTTACAATCGTGGCCACAAATATTTGTTTTGTGTCATCGACGTGTTTTCCAAATTTGCTTGGGTCGTGCCTTTGACCTCTAAAAGCAGTACCGAATTGGTACGTGCCTTAAAATTGGTCTTGAAACAAAGTGGACGCCAACCTTTACGATGGCAAACTGACAAAGGTACCGAATTTCTAAATCAAGCTTTTCAAAAAGAATTGAAACAAAGACAAATTCATTTTTTTACTACCGAAAATCCTGAAACCAAAGCCAGTATCGTGGAACGATTTCAAAGAACTTTGAAAGAACGCATGTGGAAATATTTTACACATCAACATACTCTCAAGTACATCGACGTGTTACCCCGTTTGGTCAAAGCGTACAATCAATCGTACCATCGTAGCATCGGATGTGCCCCCGAAGAGGTCAGCCCTGAAAACGAAGTGACCGTGTTTGATAAATTATTTGGTTCACCCCAGAAGAAAAAAAGTAGAAGAAAAACCTTGCTGGAGTTAAAGACGGGAGATTGGGTTCGCATCGGAAAAACCAAACGCACTTTTGACAAAGGTTATTTACCTAACTGGACCACCGAATTGTTTCGTGTCACTACCCCCGTCCGTGGACGTGATCCTCCCGTCTATAAATTGGAAGACATGCACGGTGAAGTACTCAAAGGAACATTTTACTTGCCTGAGTTACAACGAGTGACCAAAAAAGAAGACACCTTGTACGACATCGAAAGCATTCTCGAACAAAGAACACGCAAAGTAGGCAAACGACGAGCAGAAGAAGTCAAAGTACGTTGGAAAGGATATCCTCCTAGTTTTGATTCTTGGATTGCTGCTTCTCAAGTCGTCGACTATAAAAAGAAAAAGAAGTAACCCAACAACATGCCATTTAACACAGCAGCAACCCAGACTTCAACGACTCCTTCACAGAGTTCTTCTCTTCAAGAATTACAAAAACAACCGCTCTGGGTGTGGTGCGGAGAACGTGTGCCTAAAAATCAAATCGTCTTTTTCTGCCAAATTTTTGTAGTGTATTGTGTCATCGGAGCAGCTATTGCCAATTTGAGTTTACAACAAGGAGACAAACAATTGTGGACCATTTTACTTAGCAGTTGCATCGGTTATCTTTTACCCAGTCCCTCTTTGAAATTTACGACGGACAACAGCAGCCATAGCAACAACCACGCTAGTTCGACCAACGCCAGTTCACCTTCTTCTTCGTCCAGTCACCACCACAATACCAATTCTCTTTTGGAACCTTTTGAACATCATTCTTCTGTTCACTTGAGTGACTCCTCGGACACCAGAACCACCTTAGAACTATGAATGACCAATTTTATTTAACTTTACCCAGTGACAGTTCCATGGATGTGTTTCCCAACAACAAATTATGTTGTTTCACGGCCAAATTACCTCAGGCCTTCCAATTGGATCACGACGCTCATTGGGAAGTGGCTTTGGTAGAAATCATTTATCCTACGCAAATCAAGAATGTGTCTGGAAATCAAACCATTTTTGACGTAGCAATCTATAACGAAAAAGTGCAAAAAGAGTTGGACGCTCATGATCCTGAAATTGGGAAAAAAATGAGTTCAAAAACTGACAATACTCCCTACTCGACCTATCGCATGAGAATTCCTGAAGGGTATTATTTTAGTGCTCAACATTTGGTGGAGACGATTGCGGCCGTCTTCGAAGCCCAATTTGGCAAAGCCTTGGAAAAAAAACAAAAATGGGTAGAGATCAAATACCATCCTGTGGCACGCCGTTTCCTCTTGCAATTTTTGAAAGGGCATGAGGGAAAGCCATTCGACGAGAAAGAAGACAAACACTTACCCGCGCACGAAAGAAAATTCATGACCATCGGTTTTTCTGCTGGGTTGTTTGATATTTTGGGTGGAAATAAAAAGTAACATGGTGAACGAACAATCCACACTAACACAGATTTCGGAGAGGCTTTTCGCACCCCTATCGAATTGAACGTTGGACTGAATTTAATGTTTGTGTACTCCGATGTGGTGGAGTACAACGTGGTGGGCCACACAGCTGCTCCCTTACTGAGAGTCATTCCTTTCAAAGTGGATACTGCTGCTGGTGCGTACGAAGAAGGTGGAAACACGTTTCACGTTCACCGTGAATTTGTACATCCTTATTATCTTCCAGTCAGTAAATCGTATTTTGACAGTGTCAACATTAGTATAAAAGGAGATTTGGGACAAGATGTGCCATTCATTGACAAAGGAAAAGTCACGGTGAAACTACATTTTCGAAAAAAACAAGTTCTCTAACGCCTTGTAACTAACCTCCCAAACCAAAAAAATGTATCCAGTGTACCAAGGAGTGACTCGACAACGAGGACATGGTTTAGGAGATATGTTAAAATCAGCATTTCGGACGGTAGCTCCTATTTTGAAACCGATGGTGACTCGAGGATTTCATGCCTTAAAAGATGCTGCTTTGACACAAGGAAAAGAATTTTTGCAAAATGTCCTCATCGACAAACAAAATCCAAAAGAAGCCTTTATGAGAGCAGGCAAAAATGTGTTGATGACCACTGGTAAAGATCTTTTAGGTCTCCAAGAAAATCCTATAAATACGCTTCACGCTTCAGACCCTGGCATTACTTCTTCCTCCACTTCACAGCAAGGACAAGGTAGAAAGAGTCGACGACATCGAAATCCCTTCAAAGTTCATAAAAGAACACACGGTACTTCCAGAAAGAATAAGAAAAGAACCGTCAGAGAATTAGACGTGTTTGATTATTAACTGTGAAAAAAAATGATGCACCGAGATTCTTGCGAATGTACCAAGTCAGAACTGGATATGTTTTCTATGCCTCCCACCATGATGACGATGCAAGAATCCCAATGGGTGGAATTTCATCCTGTATTGTCTTTGACGGAATCAGCTCCTATCGAATTTGAAATCAAAGGACAAACCGAAGATTACATCGATCTGAATAACAGTTACTTGTACCTGAAACTTCAAGTACAAAAAAATGACAACACCCTTCCTGGGGAAGCTGCCCGAGTGGCACCCGTCAATAATTTCATGCATTCCTTGTTCAGCGGAGTAGATTTGTACTTGAATAACAAACTGGTCAGCAGCAGTTTGGATACTTACCCTTACCGTGCTTATTTGGAAAATCTCTTGACGTACGGAAAAGAAGCCAAGAACACTCATCTGGATGCTTCGGTGGTCTGGAAACCTGACACCTCGGAAAAGTTCAACGACACAGAGCTGTCAGTACCGGCGAAGACTTCTGCTAATGATGGTGATCCTATAATTCCAGCAGTCCCTCACAATGTGGGATTTAACGACCGTCGAAAGAAAATCAGACGAAGTTTAGAACTGATGGATCGTTTGCATTTGGACATGTGGTTGCAAGACAAGTATTTGTTGAACGGAGTAGATGTACGCCTGAGACTGAATCGCAGTAGTGCCGCCTTCCATTTGATGGCTCATGCTAACGAGTGGAAAACCAAAATCCAAGAAGCCAAACTTTACGTGCGACGTGTAGAAGTCTTACCAAAAGTAGCCAATAACATCAGTCAATCCTTGAGCAGAACCACTGCTAAGTATCCTGTGCGACGAGTGGAACTGAAAACCTTTACCATAGCCGCTGGACTCCGATCCAAAGTCGAAGATCACATCTTCCAAGGACAGCTCCCCAAACGTTTGCTGATTGGCATCGTCAGTAATGCAGCCCTCAACGGAGTCCACGATCAGAATCCGTTCGAGTTTAAACACTACAACGTCTCCAAGATAGAAGTCAGTCGAGATGGCAAGACCTTGTGTACCAGACCTTTTGAACCTAACTTTAGCGACGGCCATAAAAATTACTTGCGATCTTACCTGAGCCTGTTTGAAGCCACAGGACAGTTAGGTACCAACACCAGCCACGGCATTTCGTACGAGGATTATGCAGGAGGGTATGCCTTGTGGGGATTTGATTTCACTCCTGACCAAGGCAGCGATGAAGGACATTTCCACCCTATAAAATCAGGCCCACTTCGTGTCGAACTTCAGTTTGCAGATCCTCTACCCGACACAGTGAACGTCGTCTTGTATGCAGAATTTGATAATACTCTAGAGATCAACAGTTTGAGAGAAGTGATTCTAGACTATTAGAAGAAGAAAAAAAAAGATGCAACACGTAGAAAAAGAACCTATGGAAATAGATGAGGAATTTTGTGAGAAGTCACAAACTACCACAAAGGATGATGATGACGAAGTCATTCATTCAGAACCTAAAACCGAGTTTACTGGATTTATTTCTCGATGGCCAGAACAAGAAAAACAGTTAGTGTCCTGTTATGCTCAGGAATTGAGTAAAATAATTAACAGTCTAGTCCAAGAACAATGTCATGGATGTCAAATCGATCATCCTAGTCAGATACAACACGACCAATGTATGATGTTGACAGGTGAAGAACAATTGGACAACTATTTGGAAACGGCTTGGTCCCAGAACTCGGACGAAAAAGTGTTGAGACAATGGTATAAAGACTTGGTGAATTCTTCTTTTCCTCCACTTACTCTTCTGGAGATCAGACGCATCGCAGGGCTCATTCAACAGAGTGCAGAACCTATCCGACGTGAATATTCGTGGAATTACAAGACAGATCAATTCAAGGTTAAAGTCAGGTGTGAATTGGTGACCTATTATTTCCATTGAAGAAAAAAAAAAGAAGAAGAAAAAAATGGATACTAGAGAACTTTATTACCTATTGACTCGTAGTTCCTACACTTCTTCTTGGAATCCTGTGGTATGTGCTAAAGATGAACTACCTCATCGTAAACCGAAAGATGTTCATGCCTATATCATCAATACCGACGACAGTCATCTACCAGGAACCCATTGGGTTGCCGTGTACTTTCCCAACGATCACTGTGTGGAATATTTGGATTCTTATGGATTACCTCCTTTGGAAAAGGACATCATTGACTTTATCAGAAGAAATGCCGTCTCGACTCGATTCAATAATGTTCAATTACAAGGATCGGATTCCATGGTGTGTAGACAATATTGTGTACATTTTCTTCATCACCGCAGTCTTGGATATTCCTTATAACATTTACTGACTTGGTTTAATAGTGACTATGCTAGAAACGATGCTAAAGTACAACGATGGTTTTGTGAACATTTTGGTTATCTCTTGTCTTTAGCTCACAAGCGTAATGTCAATCAGAATGATGTCGATGTAGAAAGGTGGAGGTTTAGTTTACCACCCCAACGTTGTCAACCTTGTAAATATGTTCCTGTTTAAAAAATTTTATTGTTGAATTGTTAGTATTTTTATGTTAGAATGGTTATTGTTAATTAAAAAAATGGTTATTGTTGAAAAAAAATATGGTGTTGTGTGGTTTGTTTTTTACCCACCAAACCAAAAAAACACTTTCCCTCTCTTTCTATCGATCTAAAATTGGGAGGAAAGAAATAGACTACAGCACCAACAGCAGCAGCAGCAAAGACAACAACAACAACAACAACAACTTTTGCAGTCCATCAAATAAAAATTTTTTTAAAAAAAATGGATTGTATATTTGTGGTGTGTGTTTTGATATAAAAAATTTAAAAAGTAAAAAAAATGGTTGTGTTTTGATATAAACAAAAAATTTAAAAAATAAAAAAATGGTTGTGTAGTGTGTGTAAGTTTTGTGTTTGATATATAAAAAAATTTAAAAAGTAAAAAAAATGGTTTTATGGTGTGTGTGTGTTTTGATAAAAAAAAATTTAAAAAATAAAAAAATTTGGGATAGTGTGTTAGGTTTGGGTTTGGGTTTTGGGTTTATTTGGGTTTGTATATAAAAAAATATAAAATAACATAAAAAATTTAAAATGAGTTACGAAATTTTAGTACTATTTTTTAGTCTCAGTCAATTTTTTCCATTTTTTTTCCGGATTTTTTTCAGTCTCCGCTAACGTCCGGTACAATTTCGGAAGTTTAATGTTACTTTTAGTCTAGGTCATTATAATCTAATGTTCCGGATTTTTTCTAGTCAACGCTAAAGTCCGTGACGGTTCCCGAATTTTTATACAACATTTAGTCACGTCCATTTTAGTGTTATTATAAGTTAGTTCCCTTGATCAAAGCTATTTATAACATAGGTACAATATATGCAAATTTACTGACACCTCCAACATGATATGAGGTATAGGTAATGCTTTATATATAACTCTAGGCTATATAGATATAGCCACTAGGCAGAAGGTCACTACACACGGCGTGTTGGATAGTGTAGTGTGGGGTGTTTGGATTGTAGATGACGTATTAGGATCACCCCTTTTTCAAGAAAGATTAATTCTATTCCCACACCCCGTAATGTAGTGACGAAGACAACGTCCACTACTATCAAAAACACCCCCCACCCCAGTTTTTGATGGTAGTGCACGTTGTCTTCCCGTTACTGCCCCAGAGTGCCACCACTGCCCCAGAGTGCCTCGCACTTTTGGGGTCTGTCTGGGGCACTCCCATTACTGCCCCCAAGTGCCATCATCTGGCCGGGTGCCCTATTTACCCACCAGCTACTACTTACAACCCTTTTATATTATATTACACATTTGATCCATTTGACCGCCGTTCAAAATTACTTGATGATTTAATGCAAATCAAGATCACGAAATAATAATGGGCTACACAAATCCGGTATTGAATTAGATACTTTTTTGAAAACGTAAGTACACTAAGTACAATAAATTCTAATATTGGATATGATAGGTAAATTCGAAACTAATAGCTTGACCATAATTACAATATGTGGCTTACACACAATTGGTTGTTAAGGACAGCCCGACTTAACTGGGCAGGATTTGACCTAAAGTACGTTTATGGTGTTTCAGTAATACTTCCGCTTCCGCTGGGTGACTCCGGTCGGGCTCCTTGCCTTCTTTGCCTTGTTCAGACATTTTAATTGCGTAGTGTGTCTTACACACAGTAATTAAGTAGTAACTGTAGCAACAACAACATCAACAGGGAGAAGAGGTGGAGGAATGGAAGATGGAGACAGATGAGGTCACTGTCTACTACAGAAATAGAAACCCCTGTCCTGTAGTAAAGTACATGGTGAGACCAACCCGTCCTGGATATCGTCGTCGTTAACATCTCAGCGGTCTAGGACGACAACCAACTGCCTTTTTCAGGGCCATCCACATCTCTTAGAAGCGAGATACTAGTCTGTCATTGCCAATATATGTGTTTGTATGTTTGTGTATGTCTTTATCTTCCACAAAAACTAAAACTTAAAAGCCTCTTCTACCCTAGTGTGATAGTGTGTATGTGGGTATATTGTGTATGTACAAACACTCCTATCCTTGTTTATCATAAATTTATAAATTTCAATGATAATAATTCTCTGTGAAAAAATAAAAAGAATAGTTTCTTTTAGGTCGGCGAGAGTTGATTTGCATTCTGGACTACAACTACGGACGTTTTCCTTCACGTCTGTCCTTCTATCATATAAAGTGGTGCTTTCGCCAGTTTTTGAGATGACTGCGCTATTACTGGTGTGGGGCATTACTATAGAAGACGCCGGAAAAGACACTACGGGGATTTGGGAGTCTGCGAGGTCTAGGTATAACAGGAAAAGGTCAAGAGGAGGAAGGAGGGACGGGCTTTAACTTCTGTCCACTCTAAGCCCTGCCAGAATGAAGCGGACCAATTGCGGACATCTTAATCCATTAACCCGACCAGCGAGATGACGGGGAAGACTACCCCCACCCCCACCCTTCAGCAGACTGAACCCTCTACGCAGACTGAAGTCGCACACCCCGAAATTGTACCAGAACCCACCAACATTGCCGAAAACCTATCAGAATCTTTACATACCATCGACAAGGAGATAGAGGAGGAGTCGGCGAAGGAAGAGAAAAACGACGATCCAGACATTCAACGTCCACTCGACATGGGTATCGAAGCGACAATTACAGACAGAACAAAAGCGAGACACTTCGTAGGCGCAGTACGAGACATTGCCTGGCGGTCGTTGCGCAGAAGAAGGAAGAAAGAGGCACAAGAGGGAACCAGAAAACAGGAGGCCGAAAAAAGAAAGCCCAGCCACCACGACAGATAGCAGCGCAGACAAGACAGCAAATGCAGCAGCAACAAAAACAGACGCCGCCACCGACGCAACCGCCTGCACCTAAGCAAAAACTGCAACAACTGCAGATGTATCTGGGCAACCCAATGATGGACTGGAGACTTGTGGAGCTAGTAGAAGATAGGGAGGCAGCAAAGCAGCACACAGAAGACTACCGGACGGTCTCTCTATGCTAAAAAAAAGCTCAGATGTGACGGAGGGCTAAGCAAGACGCTGAATTAAAACAACACAAAGGCAGCGGAAAAACATCAGAGCCCTTGGGGAGACGCACAGTGGATGTCCAGTCTAGTTAGCTACGCTGTTGGCTAATGACATGATTACATCGTGGAAACTAACGTCCCAGACCGTCACAGTATAGCCGCCGATCAAGGACCAAGTGGTTCCCGACCATATCGACCCAGGTAGCTCCGATGACCGCATTAGAACAAGGTTCGAGCCGCCAGCCCACCTGAGGCCATACATAATCCTACATATAGATGGTACACCTCAGCCCTTTTAAGGGCTACTAGAATTGCCTCAATTGCCATAGGGTTTTCTGTTCGGCTTTGAAAACCCCTTTCGATACGAACTGATATTAACACGAAAATACGATCCATTGTACACCGTTCCAAAACGATCACTTAATATTTTCAAATTAAGATCACAATATTTTAACAAAGGACTACTTTAATCCGGACAATATTTATGTATGTATCTATCGGAAAATTGAAAGTACACCATGTACACTAAATTTCTAAAATTGCTAGAGAATAGGAAAATTGTATTAAACCTTGTAGACTGACTTTAATTACAATATTTGGCTAACACACAATTGGTATTAGGGACAACCTGATTTAGATAACTGGGCAAAATTTGACCATGTACGTTCTTGGGGTTTCAGTACTTCGTCACGCTTCGCGCCTCCCATGCCAAGCCCGTGCAGCCTTCCACTCCAGACATCCATCCAAGTACACCCTCTCATATCGCGCCTTAAATGAACCCCATTAGTGGGGAAACCATGCAGCGAGGGAGTGGTGTGTATTAGTGCGTTTTACGCACATTGTGCACACATTAAAGCGGCAGGTGTGTTTGCAGCCTAGCAACACACTTGACGAACAAATAATTAGGGTCCGGTGCACCCATTAAACACTCGTACATGGCCGAATGGCCGAACACGAGTATAATCCAAACTAAGCTCAGCAGTCTTGAGATCATTCTCAGTTTGACCGAGCAACAATGAACACGTAGCAGTACTAAAGCTAGAGATGGAAGTCATGATACCGCCCCAGGCCCTGAATGCAATACAAGGTTTAGACCTTAGTGTTGCATCAGGGTGGAGCCTAAGGGCCCAAGCGAGAAGGACCACCCTTGCACGCAGTGTGATTTGCACACATTAAAGCGGCAGGTGTGTTTGCAGCCCGGCAACACACCTGACGAACAATTAATTAGGGTGCGGTGCACCCGTTAAACAGACGTACATGGCGGAATCGCTGAACACGTCTATAATTCAAAGTCATTCATTCAGTCTTGAGATTATGCGCACACCCGCAATTGTACAGGTATAATTAATTGTACACACCCTACCATATCGCGCCTTCAATGAACCCCCATAGTGGAGAAACCATACAGCGAGGGAGTGGTGTGTTAATAGTGTGCATTGCACGCTGTAATGCGTCAAGTGGGATTGAAGTCCGGCAACCCACTTGACGAGAAATAGTGCTTGAACACAAATTAAACCCCTTTAAGGGTATATCCTCGCGCTTATCCGTATGGCCGAATGTGAGGTAAATTCAAATTCATTCAGTCAGTTTTGAGATAGTCTTCAGTTAGCAGAGGCAAACACGTATTAAAAGTATACAATGCTAGAGATGGAATTGATGATACACTGCCCAGGCCCTGAATGCAATCAAAGGATTAGGATACAATGCTAGAGATGGAATTGATGATACACTGCCCAGGCCCTGAATGCAATCAAAGGATTAGGATACAATGCTAGAGATGGAATTGATGATACCTGTCCAGGCCCTGAATGCAATCAAATGATTAGGATACAATGCTTGAGATGGAATTGATGATACCTGCCCAGGCCCTGAATGCAATCAAAGGATTAGGATAAAATGCTAGAGATGGAATTGATGATACCTGCCCAGGCCCTGAATGCAATCAAAGGATTAGGATACAATGCTAGAGATAGAATTGATGATACCTGCCCAGGCCCTGAATGCAATGAAAGGATTAGGATACAATGCTAGAGATGGAAGTGATGATACCTGCCCAGGCCCTGAATGCAATCAAAGGATTAGGACTTAGCATTGCATCAGGGTGGAGCCTTACAACTCAATCCAGAAGAACTACGCTTCTGTTGATTTGGGAGGAGAAATCCAATGAAATTAGAAGGAGCCCCCAAAGAAGACCGGGACAGGGAGGAAGAATACTGACACAGTGGGAGCGATTACCGCAGACACAGTCTACGCCGCAAACCCTGGTTACGCCGAGTGCCCTCACGTAAAGCCCAGGCCAACAGTACCTCCACCTCTACGAACAACACCACTCCCAGCTTTGAATCTTGAAGCTGGGAAACAGACTTCTATGTCACCAGCAATTATTACAGCACAGCAGGGGGCAAGGTAGGGAAGGAAGGAAGAGTAAAAGGAAGAAATAAGGAAAAAAGATGCCCTAGAGGGAACCAGAAAACAGGAGGCCAAACGAAGAAAACCCAGCCACCACGAGAGGTAGCAGCGCAGATAGAACAGATAAGACAGACGGAAACAAGAGCGATGACAAAGCAAACGCAACAGAAACAGACGCCTCCACCGCCGCCATCGCCTGTACCGAAGCAATAAGTGCAGCTTTATCTGGACAACCAAATGGTGGATTGGGGACTCGGGGAGCTTATAGAAGTTAAGGAGGCAGCAAAGCAGAACATAGAAGCCTACCGGACGGTCTCTGTATGCTACGAGAAGCTGAGATGCGACGGAGGGTAAAGTAAGGTTCAGAAATCCAACTTCACGAAGGCAGCGGAAATATCTGAGCCCTTGGGAGACGTACAGTGGGTGCCTAATCCCGCTAGCTACGTTGATGGCTAATGAACTGAGCGTATCGTGGAAACTGACGTCCCAGACCGTCAAAGTATGGCCGCCGATGAAGGATCTAGTGGTTGCCGACCTTATCGGCCCAGGTAGCTCCAAGGGCCTCTATTCCCAAAGGGTTTTATTTTCGGCTCTGAAAACCCTATTTTATAATAACTCTTTTAATATGCAAATACGATCCATTCGCACACCGTTCCAAAATGATCACTTGATATTACCTAATTAAGATCACAAAAACAAATTTAATGGGCTACAGCAACCCGGTATTGATCTAGTTTTCGGAAAATGTAATGTACACTATGTACACCAAATTCTAAAAGTTTTAGAAATTGGGAAAGTTGCTAAAACTGTTCAGATTGATTTCAATTACAATATGTGGCTAATACATAATTGGTTGTTAGGGACAGATTTAGCCAACTGGGCAGAATTTGATTTTGATTTTGTACGCTCGTGGCGTTTCAGCTTACTCCTGTTCCGCTTCGCGTCTCCCTTGCCGAGTCCCTGCAGCCTTCCTCTCCAGACATATAATTAATCAGCGTGCGGTGCATGCAGTAATGCGTCAGATGGGTTTGCAGCCCGGCAACTCATCTGACGAGTAAATTACACACCCTCCCATATCGCGCCTCCAATGACCCCTCAAAGTGGGGAAATCATGCAGCTAGGGAGCGGTGTGTATTAATTAAGTAGGACGCCGTGCGCCCTTTACCACTCGTACATGGCCGAGTGGCCGAAAACGAGTATAAATCAAATTCATTCATTCATTCAGTCTTGCCATTCATCGTCGATCCTGTCAGAGAGTGAAGAAGGATAAGAATGGCAACCACCCAATATTGAAAATTGGAAAACTTGAGCACCGCTATGAGTCTCTTGGCCAGAGTAGAACACCTCCTGGACCGGGTAGATGAGACGCAGTCTTACCCCAACCTCAGACACTTAAAGAGGGTAACCATCTCCCTAAAAACAGCGAAGAGCCTCATGAGAGAGGTCATCGATGAAAAGGTGGAGAAGATTAAGAGGGCGTGAGCTGAGGAGAAGAGGACAAAGGAGCGGGAGAGGAGAGAGAGAGGGAATTCCCGCGCCTAAATGCAAACTGGATGAGGATCCAAGACAAAATGAGTAAATGGGGGGGGGGGATAAGGACTGGATTCCTGAAGTGGAGGAGAAAGAAGATCGGGAGAAGGAAGCCAGCGAGCCTCTTTTGAGACTCACTGTCTCCGTCCGCTGTAGGGCTGAATACTTGGGACAAGATGTGTCCTTGTTGTTGAGTCCGGCCTTCAATGTGCAATTGTCCTGGATATCGATGAGCATGAACGATCCAGGACAAACCTAACGCCCCTTTTCAGAGTCACCCAGATCTCTAAAAGAGATATACTACTCAAAATCATTGCCAATATATGTGTTTGTTTGTTTTTGTATGTCTATATCTATGTTCACAACACAACTAAAACTTAAAACACCTTACCCTTCTTGTGTGTTTTAGTATGTTTGTGTGGGTATAGTGTATCTATAAACGCTCCTACCCTTGCTTGCGTGTGATAGTGTGTGTGTATATTGCATTCATCTTCTTTTACATCCTACCCTTTTTGTTGGATAGAAGATGTGGGTTTTTAGTCATTCCATACGGCGTGTTGGATATTAATCATTAAGTATGTGTTGGATATTAATCAAAAAGTATGTGTTGGATAGTACTCAAAAAGTGCGTGTTGGATAGCAATTAAAAATTGGGTGTTGGATAGTAATTAAAAAAGTAGTATGTTGGACAGGAATCAAAAAGTATGTTTTGGATAGTATATCAAAAGGTATGTATTAAATATTTTTTAAAAAAGAATGTTGGATAGTATCTAACAACTTTAACATTGACAATAAACTTTTGACTATAAATGTTCCAAGGGTAAATTCCTGTATGAGCTAGAAACATTCGCCCATAAATTTTCACATGTTAAATTCCCGTAAGGGTCTATAAACATTCGACGATTTTGAATACAGGAGTCCATTATGGGGCTATTTCGCCCTCTTATACTACTCATGTCTAGTGCCATTAAAGCACATGCACCAGCTCATATTTCTGACTGACAGCTATGAAAACAAATTTGTGTTGCTTGTTATGAGTATTCGTGTAGACTCACCGTTTTCTGACCATCTCTTTGTGTACTTGGAGTTTGTACTGTTCTGACCATTGCCAATATAATATTACTCCTCGACTTAACATGTAACCCAAGCGTACCAGTCTGTACCGTTGATTAATGTACCGTTTCATCTTAGTGTTGTTTTTGAAGGATTGCATACCGTACCAGTCTTTATGCGTACAGTTTCGTCTTTGTTCCGTTTCTCAATTTGCAGATTACCATTCGAGGACTGTATTGGGTCAGACAACAGTCTGTATCATCCGTAAAGTCCTTTTTTGGCAAAAACATTTAAACAAAATTACGAAAAAGCGAGTCATAGAAACACATTCTTAAATAAGATGCACATGTATGTATGTATGTATGTATGTATGTATGTATGTATGTATGTATGTATGTATGTATGTATGTATGTATGTATGTATGTATGTATGTATGTATGCATGCATGCATGCATGTGTGTATGTATGTATGTATGTATGTATGAATGTATGTATGTATGTATGCATGCATGCATGATGCATGTATGTATGTATGTATGTATGTATGTATGTATGTATGTATGTATGTATGTATGTATGTATGTATGTATGTATGTATGTATGTATGTATGTATGTATCCATTCAATTATCCATAATGCATTAGACTATAATGTCATTCTGGTTTTTCATTCTTATTAAGATTTAAAACATCAAATGTTATTCACACCGAATTACGGTACAATAATGAGTTACACTGAGAAGATAAAAAGAGAGAGTGATAATATGTAACCTTTCACGGGCACCTGTCATGTGTAGCGATCCTTGTGACTGACTGATACCTAATAATGATTTATTTACTGTATTATTTAAACGTCCATACTTTATAATCACTCATTATGACCAGACTTTTCAGCATGTCTTCTCCATCGATCTCTCCAGTACAAAAAGAACAAAATTCAATGCCTCTTCAAATATATAGTCAATGATATTCTCCTAGAATAAAGATTAACAAGCTTAGTACAAGAGAAAACAAGAAATTATTGTATACATTGTCTTCTAAGCACCGAACATTTGCGTTCGTTTACAGTGTTGTGCTGACGAACATTTGCGTTCGTTTACAGTATTGTGCTGAATATTAACCCTTAAATGCAAGCATATATATTTTTGGATAATAAACGAATCATGAATACTTGTGAAAACGACATAACACAAATTCAAAATGAATATAAAAAAAACCTGACAATTAAAACTATTACAAAATAAAATACGTGAGTAAGGAACAGTTACAGGACCGTACTTTTTCAATCTAGGTTATGAACAACTTGTTCATGTTTTATTCTTGAATGACAACACTTTGAACACAAAATCTAAATATACTCACACAATTTTAAGAAAGAGATATTGTCTAATATTTACCAATAACGTCATACAATCATATCAGGAGAAGAAAAAAAATCAGTCTCTCGTGAATATAATCTTCACAAAGTCCAGGAATCAACAATTAATTTTGATTTGCAAAGGAACGGAAAATAATAGCCAAATTTAGTAAATACTAGCTTGTCAGAACAAAACCAAATTCAGTCTCTCGTGAATATAATCTTTACAAAGTGTTTGTTTTAAAGTTTCCATTTTTTCCCCCAGCGATTCAACGACAGCACTTCTGATATTTTGATAAGCAATATAAATTGTGTCCCTTTGTAAAACAAGAGTCGGACACTATTATAGTTATAAAAATGAGTCGGACACTATTATAATTATACAAATGAGTCGGATACTACTATAGTTATAAAAATTAGTCGGACACTAGTATAGTTGTACAAATGAGTCGGACACTACTATAGTTATGCAAATGAGTCGGATACTACTATAGGTATACAAATGAGTTGGACACTACTATATTATACGAATGAGGAAAAAGATCTAGGTCAAGATTCAAGATTATTGATAATAGAACTTAATGCTGACTCCTCGCACTCATTGAATATCCAAAGACCTGCGTGTAGCGATAACTTAATGCCAACTTCTCGCACTCTTTGAATATACAAAGATCTCCGTGTAGCAATAACTTCGAAAGAACTATGGTTTAAAATGTTGATTTTTCCATAATTCACCAGATTCGAACTTCTGAAGTTTTTCCATCAGCAGGTTTCAAATCTCTTAATTCAACGTGTCATTTGACAGTGATTGTAGTTTTAAGCATTCTCGTACGTGTTAATGTCAAAATTGACATGCAGAAAAATATGTCACACTAAACACAAGGTCAGGTTTCGTTGTATAACATCTAGATGACTATGTATTGCAACGGACAGTACATTTGCAATACCTTTTCAGATACAGTAATACGTAGTTAGTACAAACACGGATACAACTACTTTACGGTGAGTACGAAGTGAATTAACATACCGAAGAAAGCGTGATATATACAGTTTAAAAGGATATAACTAATTATGGATATAACAAATAATTTTGGGACAGCCGAGAGGTCTTTTATAAAGGTATCTTACTTAAAAAGTCAGTTTTCGGAGAGGGTTTCCTGCAAACTACAAACCTTTGCCTAGATCGTACTCCCTAGTCTAGATTTTACTCACAAGTTCCTAGATCTAACACCCTATTCGTTAAAGAGCGTACACTAAAATTGCTAGATCGTACACCCTAGTCTTGAGGTCCCACAGCCTAGTCTCTAGATCGTACTCTCTAGTCTCCAGATCGTACTCTCTAGTCTCCAGATCGTACATCCTAGTCTCTAGATCGTACTCTCAAGCCCCTAGATCGTACACCCTAGTCTCTAGATCGTACTCTCAAGTCCCTAGATCGTACACCCTAGTCTCTAGATCGTACTCTCTAGTCTCTAGATCGTACACCCTAGTCTCTAGATCGTACTCTCAAGTCCCTAGATCGTACACCCTAGTCTCTAGATCGTACTCTCTAGTCTCTAGATCGTACACCCTAGTCTCTAGATCGTACACCCTAGTCTCTAGATCGTACACCCTAGTCTCTAGATCGTACACCCTAGTCTCTAGATCGTACTCTCTAGTCTCTAGATAGTACACCCTAGTCTCTAGATCGTACACCTTAGTCTCTAGATCGTACTCTCTAGTCTCTAGATCGTACTCTCTAGTCTCTAGATCGTACTCTCTAGTCTCTAGATCGTACACCCTAGTCTCTAGATCGTACTCTCTAGTCTCTAGATCGTACACCCTAGTCTCTAGATCGTACACCTTAATCTCTCTAGATCGTACACCCTAGTCGCTAGATCGTACTCTCAAATCGCTCAAGATCGAACGTCTAGTCACTAAAGAGCGTACCTAAGTTGATACCTACCAAAACATATCATTCACTCGAATTGCAGTTTTTTTTTTTACAAAATTATATCCATTGTAACGGAAATTAGTAGCCTAAAGCAAAAGTGTCGAGTAAAATTATCGATATTGAAAAATGTTCATAAAAAAATCGTTATACTCAAATGAGTGCCTATAAAGTTAAGTTAAAAAGGTATTCAATCAATAGTTCCAAAATATATCTATCAACGGTAATCAATATATAGTTACTCATTTAAATTTCCTAACCAAAAAAAAACTTTAAAAGCACGCCACAGTAATAGGAGATCCAACTTAAAAATAAAAGCAAATTTCACATCCGGTAACCTGGTAAGAACACTTTTCAAATCGTTGAATCTTTTGGCATTAATTAACTATGTCAGTATATAGCAAAGGTTGTTTAATTAATGGACAAGTATTTATAGTGTATGAGCTCGTCGTGGCTATTGACATGTCTTTTGAGGCGGCATTTCGTGGCTGGGTGGCATCAGCCACGTTTCGAACAGAAACCTGGGCAATCTGTACAACTTGATCGCAGTTGTTAAAAGTCGCAAGGTCTACCTTGGTCGCGTACTTAGTGAGGTCCAATGCGCTTATTGTTTTCGCAGGCATTGTTTGTCTGGACGATGAGTTTACACTATACCAAAAAAGAGGAGTTTGTCTCCAATTAAAGTCGGTCGAGAGATAACGCCTCATCAAGCAATGTATCTAGGATCGGGTTGCCCTCTAGCATAGTTAACACTGCGATGAACAGGTGGCCGCAAACAGGAAAATCGGTCTTTTTATTTACTCGGTAGCGTGGAGTAAGTTGACGGCAGTGACTGGCGGGGGGATTGCGTCCCTACCTCTGCGAAGATAAAAAAATTCGTTTAGGAGGTGTCGCCAGGCCGGACGAGTGAAAGTAGAGAATATATGATGGCGTCGTCCTGAACGCTACCCAGTGCGTCCCGCGGTTCTATGAAGAGTTGATGTTAACAATTCAGCTTCATGCTTGCTGCGTCCTGGTAGGTGCGCCAACTCATTGCGCATGTAGACGCCGGTGAAGTGCTTTAAAGGCTGGGCAATAAACAGCAGTTCAAAGTTAGAGAGAGTTACCGCCGCCCTGAAAGACGCAGGCCTCACCTTTTTTAGAACACTACGGCGCATGGCGGCGTCAACGACTCCTTGGAGGGCAAGATCTCCAGGTGTGCCAACCGCGCCCAGCTCTGCCGCTTTGCGGGTGGCTATTAAAGCTGGAATAGCAAGGGCGAACAAGGGTAGGATGCGCCGTCTTTGTACATGGCTTCCAGGGCCCAGGCTGAAGTTCAAGATCTATGCCACGCTTTGTCTCTCAATCGGCTTTGAGGTACTTGATCTGTGCGGGCGTTAGCATGATTGGGACAAAATCATATTGGTTGCCAGAACATAGCCGCAGGGAGACTCCAGGGCCTGGCTTTATGGAGTCAGCAACGTTTTCGAGCTGGCATTTGGAGAGGGACACTGGTTATTTTTCATATGGCACCGTGTTGTCGTTTTGGCTCACGTTCCGCAAGCACAAAGCACTGTGAGCATATGTAGCGTTTGTCTGTGTCGTATAAATGGTGTTTTTGATGGCGGCGTAGATGACCTTCATTCGACCTCAGGCGCCTTCGAGCACCAGGGTCTTGTCTGAGAGGATAACATCTACCGTTCTGTAGTTCGCAACTGCGCCTTTTGCGACTCCGGCTTTGAATTGTAGCAGTAGCCACGTGCCTGTGAGAAACACCAAACAGTATTATCTATCCTATTCAGTCTAATATTTGTTCGCCTCTTCTTCTCACTTCTTTTTTCACTGATTTCTTCTGCTTCTTTAGGAGTGGTACTAGGTATACTGGTGACTACATATCTTATATAATCTGCAGCAGCATACGCCTCTGAGAAGGCTTTCATTAGTAAAGTAGAGCCGCGGCACGTTATATATATATATATATATATATATATATATATATATATATATATATATATATATATAGATATATATATATATATATATTGTTACGACTCTAGGTCTTAAAATAATGTAACAGAAAGAAAGTGAAACCAACTATGCATGCAAAACCAACAAACAATCCATTTCTCTGTAATTAAAATGAAAACCCAAAGTCTCCGAGTGAATGGATGTTCGGAATGAATGAATGCTCCGAATTAATGAATGTTCCGAATGAATGTATAGTCTTGAATGTCATGATGTAGCACAACAATAGTTTTGAATGTCATGATGTACCACAACGATACAATCCAGAATACCTCTGAGAATGCCCACAAACATCCAAAAGTCATATACCCAAATCCAAAGGTCAACGAGCACCCCACGGCAACTCCAACGAATGTTCAAATAAAGAATTCCCTTCGAATCACGTCCATAGCACAACAGCATTACAGCATTACATCACAACTATGATTCCAAACAGTCTAATGATTCCAAACAGACTGATCATAAAAAACAGGAATGTTTTTAACACAGGATTTAAAATTGGAATGAATATAATGCGTACCAAGTCTGTATTTATACACATATTCAAATAACCCGCAATGCAAGAGAACATGAGTTGATTGAGTGGAAAACCCCCAAATTAGTTGCATGTAGTTGTGAATAATTGTCAACAACTCTGACCTTGAACTCAAAGGTCAGCAAACACCTTGCCGACATCCCAACCAAACTTAAAGTGCGACTTATTATTTGACCGAATTTTCAAGAAACAGTCATAGACCAAAAGTTTAGGCACTCATTATATATTATACACACACACACACACACACACACACACACACACATATATATATATATATATATATATATACAGATATATATATATATATATATTTATATATATATATATATATATTTATATATACGGCGCAAATAAAATACAAAACGGTTTCCAAACGTCTCGAGCTAAACAAGCTCTTCGTCAGGGGAAGAAATACTTTTCATTCACAAAACAAACACTAAACACCAAAGCCAAGAAAAATTCTTTACTCCTACACGTTCCAATGACGGGGAAATAAAGAAACAAAGGATAAACAATAGAAGAAAGAAAGAAGACACAATTTTTAAAAAAACGGTCTAAAACGGGTAAACTACATATTTATTTTATGCTGCCATCAGACCAACAAAGTTGCTTAAAAACTATTCAAAGAAGTGTTTATCGTGCGTATCACGCAGAGAACCAACGTGTTTTGACCTAATTCCAGGCTTAAAACAAAGGATTGACACCATGCGCGGAGATAAATCAACGCCGTCATCAAAATGTGCAAAGGAAATTATATCATGGAGGTACTAAGGAAGTATATCAAGAGCATGGTATAGCGGGATAATGGACAAGAGTTATAATAATAATAATAATAATAATAATAATAATAATAATAATAATAATAATAATAATAATGATAAAAATAATAGCAATACTACTACTACTGCTGCTGCTACCACAATTACTACTACTACTACTACTAATAATAATAATAAGAAGAAGATTACCAATAATACATGTAAAGACTTACGGAATATTTACTGGAAAGTAACCACACGGGGGACTCGTTTGATGGTTTTCTTGGTTTTATATTTCAGGAAGGTTCCTCTGTCGAGGAGTCTAGTTTTGCTAATAGCCTCCTCGAAGTTTCTATTTTTTATTTTATGGAATGGATATGATAATGACTTTGGAGATATTAGTGATTAGCAATTACTACTTCATACCCTATAATTGACTGTAGCGACACATAAGGACTGATGTTTGGTAGATTTGTTTTATGGAATGGATATGATAATGACTTTGGAGATATTAGTGATTAGCAATTACAACTTCATACCCTATAATTGACTGTAGGGACACATAAGGACTGATGTTTGGTAGATTTGTATTGTTTCACTTCTTCAGATCAACATTTATGTGCATGTATCTGAGTTCAGACAGAAGAAAGCGCCCAGAGGGTGTCCAGAGGGTATCAAGGGAAAATATTTCAACCTGCAAATTACAACATGTACATAATAAGGATTATGTAATGCTACTAAAATTTCCTGACATAGTATAGTGGATGTCTCGAAAATGTAAATAATGTGTGTGTGTGTGTGTGTGTGTGTGTGTGTGTGTGTGTGTGTGTGTGTGTGTGCGTGTAAAAATAAGCAGTGCACTATGTGATCCTTTTACATTAAACTTTATCCTTCCATGGTTAAGTAATAAGAATTAATTCATTAACCCATAATCTAAGTGATTCATTAGAAACATTTTCAGCATTGAATTGTTGATGTGCCAATAGTCTTTAATGTCCTGATGTGCAAATACTCTTTAATATGCTGATGTTCCAAAATGAAGTACTCCAGAATATCTTTGAATTATTTCACATAAATCCACAAATCATCAATTCAAAATAAAAAATCCAAAAGTCTATGAGCACTTTTATAATCCAATGAATATTTTAAAATAGTTCCTCTCTCTGAATTTGGAATGATTTTTCACAGCTATAATAATTCTGTAAAGACTGATGTTAAGGTCGAAACTGAAATACTGCCCACTAAACATGGTATATATAAAGAAAGGTCACCTAATATAATATTCTATAATTTTATGGTGTATGTGATTTTTGACACATAACTCTAAAGGAAATTCTGGTTTTATCTGTAAATAAAATCAACCTTGACCTCAAATTGAATCAACAACTTGTTTACCAAAACCGTCCTTGAAGGCAAATACTAAGTAAACAACCTAATTCAAGGACAATAGCTAAGCATGTCAACATTATACTTAACATTAAGGTTTAAGCAAATGTTAAAGTCAAAAAACATTTATAATTTACTAAAATATTTATAATATTATATAAACATCATACATACCAATAGCTTTTTTAATTATGTAGGGAAAATATATTGGATCATCTTTCTTCTGTATTTATCAACCCCTTTGCCGATCCAAAGCTTCAGACAATCTATACATCCTTACCACAAGTAATAAGATCATATTTAGACATCAGGTAACTAAATAGACATGTACAGTAAATTACAATAATGCTCAGTTATTAGTAGCCAACTTTCCATCTTGCTATCAATATCATCAATAACTCAGAGATGCATTGAAATGCGCAGATCATTTATTACGAAAAACATCTGTTCCTAATTGGGTCGATTTTTAATTCAATATTTCCATTATTTATAAAACAAAGAAATACATATATTATGGACTAACTCGTGTATCTGGCGGTGAGGGGAGAATGATTATAATTTCAGGAAAGCAGCAGACTTATTATTATTATTATTATTATTATTATTATTATTATTATTATTATTGCATTATATGGAAAACGAAATTTCCTTTTTTCCAAACAAGCATAACATTTTCCCCATATTTCTATCGCAGTAAGAGTCTGACAAGGATTATTGCACCCTTTTCTTTTTAGGTAGAATATAATGAATGCAAGCATACTATTTGCGTCTTTCCCAAGAAATAACAATTCAGGGTTAATTATAGATCAAACTTGGATAAGAAAGAGATGACAGGACGTTTCGAAGAGGAAATATCCGTGTAATCTCATTGTGCGAAATACAGGCAATATTTATTGTTTTAATAAGGCTCAAAGCAATGACTAAGGTGGGAATAGTGACGTGGGGGGGGGGGGGGAATCGCAGCATGAGCAGAAATCCCCTGTTAGCGATCTTAAGTATTCGTTACCTAACAGTATGATTATGTCATGCTTGTATGTTCAACAGAGAAACTAGTCTGTTGTACATACATAATGTGATGTAAATACAAATAACTGTATATGTGAAGTAATAAAGATGTTCAATTTGGCGACAACACAATAGTAAGTTTGTTGCTATATTAAGTACTGTCTATAACTGACGTTCAGTGTTCACATTTACAAAAGGAGACCATACTAGACAATCTGATTATGACTGGTAGACAAGATAACAAAGAAATGAGTTCAATAATTCTGTTTTATTGTTGTTCTGTGGAGTAGGCGCACGATTACAATTTCGCATACACTCAAGTACTAGTTGCTTGATTGAATAAACGTTATTTTTTTATTTTAAAATTGTTTTCAGGCACGCACTCATTTTAGAGGACAAAGTTGACCTCCCCTGATCGACATGCTGGAGAGCAGTCCAGGATTGGCTTCAACTATAATTGAACAACACTTGAGACGATATAATATCCCATCAACATAGTATTGACACCCAGTTTGTACGTATATGCAACGCAACGTAGAAATTTATCCAGTACATGGATCCTACAACATACGGGTTAAGAATTTGTATTATTTAGTCGAGAGGAAATTACTCAAAATAAGAATATCACATGACAGTTTGCTGTAAGGACACTTAGATATAGTCAAGTATGCAATTGTGTCTTATGATACTGAATGGTTATGTCAGAAAAGCAAATATAAGTGCAAGTATCAACAGGGTTCAACTTTTACATTTGCAAGCAAGGCGACATGAACCTTTTTGTCTTTTCAATGCCGTGATCAACGGAGAGGAAGATGTATTTGGAAAAAGGTGCTTTCAAAATTCACATCCTCATTTTCTGTAAATAATTGTACCGAAATCTTTTGTAGATGATAATGCAAGGTTTCAAATGTACGTATTTTTGTCAACCATATATAGCTTCCTATGATACGAAAATAGTTCACATGTGAACCAGAGAGGAGACAATGTTTAAACAATGGTCAGTAATTGTCTTTCCTTTGCCATCTACCTTAGAATCTGTACTATAAGATGTTCTTTATCCCTTTGAAGTGATGCGATTGTCACAGGATGAAGCCGGGTTGGGACTGGATTAGTGAAGACACTGAAAGCAACTGCGTTAATAAGATGTTTATTTATAAACGCAGTTTTACAATGAACAAATCTGACACCATTATAACAAAAAGATAAGGAAAATTATAAAGTTCCTAACATGGAACTATCAACAACAAGTAACTCAACGAGAAAAATCAAAGATGAATTTAACGAATGGAATTTTAAACAAACGTGAATAACATCCTATCACCAATCAACAAATAAGAGTATATTATCTACACCCTAATATAAACAAGGTCTTATTAAGTACGAAGGGTGACCAAAGCATGTGATTTATGCACTTATCAATATGATACTCATTTTATTCATCAATCTATTAACTCATCAATTTATCAATTCATCAAGCGATATTGGAATATGTATGAATTTATGGATCTGTCGTTCATATAACGATATTGAAATGGGAATGCATGAAATTATGAATCTATCACACATATAGCGATATTGAAATGTGAATACATGTAATTTTGCACAGATAGCAATATTGAAAATAACAATAAAATGGAACACGTAATATGTATAACTATCGTGGCGCCCGTTTCACGACCAAGATGTATCTCCGGTTCCACCCGCTCTAGTCCATGGTCAAGGACCCACCACGCATGGTCCACCAATCCCAGTCTGTTGAAGGATCCCTCGAGAGCCTTCACATTAACACAGACCCGCTGGTCGAGAAGCCTTGGTCCCTCGCATCGAGACAACCAGTACACTCTTCCGAACCAACGTCACCAGACAAAGCGTATATGTCACAAGAAACCACACAGTTCAGCGACTCCACAACACCAAACCATACATAAGGACAGCTAGAAGTATAACAACTAAACCGTGTAGTACATATGACACGGTTAGTACTTTTGCATTGATATATGTTGCGCATGCGCGCACATGAATTACATCTCGTTACACATTACATTAATCATTCAAAGCATGCTGCGTATAATTAAATAAAATCCGTCTGTTCAGTTACAACAAATAGCTAACTTGAACCAGACTATAGTATTTCTAATATCATGGCGTTGTATGACCTAGGTATTGACTCTCTGTAGAATTTAGAATAAATTCTAAAACATCTAATATATGAAACAATTATGTCATATAAAACTATAAAACGAATAGTGATAAAGAATACTATCTTAAATTTCACATACCTCTACAGCTGAAGATTTGCTCCCGTAAAGAGGTAAGCTTTCTGACAAGACTCGTCGTAGTGTAATTTGTTTATAGAGAATTTTCTCTATTTGTACCCTAGCTGTGACAGATATGCGCACCAGCTAGGTACCTAGGTTTTCACTGCAGGCAATTTGCACGTGCAGCATGGGGTGAATCGCGCTCAGTATTTCAAAATAACTAGAGCTGAAAAAATAAACAACCCTCGAGTAACGCTCTAGTCGGAAACGAAACCCGAATACATTTCTGATCACATATACATATTGATATAAATCACACAATTCCGTGACAATACCTCCACCCTTAAAAAAAGTGGAAACACTTTTAGAAAATCACGGAATTTGGCAAAAATACAAACTGAAACGTATTATTTACATTACCAGAATATCAGGGTAAGAAAAAAAACTGCAAATCACACTCTGCTTAAATAATCGGCCCCTACATTTTCCGACCCTCTGATTGCTTCGATCCGGAAACGATATGGCTGCAGAGTCAATGCCCAACGCATCAATCTTGCGTTGGCAACTTTTGCCTTGTTCAAATATATAAGAGGCTGATGGTCTGTTTCAAGGACAAATTCCCTTCCGAAAAGGTACGTGTGGAATTTGCCTATACCCCACACCAGTGCCAAACACTCCTTTTCGATCACGGAGTAGTTTTGCTCCCTAGGCAGCAATTTCCTACTAGCGTAAGCTATGGGTAACTTTACCCCATCTTGCTCTTGTAGCAAAACTGCTCCTAATCCCGTGTTGGACGCATCAGTTCTCAATATGAACGATTTATTTAATTCTGGCAACTTTAGGATCGGTGCACTGATCAATCTTCCCTTAATAGCGTTAAAAGCTCTTTCTTGGCATGAACCCCAAGAAACTTTATTGGGCTGCCCCTTTCTAGTTAAATCCGTCAATGGACTAGCTATAGCGGCGAAATTTGGAACGAACTTCCTATAAAAACCTATCAATCCAAGAAACGATCGTATCTGTTTCTTGGTTTCTGGCCTAGAAGCGTCTTTAATCGCTTCAATTTTGTCAGGGTGGGGTTTTAACTGCCCTGACCCACTTACTAGATGGCCCAAGCATTCCAAGTTAGAATATGCTATGCTACACTTGGAGGGTCTCGCTGTGAGATTTGCCTTGCGGAGTCTGTCGAACAGATCGACTAATACCCTAACATGCTCTTCCCAGGTATGTGTATATACAAGAATATCGTCGACAAAACTATCTACGTTGTTCATGCCTTTCAACAATTTCCGCATAAGACGCACGCACGACGCACCGGCGTTAACCAGACCGAAATGCATAACCTTAAACTGGAAAAAGACCTTTAGGGGTCGCGAATGCCGTTAATACGCGGGCATTTTCAGCGATGGGCACTTTCCAATATCCTTTTGTAAGATCTAATTTAGAAATGTACTGGTGCCCTGCCAATTTTGAAAACAAGCCCTCCATGTCTGGCATCGGTTCAGCATCAAACACGGTGACTTTATTTAGTTGTCGAAAGTCTATACAAAATCGATTCGTTCCGTCTTTCTTTCGGACCAATACCACGGGGGAAGAACAGGGGGAGTTTGAGGGTTCAATCACTCCCAGGTCTAACATTTTACCTACTTCCTCATCGATTGTCTCCCGTGCGTTAAGGGTATCGGATATCCCTTAATTCTGATTGGCTCCGAGGTATTCAAGTTTATCTCGTGCGTTATTAATCCAGTATTACCTGGTCTATCTGTAAATACGTCTGGGTACTTACTCAAAATTTCCCTGACTTGCTGACGCTGACCTTCAGGTAATTCTGGGCACACGCAGACCATATCTATTCCCTCATTTCCTACAACCATGGGGTACTCAAGGGGAGTTTCTGTATTGGGGTCACTCGACTCGTCTTCTATGACCGCAATACATACGGCGTTAAAAAACGGACTTTTCAAGAGTTTTATGGCATACATCGCACGAACGACAGAATCGTGCTATATCACTATTTACACCTGGCCAATAAAATTCTCTTAACACTTTGTCCGTCGTCCTTTTCCTACTCAAGTGACCTACACTACCGGACTCGTGCGCCACTCTAAGTATACCGGACCTGAATTTCTGGGGGACAACCAGTTGGAAATACTTTCTACCATCCAACGTGGTAAATTGCCTGTACATTAACCCTTCCCTACGTACAAATTTCAAACTTGAACCGCCCTTACAATGTTTCGCGGTACCGGATACGATCCTCTCCGCGGTCGCGCTCAAGGACGCGTCATGCCCTTGCTCAAGCGTAAATTCATCGCGCGAGATATCGGTCACGGCTTCCGGAAGTTTCAACTTACGTAGTGGCGATTTCTCCGCCTGCGCCTGCGCCCTAGTTTCGGCCGTTTGTATAATTGGAAACCGAAAATCGGACTGAGTTGGGAGTCTGGAGCCCTCGACATTTCCGATAGTTAGGTCGTATATGGGGTTTTCCATACACAAAGCTTCTACGGTTCCGGTCAGAAAAGGCTTCTCGATTTCTATTCTCGCGACGGAACGCGATCAATCGTTTGATCTAACAACATGCACGGGGATTTCCAACCAAGCATTTGGTCATCCCTAACGAGACTCCGCTTTACTACGACGCCCGTGCACCCGGTGTCGCGTAAGACCGTGACTTCTTGACCGTTGGCAGTACCAGTAGCAGTCGGTACCCTCGCCTCGGGAAAAAGACAAGTGCCGATCGACTGAATAACATCATGACCGATCTGCGCACGCGCTGCGGACTCGTATACCTTATTCGCGTTATTAGATGCCGAATTATCACGCGGAAAATCCTCTCGCTTACAGCCTCCTGACCATGCTCTGCTTTCGATAGCAACCGCGACTCTCTGGACAAACCCCTTCCTTTTCGGACAATCGGGCGTGATGTGACCCCATTCCTTACAGGTGAAACATTGTCTATCCCTACGATTTGTACCCTTCCCAGATTGAAAGTTTCCACCTTTATTTGTACCAAGTTTCTCGGGTTCTCTGGGTCTCTGATCTTTAGCTTGATTACCTCCCTTGTTATCCCTTGAGACTACATTTTGGGTACCTTCCCGAGCTTCGGCGAAATAGTCTGCCTGAGTAGCCATATCAGAGATATTATTGAAGGACTTTTCCCTCAGGAATAAGTACAATTCCTTACCACAAGTGTTTAGCAGCAGGTCCCTAAGTAAAAAATCGGTAAGACCCTCGAATGTTTTTTGAATCTTACCACATTCAACCCAACGCTGGAAATAATTCCCCGTCCTACTGACGAACTGAGTGAATGTCTCGCCTTTCTCGGGTTTACTATATTTAAACTTTTTGCGGAACCCTTGTTCTGTCAACTCGTATCTCTTAAGGAGTGCCTCTCTTAACGCGTCATAGTTCAATGCGTCGTTTATGGGTAGACACGAATACACATCTAGTGCTTTACCTTTCAGTAACGCGCTGAGATGGAGCGACCAATCATCTTTTTTCCATTTCTGGATGGTGGCATATCGCTCAAACCTATGTAAATAACTATCTAAGTTATCTTTGTCATCTTCAAAAGGGGGTAATTTTGGGCCTCTTAACTTTGATTCTTGTTGCCCATCTTTCTTAGCCTCTAATAATTCAAATTTCCTTTTATGTTCTCTCTCCATATTCCTGTCTTCTAACTCTAAGGTTTCTAACTTTGCTTGTTTCTCAAGTTCTCTTACCTGCTCTATTCTTTCCCTTTCTGCTTCCCTTTCCCAACCCATCCTTTCCTTCTCTGCCTGTTTCTCTAACTCTATCTTCTCCTTCTCTGCCTGCTTCTCTAACTCTATCTTCTCCTTCTCAAATACCATTTTCTCCCTTTCAAATTCCCTTCTTTCCCTCTCATCCTGCTTCCCTAATTCTAACTTTTCCTTCTCCGCTTGCTTCTCTAGTTGTAATTTTTCCCTTTCTATATCTCTCTCCTTTACCCTTTGGTCCCTTTCATGAGCCTGCTCCTCCTGAAAGAATTTTCTAAGGGCCTCCCCCTCATACCCAAACTGTTTGCCCAACTCCACTAGATCTTTAAGCGACGACATGATAAATACTGTTGATAAGATCACCAATTATAAGTGCACTATCATATAACACATACAATTTTAGGATTACACGAACCAACCGTATCTTCCTTCTCCAAATATATGCAATATGTATATATGATAAACAAATGGTAAATAAAACAAAATATGAGTGAGGTATTCACTCACCCGCCTGAATTAGCTCTTGTCAGGAAGGTCACAGTCTGAAACAGATAACTGAAAAGTCTTACCGGAGTCAAGACCTATGCAAACTAACGTCCGTGTTCCGACTAATCCAATAATCCCACTTCTGACACCATTTGTCACAGGATGAAGCCGGGTTGGGACTGGATTAGTGAAGACACTGAAAGCAACTGCGTTAATAAGATGTTTATTTATAAACGCAATTTTATAATGAACAAATCTGACACCATTATAACAAAAAGATAAGGAAAATTATAAAGTTCCTAACATGGAACTATCAACAACAAGTAACTCAACGAGAAAAATCAAAGATGAATTTAACGAATGGAATTTTAAACAAACGTGAATAACATCCTATCACCAATCAACAAATAAGAGCATATTATCTACACCCTAATATAAACAAGGTCTTATTAAGTACGAAGGGTGACCAAAGCATGTGATTTATGCACTTATCAATATGATACTCATTTTATTCATCAATCTATTAACTCATCAATTTATCAATTCATCAAGCGATATTGGAATATGTATGAATTTATGGATCTGTCGTTCATATAACGATATTGAAATGGGAATGCATGAAATTATGAATCTATCACACATATAGCGATATTGAAATGTGAATACATGTAATTTTGCACAGATAGCAATATTGAAAATAACAATAAAATGGAACACGTAATATGTATAACTATCGTGGCGCCCGTTTGACGACCAAGATGTATCTCCGGTTCCACCCGCTCTAGTCCATGGTCAAGGACCCACCACGCATGGTCCACCAATCCCAGTCTGTTGAAGGATCCCTCGAGAGCCTTCACATTAACACAGACCCGCTGGTCGAGAAGCCTTGGTCCCTCGCATCGAGACAACCAGTACACTCTTCCGAACCAACGTCACCAGACACAGCGTATATGTCACAAGAAACCACACAGTTCAGCGACTCCACAACACCAAACCATACATAAGGACAGCTAGAAGTATAACAACTAAACCGTGTAGTACATATGACACGGTTAGTACTTTTGCATTGATATATGTTGCGCATGCGCGCACATGAATTACATCTCGTTACACATTACATTAATCATTCAAAGCATGCTGCGTATAATTAAATAAAATCCGTCTGTTCAGTTACAACAAATAGCTAACTTGAACCAGACTATAGTATTTCTAATATCATGGCGTTGTATGACCTAGGTATTGACTCTCTGTAGAATTTAGAATAAATTCTAAAACATCTAATATATGAAACAATTATGTCATATAAAACTATAAAACGAATAGTGATAAAGAATACTATCTTAAATTTCACATACCTCTACAGCTGAAGATTTGCTCCCGTAAAGAGGTAAGCTTTCTGACAAGACTCGTCGTAGTGTAATTTGTTTATAGAGAATTTTCTCTATATGTACCCTAGCTGTGACAGATATGCGCACCAGCTAG
Organism: Margaritifera margaritifera; assembly: GCA_029931535.1. Lineage (NCBI taxonomy): Eukaryota > Metazoa > Mollusca > Bivalvia > Unionida > Margaritiferidae > Margaritifera > Margaritifera margaritifera. Next base: position 2,398,136 of record JAQPZY010001632.1, on the reverse strand, counting down.
GTACCTAGGTTTTCACTGCAGGCAATTTGCACGTGCAGCAATGGGGTGAATCGCGCTCAGTATTTCAAAATAACCAGAGCTGAAAAAATAAACAACCCTCGAGTAACGCTCTAGTCGGAAACGAAACCCGAATACATTTCTGATCACATATACATATTGATATAAATCACACAATTCCGTGACAGCGATGTTTGATTAAAAAAGCTTGTCTTTATTGGCTGAAATAGTTTTGAACATAATTTGATATTCGGTATTTTTTTCTCCATATGAATCTAATAGTAGCATATATGAATACACTTTAAAGATCTGCATACACAGGTCATTATATTTGTCTTTAAAATTAATTATATAAATTTCTTGCCCTTGTTACTTATTTTTATTCGTTTATTTTTCTTTTTCTTCTTTTTTCTTTTGTTTTTTCTTTTTTGATATTATTGCAAAATATTCAACTATTAGATAATTAAAAAAATATAATTTGATTTGTAAAACATTGCAATAAATTACTGTATCTCCTACTTTGCCAATGATCAGCATACTTTTCTATTTCTACTGTATGAAATGCGAATGCATCTCACTTTTGGCAAGCTCGACCCGATGTACCTCTGTCTCACTTAGCAAGCTCGTCCCGGTGTACCACGGTCTTCATTTAGTAAGCTCGTCCCGGTGTACCACGGTCTTCACTTAGCAAGCTTGTACCGGTGTACCACGGTCCCACTTAGCAAGCTCGACCCGGTGTACCACGGTTTAGCCAGCAATCTCTAACAGTACAAACACCTTAACTCTTCAATATCTATGATATATATGATATATATATATATAAGTATATGATAGATAACGGAACAGTACATCCTATGTTTAGCCTAATAACGTACCTGGACTCCACGATTTGCATTGCGATTTTAAAAAGTTATAATATAAATCCTGTCCAAATGTCAAAATCTAAACCCCTTGACGCAATCTATCGGCTGTTTATAACCATGTTGTTGTGAACTTTTTTCTTTAGTTGTTCATTGCTACCAGAGAGAAATTCAAAATGTAATCCTTTTTATCAGAATAATCATTTACGTACGTTGTCCGAACCGGAATGAGTGCTTTACATCAAATATAATCTTAATTAATTTTATAACTTTGAAATATTAAAACTATTCATTGTGCTTCTCGTACCTATAGAACAGAAGTAATTATTGGTTAGATACAAAATTACCAAAACAGTTATTCCCTGCTAACAGTCCTGATCTACAATTGCGCAACAGTTAATCCATGCTAACAGTCCTGATCTACAATTGGGCAACGGTTTATCCCTGCTAACAGTCCTGATCTACAATTGGGCAACAGTATATCGCTGCTAACAGTCTTGATTTACAATGGGGCAACTATCAACAACGGAGAGAAGGCTTAAATAGTTGAATTTAAGTTATTATTTTTAATACAAGGATAAAGTTTTATTTAGATTGTTTGAACCTGACCAAATAATAATATGAAGAAACAATGATATGATACATGCTTTGAGTGAGTCCTCCACTTTGCTTTCAACAACAAGTAATTACTGTGACTTAGGTGTTGTTCTCGCAACACAACAAGAAAATAAACTGAATCATAATTCAGAATTTACATGGTTACGAGACATCTGTTGTTTCAAATGGTTGATTTTACGTTCTTGTATGCTTTAAAATTTAGGAATATATATATTTTTAATGTTTCTTTTTTACTTTATTTTCACTGACATTTATATGTGTGAACCAAAGTTTCTGTTTCATTTTCAGAAACTTCACATAATCACTCTTTAGCTTTCTTTGATAAACATAATCCAGTGTGTTCATAACAAGTTTATGAGATGTGAATTTCATATGTGCTGTATAGCTTTAGATTGATAATTCAAGTGATAATAAAACAACAATTTCTATTAAAAAAAACTATATTAATATGTAAAATAATTTTGTTTTTTGTTTTATGAAGACCACGTTTATTTCAAAATTGTATTTTGTTTGACATGTCACCAATACGATTTGGTATAATTCAACACGAGGATGACACAAAATAATTACCTTATTATCTTTGGTCTGATCACGAGGACATACACGTGCGAACTGTAAAACCACGTATTGATTTTTACAAAATAAGGAAATTTCAATGCTGTTATCATTTGACGATTAGATTAGACATTGAAAAGGAATAATGATAAATTGATTTTTTTCGACCAGATGTTCATTGACATAATTAAAGTGACAAAGAACTTGGGTCTGCACATGGAACGTGCTCCGCATGTGAAGAGGTAAACATGTTTCCTCAGTGGAGAATGAGGTATTCAAAGAAAAAAAGACCTACTGCTTTGAAACCATTTACATTTAACAAGTAACATTTTAATTTATAAATTTCAATCATGAATTTTAAGGTCATAAACGTGCTTGTAAATGTAAGCAGGGTCAATGTCTAACAGTTGGAGGACGGTCCAAAGTATAACGATGTTGATATTACTAGGAAAATATGTCTATGTAGAAATTTCTCTATTCTATTAATCATTGTGAAAGAGTTGCACTTTAAATTTGACTTTTTATGATTAGATTAACTTACGGGTATCGCGTTGTATGTAGAATTCACCTGCAAGTCTTGGTTCAAAGTGTTGAATCAGTTTGAGATTTTGAATATCTTTCTTATTATTTTGTTGGCAACAATTAATGTTTCCCTAAACATTTAGCAGGTATTAAAATATAATAATCAGCTAAAATACCTTATATTCAAATCTAGGTGTCTTGATTTATTTTTGAGGAACATTTAAATCGGAGGAATGTTTCAACTCTTTTCTCAAGAATAGAAAGATTCCATTGAGGATGTATTTAAATTATAATGTCACTTTTCATCCACTCTAGTTTCTTTGCCCCAGACTTAAATAGCAATGTTTAAAAAACAACCTAATGTATAATCTCAGTTATTTAATTGGAATAAGTGCATCTTAAAGACTGAGGCATCACTATAAAACAAAAAAAAAAAAAACAACACACACCCCCCCCCATAAAAAAAAGAGTTTGAAGCGGAAACATGTAGAAATTTGAAAATTAGAGAACATAACATTGAATTCCATTAATTGCGAATTCTTCCTATGTAGACACAATAACAACCATGCCCAACTATATAGAAAAATATGATTTGTACAGATAAGGGAACACTAATATATGGTATCAGTTACACGAGAGTTTCTTTTTTGATTACAAATCATCTAATATCTATCAGAAACGGAAACCCTATATATACCTTAATTGTTGTTGCTTTACCTGGAAACAATTAATAGTTAATCATCATTTCATAAATAACTATATCTTATACTTCTGTTATTTATGTTCATAAAATATCTCATAGTTTCTATGATACTTAACTCAGTGTCTTGATGATACATATCTCATATTCTAAATGAGACATATCTCATAGTCTCATTGATACATATCTCATATTCTAAATGATACATAACTCATAGTCTCCATGATACGTGCCTCTTTTGTCTCCATGATACATATACCAAAGTCTCCATGATACATATCCCAAAGTCTCCGTGATACATACCTCAGTCTTCGTGATGCATATCTCATAGTCTCCATGATACACATCTTAAAGTCTCCATAATAAATGCGTGTAATGAGATTAAAATTACATCATAGCCTAAGTCGTGGCATATGAATGTATTTTAAAGTCATTTAAATACATTATTTTACTGTTTCTTTTAAAGAAAATGAGCAATTTTTGTCATATGAGAAATATAATCTTAAATTTGCTTTTATATGATAGAAACATTGAAAGTCATTGAATAATGTCAAAAAAGATAGAACTCATGCTATTTGTTTCATAAAGTTATTATAGTATTGACTGAATAAAGTTATATAGTATTGACTCTGTTAAGTTATATAGTACTGAGTATATAAAGTTATACAGTACTGAGTATATACAGTTATCTAGAATTGAGTCTATAAAGTTATATAGTATTTAACTCTGTAAAGTTACATCGTATCGACTCTATAAAGTTATATAGTATTTAACTCTGTAAAGTTACATCGTATCGACTCTATAAAGTTATATAGTATTTAACTCTGTAAAGTTACATCGTATCGACTCAATAAAGTTATATAGTATTTAACTCTGTAAAGTTACATCGTATCGACTCTATAAAGTTATATAGAATTGAGTCTATACAGTTATACAATTGCGATAGATCCAGAACATGTCCATTGCATCAAATAATGTTGCTGGAATCAATAGTTGATGAAGGACACAAGTGAAAATTTAGAATTACTTATAGAATCTTTGATCTACAAGCAGGAAAGATAGTTGTGGACTTGCATCAATTAGTAAAATTAGACAAACCTACATATATGTCAGTTTTATTATCATATTTCGATAACAATGAGGACAATTTTAAAAAGGCAATGCCAGCAGTTTTCGGCCTTAGGAAAAGTAACGTTTGATTTGGAATATCTGGTTGCTCTCTTAATTTTACCAACTTTAGTCCATTTTAGGATCATTAAAAGTCAGAAATTATGAAGTAAAATGTTATTAAATTTTTAAAAACATTTGCAGTCCAATATGAGAAAAATACTTGATTTCCAGTTCAACTTGTCGCTATTACATATAATACTGAGCGATTAAAATTCCGGCTCTCGACGCCGAATCTGTGTCGGTAACCTCACAAAGTATAATCTTTTTGAAAGAAATTGAAGAGAGAGAGAGAGAGAGAGAGAGAGAGAGAGAGAGAGAGAGAGAGAGAGAGAGAGAGAACATAATTGCATAGACAGTTCGCAGGTATAGAATGCACTAAATAAAATATGTGGGTTGAATATCCATCTACGACTAAATATTATCATGATTTGATGGTGTTTATATTTTCTTGCATGAACAGGTGCTTTTGGTTGTATATTTCTTTGAACAGTTTAAACTATATCACAACATCATAGAATGACTTGATACACTGAAAAGGTATTGTAATGCCATCGTTAGTACACTTTTCAGGCAGGATGCACGTTTTTTTTCTTCTTGATTTTAGATCTCCGTGTTTGGTGGCAAAGTGTTGTACCTGCGTCTTAGGATGAAAAGGGATATAATTAGGTTTCAGTAAAACCTTGAAGCACGAAATGGATAATGCAAATATAATTTAAATATTTTACTAAAAATTCAGTGTATCATCAACATCGTCATCATCTGTAATTCCATATGAAGTTCGAGAAAATTCAGACACACGATATCAAATGGAATGAAAAAGACCCTTTCTAGTTTTAACTTGATTGAGCTCTGTAGTTTTCACCAGCTTTCATCTGAATAAGGCCTCATTAACTTCTTTGAAATCATGTAAAATATCAAAGCCTTTGGAAAAATCCTATATATGAAATTTTAGCAAAAGATATTTATGCTAAACTTGTGCTCTGCAATTTTCAGTAAAAATTGGCACGAGTGGTCAGCATCCTCCTCTTTTCTGCTTACTCCCCTCCACAATGATCAACTGAAGAGAAAAAACGAATATCTTGCGAAACATAATCAACTGCTGACTTGCAAAGTTGAGGACATTACCGGAACAGTAAACCGGTTAGAAACGCAGCTCCATAAAAATCTAGAAGAATCTGGAGTACCAAGAGGTACAGTTGAGACGAGATAACTATGTGTTTTATGGACTTCCAGAAAAAAGTAGTGAGAAATGGGAAGACACCAAACCCAAACAGACGATTAGACAATATATGACCGATGCATTTTAGATTGGACGGAGAAGAGATTAAAGATTGACGAACGTGCAAGATAAAAGCAACCAAAAAACCTCAACCTGCCATTATCAAATGTTTTAAATACAAGAAAACCTCAACCAGCCATTATCAAATGTTCTAAATACAAGGAAACCTCAACCAGCCATTATCAAATATTCTAAATACAAGGAAACCTCAACCAGCCATTATCAAATGTTCTAAATACAAGGAAACCTCAACCAGCCATTATCAAATGTTCTAAATACAAGGAAACCTCAACCAGCCATTATCAAATGTTCTAAATACAAGGAAACCTCAACCAGCCATTATCAAATGTTCTAAATACAAGGAAACCTCAACCAGCCATCACGAGAGCGTATTTTAAATACGATAAACTGGTGATAAATGGCTATACGTATGTATGTGAGGAGGTTAAAGAGAAACATGTGCTTCTTCCTAAAACTAGGAATATGGCCAAGGTTCATAAATCTTAGAGGAGGAAGAGAAACTCAAAGCTACTAATTTTTAATCTTGGGTTTGGAATATATCTGCTTTAGCTGGAAAATTCGAAATCAAGGATTTTAGAACTTGTCTATCATCTTTTGATATAAATGAGTTTTTGAAAACTTGTGCAGTCATCACGAATCTGTTTATTTTCAATGGGTATAAATGTTTGATTGTGTAAGAATAAAACCAAAATTAACAAATATAAATTCAGATGGTATATTGGTATATGTGATTGAATTAATTTTTGAAGATTTAAAGATTTCAGGGAATATAGCTGTTCTAAAAATATTATTTGGGTTGTCGCGTCATCAGATTCTAATATGTTAGGTTTAAATCTTATTTTTGGATTTGTCTATATGCCATGTGAATATTCATCCGTTCATTCAGAAGAGTCTGTCTTTGCAATTACAGAAAATGAAATAGTATAATTAAAGGTGAAATATCCAGGCTATACAAGTCCTAGTTGTTGATGGTCTTAATGATTATATTAGATTTGATAGTATTTTATGCCCTCTTCATGAATTTTACTATGAACAGGAGGTATAGCAAGATGACCGTGCAATCATGAACAAAGGGAGATAAATCATCATGGAGGAAAGCTTTTTAATATGTGTAAAATGTCTGGGATGAGAATTGTTAATAGTGGATGTGGAGGGTGGGACAAACACATAGGAATATATACATAATGTTGTTACGACTAGGGGTAATGTAACAAAAGAAAAGACTCAAACAAGCTTTCAAGATTTAAAATACAAATATTTAAATTCTTAAAATATTAAAATATTTCAGCAAACAATCAAAGTCAAAGAATTAAAATAACTTACAGTATAGAATATCCTCAAAAGTCCTAAATTGTTCTAAAGTTCACTGATCCGGAAGTTAATCCAAATATTCCGAATGAAGTAGTTTCCGAATGAAACCTTTGCTGAACTGATGTGTTAATAAGAGTCAGTATATCCAAGTTTTATAAATTCCAAATAATCCCTGTGAATGGAATATCACAAGTTCTAGAAATGTTTCCGATAATTCCACGGACCTGTATAATTATTAAAGTTTAAGAAACAGTACTAATCAAGAATGCTGTATACTGATATATCACAAAAGTAGAATATCGCACACACCAAGTTGAACCAAATTCGTTTATGACCTCTCAATCCAGTGTAGCTATGAAGAATGCTAGAATGCTGTTATAAATCCTATAATATAGTCTCTAACTACGCAGAATAGAAATAAAACCCATTACGTCTTTGATAAACAACTGGGTATTTCGAAATATTACAACGCTCTCCGAACCAGTCAGAAACTAGGTTATGCGTGACATCGCCAAAGTGCTGGTGCCCTGACATTATTAACAGTAAATTATGTATTGACTCTGAAATGAATCATATAATTTAGGTCAGAAGTTCGTACTCTCACGCGCTGGATCACATGACACGACTAAAGCTTTAGTGAAATATCGATCCAAATTACCGTATGTGTACTCACGTCAAGACGACAGCTGTTAGACTAAGAACAGAGATCACAAACTAATAAACTATACCACTATTAAAAGAAAGATGATATATAATTAGGTAACAATATAAGAACTAAGTAAATTCTAAGGTAACGATGAATCAATTGTCCATCATAAAGTTTTGGATCGAATAATATCGGAAGAACATTTTAATAGTAATGTGGCATAAATCAATTTTAATTTTTCTAAAACATGCTGTCTTTTTCTTTCGACTTAAAATATCCGAATTTGATAAAACCCACACACATAGCGTGACGTTTCAAGTACATGTTTGAAGTTATAAAAACCACACTATTTCTGGAAGTCAAATAAATTACATTATAATGAATCTTATACTTTTTACTCCCGAAGATCAAGTTTATCAAGCGTTCTCAAGTTCGTTCAGAATCTATATCATGTAAATCCTAAACATAAAAAAATAAGAATGATAGAAATAAACATTCAATCATTTGTATGTATTTTGGTGTTGAAGCGTCATGTGCAACATTTATTCAATTGACTTCCAAAGACATAATATGTGGTTTTGACTTTAAATATGTGTATCTGTGACTCAAAACAGCATATATGTAGTTGCCACTGATATGACTGATTGACTTGTGTGCATATTCTGATTTGTATTGATCCTTGACTTATCTTAATACGAAACGATTATTCTTTCATAGTTAATGTACTTTATCTTGCCCAATAAAAATTTGAAATCTAAAAAAGCATTGATCGCGGATAGATCAAAGGTCATTTTAAATTGCAAAAAATCTGCATTAATGAACTCATGGCCAGTAAAAGTGAAACACGTAAGGCAGAGAAAGCGCTTATGGGCCCATAAGAAAGCAAAACTCTATACCTAAACTAACTACTAAACTCTATACCTAAACTAACTACTAAACTCTATACCTAAACTAACTACTAAACTCTATACCTAAACTAACTACTAAACTCTGTACCTAAACTAACTACTAAACTCTAAAAATAAACTAATTACTGTTTGTAAGGAACCTCTCTACTAGTCACCGCCGTCACCAACGATTGAAAGTACAACACGTGATAAATGTACATCGTGCTAGAACTTGCCCAGAATCTTTGAAATGCCCAACTATTATTATAGTCTTAATGGATGCCATGTACGCACTGATTCAGAAGACAACAAATGAAGCCGCAAGAAATGTTCAGAGAATGACCATTGAACAACTTAAAGATGTAGTTGTGGGACCAATTGTAGAAGCAAATGCAAAACAACTGTTTCTTCTGAAAGAAATGTATTTTAAAAATCATGGATGAATAACAGATGGTTATTGATGAAAAACAAATTTATTGAGGTGCAAGAGGATTTGTGGAATCAATGGATACGATAATAAAAACTTAGAATCCAAAGTGGAAAATCTGGAATTTGCCATTTAAGACCTTAAGTAGCATGGACGTAGATCTTCCATAAGTCTTAGCAGTGTGAAACTAGGACAAGATGATAGTTGCGCCGATATTATCAACAACATGGTAAAAGTCTCCATATGTAGAGTTGATACTGAGCGGTGCCATCCACTTGGGATACCCAACAAAGATGGAAATAGGCAATTAATCGTAAAATTCAAAGCAATGGTGTTTTCCCAAAAGAAGAATATGGAAGGTAAAGATCTTGGCATTTGCCTGATTGAGGACCTAACCAGACCAAAACAAGACTTTTGGAAGGTTAATGGCAAGATTTAGGCCTAAAAGTATTCAAGCTATTATCCTAAACAGAATAAAAGACTGTGAATATCTTCTAGTCAATGCTGATACTTTCTTGTTTGCAAACAACGTTGAAGACATTGATAAAGTCAATTGATATTGAATACAGACATTACTGAAGGCAACTGTTGACATAGCGGTGGAGACAACATTATTTCAACAGTGACAATAAACGTGGAGTAAATCGGTTAACTACCTTATATAAGGTATACATTTTTTTAAGAGAACTCCCTAAATCAGCTTTAGTCAAATTATGTGTGTGTGTGTGTGTGCGCGAGTGTGTGGCATGTGTGTACATGTATGTACGTGGTATTGTGTACCTATATGTAGAAAAAATACTTCATACGTGTAATTAATAATAAATACAATGACGATCCATTAGAAATGAAAGATGTTATATAGAGGGGTATTATTCCTTATGAAACTAATCAATCTTTCTCTCTGCGTTGAATCATAAAATCATGTATTTTACAAACATAATACATATTATCCGAATGTACTCCTGATTGTACCCCCAAAATTAGAAGGTAAATGAACCTACTAACAGTCTTGCTCGTGCAAATTATACAGATCTTGTGTTCATGAGGAAGTTTCATTCATTCACGCTGTCATAATAGCATTGGTAAACTTGTAATTGGTGGCACAGATATAAAGAGTTGACCGACTGGTTTTTTCAATAAGCTATTTTTGTAGTGACTGATCCAGAAATATCGTTTAGGAATGGGGTTGGCGGGGAGGGGGGCGTAACGGAGGGGAGAGTTCTAAACAAGGGTCTGTTGGATGGAACCCTAGGCTGGGCCCCAGGGGCAAAGCCACTGGAAGCTCCTGCAATATAAGCACTTCCAGGGCGTAATTTTAACCATTTAACTGTATAGAAAACTTACTCTAGGAAACGTTCCAATTGTTTCGCGCTCATTTTTATGGGTTGGGGGAAGGTCTTTATTTGCACCAACCCCCCTTCTCCCATCCGTCCCTGTTTTGAATGTTACGATGGTGACTTTTTTGCAGTTTGTTATGCTAAATCCCTGCATATTAATGTATATTACAACTTGTAACTAGACATAAGTTATAAAATATTTAGAAGTTAAAAGTGTAAATCCCCCCTACGATTATTGCCATACACTTAAGCTAAAACTATGTGTCATCAAAATTATTCGTGCAAAGTTTTCTGTTTACTCTTATGTTTATGCAGTTTAACTTTTTTTCTTCTTAATATGATCCTTCTTTCTATCCAATGATTATCAAGCAATGTCGGAAAATCGACAGGAAAAACATAACGTAGGCTGCTGGTATAGATATTCATGTTGGAATCTGATTAATGTGGAAATGTTCATTAATATTGTACAATACAGAGAGGGCGTAGATCTGTTTTACTCTGTCACACATTGATATTAAACAATACCGAGCGGCCTTAGGTCTGTTTCACTCTGTCACACGTTGATATTGTACAATACCTAGTGGCATTAGGTTTGTTTTACTCTGTCACACATTGATATTGCACAATACCTACTAGCATTAGGTCTGTTTTACTCTGTCACACATTGATATTGCACAATACCGATCAGCCTTAGATCTGTTTCACTCTGTCACACATTGATATTGCACAATACCTAGTGGCATTAGTTTTTTTTTACTCTGTCACACATTAATATTGCACAATACCGAGTGGCCATAGATCTGTTTTACTCTCTCTCTCTCTCTCCCTCTCTCTCTCATATGTTTAAAACATAGGCAAGACACGCAAACCTTCATGTGATAAAAGTTTTTTTATATATATTTCTTTAGATAACTGTAAATGTACATGTATGTTTCTATATCTAATATGCTTGAAGTCTTTAAATCCCAAGAACAACAGTGTTATTACATTGATAGTATTCTATCTTTTAACGCAAGTAGTTACTAAAAAAAATAATAAAAAAATAATAAATTTTTTTTAAAAACCCCCAAATGCTGGTAACTGGAAACTTGAACGAAAAGAATTAAATTAAATTGTTTCATCTTAATATTAGAAGCTTAAGAAACAAAATGTCGTTTATTAAAGAAATTATGGACGCATTTGATACTATATGTTGAACCAAAAGCAAGCTAGCTGACACGGTTTCAAGTCATTGTAAAAAAATTAGACGGTTTTCATTGTCCAATTTGTAAACATAGATCAAATATGGGTGGAGGAGTAGTTATGTACGTATAATAACTGTTGCGTCCAATTAGATGTCTCAATTTAGAGCAACATACCATAGAAAGTCTTTGGGAGAATTCATTTATAAAAGACTTAGATTGCTTGTCTGCCTTCTATACAGATCCCCAAAAAAGCAATACAATAATAGCTTTGGTCAATGTTTGACAATGCGGTCGATGCAGCTATGAATTTCACATCAAAGGATATATTATTGGGAGATTTTAAGGAAAACTTTCTTTCTCAGATTCATTGTGTATTTACTCTCTGCTCGGATGTTAATCATAGTGTTAGTCTCAACACTACATCCTTAACTTTCGTCAAAGATTGCATTCCAAATGAAAGGGTCGTAATAAGGTCAAACGACAAAATATGGTATGAGTCGGCTAATAGGATGATGAATGGAAACAGGTATAGAACGCGTAAAAACGCTATTCGTACCAGCAACTCACCAGACTGGACTAACTATAAAAATTAAGAAATAAAGTCAATAATATGAAAAAGAGGTTGAACAATTATTTCATTCTGACTTAGATGTAAACCTAAAATTCGTTCGTATAAACAGTCGCAAACATTACTGGGAATCAATAAATATTTCGTGATATTTCGAAATCCACGAATCAAATACAATTGATGATCAAAACCAGATCCTTCCAGAACTCAGTCTTAGGATTAATAATAAACTATAAATTATTCAGGTTTCTGAACAGGACGTCTTTGATGTTATGCATACTTTAGATGTCAATAAGGGGAGCGGTCCAGACACCATTAGTCATAAGATGTTGAAACCTGTTTCTTAGTCACTACCTAGAGTCCCATGCTACTTGTTCAACATATCTCTAGAGGAGAAAGCCATTCCTAGTTCATTGACATTAGTTAATGTTGTACTTGTTTTAAAAAAGGTTTTAAACGTTTGGTGTCCAACTAAAGACCTATTTCATTCATAAGCTGCATTGGAAAACTGTTTGAAAGGATTGTGTATAAATATGTATTCTTTCATGCAAATAATATTTTTGTATAAGTATTAATCTTGCTTCTTACCGTCTAACTCTACAGTGTTTCAACTGATTAAGATTTGCCGTACTCTATGTGTAGCAAGAGAAATAAATGAAGATAGTTATAAGGTGTTCTATAACCTATTGAGGGCATTCAACAGAGCGTTGCATCGAGGACTTGTTTTCAAACTTAGGGAATATGGAATAAATAATGATATACTTGCCTGGTTTGAAAGCTATCTTTTAGCAAAGAGTTATTATTAAAGATTCATTATCTAGTCTTAGGTAAATAAATGCAGGAGTACTCCAAGGTTCAGTATTATGCCCTTTATTATTATTGGTTTATGCAAATGATATTGCTGCATCATTGAATTACTAGTCTTTTTTTGGAAAATGACTCGACATTATATTATTCATCTCCTAACAACGCTGAAATTGAACAAGTAATTAACCATGATTTGGAATAATCAAATGATTAGTCAAAGCAGTGACTTACGGCATTCAATGCTACAAAAACAGAAGTAATTTTGTTATCAGAAAGGTCAAATATACAAGCACCTGAACTATTTTTAGATGACAAAAGTCTACACTTTGTTAATTTTCCTTGGTTTAACGATTCGAAAAGATTTTAATTGGAACAAACATATTGAAGATATATCCAAAATAGGAAATTAGAAAATTAGCATTTTTCAGAGCATTGAAGTTTAAGCTTTCCAAACAACTCTTTCAAAAATGTACCGGACTTATATTGAATCCGTTTTAAATATCTGAGTGTAGCTTGGGACGGATGTAGTGAGGATAATTCGATTAAAATAGAAATAGTACATCTTAAAGCTGCCCGTATTATCACTGGTTTACCTTGTTATGCAAGTAAATAATGTTTATATTTAGATACAGGTTTAATTCTATTCAGTGAAATGAAAATCAGTAAAAAAACTGGCAAGTTTCTATAGGATTATCAGCCTATATACATTGCGTAATAGGTCTGAAATGTTTTTCGGTCTCATGCAGGTATGCTCTTGTAGAAGATCATTTATGCCATCTAGTGTTAATTTGTTTAATAATCTTTCAGAGGATATATGTCATATTACATTACTAGGAGAGTTCAAATGATCCCTGCTTCCAAAATCTAATACTTTCAAAAACGTTTGGAGCGGTGATAAAAGATTATTCATTATATATGAATCTCTACAGAGTAGGTTTAAGTGACACTCCCGTCTGTGTATATAGATAAGGCGCCGAAACTAATGAACATTGTTTCTTTTCATGTATGTTAGTCAAATAGGCATATTATTACCTGAACTAAACCAACTAAATTTAAATTTTGAGTTATTATTAATAGAAAATCTCAAACTAGCCAAAGAGCAAAATTAAATTTCCCAACAATAATCGAATCTTTTCCTTTATCTATGACATAAGATCTAGATTGTTCTCTTTTCTACCTTCTTTTTAATTTATTTTCTCCCGGTATTTCCTTTCAATATCGCTATTATAATATTTATTTATGAAATATTTTTTTTTTACATATGTCAGCCATGTGAAACGTTTTGTATTAGAAATTATTCTTTGTATGGCAAAGGCGATATTAAGTTGTTAGAAATTTTGTAGTCGATCCCAATTACATTGTGGGTAATACAAATATGTTTATATCACGATTCATTATATTTAATAAACATATTGCCAAAATTTAAAAAGGAAACGATTTATTTTCAAATTATCCACTTACCTTTTTACTAACTGAATTACCTATCGGAACAAAATGAAAGTCAAACAAATAAAAGGACGTACATGCATACATACATACATATATTTTGCATTTAAACCATAGTTTGCAATGGTTTAATGCCATTTCACAGGGAAAAAATTTAAAAAGTTTGATAGGCACGTTTTCTTAAAGAGCAGGTACTGGCGTATTGTAAGAAAAAATAAATCGTTAAATAACGCTGAGAAAGATGATACTTTGACAAACTGAGGACAATCTATGGGAATTATCTATAAAGTTTCATAACAAAAGTTCTTGACATACCCCCGTTCATTCCAGAGATCAGCGGCGATCCCTTTCGGTAAAAGACATATTTGTATCTCAACATAATTCGAAAATACTTTTTCAGCTAGACAACCCGATATGTTTTAAACTGTAAGCTGAAAAGCATAACATATAACTGGAGAATTGAATCCCCTCGGTCGTAACCCTGTATTAAATTGATTCATATTGAATAGCTTTTAATCTAACATAATACGAAAAGCTAAAGACTTTTTCGTGATGTCTTCATGTCAAAGTGAATTTTTACAATGCGATTAGAGAGGGCGAATCGAAATCAAACTCTATAATCATGGGATAAACTTTGTTGAAGGATCAATAGTAGAGTAATGTGCATGAGCAATGGAATATTTACCTTAAAATTTTAAACGCTTACCAACATTACCATTGCAGTTGCCCAATTGTTCTCATATATTATTTTGTCTATCAAATACGTTCAAGAAATCCCACAGCCAGATGTTGCCATCAACACTGCGGTGTTGACTTGATTCTGCCAACATTTTATGTCACGCTATGATCCGTATCTTTTCATAAAACATCACCGTCGAAGTTTAAAGTGTAGTTTTAAAAAAACTTCAAATGTCTTGCATGTGAACAAATTTTTTTTCAGTGTAGTAACTATTTATCTCGTTAAATTTATTTGATACGTTGACTTGACTATGGTTAGTTAACCACATTAAACTGAATTGTAAGAGAAAGGTAAGGTGCTATACTAGTTATTTTTAAAAAAAATCTGGAATCCATGTATATACGATAAAATATTAGCTTTGTTAATCCAATATCAGTATGAGCTTGACTTTCTTGTGCAAATACATTGATCCTGTAATTATAGTTTTTCCACATTCACATGTAATTCTCTGTTGATTTCGTACTCTACTTTCTTTATTTCCGCCATTGTAATACCAGATTAATATCATTGCTTTCACGCAATCTTTGCATCAATGGTATTTTGTATTTTTTTATTTGTTTTCCATTATCTCTTTCTGTATGTTACATTAGTAACATTTTGACATTTGTTTTTCCTTCGGATTGAACCACTTAGTTGCGTAGTTGAATTCATTTCTTCTGTGGTATAGTTTATTATATTACCTCTGTAGGACACTACCAACACAGTAGTATCCTTATCACTCTTTTCATGTGTGCCAGTTTGTTGTTTAACTATGATGATTTTGAATATACTTTATTTTTCCTGGTTTTGCAATCAGTACAAATTCGCATGACGTGCATGTTTTAACTCCTTTATTTTATAATGCGTTCTTCTTTCCACATCTGTCACATTCCAGAAACTTATTATCTTTGAATCACTCAAAGTTGTCATGTTACTTGAGCAACAGTTCTGGTGAACCTACTTTATGGGAAGGTGGCCGAAGCCCCGCCGGTGGCGAATAAGAGTGGTGAAGGTCAACAAGTGGCTGAGGAGGAGACCATTTTTCAAACGGTCCCGCTACGTACCCCAGTGTCAACACAAACATAGGCAATCTCGATAAAGCTGTATATGATTCGGGTAGCCGCTCTGTAGACACAAGGGATGGTTAACCCCCGTCGCCGGCCCGTGTCTCTAGAGCGTCTTTACTGTCATTTTTTAACCTCGGCTCCCAAAGGGAAAATAAAGTTTAGGTGTGTTTTACAAAGCGCCTATCTTAAGAAGAGCATTTAAACATGTTGAAATTTTCCATTTCGAGATACTCTAACTGGCTACGTATACCTAGTAACAATCGCTGGGGCAAAAACCCCTGCCCTTGGATCACATTTGGAAGTACTGAGAGGTGTGGCAAGAGTTATATATAATGTAAAGCACACGCAGAGCGACTTTGTTGTAGTGATGGATCGTATACTTGCACGGGATGTGGTATACGTGCTAAGGCACACTACACAAATAGTTAAGGGTGACGGTATAAGAATAAACGGGTATTCCTATGTTAAAATAGGTATGTGGATTATAGGCGCAAACGGGAAATTAATGTGGGAAAATGTATGGGGACAAACAGGAAATGAACATGGGAAAATGTATACGGACAAACGTGATTCTAAAATGGGAAAATGTATGGTCGTAAGTTTATGGGGACAAACGGGAATGTTAATGTTAAAAGTTTTAGACACTAGCCAACAAACCCCGTTTTGAATACTATCCATCATCCAGATTTTGATTACTATCTAACACACTTTTTGATACACTATCCAGCACCCACTTTGCAATTACTATCCAACACACACTTTTTGATATACTATCCAGCACATAGTTTTCGATTACTATCCAACACGCCGTATGTAGTGACTAAAAAGACCCACACCGACTATCTAACGAAAAGGGGTAAGAGTGCTTTACACACATTATACGTACATACACACAAACATACTGTCACACACAATCAAGAGTAGGGGTGTTTATAGACACACATTACTCACACTATCATACACTAGAAGTTTTTTTTTTAAAGTTACAGTCGGGTTGTGAACATAGACATACACAAACATACAAACATAAAACACACAGAGTGTCAATAATTTTGTGTAGAATCTCTCTTTTTAAGAGATCTGAGTTTCCCTGAAAACAGGTGCTGGGGTTGTTAACCAAAGAAGAGAGTTAATACATACCACACCTCTTCACAGTTCTTCTCCACAAACTTCTCCTCACAGCCGGTTAGTGGACTAAGACACGCTTCAGACACCCTTCCCTATCCGCGTAAATTATTCTCTTCCATATAGCTGTATCTGTAATATTGGTAATAGCTCATGATGCCTTTACATATACCAGTAAGACTGGATTAAAAATTATGCTGGAAAAAATGGTCGATAGTTCTAGTTTTACCTATATGTTGGCAAGTTGTCTTGAGAACAGATGGCACAATAGGTCAATTCGGCTCTATATATAGTCTAGAACTGGATGGAAAGGAATTGAAATGTGTAATCAATCAAAATGTGTGTGACTTCCAATCATGAGGCAGCGGACGAATGACTTTACTTTCAATATATGTGCGCACCAGCGTTCCTACAATTTACCACCGAGTTTGAGTACAATACCAATGGCTAATAAAATGAACACGACACATAGGGGTGCGCTTGCCTATGATGCATCTTATACTCGGAGTGATAGTACTACTACTATTATTACTACCACTACTATTATTGTAGCAAGTATTGTTCCAGAGGAGGAGGATTTCAGTTTGGCTTTGTGTGATTTCCTATCGTCTCTGCAAGAATAGTTGCCTGCGGTAGTACCAGGTACATCCTTCTCCATCATTACCATTGTGTGCTGATTTCAGAAAGAAACAGAATGAAGAACTTAAGAGTTTTTTGCAAAGTAAGAAAGAAGAAGAACAAGTATTTGTTCAATAATAACAACAATAAGAAGAGGAAAAAAGAGAGCACGAAGAAGAAGAGAAGAGGAAAACTTTGAACAGTGAACAGAAGGAAGAGAGGAGTGAAAACAAAACTGTTAGTTCGTTACAAGACATTTTGGCAGAGTTAAAACATCTGACTGTGGATGGTTGGGATTTAGAAAGCCAACATATAGTGTACGAATTTCAAGGATCTTTATTTGACGAATGTACTACTTGTTGCTCTCAACGAGACCTGAAAAGACCTTTCTCAGAGTTCACCATGGAAGAGTTCTACGACCAAACATACCAATGACGCCAGCATTTAAAAAGTCAAGGACACAAAGTGATAGAAATGTGGGAACACGACTGCGATCGACGTTTCAAAACGGACCCAGAATTTAGGCGCATCGTCGAAGAGTACGACGTGGTGGACATCTAACCTTTGAATCCATGCGACAGTTTATTTGCAGGACGGACCAATGCTACACACTTGCTGTACGACGTGAACGAATCTTGGGCAGAGCAAATTAAATACATCGATATATGCTCGTTATATCCTTGGATGTGTAAATATGCTCAATTCTCCACTGATCATCCTGAAATGTTGACAGAACACATCGACATACAACACATTCGGCAATACAAAGGTTTGATTAAATGCAAAGTGTTTCCACCGACGAACTTGTAACATCCTGTTTGACACCACATCATTGTACCGGAAAACTGATGTTTCCTTTATGCCGTATATGTGCTGAAGCATGTAATCAAGACCAACCTTGTCACCACGATGATCAAGAATGAGCCTTTACAGGAACGCGGGTGAGTGCCAAATTGTTTCATGCTCTCGATCGTGGATACCGCTTGCTAAAAGCGGACAAAATTTGGCACTTTCTACCACAGTATATTATCCAACAATATGACAACTCCAGTGAAGAGATATTTTCAGGCTACGTCAAACAATTTCTGAAATTGAAGCAAGAAGCTAGTGGCTATCCTTCTTGGTGTCTGACTCCAGAAAATAAAGACGAATTCAAAGAACGGTACCGATCACAGGAAGGCATCACTTTGGAACATGTAGAAAAGAACGAAGGAAGGCGATCGTTTACAAACGTCACGCAGGATTGTTCGTGGGGAAAACTAGAGAATCGTCCAATATTTTCAAAGGCGGAATGCTTGGTAGATCCGAGGTAATAGGTTCGACTCGTCGACAATACAGGAAACTTAATTAAACACGTCATACTTGAAGATTTCAGTTTGGTAAATTACGAAGAAGTCTCTGAGCTTACACTGCCTCACGAGTTTGGAAATGTCATCATTTCAGCGAACGTAACAGCCAATACCTGTTTAAGCTGTGTCTTGTGACATTTAGGAGATCAAGTCCTTTGCTTTGACACCGATAGTTGCATGTACATCGATCGGCCAGGAAGCTATCACCCACACATCGAAGACGACTGTTAGGAGCTTGGATCGATTAACATCCTGAAGAGACTATTTTGACTTTTGCATGTGGTGGACCTAAAAATTACGGTTACCAATACAGAGACAAACAACGAGAACTTCATGACAAATACAAAGTAAAAGGACTAACATTGAACTATCGTTCCAGTCTAGTGGTCAATTTTGACGTCTTAAAAGAAGCATTTAAGTCAGGACAAGATCAAGACTTTCACGTGAATACGCTGGATCCTCACAAAATTGTACGTTTGTAAGATCATAAAAATGTTAGTCATCCCTTAGAAAAATGTATCAAATTGTCTACCAGAAACGAGTGCCACTTCCCGACCACAACATGTTACCTTACGAACACGCCGATCTCCAGCATAAAAAGTTCCAAGACAGAAAAATCATTTTGAGTACAGACACTCACTGAGCATGATGAATTTGACAAAGCAATCGTGTGATGGACCCACTGCGAACTCCATATTCAAAGAATACAAATGTCCTGTGGTCTTGCATGACTATTGTCATTGTGCCAGTCGATTGAACGGGTCTAAAAATGGGCTAAACACATGAACAACCCACTCCCAAATCTTTATCCAGAGCAGGATTTTTTTACTTGGGACAGGGAAGCGAAGTATAGTGTTTCAGTTGTGGTGTAACGATCAGTGTGGACTATAAAGATTCAGCTATCCTGCAACATGCCAGATGGTCTCCATGCTGTCGTTACCTTTTTTTGATCTTTCCAACGATCACAATATGGTACCGTGCGGACGGTACCGTTCTCCAGTATAAAAAGGAGAGAGTTCCAAGACAAAAATATCATTGTTACCAGAGACGCTGACTAAGCATGACAAGTTCAACACAGCAACCGTGTGAGGAACCCAATGCTGACTCCAAGTTCAATGAACTCGAGTGCTCTGCTGTGCCTTGCGGCCAGAGCGATCTCGTACTCTGCGACATAAGCGATGCAGCACGACCTTGCCGCTCCTCTACTATCAAAAGCCATGCAGCACGACTTTACTCCTTTACTAGCACAAGTGATGCCATTATTGTGATTACCTATGGATCTCATCCATGCATTCATAAGCCACTCTGGATACCATTAGCTCATCGAGATTTACAAATAAAAAAAGAATACAAGTTTCCTGTGGCTTTGCCTGGCTATTGTGACTTTCAAAGTCGATTTCAATACTTCCTAACCCTTGTATAATGTTAAATCTCAGTGAAAAATAAAACGAATATTTTCCTTTAGGTCTGAGCGATTTCTCTTGATTTGAATTATATAATACACCTATGGATGTTTTCCTAAGCGCCCTCATATCCACTTTGGGGCATGATTTTCTGAACGTTCCTGCTTAAAGCATATAAAGTGGCACTTTTGCCAGTTTGTCATTCATCACTGATCCTGTAGAGAAGAAGAAGAATGACTAACAAACATTGCGGAGTTGAATAAACGAGAGAGGCTATCAGTTTAAGGGAGAGAGTGTAGTACTACCTGCGTCGGGTTAAAGAACTGGAGTTTTACCCTAACAAGCTCCATTATTCTTGTTGCTTTCCCCGTTGTTCCGACAGGCGAAGAGTTCTTCATTGGCAGCTTCTGCCAGCTTCTTGACCGCTGTCACATCCGTCCAGCAACCTTGCGGGCTGTAAAGTATCGCCGCAAGCTTAGTATCCATTGTTTTATGTGGCTTGATGTTGAAACGACGGGTCTTAAACTACAACTTGCTGTTTCATCTTACCGACACGGCACATATCGAGTATGGTGAGGTACTCCAAGAAAGCAAATGACCGTTTCGAAGCCTCAGCAGTAGATGGAGATCCAAATCTTGCCAGTTCACGCACCGTTTCCACGCGGTGTTGCAGAACGAGTGTCAGTGTATGCTTGACACAGTACAACATCCCTTCGGTTCCACCGTTATGGTGGCGTCAGCTCTCAAGCTGGCAGTTGTTAATTTTGTTTTTTATGTTTGTATTGCTAAATGGAAGGGTGTTTTTAATGTATGTCCAAAGCTTTTCTTGTAGGCCCATTGCTATACATATCCCAAAAATATCAGAAATCCAATCTCCGGGACGTCGTCTGTTTTTCCACCAGTCAGCAGGTAGTACTGTCGCATCGCCGCATCAACATGATGATACGTCTTTCGTCATGCTGCTCGGCGCGCAGACGCTCATTAAGGTAATCGAGACGATCAGTGCACTTGCGGGGGTACTCGGCCTGTGCGGCCTGGAATTCGTCCATAGTCCTGTCATGGCGTTCCCGTTCCGTGCCGACTTCTTTTGGATTTAGCGATGTCAAAAAGGTTGTTTGAGCAGGCGAATGCGAGGGTGTTAACAATTGCCCCGCCGACTATCATTGTAACTGTGTCCATTAGACAGATTTAGTGATATTAGGAAGAATGATGCCTTGTTTAATTAGCATGTCCTGTGTCCAGAGGCTCAGCACTACAGTGCCTATAATGTTTACATCGTCTTCGAGGTCGAGTCTGCCCAGGTCGGCTGGTTTCATCTTGATCGCTTTTTTGTAGCAATCGTTAAATAGCCCACAGTAAGGCCGCTGGGTAGGACTCGGTGGTAAACGAGGTTTCCGAGATTATTGGCGTACGGTGGTGTAGACATCTTGCCTGCGTTCCGCGAATAACAAGTTTATATTATTATTTTCTCGTTTACAAACACATTTCTATTCTATATGAAGTGGTCAGTCGTATATCCATTTGATGCTCCTGGCAGCTGCGGCGTCGTTCCGACTGGTCCCCAGACGTTGTTTGTTTAGACTGCTCTTGCACCAGAGTTCCACGAACTTGTGCTGGTGCGCGGGATGAGGTGTAAAGAAGGCCTGCAACCAAAGCTTCGATTGAACCGGCATACATGTTGGCAATCTCGGCTTTTTTCTCATCCCAAGATTGTTTCATAATCTCTGAAAGTTTTTTTCCGGACTCAACTTTAGTATTTTAAGTTTTTGTCACCTGTGTTACTGTTTCAGGCTCCGTTGTTGGTTTCTTTGTCAGTTTCTTTATCGGTTCCTTCGTTGGTTCGTTTGTCGGTTCCATCGTCAGGACTTATCCGCTCCGCACTAGTTATTTTCTCTTTTTGCTCAAGATCGACATGCCTATATGTGATCGTTCTGGCTGCAAGTGGCGCTAGTACAGCACCGTACCTAAAGTAAACGTGGCTGCTAATATTCGACAAAAGGCCTGAATAATCGGATCTTTTTCAGTCTGAGATGGAAGTTTCTTACTATTTTCTATGGATAGAAATTGGCTAACAAGTGACGTGTAAAGGCCAAGCAATGATGAAGCTATGATATTACTCCCCAGATTAGCCTATATAAGGCTTAGACCTTTGTAACATCCTTGTCACTCATTTCTGCAGCTCCGTATTGGCGGCTAATGAAGGCGAGCCCGATGAGGGCCGTTTCCTTATGCCGGACGCCTGAGAAAAGGAGAAATAGTAGAGGAGAAAATCTTGGTGGTTTCCTTGAACTTATCAACAAGTGCGCGGAGTAGGTCATTAAGATCATAGTTCCTGGGGTTGACAAAAAATACTCCCGCATACTTTTTGCCTCGGACCCATAGCCTGTCAAATACCTTGTTAATGAGTATCGCTGGGAAACTGATGACTATACAATCAAAGTGACCCTTATTTACCGATTCGAGAAGCTTGCAGGCAAACACGCTCTTGCCGCAGCCACGGCGGCCGACCATCATGCGCAGTGTGGCATTAAGTTATCAAATATCACGTTTAAGGTTGCTAGTAGATGGTTGACACTAATTCTACATATCGAATGTTGAGCTGTGCGTCCATAACGACATATATGTACCCGTTTAACACTCCTGTTGCCTGGATCGTTTCATTGATTTGCAGCGTTACATCTTCGCTAGCGTTTTCTATGCGTGTTCCCGATCCAAGGAGCATGTAGTCTTCCGTCGATCTCATGTCCATGAGGAGGGTAAACCTATTTTGGTAAATGGTTCCAACATCAAGTAACGACGCCTCCGTGTCCTTGAAAGACTCCCTCGCCATCATCTTTTCAGATTCTTCCCACTTCTGGCACCTCGGTTGCCCCTGGGCATAGATCTGGTTTGCGATGACCATAATTTTGTTACTAACACCTTGCTAATATAAGATGATTGTAGAATTCTCTTATCACGAGCGAATACTATAGCCTTCATGCTTTTATTTGAGCGTTCAGGTTGATATTCCACACGGGGTCATTCTTCTTTAACACCGGCTTACGATGGCTCAGCACTCGGTTGTTAAAGATATAAACTTTTCCCATGTACTGCTGTCTGATTATGCGTGCGAGTTCTGCGTGGGTCACAACGTTAAACTTCAGGGAAATACCGGTGGTTATGAAGCTCGCCCCTTTATTCGTGCTTATGATTGTCCGGCTGTAGTATTTAAACTTCAGCTGAAAGGAGAGTCGGTCAAAAAGACCAGACTGGTAGTATGACATGTGATCGTTCAACAGCTCGAAGTCGAGAGGCACATAGATGCGGTTTCTAAATGCGGCTGCAACATGCATCGGGCTGGGTATCAACGACAGCATTGCCAATGCCTACACGTACATGGGCAGGGCTGGTGTTTTGTATACCCTGTTAGGCTGCATTAGTCCGCTCTTTGTACATCAGCCAGAGATCCTTGTAGACGCATCGAACATCGGCATCGTTAATTCGTTCCCCTCAAACTTTACGCTGATCTCCTTGACGATGGCACGGCCAAGGCTTTTTACGATCATATGGATGGTGTCCAGAGCTGCTGCGCCGCCGCTCAAAGTATTTGTGAATGCCATCCTAGCAGTGCCGGGCACAATGACATCGTTGCTGGCTAGGTTTGGAAATCTGACGACAAGCAGCTGGTTTTGGTATATGGTGTTAGGGGTATTAGTCACAGCGACCGTGTTTCGAATTTCATTTACCCCGAGAGCTCGGGGCGCAGGTGTGAAATGGGTCAAGTTTGTTTCCGTATTGAAACATGCTTATATTGGAATTCATGTGTCCTTCCTTTAATATGTTAAGATTTGCCAAGACTTGTCGTTGTGTCGCACTAATAATCCTTGTATGGGGCATTCTTTATAATTACTTCAGCTCGTAAAAGTCATAGAGGAATTTATTTATTGTTTGTGATAGTCAGCTTGTGAATTCTTTTTTTTAACCAGTACTTTTGGGATTACGTACTATTACGTATTATTCAAAGATCTGAACATTATTAACTCCGTTGGAATTATCGGAAACATTTCAAGAACTTTTGGGATATTCTACGTTCACAGGAATTTTTCTGGAATTAATAACATTTGGATTTATAACTGATTCTTGTTAGCACATAAGCACATTAGTGTCCTTATTCGGAATACTTTGGACAACTTCCGGATTAGTCAATTCAAATTTAAGGAATTTTTACACTGTAAGTTATTTTTAATTCTTTCACTTTATTTGTTTAAAATATTTTATATTATTTTAGAAAATTAAATTTGTACTTTAGAAATTGTGAGAGCTTGCTTGAGTATTTCTTTCTTTTGTTACATATTCAACCCCTAGTCGTAACACACATAGCCAGAGATAAATAACAGTCAATTTAGATGGACTATATGTTGCCGCTAAATGATATTTAGCTTATATCTTCGCAGTTAATGGTATCAAATGTGGAGACGGAATTTATATGAGTATTATTTTATCTAATTGTTTGTATAACACAGATAGCTTCAGTGTCATCCTACTTTCAAGAGTTTTCTTTACAAAACTTAGTAAGTGACTTTTGATGGATTGTTATTACCAAAATCATAAGTAGAGGGATGCCATTTCTGATACGGACCATCAAGTCAGGTATTCTAAGACTGACACTTTAATCTTGATTGCTTTGTTTATTTCACATGTGCTGAATGAGTAATATATTCTTGAGAACTTTTAACAGAGCTTTGTGCCAGCAATTTTTGGATGGATTTCAATTCACGATTTTAATTTTGTTGGCTTGCTTTCCTAAAGAGCAGGTACTCGCTCATTGTCATAAAAAAATCGTTAAATACCTTTAAAGAAGGTAATATGTTGACAAACTGACAAAGATTTATCGGAATTATCTCTAAAGTCCCATACAAGAAGGTCCCAACATATTACTCTTCATTCATGGCATTGTGTCGTGATCCCTTCAAGTAAATGGCATAAGTATCATCTCATCTTAATCCCCAAATACTGTTTCAGCTTGACAACCCGATAGATGTTAGACCTGCAGACTGAACATTCATGAAATATGGAGAAATGAATAGTCTCCGTCAACACCCCGTATTAATTTATACATATTGATTTCCTTTCTTCACAGAGCGATTAAATAGGCCGATTTTAGGTCAAAATCTACAGTCATAGGATAAACTTTGTTGAAGGAGCAAAACATGAGCACATGAATATTTTCCTAAAAATTTTAAATTTCTTTCAGTTGCAACCACTGCATCCACCGAGACGTTTACACACACAGATATATATATATATATATATATATATATATATATATATATATATATATATATATATATATATATATATATATATATATATATATACACACACACGCAGGTCGTTGCAAGCAGAGTTGAGTGTGAAAGAATATGACTATCTACGGTGCAATAAAAACAGGTCAGGGATTTCGTTTTTGTTACTCACCTCAATAGTTGTGATGTGTATCATGTACTTTAGCCAGGAGTTGCATATTTGAAAAACATCTGTCTTAAAGTACGCGGATACAAGCATATATTCGGATGAATGAATATATTCGTATGCATGCATATCTTCGGATGAAAAAAGAATTAAAGCAGCAATGGATTGATGTATGAAAGTATGTCAAAAAAATTTTTAAAAAATAAAAGCTTTCACCGTGAAAGTTTATTTATAACGAAGCCTAACGAAGATTTGTGGTTTTTGTTCAATAGGAACTACATTCTGTTTGATTGTTTTCTAATACAAATGTATCTAAAAACTCGTCTTTAGTATTGTACAAGTTATAGATTCTGTTTCAGCAATATAACACTTGAATACGATAATAGAGGTGAGATATACAAAAAAAAAACACAACAAAAACGCTTCTTGTATACTGAATTATAGTTTGTCAGGATTGGATTGAATGTATAAATGGTATCCCCACCTGTACTTAACAAAATAAAAGCATATCCACCTCAACACTGAATAAAACAGTTGTTTCTCTGTGCTTTATCAATCCTCAACTGTCTTTAACCGTGCATGGAAACACTATGTTCTTGATTGAAAATACTGCCATATTTTCAAAGTGATATATCAGTAGGTGTGCCTTGGTTTTAACGTCTCGTTTAACTTCTTGTAGCCAAATGTGTAACAAATTATTCATCAACGTTTCTTTTACGTTTATAATGAGCTTTTGCAATTTTCTAGACGCTCTGTCATTTTTGTTTTATGGAAAATTACGTTTCAAAAATTTGAACTAGATGACTCTAGAGAAGGTATTGTTTCAAAGCCACTCATATCTGATGGTTTATACCAACGTCAGGTAATTTATCGCCGCACAACGATTTTCAATAACGAACATATGTATCCATACTTTTAACACACATGTTACAGCTGTTTCCCGAAGGTGAATACATTTTGTTAACACATGTGTTACAGCCCTGATTTCGGTAGGTGAAGGCATTTCGTTAACTTAGACCTTTTCTACAGTCATGGTTTAAATCGCAATTTTAATAATGTCTGAATCTTTTTTATTTTACAGCACAACATATCAGCCAAAATATTAGGCTTTTTATAGCACAAATATCTCCAAAATTAAAAAGTGCTGGTATTCCAGGATTGTATTGATTATCGAATTTGTAGGGGCTATAGAAGCAAGAATCGAGGAAAATCATCTCCTCAAATGAACAACAATTGAATTTTGATTGGTTATAATAGGGATGACATTGATTATTCAAGTTTGCACGAAGAGCAGGTGCTTCCATGTACGGATGAGAGAATAATTTGGACGTGTGAGAGTTCTAATAAAAGTAACCAGTTTTAACCAGTTTTTTAGTAGATAGTCGCTTTAATTCGTTGTTAGTTTCTGTAGCATTCAAACTTTGAAACTGGAACATTAACTGAATTTAGTGGTTTCATTATCATTAAGTATAATTCATTAATCGTTTTCACTTATAATGTTAGTAAAGAGTCCACAGGACCGCAACCTAATCAGTGCTATGGACAATTCGAAGGACTGATCACGGAATGCTCATCAAGTCTCAATTGTGAACACAAAGTAGTCACTAAAATCCAAAAAAGAAAGAACTAAAATTAATCTTGTGTCTAATACCAGCCAACCGCTCAGTTTAATTGCACACCTTTTTGCTATATTTTGCTCATGGAATCGATTGGTGTACCAAAATGTCATAATCCAATTGCATGATTTGAACTTCCTGATTTGCTTCTCGCTGAATGTTAAATAAATCATTTTGTCCTGTCCTCCTTAGAGTGTTGTTTGTTGTTAGTAAGATGGAATTTAGTGTACGCTAAAAAGACTTATTGTGACAATGGGTAAAACATTACCACTGGTTGTCTCCGATAAAATCTCCCCATATCTGCAATCGCTATAATAAAAATCGCTTAAATTTACCCCCTATTTTTCTAAAGAAAAAATAGATACATGTTACGTCCGCGATAATAACCCGCCATACGGTATTTGCTTAGTCTTGTTCCACTCTGGTCAACTGTACTATACCATATCGGGCCACATCATTATTTTTCTCGATTTGTATTGCCTATCCACATGGAGTTATTTAGAAAAGTAAACACTGGTCCTGCATCATTAAAGACATATTTGTCAATAGGTATATGGCCATTACATCATGTTTTCACACAGGCATTATACCTGTCGAAGACGATCATCTATTCACTTTGTAGAACATCACGTGATAATCTGTGGATTCCCTCTTGCTGATCATAGGGACATATTTTGGAACATTCTACGTCAGCTCTTGAGAATATACCAGACATCTGCCGCTATAATATGACATCACATCTGCGAGTGGGGGCAATTACTGTACCAGACGATATAACAGTAAAGTTGTTGTCAATGTAAAACCATTGTCAGTGTGTTACAGCAGATCATTACCCTTTCCCTTCTTTTTGGAAACAAGTTAGCCCGAGAAAGTTTGAGGTTTCTACAGTATCTAGGATTCTATTTTAAGTAAGGCTATCTGAAGGGAGACTTCTAGGTCAGACTTTAGCTGTTTGAAATCTGATAGAGTGGTATCCGCATATAAGTCGGTAGATGAAATACAGTTGCCTATTTTCAGTAGCAGATCATTTATGAAAATGAGAAAGAGGAGTGGGCCCCGGGATTGATCCCGGTTTTACTCCACATGTAATTGGTTCTTCTTTAGAAAAACTGCTATTTATTTTGACACACTGTTTTCTCATTGTTGGATATGATGTAAACCAATCAATCGTTGAGTTGTCACATTGATAAATGTTCAATTTATTGATAAGATTATCATGATCAACAAGTTCAAAAGCTTTTCCACAATTAACTGGTATGGATCCAACTAATTTCCTTGATTTAAGGCAGTAACCCATCTATCTATCATGTGTGGGTGTTTGTCAAAAGTGCAGAACTGCATATTATATAAAAACTATCGCAAGTATAATAATACACACACACACACACACACACACACACACACACACACACACACACATATATATATATATATATATATATATATATATATATATATATATATATATATATATATATATATATATATATATATAACCTACACTAAACAGTTTTTCCTTGTAATTTTTAAATTGATTCGATACATTTAAACGTTGATGCAGTAGTAACAATTCATATATTTTTGTCTCAAGTTATCATACATTGGGCAGCCAATCAAAACGTTGTATCCATTTTCTATTTCTTTTTTCTTGCAAAACATACAAAGCCTTTGAATTCTATCGACTATGTTAGTTTCATATCTACCTGTCTTAGTGCTTAAGATATGGATGAAACTCTTAGTTTTGTTAATATTATTCTATGATACAAACGACTTCACATTCATCAACTCTGACTATAACCACACTACAGAGAAATCATATGTATACAAAAGAGTTTTTATTAAATATAACCAATTTACACAAGTCATTTCTTTATAGTTGAGACAAAAGTCTTTTATAAAATGGCATTAATATAATATTTTCATTAAAGCTTTCTTTAAAACAGTATTTGATAATTCTAATAATTATCTTATGCATTAAGACGTAATCTACACAAATCACCATGTTTATTTATTTTATATTTAATATATATTTCATACATTTGCGTGATATTCATTCAGTTGCATGTAATGTTTTAACGTTGTCATAACATTGATCCTTTTATAAATAAACTTTGCATTCCAGGTGCAATTTGAATACAATTTGATTTTTATGGACACTTCATACACTGAAACACTAAAAAGACGCATAAATAGACTATCAATTAATATTGAAATCGATGTTAACTTACGAAAAGGTATGTGGTGATAGGGTGCTGAAAAGTGAGTTTAATCTTCTAAGCTTCGATTCAGAAGCAAGTTTGGTGTTTTTGATAAAAAGAACATTTTCCTTTTATGTGCAAATACGGGATATACTTCATCTTGTGGTAAACGTAATCGTGATATTTTAACTCGTGACTTCGAACTCGTTGCAGTATCACGCTTTTTTATTCACACGATAAAATACATCTGGCATTACCATGGGAAAAGAAAACGCCTCCTATGGATATCATCTCTCATTTGCATAGCTCCTAAAAATCGTTCGGACATATCACATGAAAAGCCTGAACAATATTACCCATGCGTTTAAAATTCAAAATGCTCAATTTAGTTTAATTTTTATGTCTTTTATTGTAATGTTAAATTAATCTGGAATTTGGCATTAAGTTCGCACACTAAAATGAGAGACAAGATTACTATAATCAAAATTCATTAGTCATGTAATTTCTACATAAAATAACACATATGCTGCTGTATGCAAAACATAATCTGTTATCTCCGATTTAAAGATGTGAAATTAGGGTAAACACATTTTCGATTATGCAGTGCTAAACTCGGTTACAAGAAGTAAGCCAGATACATTCGATTGGAAAAACGGTGATTTAGATATGACAGCATTGTCAGAAGTGCATTGATTCTGGTCTTACAATTACAGAACACTGTGACTTTGATTCAGCCATCACGTATCTGGACTGCCACCCTGACTACCTACTGCGTGCAGGAAAATGTAATCCTTTATTGTCATTGACAATTGCTGATGTTATAAAATGTCAGTCTGGTGATATTTTTACTCTAAAAAGGTTATATCCAAAGACTATTGAATATGCCGAATTGTACACCGTAAAGTATATAAACCACTGCAATTTCCAGATACATGATGCATTCAGATAAAATATACATTTTTGTTTTCTGTGTATTGTTTCTCCCCTCTGCGGCTCTTATTTAGTGTGAGCCTCAATATATTGCACGACCCTACCCGCATGGAATTGAAAATATTCATTCTTTAAATAACGGAAAAAAGTTATATTTTCTTTCTACCACAGAAACATTTACACGAATACACAATCATTCTTTTTCGTTATAACTTCATTCTTTAACTGTATTTTTTAGAAATTATTATGAGAAATGTATAACTTGTACAACATTTGACAGCACAAATCAGTCTTTCAAAAGACTTTGACAGTATGTAGACAATAACTTAAGATATATATTGTGATATATATTTCACACATGCTTCAAAAGAACTCTGAAGAAACTTTACATTTTTTAACCACATAGAAACTGTTTTTATTATATGAAACTCTTTTTTTTCTAACGCTTTTAAACTGAAGTTATCTTATCAAGAATTCACTTCGAAAGATGTTTGCACTGACATACCACAGTCTGTGTGAATTTTAGTTCAAATAAAACTTTGAAAATAAAATAAGATATTTATTATTCATTGTAAAAATGCCTCGTCAGATAGGAAGATAAATATTTTTTTAAAAAACATTTTAGAATACCGTTAGTATTGCACAGTTGTACCTATATATCAATATTCAGTATTGTTACCAAGACATCAGAGCTTTCAAACTGTGTATTTGTCAATCTTTCACATGTGATACACTGATAGAATAGTTAGTTCGTATTAGCAAGTACTTAAGATGCCTGTCAATTAAACTACACCTGACATAAAAGAACCGTCCTTATCTTTCAGGTAACATATAATCTGAGTATATGGTTGTAACATGTAAAACATTATGAAACATGTGCCTTTGGAGCGACCTAATTCTAGACTGTTTTCAGTGTAGTTTACAAACGCAATGTGTGAGCGATGTTATAGTCAAGTACGGACTGTTAAGTCGTAATACTTGCATTTTTGAATAAACTCTTGTCAGTAGGTTTTCTTGCTATTATTCTGAAACCACCAATTCACTTGTGATATGTGATTCATAAAGCTCTTTTGTTAGGGAAAATGTCATGTATGAATAGGTATAGAATTTACAACCTTTGTTGTTATGAAACTTTAAAGTCCTGTACGAATAGATGCAGAATTAGGACTCTTTTTTATGAAGCTGTAATGTCTTTTTGAAATAAATGTAGCATTGCATATACGACACTTTGTTATGAAACTTTGATGTCCGACATGAATAAGTGTTGAATTTACAACATTTTGTTATGAAACTTTAATATCCTCTGTTATTAGGTGTTGATTTTAGAACACATTGTTTGCTATGGAACTTTCATATCTTGTATGAATAGATATATAATTTACAACACGTTGTTATAAAATTTTAATGCGTTGTATGAATAGGTATAGAATTTACAACACTTCGTTATAAAATTTTACTGCGTTGTATGAATAGGTATAGAATTTACAACACTTCGTTATAAAATTTTAATGCGTTGTATGAATAGGTATAGAATTTACAACACGTTGCTATGAAACCTTAATATCTTATATGAATGGTTATAGAATTGACAAGACTTTGTTACGAAACCTTAATATCTTGTATGAATTGGTGTAGAATTGACAAGACTTCGTTATAAAACCTAATATCTTGTATGAATATGTATAGAATTGACAAGAAGTTAAGAACTCTTAAAATCTTGTATGAAAAGGTGCAGAATTGGCAATAATTTGTGACTAAACCTACATTTCTTGTATGAATGTTTGCAGAATCTGCAACACTTTGTTACTGAACCTTAATGTCTTATATGAATGAGTGTAGAACTTACAAAACTTTGTTACGAAATCTTAATGTCTTATATGAATGAATGTAGAACTTACAAAACTTTGTTACGAAAGCTTAATGTATTGTCTGAATAGGTGAAGACATTTTCAGGACTTGGTTACGAAACTCCAGTGTCTTGCATGAATACGTGCCGAATTTACAACACTTTGTTCTGAACTGTAATGTCTTGCATGAATAAGTACCGAATTTACGGGTAATTCTGATGCTGCTTGTTTGACAAACCAAACAAATAATCAGCTACTTTTTACAATCTACTTTGAATCTGGCAAAATATGATTACCCTGCAGTATGAGGTTGAGGCGAAGGAACTTCTCCATCATAAGTCTCAGCACGTCTTACAAAATTTGCTACAGACCGAGCAACCGTTGATGCTGCCATTTGTTACGCTGTACCTATGGTAACAATTCTTGCAACCGTTTCTTTGAGTTCTAGTTTTAGTCTTCCCCTTGAGGAAGTTTCCTTCTGATCGCTTATTTATTTTTTAAAATGTTTTCAATATTGTCAATTAATTCTGACCTCATAATATTAACTTTTTCTAGTTCGATTTTTATATATTGTATTTCCCATCATTTGTTTCATTCTATTTCTTATTCAAGTATTTTTACCTATGCATTATGATCTTCGAATTCTATTTTAAAAGCTTCTGATTTTGAACCTGCAATTATATCAGCTTCTTCATATCCTCTCATCCCCTTTTATTCATGTTCGCAAAGGAACTTCCTACAATTAAGTATTCTTGTAGGGTAAGTGACCTTCTAAATACGCGTTCTTCGTCTTGAAGTAAATATTCTGATCTGTGTATTTCATCAAACAATTTATCCATTCCAGTTGCACTAATTCATCAACAAAAAATAGTTATCTTGAACGTTTAAATTCTTCAATCTCTGTTTTCTCAGGTAATTGTATTGGTTGCCTTTATATAACAATACTGAGCGTGCGCTGTTTTGTGTCTCTATGTCTATTTAAACTATCTCGAAATAGATCCGTTATGCTAGAAGTATGATCTTTTCTGATCTATAAATCCTCACTGTTTAATGCTTTCATAAAATAGAATCATCCGGCTTGTCTTTCAATTGAACTTGCTGATTAACGTAAAAGTTTTGTACTATCATTTTGAGTGATCCGTGCATAAGCTATATTGCCGCATCTGTTTGGAATTAATTCACTGCTCACCCTTTGTGTCTCTTTCTTCCAACTATTGTCAGTTATGCTTTTACGGGTTATCTCTTTGTATGTTCAATTTGTAATTGCATTGGTTAATTCTTATTTGCACCCTTCAATTTCTGGATACATGTGGTTTTGCTGATGATACTGTAGATCCTGACCTTGCTTTCATCTTGCTTATTTTCTTCGCTATCTTCGATTCATTTGGTAAGGAAAGTTGAAACATTAATTAAACACGAGTTTAAGACATTAAAATGGTTTGTTGCAACATATGGAGAGATGAAAACAAAGGGTACATGAGAAAATGGAGAGATTACAACACAGAACACTCCATTTTCTCATTTACCCTTTGTTTTCATCTCTCCGTGTGTTGCAACTAACCATTCTAACGTCTTAAACTCGTGTTTAATTAATGTTCCAACTTTCCTTGCCAAATTAATCGAAGACAGCAAAGAAAAAGAAGCAAGATGAAAGCAAGGTCAGGAACGAACATGAAAAGGCTTCACAGAGAACAAAAGCCACCTGCAGAGTTAAACTTGGAAGACCACATGGAAACGTTCACAGGTATTCAGAAGAGCAAACGCCGAACGAATAAAGAAAGAACAGGAAAAATCCAAAGTGTCTAAGACGGTTCCAAACACATTACAAGATGTTAAAAATCACACTTGAAAGAAACAAATCAAACTCAATCAGCACAATGTATTATTTGATAAGTGGTGTTGTTTCTGTTTAATCATCTTGTTCATTATGTCAAAACGCACTATCCTTCAGAAGGACATCAACATATATGATCCAAAGATGTTAGACTTAACAATAAGCAATCAAGCAAAGCAAATAACAAAAATCCAACTATGTCAGTATCTTGCAACGGTGAAGCCTGTACGATGTATAACCAAATATCAGAAATGCTTTAGCAAGTCACTTGACTATTTTTTTCAGTAAATAAATAACAAGTTTTTTAGTGAAACCAAACACATTACTAACTGATAGAAAAAAGGATCAGGGTTGATGTGCAAGTGGGATTTTCTCTCTCTCTCTCTCTCTCTCTCTCTCTCTCTCTCTCTCTCTCTCTCTCTCTCTATATATATATATATATATATATATATATATATATATATATATATATATATATATATATATACACGAACGACTGGGCAACTGCAATGGTGAATGTTAGTAAGCGTTTCAAATTTTAAGGTAAATATTCCTATGCTCATGTACATTGCTCTACTATTGATCCTTCAAAAAGTTTATCCCATGATAATAGAGTTTGGTATTAATTTCTTCCTCTCTAATCGCGTTGTAAAAATTCACTTTGACATTGAGACATCATGAAATAGTCTTTAGCTTTTCGTATCGTGTTAGATTCAAAGATATTTAATATGAATCAATTTAATACAGGATCACGACCGAGAGGATTCAGTTCTCCAGATATATGCTATACTTTTCAGCATTCAGGTTTAAAACATATCGCGTTGTCTAGCTGAATAAGTATTTTCGAATTATGTTGAGATAAAAATGTGAAGGGATCGCCGCTGATCTCAGGAATGAACGAGAGTATGTCAAGAACGTTGATATGTGACTTTATATATAATTCCATTAAACCGTCCTTAGTTTGTCAAAGTATTATCTTTCTCTGCGTTATTGAACGATTTACATTTTCCTACAATACGTCAGTACCTGCTCTTAAAGGAAATTTGCCTATCAAACTTTTTTAGTATTTTCCTGTAAAATGGCATGTAGATCATTGCAAACTATGGTTTAAGTGCAAAATGTATGTATGTATGTATGTACGTACGTATGTCCTTTTGTTTGTTTTTAGCTTTTTGTTCAAATAAGTAAATCAGTGAAGAGGATCATTTAAAAATTAATGTTCTGCTTTTTAAATTTGGTAATATGTTTATTAAATATAATCAATCATGGTAAAACATACTTGTATTGCAAGCAATTTAATTGGTATCGGTTAAACATTTCTAACAACGTATTGTCCCTTTTCCATACAAATAGTAATTTCTAGCAGAAAATGTTTCAGACGGCTGAAATATGTACATAAATAATTTTATAAATAAACATTATAATTCCGATATCGAAAGGAGATAATGGGAGAAAAGAAAAAGTAAGGCAGAAAAGTGAAGAATCTTGAACCTATGTCATAGATACAGGAAAAGACTGGATGATTGTTGATACTGAATCGTTTCTTAGTTTTAGTATATTTTTGTATTGCAAAACCTAAAATGTGATTTTGCTCTTTAGCAAATTTGGGATTTCCCCTTAATAATAAATCCAAATTCAAATTTAGTTGGTTTAGTTCAAGTAACAATACGCATTTTTTATTAACATACCAGTAACATGAACATAAATAATATCCTTTAGTTCAGGCGCCTTATCGACATGCGCAGACGGGAGTGTCACTTAAACCTACTTCGTAGAGCTGCTTAAATAATGAATAATATTATATCACCATGCCAACAGTTTTTGAAAGTATTAGATTTTGGAAGCATTGATCATTTGACCTCAAAAGTTTTTGAAAGTATTAGATTTTGGAAGCATGGATCATTGGACCACTCCTAACAATGTGATCTGACGTACATCCTCTGAAAGAATATTCCACAAATTAACACTAGATGGTATAAATGATTTTCTTTGAAGAGCATACCTGCATGAGACCAAACAAATGTCAGACCTATTACGCATTGGATACATAAGGGGGAATCAATTCTTGTAAAAATGGTGGGGTAACACCGTTGATAATCATATAGAAACTTGCCAGATTTTTACTAATTCTCTTTTCACCCAATGGGATAAAACCTGTTTCTAAATATATACTTACTTTTCTTGCATAACAAGGTAATCCAGTGATAATGCGGGCAGCTTGAAGATGTACTCTTTCTACTTTAATCGAATTCTTCTCACTACATCGGTCTCAAGCTACACTCAGATATTCCAATAGGTGTTCAATATAAGTCCGGTACATTTTTGAAAGAGTTGTTTGGAAAGCTTAAACTTGAATACTCTGAACAATCCTAATTTTCTAATTTCCTATTTTGGATATATCTTCAATATGTTCGCTCCAATTAAAATCTGTTTGAATCGTCAAACCAAGGTGTCTTTGTGAATGAGCAAATTGTAGACTTTTGCCATCTTAAAATAGTTCAGGTGCTTGTATATTTGACCTTTGTGAGAACATAATTGCTTTAGTTTTCGTAGAATTTAATGCCAGAAGCCACTATTTTGACGAATTATTTCAATTATCCACATCATGGTTAATCAATTAAATTAGATGAATAATATAATGATGAGTCATAAATAAGAAAGGGCATAATGCTGATCCTAGGAGTACTCCTGCATTTATTTTTTAACATTAAATAACGAATCTTTAATTCTAACTCTTTGCTAACTATCGAAAAGATAGCTTCCAAGCCAGGCAAGTAGATCATTATTTATTCCATATTCCCTATATTTTGAAAACAAGATGGCGGGGGTAGTTGAGGGCAGTTGGGGGTACTCTGGGCCAGTGGGGTCAGTGGGAGTAGGCAATAATGAAAATTAATCTTTTCTTGAAAAATGGTTGGCCCTGAAAAGGGCCGTTGGAGTGTTTACTTTCTCCAACATTGGGTTATGAAGCCTAGGAGGGTGTTGGTCTTTTTCTTCTTTTTGAGTGGTGGTGAAGAATCCGGCAGCCA
The DNA here is from genome assembly GCA_029931535.1 of Margaritifera margaritifera. Lineage (NCBI taxonomy): Eukaryota > Metazoa > Mollusca > Bivalvia > Unionida > Margaritiferidae > Margaritifera > Margaritifera margaritifera. The sequence goes on along the minus strand of JAQPZY010001632.1, from coordinate 2,360,616 downwards.
GTCGGGATGTCCCATTCGCCAGAACTTATCCTGGATTTTTATCCAGTTTAAGTTCAGGCGATGGAATTCCTCTTATTTCTTGGCTTGTTCCTTCTTGCTTCTTTCTAGGGCCCACAAGATCTTAATGCGGGCCACTTCCTTCTCCAAAACTTTTTTAAGAATAACTTGACGATGTGGAGGTTCACCTCTTCTCGCCTGACGCTACGGGGGGTGGATAGATCCACCAATATTCTTGGACTTGGTGAAGAAAATACTCCACCCCTTCCTGTAAGTCTAGGCTCGTTCTAATGACCCCCAGACGACAAGGAGCCAAGGAAGTTTTTTGGGTTTCCTCCACCAAGACATCTTTCACCAGCCTCCTTGCGGAGGTCAGAGCCGCTAGTTGGCTGGTGACGTATGGCTTGGTGGCAGGGTATATCCACCAACACTCCATCCTTTCCAGCAACGACTCTACACCCACCATCACATCCCAGGCTTCCTACAATAATTCTACAGTATTCATGTTGTTCAGTGAATTATGAATGGTGCGACTGCGGAAGGCGCCGCTTTATATGCTGGAAGCACGGACGTGAAGGAAAACATCCCTTTTTTCCAAAAACATACATACATACAAAATCTTATCACACCTTTAAAACACGGACTCAGTACGCGGACCTAAAAGAAAGTATTTTTGTTTTTTTTTATACAAATACACACCACACCATCCATTTTTTATTTTTTTATTTTTTAATCAAACACACACCACACCATCCATTTTTTTATTTTTTATTTTTTATCCAACAAACACCACAAACACACTCTATACCAACACATTCGAGGAATGAGAATTTGTTTTAGGAGTGGGAAAACACAAAGATAAACACACAAACACACAAACACATATGGCAATCATGAAAATTAATCTGTTCTTGTTCAATGGGTGGCCCTGAAAAGGACCGTTGGTTTTTTTTTTTTTTGGTGCATCTAGAGGTGTGGGCACCTCCGTGGTCTGGCCCGACAAGCAGGACAGCTCCCACTCCATCTAGCTTTACTAAGTTTGCATTTTCTTGGAGCTGTGAAGGCCGACGGAGGATGGGTCGCTTCACACTACCAATCCTCCGTCATCATCTGATGTGGCCTGATCGGCTCCTTCTTCTCCCTCTCCTCATCCGCCCTCTTCTCAACTTCTTGGAGGTGGTGCCAGGCCACCTCTAGATGCACTCGTATCTAGCGTATAATTTCTGTCTTATTTATGTTGATGAATCAACGGGGTAGCTCAATCGGGGGAAGGCGTCACTTTATATGCGAGAAACGCGGACGTGAAGGAAAACATCCCTTACACCTAAAAAAAACATTGCCCACACTACCCGCGTCTGACGTCATTCCTATGACGTCATTCTATGCTTCGCGGATTCTGCACTCCACAACCCTTACCCCAAAAACACAGACCCATTACGCGGACCTAAAAGAAACACCTTTTTAAATTTTTATCAAACACACACCCTACATACAAATTTTTTATTTTGTATCCAACACACCACACAATCCTATGACGTCATTCTATGCTTCGCGGATTCTGCACTCCACAACCCCTTACCCACAAACACACTCTATACAAACATTTTTTGGGGAAAGGGAATTTGTTTTTGAAGTGGGCAAAGACAAAACACACAAACATACAAACACAAACATTTTTAGGCAATGTAAGAGTGGTTATCTTTTCTAGAGATCTGGGTGGCCCTGAAAAGGGCCGTTGAGTTAAGAAGTTATGTTTTTTAACTTCTAGTAGCAGCAGCAGCAGCAGCAGCCGCAGCAGGATGGCCACGTTTTGCCACGGGTCTTGTGGCTGTAGGACAAACTCTCTTTCTGGTAAAAGAGAAGGCAAACTCATCACAGTCCATCTTACAGGTGACTTCTCCGTCTGGTAGTTTCAGCTGCTGCAAGAGTTGTTGTTGTTGTAGCTGCTGTTGTTGTTGTTGTCTTTGCTGTTGCTGCTGCAGTCTTTGTCTCTATTCCCATTCCATTATGCCCCTGATGATTCCTTCTCTCATGACTTCTTCCACCAGATCTTGAGCCATTTGTAGGAAGATCATCGTCTTTCTCTCAGGGTTGTTCTGAAGCAAATGATGACTCACCCTCTGCATGTTCACCATGGCTTCGTTCAACTTGCTAATTTTAGCGGTCATCTTGAGATCTTGACGAGTCAACGTGAGTGACTGAACTGATGATGATGATGATAATTGAATTACAGTCGTTTTCGCCCTTCGGGCATGTAAGACTATTTACCCCCACAGCGTGCGAAGCACGCATAGGGGGGTTAAATGTGTGCTGAGCACACTTAAATTAGGGACAGGTGTGTTGTAACAACACACCTGTTACGTTAAAGCGTATAGAAACGCATCATTATACACACCTCCATCGCAGCATGGTTTCTCCACAATTAAGGGGGTTCATTGAAGGCGCGATATTGGAGGATGTGTATATTTTAATTTTGAATTATACCTGTATATAGGACTAGAACCACAATGTTTACAGGTATACAGGTGTGCGCAAGCGCACTTACGGAATTGTTTCAAGGGCTCAGTCTGGAGTGGCAGGCAGCACGGACTAGGCAAGCGAAGGCGCAAAGCGTGACGGAGAGCTGAAACGCCAGGAACGTACATGATCAAATTCTGCACAGTTAAATAAGTCGGGCTGTCCCTAATACCAATAATGTGTAAACCACATATTTAATTATGACAATTCTTTCGAGTTTCGAATTTTGTTTATTTGATTCCATATAATTTTGAATTTTGCGTTCATAGTGTACATATTTTGTCCAAAAAATAATACCAATAAACGAGTACAAGTTACTCATATCATTTTTGTATCACGCACAGATAATAAATTGGAGATTGTATTTTTGATGGTGGTTCAAAATAGATCAAATTTGTGTTATAAAGAGTCTTATCAGAAGGAGTTTTCAAAAATTCGAAAGGAAAACCCAATAGAGTCAAGCAATTTCGATCAGTCTGCGGCGAAGAGGACGGCGAATTCGAGCTCCCAGTTTCCCTCCTCGGGCAGGCTGACTTCCCCAGTCGTCGTATGCAGCAGTCTCAGCTTACTGCATCCGGTCATCACCTCACTGTGTCGGGGTACTTCCGGATGGAAAACCCCCAGTGTTATATGTTATCACCGGGGCCACTCGTTTGTACTCCTCGACTGCACTATTTCTTCTTCGTCATGGCTGAACTGGCTTTATATGCTGGAAGCGCAGACGCGATGGAAAACATGGTTCAGATCGATAGTGAAGGGAAAAGAGGTGGTGACTTCAGATCGATAGAAAGAGAGATAGAGTCTATACATTTATCTTTTTTTTTTAAATCCAATACACCACACGACACCATTTTTTCCGAAAATCAACATTATTAATGAACAAGAAGCTTCTCTAAACATAAAATTCAAACTAACATCGAACAAGATTAAACATGAACGTATTTTCAGGGTTGACAACGTTGGGAAGGCAAACTGAACTTCCACTGTTCTACATCATTCTGATGCACACTACGTTTCTGAGCTAAAGACAAGAGATAACCATAATGTTCACAAAACCATCGTTCTACTTTAGCATCGTTTCGAGCATACTCACTATGAAAACAAGTCACTAAATGTTCTAAGGAATATCCCAAACTGCATTGATGAAGAAAATGTACACAATATTGTCCACACACCATAGAATCTGATCCTTGTAATCGGGCATTATTGAATCGAGTAGAGACGGCATTTCTTCTCATAAAGTCGATGATGTCGTCTTCCAAAGGAGGTAATCCATAAGAATCAAAATATTCCACACAGTGATCGTTGGGAAAGTACACGGCTACCCAATGGGTTCCTGGTCGATGACTGTCGTCGGTATTGATGACATAGGCATGAATGTCTTTGGGTTTGCGATGGGGTAGTTCATCTTTAGCACACACCGCAGGATTCCAAGAAGAAGTGTAGGAACTGCGAGTCAACAGGCAATGAAGTTCCCAAGTATCCATTTTTTCTTCACAGGAAATAATAAGTCATCAATTCACACTTGACTGTATGCTTGAATTGATCTGTCAAGTAAGTCCACGACTATTCACGGCGGGTAGTCTCTGTACTCTGTTGCAAGAGAGCATCGATGCGTTTGATCTCCAGAGGAGTGAGTGGAGGTGAAGAAGAATTCTGCAAGTCTTTATACCATTTTCTCAACACCTTTTCTTCCGAGATCTGAGACCATGCGTCCTCCAAATATTCGTCCAATTTTTCTTCGGCCGTCAACATCATACATTTGTCGTGTTGTTTCTGGCTGGAATGATCGATTTGACATCCATGACAATGTTCTCTGGTCAGGGTATTAATTCTTTCAACCAATTCCGTCACATAACAGCAGACTAAATGTGTTTCTTGTTCTGGCCATCGACAAGCCATAAATCCAGTAAACTTGGGAACACTATTTTTCTCTTCTTCTTTTTGGTGTTCTGGATGAATCACCTCGTCATCACTGTTGGTTTGTGACTGCTGCTGTGTTTCACAACATCCCTCATCTTCTATCTCCATAGGATCTTCTTCGTGTTGCATCTTTTTTCTTCTAATAGTCGAGAATCACTTCTCTCAAACTGTTGATCTCTAGAGTATTATCAAATTCTGTATACAAGACGACATTCACAGTCTGCTTGAGACCTTCTATAAACTGAATTTCCACACGAAGTTGGCCTGATTTTATAGGGTGGAAATGTCCTTCGTCGCTGCCTTGGTCAGGAGTGTATCAAAACCCCACAACGCATATCCTCCTGCATCATCGTCATACGAAATGCCGTGGCTGGTGTCGGTGGCTAACTGTCCTGTGGCTTCATACAGGCTCAAGTAAGATCGCACGTAATGTTTCTGGTAAAAGTTAGGTTCGAAAGGTATGGTACACAATGTCTGACCATCTCAACTGACTTCTATCTTTTTGACGCGAAAGTGTTGAAACTCGAACGGATTTTGTTTGTGGGTTCCGTTGAAGGCATCATTCCTGACCATGCCAATCAGCAAACGTTTGGGGAGCTGTCCTAGGAAAACGTGATCTTCGACTTTGGATTGGGCTCCAGTGCCAATGGTAAATGTTTTTACTTCCACGCGAAGCACAGGATACTTGGCGGTGGTTCTGCGCAACGTTTGACTGATGTCGTTAGCTACTTTAGGTAAGACTTCTACACAGCGCACGTAAAGTCTGGTTTCATCGATTTTGGTTTTCCAGTCGTTGTTGTCACCAGCGGCCATCAAATGGAAGTCGGCACTACTGCGATTCAGTCTCAGGCTTACATCCACTCCGTTCAACAAATACTTCTCTTGCAACCACATGTCCAAATGCAAACGATCCATCAGTTCTAAAGTGCCTCTGATTTTCTTTCGACGGTCGTTAAAGCCCACATTGTGTTGATTACCATCTTCTGGCGCCGCTGTGTCGTTGAAGGTATCCTTTCCCGCGGGGTCAGGTTTCCATACCACCGAAGCATCCAGATGAGTGTTCTTGGCTTCTTTTCGTACGTCAAGAGATTTTCCAAGTAAGCACGCTAAGGGTAAGTATCCATACTGCTGCTGACCAGTTTGTTATTCAAGTACAAATCTACTCCGCTGAACAAGGAATGCATGAAATTATTGACGGGAGCCACTAGGGTATCGGCCACAGGAAGGGTGGTGTTGTCCGCCGTTTTGACCACTTTGATTTTCAGGTACAAGTAGCTGTTATTCAGATCGATGAAATCTTCAGTTTGTCCTTTGATTTCAAATTCGATAGGAGCTGAATCCGCCAAAGACGATAGAGGATGAACTTCCACCCATTGGGATTCTTGCATCGTCAACATGGTGGGGGGCATGGTAAACAGATCCAGTTCTGACTTGGTACATTCGCAAGAATCTCGGTGCATCATTTTCAAAGGTTTAGTAATCAAACACGTCTAACTCTCTAACCGTACTTCTTTTCTTATTCTTTTTTTAACCACCACCGTGTGTTTTATGAGCTCTGAAGGGAGGTCAACGTCGTCTCTTTCTACCTTGTCCTTGCTGTGAAGTGGAGGAAGAAGTAATGCCAGGGCCAGTAGCGTGAAGCGAATTTATAGGGTTCTCTCAGAGACCCAAAAGATCTTTTCCAGTGTGCATCAACACATTTTTGCCTGCTCTCATAAAGGCTTCTTTGGGATTTTGTTTGTCGATGAGGAAGTTTTGCAAAAATTCTTTTCCTTGTGTCAAAGCGGCATCTTTTAAGGCATGCAATCCTCGAGTCACCATCGGTTTCACAATAGGGGCTACCGTCCGAAAAGCCGATTTTAACATATCTCCTAAACCGTGTCTTCGTTGTCGAGCCACTCCTCGGTACACAGGATACATTTTTTTTTGGATGTTACAATTCGCTGGAGAACCTTTTTCGAAAATGTAGTTTCGCCGTGACTTTTCCTTTGTCAATGAATGGAACACTTTGTCCCAAATCTCCTTTTATACTAATGTTGACACTGTCAAAATACGATTTACTGACTGGAAGATAATGAGGATGTACAAATTCACGGTGAACGTGATACGTGTTTCCACCTTCTTCGTACGACGCGGCGACAGCAGAATCCACTTTGAAAGGAATGACTCTCAGTAACGGAGCGGCTGTGTTTCCCACCACGTTGTACTCCACCACATCCGAGTACACAAACATTAAATTCAGTCCAACGTTCAATTCGATAGGGGTTTTAAAAGCATCTCCGAAATCTGTGTTGCTTTTGACTGTTAGATTAGTATGGTCTTTATTTCCACCCAAAATAGCATACAACCCAGGAGAAAATTCGACGGATAAGGTTTTGTCTTCCTTCACGGGTAAGGCTTTGTCGTCGATTGGTCCCCCCCCCCTTTCAAAAATCGCCAGACGAGACGGCGTGCCACAGGATGGTAACTGATCTCTAGCCATTTATTGGCTTTCATTAATGCTTTGCCAAATTGGGCTTCGAATATGGTTGCAGTCGCGTCCACCAAATGTTGAGCACTACAATAATACCCTACGGGAATTTTCATGGTATAGTGCCCCAAGAGAGGAGAATTTTTATCTTTTACCCTTTTGAATGAATCCCAAATTTTAGGATCATGTTTGTCCAAGTAATCTTGCACGTCCTGGTTAAATATTTCCACGATGAAAGTGTTTGACCTTTGTTGATGTTTTCGATTTGCGTAGGATGAATGATTTTTAATAAAAGCCACTTCTCAATGAGCTTCGTGATCCAATTGATCGACTGAGGTAATTTGGTCGTGAAACATCATAAGGTGCTCTTGGGAAACACATCTATGGAACTGTCACTTGGTAAAGTTAAATAAAATTGGTCATTCATAGTAGTTCTAAGGTTTTGGCGTCCGAGGAGTCACTCGAGTGTACAGGAGAATGATGTTCAAACGGTTCCAAAAGAGGAGTGGTGTTGTGACTGGAAGAATGTGGACTGGCGTTGGTTGTAACGTTGTGTTGGCTGCTGTGGTTGTGGTTGTTGTGACTGTTCGTCGTCTTCGTAAATTTCAAGGAGGGACTGGGTAGAAGATAACCGATGCAACTGCTGAGTAAAATGGTACACAATTGTTTGTCCCCTTGTTGCAAACTCAAATTGGCAATGGCTGCTCCGATGACAAAATAAACCACAAAGATTTGGCACACGTTCTCCGCACCACACCCAGAGCGGTTGCTTTTGTAATTCTTGAAGAGAAGAACTCTGCGAAGGAGTCGAGGTGGTGGTGTTGTATGGATGGTATGTTGGGTTACTTCTTCTTTTTATAGTCGACGACTTGGGAAGCGGCAATCCAAGAATCAAAACTAGGAGGATATCCTTTCCAACGTACTTTAACTTCTTCTACTCGACGTTTGCCCACTTTGCGTGTTCTTCGTTTGAGAATGCTTTCGATGTCGTACAAGTCGTCTTCTTTTTTGGTCACTCGTTGTAACTCAGGCAAGTAAATGTTCCTTTGAGCACTTCACTGTGCATGTCTTCAAATTTATAGACGGGAGGATCACGTCCACTCACGGGTCCAGTAACACGAAACAATTCGGTGGTCCAGTTGGGTAAATAACCTTTGTCAAAAGTGCGTTCGATGCGAACCCAATCTCCCGTCTTAAGCAGCGGGGCTTTCTTCTGGTGTCTCCTCTGGGGTGTACCAAACAATCGATCAAACACCTTCACTTCATTTTCAGGGCTGACCTCTTCGGGGGCACATCCGATGCTTCGATGGTACGATTGATTGTACGCTTTGACCAAACGTGGTAACACGTCGATGTACTTGAGAGTGTGTTGATGTGTAAAATATTTCCACATGCGTTCTTCCAAAGTTCTTTGAAAACGTTCCACGATACTCGCTTTGGTTTCAGGATTTTCGGTGGTAAAAAAATGAATGTGCCTTTGTTTCAATTCTTTTTGAAAAGCTTGGTTTAGAAATTCGGTCCCTTTGTCGGTTTGCCATCGTAAAGGGTGACGACCACTTTGTTTCAAGACCAGTTTTAAGGCACGTACCAATTCGGTACTGCTTTTAGAAGTCAAAGGCACGACCCAAGCAAATTTGGAAAACACGTCGATGACACAAAACAAATATTTGTGACCACGATTGTATAAGACGTCGGCTAAATCGGCTTGCCATTGATGATCGATGCCCTCCACTTGGGTTGGACTTCTAGAAAATTTTCCTCGAATGGGTTTGTGTAACGTGTACGTCGATTGTTCTTTTAACCATCGTCGTACTTCTGGCAAACGTACACTTTTCAATTTACTTTTAGCAGTTCGATATAATTTTTGAACTCCTCCGTAACCAGCAGCATGGCCAGGATTGTAGTAAATGGTGGCTAAAAGTTTCTCCATGGTTTGACTTCTCAATAAGTCACCCACTGTTCGATGCTACTACTTTGGGTGTCGTGAGGTTTGGACGAAGTGGTTTGACGCGTTCGACGAGCCACAGGAGTGGGTTGTGTAGAAGGGGTGTTGGCAGGTTTCTTCTTAGTGATAACTTTTTTTCACTTCAGTCTTGCTTTTTTTATTTTTTTTTCTTCTGCTGAAGAAGGAGTGGACATCCTCTTATGAACCCAATCTTTCATTTGTTCTCGATGAGGGGTAGGTGAGGGTGTCAACAAGGCCGCGGCAATCTTACTAGAGATACCAGCAGACGGAGTTTGAAACATTTCTCGAGGCTCGTCGTCTTCTTCTGTCGTCCCCGTTACGGTGTCTGTTTTAGTGGTGGTGGGTTTAGGTTGACTTTTCATCAGGGCTTTGAAATCTGTCAGAGTGGGTGGAGCTGTTTCGTCTACAGCTTTCTGGTGAAAGAGTTTCAGACGTTGTAAGAGTTGACCGTACCGTTGCGATTTTTCTGTTTCTGACAAATCGCTTCGATCCATCAATGCTTGTAATTCTTGTTGTAACTGTGACATCTCTTGGAGATTAGGATTGGGTGGTAAATGAGGTATCCGTTAATCGTTCCAACGATGGAATTCCATCTATCGTTTGTAAGGAACTAAAATCAGTTTTCGTCCTTCCATTTCATCCAAAGGTACAAGTGTGTGGTCTTTCCAGAGAAGGGTGTCCTTTTTATCTTCTTTTTTCTTCCCGTCCTTTTATCGGATGACACCTCCTAAAAGAGGTCCAGCAATCGTTCCTAACAAAGGAGCCGCTATTTTTAACAACGGTCCTATCAGCATAGGTAGAAATCCTCCTCGTTGCAAACACATTTTTTTCTTTTGATGGAGAGGTATTTTCTTTTTGGCCATTTGGCGAAGAACGTTCCTATGTTTACCTAATTTTTGTTTCTGTATCTTGGACAAAGGTACCGTTCCTTTCAAGACGTTCAAACAACATTCGCACACGGTATCGATGATTTCTTTAGGGGCTGTTTGAATGAGTTGTTTTCGCATGGGAGGATTGGATTTGGTTAGGACAGACAAGACGTCCCAATGTTTAGCCAGACGAGGTGGAAGTCCTTTTTTTTTGGTTTTGGTTTTCTTCTTTTGGTGGTGTGCACGTTTGGGGGTCATTTTAGAGGTCAGGAGTAAACCATACAACTGTGGTGTCGGGGAGGTCACACTTCTATTTTATACTGGAACACGTCTCCACTGTTTGTCTGCACGGCGTACCATCTTCATGACAGGCATCACTCGACGTTGAGGTGTTTTCAACGGACTAAATCGTCTCAATTCTTCTTTGGATAAATCCACTAAACTTTGTAATATGCCGGTTCTCTCTTGGACTTTGGTTTTAGGAGACGGTACTTTTTTAGCGGCTGCTGCCGCGGCCAAATCAGTCGAAGTCGTGGATCCCGGAGTGGTGACTTTCGAAATGGGTTTCCATTTTTGCATCAAATTAGGAAACACGGATCTTAAGTCCGGTTTGGCAGGCATCATGACGAAGGGAGGTGAAGACGAAGTGGACGCAGGAAGAGAAGGAGACCTCGTCACTGCTACCTGCCGTTGCTTGCGGGTGTACGTTTGCGTCCTCGCAGCAGTACCTCTTTTGCGGGTCGCAGTGGTGGGTGTTTTCGTGGCAGGACTTTTCTTTTTCTTGGGGACTTTCTTTTTTGGGCTTTTCTTCTTCTTGGGGATTTTCTTTTTGGTTTTTGGTTTTTTGGTTTGGGCATTAGGATCCCATTTCAAATGTGAACGAATCATGACCCCTCCTAAAGAACCGCTACCTCCAGGGGTTAAAATGATTTGTTTTTTAGTCCGTGGATCGATTCTAGGATCGGCCAGTTGTTACAACGCCACTTTTGTTTTTGAAAAAAAACGTTGGGTTTGATGAGGGATGTGAATGATGCCTTGCAGTAATTGACGTGCTGTCAAAAGTAAACCATCGTAACACTTCTTTGAGACTAGCTTCTAACAAGCGGGCACGGACTTGAGCATTTTTTTCGCGACTGATGCCATACAAGGCACGAATCAATTTGGCAGAAGGATGAGCTTGAAAGGAAGTCATCTCGAAGACTGTGAGACAGAAATGACGCAGTAAATGTTTTTATAGTTTTTTTTTCCTTTCAGAGAGTGGCTGAAGGGGACGTGTAAATGACGGGACCTCCTTATTGGCACCAATGGTGAAACAATTGGGCACGAAATCTCAAATAGTCGGGAGTGGTAGGTTTTAAGTCGATGAGTAAATACGCATGAGGTGTTTGAGTGGCATCATCGTACGCATAATTCAGCCAAGGAGTGCCTAACTGTTTGGCTGACACTTGCACTTGAGATTTGTCTCTGGGGCTTTTAAACAACACCACGTAATGAGCGTTGAGACTGATGGTTCGATGGGCTTTACTTTCTTGAAATAAATTTTGAGTAATGTAAATGATGCTGGCATTCCGATGATGTCCTTTTCTCCTAACTTATCGTCGAAGATGACCAGATGTGTTTGACTCACGTCAGACACGATCCCATCATCTTCGCGAGGGATGCCTTCCACAAACGAAATGGCCTCTCCTTGACTTTCACGAAGTAACGTGTAAGACGATTGCCACTCTGTAACACCACACGATGCTTTGAGGTGGACGATCGAACAGATGAGATTTGTGTTCGATCAAACGTTTGACAAATTCGGTTTTGCCTGAACCACTGGGTCCAGCAATCAACATGTTAAAAGGATAGCACAGATACAAAGCTTCCCAACTGGGACGATCTAACTTTTCGTCAATCACTTTGACCACAGAAGCAGAAGAGGCAGAGGAAGAAGAAAATGTAGCCATGACTGAGGTAGGAAGAATTTTGAGAAGAAGACAAAAGACACGAGACATTTTATACGTTTCATACACGTTTATTGTTTTTGTAAAACAAAACAAAAACATATTTTACAAGTCATGAAGGACAAAAATGCATACCGCAAAAATGGTAAGGTACAACAATAAGACTACCACTAAAAGAATCAAAGTTCTGTAAAACAAGTCAATGTACAACAAGAACAAAAAACTGTCCTACGAATGGAGTGCACACGCACTGGTGGTATTCTGGTCTCTGTTCTGGTGGTAGAAGAATGAAATGTCTCTGACGGAAAGGGGTTTTGTTCTTGAGGTGTTTCCATTTGTACTACGACGGTGTGGTCTTCTTTTTCTTGAGGTTCGAGTGTCATGGTGGTGAACTTGGGTTCCCATTTCACTTTTGGAAACTTAGTGACGTGCCAGGTCTTTGGCTAACTGTGCCACTTCTTGTAGCCAAGCATCGAAACCAATACTTTTCCAGTCACGTACATCTTTCCAATCGTAAAGTTGTTGGTGTAACCAACTAGCGATGCACACTTCTTGACACGTGTGAAGGGTAGATAAAGTTTGACTAATGTCTTCTTCACACGGAGGTACACAACTCGTGTTCATCACCAGTTTCAACACTTTGAGCACAATTTGTCTTTCATGTGTCGATAAAGCATGAATGGTCATGGTTTTGGTTAGTCCACCAACAACAACACTGTTCCTCCAAAATAGTCCACAACGAATGTCCCGGAAAACGAAATCCAAGAAAAGTAGTCACAAAGACACACACGGCATAGCTTCAAAATTCAATGGAAACAGTTCTTGTATCAAGTGTTTATAATCCTCTAAGGTCTGAACACGATCGTTGACTTCCTTCCACGGAATACGTTTCACGAGTGAAGACCACGGATCTGGCATGGTGGGTTTTTATATCCAGGTTCCCAAGGTTGGTATCTTTTCTGAAAGTCTACTCCAAGGTGACTACGATAGTTTCTCCCCAGAATCAGTCTAGTTATACTTTGGATGTAGCAATAGTTTAAAAATCGAGAAATGACTTTGAGTTTGCGTTTCACTTGTATCTGGATCAACTCTCTGTAAATACGTTCTCGTAGCTCCAAAGGCAAACCACGAATGTGTTCTTGTAAAGTATCCGACGTGAAAAGAAGTGACTCTCTTTTGTTTACTTCACAACAGCTGTGATAGTTTCTCCCCAGAATCAGACTTCTTATACGGTAGAAGTCGCGATAGTTTGAAAATCGAGGAATGAATTTGAGTTTGCGTTTCACTTGTATCTGGACCAACTCTCTGTAAATGCGTTCTCGCAGCTTCAAAGGCAAGCCACGAATGTGCTCTTCTAAACTAGGCTTCTTTGTGACAAAATACTCACACGTTATCCAAATGGAATCGGTGGGTAAAGGATATCCAAGATGTTCAGTGATGACCTTACTACACCTCAGACGACGTAAAGGCGTTTCGTCTTGAGGTGACACTTCTTGTAAACGTTTTTGGTATTCCTGTAAGTTGGTCACTTTTGTTTCCTCCACTTCGTTCCATCGAATTATATGTATCACTCCCACATTGTAGGTGGTGCCATCCAATCTCTTACAAGCCCAATTTCATATTCGATCAATATCTGACCATTTGAACAACTTAGCACTAATCAGTATTCTTATAGCATTCAGATACCAATGGTTAAATTGTCTGTGCCGTAAAGGATGTAACTGTTCTTTACGTTTCACTTGTATCTGAACCAATTCTTGGTAAATGCGTTCTCGCAGCTCCAAAGGCAAACCACGAATATATTCTTGTTAAGTATCATCCGACATGTTACTTCTTGGAACTGGTATCCGGCTCATCGTACGCGTACTCTTCACCAACTAAAGGCAAGTACTGACAGCGCGGAGACCATCTAGCATGTTCCGCGTAAGCTGAGTCGTTAGGCTCCCAATATTTAGGTCTCACACCGCAACTGAAACACTGAGCTTTATCTCCTTCTCCCAAGTAGATAAACCCAGATCTGGTTAAAGCATTGGGAGTAGGTCCTTGCAGATATTTAGGCCACCTCTCTTGGAACGTCTGGAGTCGCTTTTGAAACTTGGAATAGCCAGCCAAAGTCACAGGTATCGTCAATTCTTTACCCATGTAGGGATGACATTCACAGATAGGGACACGCTTAGCATCCCCAATAAAGAAGAAAGGGCGTCCCGCATCGCTAGTGGGACGGTAAGGTCGTGCTGCATCGCTGATGTCAAAGCGTACGGAATCCGTCTCGTCGCATGGCACTGCATCGCACTCCAGGTCTTGATCGCACTTGGAGTCCACAGTAGATCCCTCACTCGGTGGGTGGGTGGCATTCGCATTCATCATCTTCTTCACCTTTTTTCTACTTGCTCGGTCAACGTTGGAAGTCCTAATGAATGGTTAGGTTTGGAAGTGGTCCCTTTTTTATACTAAAGATCGGCGTGTCCGTAAGGCAAAGTGGTGTGGTCTGGAAGTCTCACTCGTTTCTGGTACACAATTTGGTAAACTTTTTGTAAAGGGCGGTTGACGATTTAGTGATTTGGTAACCGTACGATCTTGCGAGGTTCTAACGTTTGCACTCGAAAGTCTTCCACTTGTCCAGACAGCATAGCATTTTTCAAAACCTCAAAGTTGACCACTCGGCTGGTTCGATAGTTCAGGGTTAATCCTTTGACTTTGCATTTGGTCTGAAATTGTCCTTCTTGGTCTCGGTATCGGTAGCCGTAATTTTTAGGGCCACCGCTGGCAAAACTCAGAATGGTGTTTTGAGGTTACTCGTCCGTCCAGGCTCCTAAACAATCTCCTTGGATGGTAGGATGTGGGCAACCAGGGCGATGGATTGTACATACAACTGTCGGTGTCAAAGTACAGGACACGATCTCCCAAGACTTCTAAAGCTTCGTCGTACAATTTCAAGCGAGCATGGGCTGTCACGTAGGCTGCAATGACCACGTTGCTAAAATAGTCGGGTTTTACAAACTTGCATTCTTCTTCGAGATTGACTAAGATCAGATCGTCACGGACGATTTCGACGTGTTTCATCAGTATACTTTGTCGTCCACCAGTTGAAAGTAGTCACTAGGATCGGTAAAGTATTCCGTGTTGGGTAAGATTGGGCGTTGTGCCAAATTTCCCCACAAACAATTCAACATGACTTTGGCAAACGATCTTCTTCCTTCGTTCTTTTCTACGTCTTCCAAAGCGATCCCTTCGATGTCACGGTACTCTTCTTTGAATCGGACTTGGTCTTCGGGAGTCTGACACCACGAGGGATAGCCGCTGGCTCCTTGTTTGAGTTTTAAAATTTAGTTGACGTACCCCGAGAAAATGCCTGGATTCGAGGCGTCGTCCTTTTGGTATTGTGCTGAGGTTGGAAATTGCCAGATTTCGTACACTTTCAACAAACGGTATCCTCGCTCCAGAGCCCAAAACAATTAGGCGCTGACCCAAGTTCCTGTCAAAGCGCGTTCTTCCTCCGTGTGGGGACAGGGGTGATCTTGGTTGCATGTTTCGGCACACGTACGACATAAAGGAAACATCAGTTTTCCTTGGCAATGATGAAGTAAGATAGGATGGAACAAGTCGGTCAGAGGTACGACTTTGCATTTGATCAATCCTTTGTATTGACGAATGTGTTCCACGTCGATGTGTTCTGTCAAGATTTCAGGGTGTCAGGTCGTAAATCGTTTGTATTTGCACACCCAAGGATACAACGAACACACGTTGATGTACTTGATTTCTTCTCCTTTTGATTCGTCTACGTCGTACAGCAAGCGAGTGACATTGGTTCGTCCTCCAAACAAACTGTGGCGTCGATCCAAAGGTTCGATGTTGGTCACGTCGTAACTTTCGGCAATGCTCCTAAATTCAGGATCGGTTTTGAAACGTCGATCGTACTCGTGCTCCCACATTTCTACCACTTGGTATCCTTGACTTTCTAACTTTAGTCGTCGTTGGTAAGTATGTTCGTACAACTCTTCCATGCTAGCTCCCGTGAAAGGACTTTTCAGGTCACGTTTAGGAAAACAGGTAGGGCATCCGTGAAACAAACAGCCCTGAAATTCGTACACCGTGTGCGGGTTTTCTAAATCCCAACCATCCACGGAAAGACTGCCTATTTTCTTTTCTCCTCCTCCGTTTCTGGCATGTTGTATCCATTTGTCTTCCTTTTGGCTCAAGTAATGGAACCAACTCAAAGCTTTGACCGAGTATTGACGACTGGCAAAGAGACGTGTTCGAGTCTATGATGGCTAGTTCGTTCTCGGGCATGAAGTTTTTGGTGTACACTAAGGTGCAGGCTTTAGGTAGGGTGCACGCTTCTTTCAAAGGATCGATGTCTCCGTGATCTAGAAATAACTGTCGAAACTTTCCACAGCAACGGCGTAAAATGTCCACATCGGATCGGCCGTACTTTAACATTTCTTCTTGGAAGTCAAAATGTTCTGACTGGTGAGCGCGGTTCCAAGCGTGGAAGGCTTCTCGGTGTTCGGGTGCATTCCGTCGGGGTCGTAATATTCGACGTCAGGCAAATGCGGTAGTAGGGCGTGTTGATTGGCTTCCGTATTGAAGAAGTGAGGAAAATATCTTTTGGCCATTTCTGTCATACCAAATGTTTTAGGCATTCGACTCAAAGGCATGACCAAATAACTCAATGAATCTTTGAATTTGACTTGTCCCACTTTCATGTGGATGAGTTTGGCTCCGTTCATGGTGACTTGGGGGCATTCGGTACCTTGTTGCGAATAATATTTTAACAAATACTGTCCATCGTATCCCGAGAAATTGTGAGCTATGACGGTCGCATAGCGATGACAGTCTCCGTAACGTTGAATGTCCTCTTCGCTCCAAGTGTCGTCGATGGGGTCTAAAATCCATTGAGCAAACTCGGACAGAGTGTTAGGACCACGAAAGATTTGTTCACGTCCTCCTGGAATCCTACTAAATGAGGACAGTGAACGTGGATAGGTTCTTGGATGCACTTCTCACAAGCCCGATGAGCGACATAGAAACTGGGAATGTGAATCCCCGTTTCTTGCATGCATTCAAAATAAAAAAAAGATGAAATCTACTTTGTTCTTGTTCTTGTTCTGATCCCTCTTTAAGTCTTTCTTCAGCGTATTGTCGTACTTTTGCATTAAACATTGATGATTATAATCCACCATTTGGTGACAAAAGCGGCATCTTTTCTTTCCGGTACAAACGTGTCTCTTGGGGTCAGGTGTTCACACGTGGAGCACAATTTCAATAAGTCGCAAGCACATTTTTGTTGGTGTCCTTGAGTCTTGCGATGTTGATCGTAACAAGAGGGACTGACTAAAGTTCGTCGACACGTCTCACAATGGACGTGTTGTTCAGGAAGGCATGACTTGGCCGCTAAACAGCCCTGACATCTCTCTCCACAGTGAATGTGTCGCTCTCGACTGTTAAATCCTTGGTCGCATTTCTCGCAGTAGTAAGAGCATCCTAGAAATCCTGTGATACTGGTGATGGCATAGAAATGCTGTCGATGGTAAAAGACGTGAATGTATTTTCCCTCGGGGAAATTGGGTCCTTGAAACAGCAGATCACCGCGCACTTCTTGAGGGTGTACTTTCAAAGTGTAGCCAGGAGCCAAGACGTCTTGAAGATGTTGCATTTGAGAGATACCACACACGGTCTCTTTGGGCATGCCTGCTTGTCGTAACAGGAGTTCTGCTCGTTCCGTTGTTGGACTCTGTCCGACTTTCGAATTCTATTCCAGGCTCTTTTCCATTCTGCGGTCTCGTTCTTGTCGGCATACGTTCGCCCCACCACGATGGCACGTGCCAAGCACATCTGGTCTTGAGAATTGTCGATTTGGACGACACTCTGTTTGGTACTACGAAGGTCGTCCACCAGTAACGCTTTCCTGCTTCGTCCGCTCCATCGAGGAGGGGAGACGTGAGTCATGTGAAGTGTAGCCTTTCCATCCGTATGGCAAACTCTTCGTTGGATTGTTGAACGTGTTCGATTTTGGTCATGACTTTGGCTGGTGTTAATTCTGCCGGGTTGCTGAACTCGATCAAGACAGGCGACTTCAAACTGTCGTGATGGATGGACAGTCTCAATCGATCGTCCTATTTGGCTCCGCATTGTCGTTTCAAGTTCTGTAACACAGAATCCCACAAATGGGTAATAAACCCTGCAGCTTTCTTGGGAGGCACTTCGGACTTGAAGTCTTTAAAGCGAACCGTGTAAGTGTATGCCGTGGTTCTAAATTTTCTAGAGGTCATTTTTTGCGTCTCTAGAATGCGATAGTAATTTTCGGGAGCCACGGTAGGACTTTCTTGGTCAGGGGTGGTGGTGGATTCTTTGGGTTGGGTAGAAGGTGGTATGGTTTCAGGCTCACTCATCTCTTCTTCGAAATCGCTTGCATGGACTTGAACTAGCACTTCAGCGAGCAGTATTTCAGGCGGGACGGAAAGTCTCCGTCGTGATGGCCTCTTGGTTTCGTCTTCTGTTTTCTCATGGATTTGGCGTGATCTTTTCATCTTAAAGTCTGATTTGAATCTGATTCAGTTTCACACAGGGAGACTATATACAGAGAAACCTTCTTACCCTCAGAATCAGTATTCGTGATTCCACTTTCAAACTGTGAAGATGGAAAAGTCAAGAAGAGGTTTTCCAATTTATGACTCTACCAAATACTATCGGGCTATTGACGACAGGATAAATCGAAACATCTGCGCTCGAGATAAAAGTCAAGATACTTGCTATATCTGCCAAAAGAAAGGACATTGGGCTTCATTATGTCCTCAAAGAAAAATACAGAGAGATAAAAGTGAAGATACTTGCTATATCTGCCAAGAGAAAGGACATTGGGCTCCAGAATGTCCACAACGTCAAAGAAAACAAAAGAGAGACAAAACGAAAGATACTTGTTATTATTGTCAAGAAAAAGGATATTGGTCTTCGGAGTGTCCTCAGAAACAAGAGAACCAACCAGAGAGGGGTGAAGATGAGGGATCTTCAGCCCAGAAGAAGAAGAACCTATCCCCGTCGTCAAGAAAAGCAAGAAAGCTAGACGATTGGAAGACAGTGAGAAAGAAGAAGAAAAAGAACAATTGATTCATGTGAAGAAATTCAAGAAGAACAAGAGAGACAGACAGTAAACGATGAACTGTTTTGAGTGTGGTGTTATGTTTATGGTAAATTATTTTGTAAAAAAAAGAAAATAGACCAGAATGGAAAAAAAGTAAGTGTCTTTTGTTATTTTAGAGTATGGACGCACGCACGCACTCACTCACTCTTACACAAAACCAAGGAATGGGATTTGAAGTTTTACTTGATTTGGCAAATGAAATGATCATCTTTTCTAGAGATCTGGGTGGCCCTGAAAAGGGTCGTTGTGGTGTTTGTTTGTTAAACAAACTTATGGACTGGACACGATCAACTTCAACTGTCTCAATCCTTTTCCACGACCAACTCCTATTCCTCCTACTGCCACTGCTTTGGTGGTAGTAGTAGTAGTGAATGGTGGTGGTTGTGGTAGTGGTGGTAGCATCTCACTAGTAGTCGTGATGGGCTTAGCATGTTTGGCCCGTGATGGTCTGTTTCTCTTAGGTTGAGTTAAAGAATACTGATACAGGTTTCTCAGATGCTTTAACTCCGCTAAAATGTCTTGTAGTAGACTCACCGTTTTGTCTTCCTCGCTCTCTTCCTTCGGTTCTTCACCTTCAACTCTTCTAACTTTCTTAGTTCTTCTTCTTCTTGTTTTCTTCTTTCCTCTTCTTGCTGAAGAAAAACTTCTTCGGCTTCTCTCTGTCGCTGTAAAAAAAATTCCAGTTCTTCTTGTTGCCTCTTTTTAAAAGTGTCCATGACAGGCAAAGAGGCTGGTGGTATAGCAGCAGTCGTGGTAGTTTCAAGTACAAATTCTTGAGAAGAAGAAGACAGAAAATCCACGAAATCTAAATTAAAATCTTCCGGTTGGAAGTTCACTACAGCATTCGTTGCTGTCGTTGTAGGCTCACTCCAATACATTGTCTTCGTAGTCTCCGTCATACTTAGGCTGTCCAAAGTAAAATCCCTACGAACGCTGTGATGCCTTTATACTCAAGATGACGTCACACCCTGCTCTCTTCCCATTGGAAGAAAAACCAACCCACTTGTAACGCGCCATTGGATTGGTAGTTCATTTCAATCCATTTCGATCCGCTCATAGGGTATATATACCACCGCTTGTCTCATAAAGCTTCACCGGTTTTCTCCAAGACCACTCCAGAAGAAATAAAAGAAAAAGATGTGGACTAGCGTAGAGTCATCTACCATCGTCTCGGGAATGCTGTTCGACCCAGACTTCCCGATGTATGTAAAAGCCTCATGGGCTATTACGAAAAATGACTAAGACCGCTATCTGGATTAGACGGATTTATGTGGAACGACAAGGATGTTTGAAGCGGGTCTTAATCTACGGTCCGGAAGTCCGAAGAAGTCTCAGAAAAAGAAGACCCTCCAGGAGATGTCTTCTATGTTAAGTGAAATGGTTCACAAAAACTCCAACGGCCCTTTTCATGGCCAACCATTTTGCAAGAAAAGATTAATTTTCATTATTGCCTACTCCCACTGACCCCACTGCCCCAGAGTGCCCCCAACTGCCCTCGAGTACCCCCGCCATGTTCAATTCCCGTTACTGCCCCCGAAGTGCCCCTCCATGTTAAATTCCCGTTACTGCCCCCAATATGGCCCCGCCGTAGACTCCACTGCCCCCGATACCCCCCCCCCCCTCTACTACTATTGATTTTATTTCTCAGTCTTTATAGTTAGTCAGGTCTGGTGAGTTGCTGGTAAGTATAGCCTTTTTATGCGTTTTATACTTGTCCTCATCGTCCTAATAGGCGACTCATACCAAATTTTGTCGTCTGGTCTTATCACGACTCTTTTTTTTCGCGTGCAATTTTTTATTAAAGTTATCAATGTAGTGTTGAATCTATTAACAAAGTATTTTAAAGCTATTGATCTGAAAATCAAGTTTATTAAAGTCTGCATTCTTATAATTCCAAACATTTCGTTCGAAAAATCAATTATAGTTCACTGCAAACTTTTGCTCTACGTCCTGTTCATAGTAACATTCACGAGAAGGCATACAGTACTAACAAATTTAATATAATTACGAACCTGGATAAGCAATAAAACCATCAGCAACTAGGATTTTTATAGGCTTTATATTTCACCTTTAATTATACTATTTCATTTTCTATAATTTCAAACACAGACTATTCTGAATGAACGGATAAATATTCAGAGACATATAGAGAAATCAAAAAAAAAAAAAAAGATTTCAACTTAACATATTATAATCTGATGATGGAAGAAACCAAACAATATTTTTAGAAACGCTATGTTTCCTGCAATCTTTAGGTCTTCAACATCATCGATAGCCTTTTCCAAAGCAGGATACATACTGGTCCTTGCCCAGTGCACCCGAATAGGAAAATCCTGCACTATACATACATAAGGGTCTGGGAAAAGACCTCATTGGGCGCAAGATTCTCGTCGGTTCCCTCGTAATCGGCAATGTCACGTGATTACTTCTTCATTACCCTATGTCTTCTTAAGACGCTCTACTTATTATTGTATTTAGAACATTTGATAATGACTGGTCGAGGTTTCTTGGTAGATTTTAGCCTGCGCTCTCGTTTATTTTTAATCTCTTCTTCATCCAATTCAAAAATACATAATCTATATATTGCCTAATAGTCTGGTCGTAGTCTTCCCACTTCTCATTACTTTTTTATGTTCATAAAACTTATGGTTATTTCGTCTCGATTGTACCTCTTGGTACTTAGATTTTCCTAGTTTTTTTTCGGGAGCGGCGTTTCTAACCAGTTTGCTGTTCCAATAAAGTGTTCAACTTTGCAAGTCAACAGTTGATTATGTTTCGCAAGATATACATTCGTGAAGTATTGTTAATACATTTAAGACTAGCAGAACCCCTTGTTTTCAATGCTAAGCTAAAACACACATAGCTCGTAGAATTAACTGGAATACGTGTTCAATGACCCATTCACCGTGATGCGCCGGAAGTCCAAAGAAAAAGGTGAGAAATACTTTGACTAGATTAAGAAATAAAAAAAGTGTGTGGAATAGATGCTTCATCCAGTGATTTATTCAAATGTACTGGTGAGATTATTATTCTGATACTGACTGAATTATTCAATAAGTTATTTATTGCTGGTCATCATTCTAGTAGTTGTTTGTCAGCTGTTATAACTCCAGTATTTAGAAAAGGATATCTCATTTACGCCGCAAATTACAGAGGTCAATGCTGGTCATTATCCTAATAGTTGTACAACAGCTGCTGCCGGTTCTTATTCAACTATTTACATCCAGTTTGTATAACAGGTTAAATGAATGGGTTGAGGAAAAAACGAAATTTGGTGTAGAACAAGCAGGTTTATATCTGGATATTTAACCATTAATTTGTAAGTATTTAGGAAAATCGCGTTGTCGATTCTATGCTATTGTTATCGATTTTGAAAAGAATATTGATATGGTGGAAAGAAACAGTCTGCACATATACTTATAAGCGATAAAAGACTAAACAATCAATTTACAATGATGTGAAAGCATTTGTCAAGTCATAGAACTGTCTAGAATTGTCTATGCACTGTATTTGATTGCCTAGTTGGAATACGTCAAAGACGTACTTTGTGACCGTTATTTTTTTGTTTCGTTTTTAAAATTACCTTCAACCTGTTATAGCAGATGAAGCTAGTGGAGTATCACCAGAAACAATGGAGCTATGTTTTATTGTATGCAGATGATTAATTACTGTTTGCAGACAAAGGGTGTCAACCTCAAAATATTTTAAACAGTTTGAAAGAGTACTGCATTATAATAAAACTCCCAGTTATTCTTAAAAGAAAAAAACAAAATCATTGTATTTCGCAGGGGAGATTATCTCCCTTACTATGAGAAATAGTATTACGGTTCTACAACTGAATCATATTACAAATATTTAGTTGTATATGTGTCTTAACATACAAGCCAACCAAACTTCAAAAGCTGAGCATTCTCTGAAAAATTTAATTATTTAGGTTTTGAAAATTACCTGCCAAAACATTGCTGCACGTTTCTTTGTCAAAATTGGGTCTGTTCTTAACTAAGAATCAGAAATTTGGAGTTTTCATAAAGCACCAGATATAGAACTGTTTTTAATATTGGGATTATCACGATAAAATCCAGATCTTTGCTTGTAATCAACTAGGTAGAATTAATATGAGAAACATTCGATACATTCGGATATTGAAATATTGCTTACGAGTTATGAAAATGCTAGATAATAGATTCCCGAAACATTGATACAATCTTCAGCTGAAATGAGTGTAAAATACAATTGTTGGGTAAACAGTGTCCGAAAAATTCTTTTTAAATATGGATTTGGTAATATATGGTTTGGCCAATGCGTTTGTGATTAGCGAGTACACATTGAAAGGTTTAAAAAAAACTATGTGAAGATATTTTCATGCAAGAATGAAATGGAAAGATTGCGTTTTATAATTTTGATTTTACATGTCAGAATATGTTTTAGGTGATACATATTTAGGAAATAAGGTAATGATGATGATAAGAGCAGGGAATTTACCATTAAGAGCAACTATAGGAATATAATAGCATATGTGTTATGAATATAGGAATATAATAACATATGTGTTAATAATATAGGAATATAATAGCATAAGTGTTATGAAGATGTAATATGTCAATTATGTAACACTGAAATTGAGAATGAATATCACTATCTTTGTTGAACTAAGGGAAAGGTTTATACTTTCATCTGTGTATAATAATCCAAAGATAGAAACATTTACTCATGTGTGCGTATTAATTGTTCAAATCTGGTTATGTCAAATTAAGAAATGTTTATTAGTAAGGCCTTGAAGGTTAGAGAAAATGTAATTGTAAATATGTAAAACCTTCCAAGTAAGTATAAATGCTAACCTATATACATAAGTTATCCTATTTGTCTAATATGTGTGTAATATATGAATGCACAATCAGCTATAATATTGTTTAGTAAATGTCACTATTAATGAGCAAAACACACTGCATTTACATTTCATTATCGCTAAAACATGCTGACAATGTTAAACATGCTCACCTCTTTTGTGATGTACTGAATGCTAATTTTTTATCTTTTCGGGGCCGATAGCGTGTATTATTATTATTATTATTGTTACTAAATTATTATTATTATTATTATTATTATTATTATTATTATTATTATTATTATTGTTGTTGTTGTTGTTGTTGTTGTTGTTGTTGTTGTTGTTGTTGAAATCTTCGAAAATGTAGATATAGTTTAAAAATTTGATTCGGCATGCTTCTTTTTAAAAGTTGTGAACTTGCAAATCTGCATATTTCGAATACATGGATGGATGGATAAATAAATGGATGGATGGATGAATAGAAGGATAGCTGGGTTGATTGATGTATGGATGAATATATCTATCTATCCGTCGATTCCATCTTGTATGTATGCACACTAATGTGTGAGTCATAGACAAGTCTAATTGGACACGGCAAATGCATTACTTGATAGGCAAAACATACTGCATTCTCCATTAGTGTCAGCTCGTGAATTTCAATCCATCCAATAATTATCGTCACTTGTCTTAATATGACTTTCTTGATGGCATTAAAGAAACGTGATCTCTATACTGTTGTTGGTAAAACATTCACGATGAGTCACTCAGATGAAGAAAGAAAACTCTTGAAGACAGAAAGGCACAGAAACTATATTACTTAGAATATGTGTTATACTAACAAGTAGATAACCATATATAAATTCCTATTCCACAAAATGCCTCCCCATAATCTTAAGATATAAAATGTTACGACTATATGGCTCGAACAAACGTAACAAAAAGAAAGTGAAACCAACAATGTTTGTAAAAATCAACAAACAATTTATTCTAAATAATTAATGTGAAAATCAAAATACACTTACAGTTTCGCGTATCAAAATCCAAATAATCCAACAATTATTAGTGTCCTAATCACAAGTCCTGTATATATAGAAACTATAAAATGTTCCAAATGAATGAATGTTCCAAAAGAATGATGGTTCCGAATGAACGAGTCTGTAATGTTCCGATGTATCAACGATAATGTCAGATCATCTTTAAGTATTCAGAGGCATCCAAGAAAGTCCTAAATATAATTCCAGGTAGCTCTGATGAATGGTCCAATAAATAATTCCTTTCGAATTATCTATACAGCATGGCATTACAGCATTTCAGGATTCCAGCATGGCTATTATTTCAAACGATCTGATGATTCCAAAGCTGATCATAAAACAGTTTTTTTCAACTCAAGATCTAAAATGGAACGGAAATAATTCTTATTTCCAGGTCTTTTATACAACTTGCAAATGGCACATTTCACAACAGGAAACGTGTCATATTATGACCCAGAATGCAATACTAAATGCGTCTATTTCATGGAATTTTACTGAAGAATGATCAACAGCTCTGAGCTTGAACCAAAGGTCAGTAAACATTTTCTTATTTGATTAATAGTACAACTAAACCCAACTTAAATATGACTCACTATTTGACACAACTTTAAAGTTGAGTCATAGGCCAAACGTTTAATCACACTATAGATTCCATATACATAACTCCGTAACAAAATAAAAATGTTGCTTTTAGAAAAAAGTTATTCCATCTCATTCAGATGCTAGTACGCAATAAAATACATGTTCCTCAAAGTGTCAACCTTACCATCCCAATATAAAGTTTTATAATCGATCCAATCATATATAATGCAGCGCTGAAACACTTATCAAATAGTCCCGTTCACTTCTTATGATGATATAGAAGTGATTCTTCTAGGGAAGTGCCTTTCAGAAACTCTTAGTTGTAAAGAACGAATAAAACTTTGGGCTGTCGGCAGTAATATCGCCAAAATTTAACTTTTTTAATCTTTAATTTACAAATAAAGGGAAAAGATATGATGAGATTATTAGGAGAGATTTATCATATTAACGATCACAGTTTATAACAGCTGTAATAAGTATCGTAAACTTAAAACGACGACCATTACATTTTCTTTAGTAAACTAAGAGGATAAATTCTCATTTTTGAACATCCATCCATGATAATGAGTGTTGATTGAACATTCATGCATGATAATGTTTGTTGATTGAACATCTATCCAAGATAATGTTTGTTGATTGAACATCCATCCATGAAAATGTGTGTTGATAATGAACATCCATCCATGATAATGTTTGTTGATAATGAACATCCTTCCATTATAATGTGTGTTGACTGAACATCCATCGATGATAATGTGTGTTGATTGAACATCCATCAATGATAATGTGTGTTGACTGAACATCCATTCATGATAATTTGTGTTGATAATGAACATTCTTCAATGATAATGTGTGTTGATTGAAATGCTGTTCAATACATGGATTTAGATATACACTATGTTCTACATGAAAACACTCAATGCTTCAAGCAATTCAGGATCTGAAAATGATTTTGAAATATTATATCTATGGAGAAATTGTAATCGAGATTTAAGGGAGTATACCAAAAAGGAAAAGGTCTCCCTTTAGAAGATAATTTAGGCAGATGGTATTTAATAGAATCTGAGGAAAATTATATTGACACCATTATCTTGGTATAAGGTGTATCATTCACCTGTTGTCCTGATGCAGATTTAGAACAAAATGCTAATGGGGGAAAATATTAGTGCATCTTTATGTAACTAATGAAGAAAATTAAAAATATATTAACTTGATTAAAAGGAGCATAGACTACATACAAATATTACTAGCGGATACTAATGAAGACTCATCATGTTCTTCCTGTAA
Source organism: Margaritifera margaritifera (assembly GCA_029931535.1). Taxonomy (NCBI): domain Eukaryota; kingdom Metazoa; phylum Mollusca; class Bivalvia; order Unionida; family Margaritiferidae; genus Margaritifera; species Margaritifera margaritifera. The sequence goes on along the minus strand of JAQPZY010001632.1, from coordinate 2,334,062 downwards.
TGATCATATTTTCCTTAAACTTTTTTTAGATGAGTAGAAACTATAGTATCGTAAGTTTAAATACGGAGGGATAAAGTAAAAAACTGAATGAAATAAAACAGAACCATTGGAAATCAAAACGAGGGCTTTGACAGTGTATATGAAAAAAAATATTTAAAAAAACTGTTGAAAGAAAGAAAGCATAATAAGATATATGTATGTATGTATGTATGTAGCGTTTTACGGCACCTCAACACAATAGTGGCCATATAGTGCGAGTTTGGCGAAGTATAAAATACTTCCTGTATGTGACAGTGAAGAAGAAAAAAATATTTTTTAAAAACTGTTGATATAAAGAAAGCTTATTAAGATATATGTATGTATGTATGTATGTATGTATGTATGTATGTATGTATGTATGTATGTATGTATGTATGTATGTATGTATGTATGTATGTATGTATGTATGTATGTGGCACCTCAGCACAATGGTGGCTATATGTTGCGAGTTTCGCGAAGTATAAAATACTTCCTGTATTTAATAAAATGGAACTAAAGTCAATGTAACATACAATAACCTAATTGTTAATGGTGGGACATTGATAACAAACAAAATAGATATTGATTAAACAGAAGTAAGAATGTTTTCTGTATGCTTAACCCTTATAAGAATAGAGGTTTAATGACAATATTAAACCCAGTCAAGTTGAAAAGGAATTATTTAGTGGGCTACTTACATCTGACGAATACGGCAGTCTTTAAAACTAATGGAATATGCAGAAATTCCAGACTCTGATGAATCCGCTGTAAAATTTAGAACAATGTGGATGGACCTCGGTAGAAGTGTTCTATGTAACTATGAATATACGTAAGAAAACTTAAATTTAAACTTTCAAACTATATATATATATATATATATATATATATATATATATATATATATATATATATATATATATATATATATATATATATATTAACTGTTGTCTTTAAAATTACCTCCGTAGCTTATTGAAGTCATTTTTTTTTTAAAGAAATGTTTTTCGAGTTCTAAAATATATTTAAATGATTAGTAAATTCAGTTGGAAAAGACGGACTTTGGTATGATATTATGCATCAACAAGAGGAAGAAAAAATATACATGGTTTATTAGTACTTATAGACTTAAAAAGAAACGATTTGATTCACTTGAATGGGATTTTTTAGGATAAACCCCACAGTCTTTCAGTTGTGGTTACTCGTTTTGTAGACTGCATGCCCAGTTCTTCAAGTATGATAAAATGTAAGCATTTAAATGTCATATGACTAGTAGAGGACGCCACTTGTGGGACGATTAGAGTGGAGTGGGGGGGGGGGGGCTCCATGCTAAATAGGGTCAAAAGATTATAGGTGTCTACGGAAATTTAACATAGGTGCCATCTTGGTTCATATGTTTTGTAACATTGTACGATGAGATGACGGTCTGCGCTCGAACTGGAATGCCGCATGGCGTCATACGTTTGAACATGTGTAGTGAGTCTGTATATTTGTAACAGTGTAGTATGTGTTTGGCAGGAAATGTGAGTTTGTCTGCCCTCTAAATGAAATGTCGTAAGGGAGTAATGTGTTAAATAAGGTACAATATTTCCAGGGATAAATAAGAAATTAACATGAGGTTTCTATTTTGAAAGGCATATTTTTTAACAGTTAAGCATGAGGCGACTGTCTACCCTCGAAAAGAAAGGCCGTATGACTACATACGTTTCATATGAGGAGGCTTTTTGTTTTTGCAATATATTGGTTCTATTTTTGATGGAAATGTAAGGAGGTTAGAGTTTGTCGACAGGGAAAAAGGAGGTTTGTCTGCCCTCTAAACGAACTGCTGTAGAGGAGTCCTAATTCAATAGGGTCGAAAGTTTATAGGAATAAGCGGGAAATTAACATGGGAAAAGTATTGGTCGAAAGTTTATGGGAACAAACGGGAATTTAACATGAGGTCGCTATGTTGAAAGGTATATTTTTTAACAGTGTAGCTTGAGGTGACGGTCTGCTCTCGAACATAAATGCAGTATGACGACATACATTTCACACGAGGAGTCTGTCTGTTTTGAACATGTTGGTTCTATTTTGGAGGGCAATGTAATCGGTTAGAGCTTGTTAACTGGGACTCTAAATTATATGACTTATTTTATTTTGGTTCATAACAAAACTAACTTCTTTATCTCCCCTTACCATCCTTTGATTTCACCTATAAAGTTAAAATCTCTATCCAATTTTAAAATATCCGCATCCCTACCTACCCTTTAAAAAGCTACCATCCTCATAATCTTTAAATGTCAATACTTAATTATCTACTATCCACCACCTAGTTGTCTAATATTCAGCACCCAGTTATATACTATCCACTAACCAATTATCTACTATCAACACCTAGTAATCTACTATCCACCTATCCACCAACCAGTTATTTACTATCCAGCATCCAATTATATAGTATCAACCAACTAGTTATCTACTTTCCAACACCTAGTTATTTACTATGCAAAGCCCAGTGATCTAATATCCACCAACCCGTTATCTACTATCTACCAACTGATTAACTACTATCAATACACAGATATTTACTATCCAACAATCAGTTATCTACTATTCAGCCCAGTCATCTACAATGTTCCTACCCTCAACTACTCTCCTATTTTTAAACAAAACTACCATCCCATGCACACAGCTTAGGATTTAAAAGAAGGGGTATAAATAAAGTTAAGAAAAAAAAATCTATGAGTGATAAATACACTCTCCGACTTTTATACCCCCAAGATCAATATATTTGTAACAGTTGGAATTTGTTTATATTCTAGGCATAGGGTGTTTTGGCAAAAATGTAATGTGCTGAAGTTAATTATGGTTTACTGTTGCTTAAAACCATCACACTAAAGCATGTGTTTATGTGTGTGAGCGTGCGTATGTGTGCGATAAACAGAGAAAGAAAGAAAGAGAGAGTCATTATTATTATTATTATTATTAATTTTTCATGACGTATGAGAGATGCAGACCCAAAACTGGTGTCCTGGGTTAAATAAGGTCAAAGTTTCATTCATTCAATTCGTAATATATCTCAAGAGCAATATTTTAAAAAATCAGCCGAAAATCTGAACATAGAAAATAATTCTAGCCAATGAGATTCCATTATTCTGACTGACTTATTTAAATCGGGTCAAAAATCATGTCTTAGATATTAAAGACACAGCACAAACTAATACCTATATCAGATTGCAGTGCATACAAATTAATTAATTTTGGAATCAAGATAAAGACTTTTTTGCACAGCTTTGAGTTTGTTCCATTCTTTTTCTTTTTTTCTTTTTTTTTGTTATTGTTGTTGTTGTTGTTGAAAACAGTAACATTAGGTAACCACCCACACATTTTATGTAATATCCATCCGTAACATATTAACATAAACATTACTCAATAGATTATACAAAATGTATTATTATTATTAGTAGTAGTAGATATAGTAGTAGTAGTCGTAGTAGTATTTGGTGATGATGAGAGAGATTTTGAGACAGTGGTATCTTAAGCGGGAACAGATACCATTATGATTTCAATCTAAATCATTCGATAGGAAACTCATGTGTCTGTCTGTATGTGTGTGTGCGTGTGTGAAACAGAGAGAGAGAGGTATGGAGAGTCACTATATATATATATATATATATATATATATAAGGCACGCATCAAATAGGAGAGATTTGTTAGGTTTATAACTTCAAGATGTAATGTCTAAAATCGGCTGATAGGTTTTCACAGGATGAGTCTGTCTTAAAAATGTAACAGTGTAACAATATTAGGAGGGAAATCACGGAAATTTAAGATGTTGAGAGTGGCGTGTTTTCGAATTTCGGTTATGAGGCCACATTTTATATAGCCAGTCAAGGAATGTACTTTATTACGTTTTTTCTACTTGTCTCTAAAAATGCAGAGTGATTCTGTTCATGTTTGAAAAGGTCAAATTAACAGTACATCCAAGTGAAGCAGCCTAATATGCCGATGTTTGTCAGAGAGAGAGAGAGAGAGAGAGAGAGAGAGAGAGAGAGAGAGAGAGAGAGAGAGAGAGAGAGAGAGAGAGAGAGAGAGAGAATATTTCTGCTTTAAGCAAGAAATCAAGGCATACAGAGACTTACGTTTTTGGTATATATTCAATTTAAATGAAACTTCAAAAACACATCACAAAAGTCAATTTTTTGTAAAAGTTAACAAGATTGAATTCAATCCATACACTATAATATATCTTTGTCCAAAGCGTAGATCTCATGACATCCCAAAATCCGGTACTTTACTTCTTTCATAATTATGCCCCAAAATAAATAATGAAATGGTTCTTTACATTTAACTTGAATCTGTACAAAATAGTGGTAAATGCACTAACATAGTTCCAAGATTCTGAATGAGCTCTTATAAGCTGTCCATTCACAAAAATGTCTTTTTGATGGAATAGTTATATGTTTGCCAAACGGAATAATCATATCGTTGCAATTCAGTCACTAACTCACACACTACACGTCGTGATGAAGTCTCTTCTTGAGGCGATACTTCTTTTAAAAGTTGTTCTATTCCTGTAAGTAATGAACTTTTTTCTTGGATTTTGTACCATGGAATGTTGTGTAACACGCCAACCTGGTAGGTAGAAGTCGTGGCATCCGAAGTCTTCGTTATGGATATGGGTAATAGATCAAAGGCTGACCTTTTAAACACTTTCAAACTATCAAGTATTCTTATAGCATTCAGATACCAACGGTTAAAACGCATATGTTGTAGAGAATGCAATTGTTCTTTGCGTTTCATTTGAATCTTGACAAACTCTCTGTAAATGCGTTCTCGCAGCTCCAAAGGCAAACTACGAAGCATCTCCACTTCTAAAGTATCCAACATGAAGATCATATTTTGAATAGAGCAAAGGAAGCTTGTCAAATCACATCAAATTACTCCATACAGTATTTTTTATCATAAAGGGAGAAAATGTTTATTCATCAGAAATTTTACGATAAGTCGTTCGTTATTTTTTATAAAAGTGACTAACATTCAGGCGTAGTAAAACACATTGAAGCGAAGGCTGTAGAAATGCTTGATAGCCAATAAACCACTTATCGGAAAAAAGGTAAATTACCTTCGTTTTTTCTTAGCATCAGTGTATCATTGTAAAAGCACATGAAAAAGACTCATTTTATGTCTAAACGTTTTGTATCTTAGGATTGCGTAGTCTACATTTATTCAAGAACATCTAATGATATAAAGAGCAATTTTACGGGTAAAAATTCCAGATAGCTATCGTTTCTTTATTTATTGGCTATTTACTATTCATTTTCAAGATAGAGGAAGTTAGATATATTGACAGCTTGGTTAGTGTTCAAAGTGTTGAGGGAATGTAGGTGGAGAAAAATATAAAGAAGAATAATATGCGAAAAGTCTAGACCACGGAAATTGATATAGAAAAAAAAACAACTATTTCCAGGCAGTAGGTAATGTCTGAGATTTTCTGGACCACTAGTTAATTTAAAATCATTTCTTCACTTTACTTTGCTTTACTGCATCATCAATTGAACAAAAGTGATTTGTGTTTAATCACACGTTTAACAAATTCGGTTTTGGCTGAACCGCTAGGTCCAGCAATCAACATATTAAAGGAATGGCGAAGATACAGGACCGCCCAACTTTGACGAGCTGACTTTTCGTCAAGCACTTTGAGAACAGAGGATGTAGCCATAACTCTCGAGTTGTGTTTAGAATTCTGACATTTCATAAATTATACAAGACATTTTATACATTTTATACATTTAATGTTTTCATAGTGTAACAGCAACAAAAAATGTCATATTGCAAAAACACAAAGTTCATGTCATTCTTTTCTATTATCAGTCACACACAATGTCTTTGGAATAAGCAGCAACCTCTTGTGTCTAAACATAAAATCCCGGACTTTTCCAGTCACGCACATCTTTCCAGTCCTAGATCTAGTATTGTAGTCAACGTGCTATACACACTTCTTAGTAAGTATGAAGAAAAGCTAAAGTACAACGAATGTCTATTGCACAAGGAGGTACACAACTCGTATTCATCACTGCTCGCACTTTTAACAAACTAAGTTTTTCGTATACAGATAAAGTTTTGGTGCTGATGTCTTTGCATGTACTGTTCATAAATATGCCACAAAGAATCTGCTGGTAAACGAAAAGCTTAAGAATTTTTTCTATCTGTCTGTAAAAATACTTATCACACACGAGCAAGGTAGAAGTGCTTACACCCACTATACCTACAAACATACGTATACACTGTAACACAAGAAGGGTAAGGGATTTAAGTTTAAGTTTTTGTGGAAGACATAAGCATACACAAACATAAAACACGTAGATTGACAATGATTGAAGAATAGTATCTCCGTTTCTAAGAGAATTGGGCTGTCCTGAAAAGGACGGTTGGGTTTTTGAAAAACGTTATGGACTTGACACCATCAACTGCAACATCCTTACACCTTTTCCACGTCCAAGACCGACTCTTCCTGTGGTAGTAGTAGTGGTAGTGGTTGTCATGACTGCCACTATACCTACAAACATACTTATATACTATAGCACAAGAAGGGTACGGGATTTAAGTTTTAGTTTTTGTGGAAGACATAGGTATACACAAACTTAAAACACATATATTGACAATGATTGAATAGTATCTCTGTAAGAGAATTGGGAGGTCATGAAAAGGATAGTTGGGTTTTGAAAAAGTTATGGACTTGACACCATCAACTGGATTTACAACTTTTACACGTCCATGGCCGACTCTTGCTGTGGTAGTAGTAGTAGTGGTAGTGGCTGCCGTGCCTGCTGACATATGTGTAGTGGTGGATTTAGGTGTTGGTCTCTTTCTCTTAGGTTTCTCCAAAAAAGTAGTAATATGGGGCACTCTTGGGTCGTAATGGAATTAACGCCATATGGTTACATTATATGGCACTCTGGGGACAAAGGGAAATCCTATGTTAAAATTGTCCAAAGGTTTAACATTGAGGGTAAATGGTAACATTGTTGGATGTGGTTGACCCTAATTTACGGGGTGTCACGACTAGGGGTAATGTAACAAAAGAAAAGACTCAAACAAGCTTTCAAGATTAAATACAAATATTTAATTTCCTAAAATATGAAAATATTTGAACAAACAATTAATGTGAAAGAATTAAAAATAAATTACAGTATAGAATATCGTTAAAAGTCCTAAATTGTTCTAAAGTCCCCTGATCCGGAAGTTTATCCAAATGTTCCGAATTAAACCTTTGTTGTACTGATGTGTTAATAAGAATCAAGTATATCCAAGTTTTATAAATTCCAAATAGTCCTTGTGAATATGGAATAACACAAGTTCTAGAAATGTTTCCGATAATTCCACGGAGCTGTATGATTATTAAAGTTTAAGACACAGTACTGAATCCTAAATGCACTGTATGATGATATATCACAAAAGTAGAATGTCCACACACAAAATGAACCAAATTCGTTTATGACCTCTCAATCCATTGTAGCTATGAAGAATGCTAAAATGCTGCTATAAATCCTATAATATAGTCTCTTACTACGCAGAATAGAAATAAAACCCATTACGTCTTTGATAAACAACTGGGTATTTCGAAATATTACAACCCTCTCCGAACCAATCAGAAACTAGGTTATGCGTGACAAAGTGCTGGTGCCCTGACATTATTAACAGTAAATAATGTATTGACTCTGAAATGAATCATAGAATGTAGGTCAGAAGTTCATACTCTCACGCGCTGGATCACATGACACGACTAAAGCTTTAGTGAAATATCGATCCAAATTACCGTATGTGTACTCACGGCAAGACGAAAGCTGTTAGACTAAGAACAGAGATCACAAACTAATAAACTTTACCATTATTAAAAGAAAAATGATATATAATTCCGTAACAGGGGCCTAACGGGAAATTAACTTGGAGATGGCGCTATGTGGTCATAACGGCAATTTGATATTGGGGGTATATTGTAACATTGTTAGAAGTAGTTGACCTCAAATGGGGGCTACATTGTTACATTGCTAGAAGTGGCTGACCTCAGATGGCACACATACTGTCCAACACGCCATGTGTAGGTACCTGCTGCTAAGTGGCTATATGCATATATCCAAGATTGATATATAAAGAATTACCTATACCTCAAATTATGTTGGCTGTGTTGATAAATTTGCATGTATTGTACTAATGCTGTAAATAGCTACAATTGAGGAAACCAGCTCATAATAACACTAAAATGTGTATGACTAATAGTAATGCTAAAATTACGAAATTGTCCCAGAATTTAACCAAGACTAGATAAATCCCGGTACATTAGATTAAATAGACCTAGACGAAAAGTAATACTAAAATTACGAAATTGTCTCTAACTCTAGCGGAGAGTGAAAAAATCTCGAAACATTAGATTAAATTGGGTTAGACTAAAGGTTGCACTAAAATTACTAAAATGTCCTGGAATCTAGCGGAGACTGAGAAAAATCTAGCACATTATATTCAAATGTTCGAGACTAAAAGTAGCACTAAAATTCCGAATTTGTACCGGACTTTAATGGAGAATGAAAAGTATCCGGAAAAATTTAAAAGGATGACCAAGACACTAAAATTTCGAAATTGAACTGGACTTTAGCGAAGACTGGAAATAATCCGGAAAAAATGTGAACAAAATTGGCCACTACTTAAAGTAACACTAAAATTCCTAAACTCATACGGACTTTAGCGGAGACTGAAAATATGTCTGAAAAGAATTTAAAATATGGTCGAGGCTAAAATTAATACTAAAGTTTCTAAACTAATACAGAATTTAATAGTGATTAAAAAGCGATTTCCACAAAATATACAAATTTAAAAAGTATTTTTTTATAAATTCTTAAGAAAAATTTAAAATTGAGAAATTAAAAAATTTACAGTTTTCTCACAAATAAAAAAACCAAAATATACTGAATTTCGCGAGACTGAAAAATGTCCAGACAAATGTAAAATTGCAATTTTGATTACAAATTGTGAAAATAAAATTTCAAATTTTAATAATTTTATAAAATTTTGAAAGATATGCATACAAGGTTAACAATTTCACACTGTTTGCAATGACCAACACCTCACACTTACTAACAAACGAAAAAGGTAGAGTGATCAACACCCAGTAATTTACTATCCAACACCCTAAATTTGCTATCCAACACCCCACACTTACCCATCCAACACACCATTTTTTGTTCCTAAAAGTGATTAAATATCCATACTACAAGAAAAAGATCAAGACAAGTTTTCTTTCATATATTCTTGTGAAATTAGAATCACAGTTAATGTTATAAAACACCACAAAGTCCACCTTTTTACTGTCTTTCTCTTTTTATTTTCTTTACTGGTATGGGTTCTTCCTCATTTACTGTTTCTTCTGCTTGTCTTGCCTTCTTGAATTTCTTAACTGGAATGGTTCTTCTGTTTCTGCTTCTGAATGATCATTCTCTTTGTTTTCATTTTTCTTGGAACACTTTGAAGGCCAGTGTCTTGTTTCCTGACATTGATAACAGGTATCTTTACCTTTGTCTCTCTATTCTCCTGTCTTAGAGGTTCCTTTTTTGACGATGAGGACATTCTAGAACCTAATATCCTTTTTTCTGACAGACATAGCAGGTATCTTGACTTTTATCTCGAGAGGAGTAGTCAGAAGTCTTGCTGGAAGTATACTTTCGAAAGACTCTGTAAATATCTGAAGAAAAAAAAATATACGATCACTCATGAGACTAATATGTAGAAGAAGGGGAATGAAATGACTCACACACACACACTATCATAAACAAGCAAGGGTTATGAGTGATTAGACACACTATGGCCACATAGATACCAATATATTATATCACAAAAGAGAATAAATGTGGTTAAGAAATTCGGTGCTTTTCTTTCTTTGCCATCGTAGAGGGTGTCGACCATTTTGATTTAAAACAAGTTTAAAGCTCGCACTAACTCTGAACTTGCTTTAAAAGTCAGTTTTTTCTTCAGTTTTTTTTTAAATTTTCAATTTTCATTTTCAAATTTGATTTTTCAAATGTCATTTTTAAAAAATTTTGTTCCTCAAATTACATTTTCATTTTCAAATTTACTTTTCAATTTTGTTTTTCAATTTTCATTTATCAAAATGTTCATTTTCAATTTTTTATTTTCAAATTCCTTTTTCAAATGTCATCTTTTTAAATTTTCATTTTAAATTTTTGTTTTCATTTTTCATTTTTTTTTCAATTTTCATTTTCAAATTTAGTTTTTCAATTTCAGTTTACATTTTTTTCATTACCAATTTTTATTTTTAAATTTAGTTTCCAAATGTTATTTTTCTAAATCTTTCAATTTACCATTTTTAATTTTCACTTCTCAATTTTGCCTTTTCAATTTTCATTCTTTCATTATTTTTTTAATTTTGATTTTCAATTTTAGGGTGGCAATTTTGCTTTGGATATAATTTTTTCTTGTGGTAAACCAAAAACGGACAGGGAGAAAGTAGCATTTTCTGTACAAGATTGAAAACGGTAAAATCTAAGTCTCATAGTCTTCTCTAGACATCAAACAGGACGGGTAGAAAAGATGGTATTCATTGTACATGGAGTGTTTGTACTTATTAAGAAAATAATTTTCTGTCTATCTATAAAAATGCGAAGGGTAGTACTGCTTAGACTATACCTATATGGTTTAAGGTTAACTATTTTGTGAAAGACACAGACATATACAGCCCTTTCCACAGTGTGTGTAAGCGGTGCGATTGTTTTGAATGTCTGAGGCATCACTGAGGGAAAGAAAAAATAAACACAGGAGATTTGGTTCGCATTGGTAAAACAAAACTATAAATTGGAAGATACGAACGGAGAAGTGTTAAAATGAACTTTTTATTTGCCTGAGTTACAATGAGTGACTGAGAACAATTGAAGAACCCTTAAAGTGGGAAATCGTCGACTTCAAGAAGTGAAAGTGCGTTGGAAAATGATATCCCCTAAGTTTTGATTCTTGGATTGCAGCTTCACAAGTCATCTACTATAAAAACAAGTAGAAGTGACCACCATGCCGTTAAACACAGCAACTACTTTTCCTTCTCAGAGTTCCTCTCTTCAAGAACTGCAAAAACAATTCCTGTGGGTGTGGTGTGGAGAAAGTGTCTCTAAAAATCAAATCGTCTTTTTCTATCAAATCTTTGTGGTGTATTGTGTCATTGGAGAAGTCATTGAAATTTTAGTTTGCAACAAAGAGAAAAACAATTGTGGACTATTTTCCTCTGCAGTTGTAATGACTATCTTCTCCCCAGTTTTCGTTGAAATATGCCGACAGTAACAACAACAACAAAGGTAGCTTTCTGCCAACGCCAGTGACAATTCTTCCAATCACAACAGTAGCAGATCTCTTTTGGAACATTTGGAAAAGCATTCTTGTTTGACAACGAGTGACTCTTCGGAGACCAGAACCATCGAACTATGAATTATCAATTTTATTTAACATTACCTAGTGAAAGTTCCATGTACGTGTTTCCCAACAACACATTATGTTGTTCCACAACCCAATTACCTCAAACCATACAATTTGATCATGAAGCTTATTGTGAAGTAGCTTTGGTAGAAATCATTGATCCCACTTAAGTCAAGAATGTGGTTGGAGATCAAACAACTTTCTTCGTCGAAATATTGAACGAACAAGTTCAAGAACACTTGGACAAAAATGATACTCTCATTTACGAATCCAAAACACCATCACAGATGAATATCTATTCCATGAGAATTCCTGCAGGATTTTATTTTCATGCTCAACATTGCGTCGAAATGATTTCTGCTATTTTCAACGACCAGTTTGGAAAAGCACTGGAGAAAATTCGTCGATGTGTACTGATCGAGTACCATAAAATTGCTCATCGTCTTCAAATGGATTTAGACGGCAAAATGCTGTATATCAGATTTAATCCAGTTCGTTTGTTATTTTGGGTGGAAACACGAACATAGCACCACATTCAAAAGTTATTCACAACAACGATCGATCATAGAAGTATTTTTGGTTCCCTATCGAACTGAACGAAGGACTGAATTTGATGTTTGGGTACTCGGATGTCGTCGTGTATAACGTCGTAGGAAACACGGCCGCTCCGTTCCTGAGAGCCACTCCTTTCAAAGTGGATTCTGCTTTTCCTGCTTACGATGGAGGGGGAAACACGTATCACGTTCACCGAGAATTTGTACATCGTTATTATCTTCCTGTCAGTAAATAGTATTTTAACAGTGTCAATATTAGTATAAAAGAAGATCTAGGATAAAATATTATATTCTCCAAAGGAAAAGCCACCGTGAAACTACATTTTCGAAAACGATTCTCCACTGAGTTGTAAAAACGGATGTATCCTATGTACCAAGACTGGCTCGACAACGAGGACATGGTTTAGAAGATATGTTAAAATCAGCTTTTCGTACCGTAGCACCCGAATAAAAACCGATGGTGACTCGATGATTGCATGCTTTAAAAGATTCAGCTTTGAAACAAGGAAAAGAGTTTCTCCAAAACTTACTCATCGACCAACAAAGTCCTAAAGAAGCCTTCATGAAAGCAGGAAAAAATGTGTTGCTTCAAACTCGAAAAGACCTTTTGGGTCGTCAAGACACCCCTATAAAAGTGCTTCACGCTTCTGGCGAAGGCATTAATTCCTCCTCTTCCCCAGAGCAAGGACAAGGCAGAAAGAGACACCGAAAACGCTTCAGACCTCAGAGACACGATCAGAAAAAGAATGATAAAAGAAAAAGCACATCTGTCAGAGAATTGGACGCTTTGATTACTAACTGAAAAAGAAAGGACAAAATGATGCACCGAGATTCTTGCGAATGTTCCAAGTCAGAACTCGATCTGTTTGCCATGCCACCAACGATGACGACGATGCAAGAATCCCAATGGGTAGAATTTCATCCTGTGTCATTTTTGACGACCTCGACACCTATCGAATTTGAAATTTGAAATCAAATGACAAACCGAAGATTTCATCGATCTGAATAGTAGGCACTTGTACCTGAAAGTACAGTTGTAAAAGTGGACAACAGCAATCCAGCGGAAGATGCCAGAGCAGCTCCCGCCAACAATTGCATGCATTCGTTGTTCAGCGAAGTGGATTTGTAACTGAATAACAAACTGGTGAGCAGCAGCATGGATACTTACCCTTACCGAGCTTACCTGGAAAATCTCTTGACGTACGGTAAAGAAGCCAAGAACACACATCTGGATGCCTCCGTGGTATGGAAATCTACCACATTGGATGTCTTTAACGACATAGCGTTGACAGAAGCTGACGATCCTCACATTGTTGGATTTAATGACCACCGAAAGAAAATCAAACAAGGGCCCCGTTTAGAAATGAGGAATCGTTTGCATTTTGACATGTTGTTGCAAGACAAGTATGTGTTAAATAGAGTGGATGTACTGAGACAGAATCTAAGTATTACCGTGTTCTATTTGATGAAGAATCTGACAATACTATTGAAATTAACAGTTTGAAAGAACTGATCCTAGACTATTAGAAAATAGATGGAACAGGAAGAACCTATGGAAATAACCGACGAGATGATGAGGATATTTATGATCCAGAACAAAAAGACAAAAATACAGTCATAATGTCAAGATGACCAGGACAAGAACAACGTTTAGTTTCCTGTTTTTCTGTTAGCTTGGCTGAAAGAATCACAGGTTTGGCTAGAGAACATTGTTATAGATGTCAAATCGATCGTCCTAGTCAGAAAGAACACGACAAATGTTTGATGATGAGTTCAGAAGAAAAGTTGGAAGAGTTTCTAGTTGAGGCATGGACTCTCATCTCAGAAGAGAGGATTCTGAGAAAGTGGTATAAAGACTTGCGTGACCATTCCTTACATCCACTGACTTCTCGGGAGATGAAACGCATCAAAGCTCTCTTGCAACCGAGTACAGAGCCTACCTGTTCATCAACTTACTTGAAAGAACTTTTCAAGGAAAAAGCCAGGTGTGAACTCATGACTTATAGACACACACCTGTTAAAAAAAATGGATACCTGAGAACTTCATTACATACTGACTCACAGTTCATACACAACTTCTTGGAATCCTGTGGTGTGTGCTAAAGATGAACGTCCCCATCGAAAACCTAAACATGTTCAAGCCTATGACATCAACACAGAGGACAGTCATCGACCAGGAATCCATTGGGTAGCCGTCTACTTTCCCAACGATCACAGTGTGAAATATTTTGATTCTTATGGATTACCTCCATTGGAAGACGACATCATTGACCTCATGAGAAGAAATGTTGCATCGACTTGATTCAATAATGTGAGATTGCAAGGATCAGATTCCATGGTGTGTGGACAATATTGTGTGTATTTTCTTCGTCAACGCAGACTTTGATTTTCCTTAGAACATTTAGTGACTTGTTTTGATCGCGAGTACTATAGAAATGATGATAAAATATAAAGATGGTTTTGTGAATATTATGACTATCTCTTTTCTTTAGCTCGTGAAAGTTGTTTGCATCGATGGCAAAATAACAGTGTCTTAGATTATTGGAAGTCAAAAGTCTGACTACATAACGTTGTCAACCTTGTAAATACGTTCAGGTTTAAAAATGTGTCCGTTTCGTAATCCTGTTTTGAGTTAGAGAAGCTTGTTATTATTATAAAACATTTTGATTTTTGAAATAAATGGCATTGTCTTGTTTTGTATTGATTGAAAACAAATTGTATTGACATGCTCTTTCATATTTCTCTCTATAAATCTTGTACATGTTTTTCTTCACGTCCGCGTACCGAATCGGCGGGATATTTTCCTTCACGTTTGTGCTTCTCCCATATCAATCGGTGCGTTCACCAGTCTTGTCACCCATGGTTTATTCGTCAACCACTAAATATGTCTCTAAAGATTGCCAGATTAAGTTAAGCCATGGCGCACATGCACCCGGGTCAGGCAGCACGTGATCCAGAAAAGCACGAACAGGAAGACGACCAACTTCTTAAACATGGCGCAGAACTTAGTAGAAAATGTCTTGCGCGAAGAAATAACTAAAGAGAAGGAAGACTTTGAGGAGAGACAAAGGCAACAGTAGAGGCAGCGACAACAACAGCAGCAGCAGCAACAACAACAACAAGATGGAGGAGAAGAAGTGTTCTCCTTCAAAAGAGGAGTCCCTGTGCTGTGGTGAAACCCATGGTGAGACGTGGCCATCCTGCTAGACGGTAAAATCCAGGACCAGTCATGAAAACAAAAGTCCTTTCCAGGGCCACACAGAACTCTGTAAAAGAGATATACTAATCATGTTGCCCAAATATTTCTGTTTGTATGTTTTGTGTTTGTTTGTGTATGTTTGTGTATATCTTTGTCTTTCCCAAAACAACTAAAAACTTAAAACCCCTTCCCATATAAAAACAAAATGTGTGCCTGTGGGGTATAGTGTGTTTTCGTTGGTATAGAGTGTTTTATATTTGGTGTGTTTGTGAATGTCTTTGTCTTTCCCCACAAAAACTAAAACTTAAAAACCCTTTATCCCTTTTCTTGTGTTTGTAAGTGTATAGTAGTGTGTTTATAAACACTTCCACACCTTGTATGTTTGTGTGTATGTAAGTATAGGGTGCGTGTATAAACACTTCTACCCTTTTTGTTGTATAGTAGGGGTGTGTGCTTGGATATTAATCAAAAAGTGGGTGCTGGAATGTAGAGTGTGTGTTTGGATTGTAATACAAAAGCTGGTGCTGGATAGTATATGTGGTGTTCTGGAATGTAATAAAAAAAAACGTTCCTGATTGCAGGGGTGTGTGTTTGGATTGTAGAGGTGTGTGCTGGTTTGTAGATAAAAAAAATGTAACATTACATTTTCCTTTGTCCACAGACTACCCCAATCTGACCTCAATTTCGAGAGCACTCAGGGGACAAAATGAATCCTTTATTATGTTTGTATACTTGTAATTATAGCGCGTGTGTGAATAAACACTCCTACCCTTTTCGTTAGATTGCAGGTGTGTGTGTTTGGATAGTAATCAAAAAGTGGGTGCTGAATTGTGGGAGTTGGGGTTGGATAGTATTCAAAAAGTGGGTGCTGGATTGGAGGTGTGTGTTTGGATAGTAATCAAAAGGGGGTGCTGGATTGTAGAGATGTGTTGGATTGTAGAGGTTTGGATAGTATTAAAAAAGCGGATGCTGGATAGCAGGGTGTGTGTTTGGATAGTAATAAAAAAGCGGGTCCTGGATAGTGGAGTGTGTGCTGGATAATAAAGGTGCGTGTTGAATTGTAGATAAAAATGTTAACATTACATTTTTCCTTGTCCCCAGACTTCCCCATCTGACCTTAATTTCTAAGGCAGTCCGGGGACAAAATAAATTCTATGTTCAATTCCCCTTGTCCCAGACTGTACCATCTGACTGCAATTTCTAGAGCAATGTGGGGACAAGGTAAATAATATGTTCAATTCCTCTTGTCCCCAGACTGCCCCATCTGACCTCAATTTCTAAGAAAATCTGAGGACAAAATAAAGCCTATGTTAAATTCTCCTTGTCCCCATGTAAACCTATGAAGAATTTCAACGTAGGATTTCGCCTTGTTCCCAGAGTGCCATATAATGTAACCCTATGGCGTAATGTTAATTCACGTATGTCTCCAGATTGCTACTTATTACTACTAATGTCTTGTAACACACTAACAGTTTTGTTTTCACTCTCTTCCTTCTGTTTACTGTTCAAAGTATTCCTCCTCTCCTCTTGTTGCTTTCTCTTATCCTCTTCTTGCTGTAGAATAAATGTATGTTCTCACCATTTTGGCGTTACAAAAAAGTCTCTAACTCTTCTCTTTTTTTGTTTCTTTCTGAAATCATTAGACACTGGTAATGATGGAGAAGGAGGTGAAGAGGGTACTGTTAACAAAAATTCTTGCAAAGAAGATAAGAAATTGCACAAAGACAAATTGAAGTAATACTCTTCAAGAAGAATATTCGCTACAACAGCATTAGTCATGCTATCACTCTGATTATAAAAAGTATTTACGGCAGGAGCACCCCAAGACAAAGTGCTAATTTCATCCATGTTATACTATTCTAGAACTCAACAGTAAGGGTACATCGTAGTAACGCGTAGAAACGCTCATGGGTATGTAAATATATATATATATATATATATATATATATATATATATATATATATATATATATATATATATATATATATATATATATATATATAATTTAATTTGCTGCACCATGAAAGAAACGAAATATGAATTTTGTTTTATGAAATTTAAATATTTTGTACCCTGAAAGAAAAAAAAAACCTGGATTTTTGTTGTTTGTTTTTTTTTTATTGTGTCTCTGTTGTACCATGAAGCAACACGAACTTTTTAAAAACAAATTGTAAATGTTATTCGAAAGACTGGGGCTATACTATTCTTCATCACAATTCTAAGGCCATCGATATCTCTGCCACGAAATATGCACTATCTTGAAAATGAAAAGTAACTCAAAATAATCAAACGGCTTCCAATGGATAGTAGATAACTGTGTGCTGGATAGTAGATATATGGGTACTGGATAGTAGATAATTTGTTTGTCGCTAGTAGATAACTGGTTGGTGGATAGTAGATAAGAGGGTGCTTGATAGTAGATACGTGGTTGGTGAATAGTAAATAATTGTTTAGTGGATAGTAGATAAATGGTTGGCGGATGGTAGATCACTAGGTGTTGAGAGTAGATAATTGGTTGGTGGATAGTATATAACTGGGTGCTGAATATTAGACAACTATGTGGTGGACAGTAGATGATCAACTATTGATATGTAAAGATTATGAGGATGGTAGTTTTGTTTTTTTAAAAAGGAGAGTAAATAGGGATGCGGATATTATAGAATGGGGTAGAGATTTTAACTTTATAAGTGGAATCATTGTGTGGTAAGTGGAGATAAAGAAGTTACTTTTGTTTTGACGCAAAATAAAATAAGTCATTTAATTTAGAGTCCCAGCTGACAAGCTCTAACCGATTACATTGCCAACCAAAATAGAACCAACATGTTCCAAACAGACAGACTCCTCAAGCTGCAATGTGAGCAGACCGTCACCTCAAGCTACACTGTTAAAAACATACATTTCAACATAGCGACCTCATGTTAATTTCCCGTTTGTCCCCAAAAACCGTCGACCCTTTGTCCCTATAAACTTTCGACCATTAATTTTCCCATGATAATTTCCAGTTTGTTCCTATACATTTTTGGACCATTCATTTCCCATGTTTATTTCCTGTTTGTCCCTACTAACTTTCGACCCTATTGAACACAGGACTCCGCTACAACAGTTCGTTTAGAGGGCAGACAAACTCTCACTTTCCCTGTCGACAAACTCTAACTCCTTACATTTCCATCCAAAATAGAACCAATATGTTGCAACAAACATACCTTTCAAAATTTAAACCTCATGTTAATTTCCCTTTTGTCCCTGGAAATTGTTTACCGTATTTAACACATTACTCCCTTACGATATTTCATTTAGAGGGCAGAAAAACTCACATTTCCTGCCAAACACATGTTACACTGTTACAAACAGACAGACTCACCACACATATTGAAACGTATGACGTCATACGGCATTCCAGTTTGAGAGCAGACCGTCACCTCATGACACTGTTACGAAACCTATGAACCAAGATGGCGCCTATGTTAAATTTCCGTAGACACCTATAATCTGTTGACCCTATTTAACATGGAGCCCCGTACACCCCGTTTTTGTCTTACTTTGTAATGTTTCATCCACCATCAATTCGCAAAAATAAAAATCGTCTTTTTGTCTTTTAATATTTTTGTACAATTTAAATTAGCAAATTTTTGGTACTTAAGGTACTATAGAAAATGAAAATATTTTTATCGATAATTTTTTGTACCACTCATAAAATAATTAATAACTAGTGTACGAAAACTACATGCATTAAAGTAAGTAGTATTTTATAAGTGGCAACTAATTCATGGATTATTTTAAACGAAGAATGTTTATTAAAACTAATATGTGCATGATATACATACATAATTATTTGTATAAGTTTGTCTCAGCATTAGCATTCTTGTTTACTTTTTAATATTAATACAACTGAGTTTTTATTGCTAAACTAGGTTACAATAACTAAGTCAGATAAACTCGATTGTTAGAAAGGTGATTTTGATATGACAACATTGTCAGAAGTGAATTCATTCTGGGCTTACTATTACAGCACACCGTGAATTTTATCAGCCTACACGTATCTGGACCAACCGCCTTGACTACCTATGGAGTGTAGGAATATGTAGTCCCATGATATCATATTGACAGGTAATTGGCTGGAGATTTAGTAATCAATAAATGTATTGATGATGAAATAAATTTCAATCATATGATATATTTTCTGTCAATAAGGACCTATATAAAAGAACGGCTGAATATTGGACTGTAAAGTTCATAAACAACGCCATTTGACATATACATTATGCATTCATATACTATATACTTTTATTTTGTCTGTGTATTGTCGCTATCCTTCAGCAGCTCTTATTTTCTGGGAGGAACAATTCATTGGATGTCGCTACCTTCACCTGAAAATGCGGTAAGTTAAAATCATATATATATATATATATATATATATATATATATATATATATATATATATATATATATATATATATATATATATATATATATTTCTTCATATCATGTAAATATGAATCCTTTAAATTAAGGACAAAAATTATAAAATTGTTTTCTACCATAGAAATTCACTGTAATACACATTCTTCTGGAATATTTTTTTTAAAGATTTCTAGTCAAAAGTAGTTTTAGAAAATTATTATGCAACATGCATAAAGTTGACAAAACATCAGTCCAGCCAAAATCTTCTCCATTGTATAGATACTAGTCTATGACTTATAATGATATAATTTACATACTTTTCAAAAGAATAGTCAGCACAAATTTACTTTGTAACCAACGTAGAAGCATTTTATAATATGTCAAACAATCTTAATTCTACAGCTTGCAAACTAAAGGTATCATATACAGAATTATTTGATTTGAAAAAAAATTACATTGGCATGGCACGATCTGGCTTTAGGTGAATTGCAATTCAATTCAAGCTGCAAAAATAAAAAAATATATTGAATACTTATTATAAAATTACTTCGTCTGATAGGATGGAAAATGTCAAAATATAACAAATTGTGGTAGTTGTTGCACAGCTGGTACCCACATATCAATGTTCAGCATTGTTTCCTACACGTTAGGGTGATGTAAGAGATAATTTATCAATGTTTCACATAATCATATACACACAAAATCCACATATTATATTCAAGAAATCATGGGGAGTTTTGTTTGGATTTGCTGGGACTTAACCATCAATTAAAATATACTTGACATAAAATGAAAAACAATCCTCATTTTTCAGGTGACAAATAATCCGATTATATAACTGTGTAACATGCAGAACATACATTAGGCTGTATATTCATAAACATCTACATGTGGTAGTGAGTAGCTGAATATGTCCGAAACCTGTACACTTGATCAGACGATCTGATTCTTGTGGACCCAAGCTGGCGTTTTGGTTTACGTTACAATTGCTGATATTTTATACTAAATATGAGTTTCTGTGACCTCTATTTTTTTTGTTTTTAATGATAAAAATCGGGACCAATTTAGTGCTCAATGTAAGCAAGTTAATATTTTTAAATTGGGTTTTAACGGCACTTTCAATACATTATTTGCTATATTATGCCGAGGAAATGGGAGCTAAGAGCCTTTCCCAAGGACACACCGAGGCAGTCGACTCAGGCTGGCCTGGTGAGTTTCGAACTCGCGACACTTAAATTGCGAGTATGACGCTCTACCAAATGAGCTACCGCAGCTACCGTAGGCAGATTGAATACTGTACTTAATGCGTTCACTTTTATAGTCATCTGTGAATTTATACGCTTTAATTACTTCCATTTTCATGATGTATTTTGACAAACAATTGTCTTCGTTTATAAAACTATGTGGTTCTTGAAGCTCTTTTGTTATAAAACCTTGGTGTCTTATGAATAAGTGAAGAATTAGCAACACTTTGTTGACCTCCTTTAAAAAGTCTTCTGGACAGCAAAATATGTTAATGGAATTAAGAGCACCACAATTCAGATTATGGTAACTGGTTATCCATACGCTTTTTTTAACAATGAAAAATTCTTTGATACTGAACGCGTTTTGGGACTTGATTCAACAGATGTCAAAATTAGAAAAGGAATGGACTGAATTTTTTGAGTTGTAATAGAAATCAGAACTCTTGTACGATGATTTAAGCTTGAATCCCACTTCAAAGTAGACCTAGTAAGAAAGAATAGACTCACCGAGGCCTTTTTGATTGTATGAGTCATAAATAGATAAATGAAACATCAGAAATATTTGTCACTAAAAATATGTATATTTTTTATTTAAAAATGTGTTAAATAATTACAGACATTAACTTAATTAATAACAGTCATTCACTTAAAATACCCATTTTAAAGTGCACCGTGAACGACACAAGCATTGGTTAATGTTTACCTTTGACAAATACTTACCATGTGTCAGTGATAAGTATTAACTCAGCATTTTTGCTCATCGCTTTGAAGTCAATCATAACATTACTTTTCGCTTTTTAAAGTTTCTTTCACAGTATAATCTTTCACCCTTCTTTCTGATTAATGTTAGCTGTGGAAAAAATGTGCACGCGATATTGCGAGGAACCCACTTATCATGCAGGATCTAAGTTCTGCATTTTATTAAAGACGCGCTATCCTCTCGTTTTATGTTACAAAAGCAACTCGAATGATGATGGTCCGATTCTGTGACCATTAACATTAAGATTTTGTACAAAAACAATGAAAAATGTAAATCCAGGAGGCTGTGGGTGTTGATGTGTTTGAATGCAATTTATGCAGAATTGACATCACACCTAATGCAAAAGGCGGTAGCAGCCGATAAAGTCATATGGTCTATGTGACGCCCTTTAACACAGAGACAGGGCATCGAATACAGAATGTTGCAAATATATCATTTTTGAATGAATAATCTTGCAGCTGATATATCTCTCAATCATCATGCCCATAGGTGTGTGTGTGTAAACTTCTTTATATTTACAATTTTAGAACTTTACTGTGACGTTAAACCCTAAAACGTACATAATGATGATATATCATGACCTTTAAATGATCGACCTGCGTACTTGTAGGTCAGTGCACCAGTGGTTTACACAGTGTTGATCAGTAATGGTTTTTTTTATGGATTTAACGCCATTTTCGAGCACATGACTGGCTATACATGGCGGCCAGTACATTTGGTGGAGGAAGAATCCGGAAAACCCCCGGGAAGAACCACCGACCCACAGTAAGCTACTGGCAAGCTTTGTCACATAGCCACGTTGGCCGAGCCGAGACCCGACCAACGCGGACAGAGGTTAGATGTCAGTGATCTGTAATGGCGATCGCTTTAGACCACTCGGCCACCCGGGGCCCCTGAATTAGTAATGGATAGAGGTAAATGGTGTGAAATTAGTTCAAAGGAGGTAAATGGAAGAAATAAATACAAAATACAATATAATACGAAACAAGTGCATATAAGTCTTTAAATATGTATATTATGTAAGAAATATTTCATAATTGTATTTTCCTTAACGGATCGCATTAAAATTATCATATTCAGGTGTTCCCACTGACTGTACTTTTTTCGATCTAGTAAGTCACTTTTAGTCAGCAAAAGAAATATAATCTAGATTGTTTTAACCTTTCCCAGGTGGAAATGATCGAATATATCTTCAGCGATCGACGTGGATGAAGTTCAAGGTCATTCGGTGTCATCTTTCTTCGCCAAAATTATCACTAAATAAACTGTTAAGTAAAAGGATTCTTTTTATAAAACTACCACATCGGTCAATAACAATATTTAATGATTACAAAATAACAAGGACATAAGCAGCAACAACAACAACAACAACAACAACAACAATAATAATAATAATAATAATGTGGAAGGGGAGTAAGAAGAAAAGAGGAGAATGCTGACCACTCGTGCTAATTTTTACTGTTATTTTGCAGAGCACAAGTTTACCATAAATATCTTTTGCTAAAATTTCATATATAGGATTATTTCTAAACGCTTTAATATTTTACATGATTTTGAAGAAGTTAATTAGGCCTTATTCAGATGAAAGCTGGTGATATAAAGATTACAGAGCTGAAACAAAATAAAACTTGAAAGTTTATTCAATCCATTTGATATCGGGTGTCTGAACTTTCTTAAACTTCATATGGAATTACAGATGATGTAGGTGATTATGGCGATGATAATGATGATAATAAAGAAGAAGGAGCAATGGATTTTTACTAAAATATTTTGATTATATTTGCATTATCCACTTCGTTATTGAGGATTTTACTGAAACCTAATTTTGTACCGCTTTTCGCCCTAAGACGTAGACAAAACCCCTTACCACCAGACACAGAGAGCTAAAACCCAGAAAAAATTTCATCCTGCCTGAAACGATGGCATTACAATACCTTTTCAGTCTACTGAGTCATTCTACGCTAAACAACTAAAAGCACGTGTTCATCCAAGAAAATATAAACACCATGAAGTCATGCTGATATTTCGCCATACATGGAAATTGAGCTCACATTTTTATTTGGCGCATTCTGTCTGCGAACTGTCTATCCAAGTATGTTTCTTATTTTTCTATTTCTTTTTCTCTCTATCGCATCTCCTATTTCGTTCAAAACGATTAGATTTAGTAAGGTTACTGACACAGTTTAGGTGTACCGAGCAGGAGCTTTTATCGTTAAACATCGTATGCAAGACAAATTGAAATGGAAATCAAGTATTTTTCTCATGGTCGACCAAAAATTTTTTTTTTTAAAATTTAATAACGTTTACTTCTTAACTTCTCACTTTTAATGATTCTAAAAAGGACTAAAGTTAGTAACGTTAAGACAGCTAGCAAATAATACAAATCAAACTTTTCTTTTCCTGAGGTTGAAAACTGCGGGTAGTATCTTTTTAAATTGTCCTTTAAAACGTGTATCACAATATGAGAATATACTTTTCATATCTGTAGGTTTTGTCTTATTTTACTAATTGATACAAGTCCACAACTTTCTTTCTTTGAGTGTAGATCAAAGATTCTATAACTAATTCTTAATTTTATTGATTCTTATAACTCTGTTTGACACAATGTACATGATCTGGAGTTTTCAAAATTGTATAACTCTATAGACTCAACACTATATAACTGTATAGACTCAATTCTATACAACTATACAGAGTCAATACTATATAACTGTATAGACTCAATACTATATAACTGTATAGACTCAATAATATATAACTGTATAGACTCAATACTATATAACTGTATAGACTCAGTTCTATACCACTATACAGAGTCAATACTATATAACTGTATAGAATCAATACTATATAACTGTATAGACTCAATACTATATAACTGTATAGACTCAGTTCTATACAACTGTAGAGAGTCAATACCATATAACTTAACAGACTCAATTCTATGAAACTGTATAGAGTCAATACTGTATAACTTTATAGTCAATACTGTATAACTTTACAGACTCAATACTATATAACTGCATAGAGTCAATACCATATAACTTAACAGACTCAATACTATATAACTGTATAAAGTCAATACCATATAACTTAACAGACTCAATACTATATAACTGTATAGAGTCAATAATAAATAACCTAATAGACTCAATTCTATATAACGGTATAGAGTCAACACTGTATAACTTAATAGACTCGATACTATGTAACTGTATAGACTCAATTTTATATAACCTAATAGACTCAATTCTATATAACGGTATAGAGTCAACACTGTATAACTTAATAGACTCAATACTATATAACTGTATAGACTCAATTTTATATAACCTAATAGACTCAATTCTATATAACTGTACAGAATCAACACTGTCTAACTTAATAGACTCAGTATTTATATAACTGTATAGAGTCAATACTGTTTAACTTCATAGTCAATTCTACATAACTTAATAGAATCAATTCTATATAACTGTACAGAGTCGATACTGCATAACTGTATAGAGTCAATACTGTATAACGTAATAGACTCAATACTATGTTACTGAATAGAGTCAATACTGTATAACTGTACAGAGTCAGTACTACATAACTTAATAGACTCAATACTATATAACTATATAGACTCAATACTATATAGCTGTATAGAGTCAATACCACATAACTTAATAGACTCAATACTATATAACCGTATAGAGTCAATATTATATAACTGTATAGACTCAATTCTATACAACTGTTTAGAGTCAATACTATATAACTGTATAGACTCAATACTATCTAACTGTATAGAGTCAATTCTATATAACTGTATAGAGTCAATACTGTATAACGTAATAGACTCAATACTATGTAACTGAATAGACTCAATACTGTATAGCTGAATAGAGTAAGTACTACATAACTTAATAGACTCAATACCATATAACCGTATAGACTCAATACTATATAACTGTATAGACTCAATTCTATACAACTGTATAGAGTCAATACTATATATAACTGTATAGAATCAATAATATATACCCGCAGAGACTCAATACTATATAACTGTATAGAGACAATACTATATAACTGTATAGACTCAATACTATATAACTATATAGACTCAATACTATATAACTGTATAGACTCAATACTATATATCTGTATAGACTCAATTCTATATAACTTAATGGAGTCAGTTATATACAACTGTATAGAGTCAATACCATATAACTTAACAGACTCAATTCTATGAAACTGTATAGAGTCAATTCTGTATAACTTTATAGTTAATTTTATATAACTTAATAGACTCAAGACTATATAACTGTATAGAGTCAATACTATATAACTGTAGAGAGTCAATACTATATAACTGTATAGGGTCAATACTATATAACTGTATAGAGTCAATACTGTATAACTGTATAGAGTCAATACTATATAACTGTATAGAGTCAATATCGTATAACTGTATTGAGTCAAATAGTGTATAACTGTATAGAGTCAATACTGTATAACTTTAAAGAGTCAATGCTATGTAACGTAATAGAGTCAATACTATATAACTTAATAGACTCAATTCTATATAACTGTATAGAGCCAATACCATATAACTTTACTGAGTTTATACTGTGTAACGTAATGGAGTCAATACTATATAACTTTATAGTCAATTCTATGTAACTTAATAGACTCAGTTATATATGATTGCATAGAGTCAATACTGCATAACTTTACAGAGTCAGTACTATGTAACGTAATAGAGTCAATACTATATAACTTAATAGACTCATTTCTATGAAACTGTACAGAGTCAATACTGTATAACTTAATATACTCAGTACTATATAACTTAACAGAGTCAATACTATATAAATTTAAAGAGTTAATACTATAATAACTTTATGAAACAAATAGGATGAGTTCTATCTTTGTTGTCATTATTCAATGACTTTCAATGTTTCTATGATATAAAAGCAAATTTAAGATTATATTTCTTATATGACAAAAATTGCTAATTTTCTTTAAAAGAAACAGTAAAATAATGTATTGAAATGATATTAAAATACATTCATATGCCACGAACTTTAGGCTATGATGTAATTTTAATCTCATAACATCATGTATCTTGGAGACTTTAAGATATGTATCATGCAGATTATGAGATAAATATCATGGCGACTGAAATGTGTATCATGGAGTCTTTGAAATATGTATCATAGAGGCTGATATATGTATCGTTGAGAATACGAGATATGTATCGTGGAGACTATGAGACATGTATCATGGAGACTATGAGCTATGTATCATGGAGACTATGAATTATGTATCATGGTGATTGTGAGATATGTATCGTTGAGAATATGAGATATCTATCATGGAGACTATGAGTTATGTATCATGGACACTATGAGCTATCTGTCATGGAGACTATAAGATATATATCATGAACACTGAGTTATGTATCATGAAGATAAATGTGACATGTATCGTAGAGACTGAGATATGTATCATGGAGACAAATGTGATGTGTATCATAGAGAATGAGGTATGTATCATGGAGACTACGATATATGTATCCTGGAGACTGAGGTATGTATCCTGGAGACAAATGAGATATGTATCATGGAGACTGAGATATGTTTCGTTGAAAATATGAGATATGTATCATGGAGGCTATGAGATATGTACCAACGAGACTATGAGATATTTTATGAACTTAAATAATAGAAGTATGAGATATAGTTATTTATGAAATGATGATTAACTATTAATTGCTTCAAGGTAAAGCAACAATAATTAAGGTATATATAGGGTTTCCTTCTCTGATAGATATTAGATGATTTGTAATCAAGAAGAAACTCTCGTACAACCGATACCATATAGTAATGTTCCTTTGTCTCTACATATCATATTTTTGGTATAGTTGAGTATGGTTGTTATTTTGTCTATATAGGAATAAATTCACAATTGATGGAATTGAATTTTCTGCTCTCTAATTTTAAAACTTCTACATGTTTCTGCTTCAAATTTTATTTTCTTTTATAATGAAGCCTTTAAGATGCACACATTCCAATTAAATAACTGAGATTATACATTATCTTCCTTTTGATTCATTAGATAATATCGATATTTTAGTCTGAGGTAAAGTAACTAGAGAGGACGAAAAGTAAGTTTAAATATATACCCCTTGAAATCTTCTATTCTTGAAAAAAGATTTGAGAAATTCCTCTGATTTAAATGTTTGTCAAAAATAAATCAATACACTTAGATTTGAATATAAGGTATTTTGGCTGATTGTTATATTTGTACGACCTTCTTAATGTTTCGAAAAAAATGAGTGTTGCCAATAAAGTAATAAGAAAGGTATTCAAAGTCTCAAAGTGATTCAATACTTTGAATCAAAACTTGCACGGTAATTCTACATACAGCACGAGACCTGTAAGTTAGTCTGATCATGAAAAAAGTCAAAACACATCTTCTTACAATGAGTAATATAATAGAGAAATTTCTACCAAAGACATAGTTTCCTAGCAATATCAACATCGTTATATTTTGGACCATCCTCCAACTGTTAAACTCTGACCCTGCTTACATTTACAAGTACGTCGATGAACTTAAAATTCATGACTGAAATTTATAAATTAATATGTTACTTGTTAAATATAAATGGTTTCAAAGAAGTAGGTCTTTCTTTCTTCTAATACCTTATTTTCTAATGAGGAAACATGTTTACCTCTTCACATGCGGAGCACGTTCCATGTGCAGACCACAGTTGTTTGTCAGTTTGTATAAGTCAATGAACATCTTGTCGAAAAAAAATCAATTTATCATTATTCCTTTTCAATGTTTGATCTAATTGTCAAATTATAACAGTATGGAAATTTCCTTATTGCATAGAAATCAATAGGTGGTTTTACAGCTCGCACGTGCATGTCCTCGTGATCAGGCCAAAGATAATAATGTAATTATTTGTATCATCCACGTGTTGAATTATACCACATGGTGTTCTTGACCTGTCAAACAAAATACAATTTTGAAGTAAACGTGCTCTACATGAAACAAATTATTTCACAGACAAAGACGGTTTTTGATAGAAAGTATTTTATTTTTCATTACGTTTCTGAATTGTCAATTTAAAGCTGCTCAGTACGTACTAAATTAACACCTTTGACTAAAATTTCTATTTTAGTCATCTGCTGGTGATAATATTTCCATAGTTCCCAAAGATATCATGAGTTCTATGTTGCGAGTACAAGAAGCAAGTCATAGTATTTACTTGATTTCAAAGCAAAGTGGTGTACTCACTCAAAACCAATTTAATTAAAAGTAATATCTCCGACATAACGGAGGTGTACCGGACACAGATACGAGGTCGTGTTCTGCGACAAACTGCATTCAGAACAAATCGTTCCTAAAATTCCCGGCTAAAGAAATCAGACCACAGTTAAAAGCTGCGATTTCAATGGCAATCGCAATGGGGGCAGCAATGATTGGTGACAATACTCCAATCCCCGCCACACCGGTGCTCAGAGACACAGCCGTCAGTGCGGTGTCAATCACATCCACAGCGTTTACTGCGCGCTTGCAATTTTTATATAGTGCGCGCCGCCGTTCAGCCTCTGCCCGTATACAGATTTCAACCTCGCTGATCTTTTGGAAGCGAAAGTCATGCGGGTCTTAGATTTTTTGATATAGCGACATTATAATTCCTCTATAAGCAGCGTGATATAAATGTTTAATTTATCTGGAAGGGTGGGGGGTTAGCACATCTAACCTGTCGACATGGTGTGGAGGTAAGACGGCGGTGATGTAAAAAACGGCAACAGTATGCTTAATACCACAAGATCTGGAAATAACACCATCTTCAACATGCTCGCCAATCAAGTCTTCCTGAGGGCAGTACTTTTGGCTGTTGTTCCGACATCAAAATCTCAATTAACCCTAGCTGCTCGTGGGTTGGCTTAGGATGCTCTGGGTAGCCTCGGTGCTTTATATCCATCTGCTTTTCATCCTCGTTCCACCCCAATCTGAATCGGGACGTGTCAACTCCAAGTTGGCGCAGATACTCTCGCACCAGTGGCTTGTATTCCTTGTTGATTGTTGATGTCACGCACGTTTTGTGCGAGCTGCACCAATACTCCGTCGTCAATTTCTGGATTGGCAGGCGGCACCAACGATTCGTGTTCTTTGTCTATGTCTGGTCGCTCCCTCATGGCTTTGTTTTTTCGCATTTAAGCTAAGTATAGCGCGAGTTCTAATTGCAAAAACCGAAGATGGTTAGAGTGACTGAGAATCCTGATGCTTGTGAGTTCACGTTGAGACCCTGACAATTGATTTTATCTCCAGCGGCAAACATAGACGCAAAGCTGCTTGTAAAGCTTTCGCGTGACACGTTTGTCGAAACGACAGACTGATTACTGTTGTCATTATGTGTCCGTATGACTCCGTTTACACGGATTGAAAGCGTTGTCCACGTTACGCCACCACGATTCCCATGGAGGTTAATGAAGTGAAAACAGGCGCCCAGCACGGTGACAGTGTCGTTGTTGTAGCTGAGGGTAAAACCACAACGTTCTGATAGCTTTACGTTGAATCCCAGCGTTAGTAACCGGATGCATTTATTTCGGTAATTCCGCTAACCCACGTGATATTGTCGGTCGTTAAGAAAATGACCTTTAAGGCGACAACAGTAACAGCGCTTGAGCTGGCCGTGCTACCACTGCCCGCCTTGTGGTCAAGAGGTTTATTATCTAGGGCGGTATTAAACGGGGGCGATGGTCCAACGGCGCTTGCAGCGCGGTTACTAAAGAATCCAGGACCGTTAGACTCATAGCATGCAAGCAATCACTTTTTTGTGCTAACACTCACTTTTCTTTAATTTCAAGGTTGATGGTGCACTCCAGCATATTAACCGGCGAATTTCTTTCATCTAAGATGCGTATCGAGAGCTTCTGGATGCTGCCGTCACACAGTCTACATTAACGTGGCATTCCACAGAAGACACCATGGGACTCCTCATAGGACTCACCACCCACACAAATATCTTGTAGAAGGGTGCTGTTGTTTCCTTCAACAATATTCCCAGCTGAGTTTATTTGTTCGAGGTGGACATAACGCCGCGGGACTTTGATAAACGCCGGGGCATTTGGTGTCGTGTGTGTGCCAGCTTTGTACAACTCGGACGATTTGAATCATTAGATGAAACTAAGCTTGCTGAGAAAGGGCATAAAGTTTAGGTCAGTGACCCGATCGGTCGCCGCGTTGTAGTTCGCAGTCATTCCAGTAATGGCAGCCCGTATTACTTTCTCGAGCGTGTCCATGCTATAATACCCGTTGGGAATGGTAACCGTAACCGGATCTTTGGTTGAAGTCGTTTTCACTATAAATCTGTTGTTGCCAAGCGAAGACGAAATGTTGTACCATCTTGGGCTGAACCAAATCTCTCGAAGCGCTACCTTTGTACTGGCACTGGTGTGGATCACGTGTTCTAGAGCCACCGGCCCAACTAGAGGATTAATCAATACAACATTCATTGTCAGTACCAGCATTAGTGCGGAGCGGTGGTATTGCCACAAGTATTTCGCTTTAATAGCGAAGGGAAATACAGTGTTATCGTCTTTAACGATTCGAAAAGAGAGCGCAGACCCACGACCTGTTGCTCAACCTCGACGTGTTTGTGTCGGGTGCTGTTTCGTTTCAGACCAATTTTATTGACGTAGCCCATAACTACATGCTACCTCTGGTTAAGTCCGATAATATTGTGAACAATTGGAAGTCTGAAACGACAGAAGTCGAGATTACGTTTCGGCAAAATCAACTAAGCTTTGCCGCTTGGCGAGCGACCACCGGTTGTCTAGTACGGCGGGAGCATGGCTACCAGAGATGGCACGCAGCTTTTACCAGTCTCATGTTTACTATAATGTGAAAATAATTCTCATTCAGATGCAGTGTCCCCTTCGGGAACAAACAGGGTGGAACGCGTTTAAAAACAACATCAACATGGATGCCTATGAGCATGTTTGCAAAATGTTTAATGTGACTGGCGGCAAAAGCAGAGCAAAGCCAACTGCCTGGGCACGTTATATGCCTATGTCACCAATCCGGGCTTCTATCCACTTACCCCTGCTGTTTGGATCCCTGGACATCACACAGAACAGACAACCAACGAAATAATGCACATTGACTATATCACACATGGTGTTGAGGCTAAAAACATCTTTGTGTATTTCATGCTGGACAAATTTCAAGGCTTTACTAGAGCCGGGGTAGAGCGTTTCAACGATAGCGTTCGGACGTACGTGTTGGTAATCCTGGGAGCACAAACCCAAATGCTTGGCTCCATAATGGGATCAATGAAGACCTTTCATGTACAAAAAAAAATTTCTTGCAAACGTAGAAGATATAGCCGCCCGCGCAGAAAACGCCCCCGAGTTATAAGTAGCAGGAATTGCTCAGCTACGCCAAAACTAAGCTAGATTACATTGTTTGGGTCGCCCTCTACATGATACCAGGCGGCATGAAGCTTATAGTCTGATCCTACGTCGGATGTAACAGCAATCTTATTAAAGCGCACGACAACATGACGCTAGGCACCAACGTCGATCTTAATTCGATAAGGATGCCGAGCACAGCCGGCGATGCAAGCAGCGCTAGAACACCACAACAAAGTATGAAGAGGCTGGTTTCCTCACAGCAAGAATAGATAAACTCTGTCTACTTGACGACTGCACCTTTCTTTCTGGAGTTAGACGCCTTTCTTTCTGGAGTTAGACGCCTTTCTTTCTGGTGTTAGACGCCTTTCTTTCTGGAGTTAGACGCCTTTCTTTCTGGTGTTAGACGCCTTTCTTTCTGGTGTTAGGAAACGCCCATTACTAAGCTAGCCTAAATTAGACGTCATGTCGGTATTAGCGTATGGGTCATAGCACAAAAGTACAACGCTGTTGACCGTGACTTCCGCGAGCTGACCACGTGGATAACCCTCTTCTACTGCAAAGATGAAGACTCATTTAGGGATACAGTAAGAGAAAACAATATCATTGAAGCAAAGCGTCGAGCAGAGGCCTATGAGTTTCTCAGAAAGGAAACTTTTGGCAAGCTACTTCTGCGCACAGACCCACCAGTGTCTTTCCAGTCTGTTGTCCCCGTTTCGCACTTGTGCTAGCTTGCTAAAGCTAGTGTAATGTTGTAGCTTCATATTTTGTACTCCACTATCTACACATTAACACTTGTGACCTTAACCTATTTTCTTTCTCTATAATCTACTTAGAGTTAATCCCTTAAGTAACCATATTCAGAACTTTATAAGAACCATGGCGGCTAGTATAAGTGACATGGATGTTGATGAGATAATATCTGGGTTGACAGCTCAAGAGCGAGAAACGGATAAGCCGTCAGAAGCGACATTTCCCAAAAGGACAAACAAAGGCCGCTCCTATCGCGGTTCCTGCACCAAACGAATCACCACTAGTACAGCAGCGTCACTGTCTGCCCTGGCAACGAGCGGTAAAAAGGTAGAAAAGACCTATGCCATATACGAGGCTATACTGGGGGCCAGGATTACTGCTTTGCTGGGGCCGTATCTGCTAGGACACAGTACACAGCAGTTGTAAGCTACTTTCTTTCTATCGTTAGCCGCAAACGTCATGCGAGTGATTAAAAAAAATTATCTAATCAGCCAGACCTCTTTGTCGAATATCAGCAGCCGCCTTTGTTTTATGTACGGTGCTGAACTACAACCCATTGCTGACGGCATGATTACATATTGACATTTCGATTTTGAAAATAAACGACAATAAATTACAAGCACTACTTATAACACAACTGTCGATGGATACATCAGCACAATTGACAAAGGATGTGTCAGCAGAACCGAAGACAGATGCGTCAGCAGAACAATCTCAGGAAGTGACTCATATCACCATGGTTAAACAATACCCACAATCTCAGGACGTGACACAAATCACAAGTTCAAGCACCTGAAATATTTAGTGTGTTATGCTTGTTGCTAAACACAAAACAAAATGTCTACACCACCGTACGACAAGGACCTCGGAAACCTCCTTTACCACGAAACAGTACTAGGCGGCCTTGACGTTGGGTATTCGAGGATTCCCAAATGCGTGTTAAAAATGAAACCGGCTGACCTTGGTCACCCACACTGCGAAGACGCAGCAGAAGTCGTAGCCATCACAGCGCTGAACCTTTGGACGCAGGATGTGCTAATTAAACAAAGCATAATTCCTGTTAATATCATTAAGTCTGTCTAATGGCCACTATTGCAATGATGGTCGGCGGGGAAATCGTCAACGCACTAGCATTCACTAGCTCAAACATCCTTGTCTCTGCATTTATCCCAAAAGATATCGACGAAGAACGCGTCCGCCACGACAAGGCGCTGGAAGAACTCCATATTGCGCAGGCCCTGTACCAACATAAGCGCAACTAGGCCCAGTACCAACATAAGCGCAACTAGCGTTTCGATTACCTCGATGAAAGGCTACGCGACGAAAGACACACTGAACAGACTTACGAAGACGTCAGCGCTGCTGCACGAGAGTACTACCTGCTGACCGGCGGAATAACAGACGACAGTCCACAGCTCGGCTACATGCCCAAGCGATATCTCGCCGTTGTGGCGGTTCCAAACGGCGAGATAACGCAGCTGATAGGCAAGAGACATATTGATACAATTCGTGCTACGTCTGTGCGGTCGTCTGCAACGTCTATAAGCTACCTGTTCGAAAGTTTGGTCTGGAAGAGCAACGCCTGCCCTCAAATACCTTGGTGCGGTACCTATATGTGCATGGAGAGTTGGAAGGTGGGCAACGCCGCGCCAGCTAGAGTATGCGATTGCTAAGACCGGTTCGCCTTTACTATATTATCTGCTTAGCACCGACAGTTAAGGGCCTGAGCGCGTTTGTACGTGAAGAGCTGCAGGTTCTGCCCAATGACACACAACTACCACCGGGCCTGCCGTCTGTCTCTCCGACTCGTCCCGATGTTTCCTCTTACTTTTGCACCGCACTTGTGCTATCAGTCCATTCCCACTGTTTCAGTTGGCAAAGCGGCGCAATCCCTCTTTTGCTGTTGCACTCCAAACAGGTCAACCTTACGTTGCCCTTCTGGTGTATCTGGGCATTGTTCAGGCGGTCTACACTGAATTGCTGCGTGACTTTTGGCCAGTAGGCCCAAATCATTTCGATGTTGTAGGTGGCTCAGCGGTTATTCTGTTGCTGCTTATGGCGAAGCACGTCGTCCACATTGAGAGTGCTAGCTAACAGGAACTAGTGCCAGAGCGGGTCTGATCTTGGTGTTTTTCTGGATAGCCTTGCGGATTTTCTGGTCGGTAGGTGTCCGCTTAACCTTGGCCCCATCAGCCGCTGGCGCAGCGACACGCTCTAGTACTCCAAGCGGGACACAGAAAAAATACGAAAGGTTGGACCATTGGAGGTAGTTGTCAACAATCCACACCTTGTGCGGGTTTTTTTATGATAAGCTCACGGGAGATGTTCACAGTAATTTCATAGTCAAAACGCCAGTCTGCGCTCTTTGCAGACAGGACAGCGCGCTGCAATGGTCACCTCCAAGATGTTTTTAGCACAAACTCCAGCTGCTCTTTTGTCACTGGAATGGTAACAATGATAATTTTGCGCCGGCTGTCCTGTAGGCGGTACAAGGTAGGGATTGGTGTGTCTCCAAAGTGCTTTTTGTGTCGCTCAAATAAGACTTGCTGTGCGGGAGACCACAAGCATGTAAGCGAGCTTCCACTGCTCCAGAAATAAACCCAATCCGCGACAAGCTGGAATGGTCCAAGTGCAGAGTTTGTGGCGCATCCTCTTTTTTCAGGTTTGTAGTGGTCTCTTCCTTTTCACGGTAGTCTTCCTCTACCTCTATGATGTGGTCTACATTCCCCGCGCAGTCAGTCATGTGTCAGATCTCTGGTTATGGGTTGGGGTTGGCCCTGGTCACCACAGCAGACAACCCGAACGCCCCACAGCTCTAGCAACTCGATAAAGGTCTCGAGAATGTGGCGGGGGACTGTACAAATTTCATCCCAAATAATAACCCCTGGAATGTATTTCTGACTCATACGTTCTGACGTCCATTCCTTTTGGCTGTTCCCGCGAAAGAAGCTGTAGTAGATTTATGTGCGGATATTGCTACGGTATCGATACTACATCTCTTTTGCGAGTCGGTGGGTAGGAGTAAAAACGAGTGGATTGCTCTTACGAAAGACGGCGGTTGCGCATGTCATCTTGCCAGAGCCTCCTCCACCGTTGAGATAGGAAAGGCTGTGCGTTGCCAGGAGTTGGTCGGCCCTGGAAGCCGTTAAGTATGGCACTTTAGGAACCTCGGGAAGCGACATCCAATATGGGGATTTGGGCATGTAGGCTGCGCTGTCTTTGAGGGCCAGGAGCTTTTCAACCTTAACACGCCACTGCCCCAAGGAGAAAACTTATATTGCTGTATTTGCTCTCGAGCTGAGGAAGCAGGCTATGACATACGTTCTTGCATATAAGGATGGTGCATTCGTAGCAGACAGGCTCTTCCTTTGCATAGCTTGAACACAATCTAGCCGGGCCATGTGCTCCGACTTGATGTAAATAGAGTCAGTTGCAATCCGTACGGCCTCAGTATGGAACCTTTGCAGCATGTTGATAAGGTTAATGCCTACGTAGCCAAGCATGGAAGCACAGTGTTGCGTGTACTGCGGCTGCGAACCGTCGTAATGACGTTCCCAAGGAGCGCCTTGTCATAACTAACCAGCGAGTTGGTCTCGCGGCAGGTGCACACGAGAAAATACAACTTTGGTTTGTTTCTTGAAGGAAATAATGGCCTCGGACACCTCAATAAACCGCAACATCGCGAATGGAACCCAGGCTCGGTCGTTGCAGGCAGCCTCGTTTTCTTTAGGCTTGCTAAATTGACGGCCCAACCAGGCAGGAATATCCAGGTGTGAGGTCTTGAGTGAGTGGGTTCTTAATAGCACCTGAGTCATCCAGTTGCACGGATGGCCAAGCTATTTAAAGTATTGGGCACAATCTCCCAAACCCAAGAAACTACCTGGATAGCAGGCGGTCATGTCAAGAGTCACAATCTCAGACACATTGTAGCTATTAAGGCTGTTCCAGAGACCACCATGTCTAAACTCGATGCACGCCCAATGGATGTCCTCCAACATAGCCGCTGGAGTTGGCCTCCAGCCATTTCGCTCTCGGTAACACTACCAGGGGCGGGGGCCTCACTGAAAAACCTTTGGTAGTCAGCTCGTCGGGGTTATTTGTGTACTTCCTGCAGGCCGCAATAATTTTCAAGTACTTCTCCTGGATTCAAAAGCACCGACCGTCGGCCAGCACAAACTGTTCCACAAGTTTGGGGTCCAGTTTTTTGCCGTCTCCACCGCCAAGAACCCAAACTGCTTTTGTATCGTCTTCTGAAATCCGATGAATGGTTCCCAGGCATCACCCTCGTAGTTTTCAACGCTACGCACCGCCTCTGACTGGAGCGGTTTTTGCACTGCGTGGCAGTTGTGGACAATAAGCTAGACTACCTGCCCACTCGAGCGATAGTTTTCGCTGTTAAAGATGTCATCGCCAGCAATGTCCTTCAAGATAACGGCACGCTTGAGAATTTTTTCAGATCGACCACGTCGCTGATGGTTGCAATTGTCTCGGGGGCTCGCTTCTCCTACATTACTAGCTTTTCGCGCCGAGCATTTGTTAGGTCTTGTCCTCCAAGGGCGTTTTCGAAGTGTTCTACCACGCGCTGCGCAAAGAAGTTCAGAGGGCCAGGTTGTCGGGCTCGGGCTGTCCAGTGGGGTAGAGGCCGTACACTACTACTGTCACCGGGTAACTATTTTCATAGCAAGGTTTATCAATACCAGTAAGAAGTCCAGCCTTTGTATCATGCGAAATCTGAACCACCTTTCTGCCCTTGCGGTGTTCCGTCTTCACCAGGTCATGATTGTCTACTACCGTTCATTCCTCCTTCTCCCAATCTTAGTAGAGAACTTTAATGCGAATGAAAAACTCTTCTCCTGTCGAAATGACGGGAATGGTCGAAAGAATTCCGGCCGCGCATACATCGGTCATTTGACTATTCAAGATCAGGCGATTGTCTCAAACTTGGTACCCCGGCGTAATGTAATAGCTAATCATGTCAACATTATACTTAACATTAAAGTTTAAGCAAATATTAAAGTCAAGAAACATTTATAATTTCCTAAAATATTTATAATATTATATAAACATCAAAAATAACACTATTTCTGTGTTGTCACCGAGGTCTGCGGTGGGCCGTTTTAAAAGATGCCTCTTCCTCTTCCGTCGCCACCTGCTCACCCATTTTTAAACACATACATTTCTACGTTTTTTTTCATTATCTTTCATGATTGCGTATAATCACGAGACAGTCTGTTACTATTGGATTTACGCCGGGTTACTGGAAGAGTTCATCTAAGCATAAATTTTTACAACATCCTGTATTTGATATACGAGAAAAAAAGAATGAAAATGTTCATTCGGTTTCGGACAGCGTCTGTAAATGACTATTTTGATAAAAATTGCTACATTTTAAATTTCTCTCCTAATGGCAGTGAGCAACTAAAGGACAAAGTGCACAAGAAAATGATTACAAACAGCCGAAAGTTTGAGTCAATGGATTTCATTTTTGACATTTGCACAGGAATTACATAATCAATTTTTAAATCGCAATGCAAATCTTAGAGTCCAAGTCAATCACGAGACTAAACATAGGATGTACTTTTACGTTATCAATCGTATACTTATTTTATATATAATACTTATACTGAATAATTGCAGTGTCTGTACTGTTAGATATTGTTGGTAAGAAGGAGGTACACAGGGACAAGCTTGCTAGTTGAGACAGAAATGCATTGACATCTCATACAATTGAGTTAGAAAATTATACTGATCCTTGTTAAAGTAAGAGATATATATAGTTATTATAATATTTACAAATCAAATTATCATTTAAATTACAAATAGCTGAAAAAAACATAAACTGCACAGGCAAGAAAATCATATCAATTATAAAGACAAATATATTGACCTGCATATACACTTTTTTTAAAATATTTTTCATTTGAACTGCAATTAAATTCAGATGGAGAGAAAACACAGATTATCAAATTATGTCCAAAACTATTTCAGCCCATAAACACAAACTTTATTACTCAAACGACTTATCAGTTCAAAGGAATACAGAACCTCTTACAGTACATTCTGAGGTTAAATGGCAAAAGAAAAGAAAAGTACTGGACATTGTTTAAACATGGTCTCTTCCCTTCTTCTCGTGTGAAATATTTTGTACCACAGGCGGTTATATATGGTGGTCAAAAAAAGAAGTTTTTTTAAAACCTTCCACTATCAGCTATAAAATGTTTCTACTATTATCTACGGAAAATGAGAATGTGAATTTTGAAAGCAGCCTTTTCCAAATACTGCCTTCTCTCCATTGATCGCCTCGTATTATAAAAACTCGTTTCGGAATTATTTCAAAAGCATTTTACATGTTGTCTTCCTTGTAGATGTAAAAGTTGAACACCGTTGAGACTTGAACTTTTATTTGCATTTTTGACATGATCACTTAGTGTTGAAATACACTTTTGCATACCCGACTGTAAAAATGGTGTCTTTACAGCAAATGATCAGTTGACATTCTTACTTTGAGTAATTTGCGCTAGGCTAAACAAAACAAATTCTAAACCCGTAAATAGTAGGATCCTTGTACAAGACAAATTTCTACGTTGCGTCGCATATACGTACAAACTCTATGTCACAACCATGTCGATGGGTTATTAATTCATCCTGAAGTGTTGTTCGATTACAACTGAAGCCAATCCTGAACTACTCGTCAGCAGAGTTTCGATCAGGGAGGTAAACTTTGTCCTCGAAAATAAGCGCGTGCATGACACAATTTTAAAATCACAAAAATAACGATTATTTTCTCAAGCAACTAATACTGCAGATGTATGAGAAAATTTAATAGTGCACCCACCATGACAAATAAATTATTAAACGTAGATGTTGGTCGTGCTTTATTAGCTGTCAACTTTCATATCATACTTATCTTATCTCTCAATCAGATTGTCCAGTGTGGTATTCTTTTGTAAATAGGAACTCCGAATATCGTTTATAGACCGTATTTTAATATAGCACGAAATTAGTATTGTGTTGTATACGAATTATACATATTTTTTACTTCGGATATACAATTGTTTTGTATTGCACATAACAGTATGTCTGTACAACAGACTTGATCGGTTCAATAGACCAGATCTGTACAACAGACTAGATCTGTACAATAGACTAGATCTGTACAACCGACTAGATATGTACAACAGATTATATCTGTACAACATACTAGATTCC
Organism: Margaritifera margaritifera; assembly: GCA_029931535.1. Taxonomy (NCBI): domain Eukaryota; kingdom Metazoa; phylum Mollusca; class Bivalvia; order Unionida; family Margaritiferidae; genus Margaritifera; species Margaritifera margaritifera. Next base: position 2,294,051 of record JAQPZY010001632.1, on the reverse strand, counting down.
CTGCTGAACATATAAGCATGACCTAATCATACTCTCTATGGTGATGAATAATTAAAATCACTAGGGGGGGGGGGGAGTGGGGCCTCGGACTGCGATTCCTCTGGGTCACTATTTGCATAATAGTTAATGCTTTGAGCCAGATAAAATAATACCATCTTTTAAAAGTTTTAAATGATCAGACATTTCTTATAATGAGAGAGGGAATTATTAATAAAGGCAACTTTCTTTCAATTAGGCCAGCTTAATATATGTAATGTAATTAGGCCAGCTTAATATATGTAATGCGCGTGATAAGCTAAAGCTTATACCTGATTTATTTGCGAGCATGAAACGCGTTGGAGCATCAATGGCTCCTCCTCTACTGAAAACAGAATTGCTTTTAAAACATGTCCCCTCCTCTATTAGAAAACAGAATTGCTTTTAAAACATGTCCCCTCCTCTACTAGAAAACAGAATTGCTTTTAAAACATGTCCTCTCCTCTACTGAAAAAGTTGCTAAACATATCAGCATGTGTTTTGCATATTATCGGCTGAAATTGTTTTAAATCCTGAATAAGCTATTTTAAAAGTATTCTGACTTGAAGGAAAATTCCAGCACCTACTCCGTCAATTAAATGGTTATTGCTTCAGAGATTCTAAAATTTAAAGCGGTCTAAAATCTACCTTCTTATCAAAAGTATACTTATTCGCAATTTGGGAATATGTTTACTTATTATAATCCTAAAAATATCATTATAACTAAAAGTGGTAAGCTATAAAAGCAACAGGTGTAGTATTTATGTTTCTGTACCAAATCAATCTAATCCCAGCAACAGGTGTATTATTTATGTTTCTGTACCAACCCAATCTAATCCCAGCAACAGGTGTATTATTTATGTTTCTGTACCAACCCAATCTAATCCCAGCAACAGGTGTATTATTTATGTTTCTGTACCAACCCAATCTAATCCCAGCAACAAGGTGTATTATTTATGTTTCTGTACCAACCCAATCTAATCCCAGCAACAGGTGTATTATTTATGTTTCTGTACCAACCCAATCTAATCCCAGCAACAGATGTATTATTTATGTTTCTTTACCAACCCAATCTAATCCCAGCAACAAGGTGTATTATTTATGTTTCTGTACCAACCCAATCTAATCCCAGCAACAGGTGTATTATTTATGTTTCTGTTTCAACCCAATCTAATCCCAGCAACAGGTGTATTATTTATGTTTCTGTACCAACCCAATCTAATCCCAGCAACAAGGTGTATTATTTATGTTTCTGTACCAACCCAATCTAATCCCAGCAACAGGTGTATTATTTATGTTTCTGTACCAACCCAATCTAATCCCAGCAACAGATGTATTATTTATGTTTCTTTACCAACCCAATCTAATCCCAGCAACAAGGTGTATTATTTATGTTTCTGTACCAACCCAATCTAATCCCAGCAACAGGTGTATTATTTATGTTTCTGTACCAACCCAATCTAATCCCAGCAACAGGTGTATTATTTATGTTTCTGTTTCAACCCAATCTAATCCCAGCAACAGATGTATTATTATATATTTCTGTACCAACCCAATCTAATCATAACCCGTTTTGCAATTAATACAGCATGTATTAAGATATGGGACATTTTAAGAAATAAACAATTCTGCAGAAATAATAAATTCATTCAATTTGATTATTTACTATGTAATGATGTTGTCAAATGTAAAACACTGTTTTCAAGTTGCTACATTTGTAATATAGTTTACTGCAGAAGGTCAAAGGTCACGTTTAAATACTTCCTGAAGTATACTGATGACAGTGAAAGAGTATCCAGATCAAAGATATAAAAATCATCTTAAACGAGACAACCGCATTAAAATATATGGATTAATTTGAGATAAATTTAAGATATTAACATTATCAAAATGATTGCATGTCTGAAAGGGTTATGACTTTCTATCCTGCGCATTTCCTGTGAAAGTGCTTTGATCAAATTGTAAAGTTTATTTTCATAACCACTTAAAATATATTTTTGTATATCTTAAAATGAACGGATTTTGGAGAGACTGCCATAGTACGCTCCCTCCCCCTTCTCCTTTAATACATACGTATGTAATTAATCATTGTGATTCATCTAATGAACTGCGTTTCATTTTTACAAAAAGGGAAACAAAATAAAATCAGAGATATACTATCACTTTATTTGATGTATTAAGTTTCTTCACATTTGACCTTTACACCCCTCCTCCTCTCTTCTTCTAACAGTTATGTTCATTATCCAACTATAGTTGTGTTGTACTCTCAAGGTATTGAAATATCAGTGGGTGCTTCATTGGTATGAAACCATGATTTCAAATGCATCGACTGGAAGCAGGATTAAGACCTTTAGAGGCCCTAAGCACTGAGAAGATTATGGTGCCCCCTCCCCCCCCCCCCCATGTAATTTAAAATAAAAACAATACTAAACCGTAATTTCTCATTTATTTGTTTTTTTATGCCCCTGCTTTGCTGGTGTCCTAAGCACGTGCTTAGCTTGCCTATTGGGTAATCCAGCACTGTGTGTGTGTGTGTGTGTGTGTGTGTGTGTGTGTGTGTGTGTGTGTGTGTGTGTGTGTGTGTGTTGTGGATGGGGGGGTGGCATATACAAACAGCACTAAACTAAAATTCGCATATAGTACTACATAGTAATTTAATATATACATACTTATAGAGCTCATAACACGCTCACTCATGGTAGAGACAAAATTAACTCCGCCAATATATCTATATTAGAAAGCCAACATCTGATACAGCCAATGTAATGTGCTGAACAGTGTGAATATGTCGTGTGTGTGTTGGTAAACTGAGGATTACCTATTGGTGTGAACAATGAAAAGATAAGAATACATTCTGATTAGTGTTAAGAGATGTCATCAGTTTTCATCGTTCAAATTTTGAATTGACAAGTTTATGAACATTGACATACAATAATTTGTTCTGTGACCACATTATATAGATCCTGCTCACAAAGTTAGGATATATTTTGCTCTGAATGCGGTTTTATTCATATTGCTTTACTCAGTAGCCATACTGAATAGATTCCCTTTAAAAGTTAAAATTACACCCGTCTAGCCTGGTATTACTATATGAAATTCTGATAATTCGTATTATCAATTGACCATTATTTCTGGACAAGAATTGGTGGGAATCTTTTTAATACACGACAAACGGAAATAAGAACCTGATTTTGATAATTTTTATGCGAGAAATACAACACTGGATTAATATGACTTTTATAGTCTAAATTGTAATATTTTGATGTTACACTGTTTGAGCTGCAATTGTTTAGAATACATTGACTTCAATAGAGAGACAATAAGAATCCTACCGAAGAATAAAAGGGTAACACGCTTGATAACAAGAGTCAGCAAATATTTAGACGTGTTACCTTTGCTTTATTGGCTACAGTAGTTACTTTTCTTTTCTCAGGGAGCCCCTGTATCTCAGTTGATAAAGCGTCGGACTAGTAATCAAGGGGTCGCAGGTTCGATGTAATCAAGGGTCGCAGGTTCAGGATGATATAGCCAATAATGTGTTAAAAAGTGCCGTTAAAATCTACATTTCTATTGCAATAGTCAACAGTATTGAGGCTTTCTTGCATTTCGCTCAGTGAGATTACACGTATATATTACCTCTTCGAAAATTATTGCCATCTCTTTTTTCAAATTTGGTCTGCAACAAACCCTTCAAAATTTGGATTGATGATAAATGTTTTTATTTTGTAAATACTTTGTTTTAAAGTGTTTTGAAATGGATGTTGCTTGGGAAAGACGCAAATAGTATTTTTGTATTCAAGATGTTTTACCTATAGAAAAAGTGGAATAATCCTTCAAAATTCTGAGACTCTTCTTGCGATGGATATATGGGGAAGATTTTTAGTATTTTTTTTATAGGAAAATTGAATTTCGTTTTTTATATAAAACAAAAGATAATAATAATAATAATAATAATAATAAGAAGAAGAAGAAGAAGTAGTAGTAGTAGTAATAGTAGTAGTAGTAGTAGTAGAAGAAGAAGAAGAAGAATAAATCTGCTGCAGACCCAACATATTAATCATCTGGCTCCCCCGCAGATACGTCTGTTAGTCTATAAGATATGTATTTCTTTGTTTCATAAATAATGGAAATATTGAATTCAAAATCGATAAAATTAGGAACAGAGTTTTTATGAAAAATGGTCTTAGTATTTTTTAGTACTTAAATGTATTCTCAGGGTATTAGAGACACTGATAGCAAGATGGAAAGTAAGCTATTAATAATTGAGAAATACAAGGGTTATTGTAATTTGCTGTACATGTTTATCTAATTACCTGATCTCTGCAAATAATTGTATTACTTATGGTAGGGCATGTAGTAGTTATTTTCTTATTCATTGTTATGACATAAGCAAATTATTTCTCATCTGTTGGGAATTTTCAGACACTATTCACCTACCGCCTGGCCTGGCAGAAATCAACCGGACCGTGTGGACCTGGATGTGACACATCGAAAATTGGAAAACAAGGAGACGTGTCTTCCCCATCACTAAGTAACCTTACATGGCAGTGCTCCATGAATTGTGGATCCAGAACAGGTCTTTGGGAGATTAACTACGTTTTGACATCAGTAAGTCACAGTTCTGATGGATGGGAGCAAGGAGAAGGGTCATTTAAGCATACTTTCAATGGCACGGGGCCATTCAAGGTTTGGTAAGTAAAAAGGACAGAAATCTTTGCCATCAACAAGATGGGTGGCCAGCTGTCTAATAGACAGCGTGATGTATAGATTGTCTGAAACTTAGGTATTGGTAATGGGAGCCGATAATTACTGAAAAAAGATGATACAATCTATTTTACATGCTTAATTAAAAAGATGATTTCTACAGTTTTTAGGTGGTCGAAAGAAGACTAATAAGTTATGATGATTACTCTTGTGTGATAGCAAGTCAATCTCTGTGCAGGAAAAAAAATTAAAAATAATAATAATAATAATAATAATAAAAAACAACCTGTAGGTTTGTTTTATCTTTGAATCGCAGCATGTGAAATTATCCATCTATGAGAAGAATCCCTGAAAATGTTTCTGACTAATCATTAATATTATGGATTAATAAATTAATTCTAATTACTTAACCTAATACGGAAAAGATGATTGTAAAAAAATGATTATAAAGTTCACTCTTTATTTTTTCAACACACATACAACAACAACAACAACAACAAAAATTGTCTACATTTTTAAGACATGCACTTTTTTATGTCAATATGCTTATTTGCATTACAGAACCTTAATATGAGCGAAAATCATGGTTTAATTTTACAGGTTTAAATATTTTCCCTGGATACCCTCAGGACACTCTCTTCTCTCAGAACTCGGATACATGGATACAATTATTGATCTGAGGAAGAGAAACGATACAAATCTACCAAACAGCAGTCCTTATGTATCCTTACAGTCAATTATAGGGTATGAACTTTTAATTACTGCTCAATCATATCTGCAAGGTCATTATCATTTCCATTACTGCAACATAAAACATTTATTATTCATTTATAACGAAGAAAAGTCCAATATTAACTCTCATAGTGTGTGTGTGTGTGTGTGTGTGTGTGTGTGTGTGTGTGTATAGAAGAGACCATCGTCCTTTCCTTTTGAGCATAGAACTAAAATTCATATCATAAAACGTTCTTACTTATAAATGAACACTGGGCATAAACATATAGTCAGAGTTTATGTACATAAGTACGAGGGTAATCGGAAGACCTCCATTTCAAGTTCCTATTCCTTACTTAAATGATGTTCTATCTCCTACCATTTTTATTGAATGGGTACATTTTGCCTTGTTTCAAGATACATTATATCTTCATGGTGTCCAATTGAACTGTCTCACTGTGATACAACTAATACATTATATCTTCATAGTGTCCAATTGAACTGTCCCACTGTGATACAACTAATACATTATATCTTCATAGTGTCCAATTGAACTGTCCCACTGTGATACAACTAATACATTATATCTTCATAGTGTCCAATTGAACTGTCCCACTGTGATACAACTACCTGTGTACGATCCTGATGGGGATATAGTACGTTGTCGGTGGACAGAACTTCAAGAATGTGGCAACGCATGTACAAACGTACCAATCAACACTGTGCGCTTGAACAAGGTAAATATTTGTCTTGCATATTTTAAACAGCGGTCTCATTAATATCTTTTTAAAAGGGCTAACATCTAGAATTTGCTACACCTCCAAAGAGTATAGATTTAGAACGTGGAATATACTCAGTCATTTGTAAATATATTTGTATTATATTTATCTGACATTGGACATTTAATTGATGAATAGTAAAAATTCATTCACACTGATAGATCCACCTACCATATTTTTAACCTTTCCAGCCTAACAAGCAGAATCTTAGACTCGAACAGAACGCCACGGGGAGTAGATTGTCAATTGAAGAGATATAATCGTACCCAATGATCAATTCTCGTAGCTTTCACACACACACACACACACACACACACACACACACACACACACACACACATATTATTGCTTATCATCTTACGTTAAATAAGATATTGAATATGGTGGATGAAGTACAGAAGAGAAAAAGTCTCTATTACAATGTATTTCCATACAAACTCTGTTAAGCTTGACGAAGTCGAGCCCGTGTTTGAAGACCAAGTTGAATATTACAATTTTCATAAATACATCTACGATATCTTTGAATATAAATCAGATAATAGTGAGCAAAATCACAAATCTGCTGTCTCATTACAACTCCATTTCTGTTTTACGATTTCAACTAACTTTGATTCGGCATATGTTATTTCAATCTCTAAAAATCCCAAAGACATGCGCTCTCACTAGTAATTTGTGTAATAACATTTGAAATTATACATTTGTCAAATTCAAATGAATTACGTATGAACGAATGTTGCATATCCAGTAGGAACCGCTATTATGCATTCCCGAGAGAAAGGAAACAATCACGAAGTTGAGTAGTGCTAATAATTTATGCATTACATTTTTAAATGGGGATCCAAGGCTGTCAATGTTTAAAGACCAACACTATTATTATTTTTAGCATTCAGATTTTTACTAAATTAATACTTATTTCCCTAAAATATTGTCAGTTATATACAAACAAAGAATACATTCAGTTTAATTTCGCTGATGGTTTAAAATGTTTCGCTGAAACATTTTAGACTATTAACATTTGAAACGTGTTATTTGATTTAGAAATTAATTTGAAATATTTCACAGGTTTACCTAAAAAAATCAACATAAACGCTTCCATTTCACAACGATATTTGCACCATAAAGGACTTCACATAATGTTCTGATCACTTTTTTCCAGGTAAACTGTTCCTTAACAATCAACGCCTATTCCTTCCAGGGTTACACATCAAACGAAACTTATCGCCTCACAATTATGGTAGAGGATTTTTCAGATCATGGTATTACACTTGGATCGGATTCTAAGAATAAGGAAACAAGTCTAAGCAGTATACCTTTGCAGGTAATTTGGAAATATAGCACGAATTACATCTTTCTACAAGAAACATGTCTCAACATATATCGGGTAAATATATCGTAACAGGATTCTATAACTGCTGCTTCATCTACTGATTCTGTGTAACTTTGCAAGGTCAGCTATGCATATTACATCTATCTATATAATATTATTTTGTATGACTGGACTGAAAATTATCTATATAATGTTATTTTGTATAACTGGACAGATATGTTATTTTGTACGACTGGACTGATAAATTATCTATATAATGTTATTTTGTATGACTGGTCTGATAAATTATCTATATAATGTTATTTTGTATGATTGGACTGATAAATTATCTATATAATGTTATTTTGTATGACTGGACTGATAAATTATCTATATAATGTTATTTTGTATGTATGGACTGATACATTCTGTTTAAGTTCCATCGGATTACAACACCAACCCGTCTAGACATAGAAAATATGATAATTAAGATTAGCATAATTTACACTCATCACACTTCAAATAAACCAGATCTATGTATCCAGCTGTTCTTATCCAATATATGTAAGCTTATGATCCCCTTAGTGATTTCACACAGAAAGACAAATAAGAGTATTTTAGAATTTAAATAGTATTCATGTATCTGATAGGAGACTAGGCTCTAATTATTGTATCGTTCGTTCATTAAATAATAAATGCTTTTTTGAAAAGTAACAGAAGAAAACTGTATATCAAAGCATCCATTAATTTTAACGATGATCAGCTTTGCATATATTTTCAGCTCACACTACGAATAATTGATGTAAGCCAAGAATGTAGATCCCTTATGACATTTGTTATACCAACTCCACGACCTCACCGCGTGACTTACACTAACGAAAGCCTATCAGCATCAACTACTGTGAAAGTGCCTTTCTATGTGGAGACTCCGGACAAAAGGTACATCGCAAAGATGTCATTAAAACCCGCACTTTCTTTTGATTTCGACGGAGATATTCATGGAAAATGTATTACATTGCAATAATGTAATAATTATAAATATAGAAAAAGTACAATGAGTGAATCGTCTTAATGTTTCTAATAAATGTTTACAAAAATCACTTTTTCGAGCAGAATGTTCCTGACTTGGTAAAATAGCCATTAAATAAGTCAGCGTATTACGGGAACTGATATTTCACTCGAATATGCATTTCGTATACCAAACAAAATACAAGTACAACCACCCTGCTTAGTTTTATACAGTTTTTAGATTTCTCACAATTTGTTAAGAGAAAAATATTCAAGAACAAAAAAATGTATTTAATTCCAATTTTATCATTTTTAGGTTGGGGTGTGGGGTTCAGATGTTATAACGAAGAATAACAAAGAGAACGTGAAGATTTCGTGCAGAGGTTATACTGTTTTCGGTTATCGATCCGCTCGCTTTATTACACATATGTGACAGAAAGTATCTATCGCAAAAAGTCCATGCCACGGAAGAAAAAATGCTTTGTTGTAGCTTACGATGATGTCTGAGACAAGAAACGAAGAAGCGTTAAGACACAAAAGTGTCGGGAATACACGAGATTCAGCTATCTAAGTATTAATACTACACCGGGTTCCAAAAATTATCCTAGCTTAAATAATCGCAAAAGAGCTGGCGATTGTACGTGAAATATATATGACTACAGCAATAAAGACTCGTTCTGAAAAAATAACATTTAGAACATCTAACAATATTATTTAATTAGCGAATTTAATTTTTTGTTTTACAAAATAAAAATAAATTTATACTAATGTTTGCATTTGTCATCCTGCAAAATTGTGTTTTCTGAATATGTTCTTAAACTCTCGAGTGTTGCAAATAATCAAAAATGCAAATATATACTAAAAAAGGGAACCGTATTGTATAAAAAAGGACTTGCGAAGAGACGACCAAAGTGTCTTTTTTGATGTAACTATTCATATTAACTCAAGGAAAATGCTACACGTGAAAATCTATTCGAAACACTCCTTAAAATAATGGTAACAATAAATATCAAGATCTCTAAATTCAATTAATCTGCTGCAAATCATCATGTTGTAACAGTGTTCTTCATTACTGATTCTTTCCAGTCCCAACCAACCCAACCCCTATCACGCAGGGATTGATCATAGTTATACGACATTTTGCACATGCGCAAACTACTCATCATCATTTCATCATCATATTATGGAGTTTAGACTGTGTAGTTGGCACTGACTTAAAGTACACGTACTAATGACGTATAAGTGCAATTATATGCTGTCGGAAAATATTGTCATTTCCAGCTAGATGTATTGTTTGAAAAGGTTTGGCACAATCAATTCTAGCTGTAGAAGAATCACATATTTGTCTTCTTTTTTCAGAACCACTGACTTTCAAGTAAGTGCACCGGCATCTGCAACTTATTCAATACTTGATGATGATGTTTCATATAGAAGACTTAATGTGACGAAAATTATGATTGAGTGGCTACCCAAGTGGACGCAAATTGGCGATTACCAAATATGTGTTTGGAGCACCGATCAGTATGGGTAAGATGTTTTCATTTGTCTTGTTTTAAACTCCCCATTTTCTCTATTCAGAAAGAGAGAAAGGAGTTTGTTATTGTACTTGCACGTAACGTATTCAGCAGAAAGTCTCTTGCTTTCCACCTTATCAGTTGAGTGCTAAAGGCGTTGTTATACATTTTGACTTTGTAACCATTGCAATAATATAGCAGGAAAGAGTAGATTTTATCGTTTCATTAAAATAAATACGCAATCTCCAACTACAGCTATTTTATTGCCCACGTAATTTGAACTTTAGAGATATAACTAAAACCTATTATAAATATATATTGCATTTAATGAGCATATTACAAAGGAATTGATGCCGTTAAATGTATATTATTTTAACTAAAAGTCATTTTGTATTTTTTTAGATTGACTTCAAGTGAACGATGTTTGACAGAAATTGTGCAAGGTAATGTTGAAATATCTCTGCAAAATGGCTTTCAGTAATTGTAAGATATTACGATCATTTTTTAAAAATCATTTTACTCAAAATAAATATTATAACCATGTTCTATGAATAAACTACTTTAACAAGAAATAAACTATTCTTGTTATTTGTTCTGATCTGTGAAACACAAGTTTTACTGACAATTATTTGTATGTGGTGGCTAATATTACTTTGTAAGTAGCGATGATTTATTTTTCCCACACTTCATACTGAAACAGAATAGGTATATTAAGAAGCACGTGCAATTGACAGTGGAATCCTGAGTACATATATCCTTGCTTGTTAAGAAAGAAAGGATTGAGGATATAATGACAACTTTCGTCACACCGTCCGTCAGTCTGTCTGTAACTCTTTTCCTCCTCAACTGCTGAACGAAAATTCACTCATGTTAGCTATTGTTTTGTCCTTAAGGTCAGCATGTGATAAATGCATTATTATTTACCACCTTATCCTGGGGTCCCAGAGAGGGGTCATCACAATGTCAAATGCACTAAAACATCAATTTTGATGATTTCGATTATGTATTCACCAAACTGTAAAACTTTTGTTTACAATAAAGTATTTATTCAAATAAGCATAAACATGCTTATAATGTTATGAAACTTTTTTATTCACCAAGGTTATTTTAACACAAATAAACAAACAAACGCACAGATATCTTTACAAATTAAAAAATACAATATCATTCAATTAAACATATTTCAATACTGTTGAATTATATGCATGTGGAGGACGGATTACCCACAAATTTACAAATTTATTTCTATATATGAAAAGACACGTGGACCTATTCACTTCTTCATTTATATATATATATATATATATATATATATATATATATATAGAGAGAGAGAGAGAGAGAGAGAGAGAGAGAGAGAGAGAGAGAGAGAGAGAGAGAGACAGAGAGAGAGAGAGACAGAGAGACAGACAGACAGAGACAGAGAGAGACAGAAACAGAGAGAGAGAGAGAAAATTACAAAAGAGCTGAAACTGCTACTGCTATCCCTGGATCCTACAGGAGAATGCTTGATAACATTAACAGAATTTTTTTTTAATACGAATAAATAATATTATCATACAGGTTACAGAAATTTAATTCGCCCGGGGGCAATGTTCTTTAGTGGCGCCCCTACTTTGCCACAGAGAACAGTTTTGATGTCAGTTGCCAACCTCCATCCCCGCCCCTATACGCCCCTGTTACAGCTATAAAAAAAAACTCCTGACGGCCCCCCCCCCTCGCGCGTTGCCTAGGTGCAATTACCCCCACCCCCACCCCCTTGCGCCGCCACTGCCCAAATCCGCGGGTTACGACACCCATCGCCTAGCCTGTAAGCACCAACTCCTATACTATCTCAACCATGCACACATCACCAAAAAATGATACTACACAGTCAGTGGTATAGGCATGCGTGCGTAGCTGTCATACCCGCACGTAGACCCAGTAATTATTTCTCATCGAAGTACACAGTCCATCTGGTTTCCTACTACAGAAATCAAGGTATATAGAAGTTTATATATATATATATATATATATATATATATATATATATATATATATATATATATATATATATATATATATATATTCAACATATACTTAAGAATTGAAAACCATTTCAAATGATTACATCAGTAAATAGGATGCCAAGGATACAAGGATGACACTAGGGGTACCTAGGGGTACAAGGGAAATTAACATTACGCTTCAATTTTTAAATATGACTCTTGGGTACAAGGAGAATTTAACAATAGTCCATAGGTTTAACATTAGTATCACACCTGGGGTACAAGGGGAATTTAACATTAGTCTTTAACATGACATTTCCCCTTCTGCCAATATTTTTCTTTTATAAATATGACACTTGGTGAATAATAATGTTAAAATGTCTATATCGCTCACTATCACCAGCCAACATTCGCCCTTTTACAGACCAAACAGAGGAAGGGAAATCCCTTGGACAGAATGCTGCCTAGTGGCTATATGCATATATCCGAGATTTACATATACATCCCCTTTCTCATGAGTTTGTATGTTACTTGTAAGTGTATAGGTGTTGGATAGTAAATAACGTGTGTTGAATTGTAATTGTGTGTGATAGCCTTACTTAACTGTATCATCCATATCCTCTTTCACATGAGTTTGCATGTGTGTGCTGTTTGATAGTAAATAACCTGTCATTAATAATAATTATGACTGATAGTAACTACATGCCCTTTGACCCCCTTTAAATGAATTTATATGCATGTGTGTGGGTAATGGATAGTAAGTATGTGTGTTTGTCCCTAAGTAGGTGTGAGCGACCATCAACTATTATCATTCCATCATCTGTTTTTTTTTTGTTTGTTTGGTTTTTTTTGTTTTTTTTTTGTAAGGGTGGGTGTAGGATTGTAATTATATGTATTAGTGACCATCACATAACTCTCCTTTAGCTCATCCGTTTTGTTTGTATGTGATAAGGTTGTATAATCAAGGTGAGTGATTGATGGTCTTTAGGTGTTAGTCGTCGTCACTCCAAAGGTTGCATCAAATGACTGTAGCATGTGTTAATAACCTAGACATTTGTTAACCCCTAATAGTCATTTTCGGAGCTGTCAATGCTTGTAGAAATCGAAATACTATTCAATATTACCAACCCCCAAAACATAATTTAGTAATTTTTTATGTTTATTTTTTTTTTTTTTTTTTTGTAAAATGTCTTATAATTTTATTTAAACATTTTGAATTTTCATTTGTGTACATATCCTTTACAATTTGTACAAATTTGATTCCAAAATTGAATTTGTATCATATTTTAAATGTTTTTGTAATTTTTAACTTTGTTTCCGGATATTTTTCGTCTTCCATAAATTCGGTTAATTTGTTTCATTTTTAACTATTTTCCTTGTAAAATTTTAAAATAAAATCGTAAATTTCAAACTTGGTAAAAAAAATCTCCAATTTGAAGGAATTCTTGTCACAATTTTTACGTTTTTTGTGGAACTTTTTTCTAGTTCTCGCTAAATTCCGTATTAGTTTAGTCATTTTAGTATGACTTATTGTATCGGCCATAATTTTCATTTTTCAAACAAAATTTGAGTCTACTAAATTCTGTATTAGTTTCAAATTTTAGTACAACTTTTAGTCTAAACCATAATTGTTGCTGGGGTTTTTTTTTTCAAATTTTTTCCAGTTTCCACTATTGTCTGTGACAGTTTCAGAATTTTAGTACTACTTTTCTGAGTTTTTACCAGTCTCCGCTAAAGTATGCATTAGTTTCAGAATTTTAGCACTACTTTTAGTCTAATAATTGTTACAAAATTTCCAATTTATTTAGTCTCCGCTAAAGTCCGTGACAGTATCGGAATTTTAGCACTACTTTTAGTTCAAGCAGTTGTTTTTACATTTTTTCTTCATTTATCTTAGTCTCCGCTAAAGTTCTTGATGTTTTCGGAATTTTAATACTGCTTTTTGTTTAAGCCACAATTTATACATTTTTTCATCATTTTTTTTTTTCATTCTTTACTAAAGTCTGTGACATTTTTGGAATATTAGTACTACTTTTAGTCTAAGTCATAACTTTTAAATTTGTCCGGATTTGTTTGCAGTCTCTATTAAATTCCGTACAACTTTCAGGATTTGTGAACTACTTTTAGCCTAAGTCGAAAATGTTACAATTTTCGGGATTTTTTTAGTTTCCACTAAAGTCAGTGACAGTTTCAAAACTTTATTATTACTTTTAGTCTGAGACATAATTTATATATTTTTCCGAATCTTTTTTAAAGTCCGTATTCATTTCGTAGTTTTGGTGCCACTTTTGGTCAAGCCTTATCTTAAATAAAAATTGAAGACTTTTTTCAGTTCCTCTAAAGTCCGTGACAGTTTCGGAATTTTATTATTACTTTTAGTTCTAAGCCATAATTTTACATTTTTCCCTGATTTTCTGGATATTGTTTAGTCTCCGCTAATGTTCGTGACATTTTTTAAATTTTCTTTCTACTTTTAGTCTAAGCCATACTTTTTTAATTTTTCGGAATTTTAGTACTACTTTTAGTCTAAGCCATTTTAGTCTCATATTCCGGGGTTCTTCTAGTCTCCGCCAAATTCCGTGACAGTTTCGTAATTTTAACATTGCTTTTAGTGGGTGATTGTCTGCCTAAAATTAAGTGTTAATCCTCGTTTCTTTATACCCTAACTATATATCCTTCCCTTGTATGTGTATTTGTAGGTGTGGTGCTAGTCAGTAGGCTTTGGGTGTTGTTCAGTGACACTGTGTATTGTTTAGTATGCGTGGGTGCTGGTCAGTACGTGTGGGTGCTGGTCAGTAACACTATGTCTTGGTTAGTAGGCGTGGTGTTGGTTGTTGGTTAGTAGATGTGGATACAGGTAAGTAAGATTGTGTGATGGTTAGCATGCGTGGGTGCTGGTCAGTAGGTATTTGTACTGGTCAGTCAGACGGCCTGTTTCTAGGTGTGGGTGTTGGTCAGTATGTGTAACTGCTGGTCAGTATATGTGGGTGTTGGTGAGTAGGTATGGGTGCTGGTAAGTCAGACGGTGTGTTGGTGAGTAAGTGTGGGTGTCGGTAAGTAGGTATTGGTGCTGGTCAGTAGATGTGGCGTGCTGGTCAGTAAGTGGTGATGTTGGTCAGTAGGTGTGGGTGTGTTAGTCAATGTATGTTAATCTACAGAAATTTTCGACCTTACCATTCCCGTGTACTCCAAGTGTCATATTTAATGGGTACAAGGGAAAATGTCATGTTATGGACTATTGTTAAATTCTACTTGTACCCCAAGTGTCATACTAATGTTAAACCTATGGACTTCAGTTAAATTCCTTTTGTACCTCAAGTGTCATATTTCAAAATAAAGGCGTAATGTTAATTTCTCTTGTACACAAGTATCATATTTGTACCCATATTGGCATCCTATACCGCTTACATCTTTCCGCATCTTAAAGTGGTACATTATATGCATTTTGTAAAACTATATTGTCTGATTTTCGTATTTTTAACTAATCTTTTACAAGTTGTTTTTTTTTAAAATCTAACGAGAGGTAAAGGCAGTCTGCTAAGTTTTCTATATACTACCGAAATGCAGGTATTCGGCTTTAGGTTAAAAAGAAAATTGTTTTCCAAGATTAAGATGAACACTTTAAAAGTACCACAATGAAATCCTAATACTTCGACTACAATTTAATATTGAAGCAAAACAGATATCACATTATTTTATATAAATAGTTGGTTTTTAAAAGGTACGCTTAATATTGCTCATTAAAACGTTTACAGTTTTTAAACTTAGTTTCTACTAATAGATAACCATTTATTTCAAGAAAATAAATCTAACTAATTATAAATTGTTCTACTGTCCTAATTCTCTAACCACCATCGTACGAAATGTCTTCAGTTTTTAATAGACCCCACACATACCCACACCCACACACACGCACACTCACCCCCACCCCCACACAAAGCATTGGTCTGAATATTTGCAGCATATACCTTTATACCGCATATATTATATACTGTTTGCAATAATATCTGTACGACAAACAATATATACATTGGGGTTTGGGCAAACAGCCCCTGGTCACAATTCGGGGCTTGGGATTCTGGCCCTGTATTCATGAAACAAGTCAACTTGACTGCACACTCAAACTCCAGCATTGATAGCTTACAATACATAAACTCATTAAAAGACAATCGATTTTAAAGTAGCAATACGTTTAGAAACAGATGTATGTTAAATATGTATTTTTTAAATCAATTTAACAAGTATAGGACCTACGACAAGGGTAACTTTGAGTTCGAGTGCGCACTCAAGTTAAGGAATTTAGTGAATACGGGGCCTGGTTATTGGATGGTTTCGGGAAAATAGAGATCTATAATGGTACTGATTCAAATTTGAAAAATTCTGAATATTTTGTTATAACATTTTTGTTTTTTTGAACCTGTCAATAAATTTAATGCCGATCGATAGACATAATAACGTTCTATAACATGATCTAGATCTGCACATGCAGCTCGCTGCACAACTGCAGATATATGCGTGTGACGTAACATAGTAAATGACAGAGACCGAAAAAGTCGGAGAAGGAGAACAATTCTGCTACTGACCAAGGACATACTGTAAAATCCGGATGTTCTTAGGGTTTTCTCTAGTTCATATCAAGGCCGACATGGATACAGTTTACACATGTAATTAATTTGTCAGCTGTTATGATATATTAAAGAATCATTTGAAGCTCTAAATGTTTTGTGCAAGATGGGTCCTGCATTTGTTGACGTCTGATCAAAAACCGACTCGGGTGGAATTAGCCAAACAGCTACTCGCCAAATATGAAACAACTCACCAGAGACGCTTGAATGAGATTGTCATAATTGATGAAACATGGATTTTATTTTGTTAAGCTGACTCAAGAGAAAATAATAAAGTTTGGATCAGAGAAAACGAGCAGAAACAACAAATGGCTCAAATTAGTCGGACTGTCAAGAAAGTTTTATGCACATTATTTTTCGATGCAATCGACTGAATCTAGAACTGTCACTGGACATTGTTATGCCTTCAACATGTTGCCAAAATTGTTACTGGACATTGTTATGCCTTCAACATGTTGCAAAAATTGTCAAACACTACCGAACCATCCTTCTGCGCACTGGTACCCGAGGTATCCATCTACTCCATGACAAACGCAGCGGCGCATAAATCCACCGTCATGACATCTTTGCCATATCCTACAGACACCCCTGATTTAGCTCCAAGTGATTTTTGGCTGAATCCCGTTATCAACGATTCGCAAAGGGGCAAACGATTTGAAAGCCGCCATGCGGTTGGAAATGCAGTTCTCCTGGGTTCGAACAACATACAAAAAAGTGAGTGCAAATGGCATTTAATAATTGGATAATCAGACTGAGAAAGTGTGAAGAGGTGCATGGGGAGTGCTTTAAGGGGATGCACTGATGTACTGTCTACTAGTAAGGAACTTTGTTGTACAGCGCACTAATATTCAGAACTTTTTAAATGCTCCTCGTAGAAGAAGCGAGGGGATTTTGCAAGCCATGAATAGGATTAGGTTCACTTCGACTAAAATCGGCCCTTCGCCAGATTTTTATTATATTTTTTTCCGAATGTATCTACTATATCGGTACTTCATAGAACAAGTTTTTTTTTCAACACGGGGATTAGTCTTTGGTATGTTTTAATGCGTAATGATGCTGACGACATATATAGCGGAAAATGTAAAACGATGTGCGTGAACTTTCCATACACTAGTGACGTGTTTTATTTGTATACTATATTGTAAAAATACTCGCGTAAGAGGAAGAAGTTCATTTTCCCAATTTTTTAAAGTGTTGATGTATATTTACTGTTATGTATATTGAATTTATAATATGTGTCCATGAGGTAAGTCGTACTTTAGTGGTAATTTTGTAAACAACATGTTTACTGCACTTGAGTTCAATGTTAGACTTGTTTACCTAGCATTCAGTACTCAGATTGGAATTTTCCATATCTTGACATGAGAAAAATCAGGTACACCAGTACAATTCCATTTAGGCTTACTCATATTCTAGAATGTTCTGTCATGTGACTTGTCTTATATTTATACAGCATTTGGTAAACAATATGCTAAACTTCATGTCATTAAGATTAGTATAATAAGGAATTTATTTTAGTATTCAGATGTTACAGTTGTAAACATCAGAGCAAATTCAGAGTGGAATTATTTATTTGAAATATTCCTTGCATTTACTAAAAGTGCTCATTCTTATTTTGGATTAATACTAGACTTTGGGATTTATGTGCATTCATTCAAATATATTCTGAATTACATCATTCAGGCATATCAGGACATTCAAAACTACTAGCGCATCAGAACATTCACGACTACTAGCACATTAGGACATTCAAGGCTACTGTAATTCATTCGGAACATTCTATGTGTAGGACTTGTGATTAGAACACTTAGGATTTTTGGATTATTTTTGGACTTCAATTCACGTTATTGCAAGTGTCTTTTGAATTTTCATTTTAATTGTCTAGAAATAAATTGCTTGCTGATTTTACTTACATTGTTGGTTTCACTTTCTTTCTGTTACATTATTTTAAGACCTAGAGTCATAACATTACCAAAACTGAACGTGCGCATATAAATTACATTTCTTTAGCACGACGAAGATTCTCGTCTTTCTTACCATGATTTTAACATCAGACGCCGCCAATTCTTAATTGCATCGTTGGGAATAATTTTCTTCATGAAAAGTATCCAATTTATTCCAAAGATTTCTTTTTGTTATTTATTGTAGTAAGTTTTCTGAAGTATTGTTATTTTTAGATTAGTTCAAGATATAGAGCTACTATTATAAACTAAAGGTAGCGCTGAACGCTGTCTCACCTTTACGGATATGTGGGCTTCAAAGCATTACAAAAACCTTTAACATTTAGATGAAGCTGCCGCCAGTGCCGACGATATCAGCATCGCATTGTCTCATATTTTTGTCCGAAAAGGTGAGACACAAAAAATACAACAAAACATTATTGTTTCTTCACATTTATAAAAATGCCGAGGACGTCCTATCAAAGTGATCGGATTGTCCCCTTTCTCTAGTCTGAATATGTTTGTTGTCGGAATCAAGAAATCCTTATCACAATCTGGTTGGCTGTAAGACATTGGAAACTACCCGAAAGTGGTCGACAGGTTAATCTTACCACCAGATTTACCATCCGTCAATGTTAACTTGCTATAGATGTAGGCCAATTGAGGCATCGCCAGTACTATTATTAGCATCGCATTTCTTTGTAAAACCCTTTAACAGAGGTTTATCCTTTGAAATTTTATCGCTTTTTAACAGACTTTGTTTGGTTGATAGGGAATATTTATGCATTTTGGAATAAAAAAAATGAACATGTTATACAGAGCAAGCTACCCAAAGCAGCAGACGTTCTGTCTGAAAAGCTTGGCCCATCGGTGTAATTGCGTTACGAATCAAACGTTGGCCATGATAAAATTAGAATTTGGAATAAATAACAATTGACTGACTGCTGTTGGTAGATAGGTAAAGTTTGGCGATTCGTCAATTATTAGCCTAGGTACTATACAGTACACCACGAGACCACTATGTGTTTTCGTATGACACCTTGTTTGATAAATATTGTCTGTTTTCTTTCTTTTTTGTTTTCTGTTTTGTGGTGGGTTTTTTTTAATTATTTCGAAAGGGGCGGGGGAGGCATTTTTTTGGGACAACAACACTTTAAAGATGAATTCATGCCGAAGCAAGCTGAATAAAGTACTTTGCCATACTCAACCAATGATAATTTGTTATGTAGCATATGCTACCTATCTCTTTCTAGAGACGAAGCGGTTTTTAACTTTGGCCGTTAAGAATTGGTCACATCAAATACTCTACTTCTTTCTGTTTTTCATTATTGCTGTACTTTTTGGTTGTCGGTATTAGCTGAAAATATGGGCGAATATTACTGTGTATCAACAATTGTGTTATAATCGTTGCAACGATATTCACCTACCGTTGTAATGATATTCAAACACCGGAGTGACTGTATTTTTTGTTGCAAAGATATATTTTATCGTCACAACGGTAATATTAATGTTGCAGCAGTTGCTCTCTTCGTTGCAACGCTTAATTTGTATTTACCGTTGCAATGGTAATGTTACAGTTATAACGGTAATTTTTATCATCGCAATACTAAACTTACACTTGCAACGATACAATAAAACAGTTGCAAAAATAACAAAAATTACCTTCGCACCGGGATTATAGTATCTTTGAAACAATAGGTAAATATCATTGCAACGGGATATGGATACTATTGCAACAAATATAAATACCGTTGCAACGACACCATTACAGCTGGTAGGGTTTCGTCTGAAGTAACAGAATTAGACCAAATATAAAAAGTGTCAACCCAATGACTGACAAGTCACCCCAGTTCAAAGACTTGTGTCACATTTTGAGTTGTGTGTACTATAAACAATGCCCATCATGTACATTATCAGGTATGCATGAATTGTTTTCCTTGCTTTTCTGTTTTCCCAAATTTAAGCTTATCATTACTTGAACCAACTTTTGAACCAATTGAACATCTTAAATGGAATAGAGACTATCATGCTGGTCCATTATCTCTTCTTGGATTAATTTAACTCGCTTAAGGATGAAACATTTATGGACACCTGTAACACTCATAGTATCGGAGCCTATGCGCATGTATGATTTTGCCGGCAATATGTGCGCATGATTTTGTCTTATTTCCGTTAATTTTGAGCGAGGTTTTGTCGTTTCGTTTCCTGCAGATTGTCATTAGCACCGGCAAAAGTCGTACAAATCTACCGGCAATAAGAGAATCCAGGTGCACAGATTTCACTGTCATCTTAAACATTTTTTATATTTAATAAAGGTCAAGAATGTGCCATTTACGTTTTGCTTGTGACCACAGCTCACAATGCATTCCTGCACATTGATTTTTGTAGGCTTTTCTATACTATTTTATCCCCCCCCCCTTTTTTTGGGGGGGGGGGTATTTTTTTCTCATATTTCATAGTATAATGCCCCTATCCGAGGGATATACGCAGTGTTTGAAAGGTGCGTTTTATTTCTCCAGTTATAAACAGTGTGTAGGAAGACATAACGATCTTGATTCTCAAACTATTATCAAGCATTCCACACAGATAAAAAACATTAAATATGGGACAAAGCTCATAAACAACAAACAAATTAAACGTGAATCGTTAGAGGTGGGGAGCGCTTTTAACAACGAAGATATACCTCAAGCATTTACCCCAAACATAAATTTTCAAAGCGGCCAATTTATTTATCATGAAGATCTTCGCACAAGTAGATATAAAGTACTGTATTTTCTAACTACAGGAGCTGAAGACAAAAACTTTCAGATTGATTTCTATTGTAAATATCTGATAGAGAACGAAAATCATTAAACCCGGATATTTTGTTTATTTATTTAACAGGATCGATATTTGTTTTCACAAATTGATGAAAATTACCCTGAAAAGTTTAATTCAATCATTGAAAATCACCACCTGCTTAACGTATTAATAAAAATTGGACAAACTATGTAATGTATTGATAACTCTTAACGTCATTATAATTAAATATACGTCCTTCATTATTCATTTTCAATTTATTTCTACAAATGTATGTATTTTTTTTTTTGTGTGGTTATCTTAAGATCAGCATCGGAAGAGCAGTGAAAAAGGATTATCTCATTTTAAAAAAATGTATAAATCACATTTATGAACAAACTAAGTTCTTTCACATTGTGTCATTACGACTTAACTACTATTTTCAGCGTTCCACTACCATTTTCGT
Organism: Margaritifera margaritifera; assembly: GCA_029931535.1. NCBI lineage: Eukaryota > Metazoa > Mollusca > Bivalvia > Unionida > Margaritiferidae > Margaritifera > Margaritifera margaritifera. The sequence continues at coordinate 2,272,217 of JAQPZY010001632.1, read as the reverse complement.
CACGTGACGTCATGACGTCGGTACGTGCGTATTACATCATGTGTATTGTAACATTTTATGACAGATAAAACTATCCATGAAAATAAATTGTTACCAGATTTTAGGGCCGTTTAGAAGGTACAGGTAACCTGGTCCTTTTTTTCGGTAGTTCTTCTAACCTGGACGTGTTATTAAGACTCAGTATTCTCGTTTCTCCAATTCTCGCGGCTTCACCATTCTCGCGGTATTTACTATTTCCGTTCTGAATAGATACTTGCACCATCTGCCGGTCGTTTAAAACGGTAGTTTTGTTAACCAGAAGTATTTGATCTTAACTAATAACAAATTCTTTCAACAGTGTTTCCTTTTCTGGAAATAAATAAGAAAATAATAAATCAATAGAAAACGTATCAAAGATCTACTTTCCCTTTATCCCCAATCTAAATACAAGTCTCTTGCATCTCATACCATAAGCTGAATCACGCCTCGCTTGACTGAATAAGGTCATCGACTTGATGATGATTTACACTGATACAAGCATAGTCACATGATTGACCTTGTTTACATTGCCAAAATCATGGTATAGAATAAGGGTCGTTGTATTGAAACCTTGACGTCGTCCCGGAATGTTGCATTCGTGTATGACTATCTATTGATATAATTGATGATATGCCAAAATATATAAATGAAATTATACCAGTAATCAGGAGTGTACTGGGTAAGCAACTCGGCCCTGGACTTATCTGCCGCGACAGGCCCAGGGTTTTGCTCACACCAGTAAAACACCGGTAAAAACGGATTTTTTTGACGGCCCACCGGCCCACCGATGCGGCGGTCTGCCGGCACAGGCACGGGGTTTTGCTCACACCAGTAAAACACCGGTCAAAACGGATTTTTTTTGCGGCGGCCCACCGGGATTTGTCCCGGTATGCCCAATGGCCAGTACACCACTGCCAGTAATCCATATTAATTTACCACATTACAAGAAAACCTGTAATTAATACATAATAGGCAATTTATTCTTATACTTAATAAAGAGGTAACTAAAGGAGTGAAAATGAAAGATGCGATGGTTCCAGAAAACATCACAGCTGCCTTTAGAGACTTCAGGATCTATTCCTTTGATAGCATGTCCAAAAAAGATGTACAAGTAGCACAGTCAACCATATACCGAAATGAAGAGGACAAAATTTGCAAAGAATTTATTTTAAAAAATTTTAAAAAATAACCTCAGAATCATATATACAACAGCAGGTGCCTTTTGACAAACACAATAACAATGTGTATGAGAGCAGAGGTGTAAAAGAGTTGAAAGTGGCCAATAACGAGGATCTTATTAATGGCAAGCAGTTGATGGCTGTAAATTAGGGAAAATGTTGTGGACTCACTATGCTTAAAATTCGAGAATTGAGGAGAGAACGTGTTTTCAGGTGTCCGCACTACCTCTTCAGAGAATAACTTAATATATAATTGTATAGATTCATAACGATTGTTAATATTTCTTATTTTTAAACTGTGAATTTTTAAGTTTTCTGTTACGCACTATGATGTGGTGTGTTATTATTGACATCGTGTGCATTTCATACCCTGCTTGGGCCCAGTACAGCGATTACATCATTTGCCTCGAGAATACGAGAATCTCGTTTTATACTGTGGTACACACAGTATGTTCTATTGTACGTTGTTTATTGCAAAATTAGCATACTTTACAATATTTCCTGAATACAGGATTGGAGATAAATGATAAATAAACAAGTACGACAACTTTAATCAGCAGGTAAATTATTGTCTTTTATTTGTAAATCGTTTCTTGTTTAGTACCGCGAGAATACGGTTTAGTACCGAGAGAACACGGTTTAGTACCGCGAGAATACGATTCGCCAGTAGACACCACTAAGTATTTCGTATATACAATGATACGATGGAGACAACGTCAACTCATAATAGCATATGTGGTTAATGTGTTTCATACAATTAGTAGTCAAAACAAGGCTGTAGCAAAGTGTTTACTTTCTTATAAAAAAAAGAACTCAGTGTAGCCATGGCAAAATTAAACTGGCTATAGCTACTTGTAACCCCCCCCCCCCCCTCCATTATGAGACTATACATTCAATTCAATTAAAACGATCTGATAAATGTTTATTGTATTTCATATAATTGTGTAGGAGTTGTTATTAAATATCTTTAATGTCTTCTTTGATTTCAGATGACCGTGATTGCCCAAGTCCAACAGTTGCATGTAATGGCAACGGTCAGTGTATAAACCTTTTTAAACGAGAAGTGTGCAAGTGTAATCAAGGTTTTCTGACACCAAAATGCACCAGTGGTAAGATCTATATGATGATTTTATATTTTAATACTTCAATAGTTATATTTACTATTATTTCATAACGTTCTATTCTGGTAATTGCAGAGATTATTAAAAAAAACGAATATTCAGGTTTCGAATAAATATAAAAAATACATTTTAGACTAGCAACAAAATACTTTAATAACAATGATACCCACAATGCATTTGTAGCTGGATATCGTCTTGTTTCTTCGCAATTTATCGTCTGAAAGAGTAAAACATGGGTTATAAGTTTCAGATAACCAAATCTTGACATTTTCATATTTATAATCTATGTGAATCTGTCTCGATCTTGCATTTAAGTATATATTTCTATATTTTATCTACTTATGCATTACACACAAATTTGCATGTATGTGGTGTCGGAATATATCGAAAGCAGATATGTAACTCGTGATTATTCCATAGATTGTCCATCTTATTTCTTATTACCCCATGGAGTGCTTAATGTAATATTTTATTAGTCATGAAACTCAAGCGCTTAGAAATAAGTTTGTTTAAAAGCAAGTATTTTATCTTTATATTGCCCTATTCATTCTACCACAGCTTCCAGATGTTCGAATTCTCCGTGTTACAACAATGCAACTTGTTCAGACTCAGGGACAGGCTATATCTGTCATTGTGCTGCAAGTATGAATATCTCAGTTTATTTGAAAGAGGCTGGAGATAGTTCTCATTTGGCAAACATTCTTTGCAATATATGATAAGTCTATGTCATCATTTAATTAAATCGTAATGATACTTCTAAGCTATGAGAAAGTATATATATATATATATATATATATATATATATATATATATATATATATATATAGTGCTAAAATTTATATTCTCGATAAAGTTGACTAAGGATTCAAAATAATCACTAACTCTTCTTCTCACAGAAGTTTGTATTATTATAAGTCCATCAACTAACACAATTTTCCATACTTGTAATTGTGAACTTTGCGAGTGTGAATGGAAAGTAGGTTGTCATGACTATGTTCACAAATAATGAGCGAGTTAGAACGAGAGATAAACAATTATGACTAATGTTTCTTGCTCACAAACCCGATTATTCAGCATAATAATTCGACAATCAGTTTGAACATTAAATGTATCTAATCCTTTTTGACACTTCAGATAAGTTTAACAATTAAAACTGACAGCTCATTAAATCTGTTAGAAAATGTAAATTCATCATGCATAAAACTGCTTAGAAGGCCAACATTTACCATTATTATAAATGTGCTTTTTTTTTCTTCAGATTACACTGGGCCACATTGTGAATATGAAATAGATGCGTGTGATTTAAAACCGTGCCTAAACGGAGGTGCCTGCATAACTTTGCAGGAAGGCTATCAATGTGTATGTCGGAAGGACTTCTCAGGCATAATCTGCGAGGAAGGTGAGCATTATAGCACCTGAAATAACTATTCCAAATTATTTACGAAACTATACACTCCTTGAGCTCTTAATTTTCATCTTTGTATAGAAATAAGTTTTGCTATATGACATGATTCCATGCGGTTTTGAAACTATGTATTTTTTAAACTATCCACAATTTTGAAAATATACGTCTATTAGATCCATAATCGTGTAAAGTTTTATAAATTCAACGCTTTCTTTTGTATTTATGTTTTATGTTTGTTCTGTTTTGTAATAGCCTTTGACAAAGACTGAACGACGGTCAAAAGCGCTTAAGCTAGTAAACAAAAATAGTTTTGCACTGTTTGTTGTCAGTTTCTTGCAATTATTTTAATCAATCTCTGACACATGCAATCTTTTCCTGGATCCAGTGTACTTGAAAGAACTGTTTTTCGCCACATGATTTGTATTTTTATATATAAACGGCCCTGCAAAATGAACACAAACTTTTGATGAATGCCGCTATACTAGAATTAAACCCTCATCCGAAACCTTTTAAGCTGACGACGTGTATAAACAGAATAGAATCGATATACTAAATACCATATTCTGTTGTATACTATACAATATGAGAAGAAGGTAGAAACGAAAGTCAGCATTATGAATTATGCGCAAGTTTCAACGTTTCTACAAATGAACGTAAATCTGCCATGGCTCAAAACTGCCTACAAGTGCTTGCAAGTGTTTATAAAAAAAGCTCATTTTTGTTGGCAGCTGTGTACAAGTATTCTCATACACAATACAGATACAAGTAGTAGTATTGTGAGAAATATTATTGGAGAGTAAAGGCTGTTGAAGGTTTTAATTTACGCTTCTTAACATCTTACGTGACAGTAGGGGTATCGATTATATATTTTGTGTTTAAAAAGGCAAATTTGTCGAAGTATTTAGCTAAGACACTTTCAGTGACCACAGAAGTATGGATTTTAATTACAAGGTTAGTGAAATTCCTAAATATCCTCAAATCTTGAAAATTTGAAACATTTAAAATCTTGACGGTTTTTGCTATCTCTTAAAACGGAAATATTACATAAACAGCCACATTTTGCTTTACAATGGAGTGTTCAGATTACTAAGGTTCCAGTGTATTTCATTTATCGCGTTATCAGTTAATTGCAGTCCCTTATGATCCCATCTAAGACGTCTGAAATCTAAACAAGTTTCACGTGGATGGCCATTTATTCCTCACTTTTATTAGACATTTGAATACAATGGCCATTGTTATTGAACGTACATAATATATTACTTATTCCTCATTTCAGACGTCCATTTATCTTCAACGAGCATTTCAACAAGAATTTTGCCAACGCTTTCAGTATCCAGCCCATCGACAGATGTATTCACAACCTTGTCCTCAACTATTCCTATCTCAACTACATTAGTTACTTCTGTCCCTAAAGCAGACACTTCGTCAACAGTACCTATTACTGTATCCTCATATATGCTTTCAAAACGGACGTCTACTATAACATCTACAACCATTGCAACATCTATATCCAAAGGAAGAAGTACCACAACCGTAACCATGTCAAGACCTACAATGACAACACTTGTAATGTCTTCCATACCCAGTTCTTCAACGAAAATGTTCCCAACGATCCTTAACTGTACAACAAGATCGTCCCCTGTTTTATCCAAACATACGTCCCACATACCGATGTCGTCATCTACAGACGGCGCTTCAAAGAAGATATCTACAACAGTAACAAAATCATCCACACACAGTTCGACCACGAATTTGTCTTCTATGTTATCTACATTCGACTCTACGAAGACGATGTCAACAACTGAAATTTCATCAAGTGATAACACGACTACTTCCTCATTCACATCAACGGCAAGAGTCTCCAGAGACCTTTCCAACTTGAACAATTCAAGAAACACACCTTCAACATCGTTCAAATTTAGCATAACATCGAACATACTTACAGCCTCCTCGATGACTACATTGAGAAGTTCTTTGACAAACAAACTTTCAACAAGAAGTTATACAAGTTCATTTTCCTCCAACTTCTCGAGGAACGCAAATATTCCATTACATTCCATGAAAGTATCGAGCACCTCTCAAGATATGAGATTTTCGTCACTCAACCCAGCGAGTCCTACAACTAGTGTGAGAACGTCTTCGTCGTCAGCAAATATATTTAATGGAAATATGGTAATGGCAGTATTGGGGCACACGAGTTTCCACGCTAGATATAGGGCAAAATGTGTGTATAACATAAATATATCAGTAAAAAGTTGAATCATTGTGTCGAAGTTAAAACACAAATGAGATCTCTATCTTTAGTTCATGCCCTCTAAGAGATCCCATTGAAACTAAAATCATTTCTGACACCGCGAGAAAATCATTATTGAGCGAAGCTTTTACAAGCAAAATCCATTCCGATGATGTGCCATTTTTACAATTTTCTAATGGAAGATTCGTTCATTTTTACGTCAGAAGAAAATTTAATTTCAGTAGGAGTCTTTCATTTCAGTGACACACTGATAAGTTTAGTGCTGAAAGCCACTCAGTGTTCAAATTAACCAAATTTTGCCTTCAAAAGTAAAACCAATCTTAGTATACCAAATACAGTAAAGATTGATTATAACGTTTCAGAGGGGACTGTGATTTAAGAACGCTACAACCGAGAAACGTTATATCCAATTCGTTTATTTTTCAAAATGTTTATCTATATATATGACTATGTCGATGACGTTGGACATACATGTAGTAAACCGTTTATACTCGTATTATTGCTGTCAGAACTCGTATGTAATGATAATACAATTTTCAAAAACAACATACACTTGTATAAATACATGCTATCATGAAGAAAAAAAAGATAAACCAGTAAGTTTTAATATCTCATGAAACGGTCAACATACATGTACATGTATCAGCTGGTGAATCATAAAAATCACTTTTATGTGAAAACATCTTTGTTCAATAACTTAATGACTGGTAAATTAGTCCTTTATTTATTTGGATGAAAAGAAATTGTCAATAGTCATCTGTTTTTTATTAATCTGAGATTTTTTGTTGATATGTTTTTCAATTACATGCAAATGCTCATAAAGAATATCAGATGTGTCACACTGATCGTGTAGGTACAGTTTAATATCAGCTGTTAACTTTGTGTCTAAAGAGACTTTTTTTCTCACCAGCGAATATTCATCCATTTTTACAACAGTCAGAATTCAAATGAACACGAGAGAGATTTAGTTCGAGCTGTATTCAGTTAGTCAATATACAGGTAGAAAATGATAGTTAAAGGATATTTCTGAATTAAATAGTCAAAAAAGTGCAAAATAAAATCATTTGTTTTCATGCTCTAATGCTTTAATTACATTGAACCAGCAACCGTGATTCTAAAGTACCAATTATGAATGAGGTGTGATTATCACGCATTATCCAAGTACCGATTATGAATGAGCTGTGATTATCACGCATTTGTTACTTGGCGCCTTTGTTAGACCTTTCTTATTTATTGATTATGAATGATGTGTGATTATATCGAGCTTTTGTAAACCCGCCGCCTTTGTTGTTTAAACGACCGCCATTGTTTATCTGGCTTCGGCGCGTCAGGTGATAAAAACGTTATAAATGAGGCAATTTTCTCAGGCAGACAACACAAATCAAACGCTATAACCAATTAAACGTTATAATAAAGGAACGTTATAACAAAGCCTTTGGAATACATATTAGTTAGGAATTTGATAGGGGAATTTAAACTCAAACGTTATAACAGAGGAAACGTTGTATCCAAGAACGTAATAAACAATCTTTTATCGTACCTGACTAGTATTTACAGTTTGTTCTTAAGGATATTAATTATCGATTGCTGATAGATTAAGGAAAATTGGATATACGAAATAAAGTATAATAGCAATTTATGACAAACTTTTAATTACAAAATCCCAGTAATTATCAAAGCAAACCTTTCTACAATCATGCAAACGTTATTCCCATCGACGGATCGTCCTTACTTGAAAAATCCTGTCTTTTTAATTCTTTGAAGGAAGGCAGTCTAGAACCATTTCAGCTTTCCAATCTCACTACCACTATCTTGTTTCTTTCTCTGCTTACAGGACGAATACACAGCAGATCGGACGCTTAACATAATGCAGATAGTGGTTGGTGTCCTGGCCGGCCTGGTGGGGTTAGGGCTGGTGGGTGTATGTCTGTGGATGATAATATATCGCCCATGTTGGAATCGAAACAAGGAGGAGGAACGTGTCAGAAAACCATCTAGGGCGTGGCTGAATGCCGGACAGACGGACATGGTTGTAAGAACACCTGGACGACTGAAAATACCACGACCCAGGGTTAGGAAGGAGAGCAGAGTGGAACCAATCGAAATACCCACAAGCCGCATGGAGTATCCGAACTTCGAACCCGATATTTCTAGCCCACCACCCAAACTGAGGAAGCCTGGTGTTTCAAGAGTCCGAAAAGAGAGCACTGTAGAATTGCTTGGAGAACAAGTAGAAGGCATAGATAATTTCTGACCCAATACAGAAGATTCTCTTTCACCGATGTTAGTAGGCAAAAAATTCGTAAACCCACGTATTAAGTCTCATTCGCCAGCAACTATTGTTCTACTTGATTCCTGACAAAGAACAGGAATGATAACTCTGACACTACATAGACGTTCTCAAACTGAGAAAATACTTTGTTAATATCAATGATGATGATGATTATTATTATTACTATTATTATTATTATTACTATTATTATTATTATTACCTAGACTAACGATGTCGTGATTACGATTAAAGCGATTTTTATTTTGATAATAATGACTAGGATTATTTCTTAAAACTTGTAAAAATACTTATTTTCTCTTGTGTATATAGGGAAACAATGTTGAAAGAACTGGTGTATATAGGGAAATTGTATAGACAGTAGAATAGAATGAAGTGTTAGTATGGAGTGATCTCAGACCTTGTAATAAGTCTAAGGTCTGAATAATGAATCTGAAATTTTGGAATACTTTTGCTATGCCTAAAATGACTAGTGTTTCCATCATCTCGCATTTTCCTATGTAGCATTTTTGCAAAAATTATAATCGGATTTATGCTGAAGGTAAAGCTTTACGAAATAACTGTTTAGAGTTGTTATTCTTTCATTGAAGTTTATGTTTACCACGAACTTTGTTAAATCAACCGTGCAAAAAAACAACTTTGTTGCAATTATTCATCTTTCCAATACATGGTTCAATCACGAGCCGATGCAGAGGTTATTTCTGTGTACTAGACATGTGGAATCTTATCCCATTTAAAACTTACCCAACTTTGGCTTACTTTGCGCAACAAGATGGATATTTGCAAGCTTACCAAATGACAACTATTTATCTCTCTTAGCTCTTCACTGATAGTAAATAAAAAGTATAAATATCTGCTCCATATATTTTTTTATTCAGAAAGAAGATAATATCTTTCGGTATTTTCCGTTTGAAAATAGTCGGCTTAATAAGTGCCGGTATTAGCTTTTTTGAATGTATAGCGAGTGAGTACTTATGCACCTCGGGTCCTTACCTTGGACGTTGTTCCATCCTTTTTTGGTGAATGAACGCATGACTGAGTGGGTTATGGCTATGTTTGATTGTATCGGTTTCATTATATGAGCCAGGCTTCTAGTAAAGCAACCTATGGCGTTGGAAACCGAATTCTGCATTATTTCATCTATTGAAAGAGCTAAATTCCTACAGTCAATCTACAACCCCATCTCACCTCTGTTTCCGATACGCGTAGCAAGTTGATGAATATTCTGTCGTTGAAAAAAAAATTGACTTCTGTTAAGTGATAAGTAATACTTCTAGGAGTTAGATGCCCGTTAGAAAGTGTGAAAATGTTCAAAACAGCAAACAGACTTTCATTTATTCATTTATTTTACTGTTACTATTTGTTTTGAATTAATGTGTGTATGTAGTAGCGTTTTGCGGCACATCAGCACAATAGTGACCCTATGGTGCCAACTAAAGGTAAAGTTCAAAATATTGTCTTGAATAATATCCATATGTCATCAGAAAAGGGGAGTTATATGAAATTGTGCGGAAGTAGTATATAAAACCTATATCCTGGTCTATTCATTCGCCTCTGCTTTATTTAATTTTTAAAAAAAAAAAAAAAAAAAAAAAAAAAACACTGGTCCACCTACCCTTCTATATCCAAATTTAAAAACAAAACAATCCTATGCCACCATCCTTTTCTCCTGCAAATTAAAAAAAATGTTAGTCCACCAACCCTCCATCCAAATCTGTTAAGAACAAACAAAAAAAAAAAAAAAAAAAAAAGAACCCTAGGCCTTCAACGCTCTAATTTAAAAAAAATACACTGCAAATCTCCAAATGTTTTCACAACTAAAACCTAGGCCACCAACTCTCCAAAATGTTTTTTTTTCTAAAATCATACCACCTTGAGATCTTATCCAAAATATTTTTTCTGTACTAGCTTAAGAGTTCCCAGTCTATTTTTTGAAGAACTTTTTCTCAAACCAGACAAATACATCTATATCCACCACTAATTTGGACCAGTTAAAGTCAGTAATTTCAAATTAAAACATTTTTTAAGTCGGCTTTACTGTCAGAATGGTAACTTTGTTTACATTATATATTTTATAATTTCATATAAATATGATATAGCCAATAACATTAGTAGTCAGTCCACATAGCCGTGATATACAGATGTATATATAAATAAAGCCTTAACGATTGAAGTTATACTCACACAAAGTTATAAACACACAAGTTATACAGAAATACATGTTTATAATGAATAGCTACTGTAAGAATGTCGTGTATATATATATCTTAAGTGTATGAACTTTAACGTTATTGTTTTAAGTAATGAGTAATTATGTATTATAGTAATACCCAAGTGTATTCATATTGCTTATAATTTGCAAGTTATTATGGTCTTATTATATTTTTAAAACATTAGGATTAGGGTTATTAGAACTAAATAATCGAACTATATAAATTTCTGGTGATATTAGTAAGGAAAGATAACTTCATTGTTTTGTTTATAACTTAACTGTATACTTCATTAAAGTCGGATGATAGTTTAAAGTAAATTTTTTCAAGGATAATTTTAAGTGCAACAATGGCGCAGAGGTAGCACTGACGATTTCGGAACAGAAAGACGCTATCATGATGTGTTGGGGACCCGTCACAGGCATAATTTGTTTTTCTTATTATTGAGCACACGTGGCTAATCTGGTCTGTCCGTTGCAAATATGACACCAAGTAATGCAAAATTCTGGTGCACCATACTACCTAAGAGGGTAGTTAGCAATTACAATAGCCTGGCCAACTTCTGGAGCTCCTCTGCCAAAACCTAGGGCTCCAATAGTTATAGCAGGGGTCGGCAACCTATCGCACGCGTGTCAACGATGGCACGCTAGACTCTTTGGAAAGTGCCAAGTCTTTTGAAGATGATTTGCTTCGTGGCACGCAGCACTCTACACAGCACTGTACAATTGAGCGGACCTGGAACAGCAGTTCTAAAAGGTTCCCTATGCCTGAGATATATCTAAGTGCGTAATGAATCAAACGAAGCGACATACTGGCCAATTTGACGTAAGAAAGCAAAACGGATCCTATACCTGATGACGTCCCGGTGCACCATAATCCTTAAAAATGGCATCCTCGGGAACTGAAAGACAAGAGTGAGCAAATGGGCTTTTGCAAAAACTTAAAATAAAGGTCAAGTGTTAAAACCAAGTTAAAGGTACACCTGGGACACCCATATCACTTACCTCTAAATTATTCAGTATGGTGATTTATGCAATATCTAAAAATTTCGTCTTAATGCGATTAACGGTTAGCGAGATATTAAAGCTTAAATGTACATGTCAAAATATTCATCCTAGGTCGTGTACAACTTCGGCAGTTTCTGTTACTCGAGTCCGTGTGACGTCACAAAAGGAATCCCGTATTGCGAATCACTATTGTTCTACCGTTGACGAGTGTGCAGTTTTTATAGATTGTTTTCTGACTGCGTCATGGGAAGGAGGTGTGTCGATGGTGGATGTAGCAGTAGGAGTAAATCGTCGCCGTCTTAACATCACAAAAAATAGAATATCATCAACTAGCGACTTCTGTATCAGCTAAACGTCAAATGAAAATGCTATTTATCAAATCATTGAGTTGTTTTGCGAGAGAGAGGGGGTGTTAAGGCTCTTCAGGACTGCTAAAGAATTGTAAATCTGTACTCATATTTTCACAATACATGTGATTTTTCCAACAAAAACAAAAACAAAACAAAAAAAAGCTATATAAATACCCTACATTGGAAGAGAAACTTTCATATGCAGCCGGTATTCAGCAAAATATGCTTAGTAAGATTCCAGGAAGATGAGAAAACATTTTTAGGGGCTCTCGTACCTTGCTGATTTTGCCGAATGGATTTTAGATCCTACCGATGACACTTGGAGCGATGAGGACATTTAGCGTTACGGGGACTGTCATCGATAAGCAACAGTCATAACCATAAATAGAGCCAAACTCATCTACATGAAAGTGGGAAATGTACAGTTTAAAGATTCCATGAGTTATTTAGCCATGCCTTTGAGAAGAATGGCTAAAAGGTTTGGAATGACAGAAATGACAAAAGACTATTTTCCACACTTTTTCAATACGGAAGCTAATCAACGCATTGTGCTTCCACATTTGCCAGAAGTTCAACATTACGAACCTGATGGTATGCACAACGAACAACGAGAAGTAGTCTACGCTTGATACCAAACCCACTCTTCAAACCCGTTTGACTTTCAAGAAGAAATGTTGAAATATTGCCTATCCGATGTAGACATTTTACGACGGTATTGTGGAAATTTGTTTCGACAATTATTTATGGATCACGGAGGTATCAATCCTTTTAAGGAAGCTTCTATCATCGCTAAAGTGTGTGAATTGGTCTATCGAAAGAAGTTCATGCATGAGAACAAACTAGCTCAATCCTATCTCTCTGTCAACCGTCGATATTCCGCCAAAGCTTTGCGCTGACTTCATTACTTGTGTGAAAGTAAAAACATATTCATGCAACACGCAAGAAACGGTGAAGAAAAGAACATTGGAAGTCTTTCTGTGGATGGCTTTAAAAAAACCCAGATGGTGTACGAATTCCGGAGATGTTTATTTCACTGATTCCCCACTTGTTTTCCTCAACAAAACCAGAAAAATCCTTACTCAGAGTTTATCATGAAAGAGTAGTACGAGAAAACATACCAACGACGCCTGAGGTTAGAAAATCAGGGATACCACGAATGGGAGTATAAAGACGCAGCTTTCTGGAACATGCCAGATGGTCTCCGTGCTGTCACTACCTTCCTTTGGTGGGGCATGATTATTATCTCCATGGTTACTTTAGAAGAGAACATTCGTAGTTTACCTCCTGAGCTATGAGAACACATTTACAGAACGTCAAGATTCAAATGAAACTCAAAGAACAATTGCATCCGAAAGAACATAGACTTTAAAATTACTAGTGGTATCTGAATGCTATAAAAGGGTTGATCGCTGCTAAATTGTATAAATAGTCAGATATTGATCAACTACCCATAACTCAGAGGAGCTTCAATCCTATTATTTATACATACACTGTTCAACTACGTTGTAGAATTCCAGACGGCGAAGACTTACAACAGAATTACCAAAAACTTTTAAAATCATCATTGCAAGCTGAAGATTACACATCTTTACGATGTGTGCGACGTGCTCGTCAGTTAGAGAAATTAATATTTATTTACAATTTACCAGATTTACCAGCAAATTGTGTTTGTCTACGGATACACTATCCCCTCCAGCAAAAAGAAAAAGGAAAGGCATTCCTGTGAAGGACTAATATAAAAGCCTACCATGGCAAGACTTTTGTCCTCAGTGTTGCAACAATATTCAGTACAAGGAAGTCAATGACAGGGTTCAGGACTTAGAAGATTACTAAACACTTTTACAAGAACTATTTCCATATACCACTCCACTGAATTTTGAACGGCGTATTGTGTGTGTCTTAGTGACTACTTTTCTCGGATTTCGTTTAACAGCAGATTCACTGTGGATCATTTATGAACAGTACATAGAGCAACGACATGACCACCAAAACTTTATCTGTGCACGAAAGATAAATTGTATTAAAAGTGTTGAGCATAGTGTAGAAGACAAGTTGTGTGTCTTCGTGTAAAGAAGACATTCGTCGAACTTTATCCACGATTCATACTTACCAAGAGGTGTACAACACAATTTACGGCTGGAAAGGTGTACGTGACTGGAAGAGTCTTCTCTTCGATGCTTGAATACAAAAGTGGCTCATTATGCCAAAGACATTGTGTGTATCTGATCCAAGAAAGGAAGTTAACATCGAACCAGTGCAAGACTAAGAGTCAACAGTAAACATGAAATTAGAAACAATTTTAGAAACAGTTGTAGAAGAACCCAACATAGAGGAAAAAATACTTCAGTTCCACGAAAGTACTAGTAGTCTACAGATATAAAAGAAGGAAGAAATTACATACCCGGAGAAATTAGATACATTGAATTCCATAGAGACTAGAAGAACACTTGGGCGTGTATATAGATTTCATGTGACACAGATAGATCGAGAATGTTGTACACTTACTTGTTTATATGCAGCTGCAGTAATTTTAATTTGTCCCACATTGATGTAAGGAATCATTTATGCTTTATGTGTTTTCGTGTTTTAATTCTTTGTAAATACGTTTTTATTGTTACACTTTGTTAAAAACATTAAACGTGTATAAAATATATACAATGTCTTATGTTGTTATTGATAATTTCAGAATTCTCAACACCATTATTATGGGTGCAACCTCCTCCGTTCTCAAAGTGATTGGCGAAAGGTTAGATCGTCAAAATTGGGAGGCACTGTATCTTCGCCATTCTTTTAACGGGTTGGTTGCTGGAACCAGTAGTTCAGGCAAAACCGAATTTGCCAAATGTTTGATCGAGCACAAATCACAATTGTTTGATCGTCCACCACAACGTATCGTGTTGTGAGACAAATAGTAGCAATCGGGTTACACATTACTCCAATAAAGTCAGGGAGAATTAATTTCATTTCTTCGCGAAGACGATGGAATCATGTCTGACTTTAGTCAAAAACATCTTGTCATCTTCAATGACATGTTTGGAGAAGACAAAGGAGAAATTAAACTTTGGTTTACACGAGAATGACATCATCGTAATGCAAATGTTATTTACTTTACACAACATTTATTTCAACAAAGTACAGCAGCACATCGCACAATCAGTCTCAATGCCCATTACGTGGTATTGCTTAAAAGTCCAAGAGATAAAGCTCAAGTGCAAGTGTTAACCAAACAGTTAGGAACATCTTGGCTGAAATTTTGAGTATGACGACGCCGCTTAAACACCTCATGCGTATTTACTCGGTGATTTAAAACCACCCACTCCCGATGATTTGAGATTTCGTACCAATTTGTTTCATAATTGGTGCCAAGAAGGAAGTTATGTCATTTACACATCACCTTTGACGCCTGTCTGAAAATAAAATATAAAAACATCCTTCACTTCTTTTTTTTTCCAAAAGTATTCAAAATAATACCCTTTAAATCTCATCCTCATGCAATATTGATTCGTGCACTGAATGCCATTAGTAGCGTACAAAAAATCACAAGTACGGTCACATTTGTTAGAGGCCAGTCTCAAATAGTGTTACGATGCATCATTTGCACAATCCATCAAAACAAACGTTTGTTTGAAAAACATAAAGTAGCGTTGTCACAACTTGCAGATCCAGGAATCGATACACAAACCAAAAAACAAATCATTTTGAAACCTGGTGGAAGTGGCTCTTTAGGTGGTGTCATTATTCGTTCCCTTTTAAAATGGGATCCTAATCCCGAAGCTAAAACATAAAAAATCCAAATCTAAAAAAGACATCAGACCATAAAGAAGAAAATAAAAAAATCTCCTGCCAGAAAGAGAGGTACTATGACGCGCACGTACTCCAGAAAACCACCTCGCTCAGTGACGGTATCTCATGCCATATTTACTTCTTCTTCGCCGTTCATCAGGATGGATGCAAACCTGATTTAAGACCAGTGTTTCATGGTTTGACGAAAAAATGGAAACCCATACAGGAACTTCTACTTCTCCGGCGGCGACGACTTTTTCTACTGCTCTAGCTACTGCAGCTAAAAAAGTTGCCTCACCTAAAACAAAAGTACAAGAAAGAACAGGTGTGTTACAAAGTTTACTCGATTTATCCAATCAAGAACTGTCGCTATTTAGTCCGTTGAAAGCGCATCGTCGTCGAGTGCTGCCCATAATGAAGTTGATACGACGTGCCGACTATCAGTAGAGACGGATTCCATTATAAAAAAGAAGGGTGAGATAAGATGCTCCTGAAAGAAAAGATGTCACCAAGAAGTGCGCACCATTCTTCTCGTTCCAGAAACAACCATCCTCGAAAAAAGGCAAAAGAAAGTGACTCCCTCCCTCCTCGTTTAGCTAAACATTCGGTTGTTTTGTTAGTACTGACCAAATCCAATCATCCGATATGAAAACAAATAAATCAAAAGCACCCAAAGAAATCATCGATACCGTTGTTAAAAGTTGCTGCTCTTTTGTAAGGACTGATTGCTGGATCTCTATTAGGAGGAGTCATAGGATGAAATGGAAGAAGATAAAAAGAAGACCTTTTGCTGGAAATACATCAGACTCGTACGTTGGGATCTTAGGGAAGGACGAAAACTAACCTTAGTTCCATACAAACAATGGATGGAACTCCATCGTTGGTACGAACAACGGACACATCATTTACCTCTGAATCCTAATTTCACCGAGATGTCACAGTTACAACAAGAATTACAATCGTTGATGGATCGAACCGATTTTTCAGAAACAGAAAAATCGCAACGGTACGGACAATTATTGCAACGTCTTCAAATATTTCACCAGAAACAGCTAAACCTACTCTGAGAGATTTCAAGACTGTCATGAAAAGGGAAGAAAATTCCACAACGGCAGACACAGCCACGTGGATGGAAGAAAAAGACACAAGAAGAATACCTAGTAAGATCGCAGCTTCCTTTTTAACACCGTCCCCAACTCACAGACGAGAAGAAATGAAAAATTGAGTCAAAAAGATGATGTCGACGCCTTCTTCAGCAGACGAAAAAAAAAAAAAAAAAAAAACCCAGAAAGTAGGGAAGACAGAAGTGAAAAAGACATCAAGAAAAAAAGTCATCACCCCACAACCGATGACCACTCCTGCGCATATTGCTCGTCGGACACGTCAAGCCTCGTCGCAATTCCAATAAATACCACACGAACATCAACCTAAGAGCAGTATCAAACAGTGGGTAACTTATTGAGCAGGAGGATTAGCAGCAACAACAACCAAAAACAACAATAAAAAAAACAACAACAAACAGTTAACCCCATCATGCAGACACTATTAGATAACATTTACTACAATCCTGCTCATGCTGCTGGTTACATTGTATCGTACTGCTAAAATCAAATTTAAACGTATACGTTTGCCAGATGTGTGACAATGGTTACAAGAACAATCAACGTTCACGTTACACAAACCCACTCGACGAAAAGTTTCAAAAGTCAAACCAAAGTAGCAGACATAGATCATCAATGGCAAGCAGATTTAGTTGATGTCTCTCATTTGGCAGCATACAATCGTGGTTACAAATATTTGTTTTGTGACATTGACGTGTTTTCAAAATCGACTTGGGTAGTTCCTTTGACTTCTAAAACAAGTTCAGAGTTAGTACGAGCTCCAAAACTGGTTTTGAAACAATGTGGTCGTCACCCTCTGTGATGACAAACAGACAAAGGCACCGAATTTTTGAACCAAGCTTTTCAAAAAGAATTGAAAAACAGTCGCATTCACGTTTTCACCACTGAAATCCTGAAACAAAAGCCCGTGTCGTGGAACGTTTTTAAAGAATTTTTTTGAAAGAACGTATGTGGAACGATTTTACACATCAACACACTCTTAAATACATCAACGTGTTACCACGTTTCGTCAAAGCTTACAATCAATCGTACCATCGTAGCATTGGATGTGCACCCGAAGAAGTGATCCCTGAAAATGAAGTGCTGGTGTTTGGTCGATTGTTTGGAATGTCACCCACCACCAAAAAGAAAGAAGTATTAAAGACCGGATATTAGGTTTGCATTGGAGACCTCAAACGCACATTTCACAAAGGTTTTTTACCTAACTGGACAACCAAATGTTTTCGTATCACTGGACAAGTGACTGTACATGATCCTCTTGTCTATAAATTGGAGGATATGAACGGCGAAGTTTTGAAAGGAACTTTTTATTTCCTGAGTTACAACGAGTGACCAAGAAAGAAGACGACATCTACGATATTAAAAGCATTCTCGATCGAAGAACACAACTTGAAGTATTGAAAGTGCGTTGGAAAGGATATCCATCTAATTTTTATTCTTATATAAAATTGCTCATCGTCTCAGAATGCATTTTTCGGACGGTAGAATAATGTGCATTACGTTTTGTCCCGGTTTTTTTTTTTTAATTCTGGGTGGATACACTGCTCTCGCTCGTACTAAAAACGTTTACAACAACGATTGATTCTACAAGTATTTTCGCTACCTTGTCGAATTGAACAAAGGACTAAATCCGAGTACAACATGGTAGCAAAGACAGCCGCTCCATTGCTAAGAGTAATTCAACTTAAAGTGGATTCTGCCATCGCCGCTTACGAGGAAGGTGGAAACATGTATCACGTTCACAGCGAATTTGTACATCCTCATTATATTCCTGTCAGTAAATCATAGCAAGGACAAGACAGAAAGAGACATCGAAACCCCTTCGGATCTCATAAACACGTTCAGAAATAGAATAAGAAAAGAAGAAAAACAGGAGCGGTCAGAGAATTGGACATGTTTGATTACTAACTGAAAAACAAAAGGAAAATGATGCACCGAGATTCTTGCGAATGTTCCAAGTCAGAACTTCATCTGTTTGCCATGCCACCAACGATGATGAAGATGCAAGAATTCCAACGGGTAGAATTTCCTTCTGTGTCGCCTTTGACTACCTCAGACCCAATCGAATTTTAAATCAAAGGACAAACCGAAGACACATCGATCTGAATAGCATTCACTTATACCTTAAAGTCAAAGGTCTCGAAGTGGACAACAGCAACTAAGGGAAAGATGCCAGAGTGGCTCCCGTCAACAATTTGTTGCATTCGTTGTTCAGTGAAGTTGATTTTTGCTTGAACAATAAACCGGTGAGCAGCCGCATGGATACTTACTCTTACCGAGCGCGACTGGAAAATCTCTTGACGTACGAAAAAGAAGCCAAGAATACACGGCTGGATGCTTCCGTGGTATGAAAACCTGACACCTTGGATGTCTGCAACGGCACAGAGTTGACATAAGGTGACGATCCATACAATGTTGGATTTAACGACCGTCGAAAGAAAATCAAACAAGAACGCAGTTTAGAAATGATATATCGTTTGCATTTGGATATGTGGTTGCAAGATAAGTATTTGTTAAATGGAGAGGATGTCGCCTAATACTGAATCGAAGTAGTACCGTGTTCCATTTGATAGCTAATGCTAACGAGTACACAACAATCATCAAAGAAGCCAAACTTTACGTGCGCCGTGTGGCAGTTTTACCTAAAGTGGGAAACGATATCAGTCAAACTTTGAGCAGAACGTCAGCAAAGTATCCACCACGGCGAGCGGACGTGAAAACTTTTACAATTGCCTCTGGACTCCAATCCACGATCGAAGATCATATTTTCCAAGGACAGTCAAACGTTTGCTCATTGGCATCGTCAGCAATGCGGCATCGACCAAAATCCTTTCGAGCACCAACACTTCAGCGTAGAAGTCACTCGAGATGGCCAGGCATTGTGTACCAGATCCTTTGAACCTAACTTTGCCCAGAGAAATTACTTCAGATCTAACTTTACAGTGTTTTATACCACGATTTTGTAGGAGGGTATGCATTGTGGTGGTTTGATTTCACTCCAGACCAAGGCAGCGACGAAGAATATTTCCAGCTTATAAAATCAAGCCAACTTTGTGCGGAACTTCAGTTTGCAATAGTTCTGGCAAACACAGTGAACGTCATCTTGTAAGCAGAATTTGACGAGACTCTGGAAATCAACAGTTTGAGATAAGTGATCCTAGACTATTAGAAAAGATGAAACACGAAGAACTTATGGAGATAGGTGATGATGATGTTTTTGATCCAGAAGTAGAAGATAAAAATAAATGTTGTCATGATGGCCAGAACGAGAACAACATTTAGTTTCCGGTATTGCTGGTGCCCTGGCTGAAAGAATCACTAGCCTAACCAGAAAACATTGTTATGGATGTCAAATCGATCATCCTAGTCAGAAACATCACGACAAATGTTTGATGATGAGTTCAGAAGACAAGATGGAAGAGTATCTGGAAGACGCATTGACTCTTGTCTCAGAAGAGACAATTTTGAGAAAGAGATATAAAGACTTGCATGACCATTACCTCCATCGACTTCTCTGGAGATGAAACGCATCGAACATCTCTTGCAACAGAGTACACAAACTACTCGTTGTTCAACAAAGTCAGGTGTGAACTCACGACTTATCATTACCTGTGAAGAAAAAGAAAAGAATGGATACTTGGGAACTTCATTATCTTCTGACTCACAGTTCGTATACGGCTTCTTGGAATCCTGTGGTGTTTGCTAACGATAAACATCTCCATAGAAAACCTAAAGATGTTCAAGACTATATCATCAACACAGACGACATTCACCATTGGGTAGCCGTCTAATAAAAAAACGATCGCATTGTGGAATATTTGGATTTTTATGGATTATCTCCTCTGGAAGATATCATTGACTTTATGAGAAGAAATGCTCGATCCACTCGATTCAATAATGTCACATTACAAGGATCAGATTCCATTGTGTGTATTTTCTTCATCAACGAAGTCTTTGATTTTCCTTAGAACATTTAGTGACTTGTTTTGATCGTGAGTACTCTAGAAATGATGATAAAATAGAAAGATAACAGTGCCTTAGATCACTGGAAGTCAAGTGACTTCACAACGTTGTCAACCCTGTAAATACTTTCATGTTTAAAATTTTGTCAGTTTTGTATTCCTGTTTGAGTTAAAGAAGCTTCTTATCGTTATTAAACATGTTGATTTTGAAAAAAAGTGTTGTCTTGTTTTTATTTAAAACAAATTGTATTGATACGCTCTTTCATATTTCTCTCTATCGATCTTGATCATGTTTTCTTTCAGGTCCGAGTACCGAATCGGAGAGATTTTTGTTACATAGTAGGGATGTGTGCATGGATTATAATGATAAAAAACGGTTGCTGGATTGTAGGGTGTGTGTTTGGATAATAATCAGAAAGCTGTTACTGGATTGTAGGGTGTGAGTTTGAATAGTAAAAGCTGTTACTGGATTGTAGGGTGTGTGTATGGATAGTAATCAAAAAGCAGTTGCTGGATTATAGGGGGTCTTTGGATAGTAATCAAAAAGCGGTCGCTAGATTGTAGGGGTGTGTGTTTGGAGAGTAATTAAAAAGCGGTTGCTGGATTGTAGAGGTGTCTCTTTTGATAGTAATCAAAAAGCAGTTCGTGGATTGTTGGCAGAGGTGTTTGGATAGTAATCCAAAACCAGTTGCGGGATTGTAGGGTGTGTGTTTGGATAATAATCAGAAAGCTGTTACTGGATTGTAGGGGTGGTGTTTGGATAGTAATCCAAAACCCGTTGAGGGATTGTAGGGTGTGTGTTTGGATAGTAATCAAAAACCAGTTGCTGGATTGTAGGGTGTGTGTTTGGATAATAATCAGAAAGCTGTTACTGGATTGTAGGGTGTGAATTTGAATAGTAAAAGCTGTTAAAGGATTGTAGGGTGTGTGTATGGATGGTAATCAAAGAGTAGTTGCTGGATTATAGGGGGTCTTTGGATAATAATCAAAAAGCGGTCGCTAGATTGTAGGGGGGGGGGGTGTTTGGATAGTAATCAAAAAGCGGTTGCTGGATTGTAGAGGTGTGTGTTTGGATAGTAATCAAAAAGCGGTTGTTGGATAGTATATGTGGTGTGTTGTATTGTAAAGGTGTGTGTTGGATTTTAGATAAATATTTTAACATTGCCATTCCCGTTTGTCTCCATAAACGTTTGACTATTCGTCCCTTAACAATTTGAACATTACTATTCCCGTATGTCCCCATAACCTTTCGACCCTTTACTCTTAACAATTTTAACATTACCATTCCCGTTTGTTTCCATAAGCTTTCAACCCTTTGTCCCTATAAATTTGTCTCTATAACTGTTGTCCTCATAATACCATCCCCATGTTAAAAAATATGGCCAATTTTAACAAAGGATCTCCTGTTTGTCTCCCAAGTGTCATTTAAATGTAAACATACGGGGTAGTGATAATTCCAGTACGTCCCCCAAGTGCCACATACAACTACTCTAAACCCCTACAGTTTTGTGAAAATATTCTTATATGACTATCCATAGATAGTAAATCTTGATCTGAAACTAGTATACCAACAATCAGCCTGTATCATAGACAGATGATCTAAAATCGGTATACCGACAATCAGCCTGTATCGTAGACAGATGATCTAAAATCAGTATACGGACTATCAGCCTGTATCATAGACAGATGATCTAAAATCGGTATATGGACTATCAGTCTGTATCATAGACAGATGATCTAAAATCAGTATACGGACTATCAGCCGGTATCATAGACAGATGAACTAAAATCAGTATACGGACTATCAGCCTGTATCATAGACAGATGATCTAAAATCAGTATACGGACTATCAGCCTGTATCATAGACAGACGATCTAAAATCAGTATACGGACTATCAGCCTGTATCATAGACAGACGATCTAAAATCAGTATACGGACTATCAGCCTGTATCATAGACAGATGATCTAAAATCAGTATACGGACTATCAGCCTGTATCATAGACAAATGATCTAAAATCAGTATACCGACTATCAGCCTGTATCATCGACAAATGATCTAAAATCAGTATACGACAATCAGCCTGTATCATAGACAAATGATCTAAAATCAGTATACGACAATCAGCCTGTATCATAGACAAATGATCTAAAATCAGTATACCGACTATCAGCCTGTATCATCGACAAATGATCTAAAATCAGTATACCAACTCTCAGCTTGTATCATAGACAAATGATCGAGTAGAATACATATATCTATCTTATTCTCATAAGGAAGCCTATACAGTTGACAATTCTAGGAAAAGATCTTAGTATGATAATCTATGAATTAAAATCCAAATATCTAACTGCCTGAAACATAACAATCTGCATCACCAATTTGATATGCACATTACTATTAAAAAAGGTAAATAATTAATTACGATAGAAGATTGAATTAATCTTTCTAGGAGCTGCATGGGCAACCATCAGTAATCCTCGGGTTCGGAGAAAGACTACAAGAGATCATCGCCGAATCTCAGGAGAGAAAAGTATTCGATGAGAACCAGGACAGTCAAGATGATATTATGTTTTCATGTTGTAATATTATGTAATTCCAGTAATTTCTTTAATTTATATTCTTATTAAATTGTTAAATTGATCATAATTTTAAATTTGATCTGAATTGCTAAAGCATTATATAAATGTAAACAAGTGTACTCACTGTATTTGTATTATTTATCAGTGCATTGATAACAAATATACTTTTATATTCCCAACATATAGTGCATGGATAAAGTGATAGCTTCTGTCCGTAGACAAAGTTGTTTCCGTAACACTCTATAGAGTAGGAGAGACAACACTAAAACTAACTTTTTTATTTTCTGGAGTCAGAATGCTTTTCAGCGATGCCTACATGAACACCTGCACACAAGGGAGACATGTTTATAATGAACACCTGTTCATAACGGCCACCTGTTTAGAGTGAATACATGATTAAAACGTAAACACAATTAAAATATGAACATAAATCAAATAGTAATTAATATACATTAAAATTACTTTGGTCACTGAACTGATAAAAATACACCTTTTATCCCCCGAAGGATGAAGCAGAGATATTATGATAGCATTTATCCGTCCATCTTTAGTCAAGGTGGTTTCTGCAACATAGTTTTAGCTTGTTGTGGTCTTTTATTCTGAAACGGCATATGTGTCTTACCCACAGGGAGATGCAGATACCTATGGATTTGGCTGCTGTTAGCTCCAAAAGAAACAGAACTGACATGAATGAATTAGTAAAGTTTAAACAAAAGTATAACTAAAAAGACTTAGAGATTCACTAGAGGAAATTAAACGAGGACAGATATTATGGCAGCAACAATCAAGATTTGTATGAATTTCTTTTATTTTTATTTTCAGTCTTACTTTCAGAAATTTCTGTTAGACAGTCACCCCTTTGCACATATGTTTGCCATTATGTTTAATGCAGTTTTCCTATGAGTATTATCTATACAAATGGTTGATTTTTTGTGCCATTGGTATGAAACATTATTGTTTTTTAAAGGATGCTGATGTATTACGCAAGTGGGATACATATATTATATTTTTTCGTCTTGGATTGGCCAACTTGATACTGTAACGATTTAATAATTATTTGAATGTTTGTCTAAGATTTGCCAGTAGTCCTCTCCAAGGTTATCACCTTCGAGGAGATTTTGGAGAATTAATCTTACAGGGCTAGCTTTACTGGGTTAAGTCAAAGATTTTTCTCTCTTGCTTCATCACACTTTTGCGTGTTTCTAGAGTACAAAGATTTGATGGAATTTGAATGGTTAATCGATAAATTTCAGTTTAGATGCCTTGAAATACAGAAGAACAGCACTTGGCTGTAATCCCTACAAAATGGTCTTCTTCAATTTGAACAAACGCCGGTCCACAATTACAGTATTACAGCTTTAACACATTTTCTTGTATATCTAGATAAAAATAAATCTTAATTCAAACAGCACACAATTTAGGAAGAGCAAAAATCTGCCGGATTTTCCACTTGAAAGTATATTTCCTGGAGAAATACCATATGAGGTCTGCGGTCTATATTTCTTTCAACCATATCTATTAAAACTGAATTATTTTGTTGGACAAAACGTTGCATGTGTTTCTTATCCTTCATATTGTCAAACTAAGACCAAATACAATATTCAGTTCTCGTAACATTGACCAGAGAAGACCTATCAACCATGTAAACCTCCTTCAGCGCTTCAATTTGTATCGTCACCTTTGTAAAAAAAAAAAGAAAAAAAAATGAAAATCCTGCTCAGTGACAATTTCTTCAAAGAGACAAAGAAATAGTTAACCAAGTATCAAAAGTCCTTAATTGATGTTAATATTTCTCACAAGTCGTGTATATTTAATTCGCATTACAATATATATTGGTGTAATCTCAACAAGAAAAAGTCAGATGAAGTCTGAACATTAAGTATTGCCAACAGCTTAAAAATTTTATACAGTAAAAAACAAAACGATCTGATCAATTTTGTATTTTTATTTTGTTTTGTTTTTTCTTAAAAACTAATCCGTAGTAAATCATCCTTGCATGTGCTGATGAAAAGATTGTATACCAAGTCATCGTGATTAGTGTACATTCATAACAGCAAATAATATTCGTATCAATTAGGTTATACGAGGGTATATAGCTATTGTGGTTCGTTCGTCGGTACATCTTGTGTTTATCTGCGTCACAATGCTCAAGTTTCATTCTTACAATATTTGGACAATTTCTATAAAAATCGATGTCAATTCTACACCAGAAGTTTACCTACGTGCGCCGTCAGGGGATTTAAGAACGTTACATGCTTAAGTCCGACTGAAATTCTTCCCACTGACTATGAAAGTAATTGTCAGAATGTAATAAGTCATCCTTAATAATCAAGCATACACTACTGACTGAGACTTTCACGATGTAGCCCTGATGACACAGCAAGCTATTATATTCAGACGCAGATGTAACCATCGCGTTTATCATAGTAACTTAGTATGTATCCAATACAAGGCGTGCTATTGACGTTTATCATAGTAACTTATTATCTATCAAATACAAGGATGCGTACTATTGATTTTTATCATAGTAACTTAGTATGTATCAAATACAAGGCGTACTATTGACGTGTATCATAGTAATTTATTATCTATCAAATACAAAGCGTACTATAGACGTTTGAGGTCACACTACAATTCACAGAATGGGTCAAGGAAGTTCTGACTGGGGTTTTGTCGTTGATTCTTCCGTGGATAATATAGTTAACAAGAAACCCAAAATAATTCTACGGCCGAAATACACTAACTTGTCCCTACTTTTTTCTTTTGAAAATAACCTAAGCTAGATAGGATTCTTCAAGCATCTTTAATAGAGTTTAAGGTCACGTGTTCTCTCCAAAACATTCTCTAGATTTTTGTACCCTTTACTTTTCTGAACTATACACGTCAAAGAAGCCAGATATAAAGAGCTATTAATTCTACATATAAAATCAACCTTTGTTTCTTTGGTTGCATTTATTCCTTTCTTGTTTTTAAGTAGTTCTCACAGTTTGAGGTGAAATATGTCCACCAAACGAAGATTACAAGCAAAAGACCATCTGGTTAGAGACATTAGGGAGAACGGGAGGGGGAGGAGGGAGTACCAATAATTTGGGGGGCTTTCAGTAAAACAAATTCGTTTGTTTGATGTATTCGTTTACGAAACTATTCACTTCGCTCACGTAGTTTTAAATAAATATGTGCCGACGTAAACCAATACACCTTCATACATGATCAAATCATCACCACAGTTAACACTTGCGTACAAGATCTAAGTATTACTACGCTTAACACCTGTATACAACCACGCTTAACACTTCCATACATGACCAAATCTTCGCCACGCTTAACACAGGCTAACATAGTTAAATCATCTCCACGCTTAACACTTGCATACTACCACACTTAACACTTTGTATACATGATTAAGTCATCCCAATGCATAGCAACACCTGCATACTTGGTTAAATCAGCATCAAGCTTAACACTCGCATGCAACTACGCTTAACACCTGCATATTTGGTTAAATCAACATCACACTTAACGCTTGCATGCAACCACGCTTAATACCTACATACTTGGTTGAATCAACATCACGCCTAACACAAGTACACATGTTTAAATCATAGACATGCTTACGCTGCAATGCATGATAAAAAATCACCAAGCTTAACACATTTATACATGATCAAGTTATCACTTCGCTAAATACCTCTATACATCATCAACTTGTCACAACGATTAACACCTGCATTTATGTTTAAATTATCATCACTCTTAACACCCGCATACATAATCAAATCATAAGCACCCTTCACATATGCATACACGATCAAGTCATCACCACGATTAACATGTGATTAAACAATCACAACGCTTAACACTTGCATATTTTATTAAATCATTGCAAAGCTTGACACTTGCATACATGATCAATTCATCACCATTCTCAACACTTGCATACATTATGAACTCATCGTCACGCTTAACACCTGCATGCATTTTCAAATCAGAGCAACACGTAACACATGCATACGTGATCAAGTCATCACCACGCCAAACACTTGCATACATGATCGAATCAGTAAGAGCAACCAAACCTGAACAATTTCCGAGGTTCTTCCCTTTAGCATCCAATTCAAATACATTAAATGCCCCCATTCACGTCAATTATTAGTAATCAAACCTATATTCTATCTTCCTCTAATCATCAATAATATTATACAAAATCCTCGTTTTCCCAAACTGAATATATCAATCATTTAATGTATATGCCTCAATCTATCAATCATCTAATGTATATGTCTCAATCTATCAATCATTTAATGTATATGTCTCAATCTATCAATCATTTAATATATATGTCTCAATCTATCAATCATTTAATATATATGTCTAAATCTATCAATCATCTAATGTATATGTCTCAGTCTATCAGTCATCTAATGTATGTCTCAATCTATCAATCATCTAATGTATGTCTCAATCTATCAATCATCTAATGTATATGTCTGAATCTATCAATCATTTAATGTATATGTCTCAATCTATCAATCATCTAATGTATATGTCTCAATCTATCAATCATTTAATGTATATGTCGCAATCTATCAATCATCCAATGTATATATCCCAATATATCAATCATCTAATGTATGTCTCAATCTATCAATCATCTAATGAATGCCTCAATCTATCAATCATCTAATGTATATGTCTCAATCTATGAATCATTTAATGTATATGTCTCAATCTATCAATCATCTAATGTATAAGCAATCACATTACTTTTGACCGTTGACTGAATATATGAAATGTTATGCCAGAACGATATGACGTGTATTATCAACAACATTAACAAATGCTTTCAGTAATATTTGATATTACTGATACATTAAAGAAATCCAATATGATTTAATATCATCTAATACATTTATGTATCACGCCGCTTGACCAAATAGTATCGCGTTCAGAGAGATTGAAGTAGGTGATTAACAACGCAAAAACTGTTCTGCAAGATGACTATATTTCTTGTCTATATCATAGATAAATTGAATATAAACTCTAATTAACATCGCAGGGACCCCGGAACGGTATTATAAATTGGGCAGATGCTTTTGTGGCATGAAGGGTTTATTTTAAAGATTCCTTTCCATTTCGAGTCCCTGTTTTGCTTGCTATTTCGCATAATTTCGCCCAATCCAATTCTTTCTTTAATTTTTTCTTCTTCTTAATTTCAGATATTTTTGGAAACAGTATCCCCTATGCACACGTGTTTCATTCCTTGTCCATTATGTTTAATGTAGTTTTCCTATCCTTATGTAAAGTAATGTCTTTAAAGGACTTTGATGTATTATGCAATTGGGATACGTATCTCACAGTTTTCATCTCTAGATTTGTAAATATGATACCTTTGTGATTTAACAACTGGGTGAATGTTTGTGTAAGATTTGCCGTAGGCTTCTCCACCTTCAGGGACACTTTCAGTTTTTCTTTGTTTAATTTGATCAAACACCGGCCTACAATTACAGTATTAAAGCTTTACCAAAAACTTTCTTTTATCTTTAGAAGAAAAGTCTTAATTTAACAATCACAAAATTTAAGACGAGCAAAAAATCCGCCGGATTTTCGAGTTCAAAGTCGCTATGCTTGCAGAAATACCATATAAAATCTTTGGTCTATATATCTTTAAGCCATATGAATTCAAATTATTGTAAATTGTTTCTTTGGATATGACGTGAGATGTGTTTCTTGTCCTTCATATTATCAAACTAAAAGACTAAATATCATATTCATTCCTGTCACATTTATCAGAGAACGCCCTTTCAGGTTACCCTACCTCAAAGCTATATGTTTTTTTCTTTTCATTGTCACCTATGAAAAAGAAAATCCTTTGTACAAGGAGATATAAAATAGCGTCATTAAGCATCATAACTCCCGAATTGAAGCATCATAAGTCCTGAATTGGAGTTACTATTTCTCCCAAGATGTGTATATTTAATTCGTAATACAATCTATTGATGTAATCTAATAAGTATTTCAGATAAAGTAGAACATGAAATCAATAGAATGCAAAATGAAATGACAACAGAATGCAAAACGACGTCTTATGTCTTATTAATTTTTTAGCTTTCATTTATTTTAAAGTTCGCCCGTAATAAGGCACGCTTACATGATCTGATGAAGACTTTTTATACCAGTTCATTGTGATTGATATTTTGATTAGCGCACATTCATAACAAAAAATAATATTCCAATCAATTAGGTTAAATGAGGGTATATGGCTATTGTCGTCTGTTCATCGGTAGACCTTATGTTTATCTGCGTGACAATGCTCAAGTCTTATTCTAACAATATTTGGGAAATTTCGGTCACATATCCTGTGTTTAAAACATAAAGAATAGTTTTATCGCATATACATACCCGAGGAAACCATTTCTTAATGGTTCCATATGTAAACATTACTACACTTTTTTCTGAGCGATACTTCATGACGTGACGAGTTCATCATTTTCCATTCAAATGTGGTAACTTAATTTGTATATGCTCAATTTTCTATATCTAGGAGTGAAAGTAACCAGTTTGGTTTTCCTATACAACTAGGAGTGAAAGTAATCAGTTTGGTTTCCCTATACAACTAGGAGTGAAAGTAATCAGTTTGGTTTCCCTATACAACTAGGAGTGAAAGTAATCAGTTTGGTTTTCCTATACAAATCATGGAAGACAAGAGGTACGAGGAGTATTTGAAAAGTTTTGAATATTAGTGTGCTGTACAACACAGTTCTTTATTAATAAACGGTACTTCAGTGCATCCCCTCAACGTACTCCCCATGCACCTCTACACACTTTCTCAATTTGATTATTCAATTATTAAATGTCATTTTATATTCAGTTTTTTGTATGTTCTGAACACACAGTGGAAAATATTTCTATTATAAAGGTCATTTTTTCAAATACCCCTAGAATTTATTTTTCACAACCTATGCCTCAAAATCAATGCTCTTTATGACATAACATTCCGACGTCATCACTGACGCTCTAAGGGATTAATTAAAATCTGCAACATTGAAAACAATAATTGTTTTTAGACACACGTGTCGTTCTTTATGAAGCAGTGCTGTATGGATAAATACTGCACGATTCCGATGATGTTAAGTTACTGGAGAAATAGTGATATAATGAAAACAAACGAACCCGAACAGAACGTCATACTCAAACGAAAGAGTAGGAAAGATAAAAGTAATTGTCAGAATGTAGTAAGTCATTCTTAAATATCAAACATACACTACTGACCGGCACTTTCACGTTTTAGCCCTGATCAAACATCAACCATATTTCGTTACATAGGTAGGAGTAAACCACAATTGGAACGTCATCGGTCTTTTCCATCGCAATCTAGATAAAACCTCGGATGTGACTATGTGACTAATGGCCATTTCTAACAGCCCTCAAGCCCGTGTTATTACGTCATACTAACATCATTGACGTTACAATGACTAGATGACGTCTCACTAACAGCAATGTAAGCAACAGGTTCAGGCTTTTTTCATTACAAAGTTGCAGAAAAAAACCATTAAAAATTAAAAGTGCAGGTATTTCATTGATTGCTAAAACGCCGTGGCCAGTTATACAACACTTATCATTTAATAAGAATATGTTCTTCATACATTTAGCCAGATGTTCGTCCGCCAAAAACTTGTCAATTTAGGAAGTATCACTACGATTACCTCCGAGTCTCTTTCAGAGAGTCGAGTTACTCGGCTCACATCGGAAAAATATGAGGATGTTCTGAATGGAGTAACCAAGGGTTTACTATAGTAATTGATGTATTAACTGCAAGTTCTTCTTCTTGAAAGTAGGACCGAGCATGGCGTATTATAAACTTTCGTAGTCCTATTACGATTAACACAATAGGCCGAGGAAGTTCTGAGTGGGATATAGTCGTTGATTATTCAGTGTGACAGAACGCTCATTCTATGATGAGCGTTGATGGACTCCTATCGCATAGAAAAAAGGGGTGGGGTGGGGTGGGGTAGACGTCCATAACAAGGTCTCAAACTAAAAGTGTAATTCAAACTGTGGACAGCAGAGGTATATTGATAGAAAACCATAATAACATCTACACCTAAGTTGGATAAAGACCCAATTGGAGTGGACCTAAGGCACAACTTCAAAAAGGGTTTATAGTCACCTTTTCTTCAAAAAACTCTCTAGATTTCAGTATCCTTCAACACTAGGCCACTGATTTTCCCACTTCAAAGCAGGAAATTTACACATGTATAAAATTTTCAAATGAAATATGCCTTTGTTTTGTTAACTGTGTGGGCATTAGTATCTTGATTTCAACTACCTCTCACGGCTTGAGATGAAATACGTGCGCCAAGCATATATATCAACCACAAAACCATCAGGTTCCCGGCAAGAGAAACTTCACGAAAAATAAGAAGTGGAAAATATGATAAATTAGGTACTGGGTTCAAGTAAAATAAAAAGGAGGCGAATGGCTTTCTGTAAAATTGACATGACATCCTGACTTTAAATTAATAAAATTTTCGTTTCGTAGATGCATTTATTTACAAACGATGCGCTTCGTTGAAGAGGTTTTAATAAATCTCCAAACACGCAAAAACCAATACAGCTTATATTAGCTCAAAAAAGACGGGTCTCCTTATGGTAAGAAGATGATTTTCCTCCTCTCTGTAAAATCATTTATTCAGGGTTCTATCTATGTTGATTTACATTCTGAACTGAGCATTAGACTTAATTTTACAAAATTTGTTTCTTTTCATCGCGACTACTTCATTTATCAAATCATGCTCGAGGTCATCTGGTAGACGAGTCTTCTGAAACGCGCCTTTGTTGTCTTCTGGCTGCGTGTTTGCCGATGGTCTCACACGTCCGGGCGCACATTTCAAATCCCTCTCAACCGTCCTGTTTAAGTCTGTCAGGGACTACAGCGTTATTATATGGAGTCATCTGCACTGAAACTGCACATAGTTGATTCCCTGGCAATCTGCATTTATGAATAAATTGTCCCCGCGCTAAATATCTGCATGCATGATTAAATCCTTGTCGTTCTTAGCTCCTGCATACATGACTAAATCATCCCCACACTTAATGCTCTGTTACGGAATTATATATCATTTTTCTTTTTTATAATGGTATATTTTATTATTTTATGATCTCTGATGTTCTTAGTCTAAACAAATGTCGTCTTGTGAGTACACATACGGTAGGCTCAATCGATATTTCAAAACCTTAGTCATATCAGGTGGTTTTAGAGCGCGGGAAGAGGGTGAACGTCTGACCTAGATTATATGAATCAATACAATGTTTACTGTTTAAAAACATTGGTACTCTAGTACTAATGAAATGTCACGCATAACCTAATTTCTGATTGGATCGGAGAGGGTTGCAATGTTTCGAAATGTCCTGTTGTTTGTCAAAGACGCAATGGATTTTATTTTGTTTCTGCGCAGTGAGAGACTATATTATAGGAAATAATCCTGTGTTTAGACATTCTTCATAGTTACATTGAATTGAGAGGTCATAATCGAATTTGATTCAGTTTGAGTGTGGGATATTATTCTTTGGAGACCTATTTATATTAATACAGTGCATTTTGGATTAGTACTGTGTCTTCAACTTAATTATTATACAGCTCCGTGGAATTATCGGAAACATTTCTAGAACTTGTGAGATTCCATATTCGCAAGGATTACTTGGATATAACTAATTCTTATTAACACATTAATACAGTGCAGGTTATTTCATTCGGAATACCTCATTCGGAATATTTGGATTGACTTCCGGATCAGTGAACTTTAGAACAATTTAGGTATTTTAAGGATATTCTATACTGTAAGTTATTTTTAATTCTTTCACTTTAATTGTTTGTTGAAATATTTTACTATTTTAGGAAATTAAAGACTTGTATTTTAAATCTTGAAAGCTTGTTTAAGTCTTTTCTTTTGTTACATTACCCCTAGTCGTAACAGCTCGTATACATGATCAAATTATCACCATCCTTAATATTTGCATATATGATCATGTCATCACCATGCCTAATACCTCCATCCATCATAATATCGTCCCCATGCTTAACACTTGCATGCATCATTAAGTCATCACAAAAATTAAAACCTTCATACATGATTAAATCAGCACTAAGTTTAACAGCTATATACATGATTAAATCATCGCCACACGTAAAACTTGCATATGTGATTAGGTCATCGCCAAGCTTAACATCTGCATACATTATCATAGTATCATGACGCTTAATACCTGCGCACATGATCAAATAGTCACAATGGTAAACATTTCCATATTAGTAAATCATCTGAATGCTTAACACTTGCATACAAGCAAGTTTAATACTCCAAGATTAAATCGTCACGGCACCGAACACTTCAAACATAATTAAAGCATCTTTATTTTTAGCACTGTTTGCATGATATACCCATCACCACGATAAGCACCTATTACATGATCAGATCATCACTATTAACATCTGCTCACATTATCAAATCATCACTACTCTTAACACCAGCATACATGAATAAATCATCACTACTCTTAACACAAGCACACATTATCAAATCAAATCATCACTACTCTTAACACCAGCATACATTATCAAATCATCACTACTCTTAACACCAGCATACATGAATAAATCATCACTACTCTTAACACCAGCATACATGAATAAATCATCACTACTCTTAACACCAGCATCCGTGAAAAAATCACATCTAGTCTTAACACCTTCATAAATTAAAAAATCAACCACTGCTCTTAACATCTGCTTACATGAAAAAATCAACCACTGCTCTTAACATCTGCTTACATGACCAAATCACCACTACTCTTAACACCTGCTTACATGAAAAATTACCACTACTCTTAACATCTGCTTCCATAAGAAAATCACCACTACTCTTAACACCTGCATACTTGAAAAATCACCACTACTCTTAACATCTGCTTGCATGAAACAATCACCACTACTCCTAACCCCTGCATACATGAAAAAATCACCACTACTCTTAACACCTGCATACATAAAACAAATCACCACTACACTTAACGCCTGCTTACCTGAAAAGATCACCATTATTCTTAACATCTGCTTACATGAAAAAATCACAACTACCTTTAATACCTGCTTATATGAAAAAATCAAGACTACTCTTAACACCTGCATACACGATCAAATCATCACTACTTGTAACATCTGCATGCATGAAAAAAATCACAACTTCTCTTAACACTTGCATACATGAAAAAATCACCACTACTCTTAACATCTGCTTACATGAAAAAATCACCACTACTCTTAACACCTGCATACATAAAAAAATCACCACTACTCTTAACACCTGCTTACCTGAAAAGATCACCATTATTCTTAACATCTGCTTACATGAAAAAATCACCACTACTCTTAATATCTGCTCACGTGAAAATATCACACTACTTTTAACATCTGCTTACGTGATCAAATGACCACTACTCTTAACACCTGCTTACATTATCAAATCACCACTAGCCTTAACACATGCTTATCATCACTACTCTTGACACCTGCATACATGATCAAATCATCACTATCCTTAACACCTGCTTACATGATCAAATCATCAGTACTCTTAACAAATGCTTACATGATCAAATCATTACTACCCTTAACACCTGTTTACATGATCAAATCATCACTACTCTTAACACCTGTTTACAGGATCAAATCATTACTGGTCTTAACATCTACTTACATTATCAGATGATCACGACTCTTAACACGTGCATGCAGGATAAAATCAACACTACTCTTAACACCTGCATACATAAAATAATCACCAATACCCTTAAAACATGCATACATGAACAAATCACCAAAACCCTTCACACCTGCTTACATGAACAAATCACCACTACTCTTAACATCTGCTTGCATTAAAAAATCACCACTACTCTTAACATCTGCTTACATGAAAAAATCACCACTACCCTTAGCACCTGGATACATGAAAAAATCAAAACTACCCTTAACACCTGCTTACATGAAAATATCATCACTACTCTTAACATCTGCATACATGAAAAAATAAAAACTACCCTTAACACCTGCTTACATGACAAAATCAGCACTACTCTTAACCCATGCATACATGAAAAAATCACCGCTACTCTGAACATCTGTTTACATGCAAAAATCGTCACTGCTCTTAACACCCGCTTACATGAAACAATCACCACTACTCTTAACATCTGCTTACATGAAAAATCACCACTACTCTTAACATATGCTTACATGAAGAAAACAAATCACCACTACCCTTAACACCTGCTTACATGAAAAATCACAACTACTCTTAACACCTGTATACATGATCAAATCGCCACTAGTCTTAACATCTGTATGCATGAAAAAAATCACCACTACTCTTAACATCTGCTTACATGAAAAAATCACCACTTTTTAAACATATGTTTACGTGATCAAATCACCACTACTCTTAACACTTGCTTACATTATCAAATCACCACTACTTTTAACACCTGATTATCATCACTACTAATAATTTCTGCACACATGATCAAATCATCATTACCCGTAACACCCGCTTACGTGATCAAATCATCACTACTCTTAACACCTGCTTACATGAGCAAATCATTACTGGTCTTAACATCTACTTACATTATCAAATGATCACTACTCTTAACACCTGCATGCATGATACAATCATCACTACTCTTATTATCTGTTTCCATGGTGAAATCATCACCACGCCTCAGACCTACATACATGATTAGCTCTTTACCTGTCTTAATACCTGAACGCATCTTCAAGGTATCACCACGCTTAACACGTGCTGAAATTAGCACCACGTGTAACACCTGGGTTCATGGTTTAATCATCGCCGCGCTTAACAGCTGCATTCATCATTAAATTTTAGACACATTTAACACCTGCATAGATGATCAAATTATCACCAAACTTAACACTTGGATACATGATAAATACATCGCCACGCTTAACACATGATGAAATTAGGACAACGCAGAACACTTGCAAACATGATGAAATCATGCCAACGCTTAAAGCCTGCATACAAAATTAAATCATTGGCAATCCTAATACCTGCATATATGATCAAATCATCCCGATGCTTTACATCTGCAGACATGATTAAGCCATCCCCACGCTTAACACTTGCATACAATATCAAACCATTACCATGCTTAACACCAGCATACATAGCGAAATCATTACCAGGCTTAACACTTACATACACAATGAAATTCCCACCACTCTTAGCTCTTACATACATAATCAAATCATAACCACCGTTTGACACCTGCATATATGATGAAATCATCGGTAATCTAAACACCTGGACACATCATCCAATCATCCCGACACTTAATCCTGCAAACAGTATCAAATTGTCTCCATGTTTAACACTTGCATACATGATCTAATTCATCACCACGCTTAACAGCTGCATACATAATCAACTTGTCACCACGCTTAACACTTGTATATAAGATTCAGGCATCAGTTGTAATAAACCCTATATTTTCTCTTCCTCTAATTCATTAATAATATGATACAAAAGCCTCGTTCAGAAATCACCAAACTTGTACCCTAGATCGAATACATGAAATGTTATACTTGTACAACATGTTTCTTAGCATCACCAAACACTTTCAGTAACAATTTAAAATAATGATACTTTAAACAAATCCAATATGATTCAATATCATCGAATGTAATTCTATATCATCCCGCTTCATCAATTGTTATTGCTCTTTCTATATATGCCATTAAATGATGAATTGTTAAGGCTGACCGATAAAACCATCCATGTATACGTTTTATTAGCAAATTCTCTGTTTGGTTCATAGCTACGCAGAGAAGAAACAATCTGCATCATAACGGAACGGTCTAAAATAAAGAAAAAGAATAAAAATAACAAGAAATAACTACATGTCTAGAAAAGTATTATTGTGTATCAGAGACGCACAACACCAGCTTGGTTTGGCTGGGTACAGATTGCTTTTTAAGGTGTTTTGCCAGGAGGTTTTGAATAGTTTTTGTTGGGCAATGAGAATAACATGTCTTGCCTAAGAACACAACATGGCAACCGACGTGATCTGGACTGGGAATCGAATCTGGTTCTCCTGCATAGGAATCCAGCAAGCTAATCACTGAGCTACCGCGCCCCCTTCAACTAAGGACGTATTCTCTATGAAGAAGGCGAACGAGTTTTGGTGCAAGCGATCAATACGATAGCGCTATACTGCTAGGTGTGAACTAGTTAATTACGCCATTTCGAGGAGATCGTGTTACTGACAAATCTACCCAAAAACTTTACCATCGTCTCCTTGAATTTTTGCTTCCTCAACAAAAACATTCCACATGACGAGGGCATACAAGCTTGCAAGGAAGTGTAGGACAGCAGCCACAACCCCTCGCCCCACACAGAATACCTTGTCAAGATTCTGAACCATGCTTTGAAAATGAACAACTGTGTGTTTAACAGTCAAAGTTATCTTTAAGTCAACGGTACACTAATGGGCACCCTCGTTTGCAAACATAGTTATGCGAGCAAACACTTCTGAATCAAACAACCCACAAACACCTAAAGACAGGAAAACATATGTCTGTCTGCTGGGGATACAAATGTCTACTTAGTCACAGTGTTAGTAATAGTGCCTATACTATATAACTTAGTATTTACATTATCATCAGTTTATAATTAACAGTGAAGGATGTAATGAACTCGTCAGGGAGATTTATCATTTCAGGGATCACAGGTAATAATAAAGGAAAGAACAATTTGTAAACTGAAAATTATGACTTGATATTTAGTCGTTTAATTCCATCATGGATGTAGTCTATTGAATCATGCATGTTGTATTGTCTGGAATTTGTTCATGAAAATAAGAAGAAAAATAGTCCTAGCGCAAAGCGTGGTTGTAACAGTTGCAGGGTGGAATCATGCAAATAAAAATTCCAAAGTAGCACGTCCATATAAATGATGTTTCGCCTGAATTAGCTGTTTAGAAGTATAACCTATCAGGTTGTTATATTTTAAAGCTTTTTCTATAGGTATGATTCTTCACACATGACATAATATACACATTTCAATATGATTTTTCATTTTAATATATCTGTGTAACGCTCCTAAATAAATCCTGAAGGAGACCTGCAGTTGGAAAGGCGTGATTAGTTTACTCTAAAACCAGGTTCAGGAAATATCCTTTAAAAAAAGCATTTTATTGAATAACGCTATTATTATATAATCAGCTAGTGTTTTAGCTATATAAATTATTGAATAACGCTATTATTATATAATCAGCTAGTGTTTTAGCTATATAAATTATTGAATAACGCTATTATTATATAATCAGCTAGTGTTTTAGCTATATAAATTATTGAATAACGCTATTATTATATAATCAGCTAGTGTTTTAGCTATATAAATTATTGCTCACATTGGTCTCTGCGTTATCATTCTTGTTTTCCTTTCAAGGTTACAACAATAGAATTTGTATTGTGGAACTGGTGGATTGAGACTTAAAGTCGGAGACATGTTGGTTTCCTGAATATTTCTAATTATAAATATCAAGATATATTTCAAACTATTATTCAAAGGTATGTGAGTTTAAATTGAAAATGAGTGCAGAATCTATTTTAAATGACATATATATTATCGTCATATCAATTCAACTCTAATTTCAAATTAAGTTGTCACATTTCCATAGCCTCACCATATTTGATGAACAAGATAACAAATGTCACCATGAATCAGTTATCTAAACTGGATGCAAAATAAGACACATATGCTGTGGTATAATAATTTTAATATTTTTGAAATTTTATTCTCGTTTTAAAAATGTAAAACTGGGATCAACAAATGTTCGAATTTTCAGTGCTAAACTGGGATACAATAACTAAAGCAAGTAAACCCGATTGTCAGAAATGTTATTTTGATATGACAACATCGTCAGAAGTTAATTCATTCTGGTCTTACGATTACAGAACGCGATGAATTTTATCAGCCTACACGTATCCGGACCAATCACCCTAAATTGCCAATAGCGTGCAGGAGTCTGTAATCCCCTGATATAATATTGACTGATAGTTGGCTAGCAATCAGGCAGTAAAATATGTATTGATTGTATAACATATGTTATATGTTGATGTAAATGAGATCTTATAAAAGACGACAGCTGAATACGCTGAATTTCGGACAGTAAAATACATAAGTGACACCATTTAGCATCGACATGATGGATTTAGATATAAAATACGTTTTGGTTTTATGTGTATTGTCGCTCCCCTTCAGCAGCTCCCACTTTCTGGGTGGAACAGTGCATTAGATGCCTCTACCTTCATCTGAAAATGCGGTAAGTTAAAATTATATAGGAATATATGTTCATATCATGTAAATATTCATCCTTGAAATCAAGAAAAGAGGTCCTAAATTGTTTTATACCACAGAAATATACAATAATAAATATTCATTTTCCTTCTTGTAGATTTCTTTCTAACAGTGGTTTTTGAAAATGATTAGCAAAATGCAAAACTTTCACATTTCATAAAATATCAGTCTAGCCAACGGCTTATCATCTCATAAACAATTATACATCTAGTGCATTGACAATAATTTATCCATGCGTATACAATAATTTAGCCATTGTATAGAAATAATGTATCCATTGCATAAACAACAATTTATCCATGTATAGACAATAATTTATCCATTGTATAGACAATAAGTTATGTTCGTATACAGCTAATGTAAATGAATTATGAAACCTGTAGCTTTTGAGTGGTAGTGAGTCTTTGTATGTGTCTGAAACGTGTAAACTTGATTAGACTTGAATCCAAATGCCCCAAGTCTTAATTGTATTCGGTTTACTTTACAATCACTCATAATTTCAACTCTATGTGAGTTTATCTTACCTCTGTCTTCTAGTTTTAATGCGATAATTAGAGCCTTTCCAGTCCTCAGTGTTATAATCATTATGAACGATTAGAGCTGTATTACTAATATTTACACAATTTGTTTTTTCCGAATATTTTTCTCGATTCTAAAACTAGCATGTCACTTTTGACACGTGGTTCCTAAAATACTTTTCTTACGAAACCTATATGTCTTGCATGAATTAGTGCAGAGTTTGCAACACGTTGTTGGTGTCCCTTACAATGTCTTCTGCGCAGCAAATGATGAAAAACAGCATGGACTATCCTCTTTCTGCAATATACGACTGGTCTGACAGTCTATTTGTTTCTATTGTTCAAGACAGATAAATATTTGTTTCAAAAATTACATTTCGATAAACAAAGCTACGACACAGATGAGAAGATCACTATAACATTTCAGCAATATATATATATATATATATATATATATATATATATATATATATATGCCTAACTATAGTGTTGCTGGTGAATGTATATTTGTTTTAGAATATGGTGATAAAAAAGATTGCCAAAGTTGGTTACAACAGCAGCTTGAAAAAGTGACCAGCTGTCTTTGACCTACGACCTACGACTGAAGACTTGTAAATACCGACATGGTAAATGAATATGATACAAGCAGCTGAAAAACAGTTGAAAACAATTCATGAAAAGATCTATAGGAAGATAACTTGCTTTAAGATCAAAACTGTAAACTGTAAAAGTATTATATTTTCCCAGCATACCTCTAACATACCGCGACAAAAGCCTTTGAAGCGATAGATAGAGGATACCTACGTTTTTGGAGTAGATGTAAGGAAATATTTTACGAGTGAAGTGGGGAACATTGTATTGTCCTGAGGGGCGAAGCCAAAAGTGACAATGCAAAATGTTTCCGCTTCACGAGTGAAATACTTTCTTATATCTACTAAAGAAACAGTAGATTTTCTATTTATTATATATTTTGTAGGCATACGATACTGTATGGATGACAAAATATCGAATAGCAACAGTTCATGTAAGTTCAGTCACTAATAATTTGCAGGATTCATGTGGAAAAGTAATTTTAAAAAATTAATACTTGAAGCCTTTTTTTTGTTGTTTGGAGTTCGTTTTTAGGCATTTTTTTAATGGCGCCACCCTGTTGATTAAATAAATGAATACTAGAGGGTCTGCAGTCTTGACACATTTTAATATCTGTTCATTCTGATGGAGAGAGAGAGAGAGAGAGAGAGAGAGATTGAGCAGAAGAACAAGAAGAAGAAAAGAAAAATTAAATAGACCTAAAAATGAAAATACAAATGTGAATAACATACATATGGGCAGATATATTTCCTGTATGGGAAAAGAAAGTAGTTGCAAAAGTGATATTGCCACTGTAGCGATAAAATTATGAAATATATATTATAAGGTAGTAACCATGGTTCGAATTTGAAAATATTTGTCTCCAGAATCAGAAATGAAATTCCTTTCTCCTACGACTACATCACAAGAGAAGAAATTTTTGATATAACAATTAATACAGCTTTAACAAATCTTTCACTTTAATCTCTTCAAATGTTTTTTTAAAAATAGTCTTGATAATATGTAAGAAAGTCAGAGAAATTGATCTGAAAAGGTTTGTTCAATCTGGCGATTTAAAAGGTAATGATTACAGTGGAAAGATTAACAAAACAGGTTTTATTTTCAGGAATATGTACATTGAGGAAACATTTTACAGGAGCAAAAAGCACTGTTTGATGAACAACAAAAACAACCTGCACTCAGTAATGCACGTGTTAAATTTTTTTATACTGATCACCGTTTTATCTGGCTTGATTTGAGAAGTACATGTGATAATAGATTGCATAGCACAGGTCATAAATTTGCTAAAGTACTGATAAACAGAAAAATAACGTAGATGCAGACATAATTTACATGCCTGATACTCATGTCAGCATTCAAAACAACCATATACAGTCTATGCTGTTTTAATGGACGCTAGTTTTAATGGACTGTAGTTGAAATAGATGGATGAATTACATTTTGACATTTCAGATGGTGGTATTTTTGGTGAGTGTGATAAATGTAGTACGAATGGTGCAGATTGGCAAGAGCTTGTAAAAACCTGTGTGAGTTGTAGCTTTGAAATAAATACAAGATCTGAAGGAAAACAAAAGATAAAAAACAAAAACGTAACAAGTCAACAATACATTTATCTACCTGATAAATGTAGCTAGACAGCAGTTATCCAAACATTGCCTGAGCGAAATAATGAAACATATTACAGGTGCGATGAAAAGGAATGACATAATATAATCCAATGTGAATTTCTATAACAGGTGCGATGAAAAGGAATGACATAATATAATTTGATGTGAATTTCTATTACAGGTGCGATGAAAAGGAATGACATAAAATGAATCCAATGTGAATTTCGACAACAATTGTAAACTGGTTAAAGAAAGCTATAATTTAAATATATTGTCCATGTATTATTTTTGGAACATCTATTAACCCCTACAAC
Organism: Margaritifera margaritifera; assembly: GCA_029931535.1. NCBI lineage: Eukaryota > Metazoa > Mollusca > Bivalvia > Unionida > Margaritiferidae > Margaritifera > Margaritifera margaritifera. The sequence goes on along the minus strand of JAQPZY010001632.1, from coordinate 2,229,469 downwards.
ACAAAGAGCCATCAGAAAATTAAACCGCAACCAATTGATATAGGAGGAATTTCTACATTACATCAAACAAAATAAATTATGATACCTCCTTCATGACAGCTAAAGAAACATATTATAAGCGGTGTTTAAAAGATCCTGCTGACAAATGAGATAAATTGTTGGTATTAATTATTAGGTTTTGACTAGGATACTAATACTTTGTTTCTGATACACGATTCTTCCAACTTAAAGGATGCAAAGAAAAGGAAAACCAACCTAACCAAGTTATCATGCAGTGGTAGACATTATGGGATATATGTGTGGGTGATGCTAGAAAAATATAATTCTGTCATAAAGGACCTGCATACAAATATTAAGTCTAAGTGGTCTTTTACTGCAAATGTAAGATGGCGATGGAAAATAAGCACGAAGAAAACAAGGTAGAATACCTCCAGTTATGAGCGAATATATGACGAAAAATTGAAACAAAATAAATAAATGTTTTCTAAGGTTGCAATATTCTTTTAAATACATTGTATTGTCATATTTGTTTATCTGAGACGACTGTAATTTTTATAAATCCTTTATTTCACAATAATGATATTTGTTTCCATTTAACTCACTGACCATCTTCAATCTTTATGTCACTAACGGGTAGTATGAGTCTGTCTACGAGTTCCTATACATTCACAGATACGTTGCATTTCTTTACAAATTCATCAATGTCGTGAAAATTGACCGGGAATCTATGAAATCAATGTTTATATCTGTAAAGTTGATATTTGGACTGTCTGTATGGATAATCTCTTGGAGGTATATCATAGGTTCTACGGTGTCAAAGAAATACCTTTATTCTCAACACTCATACAAGAAAATTGTATGCATGAACCTCCTCTCACTGGCTTATACATACATATATATATATATATATATATATATATATATATATATATATATATATATATATATATATATATATATATATATATATATATACCCATTATCTACTTCATATATGGTTCAACATCGTTTAAAATAAATACAAAATTTGATTATTTTCAACATTAAATCTGTACTCGTTTCCAGCTATATTAATCGCGTCCTGGAGTCTTCTGGTAATAATTCTATTTATATTTTGTCTGAATTCATAATTTTTAACATTTCTCGGTATCAGAGAATCAACAATTGTAGGCCTTTATAAAAAAAAAATTTTTTTTTAAATGGTACGAAATTGACTCTTCTTGTGATTTACAAGGATCCTCTTGTTACAATTGTTCCACACTTGAAAGTAATTCCTGCCTGATATATGTCTCTGATCTTATTATCTCTTCATTACATTTACAATTTTATTTGATAAAATGTACAGATTCTTCACATTCTTCATATTGTGTGCTACTCCATTCCATCTGGTCGTCTGTCTATCCTTACTCGCATTTGTAACACATAATTGTACTCATTTATTTACTATTTGTAGTTGTTTATATTAGCATATAACGTTGTTTTTGCTCTCTAATCATCATTGTACCAGTAACACTACCTGAAGTTTTAGTCTCCAATTATTATATTTATCTAAAATGTTTTGCACATAACGTGTTAGAGGAAAAAAAACGAAAATAATATGAAAACTGTTTAAACGATATAATTCAAGTAGTTACAGAAGGAACATATGACATACAGATAAAAAGGCGGGAAAAGACATCGCAGTGATGTGCGTAATGTTGGTATCAACAATATTTATTAGTTTATCGGAATCAAGTTCATCGACATATAAATAAATGCGATTATGTCGACCATCAGCGGCATAAAATCGCCTCCTCAAATTCTTCTTTCTGAAGCATCACATGTCCACTGTATAAAAACACGAAGACATCAACTTGTATTCGTGCCATACTCACCTTCACTGACCTTGTTACTCTAGACTTAGTTTACAATTCACGTTTTTTGTTTTGTGGGTTTAACGCCATTTTTCAGCACATGATAGGCTATACATGGCGGTCAATCTATTTGGTGCAGGAAGAACCCGGGAAGACCCCGGGAAGAACCACCGATACCACGTGAAGCTACTGGCAATCTTTCTCACATACCAGCCGAGCCGATACTCGAACCCACGCGGACAAAGGTGAGATGTGAATGGTCTGCAAAGGCAAGCGTCTTATACCATTCGGCCACCCGGGTCCCCCTTACACTTCACGATTAGTGACAATCATAACATTCAACAGATCTGAAAGAACGACTTTCTTCTAAAGTATGCAGCTTGTGATATATCTTACGGGATTAGTTCTTAATTTTCATGTAAAGAATTATTTTGTTTCTCTCACTTGAACTACACTCTTACTTTGCGGGAAGTGCCTTCTTACACACTAGCGGAAACGCGGAAACACGTACTTCAGCTACAGTAGTTCATATAGTTACAAGCAGCATATATGTATGCACCGTTTATAAAGAAATAGTATGTATATTTAGGATAAATAGCTAATTTAAAGTATTTTTCGTTATCTTTACACGGGTATTAAGAGGGCAAGAAGGACTGATAATACCCGAAAATATAAAGTTCGGCGGATTAGTATTTACAGAACTACATGCGATGAAATGATAAAGAACAATCAAGTGAAATAAAAACTAAGGAATAACTCAGCTGAATTTTCTTTGCTTTCAACAGTAACGATCACCAGTGTACTTTCTATATGGATAACTTTGAGCAATCGGGTTACAAATATGCGTGGAATATGACCCTCATTCACGGGACTGTATTGGCAACGAAGAAGACCAAGGTAGCAGCTTTCATTACATAGTATCGGGTTGTTTGCAACATGCGGTGTACGTAAGGCCCCGTGTGCATGCAAAATTTAACTCTCCTTGAATCTTGTTCAGTCTTTATGCAACACGATAATTACAATGCAATCTCACAATTCTGTCCCTATGCCGTTATCTATTGCGCATAATGTGCACTATCAAGTTGCATATTTTAGCTCTTACAAATACCTATTCCACAAAATAAGTTGTACCTGCACATTCCATTCACAGTTTTGTAAGTAAAGAAAATGTAGATTTTTTTCACTTATTAGGTTCTTAATATGATATTCTGCTTTACCACACCCACGCACCCTATAAAGCATTTTGGTATTACCCATACCCCTTAAATTAGTATTTGTAGATCGGTACAGTTTTGAGATACGAGGTTAGTGTGTGGCGGAGTGGATATGATTGTATTTCAAATGAAACAATAATTATGCATGCCTATCTAATAAGTTGTGTATTGTGTAGGTAGATATTCATGCGGCAAAATGCGTAGAAAATAATTGTAACATTTATCTGACAGTTAAACAATATACAATTAGATATACCCTTTCAGTACATATAACAATATACAATTAGATATACCCTTTCAGTACATATAACAATATACAATTAGATATACCCTTTCAGTACATATAACAATACATAAGTGGGAAGCCTAGTAGTAAGAATGGGAAAGTAGATAACATTAGTACTGTTAGATATTGTTGGTGAGACTTGGATACAACGGGTTGACCTTGCGAAAAGCCAAATAGATTTACATACCATATAATTTAAATAAAAAATCACGATGACGCTTAGCAAAGTAAAATATATAGTAAGTTATTATTATATTGACGAATCAAATTATTTTAAAAATTACCCGATAGCTGCAAGTTTTAAAGTTTGTACAAAATTTGCAATAATGTCAAATAGGTGAAAACCATAAGCATAAGTGAGACAAGCAAGAAAATCATATCACAAACTTTAAAGACAAGCAATATTATATTAAAGTACACTTCTTTGAAAGTAGTATTCATTTTTACTTCTATTTGATTCATCTGGAGGAGAGAAAAAAAAAACCAAAATAACAATTGCAGAATATTGAATTATAAGCAATACCATTTCTTTTTCAATGAAACTATAAAATAAGCTAATAAACACGAGCTTTTTCAATTAAACAACAAAATAAGTACATATCAAGGAATGAAGGCACGTTACAGTGCAAATAGAGGACAAATAATACTGCAGATGTATGCTAAAATTTAAAAGTGCGCTCCCTCCCCATAGCAACCACGAAGCTCCCTCCTCATAGCCACCACGAAAATACACTATATTAAAATAAGCTGGTAGTTGTTTTCAACTATTATCCCTAGCTATCTTATTTCCTTATCGTACTCAGATTGTTCTGTGATTTGTTTGTAAGCAGGAACTCAATACGACGGTTATATACAATATTGTAATCTAACAACGAAATTACTACTGTGCTGTCTACAAAGTGAATGCGTTTCTTCAGATATGATAATCAAAGCACCCTGAATATACAGTTGGTTCTATTTTAAATTAATGTATGTGCAACAGAATTGATTTTCAGCTAAATAAACAAACATAACTTAACCATACTCTTAGGTAACGAATACTTAAATTACAATCCGTATATTTGGGCTAGGCTTGCGATTCACTTGGGTCATCTTTTGCATATTAACTGTGTTACATTCAGTCACCCATACATATTGCTGTCATTTCAAAATTGTAAATAATCAGACATTTAATGACAGAGGCAATTATTAACAAAGGAAACTTTGAATTAGCAAACTTGAGTTCTGTTCTGCATGTGGTAAACTAAAACTTAGAGAAAATTAATTTACAAGCTTGAAACCCATACTAGCATCAAAACAAAAAAATAATATGAAAATTAAGTTTCCCTCAAATCTATAGATTAATGTTCGATGTTGAGGCGATTCAAAATAATTTTGCTACTTTAGTTCACATTTAGTCCTATCTATGAAAATTATTATTTGCATATTTTACAAGTAGAAGACCAGCAAGCATGTACCCATTACTGTTATCTATCTATCTATCTAATTATCTATCTATTTATCTATCTATCTATCTATCTATCTATCTATCTATCTATCTATCCTGCTTAACATTTATATATCCCAAATCAATAATATATAAAACTTACATGACATTAGCTTTCACATATAATTGTTATCAAAACAATAGGTCTAATTATGACCTTTCTCTGAGGAACTTTGTTGTAAATAACGAAAAGTTTTATTTGTGTTTATAATGTAGATACTCTTCACGGTCTAAATTACCACAAAATCTTGAAAATTTACGGAAACTCTTAGTTAAGCTATGTGACTATGTTTTCGAACGCATTGACTGGAAGAGTGAACTTTCCTTTGCTTATCAAGTGTGTAACACGCATATATTTGGACGAGAAGGGAAAGGTAACTGCGGCATATTGCGAAAAATCGGAAATGCAAACAGCGCTAAAACTAAACACAGAGAGATCACCACTGTTTCAGTCAGGGTAAGCAGCAAAATGAACCCTGCAAATATACCCATATGAGAAAGCTAAAATTTGACACTACCTATGTAAAGTGGTGCTGAGTATCAATAATACCTGTATGTGTTTATAAAATGTTTACAGACGATTGTAATGTGTGAACAATTAAATGATAAAATAGTCTGCTTGCATTTAACAGGTGCCGTATTTTTTCTTGTTCAGTTATCAATCGACGAGTTTATGAATGCTGATATATAGTGATTTTCTCTGTGACCACATAATCTAGATACTGCTCACAAAGTTAAAGTATGTTTTGTACTGAATGTTGAATAGCTACTATTTAAATTTTCACTGTTAAAAGTACACCCATCTAGCCTGTTATGACCATATAAAATTATGATAATCCGTTTTATCAATTGACCATTTTTTGGGGGGGATAGGATTTCATAGATATTAATTTAATTCAGGAGAAACGGAAATTACAGTAATGCTTTTGATAATTTGCACACGAGAAATACTAAACTGGATTAGTATGACTTTTATAGTCTACACTGTGATTTATTGGTGTTAGTCTGAACACAACTGTTGACAATTTCTTGGACATCAGTGGTCAGAAAATTAGTACACTACAGAAGAATAAATGAATAACATTCTTGATCATAACCAATAGCAAATAATAAGTAACGTAACCTTTGCTTAATGGCTACAGTATTTACTGTTGTTTTCATATACTAACTCTCAGACGGCTACATGGCTACATTTCTTTTGCAATGGCCAGTAGTGTTGAGGCTTCTTTGTAGTGGAGATAAAACGGATATTTCATCTTTGAAACGCCTTGCCATCTCTTTTTCCCATATTCGGTCTACAGCGGACTTTGCAAATTTTGGTTTCATGTTAAGTATTTGTATTTTAAAATAATTTGCTTTAAAGTGTTATGAATGGATTATTACTTTGAAAAAGAAGTAAATAGTGTAACATGGAAAAATGTGCACGGCCGGAGCGTGGCTCGAACCCAGATCACCTGAATGCTAGTCGAGTGCTCTAACACCCAAGTTATCCGATCTAACGTCCCATGCACGTACCCCTGACACATTTCCATTCCTTCGGGAGACAGGATATCGGGCCTCTATCAGCCGCAATGACCAGTTTTCAACTTCGAGTGTATTGAGCAAATAATGTGCACGATCAGACCGGGACTCAAAACCCGAATTTCCGATATGACAGCCGCGTGCTCTACCACCTAAGCTGTCCCAGAAACCTTACCATGGAAGTACCCGAGACAAATAGTATCAATCACCATATTGTACCTAATGAAAGGATGGAGTAATCCTTAAAAAAATGAATATTATTTATTCGTTAGATAGAAATATGGGGAAATCAGACACAACAATATTAGAACTGTCGTGTTCCATTTAAAGCAGAGAATAATAATGATAGCAATAAATGACAATAAACCTGCTGCTCACCTGAGATTTTAATCGTCACGCTCACTCAGAGATACATGTGGTAATCCCTACATATCGCTTTGTTTTATAAACAATGGAAATATTGAGTTGAAAATTCCAATAAATTACGAACAGCTATATTTTGATTTTTTAGTAAATGATCTTAGCATGTAAATTAATAGTTTGGGTATTGTTGGCAACTATTGGCAAGATGACATGTAGGCCACGGATAACTAAGAAATATGAGGATTATCGTAATGTAATATACATGTCTATCATACGTGATCTTTGCAAATGATTTTGTTTCTTATGGTAGAGGTTGTGGTATGATTATTTTAGTAATTCAGAGTTATGATCCAATGAAATCATTTGTCATCTGTTGTAATTTTTCAGACACTATTCACCTACCGCCTGGCCTGGAAGAAATCAACAGGACCGTGTGGACCTGTATGTGATGCATCAAAAATAGGAAAACAAGGATACGTGTCTTTCCCAATACTAAGTAACCTTACCTGGGAGTGCTGCGGATTCAGCATGGGTCTTTGGGGCGTAAACTACGTCATCACATCAATTAGTCACAGTTCTGATGGATGGGAGCAAGGAGAAGGGTCATTTCAGAATACTTTCAATGGCACGGGGCCATTCAAGGTTTGGTACGTACAAGGTGAAGAAATCTTTGGTTTCAACAAGATGGCTTCCGGTTCAATAAACGACGCGATATGAAGATTGCATGAAACTATGTGATTAGCAATGAGAACTAATAAATGCTGAAAAAAGATGATACAATATATTTTCTATGCCTAATTACAAATGTAATTTTACAAGTTTTTTAAGTGATCTAAAGAAGACTTTTATATAACATAATGCCTTTCAGGATTTGATAGCAAGAAGATAGTATGGTACTTTCCCTTTCGAGCACATTAGTAAAATCCGTATTATAAAATGTTCTTAACTTATAAGTGAACACTGAGCATAGATTTTGTTTTTATGTATATGTGTATATATATATATATATATATATATATATATATATATATATATATATATATATGTATATATGCACGATGGTAATAGGAACTCCATCTTCAGTAACTATTCCTTTTTTAAATAATGTTCTTCTTCGTAACATGTTTATTGAAAGACTAAATTATGCAGGGTTTCAAAGTACACTACATCTTCATTGGGTCCAGTTGAACTGCTCTACTGTTATACAGCTATCTGTGTACGATCCTGATGGAGACATAGTACGTTGTCGATGGTCAGACCCTCGAGAATGTGGTAAAGCATGTACAAACGTACCAAACAACACTGTACGCTTGGACATGATAAATATACTTCTTGCATGTTTTTAACAACACACTGATTAACATCTCTTGGAATAGGCTAAAATTTAGGATTTGTTATGTCTCCAAAGAGTAAAGACTGAGAAAGTGAAAGATACTTGGTCGTAGTCAAATCAATTTACCTGATATTTTTTTTCTGACTTTTGTTATTTTTCATGAATACTGAAATGTGTTTCCCACTAATAGCTCCATCTACACTTTCCACTTCTTCTGCCCATCCAGCACAGAATCGTGTTATCCAAATCGAGCCCAATCGGGTTCTTGCAGAAGTGTGTAGTCGTAGAGATAAATCGATACTTAGTTCTGATAGTTTAAACTCTCTCTCTCTCTCTCTCTCTCTCTCTCTCTCTCTCTCTCTCTCTCTCTCTCTCTCTCACACACACACACACACACACACACATACGTTAAAGTTTATCATCCTACGTTCATTGCGATATCGACTCCTATGGAAGAAGTACGACCAACAAACATACCCTACATCAATCTATTTTCATGGGGGTATATAAACTCACTGTTATACGATGAATTCGAGCTTGCATTAAAAAGACGAATGTGAATATTTCATATTTGATGACAACAGCTATAGTATCTTTGAAACTAAATAGCACAATGGTGAGCAAAATAATAATTCTCTTGACAGCCACGTTAGTGCCATACGATTTCAAATACATTTAATTTTCCATGTGTGTTATTTCCGTCTTTATAAATCCTTAAAAACATCTGCTGTATGTGCTCTATGTAATTTCTATACAGGCATTTGGAAAGCAAAGAGCAAAGAGCAATTATATTCAAATGAAACTTTTGTATTTCCGGTTGGTAACTCTGCTAAGAATTCTTGAGAGAAATGGAAGTTTGAAGTTTGAAGTTTGAAGTTTGAAGACTGACATTTATTTCTAAAATTACTGTTTAAATGGTAACACAATGCAAATTGAACTGAATATATATTATGGACTATAATATTTTTAATTTACGCATCTAATTTCAAACCGATACTTATTTTCTTCAGTTACCTTTAATTATATGCAAAGAATCTATTTTAATTTTCCTCTGATATATTTAATCAATAACATTTGAAATTTTTGGTTTTGATTTACAATTCATTTTTAAATGTCAAAATTTATTTCATCAACGGCAATAGAATTGTATTTGACAGTTATTTTATATTATAAAAGCTCTCAGACCAACCTCTATAACTTTTTTCAGATAAGTTGTTCCTTGACAATCAACGCCTATTCGTTCCTGGGATACACAACAAACGATACTTTTCGCCTCACACTTATGGTGGAGGATTTTCCGACCCATGGTATTACATTCGGTTCTGATACTAATAACAAGGAAACAAGTCTAAGCAGTATTCCTTTGCAGGTAATTTGAAAATAGTATATAAAAAAAATAACATCTTCCTTGAATACAAATTATCAACATATGCCGCGTAATATATATTTGAACTCGATTCCATCCCTACTGCTTCATCTACTGCGTCTCTGTAAAACTCTGAAAGATTAGGAGTGTAAATTATACCTATCTGTTATTTGCTGTGCCTGGACGGGTGAATTTTAAGTTCCATGGAATCAGAACAACAACCCATCTGGACATAGAAAATCAATTGATCAATATGGATATAATTTACACTCTTTGCACTACGTACCCTGTTACCCTTGTGTAAATAGGAATGGTACTGCGTTCAGTGATTTCAAACATAAAGAAAAATAAGCATACATGTATATTAGGCATTTAAATAATATTCACGTGTCGGATAAGAAGCTAGCTAGGCTATAATTTGTTAGTTCGTGCATTAAGTAATAAATGTTTCTTGCAGAAGTAACAGAATAAAACTGTATATCAAATCATCCGTTAATTTTAAAGATGATAAGCTTTGTGTATATTTTCAGCTCACTCTCCGAATAATTGATGTAAGCCATGAATGTAGATCCCTTATGACATTTGTTAGACCAACTCCACGACCTCTCCGCATGACTTACACTAACCAAAGCCTATCAGCATCAACTAATGTGAGAGTGCCTTTCTATGTGGAGACTCCAGACAAAAGGTACATAGTAAAGATGTAATTAAACACCGCACTTACTTCGGATTACGACGGAGATATTCATAGAAAATGTATAACATTGAAATAATGTAATAATTATAAATATAGAAAAAGTACAATGAGTGAATCGTCTTAATGTTTCTAATATATGTTTACAAAAATCACTTTTTTGAGCAGAATGTTCCTGACTTGGTAAAATAGTCACTACACAAGTAATGAATTACGGGAACTGATAATTCACTCGAATATGCATTTCGTATACCAAACAAAAATACAAGAGAAACCACCCTGCATAGTTTTATACAGTTTATAGTTTTCTCACAATTTGTTAAAGAAAAAATATTTAAAATAATAAAATGTACGTAATTCCAATTTTATTATTATTATTTTATTTATTAATTTTTTTTTTTTTTTTTTTGGGAGGGGGGTAAAATGTAATAACGAAGAATAACAAAGAGAATGTGAAGGTTTCGTGCAGAAGTGATACTTTTGTTCACTTATCGATCCACTCTCTTTATCACAAACATGTGACAGAATGTATCTATCGCAAAAAGTCGATGCCATGGAAGAAAATAATTTTTTTTTTTTTTTTTTTTTTGAGCTTAGAGCCTCAAATAGAATGATGTCTGAGACAACAAACGAAGAGGCGTTAAGAAAAAAACGTTTCGGGAATAACGAGATTCCGCTCTCTAAGTATTCATACAACACTGGGTTCCAAAAATTATCCTGGCATTAATAATCGCGAAAGATGTGGCGATTGTACTTGAAATATATATGACTACAGCGATAAAGACTCATTCTGAACAAATAGTATTTAGAAGGTCTAACAATATTATTCGATTAGCGAATGTATATTTTAGTTTTGCAAAGCAAAAAATAAATGTGTATATTTTTAAATTAAAATGTTTCTGAGATGTTTGCAATCTTGGGATAAACTCTAATGTTTGCATTGATCATCCTGTAAAATTGTGTTTTCTGAATATGTTCTTAAACTCTTGATTGTTGCAAATAATTAAAAAAGCAAATATATACTAAAAAAGGAACCGTATTGTATAAAAAAGACTTCCCAAGATACATCCAAGGTGTCTTTTTTGATGGAACTATTCATATTAACCCAAGGAAAACGCTGCATGTAAAAATATACTTGAAACACTCCTTCAAATAATGGTATAAATAAATATCAAGATATTTAAATTCAATTAATTTGCTGCAAATCAGCATATTGTAACAGTGTTCTTTATTATTGATCCTTTCCCGTCGCAACTATCCCAACCCCTATCCCTCAGGGATTGATCATAGTTCTACAACATTTTGCGCTTGCGCAAACTAATTATCATCATATTTTATCATTGTATTATGAAGTTTAGACTGTGTAGTTGGCACTGAATTACAGAACACGTACTAATGACGTAGAAGTGCAATTATATGCTGTCGGGAAATATTATGATATTTCCAACTCGATGTATTGTTCGAAAAGCTTTGGCGCAATCAATTCTAGCTGAAGAAGAATCACATATTTTTCTTCATTTTTCAGAACCACTGACTTTCAAGTAAGTGCGCCGGCATCTGCAACTTATTCAATATTTGATGATGACGTTCGGTATGGAAGACCTAATGTGACGAAAATTATGATAGAGTGGGTACCCAAGTGGACGCAAATTGGTGATTACCAAATATGTGTTTGGAGCACCGATCAGTATGGGTAAGATGTTTTAATTTGTCTTGTTTAAAACTCCCCATTTTCTCTATTCAGAAAGAGAGAAAGCAGTTTGTTATTGTACTTGTACGTAACGTATTCAGCAGAAAGTCTCTTGCTTTCCACCTTATCAGATGAGTTCTATAGGCTTTGTAATACATTTTGACTTTGTATTCTGTTATGAACTATTGCAATAGTATAGTTAGAAAGAATAGATTTTATCATTTCATTAAAATAAATATGCAATGTCCAACTGCAGCTATTGTATTGCCCACGTAATTTGAACTTTAGAGATATAAATAAAACCTATTATAAATATGTATTGCATCTAATGAGCATATTACAAAGGAATATATGTAAATGTATATTATTATCATTCTTTATAATTGTAACTAAAAGTCATTTTGTATTTTTTAGATTGACTTCAAGTGCCCGATGTTTGACACAGATTGTGCAAGGTAATGTTGAAATATCTCTGCAGAATAGCTTTCAGTATTGTAAAAATATTATAACCTTGTCTATGAATAAATTACTTTAACAAGAAATAAACTATTCTTGTTATTTGTTCTGATCTGTGAAACACAAGTTTTACTGACAATTATCTGTATGTGGTGGGCTGGTGGCTAATATTACTTTGTAAATAGCGATGATATATTTTCCCCACACTTCATACTGAAACAGACAAGGTATATTAAGAAGCACTTGCAATTGACGGTGGAATCCTGAGTACATATATCCATGCTTTTTTAAGAAAGAAAGGGTCGAGGATATAATGAAAACTTCCGTCACACTGTCCGTCAGTCAGTCTGTATTTTTTTTCCTCCTCAACTGCTGACCGGAAATTCACTCAACCTAGCTATTATTTTGTCCTTAAGGTAAGCATGCGCAAAAGGCATTATTATTTAGCACCTTACCCTGGGGTCCCAGAGAGGGAATCAGAATGTCAAATGCACTAAAACATCAATTTTTGATGATTTCGATTACTAGTATGTATTCACCAAATTTTATAAATCTTTTTGCTTAAAATGAAGTATTATTCAAATAAGCATAAACATGCTTATAATGTTATACAACTTTTTTATCCATTAAGGTTATTTTAACACACACAAACAAACAAACACACACACACACACACACACACACACACACACGCATATATATATATATATATATATATATATATATATATATATATATATATATATATATACATCTTGAAAATTGGAAAATAGGATATCATTCAATTAAACATATTTCAATACTGTAGAATTATATGCATGTGGATGACGGATTACCCACCTAATGATGTTTTACTGGTATTACTCGTTTTATAGACATATTTTGCCAGCGTTCACATTACGACTTTCAAACAACTGAATGCATTTAAGCGTTATTGGGTGTCTCTAATAATATTTTGGCTTATTCATTTTGACGAGGTTGTCACTATCAATCCGTTTCAGTACAAAGTTGATGAGATGATATTTTTAAACGAGTACGAGCATTTCGATGTTCACTAGTATAGGATGCCAGTATGGGTACAAGGATGACACTCGGGGTACAATGGAAATTAACATTACGCCTCCATTTTAAAAAATGACACTTGGGTACAAGGGGAATTTAACATTAGACTTTGGGTTTAACATTAGTATCACACTTGCGGTACAAGGGAAATTTAACATTAGTCCTAATGTGACATTTCCCCTTGTACCCATTTTTCTTCTTTACAAATATGAAACTCGTGGTACAAGGGGAATAATAATCTTAAAGTGTCCATATCACTCACTATCACCAGCCAACACTCACCAATTTACAGACCAAACAATGGAAGGGAAATCCCTTGGACAGAATGCTGCCTATCGGCTATATGAATATATCCAAGATATATATATAAAGTATTACCTATATACCTCAGATTATGTTGGCAGTGTCAGGTAAATTTGCATATATTGTACTGATGTTATATAGATATAATCAAAGGAACCAACTCATAATAACACTATAATGAATGTGACAAAAAGAAATTCAGCGGAGACTAGAAGAAACCCGGAACATTAGATTAAAATGGTTCAGACTAAAAGTAGTATTAAACTCTGAAACTTTCAGACTTTAGCGGATGCTGAAAACATCCGGAAAAATCTTAAAAGTTATGGTTTAGACTAAAAGTAGCATTATTCAAGTTATGAAAGTATCACGAACTTTAGCACTTTAGCGGAGAAGGTAAAAAAAAAAAAATAATTCGGAAAGAATGTACAAATTGTGGCAAAAACTTAAAGTAGTACTAAAATTCCGAAAACTGTCAATGACTTTAGCGGAGATTGAAACAAATCAGGAAAAAATATCAGAAATTATGGCTTAGACTAAAAATAGTACTAAAATTCTGAACTGACATTAACTGAGACTAACAAAAATCAGGACAAATGTACAAAATTATGTCTTGGACTAAAAGTAGTACTAAAACTCCGAAACTAATACAGACTTTAGTATTATTTAACGCTCGACATCTTGTCAACACGATTTGGAATATTTTCATCTATCAGTTTCGCAACGCACTCGAGAAAACCAACAGAAGTTTACTGATCAAGTACCATCCACCCTCTCATCGTTTTAAAATAGATATTTCCGACAGCAAAACACTGTCCGTCAATTTTCTCACCGTCGAGTACAATATGGTGTGAAACAGCTGGTTTGTTGCTGAGATTCGTTCCCTAAAGTGGATTCTGCAATTAGTACTAACGATGAAGGATGAAACACCAAGCACGTTCACCAAGAATTTGTGCATCCCCATTATCTTCCTGTCAGTAAATCTTTTTTGATAGTGTAAATATTGGTACAAAAGGAGATCTCGAACAAACTATTTTATTTTTTACAGGAAAGATCGCCGTGAAACTACAATTTCGAAAACGATTATCGACTGAGTTGTAACTCATGTATTTCGTGTACCGAGGAGTAGATCGATAACGAGGACGTTGTTTGGAGAGTATGTTCAAATCAGTCTTTCGTCATGTGACACCCGCCTTGAAACCTATTATTTCCCGAATACTGTTGCCCTGGCTCAAGGAAAAGAATTCATCCAGAATGTGCTCATCGACAAACCGAGTCCCAAACAAGCATACTGAAAGCTGGAAAATGTGTTAATCCACAGAGAAAAAGAGCTCTTGTACCCTTTATCAAATCACAGCTCCTCTCGAGATAAAAGTGAAGTTACCTGTTATATGTCTCGGGAGAAAGGACATTGCGCCCCAGAATGTACACAACGTCAAGATAAGGAACCCCTTATCCCAAGTAAGGAAAATAGAGGTCCCTACACAAAAGCCAATACGAATGCTGTGTGTGTCACGAGCAAAGCCATTGGCCTTCAGAGTGGCCTTCACACAAAGGAAAATGAAGAAAGAGAAAAGGGAGAGAAAAAAAGATTTCGGAAGCAGAAGAAGGAGAAGAAGAAAAATTCATTCCCTATATGAAATTCAAATCAACACACTCACAAAAAAGGACTTCTGTGACATGTATGAAATTTCATTGCGAGTTTTATTCACGAGAATATACCAAACGTAAGTGAAAATCAAAATATGCTTGATTTCTTTTATTATTATTATTATTATTATTATTATTATGATTATTATTATTATTATATAGACACATTCAAACACTTTTTGGAGGATTAATTTTTCATTTGGCAATTATAGAGTAGTATCTCTCTTCTGAGAGATATGGTGGCTCTGAAAATGCCCATTGCTTTGAAAAAATCTACACAAAAAATCATGGATCTGCCATCATCAGCTGTAACTATCTTAAACCTTTTCCTAGTCCGAGTCCACCACCGCTGCCGTCGTCGTCATTGTTGTAATTGCTGCAGATGATGATAATGATGATGATGATGATGATGATGATTTTTTGGTGAGCAAGCAGGGTTTTTTTTTTGCCTGGACTTTGCCAAGGATGTTTTGTATCACGCTCTCATCTGTTTAAGGTCATCTAGGATTTGATGTATGTAAAAATGTGTGTTAGGAATCATCACATACACCCATTATCTACCCTAATCCGTTTGTAAGGGTGGGTGTTGGATGATAATAATATGTATTTGTTTGTAAGGATGAGTGTAAGTGATCTTTGATGTGTGATAGCACTACTTAACTATATACACTATACTCCCTTTCACGTGAGTTTACATGTGTGTGTGCTGTTGGATAGTAAATAACCTGTCTTTAATTATAATTATGAATGATAGTAACTAGATAACCTTTGATCCCTTTTAAATGAATTTGGATACATGTGTGTAGGTAATGGATGGTAAAGATGTGTGTTTGCCATAAGTAGGTGTGAGTGACCATCAACTATCACCATTCCATCATCTGTTTAGTTTGTAAGGGTGGGTGTTGGATTGTAATTATGTGACCATCAACTATCACCATTCTATCATCTGTTTTGTTTGTAAGGGTGGGTGTTGGATTGTAATTATGTGACCATCAACTATCACCATTCCATCATCTGTTTAGTTTGTAAGGGTGGGTGTTGGATTGTAATTATGTGACCATCAACTATCACCATTCTATCATCTGTTTTGTTTGTAAGGGTGGGTGTTGGATTGCAATTATGTGACCATCAACTATCACCATTCCATCATCTGTTTTGTTTGTAAGGGTGGGTGTTGGATTGCAATTATGTGACCATCAACTATCACCATTCTATCATCTGTTTTGTTTGTAAGGGTGGGTGTTGGATTGCAATTATGTGACCATCAACTATCACCATTCTATCATCTGTTTTATTTGTAAGGGTGGGTGTTGGATTGCAATTATGTGACCATCAACTATCACCATTCTATCATCTGTTTTGTTTGTAAGGGTGGGTGTTGGATTGCAATTATGTGACCATCAACTATCACCATTCTATCATCTGTTTTGTTTGTAAGGGTGGGTGTTGGATTGCAATTATGTGACCATCAACTATCACCATTCCATCATCTGTTTTGTTTGTAAGGGTGGGTGTTGGATTGCAATTATGTGACCATCAACTATCACCATTCTATCATCTGTTTTGTTTGTAAGGGTGGGTGTTGGATTGCAATTATGTGACCATCAACTATCACCATTCCATCATCTGTTTTGTTTGTAAGGGTGGGTGTTGGATTGCAATTATGTGACCATCAACTATCACCATTCCATCATCTGTTTTATTTGTAAGTGTGGGTGTTGGATTGCAATTATGTGACCATCAACTATCACCATTCCATCATCTGTTTTATTTGTAAGGGTGGGTGTTGGATTGTAATTATGTGACCATCAACTATCACCATTCTATCATCTGTTTTATTTGTAAGGGTGGGTGTTGGATTGCAATTATGTGACCATCAACTATCACCATTCCATCATCTGTTTTATTTGTAAGGGTGGGTGTTGGATTGCAATTATGTGACCATCAACTATCACCATTCCATCATCTGTTTTATTTGTAAGGGTGGGTGTTGGATTGCAATTATGTGACCATCAACTATCACCATTCCATCATCTGTTTTATTTGTAAGGGTGGGTGTTGGATTGTAATTATGTGACCATCAACTATCACCATTCTATCATCTGTTTTATTTGTAAGGGTGGGTGTTGGATTGTAATTATGTAAATTAGCGACCATCACATACCTCTCTTTTCGTTCGTCCGTCTTGTTTTGTATGTGTTGCTGTTGTATAGTCAAGGTGAGTGATGGATGGTTTTTAGCTATTAGTCCTGCTCATTCTAAAGGTTGCATCAAAAGAGTGTAGCATGTGTTAACAACCTACACCTTTGTTAACCACTAATGGCCCTTTTCAGTTCCTCCAAGGTTTGTAGAAATAGAAATACTATTAAATTTTATCAAAACCAAAAAATAATTTATTAATTTTGAATCTTTATTTTTTTACATTTGTAAAATGTTTTACAATTTTATTTAAACATTTGTAAAATTTCAATCTTGTACATATCCTCTACAATTTATACATATTTTATTTTAAAATTAAATTTTAATCAATCATTAAATGCTTTTTTGCAATTTTTAACATTTTCTGGATTTTTTAGTCTTCCATAAATTCAGTTTAATTTGTTTCATTTATAACTATTTTCCTTGTAGAATTTTTAAAATAAAATTGTACATTTCAAACTTGATAAAAAAAAAATTAAAACAATTCTTTTTACAATTTTTACATCTTTTGGGGAACTTCTTTCTAGTCCCCGCTAAATTCCGTATTAGTTTAGTAATTTCAGTATCGTCTCGGACATATTTTTTATTTTTCAATCCAAAAGTCACTGCTAAAATTCTGTATTAGTTTCGAATTTTAGTACAACTTTTAGTCGAAGCCATAATTTTTGTTTTAATTTTTTCCGAATTTTTTAGTTTCCACTAAAGTCTTTGACAGTTTCAGAATATTATCACTACTTTTAGTCGAAACCATATTTTTTATACTTTTCCAGATTCTTATAAGTCTCTGCTAAAGTCTGCATTAGTTTCAGAATTTTAGCACTACTTTTAGTCGAAGCCATAATTGATAAAATGTGTCCGATTAATTTGGTCTTCGCTAAAATCCATGACAGTATCGGAATTTTAACACTACTATTAGCTTAGGTAGTTATTTTTACATTTCTTCTTGATTTCTTTTAATCTCCGCTAAAGTTCTTGACAGTTTCGGAATTTTAGTACCACTTTTGATTTAAGCCACAATCTTGACATTTTGTTCCTCTTTTTTTTTTTTTTTTTTTTTTCATTCTTTGCTAATGTCCGTGACATATTTGGAATTTTAGCACTAATTTTAGTGTAAGCTAAAACTTTTAAGTTTGTCCGGATTTCTTTGCAGTTTCTACTAAATTGTGTACTAGATTCAGAATTTTTGTACTACTTGTAGTCTAAGACATAATTTTTACAATATTTCCGATTTTTTTATAGTTTCCGCTAAAGTCCGTGACAGTTTCAGAAGTTTAGTATTACTTTTAGTCCAAGCCATAATTTTTAAATTTTTCCGGTTCTTTTTCAGTCTCAGCTCAAGTCCGTATTAATTTCGGAGTTTTAGTGACACTTTTATGCAAATTTACTGACGCCGCCAACATAATCTGAGGTATAAATAATACTTTATATATAATTCTCGGATATATGTATATACTCACTAGGCAGCATTCTGTCTAAGGAACTTCCCTTCCTCTGTTTGGTCTGTAAAATTGTCTAGCTAAAATTAAGCGTTAATCCTCGTTGCCTCGTTGCTTTACACCTAACTTTATATCCTTCCCTTACATGTGTATTTGAAGGTGTGGTTGCTGGTCAATAGGCTTTGGGTGCTGTTCAGTAAAACTGTGTTTTGGTTAGTATGAGTGGGTTGAGGTCAGTGGGTGTGGGTGCTGGTCAGTAACAATGTGTATTGGTTAGTAGGCTTGGTGTTCGTTAGTAGATGTGGGTGCTGGTAAGTAAGACCGTGTGATGGTTAGCAAGCGTGGGTGATGGTCAGTAACATTGTGTATTGGTTAGTGTGCGTGGATGCTGGTCAGTAGGTATTGGTACTGGTCAGTCAGACGGCGTGTTGTAGGTGTGGGGTGCTGGTCGGTAAGTGGTATTATTGGTTAGTAGGTGTGTATTTGTGTTAGTCATCCAATGTATTTAAACCTATAGTCATTTTAACATTACCATTCCCTTTGCACTCAAAATGTCCTATTTCATGGGTACAAAAGGAAATGACATATTAAGAACTAATGTTAAATTCTGCTTGTACCCCAAGGGTCATACTAATGCTAAATATGTGCACTAAAGTTAAATTCCCCTTGTAACCCAAGTGTAATATTTCGAAATGGAGGCGTAATGTGTATTTTCCTTGTACCCCAAGTGTCATATTTGTACCCATATTGGCATCATATACTGCTTACATCTTTCCGCATTTTAAAGAAGTACATTACATGCATATTGTAAAACTATTTTGTCTGATTTTCGTATTTTTAACTAATATTTTACAAGTTTGTTTCTTAATCTAACGCGAGATAAAGGTAGTCTGCTAAGTTTTTCATATACTACCGAACTGCAGGTATTTGGCTTTAGGTTAAAAAACAAATTTCCATGATTAAGATGAACACTTTAAAAGTATCACAATGAAACCCCAATAATTCAACTGCAATTTACTATTTTAGCAACACAGATATCAAATAATTTGATATAAATAGCTATTTTTTAAAATGTACGGTTAAATATTGTTTATTAAAATATTTAGAGTTTTTAAACATTTTTCTAATGATGGATAAGCTTCAGTAATACCATTTATTTCAAGAACATAAATCTAACTAATTATAAAATGCTCTACTGTCGTAATTCTTTAATCGCCATAGTACCAAATATGCTTAAAGTTTTTAATAGACCCCACCCCCACCCCCACCCTAACATAAAGCATTGGTCTGAGTTTTGGCAGAATACACCTTTATGCCGCAATTATTACACAGTCTGCAGTAATAGTTGTACGACAAACAATATATACATCGGGTTTAGGCAAACAACCCATGGGTCACAATTCGGGGCTTGGGGTTCTGGCCCTGTATTCATGAAATAAGTCAACTTGACTTCACACTCAAACTCCAACTTTGATAGCTTACAATAAATAAACTCATTAAAATACAATAGATTTTAAAGTTGCAATACTTTTAGTCACATCTGTCTGTTAAATATGTATAGTTTTTTTTCGTTGTATCAATTTAACAAATAAAAGACCTATGACAAAAGTAAGTTTGAGTTCGAATGCACACTCAAGTTAAGGAATTTAGTGAATACGATGCCTGGTTATTAAATGACTTGAGGAAAATAGAGATCTATAATGGTACTGATTCAACTGATTGGAGCGTTATTTGAAAAATTCTGAATATTTTGTTATAACATTTTTGTTTATTTGAACATGTCAATAAATTTAATGCCAATCGATAGACATAATAACGTTCTATAACATGATCTGGATTTGCACGTGCGCAGGCTGCACAACTGCAGATATATGCGTGTGACGTAACATAGCTAAAATGACAGTGGAAATCGCTATGCACAGCAACACTTTAAAGATGATATCATGCCGAGGCAACCTGAGTAAAGTACTTTGCCAAAGGACACAACGCCCAAGCCGATTTATCCGATGGTGGGAATGAAACCCACGCACTTTCAGTCACGAGTACAATGCCTTAACCACTGGGTCGCCGCGGCTGCACTTCATACTGATAGGTAGCTAAGTTTTGCACATACTCAACCAATGATAATTTGTTATGTAGCATATGCTACCTACCTCTTTCTAGTGACTGACAGGTTTTTAACTTTGGCCGTTAAGAATAGATCAAATCAAATACGCTACTCATTTTTCTTTTTTTTTCATTATTGCTGTAATTTTTGGTTGTCGGTATTAGCTGAAAATATGGGCGAATATTACTGTGTATCAACAATAGTGTGTGTGAGTGGTTGGTCACGGGGTCAAAAAGCATTTAGCCATTATTTCATGCTAAAATTCGCATAGGAACGACCTGTGTGTGTGTGTCTATATATATATATATATATATATATATATATATATATATATATATATATATATATATATATATATCCCATCAACATTTTTCAAGTTTCCCGTCATTCATTGGCTTATTGTTGGTACGGACGCTTACATACGTCAGGGGTATGAAGCGGTATCGATGTAAATACTTGGTAAAGATCCCCTTGATATACATCAACGACCCCGCGAGAGGACATTGCGCCTGTATGGAGGATGAACAAATTAATGAGAGAACAAAGAAAGAAAACAAACACGTATATACACGGTACAAACAATTTCATTGTGGCATCTATTTAAGTAGCATGTGATTGACGGCAGATCTGAAGGCATTCAGGCTGGAAGCTGTCACTGCATTTTTAGGAAGTTTGTTCCAGTGAGGATGGTACATGTTGTATGACTTATTTAATACGAAACAAGCTGAATATTTTTTAATATATTCAACCTACTTAATCTAAGTCTTGAGTTGAGGGTTCCAAATGGTAGATGCATAGTCCAGCTTTGGCCTTACTAAATTGAAGTATCTCTTACTTTCGATGGACAATTCCATTCCCCATGAGCACCGATCTCCCCCGTTATGACCTAAATCCCTGAGTCAATCATTCACACATAGAGCTTACCTCATCCGATGCAAGTCTGCCCCATTACGACCCAAGTCCCTGTGTCAAAACCTAATTATTCTCTCTCTCTCTCTCTCTCTCTCTCTCTCTCTCTCTCTCTCTCTCTCTCTCATTACTAATTACTGTACAGTACTTTCAAATGTCGACAACTCAGAATGTTTTCATCATTTTGAAAGAACGAAGTTTGCAAGGAATGATCCCACAGACCTCTTTTTGTGTTTTATTTAATTTTTTGGTGTGTGTCTGTGAGTGTGTGTGGACAATTGACATAATTTCTTACACAAAAGAAATTTTTTATTACTGAAAGTTTTCATGAAAATTATGTTTATTCGTAGATTTATTCAAGTTTTTTCCTCTGTCAAGTTTTCATGAAGAAAATGTATGTTCAGATACATGGTAAATGAGGCAGTTATGTCTAGTAGTGCTTGCATGTATGTATGGTGTACCGAAAGGGTAAAAACTACCGGCACCGTTGCACCGTTGCAACAGTATCCAAATATTGTTGGGACGGTATCTAATAACTAAAGTAATATTACCGTTGCAACAGTAGTTCTCTTCGTTGCAATGCTTAATTTGGATTTACCGTTGGAATGGTAATGTAACCGTTATAACGGTAATTTTTATCATACTATCATACTAAACTTACCGTTGCAACGATAAAAGAAAACCGTTGCAACAATAAATAAAAAAAAAAAAAAAAAAAACCTTTGCACCGGTATTAGAGTATCTTTCCAGAGGTTGGCGAATATACTTGGAACGGTATATAGATACTGTTGTAACAAATATAAATACCGTTGCAACGACACCAGTGCAGCTGGTAGGGTTTCGTCTGAAGTAAAAGATCCAGTCAAAATATAAAAAGTGTCAACCCATGGACTGACAAGTTCAAAGACTTGTGGAACATTTTGAGTTGTGTGTACTGTTAACAATGTCCACAATGTGCATGAATTTTTGTCCTTGCTTTTCTGTTTTCCCAAATGTTTTTCCAAATTTAAGTTTATCATTACTTGAACAAACTTTTGAACCAACAGAACATATTAAATGGAATAGAGACTGCCGGTCGTTTAAAACGGTAGTTTTGTTAAACAGAAATATTTGATCTTAACTAATAACAAATTCTTTCAACAGTGTTTCCTTTTCTGGAAATAAATAAGAAAATAATAAATCAATAGAAAACGTATCAAAGATCTACTTTCCCTTTATCCCCAATCTAAATACAAGTCTCTTACATCTCATACCATAAGCTGAATCACGCCTCGCTTGACTGAATAAGGTCATCGACTTGATGATGATTTACACTGATACAAGCATAGTCACATGATTGACCTTGTTTACATATCGCTCATTGCCAAAATCATGGTATAGAATAAGGGTCGTTGTATTGAAACCTTGACGTTGTCCCGGAATGTTGCATTCGTGTATGACTATCTATTGATATAATTGATGATATGCCAAAATATATAAATGAAATTATACCAGTAATCAGAAGTGTACTGGGTAAGCAACTCGGCCCTGGGCTTATCTGCCGCGACAGGCCCGGGGTTTTGCTCACACCAGTAAAACACGGTAAAAACGGATTTTTTTGACGGCCCACCGGCCCACCGATGCGACGGTCTGCCGGGACAGGCCCGGGGTTTTGCTCACACCAGTAAAACACCGGTAAAAACGTTTTTTTTTTGCGGCGGCCCACCGGGATTTGTCCCGGTATGCCCAATGGCCAGTACACCACTGCCAGTAATCCATATTAATTTACCACATTACAAGAAAACCTGTAATTAATACATAATAGGCAATTTATTCTTATACTTAATAAAGAGGTAACTAAAGGAGTGAAAATGAAAGATGCGATGGTTCCAGAAAACATCACAGCTGCCTTTAGAGACTTCAGGATCTATTCCTTTGATAGCATGTCCAAAAAAGATGTACAAGTAGCACAGTCAACCATATACCGAAATGAAGAGGACAAAATTTGCAAAGAATTTATTGAAAATTTTTTTTTAAAAATAACCTCAGAATCATATATACAACAGCAGGTGCCTTTTGACAAACACAATAACAATGTGTATGAGAGCAGAGGTCTCAAAGAGTTGAAAGTCGCCAATAACGAGGATCTTATTAATGGCAAGCAGTTGATGGCTGTAAATTAGGGAAAATGTGGTGGACTCACTATGCTTAAAATTCGAGTATTGAGGAGAGAACGTGTTTTCAGGTGTCCGGACTACCTCTTCAGAGAATAACTTAATATATAATTGTATAGATTCATAACGATTGTTAATATTTCTTATTTTTAAACTGTGAATTTTTAAGTTTTCTGTTACGCACGATGATGTGATGTGTTATTACTGACATCGTGTGCATTTCATACCCTGCTTGGGCCCAGTACAGCGATTACATCATTTGCCTCGAGAATACGAGAATCTCGTTTTATAGTGTGGTACACACAGTATGTTCTATTGTACGTTGTTTATTGCAAAATTAGCATACTTTACAATATTTCCTGAATACAGGATTGGAGATAAATGATAAATAAACAAGTAAGACATCTGAAATCTAAACAAGTTTCACGTGGATGGCCATTTATTCCTCACTTTTATTAGACATTTGAATATACTGGCCATTGTTCTTGAATGTACATAATAGATTACTTTATTCCTCATTTCAGACGTCCATTTATCTTCAACGAGCATTTCAACAAGAATTTTGCCAAAGCTTTCAGTATCCAGCCCATCGACAGATGCTTCGACAACCTTGTCCTCAACTACTCATATTTCTACTGCAATAATTACTTATGTCTCTAAAGCAAACACTTTGTTCACAGTACCTATTACTTTATCTTCATCTATCATTTCAATACAGACGTCTACTATAACATCTACAACCATTGCAGCATCTAGATCCAAAGCAAGAAGTACCACAAGTAGTGTGAGAACGTCTTCGTCGTCAGCAAATATATTTAATGGAAATATGTTAAGTACAATTTTGGGACACACAAGTTTCCACACAAGATATATAGCAACATTATACACTTGTGTATAACATAAATATATCAGTAAAAATTTGAGTCATTATCTCGAAGTTCATGCCCGCTGAGAGATCCCATAGAAACTAGAATCATTTCAGACCCCGCCAGAAAATTACTATTGAGCGAAACTTTTGTAAGCAAAATCCATTCCGATGATGTGCCATTTTTACAATTTTCTAATGGAAGATTCATTCATTTTTACATCAGAAGGAACTTTCATTTCAGCAGGAGTCTTTAATTTCAGAGACACACTGATAAATCCAGTGCTGAAAGCCACTCTGTGTTCAAATTAACCAAATTTTGCCTTCAAAAGTAAAACCAATCTTAGTGTACCTGGCTAGTATTTGCAGTTTGTTCTTAAGAATATTAAGTATCGATTACTGATATATTAAGGAAAATTGGATGTACCAAATAAAGTATCATAGTCATTTATGACAAAATTTTAATTTAAAAAAAATCCCGGTAATCATCAAAGCAAACCTTTCTGCAATTATGCAAACATTATTCCCATCGACGGATCATTCTTACTTGAAACACCAATTCGGCTTTTCAATCTCACTACCAGTATCTTGTTTCTTTCTCTTCTTACAGGGCGAATACGTAGCAGATCGGACGCTTAATGTAAAGATAGTGGTTGGTGTCCTGGGCGGCCTAGGGCTGATGGGTGTATGTCTGTGGATGATAATATATCGCCCATGTTGGAATCGAAAAAAGGAGGAGGGACGTGTCAGAAAACCATCCAGGGCGTGGCTGAATGCCGGACAGACGGACATGGTTGTAAGGACACCAGGACGACTGAAAATACCACGACCCAGGGTTAGGAAGGAGAGCAGAGTGGAACCAATTGAAAAACCCACAAGCCAAATAGACTGTCCGAACTTCGATCCCGATATTTCTAGCCCACCACCCAAAATGAGGAAGCCTGGTGTTGCAAGAGTTCGAAAAGAGAGAACTGTAGAATTCCGTGGTGAACCAGTAGGAGGCATAGATAATGTTTAACCTAATACAGAAAATTCTCGTTCACCGATTTTGGCATGCAAAAACGTGGTAAACCCATGGATTACGTCGCATTCGCCAGCAAATATTGTTCTATGTGATTCCTGACAAAGAAGAGGACTGATAACTCTGACACTATATAGACTTTCTCGAACTGAGAAACTACTTTATTAATATCAATGATGATGATGAGGAGGAGGAGGATTAACTAGATTGACGATGTCGTGAGAACGATTATAGTGATTTTTATTTTGATAATAATTAGTAGGATTATTTCTTAAACTTTTAAATATACATATTTTCTCTTGTGTATATAGGGAAACAAGGTTGAAAGAACTGGTATATATAGGGAAATTGTATAGACAGTATAATAGACTGAAGTGTTAGAACTGAGTGATCACAGACCTTGCAATAAGTCTAAGGCATGAATATTAAGTCTAAATTATTAGAATACTTTTGCTATGCCTAAATGACAGAAAATGACCAGAGTTTCCATTATAATGAATTTTCCATACTTATAAGTTTTGCAAATGAATAATTCGATTTATGCTGAAGGTAAAGCTTTGCGAAATAACTTCACCTTTCGTTTGTAGTTCCTTTTTGGAGTTGTTATTCTCTCACTGTAGTTTATGTTTACCACGAACTTTGTTAAATCAACCGTACAAGAAAAAACTTTGTTGCAATTATGCATCTTTCTAATACATGGTACAATCACGAGCCGATGCAGAGGTTACTTCTGTGTACTAGACATGTGGAATCTTATCTGCTTTAAAAAATTATCTACCCTTGACTTACTTTACGTAACAAGATGGATCTTTGGAAGCTTACCAAAATGACAAATATTTAACTCTCTGAGTTCTTCACCGGTAGTAAATAAAGAGTATAAATATCTGTTCCATATCTTTTTTATTCAGAAAGAAGATAAGGTCTTTCGGTACTTTCTTTTTGAAAATAGTCGGTTTAATAACTGCTGGAACTAATCTGCCCATTCCTAGGGCTCCAATGGTCAAGTGCGGTATCTAATAAAACGAAGCGACATCGTGGCCAATTTGAGTTAAGAGACGTCCAGGTGCACCATAATCCTTAGAAATGGCGTCCTCGGGAATCGTCAGACAAGAGTGAGCAAATGTGCTTTTGTAAACATTTTTTGAGTAAAGTTCAAGGGTTAAAACCAAGTTAAAGGTATACCTGAGACCCCTATATCACTTGCCTCTAAACAAATTTGCATGATGATTTATGCGAAATCTGAAAATGTCGTCTCCATGCGATTAAATTTAGCGAGATATTTAAGCTTAAATGTACATGTCTAAATATTCATCCTAGGCCATGTACAACTTCGGCAGTTTCCGTGACTCGAGTCCGTGTGACGTCACAAGAGGAACCCCACATTGCAAATCACTATTGTTCTACTATTCATGAGTGTGAAGTTTTTATAGATTGTTTCTGATTGCGTCATGGGAAGAAGGTGTGTCGTTGGTAGATGTAGCAATAGGAGTATGTCTTCGCCGTCTTAACATCACAAAATATAGAATATCATCAACAAGCATTTTTTTTATCAGCTAAACGTCAAATAAAAATGCCATGTATAAACCGCGAGAATAACAAAGACAAGGAGGGATCAAATCATTGGGTTCTTTTGCTGGGGAGGGGGGAGGGGGTAAGATCGTGCTCACGATTGCTGAATATATGTAAATCTGTACTAATATTTTCACATGCATGCAATGTTTCCCCAAGAAACTATATAAACAATACCGTATATTGGATGCAAAAATTCATTAGCAGCTGCTATTTAGCAAAATATGCGTGATCAAAGACTCTTAGTAAAACGTGGTTCTCTTCATAAGCGCGTTTTTGGTTAAACATGGTTCTCTTCGCAAGCATGTCTGTCTGAAGCAGACGCATCGATACTAAAGTCACATTATTGGCGAAGATGTTCTTCGTTACAAGTATATTAATATATTTACGCGGCTATTTAAAAAAAACGTAGGTGTAAGTCACAACAAGTAGAGACAGATAGTATGTTGTGAGCGGTCGCTGAAAAATGCACTGAAGGATACCGAATTACATCTAAAAGTAAATTTCATTTTATTGAATTAACCATGATTGGGAAAAAATGCAAAATAAACCGCGAGAATAACAAAGACAAGAAGGGAACAAATAGCGAAAGAAAAGGATTAAATTGGGGGGGGGGGGGTTAACGAGTGAGTGCGCAAAGTCTCAACATCACACAAATAGAATATCAGAAGCTATCGATTTTATTATCAGGTAAAAGTCAAGTAAAAAATACAAGTTACCAAATCCTCACATACGATGGAGAGAGAGAGAGAGAGAGAGAGAGAGAGAGAGAGAGAGAGAGAGAGAGAGAGAGAGAGAGAGAGAGAGAGTTAGAGAGAGTGAGAGAGAGAGACTTAAATGGAGAGATTATTGGTCTAATATCTAACGGGGAAGAGTTTTCTCTATACGACAAACAAGATGGCGTGTCTAAGGTTGAGAAACTTTTGAAGAAAGAAAACATTCTTGAAAAATATATGTGCTGGTAAAATGGAAATGGTGCGATGAATCTTTTAATAGCTGGGATCCTGAACAAAATATTGTGTGACTAAGGTAATTTTGAAACTTTTTTTGTTGTTGTAGGTTTTACTGTCCTGGAATAACATCGTCAGATTCATATGTAAACAAATTTATATTATATGAATGGAGGAGAATAATACATGTTTTATATGTGGCAAAACTAATCTTATTGATAAAATGAAACAATCAAACTACAAAAAGAAGTAAATATTGTACAAATATAATGAAATCTCTCTGGTAATATAGTTGAGGAAATTGAAAAATTAGTGAATACTACCAAAACATAATTACTTGTGAATGCGGAAAAACTGTGCCAAGAAGGTCAATGTTCAGTCATAAAAAATTTATTTTACACCAAAGTTTTCATTTTTGCACTAAATTTTGAAATAAAGAAAATCGTATTGTAATATATGGTGAAAAAGTTGCTTGATACAAAAATACCCAAATTTGAAACAAGGCAAATTACAGCCACTTTTCATTCGTCTTCCAACAAGAAGAGAATTAATGATAATTAATATGGATCAAATTAAATATAGAATCATAACAAGAAGGCTCCAATACTCGTTTAATAGACCTTTGAATGAATGTAGTTTCGAAATTTATAGAGAATCAAAGATAAACCAGGGTTGTTTATTTTAGTTTTTGAAGCTTCTGAGTCATTTTAATATAAAATAATATTTATAAAAATGTGCGATTTAGGCCCTGTAAAAGTACAGTTAGATAATTTAATTTTAATTGGAGAAGATAAGGGTGAATGGCATTTTTTTATTACTGGTATCACATAATTTAATCAATCAACATAATGAGTACAAATAATATAGAAAATATACTTTGTATTAATGTTTTAGCTGCAAAATCTGGTCAAAAAGCAAGACAGGACACTAAATTCTGGTTTGTCAGAATACATTATTAAATTGCTCTTATTTATAGATTAAACCAATGAGAGAAAATTAAGTCAAAGATCTACCAGACTGGATAAAACAAAAAAAAACTACCTTAGTATACAAAATAGTGACAATTGTTGTTTTTTCTTAAGCAATGGAATATGTTATAAACTCACGAAGAGGTCATCCGTATATACCACATAAATATAGCCTTAATACATATAATCATTGGTTTCATAAATTCCCAATAAATAAACAAGATATAGACAAATGCGAAACTAAATTTATTATTTCTGTTAATGTCTATTAAAGACTAGGCAAACTTACAAGAGCAGTTAGAATGACAGAAAGAGAAAGAGACAGTCACTTAGATATGATAATCATATTTGATGAAAACAAGGACAATTATCATATACAGGATTTGTCGAAACCGGTATCATCTGAAACGAAAAAAGACACAAGAAAAAAAAATCGTTACAAACGGTGTTTGTATTCTTTTTATTCTGAATTAAAATTATTTTGAACATTAAAGTTATGTAACCAAATAGCTAACACAATATACATGATGCCAGAAAAGGGTTCTGTCGTTAAATTTAAAAACTACCAAAACAAGCTAAATGTTCCTTTGGTTATAAATATAAGTAGTTATAAGCATAACTCAAATACACCATGTACAATAAAAACAGGAAAACACATACCATAGAGTTTGGCTTTATCTTTAATCAGTACGTGAAAAGAGAAGCAAAGCGAACAAAGAAAATGAGCCTATAGTTTACAGAGGAGCAGACATAAATGTCACGAATATTTGCAATGAATTGCAGAAACTGTTTATGAAGAACTAAGTATAGGAAAGGCTACTGAAATGATATTAACTAAAAAAAAGTATAGGAAAGGCTACTGAAATGATATTAACTAAAAAATGTATAGGAAAGGCTACTGAAATGATATTAACTAAAAAATGTATAGGAAAGGCTACTGAAATGATATTAACTAAAAAAAAGTATAGGAAAGGCTACTGAAATGATATTAACTAAAAAAAAAAGGATAAAAAGTAGCATCATTCTAGCAATATATGCCATATTTTTAAAAAGGAGATAAGTGAAGAAAAAGAAGATAAAAAACGATGTCACCAACTACAAAGTTAGAGACTGTGATGACTTAACTGGATAAAACATAGGTCCTGCACGTACTGAGTGTAATTTAGATTATAAATATCATATTCCACTATTGATTCATAATTTGTCTGGATACGATTCTCATATGATTATGAAGGCATTAGTATAAAAAAAATTAATCCAGATCAATACGTAGCAATAATACCAAATAATGATGAAAATTAAATTTGTTTACTAAGGACTTTATAGTCGATAGATTTGAAAAAGACGGTAAAGACGTTTATGTAAATTAGACCAATAAGATATTTAGATAGTTATAGTTTTATGGGCCAATCCTCACGGCAATTTGCTAAATATCTAACCGATGATAAATTCACAGAAGAATTGAATGCTGTACCAATAGAAGAATTGTGTGGAATTTGAAGGTACCCATATGCTTTTAGAACTGAGATAGGTAAAATATGCTTTTAGGACTGAGATAGGTAAAATATGCTTTTAGAACTGAGATAGGTAAAATATGCTTTTAGAACTGAGATAGGTAAAATATGCTTTTAGAACTGAGATAGGTAAAATGCTTTTAGAACTGAGATAGGTAAAATGCTTTTAGAACTGAGATAGGTAAAATGCTTTTAGAACTGAGATAGGTAAAATATGCTTTTAGAACTGAGATAGGTAAAATATGCTTTTAGAACTGAGATAGGTAAAATAGTATGCAAGAGTATCAAAAGTCACAAATCAAATTAAAGTATCAAGACTCCTTTCAAAATTTTTTGTGAATCAAGTATAACATTTGTTCAGGTTGTATTAGCTGATTAGCTGCCACATCAATAAGTTTCTCTCTCTCTCTCTCTCTCTCTCTCTCTCTCTCTCTCTCTCTCTCTCTCTCTCTCTCTCTCTCTCTCTCGTGACATAATCACAAAAGAAAGAAATTCCATTTCTGTAGATTTCATTAAAAGAATTTGCTTGGAGACACATATTCTCCTACTCGTAATCCTGGTTTGCACTTTCTATTGCCTCAGATGCATTTGTAACGGATAATGTTCTGTTAATATCTGGAAATCAAGTACTATTCGAAATTTCTTTCCATATACAATTAACTGAACAACTTCTGTGCCAATATTTTGTGCATTAGCTGTTCCTGATCTTAACTTTCTGTTTTTCGTTCACGATATCTTGCTCTATTTTTTTTCTCACAGATAAGGGTAACCAAATCTTTAGACGTCGATAAAATCTTGCAATCAATCAACTTTAAAATATCATCACACCTATAAGAAATTGTTATGTCTTTAATCAACATTCTTCCTAAATTGTTTACATCTGAAGTATTAAAATCCCCTTTAACCGCTACATCGAACGATATAAAACATAACTGCCAGGTACAATCAAGACATTAGGTCCCAACCTAGATATTACCACTTGTAAAATGTTGTTTATGTTTTATACTACAGGAATATGTGTAGTACATTAAGATGTCTAACACCATGTGGTGGGTTTTTTCTTCTAGTTTGTGAGGAGCTATATATTTTCCATATTTTGTCCTGTTTGATGCTTACGCTATTTATTTAGCCACATTTCAGAACTTGTTCGCCTCTCTCTCTCTCTCTCTCTCTCTCTCTCTGTCTGTCTGTCTGTCTGTCTCTCTCTCTCTCTCTCTCTCTCTCTCTCTCTCTCTCTCTGGTATTTGTAGCCAACATAAGCACTAGCGCCCATTACAACAGCGATAAATAGATACTCATACTGTATCTACCTATCAGAAGGATGGTACAATTTTTCATGGTTAGGTCAGGATGAGTAGAAGAATAAAGATAAATAATTTCATTCAAATTATTTAAATAATGAGTAACCAAGCCTTATTTTCTAACTCTTTCATTTAAGTAATATAATGACTTTGATCGGTTTTCATTGAACCCATTGGCTTGTTCTGCATTTCCTCCATTCTTATTCTATCTCCATCAGCTCCGTTAGGATCAAATAACTTGAACAAATAGGTACTTCCACTGAATTCTAAACCATTAGCAATTGCTAATCCGGTAATTACTGCTATATTACACTGAATTCTAAACCATTAGCAATTGATAATCCGGTAATTACTGCTATATTACACTGAATTCTAAACCATTAGCAATTGCTAATCCGATAATTACTGCTATATTACACTGAATTCTAAACCATTAGCAATTGTTCATCCGATAATTACTGCTGCTGTTACCATTATGTTTATTGTATTTAATGTTTTTCAATCTACAGCCTGCTTTGATCCGACCAACAACATGTTGTTTTCTTCAAAATAATATGTGCATCTCTTTGTTCTTTTTACTCTATGGAGATTAGGTTCTATTTGCTTTACAATTAGGGAGTAAATAGCATTCTGATCACCTATATGCAATCCAGTGTAAAAGTCAAAATAACTGAGATCATAAGGGATGGGAATGGTTCTGCTGTCATAAGTAATATATCTAAAGGAACTTTTACTACAGCGCCTTTAAAATTATGAACTAAGTTTTTAATTGTTTTGATCGGTTTGTTGACTTTCATTAAGTATATATTTGATTGTTCTAACTGTGATTGTAAATTGCTGTAACCTTTTTTCTTGATTATTTCAATGTCAGATTCTAATGCGTCAATCTCTGAGTTTATCCTTGGTTCATATGGTTACAAGTATTACTGAATATCACTGATCTTTACTTACTTGCTCTATCACTGTCTGCAATATCTATATAGTATTACACAGGTTATTAAATCTCCTCTTAAACAAGTACTGCTAATCTAAACTCTTTTTTTCTTCGTTATCGTCAACCTGTATTTGTAACTCTTTGTTTTTAGTAGCTGTTTTTTTATATACTCTGATTCACAACTGTTAATGTATTATCAACTTGTTTTCCGCATGTTTTTTACCTTTCAAAGTATTATCATCCAAAGTCTTACTTGTTTGGGCGTCAACAAGTATTTGCACAAAGTGTTTTGTTGCTGCATCAAATAATTTTACATGATCGCCTAAATTTATAATATGATTGTTTTTTTAAGTTCAAGTCGTTGTTTAGAGATTGACTTAATTCTTTTGGCATATTATCTTTCTCATCTTTCTCAGAAAATTTAAAACTAAAATCAAAAGGACCTGTTCAAGATGTTTCTCCAATCATTTTATCACTTAATTTAAAAGAGCAACTGGTTGCCCGAACTACGTGAAATTAACATGAGCTTACTCCTGTGCGCGAGCTTCGCGAAATAGACTAAAGATATACGTTGGTCATACCATTAAAATCTAGTATTTTCCCTTCTACATTTTTAATGTTGATATTTAATCTGTTTATAGTACCTCTTTGTAACTGATAATATTGACTATGTACAGTGTATAAAATGAACTCATCCTGAAAAAACATTTTTAACAGGTAGAGACTCTGAAAGACTTGAATAATTAGATGTTGATTTGATCAAGGAAAATATTTTTGTTTTTGCCTCAAAAAGCCACAAATTGTATCTGATTCAGTCGATGTCGATATAGTTTTTTGGTAATTAAATCCCAACAATTTAGCACCTAGTTGGTTATAAACATTTTGTAATTATTGCTCGGAGTTACTACAACTTTAGGATTATTTTTATGACAGTCATTGTTTATGTTTACTTCGTTGTCGTTATTAGCAATCATTTCTTCTTTGAGTTTGTTCATACATTTTAAACTTATCAAATCCATTAGGAAGTAAAACAGTTTTTGTTGCATTTGTGTTGCATTTATGTTGTTATTTAATGGAATATATTGTTTTCTGATCATTCGAAATATTGTAATAACCAACAACAAAATCTATTTTCTGTAATGAAAGGTATAATTTACCATCTCTGTCATTAATTGGATTTGAAAAATATATTTTTTTCTCAGGTTGCCCTTCTACTCTCACTTAAATAACTTTGCCTTTTCATACGTAGGCTTTTCCGTTTTATAAGTAGGCTTTACAGTTCTGTAGGCTTCTATTTAAATAACGAATAGTAAAACAGTAAACAT
The DNA here is from genome assembly GCA_029931535.1 of Margaritifera margaritifera. Lineage (NCBI taxonomy): Eukaryota > Metazoa > Mollusca > Bivalvia > Unionida > Margaritiferidae > Margaritifera > Margaritifera margaritifera. Next base: position 2,194,944 of record JAQPZY010001632.1, on the reverse strand, counting down.
TCAAACAGCCAATAGATACAAATTTCCCGTGTGCACTATATCCTTTGTTTTACTTTGGTTTTCACTTCGCAGTAACATTTATTGAAATCATGTTTGCTGTAAACCTCACCAAATTATTTTCCCTCTTTTCCCCTTAAATTTTCTTTGTTTTTTTTTTTTTTTTTTTTTTTTTGAACACTTCAATATTTTGGCTGTCTGTGTTGCTTACTATTGTTTTTTTTATCTCCTTGTATATGTTGTACTCGGTAACTATGATATTAAATTCTTCATGACTTATTTTATTATCACTTATTGCTTTAGTCACCATATCATCAATCAATACTGTTAACTTATTTATAGCAGAGATTAAAATTTCATCCTGTTTTAAAACTTTACTAGAGGCCCCAGGTGGCCGAGTGGTCTCAGGCGCTCGCCTTTACCGATCACTGCCATCTCACCTCTGTCCACGTGGATTCGAGTCTTGGGCTCGGCCAATGTGGTTATGTGAGAAAGCTAGCTTCCCGTGGGTCAGTGATTCTTCTCGGGATTTACCCGGGTCCTTCCTCCACCAGATATACTGGCTACCATGTATAGCCTATCATGTGCTGAAAAATGGCGTTAAACCCATAAAACCAAACCAAACCCAAACTTTACTGTATAATAACTTTCCTTTGAAAGCTTTTGCAACAAACCCTAGTAGCTAACTCCCAAACTGCTGCACCCATCCCGCCTGAAGCTGTTGCTATGGTAGCCTCTATCCGGTTAAAAATTGTAAATGCTGTTTTGTTTTGTTTTGTTTTTTTGTTGGGTTGTTTTAGTTTTTTTTTTACACCTCTGTATTGTTCTACCTCTTTAACCAAATCATTCTTAATTTCATTGATTTTCATCAACTTAAGATTAATACCATTGTCTGTAGGTGATAATTTTGGATACAATATTGGCTCACTTGGTATTTTCTCTCTCATTTAGATGCAACAAAAATACAACTTAGACTTAGCATTAGTGCTTGTAAAACCAAGTGTTGTATTCGATTTATCATGCTTTTTTGGATGATTTGGTGCCTGTTTATGTTCTGGTGTCTGTTTATATTTCTTGTACTTTCTTAATTTCTTTGATTTGTTTGTAATCATTAAAATATCAATAGGTCCTCCAGCCCTTGTTTAATTACTATGTTTAATGTTCCCTAGGCTTGCCATTTATTAATATAGATTTTTTTTAAAATTACGTTTTATCTTTCAGCAGTTCTGGAAATGGATTTATTTTATATGCTTCTGCTTGTGGTTGTTTATTAGATATATCAGCTTCTATATCATGAATAGTTGACCGTGTATTAAATAACATCATCGATAAAAACACAACAATTGGACAACCACCAGTCAAGTATTATATTTTGCTTGAATTGTGTTCCTCTTTCACAAACTTAATTTATCTTGCTCTAATCTTTGCTCCGCTTGCTTTGCTTCTAGTCGTTGTTTCCCTGCTTGCCATTCGTTTAAATATTCTGCTTTGGCTTGTTACAATTCTTGTAAACGTTTTTGAAAAATATTAACAAAGTTCAACCTTGTGTAGACCTCACCACCTTCCATTTGTTTTGCAACAAAATTAGAAGTTAAAACAAACAGCAAACCTTACTTCCATTAAGATGATTTTAAGTTATTCAACGTCATGTCTTAACTAAATCTGTTTCAATTTAAACTCATTTTATTTCAACCTAACTCTTTTAATGAAGTTGTTCGCTTACTCACTAATCATGTTTAATGATGATAATAGTATAATTTTGGTATTACAAAATTTATTGTAAATAAATAGTACAATAATAAATAAAAAAAGACATGCTTCAAATGTGAAAAACTTCAAGGTATAAATGAGTTCAACAAAATCTACTACTGCAAGACTTGTATAAAGAAGCAAATGAAAAGCTGAAGGAAACAAAACGAAGAACAAGTAAACAAATACAGGCAACAAAGGTACCTAACTAATAAAAATTTAAAAACAATTCACTTAAAAAGAAATAGAATTTAACACGTTATGAAACTAAAGCAAAGCGAATAAGTTTTTAAGTCAGATACAACTTTCAAAATATTTAGTGTTCAATCAATTGAATTTTATCAAAGATGGTTAAATTTCCCAAAACCTGAATAATAATAATTGCTAAAGTTTTCTTGTTTTACTTTGTAACCTATTTTTTGACGAATTGTTGTAGACTGTTTATCAGCTACTGTTATATTATTCTTTACAACGTCGGTATTTATACTAGTGTTCCTTCCTACTATGCTACCTATTTTCATCACTGGGTTACAAAAATGTACCATCATCACCAATAACGTAGATAAGTCTTACTTTTGAATCAGAAATATCTTGCTAAAATCTTATCATTGTAATATTGGTATCTGATTCAAAGCCTTGTTCTCCTCAAATTAATTTTTACCGATAATTTTATTTTTACAGTATCTTGAAAAGTAGAAACAGACTGGGTAATATATGTTTTATATTGTGCTTGAGTACCTAAAATACATATCACATAAGACTTGATACTTTGATGAAATCTAGATATTCCTTCGTCTGTTAGTCTGCTGTTATCTTGTAGAAAGAAATAAGTCCATCATATTTGTCGATCAGTTGTAAACATTGTATTAATTTCTTCAGCGCTTAACACAGCAGGTGTAGGTTCTTCTTGATGTACAGTTTTATTTTCTTCATGACCATTGTCAATAAGATATTTTTTTTAATCAATATATCTCCCGGCATGAGTAGGAGGAATGTTAAGGTTATAATAAATTATACTAAATTGTTTTGATCTATCTGTTTTTGTTTGTCATAATAAAATATTAATATATTTGAAAGTATAGGTGATATTGATTTTACTATCTCAGGTATACTTTTGATAAATGACAATAAGATCTTCCGCATCCTGATGTTGTCAACCATACTGCCCAGTTCAACTGATTTTGCCAAATTTTCATATCACACTGTGCTCTGTATCTTTTCTTTGAAACATCATTATTAAATTTTAAAGTGTAATTGTCTAAAAAGTTAAGTGGCTTGTATGAAGAATAGTTTCTTTCTTTGTAGTATATCTTTTAATTTCAAAACTATTTCTGCAATATCTTTATTAACTGTAGTGTACAGCTGAGCTGCAGGACAAGAATAAGGCGCACTGCTTGTTAGTTTTTAAATCTGAAATCCATTATTTATTTATATTTATTTATATAAACAAATTTAGTACTGACAATAATGTTATTGGCTGTATCATATTTATACGAAATTAAAAATTATACAGTAAAACGCGTTTACGATAAGAAAGACTTTTCTTGACATTATCATAATTATATTAGTTTATTCTTTACAATTGTTATTTAACTCCTTAAATAAAAATTTATTATTCTAACGTAAAAGCCTACGTACATGAGGTTTTTATTTCAAATAGTTGATTTTCTCTGTTCAGAATTAATGAATGATATACGGCATCTGTCTTGCTCGGAAAAATTCTTCCGATAAACTGGAAACTATTAAATTACTACAGAAGTTAAAATTTTGGATACTCGATTTGGGCTTGATTTTAGAAGGAAAAAAAATAGAAAATGTGTTACTTAGGGAGTTTGAGGATAATTTTGAGTGTCGACGGCTTGGTAATTTGTTTGCAAAAGTTTGGAGGGTTAGTGGCCTAATGATTATTCAGCCGAGTGGTTTTTCTTAAATTTTGAGGGTTGGTGGCCAACAACTTTTTGTAAAAAATCTAGGACTGGTGGAGGTCTAGTACTTTTCATTTTTTACCCTTTTTTTTTTTTTTTTTTTTTTTGTAAATATGATCATTGGTGAACTAGTGTTTTTGAAAAAGCTTTAAAAGGTTAAAAGGTAGAATGTATTTTGGAAAGAGTGTGGATGGTTGGTGGCATGAAGTTTTTTGGAACAATTTGGAGGGATTGGTCGACTTCTTATTTTTAAATTTAAGCGCTGGTAGCCTACTGTTTTTTTTTTCAAATAATTTGCTGGATAGGAGGTTCGGTGGTTTTGGGTTTTCTTTTTTTTTTTTTTTTTTATATAATTATTTTTGTCATGTGGTGAATAGAGTGTTGGTGTTTGACAAATACATAAAAAAGGATAGGCGGGCGGTGGCCTAAGATCCTTCCCCAAAAAATTGAAGTATTAGAGCGTGGGTGCCTAGGGCGTTAAATAAATTAAAAAAGATAGGCAGGTGTGGGGCCTATTTCATAGGTTTCATATACGACTTGCGGAAAAGGGCATTAATAAGATAAAACTACTCATGCAGCTAAATTCCAGTTGTGTGAAATAATTGTGAGAAAAGAATCAGAACATATCTAAAAATGCTATCAGAAAAAAAATCAAGTTCTCGAAGTAGGAGAGAGGTCATGATTTGCATGAGATATTTTAGAAGTACAAACAGATCGGTACACTGATCTAGGTTCGAGCTCTTGACACCAGTGTCTCTAGTCTGAATGAATTTTGATTCCATGCAGTCTATAAAATCTTTTTGTAGTCTCTTTGAATTTAACTGACAAATTCTATCAAAACTTCAGATTTGTTCATTAATAGCGTCACCAACGAGGGAAAGCAATGTCAATGGTCTTCATTTGTCTTTAACTGCAGCGTTCAATAAAAATAAAGCTACAATGGAATGGTATCATTTTATACCTATGTAAGCATATCTTCCAAGTTTAAAGTTCGTGCACTTAAATCGTCAAATATTTTTTAATTAATGTTTCCCTCTTTAACAAAGCGTGTCTCTTCTCGGTTGTAATCCAATAGCGACGGCAATTTACAACGCCTTTACACCTAGCAGTTTCGCCGCCATCGTCGCCTTCATGTCGACATCACTACCACAACCACCTACATCTTCATAGTCATCATTATCATCATCATTATCATCACGACCTTTATCGTCATTATTTATCCTTCTTAAGCATATAATCCCCTGTGGGCTAGGGGATGTAGAATAGGCCCGTTCCGCCCTCTTGTATGTCGTAGCAGGCGACTAATCGAGGCAGGAGCCAAGGTGGCTCAGTGGTCAGCGTGCTGGACTCGTAACCGAAAGGCTGAAAGTTCGAATCCTACCATCGGATCAGCCCGGGTCGGTTACCGTGGTGTGCCCTTGGGAAAGGCACTTTGCTCATATTGACTCGGCACTAAACAACCTACTTGTGTTGCTATGCCGTGAAACATCTAACTAATCCAAACCATAAGCGTTGAGAATATATAATCCATCCTGTTCATCTCTGTGTGTGTAAGTGCATCGACTTGCCATGTTTTGAATTTCCTACTAATAGTATAGCATCCCACTTGAGATCCAAACTGGAATCCTATGTTAAAAAGGATCTGCGGATTCTAGACCCAAACGGGAAAATTAACATTAGGCCGCAATTTTTTATTTTTTTGGGGGGTGGGGGTGGGGGGCATTATAGGGACATGGGGAAATTAACATTAAGTCATCATTTGTGTGGGATTCTAGGAACAAGAGGAAATCCTATGTTATAAATGTCCATAGGTTGATCTTTTATAAATCCTGTATAAAGTTCGAGGGGTCTTTTAGAATCTTGACTATCATAAATTTAAGATTCTCACTAAAAATTGTGATCTAAATTACTTGCATTCACTTGTATTTTCGGTAATTGTTAAGTCAGGCAAATTTTAATTCATCAGTAGTGTTACTAATTTGCTAGCCTACATTCCGTATACTGACCGACTTTATCCAAGAATTGTTCACTTCTTACAAAGATATTGTTTATGGTATGCTGAGTGAAAATTTCACCTAGGCGTTATTCAGACCAGAGTTATTTTTTCTACCTTGTCAAGCAGAATTTGGCGTGTGTCAGATATGGTTCCTAAATTTATTTTTGTTACACATTTCTTGTTACAATTCTGCCAGCCCTACACTGACTTGACCTTGGCTTACCCAATGTTACATTTTGTCGTCCTAGATTGAAGACGAGGAGTGAAAATATTACTGTCAGGAGTTATTTTTTTGTTCCATTTTCAAACTTAAGGCAGAATTAGACTTGTATGAAGTTAAGATTTTCCTTTTAAAGTTGTGAGTTTCTGTTTTATTTTGTTACGACTAGGGGTTATGTAACAAAAGAAAAGACTCGAACAAGCTTTCAAGATTTAAAATACAAATCTTTAATTTCCTAAAATATTAAATATTTCAACAAACAATTAAAGTGAAACAATTAAAAATAACTTACAGTATAGAATATCCTTAAAAAGTCCTAAATTGTTTTAATGTTCTCTGTTCCGGAAGTTAATCCAAATATTCCGAATGTAGTATTCCGAATGAAATAGCCTTCACTGTGCTGATATGTTGATAAGATTAAGGTTATCCAAATAATCCTTGTGAATCTGGAATCTCACAAGTTTTAGAAATATTTCCGATAATTCCACGGAGCTGTATGATAATTCAGATAAAGACAGTACTGAATCCTAAATGTACTGTATTAAATAATAAATAAATCTCCAAATAACTATATCCCACACACAAACTGAACCAATTTCGTAATGACCTCTCTCTTCAAATGTAACTGTAAAGAATACCTAAACACAGGATTATTTCCTATATATATAGCATTAATGCGCAGAATCGAAATAAAAACCCATACTAAGTCTTCAATAAACAGGGTATTTCAAAATAATGCAACCCTCTCCGAAACAATCAGGAATTAGGTTATGCGTGATTCTGCTAAAGTGCTTGAGTACCAGTGTTTTAAACAGTAAACACTGTATTGATTCATTCTTCGAATGTGACCTTAAACTATAATTCCTGGTCAATATAACGTTTACTCCTAGAAGTTCAAGAACTAGGTCAAGAGTTCATTATTCTCTCTCGCGCCGAAAAAATGTCACATGACTAAAGCTACAAGCAAATAGGTGAAATATCGATTGAGGCTACCGTATGTATACTCATAAGACGACAGCTGTTTAGACTAAGAACAGAGATCATAAACTAATAAACTACCATTATTAAAAGGAAAAATATATATAATTCCGAAAAACAATTTATAAAACGGCAGATTAAATGTTAAGTAATTTTTCGTGACACATTGGATACATTCTTTTCCGCTATGTCCAAGATTGATTGTAACATCTTTCGCTGTGTTTTTTGAAAATTTCAAAACTGCAATACAAAACTCTACATTTAATATGATTAGTGAAACGTGTCCTATGAAAAAACACACATTTTCTTTCTTCGCGTAGATATTTTGACTACGGCAAAGGGTACTTGTGGATCTAGGGAAATTCTGTGCTAAAAAGGATCTCTGGATTCTAGGGACAAGATGGGAAATCCTATGTTAAAAATGTCTACAGGTTTAACATGATGGATCTGTTTGGAGGGAAATATAACATCGATTCTGTTTGGCCTCTAACGGGAAATCCTATGTTAAAAATGTCCATATGTTTAACATGCGTGGGCCTGTCTGGGGCATAAGGGTAATTTAACATGTTGGGGTTCTCTAGCCTCTAACGGGAATTTAACATGATGGAGCTCTCTAGCCTCTAACGGGGAACGTACTATTATAAAAACAAAAATGTCACTTTGAGGTCTATGGGAAATTAGCATTATGATCCCATAGTGTCGCTTTTGGGGAATGGGGGGGGGGGTCAAGGGAATATAGCAAAGTATAGGGTCTAACGGGAAATTTAACGTTAAAACTACACTTACGAGCCAATACCCAGTGGCCTAATATCCATTACCACTCTATCCATAATATCCAATACCCCTACACCTACTAACTAACACGCCATTTTGACTGACCAGCACTCATAGTTACTTATTAACATAGGGCATGGAAAAGATGTAAAAGAAAGGGGCATAAAAATATAGTTTAAATTTCTTATAAAAAAACTACCTATCCCTTACCTCCCTGTTATATCTTATAACAAAGTAAACCTTCTCCATCTACCATCCCCTTTTTAAACAAAAGTACTATTCCCTAACAATATTCATAATCCTTACAACACCATCAATAATATCGCGAGCGCGCGAGAGAGAGAGAGAGAGAGAGAGAGAGAGAGAGAGAGAGAGAGAGAGAGAGAGAGAGAGAGAAACAGAGAGAGGAGATACAGAGAGAGATATGGCCAGGTGTCATTGGCAAAAACGGCTTTGGCAAATGCAACAATAACGGACTCCTCCTACTGAGAGAATTTGCTGAACAAGACCTCCTAATCATCAACACAGCCTTCCACCTGCCAAACTACAACAAGACGTCTTGGATGCAACCACGTTCCAAGCACTGGCATCTTATTGCCTACATCATCGTCAGGAAAAGAGACAGGCAGGATGTACGAGTCACGAGGGCCATGAGAAGTGCAGAATGCTGGACTGACCACTGGCTCATCGTCTCCAAGCTCAATATCCAGATTCAGCCTAGCAGACGACCACAAGGCTAAAAAGTACCCCAAAATATTAATGTCTCCAAATTGAAACAGGAGAATAGAAACAGGCATTTGTCGACGAACTGTGCAGCCAACTAGATACAATCGATGTAAACTCCGAGAGTATCGAGGAACACTGGGCATTCTTCAGAGACTCTGTGTACTCAACTGCATCCAAAACCCTCGGTCCCACTACACGTAAACCTCACGATTGGTCTGATGAGAACGATGCTGTCATACAGAGACTTCTGAGTAAGAAACGTCGGCTACAGGAGGCCTGTTTAGAAGACAGCACTTCATCATCTAAGAAGGCAGCCTTCAACAACATCAGAGGACTGTCCAATGCAAACTCAGAGAGTTGCAAGACTCATGGCACAGAAACTGACTGAACTCTTCCAGTCAACGTGGACTCAGGGAACTATACCCCAGGAGTACAAGGATGCATCCATCGTCCACTAGTAAAAGAGGAAAGGCAACCGACAATCCTGCGACACCCATCGGGGTATCTCCTTGTTGTCAATAGCCAACAAAATCCTCGCCATAATTCTGCTGAATCGCTTTGTGCATCACATCGATCAAGGGCTCCTGCCAGCGAGTCAATGTGGCTTCAGGAAAGGACAAGGGTCCACATACATAGTGTTTGCAGCTCCGGAAGAAGTGCCAGGAACAGAACTCCAACCTGTACACGACAGTCGTCGACCTGACAAAAGCCTTTGACACAGTCAGCTGTGAAGGCCTTTGGAAGATCATGGCAAAATTTGGTTGCCAGATAAATTCATCTTGAAGGTTCGGCAATTCCATGATGGCATGCTCGCTCGTGTCATGGACGCCACCGAGTTATCTGAACTATTCCAAGTCACCAATGGAGTCAAGCAAGGCTGTGTGTTGGCCCCAGCTGAGTTCAGTATGATGTTCTCTGCCATGCTTACTGATGCCTTCCGTGACTATGACACTGGGATCGATATCAGATACCGGACTGACGGCAAGCTCTTCAATCTGAGGAGATTACATGCGAATAAGAAATTACAGGAAGTTCCTGTTTGTGATCTTCTATTTGCTGACGACTGTTCCCTGAATGCCAAATCTGAGTCTGACATGCAATAGAGTATGGACCATTTATCTTCAGCGTGTGACAATTTCGGTCTCACAATCAGTCTCGAGAACACAGAGGTTATGCACCAACCTGCACCGGGAAAACCTTACATAGAACCTACCATCACAGTAAATGGCAAAACCATCCTGGCAGTGGACAAGTTCACCTATCTCAGCAGCTCACTATCACGTGATGTCCACATTGATGATGAAACCAATTCCAGAATTGCTAAAGCAAGTGTGGCCTTTGGCAGACTACGCTCAAATGTGTGAGAGCGCCGAAGTATCAGTCTACAAATCAAACTTATGGTCTTCAAAGCCATTGTGTTGCTTATCCTGCTGTATGCTAGCGAAACGTGGCCGGTGTACAGACGCCATGCCAAGAAGCTGAACCATTTTCACATGGGTTGCATGAGGAAACTGATGAGGATATGATGGCAGGACAGGGTCCCAGACACTGCGGTCTCACACGGGCAGGCATTCTAAGCAATCACGCTCTTCTGATGAAATCACAGTTGAGATGGGCAGGCCACGTCACCAGGATGTCAGAAGAGCGACTACCAAAGAAGGAGAGAAAGCGATCTCAGGGTGGTCAGAAGAAACGCTTCAAATATTCCCTCAAGTCATCCTTGAAACACTGCAACATTGACCATGAGTCTTAGGACGATCTCGCACAGAATCACTGGCGCAGTCTCATCCATACTGGAGCTACAGACTTTAAACTGAGGAGAATTGCAGAGGCAGTGCAGTAGCGCGAGAAGCGTAAATCTCATAGCTGCAGCGCGACTCTATTGACCAAGCAAACCCAGGCCCAAGCGGCATCTCCTGTCAAGTGTGCCACAGACAGTTCAGAGCACAAATTGAAACTGGCCTGATCACGTAGTCACATAAACCAAACTAATATATATATATATATATATATATATATATATATATATATATATATATATATATATATATATATTACAGAGAGAAGCTCTAATTCCAGGATTGCACATTGTATGTTGTATGTTGTATGTATGGATACATGGTCATGTGAAAGAAAGTTATATAGAATGACAAATTATGAATAAGTGATCTCTTCTATATAGATTAAATTGTTGTCTTTTGAACGACTTTTGAAAGCGATGAAACAAAAATTTCAGCAACCTCGATTTTTTTTCAATAAAACTAAAAGACTTTAATGTTTGTTATGTTGAATTTATGTCTTATTTAAAATTTCTTAAACAGAGAAATATGAGAAAATAAACTCGAAAAAATATCAATAGCATTCACAAATTTCAAAAAGCTTCAGTGTTAAAGGATTTTCTCATGACAATGCCGTTTTAAATCAGAAATGATAATTTAAATCTTTTAGGAAATATTATCTCTTGACATCTAAAGACATTTAAAAATCTAAAATAAAAAATTGCATATATGTTACTTGATTGGACAATTTTTTTTTTAAAATGGATAATATAAAGTTAAAATGTGACACAAAAGTAAATACAACGCAAGGAAATTTAAAAAGGATGAAATATGATACAAGATGCTCATGCGTTACCAGGATCCGTCGTTATTTCATAATCTGAAAGTTTCTCAAATACATAATTGGTATGAGCCTTGCCTGCTAGTGACAATGTCTATTTTAAATATATTTATGTGTCTTGACTAAATATCATCATCAATATTACCCATACATACTGACCTCTAAACTTTTATTACTTTCTAAATACTTTTTTAAGAATGGATAATATCAATTAAGAAATTTAATGTCAGTAGTTACAAGGGAACGGAAATTAAAAATTATATTAAGATTACCATGATTAGAATGTGGTTATGGGAATTTAACATTATATTAGAAAGGCTACAGCACCTATGGAAATTTAACATTGCGGATTAATTACAGATAAGAAAGACACTTAAATTCACTGATATTGTGTCGTCTGCTCATATATGTTTGATGCATTTTTGGGAAAAACAAGATTACAAGTTATAGTTTCACCGTCATGTGTATGTTCTTTTAATATCAAAGGAGAGTTGCAATGTTGTGGCTTTTTAAACTGCAAAACAAAAGTACAATTATTTTTTTCAAGATTATGATAGATTAGGTGAAGAGTGTATGTACTTGTGAAGAAAATAATACTTTTATACATAGCTGGCTAACAATAGGACTGAACGGTAAATATCGATCCCTATTCTAGCACTGTTGTTTAAACATTTAGAGAAAAAAGGGGGTATATTTGCTCATCTACACTAAAAAAACAGCATTAAACATACTCTAAAAGAGTTGGTGGGGTCTATATTTTTATTTCATGCGCACATACTTACAATCCAATATACAATCAGTCACACATACAAAGGGATGTTTTATTTTCAGAGATACACACATAACACTGTTTGAAAGAAAGAGAGAAAGACATATCGAGAACCCAAAAAATCACGGAAGACGATATGTTTTTTGGGGGTTTTTTTTCTTCTTCTTCTTCTTCAAAATCAATGATTTCATGTGCACCTCTCGAACAATTCAATGACTTGCTCACTGTGAAATCTAGTCTCATTATCAAACATAAAACACAGTAAAATAATGAAAAATTGTAATACGGTTACCAATGGAACAGATAGACAGATAAATACACCTAATTACAGACAACATCTGGACATTCAAGACTTGTGGTACATCAGCACATTCAAGATTTGTGGTACATCAGGACATTCAATGCTATTGAAATTAATTCAGAACATTATATATTTTTGGACTTGTGATTTAGACACTTAGGATTATTTGGACTTTAAAACACGTTGTTGTAAGTGTCTTCTGAATTTTTCACTTTAATTGTCGAGAAATAAATTCCTTGTTGAATTTACTCGATTTTGTTGGTTTCATTTTCCTTCTGTTACATATGTTCAAGACCTATAGGCGTAACACTTTAAACTGCAAAACACAACTGCATTGTTGTTAGTTTTTTCAAGATTAGGATAGATTAGATAAACAATGCCTGTACTTACAAAGAAAATAAAACCTTTTCGTTTTAACTTTACACTGTTGTTTAAACCTTTAGAGGGGGTAGGCTCCATACTTTTTTAATGCACACATACTTACAATCCACCATTCAATCACACATACTTACAATTCAATATGCAATCACACATACTTACAATCCAATATAGAATCACACATACTTACAATCCACCATTCAATCACACATACTTACAATTCAATATGCAATCACACATACTTACAATCCAATATACAATCACACATACTTACAATCCAACATGCAATAACCCATACATTGGAGTGAAGCTTTAGTTTCATACATACAATCACACATATAAATGCAGCGGGTAATTTCTTTTCATACATACACCCACATACAGTTGCACTTCCTCAAAAGAGAGAGATTCATTGATCAAAAGAAAGAGTGAGATAGAGATCGAAAATAAAAACATTAACAAAAAACACAAAAAAGATGATGTGTTTTGTTTTTTTTTTTTGTTTTTTTTTTAAATCAATATATGCCCATCTAAGCCAACTCAGTAACAGACTAACTCACTATATCAAAGAAGAAAAGAACCAAACAAATAAATCATTGTAAGACGGTCACCAATGGAAAAGATAGACAAATACACCTCATTACATACAAAGACCAGACTGATTTTCACTGGCTCGTCTGCGCACTGAGCAATTAAGGAACGTCACACACAACAATATAGACATTTTGCTTGATAACTTTCTTCCAATCCACTTTTTTTACAGTGTGATGCTAGTTGTTGTTTACAAAACAAGTGATAGATGTTTTGGAGTTTTCTTTTTTTTTCTTTTTTTAAACTTACGATTCTCAATTTGTGCGTTTAAAACATTTTAACTTTCAAAAAAATAAAGTGAATTTTTTGAAAAAAATCTTAAAGGAATGGTGTCTAAAACAAGTCAGTAAACGTGCTAGAGGCAATCCAAATCTTGGTTGATTAAGAAACCATACACAGGAATTTAACATTACGGGTTTGGATCGGTATAGGATCTATGGGAAGTTAGCATTAGTGTTTGGATCGGTATGGGATCTATGGGAAGTTAACATTACTTTAGAGAGCGTATAGCACCCTATGGAAATTTTAACACGATGTATGCCACTACGGGCCGTATGGAAATTCAACACTACAGCCTAATTATAGAAAAGAACCGCACTTACATTCAATAATGTTTTGTCGTCTGCTCAAACATGATGGATACATTTTGTCAAAAGGAAGGTTACAAGATATACGTTTGCTTTAATGTTTATAGTGGCATGAGTCAATGTTATTTGTATCGAGGTCCATTAATGGAGAGAGAGAGAGAGAGAGAGAGAGAGAGAGAGAGAGAGAGAGAGAGAGAGAGAGAGACAGATAAAACAATCAAACAAAAGATATTTCGATATTGCTTGTGATTTTCAGCCTGGGTTTTGTCTGTAAGTAGGTGCATGTGTCTGTCTATCTGTTCCATTCGTAACCGTGTTACAATTTTTCAATACCTGTAGGGTTATCTAAAAAAACTCCACCTACGATGGGAGGGTCCGTTCTACATTACTCGCATGGGTCCGAATAACACTTACAAATTGCGTCGCTGCTCCAACAACAAAGAACTCAAATCCTGTATGCATGAAAACAGACTTAAACTGTACAAAGATCCTAGGGATCATCGGCCTCCGACACCGGATGCAGCCGAAACAGTCCCTCAGCCAAATGAGGCACCACACAACACCACCCGAGATGATCAGTCACAAGCTGGTGATGATCAGACAAACTGGTATTCAGTTGACAAACTCTTGAAATCCAAATGGATTTCTGGGAAGAAGCATTACTTGGTAAAGTGGACCGATGGATCCTCGCCATCATGGCAGCCAGCGGAGAATATTACTCCGGCGTTAAAAGAAGCATTTCACAGAACTCACACGCAATCAAATACACGTCGTAAACGCACAGGTCGAATATTTCGTACTTGAATTTCAATACGAAACTCTGAAGGATTTTCCTTCGTCTCTGGGAGAGATAATTATAGCCCTATCCTTCATTCCATCTTTCATTCATGCCTTCTATGTCTTCCTATTTTACTTGCTCGCGCGCACCTCTCAGAGCCCTTTCTCTTTTCTTTAAGGTATGGGTGGAATGTGGATTTGGTTCGTATGACTGCTTCTCTTGACTCTGAATCCAGGGTCTGCAGTGGATGAGCAAAGTTTGAATTATGGAGTTATCTTCCAATTTCTCTCACCAGTGTACTGTTCAGCCGATAAGTGGATTCCAGAGAACATTTCAGTTGAATCTATTGAATATTGTCAGAAAGGTGTAGCTTGTTCGTACAGAAATACTATTCTTCAACAGTTAAACGCAATACGTCTTACAATGAATATGCAGTTCAATATAACGGTCTCATTAATTAATGAGTTAATCCCAGAAGGTGTTTTTCAACCTTCAAATGTGTCCAAAAGAGCAATTTTGCCCTTCATTGGTGAAATAGGTAAACACCTATTTGGTCTGGCGACAGCAGGAGATGTTGCCACATTAGCAAGTCATATAAATATGTTAACGCAGCAGAGTAATAAAATCATTGGTGCCCTCACTCGACATGGAGGCGATTTCTTCTCCTACATATCGCAGGTCGATCATAGATTTCATAACATGTTATTGGCTATCGGTCGAAACTCAAAAGCGGTTCGGCTTTTAGAGAAAAATTTGGCTGAAACTGTTGAAAACTTACGTGATCAGGATCAGAAAACGGAAGAAATTATTGCCGCTCAAATGCTTGAGTCCCAACAGGTTCGTCATGAATTAGACAAATTACAGATAGCAACAGCGGAATTAGCAGCAGGGAAATTACCCCCATACTGATTCCGCCACACATTTTAATAGAGTCTATTAGTCAGATTGAGGCAATTGTATCTAAGGATTATCCGGGTTATTCTATAACGCCAAAAGATCCACGTTACTATTATCAGTTTGGTTCATGTATCGCTACGCGTCAAGATCGCGACCTATATATAGCGCTACAGATCCCAATGTCGTCACGACAGAGACCCTTCGAGATGTATCGAATTCAATCATTTCCAGTCCCAATTAATGCATCTTCTACACATGCTACACAGTTACTTGATTTACCTGATATAATGCTTGTCTCTGATGACCACCAATTCTACACAACACTAGCGTCATCGACCTTAAATCAGTGTACCGGTAAGGACATTTTACATTGTAATATTCGCCCTACGCTTAAACCCTTGTCTCAACTCGAATGTGTCAATATTATTTTTCTTGATGATAAAGATAGCATTCACCGCACTTGTAACTTCAGGTTTATGCCAAACCGCGTTGTACCACATATTCTAGATATCTCCTCAAATCAGATATTAGTTTATCTTATGGATGAAATTATTTTGGAATGTCACAATCAGCGTCGCCTAATAAAAGGTTGTCACTTCTGTATCATGAATATCTCTTGCCATGGCGCAGTTGTCACTACTTCTATGACATATGATGGACAGATCACTACGTGTTCAGACAATTCAACAGAAGTTACACAACTTCATCCGATCAATCTAGCACTCTTACAGCAGTTTTTTTAATTCTTCACATTTAGCAGCCATCTTGGGTAACTCGTCCTTTGATAACCCCTTGACAATTTCACTGCATGAATTCAAACTTTATGAGCATCAAATGTCACAATTTTTGGCGACAGATAAGGAAATTGATTTTTAAGTCTTAAGAAAGTAGCCGCACGTGCTAAAAGCGATCAACGCATTTTCTCTTCTCTCGCGGAAACCATGTTGAGTGGTGAGATCGCGATTGACAATGATTCCTGGGTCGATTTGTCACATATTATGACCATTATTGGCTTTTCCTTATCCATCCTTAACACCTTAGCCATTATCTGGCTCATTTGGCGTTTCAGAGCCTTATCTACTGCATTGCTTCTCGCGCACGCAACAAAAGCTCAATCAACGGTTCACTTCCAGTACACTATTGCACCCTCGACTTCCTCCCCTGATTGGTTTGATGTTATTTCTGATGTACTCAGCTGGGATCATTTGATCTTTTCAGTTTCGATTCTTACATTTATGATCGCCATTGTCCAAGTTTACAGATGGGATCATTTGATCTTTTCAGTTTCGATTCTTACATTTATGATCGCCATTGTCCAAGTTTACAGATGGGTTTCGAAATCGCGTGCACGAAAGACACTACGTCTCGAAATTACCACTGGCGTTCAATGTGTAATGGTTGATATTCTTCACCTTAGCTTATGCCCTTCCTATTGGACCATTGTAGGACCGTCTATGATTGATAATTTACACGTTTCTGGTTATCTTAGACCACGACTACACGTCAGGTGGACTGGTTTTAAACTTACTCAAATCAACAGCACTGTTGAACTTACTATGCCAACTTCTTTTCCGATCGATTTAATATCTGCTTACAAATTCCGATCCATTTTCAATTTACCTTTTTGCGCCCATGTTATCTGGACACATCATGATATTGCGTTTCCCCAACGATCGGACGGCAGTGTTCAGGACTGTTCTCCTCAACCCCTTCCTTCTCTTTCACCATACTCTCTCTCATACTCTCTCTTATCAATAAACACATTTTAATTGCACGTTACTTGGCTCAAATGACCAGGAGGGTATTGTTATGAATTTTCAAGGAATTTTTATAACTCAGATTTTTATAATTCAAATTTTATAATTCTTTTCTCGATGAATTTTTAAGGAATTTTTATAAAGAGTAAGTTTTCTTTTATAATTCAAATGTTTATAATTCTTAATAAAACAGAATTTTTGGCGCTTGAGTTCTCTAAAACATTATAGAACAAAAGTGTACAGCATTGATATTTTACGGTCGGAGTGAGATTTTTCTGACAATACACAGGTGGGATATTGTATAGGCAAAATGCTGATGTTAGTAAAATTCTTTCACGTCTACGTAATTCAACACCTTCACCTAGCCTGGTCAGCAACCTTCGGCAGCCTTCGTGTAGGAGCGTAGTTCAACTAACCTGTAACCATTTTTGGAAAAGGGAATGCGTTGTATGAGAGTCTCGTGAAAATCTCGTGGCTAGAAACCTCGCTTTAGCCTGTATCGCCTAAACTCATAACCTTATATAGAAAGAGGTGCGCATTCCTTGACCAAGAACTGGATATAAGGCGCTGCGCGCCTTGAGAAAATAGTTGCTACGTCTCTTTTCAATTAAAGAGTTGTTTTTGCTTCCAGGTATGAGAAAATTGTTTTATCATATTTTAAAAGACTTTTTGTAAGATTTTTTAGGTGCTGGAAGGTATTTTTCTTTCTCTCTTGGAACATTATGTGTTTTTATTCTTAATATTTAATTGCAATTTATATTCTTTTTGGATTGTGAAGATTTTCTATTAGTAATTTATATACATTATAATTGTGTAGATTTTTAGTAGGAATTTATATGAATTGTAATTTTTTGAATTTTCTACTGAAATTATAATGTTGAATTATTGGAAAAAAGATTTGCTGCCAACTTCATGCGTTTGATAATTAATTTAGAAATAATGATACATGATATTTATTTTGGTCGTAGTTCGAAATATTGAGTTTTACTGTATTTTAAGTTATTTTGGCCATCTTGGGTTTATTCAATATTTAGTAATTTACATCAGAATTCAAAAATACAGAAATTAAATAAATGTATGAAGTCGGCAAGCTTTGAATCAATATAATAATTATACGTGTATTCTTGTATTTAGAATATATATCTTCCTATGTAGTTTTTATTCGGAATGTGTTAATTTAATAAAGTTGCTACGTCTCTTTTCAATTGAAGAGTTGTTTTTGCTTCCAGCCTCCTTTGTAGTTCGAACCCTAAAGACTCAGCGAGCACAATAATTTGAAATTTCATGAAAATAACATTGATCAGTCTCTGGAGAATATCTGAGGATTTCCTCAAAGGATTAGGTACTACAAGGGTCAAATTTGGCCCAACCACCAAAAGGCGCTAAGTTTTGTACAAAGACTCTTTA
Source organism: Margaritifera margaritifera (assembly GCA_029931535.1). NCBI lineage: Eukaryota > Metazoa > Mollusca > Bivalvia > Unionida > Margaritiferidae > Margaritifera > Margaritifera margaritifera. The sequence continues at coordinate 2,176,495 of JAQPZY010001632.1, read as the reverse complement.
GGATGCATTTTGTGCAGAATAATAAAAATTTTGTTGAATTCAATCAAATTACGTATGCTGGAGGCATCAAAAATTTACCTACATAAAATGACGTTACTTCTGGTTCCATTACGTCATCGTTATTTTAATGACGTCATGCGTGCACATTTTAATTTTTCGGCATATATATATATATATATATATATATATATATATATATATATATATATATATATATATATATATATATACCACACACAAACATTACAAATAACATGACTTTCAAGGTGTTAGTATAAAGCAATTTGATATACCAACAGTATTGGTATTGGTGATCCGCCCATGGCGCATGAATACGCACATATAAACATGGTTTCAACAGTGGTTATTGCTTCTATACTCTCTAGATCAATGATGAATATCCACTTATTAATCATTATCGACATAAGAAAATAACGAGAAAAAGTATTAATAATCCCCGTTTTCTAAATGAATTAAACATGGTACACAATTTCATGGAAATCCCGTCTGCTTTCCCTTTATCTCTCTCTCTCTCTCTCTCTCTCTCTCTCTCTCTCTCTCTCTCTCTCTCTCTCTCTCTCTCTCTCTCTCTCTCTCTCATGCATAAGGGGCACACATAAGTGGCAATCGAGAGAGAGAGAGAGAGAGAGAGAGAGAGAGAGAGAGAGAGAGAGAATTTGAGCTGAATGAAACCCTTGAACTTGAACTTAATCCAAGTAACCTACAAGAACCTGGGTCGTCGTAATGGTATGCTTACACTTTTCATGGGATTTATCCACAGTGTTCACAATACCAATGATACAAAATTGCAATATAGCCTGTCGAGACTGTACGGTAAATTTCTTGGTTAGGAGGCACACACATACTGTAATCTATTTAACTGTTTTTTTTGTGTGTGTTTTTTTTCTTACCTATATTAGGGTTCTAAAAACATTATTTTTAAATATTAAAATGTCCTAAGGCAGCTCCTCTCTCTCTCTCTCTCTCTCTCTCTCTCTCTCTCTCTCTCTCTCTCTCTCTCTCTCTCTCTCTCTCTCTCTCTCTCTCTCTCGCTCTTTTAGTTGGTCTGTCTCAACATATCAGTTTATCAGTTTTACCACAGTGTATCTCTCTCTCTCTCTCTCTCTCTCTGGATCATCGTTGCAAACTACGGGCGAAAATCATTGAAAAAACGAGCGAAGCAAATCACGGGGACTAAAAGACTTTGACAAAAGACTTCTGCAAATATCAACAACACATCCATAAGAAAACATATATATATTCATCTTCATTGCGTTAATTTTTTTTTGTACCCCAAAGGTTTAAGTTTTCCGTGCATTTTTACAGAACACACTTACTTTAAGATGCTATGTAGTACTACGTGTATATAACATTATCACCAATGGATGAAAAATTATTTTAATTTGCTCCAATTATTTTTAAAAATTGTCATCAACCCTATAGAAAATCCTTGAAATGAAAGATAGGATATTTGCTTGAAACGAGTGAATAAGCTTGAAATTTCTTAGTTATAATGTTATCAATGTCTATTGACGGCCAGTGAAAAAATAAATAACACAATTATTTTACTCGGAAAATCCAGTAATTCACTGCCTAGCATAAAATAAAATAAAATCTTATAAAATCCGCTGTGATACTGATACTGTTAGCCTAGCACATGCTACTTGATACACAACCAATTCACAATTGACTTGAGAGTTGGCACAATAAAGTGTACAGTATGTATTTGAGAAAACAAAATTACGATCAAAAACAGTTGCTTAAACACAGTGCATGTTTGCAAAGCTAGTTATGTTTTCAAAACATCCATATCACTGAGTGTAATCAATCAATAACACTTTTTGTCCAGAATTGACATGAGAAGTAATGATCAACAAAGGACATGCTCGCAATATTATTAGTTTCAAATTGGTTTCGGGTTGGGGGAATGTCACTTTAGCAGATTTTGAAACATTATCTACCATTGCCACTAAAAAAAAACAAATGCGGTGACATTCACATCGGTAATGTACGGTAAGAAGAATACTGACATCAAGTCCCTTGTCGATAACAATTCCAATTCAAATGAGCTAACAACATAGCAAATACATGAATATTTCACCATACAATTATCGTCGCAAAAAATCTAAATGTTGCACATCGACACTGTAATTTTAAAAGCGCTGCAGAGACAAAACGTACCTTATATTGAATGTTAATTATTTATTATGCCATTTCAAATTGTACTACATAGAGTCTTTAATAAGTGATGGACGTGTGCGGTAGGTATAACTGGTTCTGTGCGGCAATTGCTTCAGACCCTCTATACAGTAGTGTCTACATGCACATGTATGTCAATCGCTTTCTATGATTGGAATTTTTTACCAACAAAATTCAAAATGATTTAACAACAGTTTCACAATATTGCGTACCACTGTAAATAATGCTCTTATAGAGAAATATTTGTCCAAAATACCAGTCTGATACAAATATTTCACAAACCAAGCTGGATTGTCTGAATCGTCATACAACATATCGTCTGCAAATAAACACCGCCTGGAAATATTTCAATCGTGAACGCGTTCCTTAATTTCTAAAGAATATGTGTGTCTGATAAAGTAAAACTGCATTTAATTTCATACTTTACTCATTTATTGTGGCATAATAATTGTAAAATGAAAGTAACATACCTTGTAAACTGTTGCTGCGATAAAAGCGTGACTGTTGCCATGTGCTGAATGATGTTTTGAGAATATACAGCTGATCCGGTATCAAAATAATTTATAACGACACAAATTCGGTTTTATATACATTTCTTGCATATTTTTAAAATAAATTTTGTTTCCTCTAGGAGCTGTAAATTACATGCAATCGACGATTTCAAGTACTGATTTTATATATTGGATTCAACATCGCACCAATACCCGTTGATCAGTAATATCTTCCATAGAACCCAACCATTTTCTTTAAATTAAATGTATCCCGCATGAGTGAAACAACAAACAATTTTCAGAGATTACAACTTATCTAATAAGGAAAACGTTTTGAAAGTTTCTCGTTGTTTCATGACTGCGGGAATAGTTTAATTTGCATAAATACATTGTATTCAGATGAATTTTTCACATTTTCCGCATTCTACATCTCACGCGCGGCTGCCGACGACGTCATCGCACGCGATATATATTAAAAATAAAACGAATTTGTAAAGACAAAGCTATGTCTATACAAAATATATAAAACAGCTTTTAAAATAATAATAAAAAATTTGGACATTTTCTGAGGCCATTACAGAGATCCTTTGAGGACTTCCTCTTCTCTTCTTTTTCAAGAATAGAAAGACTCCCGTCTGTTCAATTCCAAGAATATAATATAATTTTTTATTTTTTCTACTATCTCTACTCTAGCAGAGACTTTGATATTCAAGAAGGTTAATGTTGAATTTTAATTTGAAGAGACAGTTTGAAAAATGTAGTGAAACGGGAACCTGAGCGATGTGGTAATGCGTTTGGTTAGGGCTAACGCCAAACATCAAAATCCAAAGTTTTCAGGGTTAAGCACTAAAATGTTCTAAGCTGCCACATACACTGCACCATCATATACATGTACTTGTCAATGTCAACCATGCGGAATATTACACCATCATATACACGTACTTGTCAATGTCAACCATGCATAATATTGCATCATCGTATACATGTACTTGTCAATGTCAACCATGCGGAATATTGCACCTTCGTATACACGTACTTGTTAATGTCAACCATGCGGAATACTGCACCGTCGTATACACGTACTTGTCAATGTCAACCATGCGGAATACTGCACCGTCATATACACGTACTTGTCAATGTCAACCATGCGGAATACTGCACCATAATATACACGTACTTGTCAATGTCAATCATGCGGAATATTGCACCATCATATGCACGTGTTGCTGTCTGCTTTAAAAGCTTTTATCAAAGAATTGTTAGATAATCACTATAACATTTGTGAACAATTTTGTAAATTGGCTGAATACTTGTAAACAGAACAGGATTTTGTCACAAACTAATAAAACTGCCCTAATAATTGATGTATATCAGGATGTGTACAAAACTCGTATCTAATGACGGTCATATGTACCATTCATTAGCATAAGGAAAACGCCAAATACTACTACTACTATTACTACTACTAGAGTACTACTACTAATAATAATAATAATAATAATGATAACGATAATAATAATAATAATATGGACGCTGTAGAAGTAATATAAACAAGAGACGATGCGTGATGACTGTGATGAACTAAGAAAAGAGGTAGTATTTCATAGTGTAGGCTATAAACAATGTCTAAAACTACTGGGATAAATGAACTCATAAATCAATGAATGATTAAAACCAATCAAACTTAATTTCACTTTTCAAACTTTACGACACCACAGATCTTTGATTAAAAGAGAATAGATGATATCTAAATTCGCCGTCATTATAAAAAAAGTTGAATATACATGATAGTTATTCAATTTTGCGAATTCCAGAAAAGTTAGCATGTTTGACGTTCGCGATGTTTCGGCTTTCCGAGTATACTTTTCCATTCCATCTATCTATATATCCACCAAACTTTATATCCAAGCATCTATCTCATTACACAGCAATATTTTCCAAATTATGGGCCCGGAGCAAATTCTTGGAACGTCAACTACATCAAAACGTCACTAAGTGAAAGTTTGACGAATGGGAACAAGGGGAGGGGACTTTTCAACATATATTCAATGGGACTGGACCGTTCAATGTTTTGAAAGTAAAATAGAAACTTAAAACATATGCTAACGTAAAAATAATCATGGCTTAATTTTGCTAAATGAATATTTTGCAAAATACATTTACTTAGTTTTGAATATTGGTAATTGGGGAGCTTAGGATTAAAATCTCTGATTCTATTGTTCATTATTCATAAACTGAAATATTGATTTAATAGTCCATCAATCCAATTAACAATTCATATTGCGATTTATAATATCAGCTTTTTGTACATTTGCCTATGTTCTCCGACTTTCACATTCTCTATATCTCCCTACCTATATAGGTGTGTGTGTGTGTGTATATATATATATATATATATATATATATATATATATATATATATATATATATATATATAATTAGTCGCTCTTTATGCTGATGTAGGCGACTTTAGATCTTTAGATACCAAACCGATTAAGAGATACTAGAAAAAAATACACATGATCATAGCATTTTACTGTGACCAAGTCCGTTATATGAATCAACATCCAAGAGTAATTAAAGTAATGATTTTTATAATTTGGTATCGCATGATTAGAATATTCCTTCGAAAGTATGGAAACATTTTTGTCATAAATTACATTTTTAGTGCATTATATGTTGCTCTCACGGAAACCCGGCCATTTATTCACAGAGCTGTTCAACTTGGGTGAACACTCCAAGGCAAACGTTCGTTTGTATGTTACAATGAACAAACTGATTATGCACATGATAGTCTAATGTTAAATTCATGTTGCTTCAGGATGCTGTTCAATATGGAGAGTCCTTCTATTATCATTTAACAAAAAAGATATAATTTGACCACATACTATTGGCGTTTGAGTGTACACTCAGGTTGAGAAGTTTTGTGGATACGTAGGCGTTACTTTATACGTGGGTAGTTAAATCTTGTGGATACATGACCGTTACTTTATACGTGGGTAGTTAAATCTTGTGGATACATGACCGTTACTTTATACGTGCAACTATATCAATAATATTATGGATGCCATTTGCATGCCAATCTTTTATACAAAACTTTTGTCACTCTTAACATATTTGAATTATACCATATTTAACACCTGGTTTCATGATTAAATCATCGCCACGCTTAACAGCTGCATTCATCATTCAATTGTCGCCACACTTAACATAGATGATCAAATTATCACCAGACTTAACACTTGGATACATGATAAACACATCAGCACACTTAACACACGATGAAATCATCACAACGCTGAACACTTGCAAACATGACGAAATCATTCCAACGCTTAAAGCAGTGGTTCCCAAACCACAGGTCGCGAGGACCATCGCGACCCTATACTGGTACTGCATTTTGGGTCGCAAAAGATGGTATTTAGGGTCGCGATCAAAAAAGGTTGGGAACCACTGGCTTAAAGCCTGCATACAAGATTAAATCAATGGCAATCCTATTACCTGCATACATGATCAAATCATCCCCATGCTTTATACCTGCAGACATGATCAAGTCTTCTCCACGCTTAATACCTGCATACAAAATCAAATCAGTACCATGCTTAACGCCAGCATACATAGCGAAATCATCACCAGGCTTAACACTATCATACACGATGGAATCCCCACCACTCTGATCTCTTACATACATGATCAAATCATAACCACCGTTTGACACCTGCATACATGATTAAATCATTGGTAATCTTAACACCTGGATATATGATCAAATCATCCCCACGCTTAATCCCTACATTAGCATTAGTTTATAATTAACAGTGAAGGATGTAATGAAATCATCAGGGAGATTTATCATTTCAGCGATCACAGGTAATAACAAAGGTAAGACATTTTTGTAAACTGAAAATTATGACTTGATATTTAGTCGTTTAATTCCATCATGGATGTAGTCTATTGAATCATACATGTTGTATTGTCTGGAATTTGTTCATGAAAATAAGAAGAAAACATAAACCTAGCGCAAAGCGTGGTTGTAACAGTTGCAGGGTGGAATCATGCAAATAAAAATTCCAAAGTAGCACGTCCATAAAAATGATCTTTCGCCTGAACTAGCTGTTTAGAAGTATAACCGATCAGGTTGTTACATTTTAAAGCTTTTTCTATAGGTATAATTCTTCACACATGACATAATATACACATTTCAATGATTTCTCATTTTAGTATATCTGTCTAAAGCTCCCAAATAAATCTTGAAGGAGACCTGCACTTGGAAAGGCGTGAATAGTTTACTCCAAAAACATGTTCAGGAAATATTTTTTTAAAAAGTATTTTATTGAATAATGCTATTATTATATAACACTGGTCTGCAATTTTTTCAAAGTCGTCTGCTTCAGAGATAAAATGTGCTATTTATTAGGGATTTTGTTGTGCTGAATTCAAATATGACAATTAAAAGAACTGATTGGCTACTGTTTCCAAGATATTTAAGTTTTTACATTTTACGTTTATGTATATTGTGCACATAGTAGAGTTTTAATCATAAATTGTAAACCTAGGTCTTTTCATGTGTTTATGGTTGCTTTACATGATAATATTTCACGTATCCTGTTTATGTAACACTTTAAAAAACAGCAAAAGGGTTATATAAATAAAAAATATATTGAAACAAAAGTCAAAAAACTATTATGTATATATAAGTACATAGTTTAGTCCTTATTCAGTGTCTACTCGGCGCTTCTTGGCTTGTCTCTTGTATTCATTAAATGGAGCATCTCTTGTCACTCTCCAGCAATAGTCTGCAAGCATTGATGGGCTCTATTTGCCCTGAGATTTGTATTCGATCAAACGTTTGACAAATTCGGTTTTGCCTGAACCACTCGGTCCAGCAATCAACATGTTAAAAGGATGGCGCAGATACAAAGCTTCCCAACTTTGACGATCTAACTTTTCGTCAATCACTTTGACAGCAGAAGAGGAGGCAGGAGAGGGTGCAGCCATGACTGAGGTATGGAGAATGTTTAGAGGAATATGAAGACACAAGAAATTTTATACATTTCATACACGTTTAATGTTTTAAACAACAACGAAAAAAACAACATATTTACATAATAAGAATTAAAACACGAAAAAACACATAAAGCAAAAATGTCACTTTTGACTTTGATTATAAGTTCACTTGTTCTTTTTGTCTTGGATGATTAGTGACACGCAAGGTCTTCGGCATAGTGTGCCACTTCTTGTAGCCAAGCATCGAAACCAAAACTTTTCCAGTCACGTACATCTTTCCAATCGTTAAGTTGTTGGTGTAACCAACTAGCGATTCACACTTCTTGGTAAGTATGAAGTGTAGATAAAGTTTGACAAATGTCTTCTTCACACGGAGGTACACAACTTGTTTTCATCACGATTCTCAACACTTTGAGCACAATTTGTCTTTCGTGCACCGATAAAGTGTGAATGGTCATATCTTTGTTGCATGTGCTGTTCATCAAAAATAGTCCACAACGAATTTCCTGGGAAACGAAATCCAAGAAAGTAGTTACTAGCACACACACCACATATAAACAAAATCCAATGGAAACAGTTCGTGTATCAGTAGTTTGTAATCCTCTAAGGTCTGAACACTATCACGACTTAAGACAAAGGTCTAGCATGGTCCTCTTTTATGTCCAGGTTACCAAGGTTTGTATCTTTGGTGATAGTCTACCCCAAGGCATCTGTGATAGTTTCTCCCAAGAATCAGTCTTCTTATACTGTGGAAACAACAATAGTTTAAAAATCGAGAAATGACTTTGAGTTTGCGTTCACTTTTATCTTGACAAACTCTCTGTAAATGCTTTATCGCAGCTCCAAAGGCAGATTCTGAATATGCTCTTCTAAACTAGTCATTCACAGGCACGTCTTTCTTTTTGATGAAATAGTTACACAATTGCCAAATGCAAATGAAATCTGGTGGTAAAGAATATCCAAGACATTCAGTGATTACCTTTTTACACCTCAGACGGCGTGAAGGCGTTTCGTCTTGAGGTGACACTTCTTTTAAAAGTTTTTTTGTATTCCTGTAAGTTTGTAACCTTTTCCTGAACGTCGTTCCATCGAATTCGGTGTAACAGTGTTACATTGTAGGTTGTACCATCCAAACTCTTAAAGGTGTCATCTAGTCCTTCATGAATGTCTGACCATTTGAATACTTTGAAACTAATCAGTACTTTTATAGCATTCAGATACGAATGGTTAAAACGTCTATGCCGTAAAGGATGTAATTGTTCTTTGCGTTTCACTTGTATCTGGACCAGCTTTTGGTAAATGCGTTCTCGCAGCTCAGGAGGCAAACAACGAATGTGCTCTTCTAAAGTATCCGACATATTACTTCTTTGGACCAACCAAAGGCATGTACTGACAGCGCGGAGACCATCTGGTATGTTCCAAGTAAGCTGAGTCTTTATACTCCCATTCGTGAAGTGTCACATAATAGCTGCAACACTGAACTTTATCTTCTTCTCCCAAGTAGACAAATCCAGCTCTGGCTAATGCTTTGGAAGTAGGTCCTTGCAGATATTTAGGCCATTTATCTTTGAACGTCTGGATTCGACTTTCAAAGTCACAATAGCTAGGCAAAGCCACAGGCAACGTGTATTCTTTGCCAGTGTATGGATGGCATCCACAGGTAGGTACACGCTTAGCATCACATTGACCAGTAAAGCAGAAAGGGCGTCGTGCTGCATCGCTTTTGCTAGTGGGGCGGTAAGGCACACGAACGGCATCGCTTTCGATGGTCCCAGAGGAGCGACAAGGTCGTGCTGCATCGCTGATATCAAAGCGTACGGCATCACACTTGTCGCAAGATACCACATCGCACTCGATGTCGTGATCGAACTTGGAGTCCATAGTAGATCCCTCACTCGGTGACTGTGTCGAATTCATCAGTATCGGTGTATGTGTACTGGTCTCCACATTGAACTTGAAGTTCAGCGTGAGTTCCTCACCCGGTGACTGTGTGGAATTAGTATTCATCTTCTTGCTCGGTCAGCGTTTGGAGTCACAATGAATTGTTGGTCTTGGAAGTTTTCCCTTTTTTATACTGAAGATCGGCGTGTCCGTACGGTAAAGTGTTGTGGTCTGGAAGTCGCACTCGTTTCTGGTACGCATTTTGATAGACTATTTCTAAAGGGCGACTAACGATTTGGTGGTTTTACACTTGTGTGGGGTTCTAAGGTTTTCACTCAAAAGTCTTGAACTTGTTCAGACTGTAAAGCATTTTTCAAGACCTTAAAGTTCATCACTTGCATTTGGCTGGTGCGATAATTCAGTGTCAATCCTTTGATTCTGCATTTGGTATGAAGTTGGTCTTGTCGGTCTCTGTATTGATAACCGTAATTTTTAGGGCCACCGCTGGCAAAACTGAGGATCGTCTCTTGGGGGTGCTCGTCCGTCCATGCCCCTAAACGATCTTCTTCGATGGTGGGGTGTTGGCTGCCAGGGCGATGGATGTACAAACAACTGTTGGTGTCAAAGTACAAGACTCAGTCTCCCAACACTTCTAAAGCCTCATCGTAAAATTTTAAGCGAACATTCCCTGTCACGTAGACTGCAGTGACGACTTTGGTAAAATCGTCGGGGTGGGCAAACTTTGGCTCTTCTTCGTAATTGACCAAAATCAAATTTTCACGGATGATTTCCACATGTTTCATCAATTTTCCTTTGTCGTCCACCAGTTGAAAGTAGCGACTGGGATCTGACAAGTATTCCGTCTTGGGCAAGATCGGACGTTGTGCCATTTTTCCCCACAAACAGTTCAACGTGACTTTGACAAACGATCTTCTTCCTTCGTTCTTCTCTACGTCTTCCAAAGTAATGCCTTCTACGGAACGGTACTGTTTTTTTTAATTTGACTTGGTCTTCTGGAGTCATTCACCAAGAGGGATAGCGACTGGCTTCTTGTTTCAGTTTCAGTAATTCGTTGACGTAGCTTGAGAAAATGTCTGGATTCGAGACGTCGTCCTTTTGATATTGTTGGGTGATAGGAAAGTGCCAAATTTCGTATACTTTCAACAAGCGGTATCCCCGAACCAGAGCCCGAAACAATTCGACGCTGACCCACGTTCCTGTCAAAGTGCGCTCTTCCTCCGTGTGGTGGCAAGGGTGGTCTTGATTTCATATTTCAGCACACGTACGGCATAAAGGAAACATCAGTTTTCCTTGGCAATGATGGGGTAAGACAGGATGGTACAACTGGGTCGGGGGTAAGACTTTGCATTTGATCAATCCTTCGTATTGATGAATGTGTTCCACGTCAATATGTTCTGTCAGGATGTCAGGGTGTCCGGTAGGCAATCGAGCATATTTGCACACCCAAGGATACAACGAACACACGTCGATGTTTTTGATTTCTTCTCCTCGAGATTCATCTACGTCGTAAAGCAAGCGTGTGGCATTGGTTCGTCCTGCAAACAAACTGTGGCGTGGGTCCAAAGGTTCGATGTCTACCACGTCGTAACTTTCGGCAATACGTCTAAATTCTGGATCGGTTTTGAAACGTCGATCGTACTCGTTCTCCCACATTTCTGCCATTTGGTATCCTTGATTTTCTAACTTCAGGCGTCGTTGGTATGTGTTCGTATAACTCTTCCATGGTGACTCCTGTGAGAGGATTTTTTAGGCTCGTTGAGGAAAACAGGTAGGACATCCGTGAAAAAAACATCCCTGAAATTCGTACACCGTCTGAGGGTTTTCTAAATCCCAGCCATCCACAGAAAGACTTCCAATTTTCTTTTCTCCCCCGTTTCTCCCATGTTGTATCCATTTGTCTTCCTTTTCACACAAGTAATGCAACCAACGCAAAGCTTTGGCAGAGTATTGACGGCTGACCGAGAGATAAGTGTTAGGGGATTTGATGCCTAGTTGTTTCTCGGGCATGAACTTTTTTTCTGTACACTAATCCACACGCTTTGGCCAGGGTACACGCTTCCTTCAAAGGTTCGACTTCTCCGTGATCTAGAAATAATTGTCGAAACTTTCCACAGCAACGGCGTAAAATGTCCACATCGGATCGACAATACTTCAACATTTCTTCTTGAAAATCAAACGGGTCTGAAGCGTGAGCGTGGTACCAAGCGTAGAAGGCTTCTAGGTGTTTGGTGTGCATCCCGTCGGGATTGTAATAGCGAACGTCAGGCAAATGCGGGAGCACTAGGTATTGATTGGCTTCGGTATTGAAAAAGTGGGGAAAATACTCTTTGGTCATTTCTGTCATTCCAAATGTTTTAGGCATTCGACTCAAAGGTATGGCCAAATAACTTATAGAATCTTTGACTTGTACTTGTCCCACTTTTATATAGAGGAGTTTGGCTCCGTTCATGGTGATTTGGGGGCATTCGGTACCTTGTGAGGCATGACGGTAGCATATCGATGACAGTCTCCGTAACGTTGAATGTCCTCTTCGCTCCCAGTGTTGTCGATAGGATCTAAGATCCATTGGGCAAATTCGGCAAGAGTGTTGGGGCCACGAAAGATTTGTTCACGTCCTCCAGGAATCCTACTACAATGGGGATAGTAAAAATAGATGGGTTCTTGTATGCACTTCCTACAAGCCCGATGAGCAACGCAGAAATTAGGGATGTGAATACCCGTCTCTTGCATACATTCAAAGTCAAAAAAGATAAAATCCACGTCTGTCTTGTTCTTATTCTTGTGCTGATCACCCTTTAATTCTGTCTCCAGTGTAATGCGATATTTTTGAATGTGACATTGAAGTTCAAAGTCCACGATTTGGTCACAAAAACGGCATCTTTTCTTTCCGGGACAAACGTGTTTCTTTGGGTTGCTGGTCATTATCAGTTGTCCACACTTGAAGCACAATCTCAATAAGTCACAAGCACTTTTCTGCTGGTGAACTTGTGTCATGCAATGTTGTTCGTAACAAGAGGGGCTGACAAAGGTTAGCTGGCAAGAAGAGCAATGAATGTGTTCTTCAGGAATGCATGGTTTGTAGGCTAAACAACCCCGACATCTCTCTCCGCAATGAATGTGTTGCTAAATCCTTGGTCACATTTATCACAGCAGTAAAATTATCCAAGAAATCCTGTGATACTAGTGATTCCATCGAAATGTTCTTGATGATGATGCACGTGAATGTATTTTCTCTCGTGGAAATCTGGTCCTCGAAACACCAGAGCTCCGCGAACCTCTTGAGTGTGTACTTTCAACGTATACCAAGGAGCCAAGACATCTTGAAGTTTTTGCATTTCAGGAATGCCACATACGGTCTCTTTAGATATGCCTGTTTGTTGTAACAGGAGTTCTGCTTCTTTTCGTAGTTTGGCTCTGTCCGATTGTCGAATGCTCTCCCATGCTCTTTTCTATTCTGCGGTCTTATTCTTGTCGGCATGCGTTTGACCCACGACGATGGCACGGGCTAAGCACATCCGGTATTGGGAATTGTTAATTTGGACGATACTGTGCTTGGTACTGCGAATGTCGTCCACCAATAACACTTTCCTGCGTGGTCCACTACCTCTAGGAGGTGAAACATGAGTCATGTGAAGTGTGGCTTTTCCATCGGTGATGGTAAACTCGTCATTGGATTGTTGAACGTGTTCAATTTTATCCATGACTTTAGACGGTGTTAATTCTGCCGGGGTACTAAACTCGATCCAGACAGGAGACTTCAAACTATCGTGGTGAATGGAAAGTCTCAACCGATCGTCCTCTTTCGCTTGGCATTGTCGTTTCAATATCTCTAACGAAGAATCCCACAAATCGGAAATGAAACCTGCGGCTTTCTTGGGGGGGGGGGGGCACTTCAGACTTGAACTCTTTAAAGTTGACCGTGTAGGTACAAGCCGTGGTTCTAAATTTTCTGGATGTCACTTTTGTTGCGTCTCTCGAATGTGATGGTAATTTTCGGGAGCTACGGAACGTCTTTCTTTTTTAGGGGTTCTGGACTCTCCTGGTCTTGTGGAGGTGGAAGGTATTGTTTCAGGTTCACTCATGTCCTCTTTGAAATCACTGGCATGGACTTGGGCTAGGATTTCAGCTAGCGGTGTTTGAGGCGGTACGGAAAGTCGCCGTCGCGGCCTCTTAGTTTCTTCTTCTAGTTTCTCATTGAAATTGTGTGATCGTTTCATCTTGATGTCAAACTTTGATCTGATTGTGTTTTACACAGGCTCTCTCCCTATATATAGAGAGAGCTTCTTACCCTCAGAGTAACTATTCGTTATTCAACTTTCAAACAGTGAAGATGGAAGAGCAGTCAGAAAAGCTTTCCCTTCTGGTCAGAGATTTAGCACAACAGACGGTTGTTGCTATCAGACATTTAGAGAGAGTTCTTGGAAAGTATACCAATAAGACTAAGAACTACTCCTCCTCTCGAGATAAAAATCAAGATACGTGTTATATCTGCCAGGAGAAAGGACATTGGGCTCCAGAATGTCCACAGCGTCAAAGTAAAGGAAAAGAAAACAGAGACTAAATGAAAGATACCTGTTATCATTGTCAAGAAAAAGGACATTGGTCTTCAGAGTGTCCTAAGAAAAAAGAGAACCAGAAGAAGAGGGAGGAGGCAGAGGGCTCTTCAGAAAGAGAGGAACCCATCCCCGTCGTCAAGAAATGTAAGAAGTCAAGACGACTGGAAGACAGCGAAGAAGAAGAATCCATGATGCCTGTGAAGAAATTCAAAGAGACAGACAGTGAAAGAAAAAATGGACTTGAGTGATGTGTTGTGAAATGTTCATTGTGATTTTTAAGAAGAGAATATACCAAAAAGGAAAAACGTTAGTGTCTCTTGGTCTTGATTTTGTTTATAGTATGGACCTACACAGGCACTCATACACAATACAATGATGGGATTTAAATATGAGAGTGTGTGTCTATTTCATCCCTTCTTTTAATCCTTCCACTCTTATGCGATGGTAGATTTGTGTGTATGTAAGTATCATGTGTGTAAAGCACTCCTACCCTTTTTGGTTGGTTAGTAAGTGTAGGGGGTGTTGATCACTCCCACAGCGTGTTGGATAGTAATCAAAAAGTGGGTGTTGGAAAGTAATCAAAAAATAAATTTTGGATAGTATATCAAAAAGTGAGTGTTGGATAGTATGTTTGTGTGATTTCATCCCTTCTTTCACATCATTCCCTTCTCGTCTGATAGTAGGTGTGGGGTTTTTAGACACCACACAAGGCATTTTGGATGGTGTGTGAGGGATGTCGGATAGTAACCAAAAAAGTGGGTCTTGGATAGTGATCAAAAAAGTGAGTGTTGGATAGTACTCAAAAGTGAGTGTTGGATAGTATGTTTGTGTGATTTCATCCCTTCTTTCACATCATACTCTTTTCGTCCGATAGTAGGTGTGGGGTTTTTAGACACCACACAAGGCGTTTTGGATAGTGTGTATGGGGTGTTGGATAGTAACCAAAACGTGGGTGTTGGATAGTGATCAAAAAGTGGGTGATGGATAGTATTCAAAAGTGAGTGTTGGATAGTATATTTGTGTGATGTCATCCCTTCTTTCACATCATACCCTTTTTGTCCGATAGTAGGTGTGGGTTTTTTATTTTAGACACCACACAAGGCGTTGTGGATAATGTGTATGGGGTGTTGGATAGCAGATAACTAATTAATTGGATAGTAGATAGCTAAGTAGTTGGATAGTAGATAACTAAGTAATTGGATAGTAGATGATTAAGTAATTGGATAGTAAATAACTATTCGCATGTTACATTCTCGTAGACCCCCATACACTTTCCCATTTTAAATTATCGTAAATAGAGTGTGTGTATTAACACTCCTGCCATAAGGTGTGTTTGGATAGTATTAACATTACCATTCCCTTTTGTCCCTATAAACACTTTTGACTCTATAATACCATCCCCATGTTAAACCTATGGCCACTATATTTATCATTTGACCCCATATCGCCACAGCAATGTAAGTCTATGGGCGCCGTACATACCTATATTGGCGCATATTGAGGTCAACTCTAACAACGTTACCGTGTCACTTCAATTGAGGTCAGCCACTTGTAACACTGGTACCATTTTACCCTATACTACCCTCCCCATGTCAATTTCTCGTATGACCCCCAACCGTACCATTTGACCCCCAGTCGCCACATATTACTACTAGCATTCTAATGCTCTCTTGTGCCTAGTGCAATGTCTAAGTTAGTTTTATATATTGGTTACTTTCTTCACTTCAAGACTGAATTTTGAATCTTTAAAGGAATTCCTGTCATACATGGACTAGTACGTTAAGGAAGCGTTGTCTTCCGTATCTTCATGCTCCAATCAAGTAATCCTACCATTAAAATAGATCGAGGTAATTTTTAAACTTTTCGTCAGGTTTCAGTAACAAAAAAAGTCTGTGGTCATAAGCCCGAAAACTTTTGACGACAATCTGTCATGCTTGGACTAAAAGTAATTAAACATTGTTTTTTCATCTTTATGCACACAAACTCTCACTGTTCCATGAGGCATGGTTAAGATCATTTTACAATCATCGAGATTACAAATGTGTTTTTTTATGATCATAGGGCCCAAATTCTTCAAGGGAGGGCTGTCATTCTTGAAATAAAAAGTCGGTACACAATAGCCCCTTCTCTCCTCTTATCCCCACCCTCTGTCTGCCACAGTTGTAAGATAAAGGTTATATTGGTAAAAGCACTTTTCCTATTGTCATTAGTAATGCATCCTACAAGAAATTATTTTCCTAATTGGACTGAAAATTTTGTCAACTGTGTTGTGTTTTCATATCAATGGAATCATACTCATTCATTATGCCTAAAGTAAGATCAAAGTCACACTAAAATAATTATTCATTTTTTTAATAGGTTTTTTATATTTATTTTTGGCAATGTTTACAATGCGAACAGTTGGCATCGAATTAATGAGACAAAATTGTACCTTGATATAATCAACTTTGAAGTTCATACACTTGATTAAACTGTAGCATTCATAATAGATGTTCACACTCCCATGACTACACCCTGAATACAAATTACTACCAAGACATAATTATACAACAAAAACAAAAACCACTAAATCAAACAGGCAAGCATGGCAGACCTACAGTTCTCGAGAATTATTTAAGTTATTAATCCATACTAACTCGACCAAGAATATTTAATGTATTTACAACTGGATCTTCGACTTGAGGGAATCCTTTCTCCGTAAGAATCATTTTAAATTGGTGTATAGCAGTTATTCAGATATTTTATTGAAACCATATTTCATTATATGACTGAATTGGTTCTAACAGAGCCATCGAGCCCTACGTTCACTTTCCCAAAACAAAACATGTATCAGTTTATGTAGCCATAATAAACTGAAAGCAGTTTATGTAGCCATAATATATTGTCTCCGATTACAGTATTCACATCCAGCCGAACATGTTATTTTTTTTAAACTGAAGAAATTGCTCCTCAGATGTGAAAATAATTTGGAATTTGAAAATGCCACTCCTGTCTATGACTGAATACGAAGAGGACTCAGATCCAAACAAAACATTTTTCATTAGTAAAAAGTACAGGAGGAGAAAACAATTATTACAGTGGACTCAAATTCTGAAGTATCGTCAGATGCAAGGATCATCCTGCAAGAAGCTCATGCTGACATCATTTGGGCATATGAAGTTGTTGTGTTGAGTCTAGATGTACACGTGTCTATTCTTATATTGCCTCACTGTCAAATATACGTACTGGAGATTCTCAAGCTCACCTTTAAGGTGTGCACTCAACATACCTGCCCAAATCCTATGCCAATGTCTCTCCACGAAACAATACAGTATGATTCTTGTTTGTCTGTTACCTGTTATAAGCATTTGCAAATTTGTTTTGACATCAGTAGACTGTGATTACGGTTTATATGTTGGTCTCGAGGGTTTGTGTCCTGTTTGGAAGCTCATAAATTCGAGACTAGTTTCCCTAATGTAGTTTGTGTATATAAAGCAGTCTTGTCCGAAGATGAGATTAAAACTACCGCCAAACTACAATACTACACTTTAAATTAAAAACCTTTGCGTTTCTTATTCACTTTGAATAACACAGAACATGTACTTTTCTTCTTTGTAGAGATATATGATCTACCCAATTCTATTTCCTCTTCCACCCGCCACCCCGTGTTAGTGTTTTCTATGTCTAAATTCTGTGATATTGATTACATTTTTGCTGCATGTACGTTTTCACGTGATGTAAAAGTAGTTATTTGAGTATTCAGCTTCAGTTGCATGTTCAGAACGGTTTACGATGCCACTTTCGGAATGGAAACGTTGCGTCTGTCATTCGATCAGGATGAAGCCAGGTGGGGTTGGATATAGCGAAGACACACAACAAGAGGACGTGAATAGTTTATTTACGATGGAAGTTAATGATAATGTAATTTCTGACACCACAACCTTTTTTCAATCACACACAAGCTAATTAAACTAGCAGACTGAACCTACCCATGCACACAAAAGCAATTATATTAATGACGCGCTGAATTCTATGAAGACCTTTTCCACACCTTAACTGGAGTGTAATATCACTTTCACGCAATTTCAATAAAATAGTATTGTCCACAAATATATTAATATACTTTAAAATTCATCAACGGATAAGATAGGTGTATATCTTGTCAACAGATAGGATACATGTCAATAGAGGTCATCAACACGTATGGTAAAATGTATAGTTCATCAACACGTATGTTAAAATGTATAGTTCATCAAAAAGTATGGTAAAATGTATAGTTCATCCAAAAGTACGGTAAAATGTATAGTTCATCAACAAGTATGGTAAAATGTATAGTTCATCAAAAAGTATGGTAAAATGTATAGTTCATCAACACGTATGGTAAAATGTATAGTTCATCAACAAGTATGGTAAAATGTATAGTTCATCAACACGTATGGTAAAATGCATAGTTCATCAACAAGTATGATGTTGCATTAGATTGTTATACACCACACTGAATTTTAGGTGAAAACCAAATATATTGCTCATCAACAATTATGATGCTGCTTTTACATGACGTCTGCAAGAATCTGAAGAATGATCCCATGTATGTCATTTGTCCGGCCTGCTGAAGGATCTGTCGGGAACCTCGTTTCTGCGCAGACCCGTTGGTCCAGAACTTTTAGCCCTCACGCTGGGTCGATCAGTATCATCAGTTCCCCAACTTCAATTAAGTTGCTATTAACATTGATATCTGGGTCAGTCAACCCCACAGAGTTTAACAAATCCGCGGTACAGCTAAAAATACAACAACTGAACCTTGTAATACACGAGTCACACCTCAAAATGTGTTTAACTAAGAACACAGTGATATACGTTACACATACGTGCACATGAACTGACTTTATTACACAGTAAACTCTTCTTCTATAAGAACGACTGTATGAATTTATGAATATGATAACTATAAGAACGACTGTATGAATTTATGAATATGATGAGTATAAGAACGACTGTATGAATTTATGAATATGATGACTATAAGAACGACTGTATGAATTTATGAATATGATGACTATAAGAACGACTGTATGAATTTATGAATATGATAACTATAAGAACGACTGTATGAATTTATGAATATGATGAGTATAAGAACGACTGTATGAATTTATGAATATGATGACTATAAGAACGACTGTATGAATTTATGAATATGATGACTATAAGAACGACTGTATGAATTTATGAATATGATAACTATAAGAACGACTGTATGAATTTATGAATATGATGACTATAAGAACGACTGTATGAATTTATGAATATGATGACTATAAGAACGACTGTATGAATTTATGAATATGATGACTATGTTTGTACATGAATCTGTCTATGACAAGAATAATTGCACTGGATTATAAAAAAGATCGAACGCTTCTCAAGTATACTACGTACAACATTGAATTCAACTTGTCTATTCAGATACCAATATGATTAACCTGAAACAGACTATATTCTATCGGATGGAATGGCATCATTTGGCATAGGTATGACCTTTAAGAAATTTTAAATAAATTCCGAAACATTCAAAGTATTAAACAACTTTATCACATACAGAGGATAGCAAGAAAGAATCATTTCTAGCTTTTTCATATACCTCTACAGCTTAAGATTGCTTCGGTAAAGTTGACATCTCTCTGACAAGGCTCCTTGCATTGTGACAATGTAAAGAAAAATAACTATGTACCAAGACTTGGTCAAATCCAAGGCCAGAGAACACGGAGTAAGCGAGCCTCTACTGCCGGCACTTCGCACGTGTTTCAGTAAGTGAACAAAATTCGTTGTTGCGCAATTTCCAAGACTAAAACCATACAAAATGGATAACGCTGAATGCAGCAACGAAACCTAATCTATATTTGTCTTCATATATGATACAAATATTTTTGCGCACACAATTCCGTTACAGACATGAAGTATAACAAAAAAAAAACTTAATCCGTAAAATTTACTTGCTGTATTAAGAACTACATTATAATATGATTTCATTACTGTTTTAGAGCCGTAGGTAATTAAATATCAGCAATATGCGTATCTTGCTTACAAATAAAATCACGTGTCTATTTCGGGCTCTCAAACTTCAAATCGCCTATTTTATTTCAGCGATCTCTTGCTCCACCGACTGAGTTGTAACATATCAGTAAAAACAAAATTGTTACTGTGCTTAGAAAAATGTCTGATGGGGAGTATACAGACTTGTTATGTACTAGTGTGGTCGATGCAAATCATACGTGATTATGCGTAGGGCTTTTATTTAAATGCCCAATTATTGCAGCACGAATTGGGTATGAGGGTATCTTCATTTGGTTCGCTGTATAAAATATTTTTCTCATTTCCAGTAACGTCATCATACAGACATTTAATTGTCAGATGGTAAGCTTTGTTTTTTTATATATTGATACTTGTTATACCTCCAGTATGGGTACCCACCTAGATAGGTGATGTCAGCTGTAGCAGTATATTGCCCTTAAAACGAGCTTAAAAACTACTGTGACAGAGTTTAGTTCCGATTTTGTTTAGAAGAAATACTAGCATCGCATACAATTGTGCTAACTTACCCTTCGGTCGATAAAAAAAACTCCCATTGGTTTTTTTTTTTTAAATTTTTTATAGCAACTCTATTTTTTCTAATTTATTATAGAATATAGAATAGCGATTTAATCGTCGACCATGCTTATTGCATGCCTCTATACGTTATGAATGTATAAACTAACACAATTAAATTCTGTATACAAACAGTGTCCACAATCTAGACTATAGATAATGGAGCATAGATTAAGATAGCATCTATTCAACCCAGCAGCATGTGTTTTGATATTGTAATTGTTCATACTTGGTGACTGTTTAGTAGGTAAAACGTGATTAAACCGACACGTTATTAAACTGAAAACATGTTCTAGCTGACAGCATTTTTAGATCCCTGCCAAGATAATACTTCAGCCACTACTGCAACATGTAACCTTTGATACACTGACACTTTTCAAATATATAAATTAGGCAAATGTCTGCCCCTAAATACAAATATATTTTCGCAGCTTAGCATTCTAAGGGTTTCTACTAATATGTTTCATGATCCTTTATCTTCTATTTTATTGGACTTATCAATGTACACTAAGGCAAAACCCTCCCTAAAAAGTATTCAGCCTGTTCTGCAATAACTACTAACATTTTAGAGGATTTTGCAAAAAAGTACTGTAAATTTAAATTAGTGGGATTCAGATAGTTTTAAAGAAAGGACTGGGGTATAGAAGGAAAATTGATTTAGATGTTTCATTTTTTCTGGCTGTGGTAATGAATAGACCTCTAAATAGGCACCTGATTGGTAAGTTGTGTGTCTGAATAATTTGTATAGCCAGGCCTGGACTCAGATGTAACCATACGGTTTTCAAATTATGTCTGTAAACGTTGGAAATCTAAAATCATGGGTACCTTCATACCTTCCTGCACTATATAACAGTGAGCAATGTACATTCATTTTATTTATTTATTTATTTTATTTTATTTTTTCGGGGGGGGGGGGGCAGCATTTGTATGGCTTTGTAAACATGCAACATCCTAAAAGAATTAAAAGCAGATATAAAAACCCTGTAACTTCTACCTAAAAAAATAAAATTTAAAAAGTTATCCATGTTCACTTACAGGTTATAGTGTTTGAATTCTATGTGTGTAAAGCAGTGTCTGGTGGATCTTTGAAGAGTTATGGACAATTATAGAATGGATTTGGATCCATACATTTATAAGTAATGATAATGCTAATATCAATGGCTGCAACCCCTCCACATTATCGGGACACACCAATACCCTATCAACCAACATAATTTATCAGTGGGGTCGATCTAGAGTAAGTGTTACTATGTATTGACAATTGTGGTCAACATACCAATACTGTTAACTTTAAGTCCAATGCAGCTCTGCTATTTTCCGTTTCTCTATTTTCAAGTGATAATGGTAACTGAAAACATCAATTACTTTTAAAGACTTGAATGTAATTTCGGCCACTTTGATCTCATACAACTGTGCCACGTGCTGTTACGAAATATAATATAAACAACGACCATCCCCAAGTATTTCATCGTTCATTTGAAGGATGAAAATATTTGGAAATGTAAAATTTCGCGTCATTTTGTTGGTCATACTTTTGATGGTCGTGGGATTTTTCTTTCGTGTAGAGATAGTAAAAAATATATGAAAATAAACCTGCTAAATTTCAATTTGTACTATTAAGGAGTTTTTTATACTTATCAATAATAGACTGAAGAATTGCTGAAACTTCGAGTATATCCTTGAAGTTTATTTAGAACGATTTTGTTAAAGACTGTGCTGAAACAACGTCAGTAGATTTTGCTGAACCAGAGTTAACATACTGCTTAAATGGAGCTAACACATTGTGCTGAAACAGAGCTAACTTGTGCATTCAATATGAGATAAAGTTTGACCTGTACAGGAAACATTCTATCAGTGGTGAATAAACTATTTTAAAGAAAGGATAATGAATATGTGAGATTAATATAAACATTAGCTCTTATATCATGTACATGCCGATGTCGAAGTCGAGTTATTTTAATTTAGCTTCTTAAGAACCTGTTAATGCTTAGCAATGTTTTTGTCTTATCTAGACCGACATACTATGTAGATGGAAATATATTGAATACATGCTCTTAAAGTAAAGACTAAATTCTGCGAGTTAACAAAATTAACATTTCTGAAGCAAAAGACAATATCTGATTAATTGAGTATTTTTAAAAACTTTAGTGGAATCTAAAGTTCCCAGTTTGTACAACCTTCATATAGATGTAACACACACATCATCTTGTTAGCCTGGAGCGATAAAAACAGTACAATACGGTACGAACATTAAATGTAATATAAACATTATCAATCAAATATCAGCCAATACAATTGAATGATAATGTATCTAGAGTCACGTTGAGTGTTGTCGATACCTTTATCGTTCAGGCACGCGATATAATTGTTTTCGTCATATAGCACAAAAGTATCGAGCATTATTCATCATTTTTGAAAAGCAGCACCAACCTGCCCTACAATATGAAGATCAAATCTTTGAATTTAAACAAAGTAAGTAACACAATTGCTTACAGGACCAATTATGAATGCAATAATGCAATGCATTTTCTTTTTCATTAAGTTATTCAGTGCTCATGAAATTAATTAATATTTTAGCTGTTGTAAGCCTTCATCTTTACGAGAGTGTGTGTATCGCAATTCACGTTTTTTATTAAATGCTAAAGCTTTTTGCATGTCTCTCATTTTCGTTTTGTTTAAATTTCATTGGATGTAAGTGGATTTATTGTGTGTAAATATATTAGATCTCCATACAGAATTAAAAATCGAATTTTAGGTTCATATATTTGCGTTAACTATTATATTTATACAAGAATATATGAATACCTATCATCCTAAGAAAAACATATGGTGCAATTATTTATTTAAATGAATGTAATAAAGCATGACACTAGAATGCTTATAATATATAGCGGACAGTGACCTCATTTCCATTATGAGTTTTAAACATAGCATCATTTTTGTGATTAAATTCTTCAATACTCTTCCAATGCTCATTCTCCCAGAATATTTGCACCACATTTTCGTTTGAATTTCTCAGATAACACTTTTCTGACTGTTAATAATTACTAGGAATTAAGAGACTCGTTTTGATTCAGTAATTAATTTTGATTGTGTACTATAGTGTATGAGTAGCTTAAAGTAAATTACGTATTTCGGTTGGAATTAGAGTTTCACGTTAGTTTATCTTAAATCATCAGGCAGTTCTAACTCTTATCTAGTTTTATACATAGATAGACAGACAAACCTATGGAGGGAGGGATCCATGGATTGATGGATGGTATTAGCATAAGGACAAACAGATAAAGAGACATCTGTGTACTTTGCAACACTTTTGGTGTCACTATAGTCTACAGAAAAATTGAACAGGTTAAGAAACAACAGGAATATTCACCAAATACGTCTGGTACACCTTTATGAAAGTCTTTCCTTTTCACGACTTCTTCTTTAGAACATTGTTCAACACAGATATGTCTGCATCGGACTATGGACTCTTCTGTACACTGTATCTTTTAATTGGAACTTCGGCTTATTTCCTAGGTGGAACAGTAAAATGGATGACGGTTGAGGATAAGGTACGTTTATGAAGAATTCTAAAAATCACTATATACATTGAATAATACACTGAAGGTCTATGTACATTAATTCTACTTAAATGTGTTTACTATGTCAATGGATATATGTTGGTGTGGACACGATATGGAAGCTTATATAAATGTTTAGTCTGTTTTTACCATCGTTAGAAATTTATGAATTTCGTTAAACATGCAGAATCTAACAAATACTTCAACAAAACTGACAAACATGAAATTCATTCTTCCCTTATTCTTGTAAAAACTGACAAACATGAAATTCATTCTTCCCTTATTCTTTTAAAAACTGACAAATATGAAATTCATTCTTGTAAAAACTGACAAACATGAAATTCATTCTTATAAAAACCTCTCAGCATACTAGTAATATAGTTCGTCAAAGTTATTTTGATCCATGCTCAAAATTTCAGCTTCCTCGTATACAAAAAGAAACAGAAATACTCCATAACCAGCATTTTAAAGTGACTATGACCGTATATTTGGTACAATTAGACAGTTAAATATGATTTGAATAATGGTATATATTGGTGCGTCCTCAACTATATGGGGTTTCCGTTAGCCCCACCAACATAATAAAATGAAACAGAACATCTTATACTGTGGACGGAGTATATTTTGTTCAGGTGCATGACAGCACGTCTGCACTTTTCAAAAACATGTCGCTGGGTAACAGGGGTAATCGCAAAATGTGAAACGCGACCTCATACCACGTTCGTCATACCACTCCCCCTTCGAAGAAATTTCGGCTTCATCTGAAACATCCATCAGAGATCGAAGCGTCTGGGTAGAATTATCAGTTGACAATGTCTTGTCCGCAGTGGACGTGAGGCTGGGTCTTTATCAACCCGACCCGATGGTCCCATGATCACCTGGATATCTGACTTGTACGACTTTGGAAACCTAGCCTCTTGTAAACTTCAAGGCTATGTGGCCAACTGGGCCTGGATTTCCCTTTTATCCTCAAACTCATTACACCATATACCTTGTTTTTGGTCTCCATGCTTGTAAGGAAATTCAAGTTCTGCACTTCTCCAAAGTAATTTATGTCACACTGAAGGGAATCCAAAGTCCATACACCCAACATTGGACATGCTCTGTTTGGTATGGTTTTTATTTGTCTAAATACAGTATTTTCGTATGTCTTTGGTCCTGCACTTGGTATAGGACAGGCCCTAGCACCTTTGTTATTATATACAAATCTTTCAAGACATTTGAAAATTTAGGAATTTGCCTTTTTTTGCGTTATCTGCGACAAACACCAAATGTTCAACCTGGTACTCTTTTTCTTTGACATTTTGGTTGTACAATTCCTTTTGTCTCTGTAGATAGGACCTAGCAATATCTTGGGTCTCTTCTATTGCATGTTGGAATCGGTCAAGATAAGCTGGGACGTCACAGTCTTCTCGCAAAACGTCTACTTCCCTGTACAGCAAATCAGGTGTTTTGGGTACATTTTATTGTTCGGTGCGGAGTTCTGCGATTGACTGCAAGGAGAAGGAAAATGTGTTCATCGCAGCTCTTCTGATTTTAGTTTACATAATACTTGACCATTTGCAAAAGTTAAAGCGCTCCGCCTGACCATTAGAGGAAAGGCGATAAGGTGTCGTTCGGGTCCGTGCTATTTGCAGACGCTTACAGATTTGCCTAAATATATGACTTTGAAAATTGTTACCTTGGTCTGTGTGTAGTTCAGGTGGAACACCAAACCTTGTGATCAATTCATTTACAAGCTTTTGGGCGATAACTTGGCTCTCTTGATGAGGCAGAACATAGGCTTTAACCCCACTTTGCAAATTAGTCAACAATAACCAGTATGTATCGATTTCCACTTAAACTCTCTGGTAGGGGGCCTACAAAATCGAGGTGGATTATGTCCATTGGCGCACCATGGTAGTAGGACTGCATCGGGGCCCTTCTTTGTTTACACACCTAGTAAATGTATAATGTCAATTTTAGACCACTATCCAGTACCATTATCACTTTGTCTTTTGTGACTAGCAATATGCAAGGCGCAGAAAACGTTTGGCGACTTTATGTATGCGGGGATTGACCCCTCTATCGGGGGGAGGGGGGGCGCTTGGGACGGAGCTTAGGATCCCCGTGGCAACGAGAACGACTAGCACTCTGAACGGGCCGTAGAAAACCCCTGGCGACAAGCGCCGGTGACGGAGTGTGGTCTCGCATATCCCCTTCGAGCGGGCTTACGCTCAAAACACGGCGTCAGGGCGACTCAACAGGGTCTGAATATGCATTTAAACAAATACATTGTGTAGTATACACAGTGCGAAAGACGTGTCCGCGAAGTGTAAGTGTGGGTGGTTAAAGCTTGCCAGACTAGGAGTTTCCGATAGGCCTGCGTTGGCAAATACTGCCACGCGTTGAATGCCAAGTACAATAGAAGGGTTCTGTTTGAACCCTGCTGGAAGTGCGACGAGGATTTGCACCAACTGCGACGGCTTTATGTCGAGCTGGCGGAGAACGAGGCGAAGGCCAGAAAGGTATACGCTATGGTGCTTTCCCAGCTATTGGGTCGGGCCATCGCGAAACAAGGATTCTAGGTCGCAGCGAACACAACAATTAGAGAACCATGAGGTGTAGGATACGCGCACGCTAGCCATCCTTCTGTTATTTAGAGACTATAGCTGGCACAGAATATGCACGTACGCGCCGCCTTATATTTTTTTGTCATTTATAGAGTTTAGCAGATATAGTGTATGCTATGAACGTAGCAGTACGCGGTCTTGCCGAGCTGCTCCAGGCAGGAGTAATTAAAAACAAACGTACGCGAATATGGTGGTGGCTCTTGTTGCGGCCAGTCGCCAAGAACCCAAAGCTCGCGGCCCGCTGTCGGTCCCAAGGAGGGTCCCGCCCGTGCAGGTCCATAGGCGCTACCCCAGAGGGTGTTAGGTCTTTACCGGCCCTAAAAGGTGACAACCCGTGCTGCCATCAAGGGGCAACAGTCCCGTTTCGGCCCCAAGGCGCCAGACCGAGGCGCGCGCCGCCGTCGGTAAAGCAGAGGGGCGTTTGCAGCGCGACCAAAAAAGACTACCACGCCTTGGTGCCCGCCGGGCACGCCCTCGAAGCAGACGTGATCGCCTTTCTGGATGCCATGGCTGCCAGAAGAAGAGGTCGTCCAGGTCACGACTTATTTCCACAGGCCCGCCGCCATGGCCATGCGGCCCGACGAGGTGGACCGGCTGGTGGCTCAAGCGAGGGTTACACGCGTGAGGTCTCCGGCTGGCACTTCACGATGTGCGTGGAACTCTAGCTCCACATTTCACAGCTACATTCAGCCCCGCTATGTCATCAATGTAAAAAACACCTACAATCGCTGTTTCGAGTGGGCCATCGTCTCAGCTATATACCCGACACACGACCACGTCGACCGGCCGGGCAAGTACGCGGAGCAGCTGGGCGAGCTGACGTTCGAGTGGGTTGACTTTACGGTCCATTTCTCCGACATCGACAAGGTCGAGAACCTCAACCCGAGAATCTCGATCAACGTCTTTAGCTGGGGAAACGGTCTCAGCCGACTTCGCATTAGCGAGAAAATAAGGTCACGCACCGTGGACCTGCTTCTGTCGGTCGAAGTGTAAGGCGAAGAGTCCAAAGGCCACAACGTCTGGATAAAGGACCTATACCGGACCTCTACCGGAATCACAAGCACGAACACAAGCAGCGCGTCTGCCGCCGCTGCCTGCACGTTTTCAGTCCGGCTGACCTGGTAGAGACCCACAAGAACTACTGCGCCGGCATAGGCGAAAAATCGCAGCGGATACTCTTAGCGGAGCCTGTTAAAAACATCCTATGGTTTAAGAACTACTACCGCCATATGCGCGCTCCCTGCGTCATCTACGCGAACTATGATGCATTGAACGTGCCGGTGGAAGGTGCCTGCCGCGACCCGCGCAAAAGCGGCAAACAGAAAACCCCCGAACAGGTACCGTGCAGCTTCTGCTAGACCGTCGTTCGCTGCGATGGGGACACCAGAGACATGTTATTGTACCGAGGCAACGAGGCCGTCGCCACCCTCATCCGGAGACACGAGCTCAAGATGGAGGAGATCTGCGCAGTGTTCGCCCACTGAGCGAAGCTGATTATCCACGCTGCTGCCACGTGGCTCTTTAAGAGGAACAAGAGTTGCCACATTTGCCACAAGCCGCTGTGAAAGGAAAAAGGGTGCAAAATCACTGCCACATCACGGGCAAGTACCACGTGGCGGCCCACATCCAGCTGCAACTCTACCCGGAGAAACCAGAGTGCCGGTCGTGTTCCACAACCTGCGCGGCTATGATGACCACCTTTTGACAGACGCCACTGGGACAGCCTCCGCGGCCGTCATCAGCGCCATTCAAAACAGCATGGAAAAGTACGTGACGTTCTCCCTGGAGCAGCTGCAGTTTGTGGACAGCCTTCGGATCCTCAACAGCAGCCTGGAGAAGATGGCCGCCAACCTCCCCAAGGGGGCCTTCCCCATCATGCGCTGCCACACAGCCAACAATGTCGACCTTCTCACCCATAAGGGTTGTATACTCCTACGAGTTCTCCGACGGCTGGGAGCAGTTCGAGGAGATGCATCTGCCCCCATCATTGTTTATACAGCAGTCTGAGCAGCGCGGGTATTGATGTCAGAAGCTACGAACACGCTTAAAAGGTCTGGAAGGCGTTCAAGTGCCAGAACCTCTACCTGAAAATGGACGTGCTTCTGCTGGCAGACTATTTTGAGACCTTCCGCAAAACATCGTGGCCGAACTACGCCCTCGACCCCGCCAAGTACCTCAGCTCCCCCAGGATGAGTTGAGATGCCATGTTGAAAACCAGTCGAGTTCGAGCTGCTCGCCGACATTGATATGCACCTATTCATTGAACGGGAATCCGCAATATCTCGATGGTGAGACGCAGCCACGCTAAAGTTAACCAACCGCTGTGCAGCGACCACGACCCCAGCAAACGCACCAGCTGGATCAGCTACCTTTTCACCAGCTACCTTTATGGATGGCCATAATGCAGAGCCTGCCAACCGGCGGATTCTGCTGGGTGGCCCTCAACGACAACGCCGACCTGGAGGCCGTTGTTAACGCCCTCGTGCCCGACGCACCGAAGAGCTATAATCTTC
Organism: Margaritifera margaritifera; assembly: GCA_029931535.1. Taxonomy (NCBI): domain Eukaryota; kingdom Metazoa; phylum Mollusca; class Bivalvia; order Unionida; family Margaritiferidae; genus Margaritifera; species Margaritifera margaritifera. The sequence continues at coordinate 2,147,028 of JAQPZY010001632.1, read as the reverse complement.
TAGGTGGACCTCGAGTACCCGGAAGAGCTCCCCGACTCGCTGACCCCGAGGCCACGACCGTTTCAGAAGAGTAGCTTTTCGACTACCAGCGTGGACTTCCCAGCAGGCTGGGCGGCAAGTTTACAGGCAGCACCAAGCTGGTGCCAAACCTGCGCAGGAAGAAGCGCTACGTAGTTCACTATCGGAACCTCAGAACTGGAGGTACACCGGCCTCAAGATGTGGGTTACCAAGGTCTACAGGTCCCTGGAGTTCGACCAGAGCCCCTGGATGTCGCGATACATCCACCTCAACACGGACCTGCGGGCAAAGGCGAAAAACGAGTTTGAGAAGGACTTTTTAAAGCTCATGAATAACACTGTTTTCAGCAAAACAACGGAGAACCTGCACAAGCGCATTAGTGTTGACCTGGTCCTACCCGAGGGCGAGGAGGACCGACTGCTTTCCTTACCCGCAAGATCTTCGACGGAAACCTGGTAGCGGTCCACATGACGAAGTCCCTCCTCAAGCTCAACCGCCCTATTTACACCAGGTAGGCGGTCCTCAACCTCTCAAAGCTTTTGATACAGACTTTAATTACAACCAGGTGAAAGTGTGCTACGGAGACAAGGCTAGGCTCATGTACACTAGCACCTATAGCTTCCTCCTGTCTGGGAGGATACGTACCAGGACATGGCCCAGGATTCACACTTGTACAACACGAGCGACTACCCAGTTGGGTACCACCTCCGCATTGCAACCAATAAGATCGCAGGGAAGTTCAAGGATGAGTACAATGGCGCCCTTATCGCTGAGATTGTGGACCTGCGCCCGAAGATGTACTCCGTCCTGCGGTCTGACAGCGCTGAGATAAAGAACACCGAGGGGGTGACGCTGGTCAAGCTCCATGCAGACCTCCGGCACTGCCTCTACCTCGCGAGCCTCCATGAGAAAAGAGAGTTTCGACACGCCATATCTGCCTTACGAAGCAACTACCACAAAATGTGCATGTACCGCATCAACAAGACAATCCTCCCCCCCCACACACACACACCAAAATGTGTAGCGCGCCCGACGGAGTTAAGACGCGCCTACGGCACACTTCCGAACAACCAAAGAGATGCGGAGCGGCGGGATCGACGAATTCCTCACCGGGTGAGAATGCCACCTGGATATCGGGCGTCACAACCTGCTGTTCCCCGCTGACGAAGCCTTTACGTGGCGCACCGCACCCAGAAAGGTGGTATACGGAGGGCTGGCCGGTGACTTCGAACCTGTATGTCAGAGAGTATGTTTCAAGCGACCACACGGGGTCAGTTGACGAGGTCATTGGTGGAGCGGGTTCCACTCTCCAGAACGCCAGTCGCATACAAGTACTGCAACTGGCCCCGTGCGTCCCCGTGTAGATCAGAAAACTTGCCTGGGCGGCCCGAAGGTCCCACGGTCGGGAAGCGGATGGCGTCGACCAGCCTCGCGCAAGTAAGTCGGGTAACCTTACTACTCAAGGCTGCAGCCGGCAACCGCCGAAACCACTCGATGCTGCAGCCTTTCCGCTCTCACAAAGTACCAACTCCTGGACGTACTGCTGCCCAAACAGCCGCTCGTCCATGGTGTGGTTGAACCGCTCAAATATGCCTCGCCAAGCCGCACGTGGACGCTGCGCCTGTCCAGGAGCTGCGACACCGTGCCTATAATCTCCCTCGTTGTGTCGACCTGCAGCAACTTGGGCCACAGGAGCAGCCCTCGCTTATAGACCAGGATCAGCTCGGCTGCAGCTGCAACCTTGGCGGCCTCCTTGCTGACCAGGGCTTCGGCCGCATTGTAGCGGCTGACGGCGTCCTTCACGGTCAGAGTTTTCATGAACGTGCGCCACCCAACCTTATCGCGCAGGTAAAAACTGACTGCGGTCCCCTGGATTGCATTCAGGTCGTGGAGCAGGTCAACATTGCTTTGTGACGGTCGCACATGTCCCGGCTGCGCGAGTACAACAGGTCGGTGCTGTAGCTCGCAGCGTCTACGTATTTGGTGGCCGGTGGCGTCCAACCGAAGTGGTTGTGACGCGGCAGGTGCTTTTCCCCGGAATACTTGCTCCAAGGCAACCCAGGCAGCTTTGCGTGGCAAGCTGATATGTCGCCACCGCGCCGCTCCACGTCTGAGTCCCTAACAAACGTAACCTTCTCCCCACACACCGAGCAGGCCTTCAAGAGCGCGCGCACCATTGGCCAGGACCACCAAACAGAGGCCGCCAACTGTTTTCGTTTTTCGTTTGCAGGGCAGCGCAGACAGTACGCGGCTGTTTTGGATTATTTATCGGGCGTTAATAGTATGGACGTCGTTGATATTTTGGCCACGATCGGAGTAAAATAAAAACGCGGCACCCCTGCTCCCTCCTGCCTGACAGCATTTGAGTGCTGCTGATTAGCCAGTCGGGCAGCGGCAAGACAAGCTGCTGCTGAACCGCCTGACTCGCTGGATGAAGTGGGACAGGCTGTATGTGGTCGCCCTTAGCGCGGACGAACAGAAGTGCTACGATGTGCTGCGGTCGATAAGGTTGCGCTGCTGCGAGCGGCCCGCGACGTTCTTACTTGGGCCTGACGACCTGGATCGCGACAAAAACAATATCATCGTTTACGCAAGAGACGTTCTACGAGGTCGCAACAAAGCTTGCTCCGGTCAGCAAGCCTGCAGAGGCCGCCGAAGAGACACGCGAGGTCAAGGGCGTAAAACGTGCCATAAAGGAGTGGTGGGAAGAAACCGTTGCGACGCTGGCATACGTAACGGGTGGCATACGCGCCTCTATTCGGGTGCACGGCTCCCGCCCGCGTACCTGCGCCGAGGCTGCGACTGGTCCCCAGCGCGCCTTCCTCCGTACTCCGAGTGCAAAAGCAATCCCGCAACAATGACGACACAGGATTTAGAGAAGTGTTTGCCATGTAGATAGCGGCAAGCATGCGACATTTATTTTGGAGAAAACTAGAACATCTCAGGTGAATTCGTCGCCTATATTGCAGGCTGCCACAGCGGGCCTCTAAGTGGTACTGGTCTTTTGAACCCTGGTTTTGTCGGCCTGTTTCCGGTGGTCGTGAACATATACCTGACCCGATTGGGGGAAACCGACCTTAGTAAGTACAGAGTGGTTGGCAGAGAGTCCCACTCGCCTAGTCAGGTGATGATACGCCGTCTCGGAGCCCGCAATGAAGGAGCTTTTGAATATGTTCTTCGCCACGCTCGAGCAGTCGTTTATGGAGTACATCGACGTGACCGGGTACCCCTACGCCACGGGACATCTGAAACGCCCCACCAACCTGCATGCGATCTCGCGGAGGCTGTGCAAAGGGCATTCTAGACCACACGCCGTCACCGGCGCTAGTCGCCAGAGGCTTTCTCTTGCCCGTTTTGAGTGCTAGACGCTAATGCCTTCTGCGTCCATTTCAAGTGCTAGTCGCCGCAGGGATCCTACGCCGCGTCCCAAGACAGGGGTCCCTCCCAGCATTGCTAGTCGCCAAGGTTCCTGGATTAATATGTCTCCAAACGTTTTCTGCGTCTTGCATATTGCTAGTCACATAAAGAAAAGTGATAAGGGTACTGGATAGTGGTCGAAAATTGGCATTTTACATCTATTCACCTACTTGCTAGCCTAACACTCTCATCATCACACGATAATCCAAACCAATCAAATCCCATTATTACCCGTTATAGTGTTTTCACAATCCCGTGTAGCGTGTGTGTGAGTGGCTATGACCCGACGCCAAGATACCGATTGGCAGGCATCGAGGGACAACCAGTCCGGAATTTCTCAGGCCTTGATAATACAGCACACACCTTATCAACAGAAATTGGTTAAATGTCAGCCAGTTTTTCCTTAGGGCTAGGCTATCTGATCGGAATTGGTCCTTCTCTGGCGTCTTTCCCACCTTCATCCATTCCCATACTGTCCTTAAATCGGGATCCTCTGACTGAGCTGTCACAATTTATTTAGCACTGTATGTGTCGTTCAACTTCATTCCCATAAATTCTGCAGAATGGCAATCTACATCCTCTTCCGACCATTACCATTCTTCTTGAAACTTCCTACAGATGCCACAACCTAGTCAGTGATGGATTCCAACATCAATACCTGCAATATAGCAGTCACATGGTGTTCCACATGATGAAATCCGGGACAGAGAATACGCACTATTATGGGCTTTGATATAAGACGATGGTGCTTATGCTGAACTGCTCGAGCCATATGAGGAGCTGCGTTTGTGGGGTTTGAAAATAGAACACCCATGCCAAGATGAGTTCGCAAGGTGAACTATCTTTCCAGCAAGTATTGTTTGAAGTGATTAGTAAAAGAACGTACCGCGGGGAGCTTGCGATGTGTGACCCAGTACTTGTGCCAGACCTGACCCGCGGATAGCATTAGCTATGTCTTTCCCCGGACTATCTTGTAGCTGCGAGAGAACAGCACCAGTACTGTTGTTGAGGTATCCGTGTCAAGAAGAATTAGGCCTTCTCTTGCTGGATTTGCATGACTGGGGATGATAGCAGTTTTTTCTTCAGCTCCTCTAAGGCACTCAGCTGCTCAGACAAATCGTTCACCGTTTTGTAGGAGCATGGAGTGGAGAAGCAATCTCTGCTTACTCAAGGGCGAACCTCCCGTAGCAATGTTAGAGGCCCAGGAAGGACTGCAGATCTTTAACATTGGTGAAAGTAAGCTTCTGGGGTGTTCTGGAACGTCTAGTGAACGCTGGTTTACATGGTTGACCTAATCGCTCTTCTTTAGACTTATCTCTCGCTTCTCTTACATTTCTACATGTTTGACAAGATGAGTATTCTTCTTTAACAATACTTGTATTTCCAATTAAATTCAGGACATGGATTTCCTGTTGCATTTCCACCAGCACAGCTCTAACATGGAGGTCGTGTGGCAGGAAATCTAAATAAAAGACTGTTGTTTCCCTTGCATATGGCTATCCAATTACCCCTTAAAGAATTTCAACTAGCCCATAGTCCCAAGGTTCTCTTTAACCTGTAACCTGCGGCAAAGATCTGATGATCATCTTGATGCGGTTTGTCCGCAATCAACAAGTTTCCTTGCCCTGTCATTACTTTTACATGTGGTTCACTCTTGAAGTATATTCCCAATAAAACAATGTGCCTGATAGGCTCTATATAACCTGTTCATTTTCATGTCTGCTCAGCACTTTGAAGAGTCGCAGTGTCCCTTTGAATTCCTACATTTCTCTTCCATTTTCAGCATTTCATAAACATCATACGCTAGAACGATTAATCTGTAATCATGCTTCTTTAGCCAGCTTGGTAGAGATGCTTCTTTAGCCAGCTTGGTAGAGATGATTGTGACATCTGCCCCTGTATCCAGCACCGCCTTGGTTTGAACTCCATTAACAAAGATATGGACCAGAATGGATCTGCTTCAACTTTCCAGGCGAGTGATCTTAATTAGCGGATTGGCCATAGTTCTTTCAGGACATATTTGATCCTCTTGTTTCCCTGTTGTTATTACCACGAAGTGGACTAGAAGATCTACCCTTCTCTGAGCAGTCCTTCTCGAAGTGGCTAGTCGCACCGCACTGATAACTGTGACCCAGCTCCTACAGTGCATTGTAGTCCCCTCAACCACTTTCTCCACAAGAGATCTCTAGGGTGCAGCCTACAGTAGAAAAGATTAAAATTTAAAGTGCTTTAATCTTTCTGACCTTTACCAAGTCAGCATTCAACTTTAATGTGTAGCGTCCAAGTTTGACAACCAGTTGTAAACACTAACCCAATAACTGGCAGTCCTGTGAATTGTATTCTTTCCCCTTTGTGAAGCACGAAATTGCGTTGTCTGAAATAGTCTTGACAGATCTTTAGTGGTGTGCTATCTAATCACTTTCTAACATCAATATGTCCATCCGACACTTCTTTAGTTATATCATAAATGCTTGTCTATACATAAAAAGACTGGTTTACTGTGTTCGACAGAAGTGCCGGGCAATTTGTTTCCATGAAGATCAACACAGTCTGTTGTTGTTCTACCTCTAAGAACGAAAACTCTACATCCCAAATAGTTTTTAATGTCACACACTTACTGTCAGTTAAGATAACTGCTTTGAAATTATTCTCACTTGAAGGAATCCTTCAAGGATTCTTCGTCAGAAATCTCTTAACCAGTCTCCAACGTCTAAAACAAATCGGGGGGGGGGGGGTAAATTTGAGATTAAAATGATACCCGAAAATATTATCAACTACAGTGGCAATTATATCTGCAGTAAACAGATATAAAGCTAAAGAAAAATTAATATTGAGTTCCTTCTCATAATAGTCGCTACTCGCGGCAAACTACAACCACTTTGTTTCAACATTACTTTTTGTTTGTTGCAAGATTTCACAAGACCTATATGTGAAGATCAACAAAATTCAGAATGAAGAAGTAAAAGAATGACAATTCTACACAAACTTGATTTTGCAAATTCCTTCCACTATGTTTAGAATGGTCAAGAATTACTGGGTAAGACTTTTTGCAAAACAAACCATTTTGATACGGTTATAATTCGCTTCGCCTCGTGCTTGCAAGTCTGCAATGAAACCGTATACAGAGTAAAAACAAACAAAGGGTAAATCTGTTACAAGCTTTACTGTCTCTATTATTTATCAATGACAGAGGTTCATTTACAAGTAACTCGATCATTCATGCTTCAAAAAAGCAAGATCTACGGAGCGTTGACTTTCGCTGTCACTCTTGCTATTCACGATTGTATTCAAGCGTACTGTTAGAATTCACAACACAAGTATAAGCAAATAAATGAAATACACTTAATCGCGATAATTTCCGGACAAACTGGATACCACAGGGTGAATTCTGCTTCCACTGGTCGATCTATCAACAACTGCTGCTCCAACTTTGAATCCAAACCAGGAGCTCAGGTGTTCAGCAGATGTTTAATTGAATCCCACACTTCTGATACTAATTTTTGCATCCTTAATTATCTGGGACTGACACTGACACAAGAAAACGAGCACCTTATGATGTAAACGCGGTATGTTCTGTGCATGCGCACGAGAGCACGCCAACACACTTCTAAGACAGTACACGACAACCCGCCAGATTTCGCGCTTGGACACAGGAGCAATCTCAAAATTGTGAAACACTATCTCGTTCGTCACAATACACTGGTCATATCAAATCACAAACTTTACTGTAATCATACTTCAGAAAATATCACCAAGGCAATACTATACAAAATATAGATTGAGTGACTATAATCAGAGAAATTACAACTAGGTGATTATCATCACTAGAGTGGACCACATAAGGCACATTCCACATAATAAACTTATAATCATTTAAATAATGTCCTAATAATTTAACCATTTGGAAGTTTGAAAAACTACTTATTTAAATGTCAAAAATGGAGCTGAAGCAACAGACATATAAAGTTTTGTACTGAAACTTCACACGACTAAATAATGAAACCATAATAACAGTTTCAAAACAAATGTTACGTAAATGGTAAAACCATAATGAGAGAGTTTGTGTGTTCTATTATATTGCTTTATCAGCCTTGCACATACCATTCCATAATGAGGGATTTTGTGTGTTCTATTATATTGCTTTATCAGCCTTGCACATACCATTCCTCGAACCGACTTATTTATCTTAGGTGTTATCAACTGGTAAAAAAGGGTTATGGCCTTTCCTGTCAATAGCTAATAATAAACAAGAAATCCATTAGATACATTATGGAACTGTTATGGCTGTACGTATACTTCAATGTCTCTCAAAGTTCATTACGCTGAGCTACATATCGTCCATTACATCATTCTTGATCCAGTTGTCATCACTGTTTTTTTTTTTAATTTTCTTACACGGATACGTAATAAATCTATTATTTTCTGATAATCATATCACTTTATGCGATTTATTACCGTATAATATCATGCTTTATGAGATTTATTACCGTATAATATCATGCTTTATGAGATTTATTACCGTATAATATCATGCTTTATGAGATTTATTACCGTATAATATCATGCTTTATGAGATTTATTACCGTATAATATCATGCTTTATGAGATTTAGTACCGTATAATATCATGCTTTATGAGATTTAGTACCGTATAATATCATGCTTTATGAGATTTAGTACCGTATAATATCATGCTTTATTTATGGTGATCAATTTCCATGATAAGTGTATTAAAAATAAGATGTTATGAACAACGTAAGTTGAACTGAACATGTTTTGTTTAGAATTTTAAAAGAGTCTTTCTTTTTCTAAAATTAAAAAGTTTTGAGAAGGTGAAATCAGTAATAAAGCCCATGCATTTACCATGAGAGAGATTACGTGTACCATTTTTATTAAATTATGTCGTGTTGATAGTTGCCACTTTTACTTCAGGTAAAATTCACATATCGTCTGGCATGGGAGAGGGGGACTGGCCCGTGTGGACATGGATGTTCTGAAATGGACATCGGAAGAAACGGAAACAGCTCATTGCCTACGCTAAGCGGTTTACATTGGAACTGTTCTTCTGGTTGCGGTGCCTTACCCGTGAAAATTGGTGGTATAGATTATACATTGACGTCAATCAGTCGAGACCCCAACGGATGGGAGCAAGGAGAGGGATACTTTCTTTATAAACTGACAGACCACGGTCCGTACTCAATCATGTAGGTTCCCTACGACGTAGGACAATTGAAAGAAACTCAAATCGAATATTTCTGAGAATTTGATTTGTTTGAAATTTTAATTTTCTATTGGCGTTGGGAATGTAATAGGGGACTTGATGATGATTCCTAATAGTCGGACTCTTTCGGAAAAATATAGACTTCTTGTTACTCACATGTATGACCACCAATTCAGTGTCATTGATAGCAAACAGTTTTTATTTGTATGATATGCAAACGAAGACAATGGTTGACGAGTCCAGTATCATTATCCACTTTAACACTTTATTGGAGAATTATCCAGTGTCATCATATCATCAAAGCAATATATTGCTAATTTCAAAACCGTTAGACTGTACTAGTAGAGTCAATGATTTTTCTGTAATTTTATAGTTGCAGTCTGGAGAATGTCCCGTGGACTCGACACGTCGGTTCAGCAGCGCCCTCTCTCGGCATGATGAAGACAGTCGTGAACCTCAGTATTCGGGGTGATACGGGGAAACCTAACGGAAGTCCATACGCTTCTCTTCCATCAATCATAGGGTATTATATTTCTCAGCAGGCACTACTTTTCTAATTTAAACACCAGAACTGCTTCAAAATCATACAGAAAACCATATTGATTTTGATATTGATAATGATAATACAGAAAACCATATTGATTTTGATATTGATAATGATAATACAGAAAACCATATTGATTTTGATATTGATAATGATAATACAGAAAACCATATTGATTTTGATATTGATAATGATATTATGAGAGTTTATACTGACAAAATCCAGCCGTTCATACATAAAACCATTTTGATTTTGATATTGATAATGATAATACAGAAAACCATATTGATTTTGATATTGATAATGATAATATGAGAGTTTATACGGACAAAATCCAGCCGTTCATACAGAAAACCATATTGATTTTGATATTGATAATGATAATATGAGAGTTTATACGGACAAAATCCAGCCGTTTATACAGAAAACCATATTGATTTTGATATTGATAATGATAATATGAGAGTTTATACGGACAAAATCCAGATGTTCATACAGAAAACCATATTGATTTTAATATTGATAATGATAATACAGAAAACCATATTGATTTTGATATTGATAATGATAATATGAGAGTTTATACGGACAAAGGTACAAATGTATGTGGTAATTCTTTGCTTGATTTGTATAAAGTAACTGGATTGAGAATAGGTAATGGTATGCTTTTTATGGATAGTGAAATTGGTAAATTTGCATACAAAGATCCTCATGGACGTAGTGTTATAGACTATATTGTACTTTTTGATAGTACTGCTACATTACTTTCCGATTTTTATGTCCATCATATTACAACTCATGTTGATCCTTCACCGTCAGAATTTGCTTTAAAATGTAACGCTTTTACTTCTCATTACATAAATGCTAAATATATTAAAATTAATTACAAATGGGATCCGCAACATGCTGCTACATTCCTTCACAATTTAGAAAATAGTCAAGCCCCTTTTGAAAACTGTATAGCAAATATTTATGTTCATGATCCTTGTAGTATAGATATTGCTGTGACAGAGTTTACGGATATCATTAATGGCCCTGGAAAACCGTATTTTGAGAAGTCATATAGAGAAAAAGTCGACAGTTTTCATTTTGCCGATTATTATAGGACCGAATCATATAAAGTATGGGTTGACACTAAATTAGTTATAAACGTTATGTGGATCAGTTATCAATCTTTTGGAAAACTTTCAGAGAAGCGGATATATTACTGATCTTTGCAAAAAAACAATGTATAAGAAATGTGTAAGAAAGGCAAAGTTCAAATACAAAAAGAAATTATTACATGAGTTATCGGGTTTGAAAAGTTCTAATTCCTGGAAATATTGGAATTTCTTTAAGAAAAGCAAAAATGTGATTCTGCTAAAAGTGTTTCGCTTAAAAAAAAAAGTTTTCCAGTATTTCAGTACTTTGCGCAATCAAAACGGAGCCTTTTCAAATTAGGAAACGAATGTTTTTATACGATATATATATATATATATATATATATATATATATATATATATATATATATATATGTTGTACCAGCTTTGAATTAAGCAGCAGAGGTATGGGGTTTTCACCAGGCTGACGCCGTTGAATGTGTACAACGAAGGTTTTTAAAATATTTGTTTAATGATAAAATATCTACTTCTGACGTCGGTGTATATGGTGAACTTGAAATAATCCAACTTAAATACTTAAGGTTAGTTAAATTAGTTAAGTATTGGTTTATAATTAAAAATTATGTAAATATTATACTGAGTACTGCATATAGACAGTTATTTATTGAAAGTGGGTCAGATGCTTTTATTGATTGGGTTACACTCCTACAAGATACATGGACTTTAAACAGCTTTAGGTTTGGTCAAGTTTTGTTTGTTTTTTCCGATTCTGTAAATTGCTCCAAGTTTATACCAATTTTTGAACGAAGGGTCATATATGCTTTCTTATCAGACTGAAATAATAAATTACAAATTTTTGATAAGCTGTCTCTACATAAGCATGTCAAAACTGACTTCGACCTCGAAGATTATTTGAAATTCTTGTGTAACTATAAACATAGATCTGAATAAACTATTGAATTGAATTGAATCTAGTGTTGTATAAACTATTGAATTGAATTGAATCTAGTGTTGAATAATGATTTACAACAAGAGTTCTGCATACAATCGTCAACATATACGGGATATAATTTTAAGTGCATTAACTATCGCCTAAATGTTTTAAAAGGTCATATTAAACATTAAATAAATGGAAATTATTCAAAATCATTTACAGTAAAATACTATATCTTACAGTAAAATACTATATCTTACAGTAAAATACTATCTCTTACAGTAAAATACTATCTCTTACAGTAAAATACCATATCTTACAGTAAAATACTATATCTTACAGTAAAATACTATATCTTACAGTAAAATACCATATCTTACAGTAAAATACTATATCTTACAGTAAAATACCATATCTTACAGTAAAATACTATATCTTACAGTAAAATACTATATCTTACAGTAAAATACTATATCTTACAGTAAAATACTATATCTTACAGTAAAATACCATATCTTACAGTAAAATACCATATCTTACAGTAAAATACCATATCTTACAGTAAAATACTATATCTTACAGTAAAATCCTATATCTTACAGTAAAATACTATATCTTACAGTAAAATACCATATCTTACAGTAAAATACTATATCTTACAGTAAAATACTATATCTTACAGTAAAATACTATATCTTACAGTAAAATACTATATCTTACAGTAAAATACTATATCTTACAGATGAAATATTGGTTCGGCCTTAGACGCCTTAATCACGTCCTTTAGAAAGGTCTCCTTTACAATCATTTTGTTGGTGTTGTCAATTTACAAGCATGCCGTAAAATATAGTCTAGTCTTCCAGCTGGTAATCAGCATCAACTGAGTATACAATCTGCACGTAAAATATAGTTTAGTCTTCCAGCTGGTAATCAGCATCAACTGAGTATACAATCTGCACGTAAAATATAGTCTAGTCTTCCAGCTGGTAATCAGCTTCAACTGAGTATACAATCTGCACGTAAAATATAGTCTTGTCTTCCAGCTGGTAATCAGCATCAACTGAGTATACAATCTGCACGTAAAATATAGTCTAGTCTTCCAGCTGGTAATCAGCATCAACTGAGTATACAATCTACACGTAAAATATAGTCTAGTCTTCCAGCTGGTAATCAGCATCAACTGAGTATACAATCTGCACGTAAAATATAGTCTTGTCTTCCAGCTGGTAATCAGCATCAACTGAGTATACAATCTGCACGTAAAATATAGTCTTGTCTTCCAGCTGGTAATCAGCATCAACTGAGTATACAATCTACACGTAAAATATAGTCTAGTCTTCCAGCTGGTAATCAGCATCAACTGAGTATACAATCTACACGTAAAATATAGTCTAGTCTTCCAGCTGGTAATCAGCATCAACTGAGTATACAATCTACACGTAAAATATAGTCTTGTCTTCCAGCTGGTAATCAGCATCAACTGAGTATACAATCTACACGTAAAATATAGTCTTGTCTTCCAGCTGGTAATCAGCATCAACTGAGTATACAATCTGCACGTAAAATATAGTCTAGTCTTCCAGCTGGTAATCAGCATCAACTGAGTATACAATCTACACGTAAAATATAGTCTAGTCTTCCAGCTGGTAATCAGCTTCAACTGAGTATACAATCTGCACGTAAAATATAGTCTTGTCTTCCAGCTGGTAATCAGCATCAACTGAGTATACAATCTGCACGTAAAATATAGTCTTGTCTTCCAGCTGGTAATCAGCATCAACTGAGTATACAATCTGCACGTAAAATATAGTCTTGTCTTCCAGCTGGTAATCAGCATCAACTGAGTATACAATCTGCACGTAAAATATAGTCTTGTCTTCCAGCTGGTAATCAGCATCAACTGAGTATACAATCTGCACGTAAAATATAGTCTAGTCTTCCAGCTGGTAATCAGCATCAACTGAGTATACAATCTGCACGTAAAATATAGTCTTGTCTTCCAGCTGGTAATCAGCATCAACTGAGTATACAATCTGCACGTAAAATATAGTCTTGTCTTCCAGCTGGTAATCAGCATCAACTGAGTATACAATCTGCACGTAAAATATAGTCTTGTCTTCCAGCTGGTAATCAGCATCAACTGAGTATACAATCTGCACGTAAAATATAGTCTTGTCTTCCAGCTGGTAATCAGCATCAACTGAGTATACAATCTGCACGTAAAATATAGTCTTGTCTTCCAGCTGGTAATCAGCATCAACTGAGTATACAATCTACACGTAAAATATAGTCTAGTCTTCCAGCTGGTAATCAGCATCAACTGAGTATACAATCTACAATAGAAGAAATTCGTTTGTCATTTGATAAGTAATGCTGCGCTTATGTTGTCATCAAATTAAACCCATTTGGAGGACGTGCATATACAGTCCCATAACTGTAAAGTCACTTGTAATGGTTAGAGTCTGGTTATCCCTGTAACAAGTTATTTACTACTTTAGTACAGACGCAATTATTCCAAAGTAATCTACCTACTAAATATCCACCAGAAAGCAACATATTTCATCGCTTTCTTTGAATTTTGGGCTACATTAATTTTTTGAGAAAATTTTAAGTATCCTGCAGTATTACAAATAACCGACAAGCATATGTATATAGACCAAATATTCTATTAAACCAAACAACTAATTATTGAATTAATGAGTTAATTAAATAATTAATTTGCAACTTGATGCGGTAGACATTTTGTGGTACTGAGATGAGTTATTGAGTCGCTTGCCTGCATGTGTCAAGTGATGAGGTAACCATTTCCAACAAGCTTGGTGTTCATCTTGAGAAGAAGAAAATTAAGATTGGCTTTATAAATGGTTCTTCCTCAGAAAAGAAAAATGAATGCCCCTTGTTTTAGTTATTACTCTGTTTGAGGGAGTACCTCTGTATGTTAAAAAAAGGACCTGCTTAACACATTTCATTAAGCATCCACAGACCGTAAATTCTGCATTTCTTTCCAATCGAATGTAATTGATGATCAAGTGGCATTTTTGTAAAGAAAATGGAATGATATTCTACAAATATAAAATTTCACTTAAATGATATAGTTCCCTACTAGAGTCACTGACAAAGTCGATGACGTTAATTGATGACGTTTTTATTCTACGTAGCCTAATGTCTCGCCCCAACATATTCTGTTAGTGACCACTATCCAATCTGTGCCACAAGAAACAAGTTCTGGAAACCTTTCAAAAAGGCCCATACCACTATTAAGTACCGATCCTCTAACCGTTTCCATGAGAATACATTTTGACCGACTTGAAATATGCTATAAGTAATTGTTAACCTACTATTATATATCCAGACCTTGACGAACAACACTGGACTGCACTTTTTCTTGCAGTCCTAAATCGACATGCTCTAATTAAATGTAAAAGGGTCAAGAGAATTAATTATGCAACCTGACTGGTTTAACTCTGAAATAGGGGAAGCCATGAAACTGCACGATTTCTGTCACAAACAGCGTGACAAACGAAGTTACAAAAACATAGAAACTTAGTACAAAGTTTAAGCGCTAAAACTAAAATGAAACTTTTTCAAGATTAATTGAGAATAAATATGACTGCAGAAAAATATGGAAACATCTTCGTAACTTCAATTCAAGTTCAAATGTTCATGATTTCCCTTCATAATTAAAAAGCGTTAGTCATAATAGTACAGAGCCATTAGATACTGCAAATGACCTAAATACCCTTGATTTTCATGGTTATACTGATATTTGATTTTTTAGAATCCAGTATAATTGCACCACAACCATACAGCTTCCAGTCGAAGATCCTGATGGAGACCTAATACGTTGTCGGTGGGCGGAGCCTGACGAGTGTGGAGCGGCGTGCACTAATGTCCCGCCTAATACCATCATTCTGGACCGGGTCTCTCTCTCTCTCTCTCTCTCTCTCTCTCTCTCTCTCTCTCTCTCTCTCTCTCTCTCTCTCTCTCTCTCTCTCTCTCTCTCCGTTGCTTGAGCGCGCTCTAACGCGTTCCTTTCTATTCACCAGCTGTAAATCATAATGTATATCTGATAAAAATAAAGTCAATTATAAGCACAGTTTAAAGGTTTTATTATTTGTGTTGGAACCTAAAAGTAAGACAGTTCAGCTATTTTGAAGCATTACTCTTTCTGACCATAACTTTTGTCTGCGTACTTAAATAGAGTGTATATTAATTTCTGCCATGCATAGATGTTGCGGATAATACACACATGCAAAATGGTGTAGCACTACACAAAGAATTAATTATCTATTTTTATCTACTTGAGATTATTACCGTTCTAATATTATATGAGTTTATATTTTATAAATACATTTGTTATCAAATTCAAATGATTCAATTGAATAAATTTTGTTTTTCTTCTTTTTTTTTTAGAGAATAAATAACATACCTACTTTTTCTACAGGTGAAATGCACGCTGACAGTATCTGCGTTTGCGTCGACTTGCTACATGCCAAAATGGAAGTATCGACTGACCCTTGTAGTGGAAGATTTTCCGGAGTACGTCCTGGATTTTGGAGGCCGGAATTTGACAAGCAGGAATATATTAAGCACTGTACCGGTGCAAGTGAGCCAAAGACTATCTTTTTCTTTTCCTAGTGTTACGACTAGGGGTTGAATGTAACAAAAGAAAAAAAGACTCAAACAAGATTTCTCAATTTCTCAAATACAAATTTAATTTCCTAAAATATAAAATATTTTAATCAAACAAAGTGAAAGAATTAAAAATAACTTACAGTTTAGAATTTCCTTAATTAGTCCTAAATTGTTCTAATTCACTAATCCGGAAGTTAATCCAAAGTATTCCGAATGAATGAATATTCCGAGTTAATGAATGTTCCGAACAAATGAATCTTCGTAATGAACGAATGTTCCGAATGAATTATTGTTCCAAATGAATGGGTATGGATTGTCCTGATGTACCAATGATTTTCAGTTCTAAATCCAAAATATTAATTCCAAGTAAATTCCAAAAGAGTTGAATAATGTTCAGATCTTTACTACGTAATGAAAAAAGTACTATTTAGAAATAGATTTTCCACTAAGCTGATTCACAAACAATAAATAATAATCCTCTCTCTTTTCATTCTTAATCAATTCTGTAGAATGAACAATCAGTGATTAAAATCTTATTATATAGCCTCGTACTGCGTAAAAGAAAATAACCCTTAACTCTGAAACCACGTTCTAAAACAATTCCATCCTCCAGTAAACAACTTTTACTGAACCAATCATAAACTAGGTCGCGCATGTCGGCCTAAAAGTACTTTCGCACTACAATAAGAATACCTTAATTTCAAATCAACAAAGTGTTGACTTCTATAAAGACATGGGATCCAGGTCATGATCAGCACGCGTTAATCACGTGATTCATTATTGTTGTGTTAAGTTGACCGACATAATTATTGATTTTCCCTGGACATAAACAATGACTCATTGTTGACGTACATATGTACTTTAATAGCGTGGGCTACTGAATTAAGGAATTATAATACAATGGTTATAAATCCAAATGAAAACTATTTTATAATTTAAAAATGATACATAATTCCGTAACACTAGTTCTAGGGATTCTTTTCATCCAATAGTTGCACATAGTTATTACAATCGTATATTCCATCGGTCAATCTTGATGCTAAGGTAAAATACTACTCATTCGGACTGACCGTAGTGCATGTCTCTGTCGCGCCAAGGCAAAATACTAACTTTCTAGAGCTGCAATGGTACACGTTTATGCTGTAATCTCGTTCCGAAACTGGCTAAAATAAATTGCAATGAGAGCCACACCGCATTGCATGGACGGTATATGTACTGCTCCTGATCATTTCAGTAAAAATCGCACAATGAAGCAATCAATATGTTCCCATGTAGCTGTCGTTTAGCAACAACGGCCAATATATTTACAATATGTCCCGTCAGTTATCTGAAACATTGGTACCTGTTACTTGTTGTGATCAGTCGTGGGCTTTGATAATTCTGCTTTTTTTTTAAACGTGCTATCCTCATTAGTTGTACGTTTCCGGTTTGAACAAAACTATGCTCAGTTAGATTGGTTAATATGGAGCGAGAACATTAATGTTTAAATAAAAATTGTTGCCATCAATATTAAATACATTATGGGAAAAAACAATATAAAGTGTGGACAATTATTTACTTTTTATCTATTAAGAAGCTTGTGTGTTAATATTTTCAGCTTTTCTTTGTAAATTTGACATTCAGAAACTTATAGTTTCTCTGTTATTATTTGTGTCAAATTATACGCTCGGACTTTTATTGATGAATAATGCAAAGGTTTGACATAATAGTGATACAATATCATTCAATTCGCATTTCATTTAACTTACACAATTGTTCATGATTTTTAATTGAGGGAGAATTTTCGACCGAGGTGAGAACTATTTAGTCAACATTCATTACTTATTTTTAAAGTATTATTTTTAAGACTACCTGTTTAAATTACTGACGGTAAAAAAAACTGGGTTTTCAATAACTTTTGTCTCTTGCCACTCTATTTTTACGCCCATTGTTAATACTGGCTAGTTCGATGATGTCCATTAACACTTTGCCAAGTTTCGTGTTCTAATCACATGCTCAAGAGTAGAACTTTTAATCAATTTTTTTCAAATTTAATTAATGACTTTTAAAAACGTTTGGATAAGGAAATGTTCTCTTTTAGATTTACTCGTTATACATTGGATAAGGAAATGTTCTCTTTAATTTACTCGTTATACATTGGATAAGGAAATGGGTTTTTTAGATTTACTCGTTATACATTGGATAAGGAAATGTTCTCTCTTAAATTTACTCGTTATACATTGGATAAGGAAATGTTTTTTTTAGATTTATTCGTTATACATTAGGACAGTTTAACTCTGTAGGATTTCTCACTTAACTGAGTCCATTTCAAACTCCTGAACGTAGGCCAAGAGACAGATATTGAGAGAATGTGGCATAAGTAATTTCTTGTTTTGCGTATATTAATTTGTTATTTTTCACTCCATCACACCAAAAGAATAGGTGTCATAAGCATGGCTTATGCCCCTGACCAACCGAAGCTATTACAAATATAGAATAATATAATTTTTCAATTTCATGTCCAGTGATCTTGTCCTTTGATTTACAGATCGCAGACTCAATAGGAATCTACCATTCCCCAAGTTTAGTGCCAATATGAATTTTATTTTTAAAAAAGTGGGTGCTGGAAAAGTGAAAAAGAGGACTTGTCATGTGAAACACAAAATGACAATGTTTGCTCTAGTGACCTTGACCTTTCACCTATGTGACCCGTAATCAATAGGGAGGTGTTCTGCGCATATGTAGACTACCTATGAAGTTTGATGAAAATTTGATCCAGGAAACTCAACATATCGAACAGAAAACAAATAAAGTGCAGTGTCGGGTCCAACGACCTTGACATTTCAACTTTCAGCCTCAGAATCAATAGGGTGCTGCCCCTGCCCAAGTGTAGGCTAATTAATAAATTTGATGCAAATTAAGCCAAGGAAACTTGACTTATCATGCAAAAGCTCCAGTGACCTTGATCTTAGAGCTAGCAGCCCCAAAAGTCAGACCATGGCAAACTTAAGCTATGGTTCGGAAACCTCCTTGTCTTCTGATGGAGGGGCGGACTTACGGATACACATCGCTATTACTGTAACCCTGCACCTTAAGTCGGGGAAATACAAATGATTGTCAAAGATACAATGACTATTTAAGTTATTTTTTTTATCTAAATTGGTCTGCATATCTAAGAGGAGCCATTTTATATGAGAAAAATTCCTTAAACGTACACCTACTTACCATGCTGTTTTATTTTAAAATTTCAGTTATCCATGAAAGTAATTCCTATTTCTGAGAGTTGTGATACAACCACCAATAGTATCAAATTCGTCAAACCTTATTTACGTCACAGAGTGTCATACGGAGCCGTTCAAGTATTAAATAAAACGCTGGTGATTGCACCGTTCTATCTGGCGTTAGATGACAGGTAAACAAATACTTTATGACACTCCTATATATGAAAAAGCAACATAAACACAGACCAAGATATGTACAGAATATTCAAATATACAAGATATTGTCCAATTCTATGCAAGATATTGCCCAAAATATTTCAAATCCTAATCCCCAATTCCATTACATCTTATGCAATACTCAGGTTTTAAAAGAGTTTGATCGATACATGAAAGAATTGCAGAACTTCGTAACCATATATGTGCGAAAATGTCAAAGCCTTCCGATTCGTGTTTTCTTTTCCAGATGTGTGAAAGTTTACATTTCATGGTCGCATACAAGTACTATGCTGTGTGTGAAAATTACACCTAAAGTTTCATGCGGCAATAGGTCTTTAAGATAGTCAGAAAGATTTTGTTGTGGCTTTGGAGACCAAATTTGTACGATACACAGGGAACCTCTGTGGCTGTATACGAAACATCTTAAAGTACTTCCTTCTTTGTATTATAGAAATAATTTAACTTCTAACGTTGCTATATAGATGACTGCCAATGGATTTCACGGCTAACGTTCCTGCAATGACTAGAATGACTAAGATAATTATTATCGTCTTAATGTTTCTATATTAAAATTTGAAACGTCGCCCCAGATCTTATACCAGGCTGGAGACAATCATTTCGGTGCATGAGCACGTGTTAAAGATGTGTCAGTTTTCGAGATTTTCTTCAGCATTCCATTTTCGCTCTCTTCACTTTGACTGTTCAATATTAATAATGTGTACTTGGCATTTTCTTTTCGAGTGAAACAGAATTTATGGCTAGCGTTCCTGCGATGACTACAATGGCCCGTAAGCCCGATAAATATGATCGTTTGAATGTCACCATATTCGAGTTTGAGCTGTTTCCGCAGATCCCAGACCAGATCGGAGACAATCAGTTCTGCGCATGGGCAAACGATAGACATGGGTAAGTCATTTGGATCTTCTTTTGCCGCTTCAGCTAAATGTTTTGTTTTATATCATAGAAGCTCCTTAGTCTTGAATAAAAGACTTTTCACGCTTGCAAATAATAATGTCACAGCGCTACGACACTTATATGAATAAAATTGAATAAATAAAAATATAATATATCATGACCAAAAATATTTCAATTAGCTAAAATATTTTGCATCAATATCATCAAATTTTCACTTAGTTCAAAATATTTTCGCAACAACGGCATGAAAACAACAGATCAGTTTCATTCACAATCAGTAATCGGTACATGCAAATATCCCTGAAGGAACATTGCATAAAGAAGTTTGAAAAATAATAACTTAATGAAATCACCTTGAAATTATTCAAGACATAAAATGAGTCAGAAATTTACTTTTCTTTCAGTATCACGAGCGGTGGGCGTTGCGTTGTTGTGAACATCGATGGTAGGTTATTTGTTGTATACAAACATGAATCTTTTTATCATAATATATCTAATCAATCTAATCAGACACAAGATGTATAGTGAAGTTATATTTCTAAATAAGGTTGGAAAACCTCTAAGGACATAAGTAGTAAATACATAACGCTAAAGGCATAGTATAATATTTTTACATCATGTCCAACGTGCACACTCACTCGGGATACAAGAAGATGAATATTTAAAAAAATCCTAAATTTCTACCGCAGCCAGACCCTAGTATATATTTTCAAAACATATCTTAATTTGGAATGATACATCAAGTCATACGCTGAATCATTCAGATTCATCGAACACAATGTCACCATTAGTGACGTGTCACATTCCAGCTCTATTCCTTAAAAAATGTCATTACATCAGCCTAATACGGAATCCTATTGATGGTAAACTTGCAAGACATTTTCAGGAATATGGAGAACTTTACCTTCAAATGTGCAAGTACAACAAAAGCTAAGTTATTTATCATTTATACGTCAATAATATATGATCGTATTTGTTGAGAATTGTAGAAAATTCGAGCATGAAATATCTGGATTGATGTTTGTCTCTTTGCATTACCCTTTTATATATAGTTAAATAAGACATATTTTTTATAACTGTCGTTTTGTTAACATTGTTGACAAAAGGCAAGCAATAGTTCCAATCCATGAATACATGGACAGTAGTATAAAATTCATAAAGATTTATACGTCATACGTTTAAAGGTCATTTTTCTTGTCCAGCACACAGTACTGAGAACAGTTGCACTGTATATGGCTTGATTTAGGTCTTGTTTTTGTTGAACAAACAAACAAAAAAATACATATGCCCTAGAAACACAAACATTACTGAGAAAGTTACCCTATATACGTCGTAAATTGAAGGTATATTGTCTCGTTGAATAAGAAAAATCCACTGTATGGACTAGACGACACATAGGATTAAAGCATCTACAGTAACTGTAAAAGATTAAAGGTCATTTGTCCTCCCTTTGCTATAGTGCATGTGTCACTAACAAGCATTTAAATAGTTCTTTAACTTGCAAAACCTGGAGAAAAAGGGATTACATAGATGAATTTGGATATTGCTTAGATGTATTCATAGAAGATGTAAGACCAAGGATAGAGGCTAAAAATCAAATAATGTTTACCAACATGTTCGATAGCTACATCATTTACGGGGATGGGCCAATAGTTCAAAGCAACAAAAGCAAGACAGAATCTAACCACAAAACAAATAGCTAAATGTTTCAGAAAACAATTTTCAAATTAATTAACGAAACAATTAAAAGTGAGAAAGATTTCTGGAAGATGACATACAACAGGTCTTAAATCTATGGGGCAGATAAAGAAATAAATGGATTGTTATAGTAATCAAGGTTGACTTTGTGGAATATTTACTGTATGTTTTAATAGTTTTAATGAATAAGGTAAAGTTTTTCTAGATTTATCTTGTTGTTGGGGGTGGGGGGTGGAGGCGTTTGTTGTTGTTTGTTTTTGTACCAGGAACTATACATACATTACATGAGTGCATATATACATAAGCATTTATATTTTCTTCTTACGTTCTTTCCACAGAAAGCAAATATAAATAATATTTATATATTTTTCATTCTATCCGACCAAGAAATTAAAATGAACGATTATATATGTGATATCCCATTACAAAAGCAAGTGAGAAAAAATTACAAGTCCAATTATCACGTTTCGCGACAAGATTTAAAAAGGATGAAAAAACAAAATTTGTAATTGAATCATAGCAAACGACTCGGATATTAATTTAACTGTCAATGAGTACAGCAATCAAAATGAGTTTGAGTTTTTTAATGACATTCAACCATATATGAAGAAGATCATCATTTGAAAAATTCTGTGATAGTGAAAGCTCAATTAGATTCAATAAATATAAATATATGAAATAGAGATGGAATGAATATAATGAATATAAATATATGAAATAGAGATGGAATGAATATAAATATATGAAAAGAGATGGAATGAATATAAATATATGAAATAGAGATGGAATGAATACAAATATATGAAATAGTGATGGAATGAATATAAATGAATATAAATATATGACACAGAGATGGAACGAATATAAATATATGAAACAGATATGGAATGAATATAAATATAAATATATTAAACAGAGATGGAATGAATATAAATATATTAAACAGAGTTGGAATGAATATACATATATTAAATAGAGATGGAATTAATAATCTGATTGAACGTTTATTCAACATTTTACATACAAATTGTGGAGAGGAAATAAACAAACGTACAAGATGGATGTTTGATAGGATTGAATATTTGATATTGCTCATAGACAGGCATCAGCCGTTTAGAGGAAGGTCATACATATATTTGCCTGAATGGGTTAAGAATACAAAAAGCTTGCATTAGCGTTAAAAATACGGACAATGATGTGTTTTATTTTATTTATTTTTGTTTTCGATTTTATTTTTTTTAATTTTATTTTTGTTAGGGGGGGGGGGGCGGGGAGGGGATGATTTGCAATGAATTTGAAATACTCTAGTAAAGATCATCACAGACCAAGAAGCTATAATTTGAATAAATTAGAGTCGTTGGTTTCAACAATGTCCAGTAAAAATAGAATACATTAATACATTGGAAAATAATGTGATTTACTTGTAAATGTCTATGAAATAGTTGAACCACATTGCATAAAACGGCTAGAATAACTTGGATAGAGAGAGAGAAAGACATGTCTATCATATTTCGATAGGCTTGTCCTAATTATTATACAATGGAAGGTACCATTACATTGGAATAAAAGATTATCCAAGCTTGGTGTCATCACAGATAAGAAAACAAAGAAAAGAGAACATAATTTTTTAAGTACCTAAACTTCAACACTATAGCAGAAATATTATAAGAAGACAAAAGACTGTACTAAAATATAGATAGTTTGACAGATAGCAAGCCTGAAAAATGGCTCAGTTGCAACATTCAAAACTGTCAATACCAATTAAAAGTTCAATATGTTATGTTGTTGGGATTTTTAAAATATCATCGTGCCAGAGGTGTGGTGCACAAACGGCCGAGCGTCGTCGCCAGAGATATGCCTAAGGTTTGCGGACACGTCATGTTTGGTGGTGTTCTGGAGGGACAATATTGAAGGTTAACAGAGAGTGTAGGTACAGTCTGACTTATCATGGCAATTAAAACAGCCAAACACATTCCATAAAGGTTTTGTTTTTATATTAACCATTCCACAAGAGATATAAACAAATTCTTTTCAAGGGAAACAGATTGCAAGAAAGTATTTTTTGAGGCGTTTAGTAAGATTCTAAAAGTAGTATATAAAGAATTAAGACCCAAAAATGCAATACCTATGGTGTTCAGAGACGCAGAATGAATAAGGTTTTAATTGAACAAAAACATAAATTAGATCTTTGAGAGAGATAAAAGTTAAAAACAAAGTAAGACACCATGATACAAAAAAATCAAGTATAGAGTTCCAGAACATAACAAATATAATTTGAATTTTAAATATCCAAAATACACACCAGTGTACATTCGTAACTTGTCCTGTTATGACAGTCATCTGTACATTAAAACACTGGTCAAAAATTATCCAGATGAAGAGATAAAAACCATATCGAACAAGGACAAAAAATATATTTCATTTAGCAAGGATTTCATAGTGAATCGGTTCATGAAAGAAGAAAATAAAGAACAGTTAAAAGGAAAGTCAGGTTTGTAGATAGTTTAGATTCGTGGAACATCATATAGAATATCTTCTAAACACATTTAAGTGATACAAAGTGTACCGAAACACAGAAACTTGTTTAGAAACATGAAATCTAAAGAGTTGAGTAATGACATTTCTCCATATAAATATATTGACAGCTTTGAAAGGTTTAGCGAAAGATCTATGCCATCAATAGATCAGCTTTACTTATCACTTAACAATTCATGCATACCAGATGATGGTTATCAAGACGTAATTCATGTCATAGAACATTTTAATCTTCAAATACTTGCAGACCTTCATGTTTAATATGTGATACATTGATCCAATGTGACATTAGCTAGGAAGCTGGGAATGTCTGTATTAAAAATTACAAACTAGACCCCACTCACTATTATAGTGCACCATGTCTAGCTCATGATGCAAATATCTCGCGTGTAGAACTTACATTTGTAACAGATTATGACATATTCCTGATGATTGATGGTGTAGAACTTAAGTTTGTAACAGACTATGATATATTCCTGATAACTGAGGGTGTCGGACTTAAATTTGTAACAGACTATGACATGTTCCTGATGACTGAGGGTGGGATAAGACGTGGATTTAGCATGATAACACATAAATACGCCAAACCAAATTATGAATTCTATTCGGATAAAGGCGGTAAGATGAAAAATTATGATGTGTATGAAAGGGCAAGGTCAAGGATTATGCATTCTGTAATTAGAATTTAACCTCCTCTATGTTTGGGAAATGAGACAATACATGCCGGCAAAATAAAATGGATGGGCGAGTGATGAACACATTACATGGGTAGAAAACAAATCGGTTTAAAATACCATTTGAGAAGTGGATTTGGAATTCCATTACAACTGCGAAACTATTAGACTACCCTTTAGCTCCAGAGAAATTACTTCGAGATGAATATGATTTATCAGTATTCAGAAGAATTTGATACGTGATGGCAAGAGTACAAAACTAACAGTACCAAAAATATTTTCTACATCGAAAAGCAAAGAGAAATGCGTTATTTACTACAGAAAATTAAAGCTTTACATGCGTTATTTACTACAGAAAATTAAAGCTTTACA
This sequence comes from Margaritifera margaritifera, assembly GCA_029931535.1. Classification (NCBI taxonomy): domain Eukaryota; kingdom Metazoa; phylum Mollusca; class Bivalvia; order Unionida; family Margaritiferidae; genus Margaritifera; species Margaritifera margaritifera. The sequence goes on along the minus strand of JAQPZY010001632.1, from coordinate 2,121,549 downwards.
TGGGTTATTTACTACAGAAAATTAAAGCTTTACATGCGTTATTTACTACAGAAAATTAAAGCTTTACATGCGTTATTTACTACAGAAACTTAAAGATTTACATGCGTTATTTACTACAGAAACTTAAAGCTTTACATGCGTTATTTTCTACAGAAAATTAAAGCTTTACATGCGTTATTTTCTACAGAAAATTAAAACTTCACGTGCATTATTTACTACAGAAAATTAAAGCTTTACATGCGTTATTTACTACAGAAAATTAAAGCTTTACATGCGTTATTTTCTACAGAAAATTAAAGCTTCACGTGCGTTATTTTCTACAGAAAATTAAAGCTTCACGTGCATTATTTACTACAGAAAATTAAAGATTTACATGCGTTATTTACTACAGAAACTTAAAGCTTTACATGCGTTATTTTCTACAGAAAATTAAAGCTTTACATGCGTTATTTTCTACAGAAAATTAAAGCTTTACATGCGTTATTTTCTACAGAAAATTAAAGCTTTACATGCGTTATTTTCTACAGAAAATTAAAGCTTCACGTGCATTATTTACTACAGAAAATGTAATCTTTACATGCGTTATTTACTGCAGAAAATTAAAGCTTTACACGCACTTTAGTTTTCAGCTGAAAAAGATATACAGACTTGTCTTGTCAAATCGAGAAATATGGTTAAAATCATGCATACGGTCTTTATTTTGATCAACAAACATGGTTAAAATCATACATACATAGTCTTTGTTTTGAGAAAGACTTCTTTAAATGTATGAACAATGCTTTATTCGGTAAACGAATGAAAAATCTCAGGAAAAAACAAATAGTTAAAATATGTACATATGAAAAAAATTCGAATATCTGAAAGATCTATCTTTTGCACAGAGACCAATCATTGCTAGTGACTTAGTGTTTGTTAGTTTCAAAAACAAAAGAAGAGAAATCAAATTAAGAAAACCAATTTACTGTGGATTTACCGTCTTAGACTTTTTCAGTTAGTTAATGTACGAGTTCTACAACAAGTTGAAAAACAAAGATACAAAGATAGTAATAGAATGAAACAAGTCATGACTCATGCTGATTCATTACGTCCTCATATTGATACAGACAACTTCTACAATGACATTAGTGATAACATCAAAATTTAATCACTGAAGTGACTATCCAAAGGACAACAAATGAATAAGAATGTTCCTAGACTAGTCAGGGATGAGTTAAATGATGCTCAAATTAGGGAGCTTTGTTGTGTAAATAAAAACGTTTTATTTCTTGCAGGACTTATATTATCGGAAAGAAACTTTGTAAAGGAATATAAATGTGTGATCAAAATGAATTTAAACTGTGAAATTCGTAAACTTTGTTTATGTAATCACAAGAAACTTTACATGGAAATTAATTCACTCAGATGTTATGAACATAAAATATACAGTATCAAAATGAATATATATGACCACAAGGGTTTTCTAGTTGAGTTGACAATGTAGATACATTTTCTAAATGATATGTCAATGCATCTTAGGTCCTGTCCTTGCAGAGAGAAAAACCAAACGGATATTTAAGTCTTATAAAAAGTTTGTTTCATTAGTTTTGTTTTGTCTGATCTATAATATCTTTGTTTATTCGCCTGGAATAGCATATTTCTCCTGTCTCTCATCAAATATTGTTTCCATTGCCTTTTATTTTTTCTGTGAGACTACTAGAAAACGTGCATTCTCTCTGCAATCGATGATTACAGAGTTACACTTTTGCACGATCATCTATTCTGATATTTTAAAATGTCTACTACTAAAAGCTAGTCTGATTTCTTTGCCAGAATTAGTCACTTCACAAATTATTATGTTACGGTGCTCTTTCAAATACATTGAGTTACAGATATTTATTCTTTGTGAAAAAGGTTGCAAAGCAAACATGCCTAAAACATACTTGGTTTAACAGATTTTGTAGAAATGTTTACCTGGGACAAAATAAATAGACACTTTGTGAGCATCTACATTTTTTTTTCTATTGATTTGCTGGTGGATACCTTGTCGAACATTACTTAATCTATGACCAGTACCATGCAATATGTTATCCTGTACACTTCTTTCTCAAATCAAGTCAGTCAGTATAATCATTGTTGGCACTTACGTTACTACTTTCTGTGTGCTTTTGTTATTTGGCAGACGTGCTCGAGTCTTTGAGATTTCTCGATTGAACATACGGTTTCTTCTTGCAACTGCTACACAGCTAGCTATTGCTCCTCCAATCAGCCTTAATGTTGCAGCCATTTTTTTGCATTTAAGAGTAACACATTTTTATACCGCTGCCGGTTTTTAATTTACATCCTGATAGATGAGTTTCTTTATTGAGCTTCAATCCAGTTATTAAAACACTGTTCTCTTCTAGAAGGAATATATGTGATTCTTTTACATTGTAAAAGAAACATGGTCTCCCTTGAATTCATTTTGTACAGTCTAATGAGTAAGCAACACATTGGTTGTTTACCTCTAATCCAATACAGCAATCAACAGAAAAGCTAAAGAATATTATAGTTCCGCATACAAGTTGACACAATTTGTGTATAAGCCTGACATTTTTAATAATTTTGCTTACATGTTGGTATATTAATTTACGGTTAAATTCATAACTGTGAACTAATGTCTTAAGTGTAGTTTCATGCTTAAAAACCAACAACAACCCTTTCGTATATTTTCGTTCATAAGTAGTTGTCTCTCTAGCAACTGAAACAACATATACAAAACAATATCAAAACAAAATTCACAGTAAAATTAATACCATCTCGATATTCCTTAATCGGGTTGAGTTTGAAAAATCGTAAAGGAATATAAAACCAGGCATAATTTTAGTTTTGTCTTTTTTTTTTTTTTTTTTTTTTTTTGTCGACTTCGTTTTTAATTCATTCATTAAAACACCTAATGTAAGACTCTATATGACTATTTCCGTGTTCATTTCCGTTTTTAATATCTGATTCTATATTTCCTTTCAGTGTGGTTGTCAACTGTATCAATGATTTCACTTATCTATCAAAGGTTTAAATGCGGCTGTTTATATTGTCAACTTTTGTTTCAAATTATTAAAACTCTTTTCTAATTCCTTTCATCTTTTGTGTATTTCGTCAATACTACTTTGTACCACAAAGATATTAGTAATTATTTCCCCAGCAACGTATTATATTTGAATCTGTTTTTGATTGTTTAACATCAGTGTGCAATTTTACCAAATTTCAGCCGAAAGTAAAAAAAAAACATTATTTTTCATCTTAACATTAAAATCTAAAATATACACATTGTAAATTGTTTTCGTAGTTTTCATTATATTTTCATTAACATTTATTTTCTTTTTAACGTCCTATATCATCTTGGTTATCTCTGTTAAAGTTTCTCATTTTGCAAATCTGACAGAGTATAAGTGATAGCTGTTTGCTATCTTGTTGTTCAGGACAGTGTTTTCTGTGCAACAACGTTTAATTAGCTTTTAATTTATTGATCATTTTGGTGTATTTCATTATTTAAGTCTTTTTGTAACTGTTCCATTTGAAATTGTAAATTGCCATAGTCTTCTAGCGAGTTCTATTTTATTTTCTCGACGTCAGTCACCAAAAATATCTATTTCACTGTTTATCCTCTGCTAAACGGTTTATTGCTGGATGTTACTGATCTTTCTTGTACTTTTTGTGATGTTTGAATAGCATTAGACAATGTGTTGAATCGTTGCTTAAATAAGTCTTTAGCATCTAACATCTTTCTTCTCTGTTCTCATCGATATGCTTTTGTAGAGCTGAGACTTTATTATCTCTTCCACTGTTACTCTGTACAATACCTGTTAATTTATTGTTAACTTGTTTTCTACACGATTTTATATCTTTCAAATTGGTATCCTAGACACGTCTTACGTATCTGAATATCAACACGTCGTTTTGCAAACCCTCTAGTAGTTGTATCAGTTAATTTAATAGAATCACGTAAAAGAATATATCTTTTCTTCATCATATTTTATATTGATATTCATTCTATATATGGACCCCTCTGTAATTGCTTGTAATGACCATAAACATGGTATGAAACGAAGTCTCAAAAACGAATAATAGCCATTAGAGTAATATTGGTTCTATAGATCTGATGGAGGAAAATGTATACAATTTTTGGTTTCAAAACCCACAACCTGTTTCCGATTCAGTACATGTCTGTATAGATCTCTGGGTAATGAATCCTACAGCTATGAGTTGGTTAAGTAATTGTTACTCAGAGTAATTAGAACTTTTAAGCTGTGTTTCAAACATTCAACATCACCACTTTCTTCATTGTCAAAATGTTTCCAGCCTTTACATTTTTCATGCGCATTTCAGGGTTGTACAAAATACGATCAGATTTAAAACTGTTAGATATACGACAAAGAAATATATTCTTTGAACTGGAATGACTAATTTACCGTTTCTGTTAATAATTGAATTAGTAAAAGAGATTGTTTTCTCATGGAGAGCGTCCATTGTAAAATAACTGTAGATTTGTATTGGAAACAGTCAAGTGTTGTGCACAACCTCGGTTGCATGCTGTTTTCTTTCCAATGCTTCTTGTGTCTCTTTCTTCTTCAATCTCTTCCCCTCCTTATAATTTTGTTTCATCAATTTATAATTTTGTTTCTTCAATTTCTACATGTCCAAATTTAGTTTGGCTTCGCTGTCTTGGGCTTTCAAATTGCGTTTTGTATGTCTTTGTATCTTTTGTACTCGTTAATGAGTAAAATAAACTCCTGATGACTATTTTATTGTCACTTGTAGAGCTGTTTATCATGTCGTCAATGCCGATCAGCTTCCTGACTGCAGCTGTTACTATTTTATCGTGTGTTAAAACTTTATTGTAGATAAAATTTTCCTTGAAAGCTTTTTCAACAAATCCTATAAATGTTGTACTAAGCCCGCTCAAATCTAAAGTAACAACTACATCTGTAGCTAATCCTACAATACTTAATAAGCCTCTATTACACCAATACCTCCTGAAAATGTTTAATTCCATATTTTATCCAGTTTAAAACTTTATATGCTACCTTGTATTTATTCCGGACATCTTTGTAGTGCTCTGTCTCTTTAATCAAATTATTGTTAATCTTGTTAATTTTGTGCAATTTAAAACTGATGCCATTTTCAGTTGGTTGTGTTGGATATAAAGGAGCTGCACTTGATATTTTGTCTTCCATTGTATAAATGAAAGATACAGGTTAGATTGTGCTGGAAATGTACCAAAGATACTAATGCTGGGCACAAGCACACATGCGGGGCAGGATTTGTTATTTCTGATTTTATTGATTTTGTATATGTTGTGCTTTGCACAGACTTGGCCGTTTTAGATTGTAGTGTTGCATTCGGCATGAATTATGATTTAAAGATTTTCTTTGGCATGCTTTTCTAAACAGAAATGTAGTCCGTTGGACTTTGCGGTAAATGTTTGCTTTTGCAAAACATTTATTTGGTAACTATTTTATATGGTAGTAGCCCGTGAGCTATTAGGTAGTGATTTGTGAACTGTCTAAAAGAAATTGTTATCAGCTTTCCAACTTTTTAAATATCCATGTATGACGATGGACCAATTGTAAACCTCAAAAGCTTTTTCGATAACATACTGTAGCATTGTAAATTGTGTTGATAATATTTTTGTTTCAGTTGACATTTTGTTTTCTGATAAAAGCTATGGTTTTTATTAGACAAAAAAGATTTAGCAGTATACTTGTGATTTTATGTCTGCCTCAATATTCTCCTGTAAAAGTCAATGTGCTATTAGGAAGTCGATTGTGAACTAAGTGAACATGGAATAATTAGTTTTACAATATGTACTGTATCCATGTTTAATCGTTGACAAATTGACATCTCAAACAACTTCTTCAAAAGCATGGTATTTGCAACTGTGAGAGCAGATTTGAGTGCTGCATAGTAAACAAAGTTAATAATATTTCTTGTTTCACTTGACATTTGTCTGTAGGTAAAGCTATGATATTTATCTAACGATAAAAATGTTGCCTTGTGTCGCTGAACACTACGTGTTAGCATGCCTTTAGCGCACCTCCGGAGTTGTTCCTTTGGAACACATCACCTCCGGTGACGAACTTACACACTATTTATTACCAGAGAAAAAGTTAAGCGCATCTGTAATTGGGTTGGACAAAGCATTGTCGTGTTGTTCCTCATACAGGCTTCGTTGCTGTAGTTGATTATCTGGGTCCCTAGCATTATTTATGTACAGGTTTGAGCTAGCAATTTCACTAGCTTTAAAAATAAAAACAACTTTACTTTTTGACCAAATAAGTTAAATGCCCAATACAGCTATATCACCACCTATCAATATTATATTTTCTTTGAGTTGTGCGAATTTGTATCATTTCGAAGGCAGACTAGCAGCATCTCGTGATGCTTTGGAGTCTTTATGTTCTTTCCTTGTTCATCATTTGATAAATCTGATCCTGAACAACGAATGATATGTTTTCATTAGCCAAAAGCTAGGTATATGATAACCTAGAGATAATAATTCAAGACATTACAAAATGCGTGCAATAAAGAGATACAAAAACACAAGAATAAAAATTGAATTATTTAAAATAGCTGTCTACTCAATATATCCTGTGTTGTAAACAGCTACTTCTGTAATGACAATTACTTTAACAACCATACTCTGTTTCACCGATTTTAAAGTTAGGTGTTCCAAATGTATAAAATGTCAAATAACTAAATAGGTTCATGTATACTCTTGATCTGTTTTATTATTTGCTTGCTTCATCGAGAGTTATGTCTATTGAGCTGTGATGAGTGTTTTTGTAACAATCAAAGAGCATTTCTAAAACGTCAACCCGTTTACTGGTTTAATTTTGAGTGAAATAATTCACCGTTCTCGTTTTTGGGGTTCTATTACATTTTCAGCTGGGTGAGTTGAAAACATTTCAATGTTTTCCTTTACAGCAAATCCTTAACTTTCTTAAAATTCTCTTCCTTCGCCAAACTCTATCTTTTCAGGTTTTCGCTCATAGATATCTCTCAAAGCACCGTTTATGTCATTTCTTGTGTTGTTTTCACTTTAGAGCCGAAGCAAATTTTGAGGAAATATATAAAGCTTCCAGTCGTTGTATTTTTCATATTCTTGTATGTCAACAGTGTTTGGCTACCATTGGTCATCCACGTAACTAGCATATACCCTTCTGAAATGAAATCACTTTATCGCTAACTTGTGCGATGTGTAGCTTGACTTTTCAGTTGGTCATTCTTTTAATTTAGTATATGTGATTTTATTTCTGTCCCATTTAATTTGTTCCTACAGTTAATGTATATGTGTGAAAGCAACTGCACTTTCAGTATTGTAGTAAGATGTCTTGAATACTGTTCTTTGTCATTCATTTTCAATGCTTTTACAGAATCCAGAGGAAGACTTGCTGCTTGATAAGTTGTTTTTAGGTGTTATCGACAAGCCAGCACAACGACCGCCAGAAATATGTATTTTTTTCAGTACTTTGCAACGTTTATTCAATTATTTCAAACATACGAATGGTTTCAGATTTATGCAAATTTGTTTCCTTCCTATGACTGAATGTAAAACAGCTACGTCATGCACTGAGTCATCATGTTTTGTTCTAAATTGAATTTTGTTTTCCTTAAATTTTATATCTGTCTTCTCGCAAATCACTGTAGAATGATCTTGTAAAGTTTGCAAGATCTTCAAAATGTGCTGTAAATTTAGCCGTATGCAAATTGGTATATTTTTCCACATGAGATACACAATTTATTTTTCCATCTTGCTTTCAAACATGTTGCTGCTTATCTTGATGCCATTATCATTGACAGTAATATGTAAGTCAGGATCTTTTCTAAAACACTGGAGTATATATTTTTATGTTTAATTCAGCAAATTAACACTTTTTTTCTCTTTAATAATTATCTTTCAACATAACGAGCTTTAACAACACATCTTCCCCGTCCAAACTTGTACAGTATACGTGTAATTTTACACAGGTATTGTCTTCAATAACGACATTGTTGTTTCATTTTAAACTCGTGAAATATGTCTATCACTCTCCACAGACTTTTGAGTTCAATACAATGTAGCTCTGTTCCAATATTTAAGGCATGGAAAAAAATCAAATTGGTGTGGTCGCTGGGCCGTTGTCGAATCCCTACACGAGTGGAATGGTGTAAACATATTTTGACTGTTCCATGAACGGCATATATTTACTACTGTAATTTTAGGATCAAGTAATTAAGGAAAACATGAGAGAGAGAGAGAGAGAGAGAGAGAGAGAGAGAGAGAGAGAGAGAGAGAGAGAGAGAGAGGAAACAATAAATATGTTGATACTGAGATTTATATTTACCTGTATATTGGCGCTTTCATCAAAATAGTGAGTCGTATTTTAAGATGAAGAAAAAATATTAAGTGTAGAAACTTTCTACCATGTAGAAAACTTATATAAGATTTAGAGCTTAAACAAATATATCTCAATAAATGTGCATTTATCACTGCAATAATACTGCCATGAAAATATTTTTTGCAGACGAAGATTTGTGTGTGGGAAACGTCAACTGCCCAAACGGTACATGTATAAATCTGTATCGCAGAGAAAAGTGTCAGTGTTCTTATGGATTTAAACCTCCATACTGTTCTCAAGGTAACCAAATCACTAACCAGTATATTTAAAGTTCGACGAGTCTTGTCAAATTTAGTATATATATATATATATATATATATATATATATATATATATATATATATATATATATATATATATATATATATATATAAACTGTATTAATAAGACTTCCGCTATGAACGATGCAATGTTTATAAATCTGACACAACAATTTTGCTAGATTTATCTTTCGAAGAGTGTCTATTTATGAAAATATCCTTTGAAATAGTAAATAATAAAAAGAGGAGTCGATAGAACTTCTTGAAGTTCACTGCAAGTCAGGATATTATTCTGATTAAGATATATTTATCATATGAATCATCTCAGCTAGTGTTCTTATGCTACAAGTGATAATACAGAGAATATTTTTTCTCATAAACTGTTTCTTTAGTTGCATCACTCTAATAATATACCATAATTTTTTTTTTCGTAGCTGTAACCTGTAAAGATTTCCCCTGTGAAAATAATTCTTCTTGTGAAAGTACAGAAAGTACTTTTTTTTGCAAGTGTCTACCAGGTACATATATATATATATATATATATATATATATATATATATATATATATATATATATATATATATATATATATATATACGGAGAGAGAGAGGGAGAGACTTACATTTTTGTCACATCAATAATTAGCAATACAATTATTTACCTATAATATTTGCTAGTGGAAATTAAGTAATTTAAGTGGTGGAAACAGCTATTAAAATTAGCAAATAAATCTGGTAGGTTTGAGTGGTGTTTATATTATATGATTCTTGACAGTTTGGTAAGAATTCGACAATCAGCATTCATGTTATTTGTCTTTGAACGGTATGATCAGGAAAGTGAGGTTCATTGTAACTATTGATGAATTTATCCAATGTATACGCGAGGTGTCAGATATCATCATAACTGTTTGCACAAGGACTGAAATCCCCATACTCATCAATTTTATTAATAATTAATTTGACGCGTCTCAGAGTAATATCATGATATTTCAGGTTACACAGGGCACAATTGTGAATACGAAATCCTGGTGTATGAAAAAGTAAAATGTGAAAAAGGTAAGTATATTATTACTTCCAACTTTTTTTAAATAGAATTTTGTGAAATATCTATCATTTTTAAGCTTTTGATCTTTGCTTCGTGGAGAATAAACTTCATGTGGGGCATACTTCTGTGTCATTTTTATTATTGAGGACTTGAAACAGTAATATATATGGCCCGAATTGTACACTAGCTTAAGCGCTAATTAATGTTGGTACCGATATTTTACTATTATAACAAATCTGAATTATTAAATATGAAAGAACAAACGAGATCACTTTGCCAATGAACGTCAGCAACATTGATATATCTGCATATTGTGACTGTGATCCATATTCCTTTATTGAATGTTGAAGGCATTAAATTTCCCTGTGGCGGCAGTCTGTGAAACCATCCTCGAAACATTCATTTTTTGTTTCTGTCAATCTTGCAGGGTCATTTACTTGATTTTAAATTCTATAATCAGATGTTTTCGGCACTGTGTTGCATATAACACTGTCAACATATATTATCTAACGTTTAAATTTCAATGGACTTTCTGACTCTTACAATTTATTGTGATTAATGAACGAACCACTTATTTAAATTGTTCATACAATAAACTCAAAATTCAAGTTAAAACTCATAAAATTGATCGATTTAATTTAAAGATAATTGTACGAATTGTAACGCAAAGATTGTAATGTGTCCCAATTATTTACATTTAATTTACTATAAGTCGATGTAAGATTTCCAGATTTGTAAGAAGCACGTCGAAACTTTATTTCAAGCTAAGATTTTCGGGATTTTTAAAACGATGAATGCATCTGCATTGCATTAAAAGTTTACATACTGCTTGTTTCAGATAAGAGTTCAACCGCAATGAACGTTTCAATAAGAATGTTGTTGACTTCGACAATATCTGGTGCTTTAAAACAGACGTCTGCAACCTTACCGTCATTAAAACCAACGAGTAGATCGACTCCTACTTCAACTGAAATAATGTACACGTCTGGTACTACGACTAACATGGATACAACTACAACCACGTATACGCCCTCGAGGACGACGACTAAAATGTCATCCACATCCACTCCTAAACGAACATCCACAATCTCATCAAAACTCAGCCCTACACAGCCATCAGAAATATTTTCCACATCTAACCAAAAAATTACATCAACAGTGTCTTTCACATCAAGTCCTACAACGACATCCACAACTTCTTCAACATATAGCACCCTAATGACATCCATCATGTTTCCCACATCAGCTCGTATAAAGACATCCAAAATCTTTTCTACATCTTGCTCTGAAACTACGTTTGCCATCGGTGCCACATGCAGTCATGAAACGACATACATAGGCTCAGGCACATCTACGTTCTTTACAACATCCAGTCCCACAACGACATCAACAGGTTCAGTCACACCTACTTTCCTTTCAACATCCAGTCCCACAACGACATCTACAGTCTCTACCACACCTAGCACTACAACGGCATCGACAGTCTCTGCCACATCAAACTCAACGACGAGATTCAGAGTCTCTACAACATCTAACACTACAACAAAACCCGCAGACTTTACCACATCTACCATTACAACGGCATCGACAGTCTCTGCCACATCAAGCTCTACGACGACATCCAGAGTCTCTACAACATCTACCACTACAACGGCATCGAGAGTCTCTACCACATCAACCCCTATAACACCATTTAGAGTGTTTACCACAGCAAGCCTTACAACGACATCCAGAGTCTCTACCACATCAACTCCTACAACGACATCCAGAGTCTCTACAACATCTAGCACTATAATGAAACACGCGGTCTTTACCGCGTCTAGAACTACAACAACATCCAGAGTTTCCACCACATCAAGTCCTACAACAACATCCAGAGTCGCTACAACATCAGCCCCAACCACGAAGACCACAGTCATCACCACATTCAGGCCTATAACATCAACCACAATCCCTACCACATCTGCCCCTACAATGACACCCACAGTATCTTTCACATATACCCCTACAACGACATCAACTTCCTCTGACACATCTAGCCCTTCAATGACATCTAGATTTTCTTCAACATTTAACCCTATTACAACATCCACACACCTTACAACAACTATCCTCACAAGGACAAACAACGTCTCTACCACATCAAATTCTACATCAACATCGACTGTCACTACCTCATTTACCCCTACGAACAGAACCACAGATTCTACATCAAGCTCTACAACAACATTCACAGTCTCAACCACAACAAGTTCTACAACGACACCTACAATCTCTACCGCATCAAACCCAATCACGACAACCACGGTCCCCACCATATCCAATCCTACAACAACATCAACCGTCTCTGCCACATCGGGCCATACAACGACATTCTCGGTCTCTACCACCTCAACACCTGCCAGAACATTCATTGTTCTCACTACTTGTAGTTCTACAGAGATATCCACAGCCTCTACCATATCTAGACCTACAACGACATATAAGGTCTCTACCACACGTACTCCACAAATAATCGCAGTTTCGACCACAGCAAGCCCTACAACAACAATCACGGTCCCTCGCACATACAGTCTTACAACGACATCCAAAGGCTATACATCTAACCCTATGACAATATCCATTGTGTCTACGACGTCAACCAGTAAAACATCACGCCCTACAGACTCTACCACAACGAGTCCTACAACGACAACAACAGAATCTACCACATCTAGCCCTACAATGACATCCACAATCCTTAGCATATCTATCACTCCACCGAAATATACAGTTTTTAACACATTAAGTTATAAAACTACATCTATAGTCATAAGCACACCCACACCTTTAACGACATCCAAAGTCTCTACTACATCAATTCTTGCAAAAGCATCATTGGTCAATGATACATGTGCTCCTACAACGATAGCCAAGGACTCTACCAATTCTACCCCTACAATGACATCCACAGTTCCTACCACATCTTCCCTTAAAACAACAACCACAGTCCCTACCACATTATCTAATATAACGAAATTCGTTCTCCTCAGTGTGTGTAGCCCTTCAATCACATATACGGTCTTTAACAAATCAAGACCTACAAAGTCCACAGTCTCGACTACAACCAACCCTATAAAGACAAACACAATCTTTTCTACAACAGCTACACAACCTTCCACGTCCAAAACAACAACGATATCCAAATTCTCTACTACATCTAACCCTACGACGACATCCACAGTCTTCACAACATCTGCCCATACAACGACATCAACAGACCTTACCGCATCTAGTCCTATAATGACATCCACTGTCTTTACCATATATAACTCTACAAAATCATCTACAATCTCTACAACACCAACCTCTACTGCGACAACCACAGTCTCTACCACACCAAGTCCAATAATAACGACCGTGCCTACCACATCTACCCCTACAGCGGCATCCACATTGTCCACCACATCAAATCCTGCTAACACATCCAAAGTTTCTTTTACATTTAGCACCGCTACACCATGTACAATCTATACCGCATCTAGTCCTGCATATATCACATATAACCCTACAGCAACATCTACAATCTCTACCGCATCTAGTCCTGCATATATCACATATAACCCAACAGCAACATCTACAATCTCTTCTGCATCTAGTCCTGCATATATCACATATAACCCTACAGCAACATCTACAATCTCTACCCCATCTAGTCCTGCATATATCATATATAACCCTACAGCAACATCTACAATCTCTACCCCATCTAGTCCTGCATATATCACATCTAACCCTACAGCAACATCTACAATCTATACCGCATCGACCATTACCTCGACAACCACAGTCTCTACCACATCAAGTCCAACAATAACAACGACAGTGCATAGCACATTTACCCCTACAGCAACATCCACAGTGTCAACCACATCTACTCCGACATCGATATCCACAATGCGTACCACATACACTCCTACAACGGCATCTGCAGTAGCAGTGTCTACCACGTCTGCCCCTATAACAGCATCCACATTGTCTACCACCTCTACCCTTTCAACGACATCCACAGTGTCTATAACATCAACTCCTACGACGACATCAAAAGTTTCTTTTACATCTAGTCCGACTACAACATCTACAATCTCTTCTGCGTCTAGTCCTGCAACGATATTCGCATTCTATTCCAGACCTAGACCTGTGACAAAATACGCAATCTTTTCCAAGTCCACCCCTACAGTAGCATCGACAAAACCTCCCACATCATTTCCATCTCGTGATATGAAACTTTGGTCACCCAATCCTAGAGTTTCTTCAAGTGTGAGACCTTTGTCTTCGACAGAAAATAAATTGGACGGAAATATGGTAAGAAAATATAGGGAAGAGGACAACCTTATATTGGTACACAAATATTATATACCGTTAAAGAGTTGTATACAATAATGAAATATGGGATCATGAGGTCGCAAAATGATGCAAGACCATATTACATTACTTGTTCCTGCAATAGAAGTACCTCAGTCTCAAGCATTACTCTATTGAATATGATTATTTTTGTGAATTTTTTATTTTGTTTTTTATTCTTTTTAATTATTATTATTTACTTTTTATTTTTAGTTATTTTATTGGGGGAGGGAGCGGGGCATGATAATTATTGTACGAAAGAAAGGATCAAAGTATGACATATAGTCAAATCAAGGTATGACATATAGTCAAATCAAAGTATTGAGAATACTAATGGATTGGAGGATATATTCATTTATATACGGTCAGATATAAGAACATAACTGAAGAATTGCAATTTGTGGTCCATTCTACCATCATCAACAAACTGTTCTAACCAATTATAATATATTTTCAACTTTCTTTTTATATATGTCACAAGAGAATTTATATAATCATTTTAAACATTCTTTGAGGAATTATTGTTTTATTATGATGATTTTCTTTTTAAAGCCTTTATATTGTTGTTATTTTTAATATATATATATATATATATATATATATATATTTATTTTGACTTAAAATGCATGCTGAATTAAGCTATATAAAAGATAAAGACCGTTTCTGTTTCAGGGAATATTTTGCTTCTGTATATTTTTCCAGGACAAGAACAAATCAGAGAGGACACTTACTGTCATAAGGACGGTCGCTGGTGTCTTTGGAGGCCTTGTGGGATCATTACTATTGGGAATATTCATCCGAATGTTGTTTTACTGGCGTTGTCAGAATAAGAAACGTGAGCAGCACGCCAGAAAACCTTCTATAGATTGGCTAAACATGGCACCTATAGAAATAAAGATTCCCCGACCAAGAGTCAGATATGACAGGGGAAATTGGAATTAATCGAGGACCCATGCATGTCATGGACAATCCTACCCCTCCACTGGATTGCGCTCTTACCAATATTACAAGCGCTGTGGAATTAGTTTGCTAGAAGGAGTATATACCCATGTATTATTGGAGAAAACCTAACATGTTTAAATATGTCACTTTAATATCTAGTTCTAATGTATGTCTTATTAAGAACTTAATAATTTGGGGCGGGGTGGGGTGGAGGGGTGGGGGTGGGAATTCTCTTATAAACGTTTCAAATGAGAACTATTCTGTTACTTATCTGCCAAGATTGGTACAATACACTAAATAATGAATATACTATATCGATAATTGTAATAATTTGATGCAATTTTATCATGCCAGATACAACAATGGTAGTGTCTCCCTATTAGATTATTGTGATGTAGTGTATCTTATATGTGAAATATGTTTTGTATTTGCATTATTTATTTGTAAAATAATGGACAGCTTTATTCTAAATATTGTATGTTAAAATATGTATATATGTATGCAAAATATCTGCGAATATATATATATATATATATATATATATATATATATATATATATATATATATATATATATATATATATGTTGATGTTGTTTTTAACACGCAAGGGGACTCACCACCGAGCGAATCAAACAGCACTTGCTTGAGGTCGACGTCTGCCGTATTTCCATGGACCTCAAGGCAACAATCGTTGTCAAAGAGGATTATTAAATGCGCAAATATCACAAATAATGCTCCTCTAATCAACGACCACACCTTCATGGTTTTCTTTCTTCACGTTGTTATTATGTATTATTACGCTTTTCTAAACAGTAGATCGGTATTTCATGCTACATAATACTAAACACGATCCAAATACCTAATACACATAATAATTCCTATCTCAAATTACTAAACACTTATGAAAATAGCCACAGAATTAGTTATGTTAAGAAATTATGGAGGGTCCAGTTTATGAAGCTTATCCATGCTACCTTAAAGTGTCGTGAATACTGTACATTATGACGTGAATAACTAAGTGAATATTGTATGTATGCTCACGTTCTTTATATCACAAAGCGAACTCCTTTTCCAAAATTAAAATTAAAAAAATGATTGGTGTGCATCAGAGACTCAAACAACAATTTATGTTTAATTCAGGCAGCTTGATAGTGTTTTGCAAAGAAGATTTGATTAGTTTTGTTATGGAATGAGAGTAAAATTCTAGTCTAAGGACACGGCTTGGCAGCTGACATGGCCTGGCATGGGAATGGAAACGAGTAATCCTTTTTAAAATAAGTCTACTTTCAAAACTATAGAGATTTACTCCACTATGAACAGTAATCATTAATGCAAGGTATTACCGTATTTCTAGTTTGAACTTTTTTAAAATAATCGCATTCATAGACATTAAAATTACATACTAAACTCTATCTATCTATATACCTATCTACTCTTATTTCGTTCATCAATCTATCTATTTATTTATATATCTGTTTGTCTAGATGTCTATCTATGTATCATGTATTTCCAGCAGTATGAGAAAGGGAGACAAACATATTTGCTTCTCCAGTAACTTCTTATTGGATTATCTCCCAATTTTAAAACTAGAATGGATATTTCTGCAGAATCCTCTATAAACATCGCGGTAACAGTAATGGTTGTATTTCAGCTTAGCGCAAACTAATTAATACAAATCACGTAACAAATTGTCACTGTTTCTGAGAGCGAATGTAAAATAAATTGTTAAAATACAATATTATTTCTATATTTGACTTGTTTCTCAACGAAGACGAGAAGACACATGCAACACCGTTTTAAGAATATGTTTAAAATGATAAGGGTATTTTAGGTTTTTATGACGTTGATTGTACTTATACTGTCGCAAATAGAGCATTACCGGTGTAACAGGAGGGGAGACAAATTCTAACTATCGCGGTCGGGAATCGAACCTGGTTCGTCTGTCTCACAGTCGGGCGCACATACCACTAGACTAAATGGTTCGGACCAGCTAGGCTGGTTGTGGCCTCATATACCTAGACCTCTACACCGGTAACGCGTCAGCCGGACACATGGATATTTGCAAGAGAGACGCCACCATATCTTCCTTAAATCCGAAAACACCAAACTTTGTAACATAGTGTCTAAAAAATAGCAGAAAGAACAATTACAAATAAAGTAAAACCACCACTCCTGAATTAAGACAATATTCGAATAACAATCGAAATCAAAGCATATTAACTCCATTTTGAGGAGTGGTCTTTATAAATCCGTTTTGCTGCATTTCCAGTTTCTAAAATTATAAAGCATCGAGTAGATAGATTTTAAAATTGAATACTAAGATCTATCTATCTATCTATCTATCTATCTATCTATCTATCTATCTATCTATCTATCTATCTGTCTGTCTGTCTGTCTGTCTGTCTATCTATCTATCTATCGGTATATCTATCTATCTATCTATCTATCTATCTATCTATCTATCTATCTATCTATCGGTCTGTCTATCTATCTATCTATCTATCTATCTATCTATCTATCTATCTATCTATCTATCTATCTATCTATCTAGCTAGCTAGCTAGCTAGCTAGCTAGCTATCTCGCTATCTAGTCATTCTTTCTCCGTCCCTCAATCTGTCTATTTATCTATATATTTGTCTTTGTCTACCATTGTATTCATCTGTCTCTAATTTATAATTGCTAGTCTGAGAAAAGGATACAGCCATATTTATTTCCCAAACAACTTTACTCTCCCTCTTTTAAGGATAGAACAGATACAATTTTTTATAAATATACAAGTAGTGACGGTAGTAAAACCTAACGCAAATTAGGTAATACAAATCATGGAACACGTTGTGACCGTGATGTGAGAGTGAACGGAAACTTGTACTATATTTGTCAAACGCTTAGACGTGAAGACGAGAGGACCTCTTTAACACGATTAAGATAGAGACTTCACACCTATGGATATATTAAGGGCGATTTAGGGATAACAGACTTCACACCTATAGATATATTAAGGGTGATTTAGCAATAACAGACTTCACACCTATAGATATATTAAGGGTGATTTAGGGATAACAGACTTCACACCTATAAATATATTAAGGGTGATTTAGGGATAACAGGCTTCACACCTATAGATATATTAAGGGTGATTTATGAATAGCAGGCTTCACACCTACAGAGATACTACGGGTGATGTAAGGATAACAGGCTTCACACCTACAGATATATTACGGGTGATGTAAGGATAACAGGCTCGTATTTGAGGATTTGATAATGTCAGTAGTAGTTTTTACTGTCTCAAACATACTATTAGTAGCTACGCGTCAGCAGAGCCGAAAAAACTGATATGTGCAACAGAAACGTGCAACAACCTTAAATACTCAAACACAATATTGTTATCTAAAACACTTTTAAATTTTTTACAAATCCGTATAGCAGAAACTTCAATTCTCTGTGACACTGCTTCAAAGGGAGAGTCATTACGTCTCAATATCGTCAACATTTCCGACAATATGTCATGGATCAATTGGAGCACGCTCGGGCATTTCCACCATGATCTGAAAAAAGCACCAAGGAAATATCACAGAGGCCGCAAATGCGTAAACATGTACATTAAGACGCCATGCATTATGTAAGTGTTCATCAAGGTAGTCTCGTTGAACCAGACCTCTCGCGTGGGTGTGGTAAAAGTCTGAGTTTATCTTGTAACGCCAGAACGAGGCTTTCCCAAAATATTTTGTAGTTTCGACTGTGCAAGTTTGATTGAAGTGTTATTCGTAACAGGGATCAATGAAACATTTCACCAGACCCTCGTTGGGCGGAGATCTCGCGGAGCCACGCAATGGTCTGGTTGAATGAGACTATCATCAAGGTTGTTCATCGATTTAGATGCTTTCGTTTTGACAAAAACAGTAATCAGTTTCTCTTTTCAAGTTTTATTTTTTTAATTTTTATTTTATAAACCTTCGTCTGCTTAACTTTTGTAATTCGGACGTTTTCTGTGAAAAATGCGTTACACCTCTAGTGGTCGTGAAACCGGATATGCCTATTAATCGCCATCTTTGAACAAATTATGGGAATTCCTTTACTTAAAATTCCTCATGCACCGCGCTGGCTGTTATGCTACCAACCAATCACTGCAGTTATGAGGGGAATACCAGACTTAAAAACGGACTTGCCGATATGTGAATGATGTCACTATCGTGAGAATGGTGTCACTATCTAACCAATCGGGAAACATAGTCTTTAGTAGTTATCGGCCTCTGATACTTACCTGCCAATTTAAGCCGAGTACCAGCCAAAAGGACGCTTTAGGACCGTATTATTTTACCTTGCGTAATTTGGCGCCTAAATGAGTTTTTCTCCATTTTCTGGCGATTCCCTACTTACTGACCTTTATCATTTAATCCATATATTTCCGTGATGGAGTTTTGGTAGGAAAGCCTCGATGTGCTCCGAGTGTATTACCGATTTACAGCTCCAAATTTTGACATTCGAGCAATCACAAAGCGCTTTACATTCGCAGGTGTATTGAAATTTAGGCTTTGCATCTAATGGTGGGGTATGGGGTTTCAATAGTCTATTATGAGTAAAAGAATTAATAACCTCAGAAAAGCACAGGGATGATGCAGTTTTAACGCAGACATCTACATGAGGAAAAATTCATAAATCTCAATTTAATGAGAAAGTTATAATTCGTATGAAATATTTATGTCCGTGTTTATTCTTTTATTCTTTTTTTTTTGTAACTGATTACAGACTTTAATATGTATTGTACTTGTGTCTATCGTGCTTGTTTTGTAACTGATTACAGACTTTAATATGTATTGTAGCTTGTTTTGTAACTGATTACAGACTTTAATATGTATTGTACTTGTGTCTATCGTGCTTGTTTTGTAACTGATTACAGACTTTAATATGTATTGTAACTTGTTTTGTAACTGATTACAGACTTTAATATGTATTGTACTTGTGCCTATCGTGCTTGTTTTGTAACTGATTACAGACTTTAATATGTATTGTACTTGTGCCTATCGTGCTTGTTTTGTAACTGATTACAGACTTTAATATGTATTGTACTTGTGCCTATCGTGCTTGTTTTGTAACTGATTACAGACTTTAATATGTATTGTACTTGTGCCTATCGTGCTTGTTTTGTAACTGATTACGGACTTTAATATGTATTGTACTTGTATCTATCGTGCTTGTTTCTTCCAATTTCCAATAAACTGTTTGGAAATATTAAACGAGTTGTAATAAGTCTGACAAACCTAATCAGAATACGTATTCTATCATGTTGGAGATTATATCTCAAGAACATTAAAATTTTGTAATTCCCATTTAACCAAAAAGTATTTCTTTTACGGACGATTTCAAATTCATGGAAAATATCATCTTTTTATAGTATGTGTTATGGCCTTTCAAAGAGAGTTCAATATACTTTCCAGAATATATACACTTTTTACTCTGTAGTATATAAAATAATATTTAAAAAAAGACTAAATGTATGCAGCTTTTTATGGACCAGTAATTAAGTATGGAATATTTCTTGAAGGCCGAGGTTCACCACTAGACGGTGGCTACTAGGCGGTGAATAGCATGTATGCTACATATGAATTATGATTGGTCAAGTAGGTGGGACTTTGTCACCTGACCGTATCAAACAAGGTATAATAAGAAAAACACCTATTAATCAATCTCCTAGTGTTTTGAATAGTAGGCTATTTGGTCTCTTTTTATAGCCAATTGACATTTATTCAATTATTTGTAATAATATTCAATATGCCAATCACTATGTCATGACGTTTCCTATGTTTGACAGCCGATCAAATCACGATAAAGAGTTGTATTCTCGATGATAGCGACATTCAGATTGAAGGAAACGTGCGACCTCCACCATGTTATAATGTTGCCTCGGCTTTTGAATAAATTAAGTACATACAGGAAGTTAGAGAAGATGGTATTTATCTATGTACTGCTTCAACTCTTCAAAACAAACTTGAAGATTAAAAAGGCTCTGCTGGGATTTGACCCTGCCGACTTTAAAGTGGTTAGCACTCCAGATTCCACTTAATAATTCTAAAGAAATGAGACGATTAGGTAACACCGTTGTAATGAATATTGCACGATTAGAGGAATGTTACTCGAGCTAAGATGGCGCCATTTTTTTTTTTTTTTTTTATTTTTTTTTTGGGGGGGGGGAACGTGTACACACACAGTGGCACGCGCTGTATATGATTGGATGTGATTCCAACTGCAATATCGTGTAAGACTTTCAAAGATTACTTCAATAGCCGATCAAATTTAAAACATTTGATATTATGCGATAAATCATATATAATTAAGATAAATTATACTGTATATACACTGACAATAATTTACTGGTGAAGTGGGTGAATAATTCCATTAAACTGTTTGTTCTTTGGGAAGTTCTTAATCAATATGCGAATGATTTACCTTTCAATCAACATGACCGATATTTTCTCGCTAACACACACAGCATATCCCAACAAAATATTCAATTTTTACGAAGAAAGTTCCCTGGACCCTATCGATTTGTTATCATAATAAAAACTGAAAGAACTAAAATGGCTTGCCACTGCAAATCGCCACTCTTTTTACTGACTATTCGAATAGCTCCCCCACCCCCAACCACATTCCAAACATACCTATTCACCCATCCACCTACTCGGTCCCCGGTCCCCGGGCAGTGAATCACAGTTCATTTAGCATATATTATGCGTCTTTCTCCTATGGCTGTATATGTGAATTTTGAACAGTTTGGTCAGAAAATATTTGAAATTCTCATTGCAATCGAAATAATAATAGTAGTAGCAGCAACAGTACTAATAGCAGCAATAATAGTAGCCGCAGTAGCACTAATATTAATAACAGTGGTACCAGACACAGTATTAATAGCAATAATAGTAGTAGCAGACGCAGCAGCAACATTAGCAGTAATAGCAGTAGTTGTAGTAGCAACAGCAACAGGAGCACTGGCAGTAGCAGTATAGTAGCAGCAAAAATACTGGTACTAGTTGCAGCAGTAGTAGTAGTAGTAGCGATAGCAGCGACATAGATTATAATAGTTAGCAACGGTACTAGAAGTAGTACCAATAATAGCAGTTGCAGAAGCACGGCATAGTTTGCTTACCATAGCACCTACCTTCTTATTATAATATACACTGTACTAATGGACCTTTGTCTGTTGTGCTTGTTCGTGCAGTAGTAGAAGGATTGTTAGTTTGGTTGCCTGGCTGTGGGCTGGTGTGGAGATGGAAAGAGAAGTGAATAGGCATAGGGTGAAAGCAAAATGTGTGAATTATTCTCTCTCTCTCTCTCTCTCTCTCTCTCTCTCTCTCTCTCTCTCTCTCTATATATATATATATATATATATATATATATATATATATATATATATATATATATATATATATCTTAAAATAAAAATCAGTTAAAGCTAAGACTGAAAGCAAAGCATGGAGTTATGATGCGAAGTCTTGAATCAGTTTGTAAATTCAGCTTAATTTCTTGGCAAACAGGCCATCAATAGGTCGGTGGACTATGCCCCATCATTTGATTTTACAGTCAAAAATCGTTCAAAGATATTCAATAGTGTAAGTGCTTTTTTGCAAGGATTCAACGCTTATTTTTACAATATAATGTCATTGGCATATTTGTGTATTTTACTATTTAATATAATTTGGCCATACAAGACGCCATGCAAAATGGAATAGTCTATATTGTATGCTGCTGCTTTGTGTCAACGTTTTGTTTTCGTTTTGGCTGTTACGTTATATGTGTTTTTATTGTCTTTATATTCTCGATCTTTATTGTGTTCGCCACAAGTATACTCACTTGTTATTTATTTTAGAAATTAAATAGTTTCTTTAGTAATAACTGGTCTCTGATACACATACCGCAACAAGAGCAATTCCTATTTTCCATGCCACAACATTTTAAGTTACCTTCGTGATGAAATGTCAACACCAGTATTTTAGGTTCTTGGCATGGGTTTATGTCATATCTGAAATCCAAAATATTTATTAGATTTAACACTGGTCCGAGCAAAGAGAACCTTGATTGATACTTACAAGAATTTTAAGGTTCAGGATGCACGAGTTCAAATAGGCCAAAGTAGTCTCCCCACCGCCATAAATTGGGAATATCCCAGAGTAGTCTCCCCACCGCCATAAATTGGGAATATCCTCTTATAAATAGGGAATATTTTGTTATAAATAGGGAATATTTTGTTATAAATAAATGTGGAATATTCTCTGTGTGCGTCGTGTACCATCTTCAATTGTGTCGTATACGGCTGAAATTTTAATATTATTCAGTTTGATTATTCTTTATCATTTTCTTGGTTAGATGTTATATTGATCATATATCATGACCTACAAAAGGTCAATAACTGCTTATTGTCACGTTCCTTGATAGTGTTATGTATCATGTTATCAACAATAATAGACCCATATTAAATAACGGGAATTTTTTCCTAAATGACATCGAACTGACAAATTAAAATTAGCTTTAATGTGTTTTAATTCAAGGATATTAAGCCGGTCAACACATGAAATACAGCAGAATATTTTAAACTTCTAGCTGTTCCTATAGTATATTTAATGGTACGATAGCTTGGTTTAAATGATAAAATTACAGGAAATTTATTTCAGAATCTTTTTCATGCTAATCGACAGAAAAAGTACTCAAATGTTTCTGTTTTTGTATTGTTTTTTTTTGTTTTGTTTTTTTTATTTATTTTTATTTTTTTTAATTTTTTTTATTTTTTTAAAATATTTTTATTAATGACATAATTTATTAGCGTTTATTTGGAAATTTAAAAAAACAAAAAACTGTTACTGAATAGAGATACTCTTGTTTTAATTTTTTCATAACATTTCCTTCAGCAAATCAATCCGTGTCTACACTGTAGGGTTATATGTATATACTCTTCTAAAATTGTTTAAAAATGCACGCTGACCACAAATCTCTTCCATTTCTTTTGTTGTTGATGTTGTTGTTGTTGATGATGTAAGTATTTTGGGCAAAGTTCTCAAAATCCTTTGGACACGTTTGTCTTTATTACTTTCTAATTCTAAAACTAGGTAGAGAGATACTTCCTCAACAAGAGTTAGATATTGTAACATGCCAGGAGTCTAAAAAAACACAGCTAGTGTAAGTTCACCTTAAGACCGAGCGAACAAAGAACAATGTCGAACACAGTGCATGAATTTGGCTTGAGGTCGTTGTTTCCCCTATTTCAGAGGACGCAAAGACAACAGTCGTTGTCAGTTGAAGGGTTCTTTTAACGCGCCAATACGACAAATAATTTTCCTATAATCAAACTAGGGACCACAGATTCACGAGACTAATTTCACATTTGTGTGGCTTTTCTTGCTTTACATTGGTATGATTTATCAGTACGCAATTATAAGCCGCAGATCGGTATTTTATACCACGTGCTACACGACAGGGCCCAAACCCTTAATACACATAATTATTTCTATCTCAAATTACTAAACACTTATACGTGAGAATATCGCAAATATTATTATATTACGAATTTTGAAAGGGACAATTTTACGAAATTAATCCATGCTACGATAAAGTCCTGTGAATACGGTTCAATATGAACGGCACCTTTACCAAATAATTGGCTAATTACCCGTCTGAGAAATATATTCCCAACACCGATTTCTCGTAATCAAACAAATGATATCAGTATTATTGCGGTTCGTACTGCATCTGGCCACATACTTCTAATAAGCACTAAAATCGAACAAATCTATAACCGAGACTTAAATAAAAGTAACACATACACTAGATTTGTTACAGTATCTTAATTCCATGAAAAATAATTAATCTAACTGCATGTATTAATATTGTGCTGTAACTATGAAGGGAGACAGAAATTTTCTGCCTTGATGAAAGCCAACAAAATATTCTATGCTTTGCCATTTCATTTGAACAACTTTGATCAATAAAGATCTGCCGTACTTCCAAACTGTACGTCATTTTCTCTCTCTCTCTCTCTCTCTCTCTCTCTCTCTCTCTCTCTCTCTCTCTCTCTCTCTCTCTGCTATTGAATATAGCGTCCTTAACACAAGGACATTCTTACTTATTGTTTTAATGTCATATGTTTCTTACCCGATTTCTGATGTAATAAACAGAGCTTGTCGATATCCCAGCATTATGATAACAAGACGAATAAAATAAGGCAGAAAGAGAATTTTATATACTTTTATATTATAAACAATATGTTTATAGGATTCCAATACAAGGGAGGGGGTCCAGAAAACTGTAAAATTCTTATAAAAGGAGACACGAAGATTTGATCATGTAAGTGGTGATGTGCCAGTACATTCGTGATGTGCCAGGAGAGCTGTGATGAGCCAGAATAGCAGTGATGTTCCAGGAGGATAGTCGTGATGTTTCAGGATAATCGCGATGTGCAAGGAGGATATATGTGATATACCAGGATGGTTCTGATGTGCCAGAAGAATAGTCCTGATGTGCCAGGAGGATAGTCGTGATGTGCCAAGATAGTTGCGATGTTCTAGGAGGATAGTCGTGATGTACCAGGAGGATAGTAGTGATGTACCAGGAGGATAGTAGTGATGTACCAGGAGGATAGTCGTGATGTCCTAGAAAAACAGTCATGATGTACCAGGAGGATAGTCGTGATGTCCTAGAAGAATAGTCGTGATGTACCAGGAGGATAGTAGTGATGTACCAGGAGGATAGTAGTGATGTCCTAGAAGAATAGTCAAGATGTACCAGGAGGATAGTCAAGATGTACCAGGAGGATAGTCGTGATGTACCAGGAGGATAGTAGTGATGTCCCAGGGTCGTCATGACGTGTCAAGACAGTCTTAATGCGCCATGATAATCGTGATGTGTCAGGATAGTCTTCATACATGGCATTTGGACTCCGATTCCAAGACTGAAGTTAATGTGTTCCATGGTCATCTCCCTAAACGTTTGTTCATTTTCATAGTGTGCAATGCAGCCCTCAACGGAGCTATTGGTAAAACCCCTTTCCAGTTCTAGAACTAAAACGTCTCTAAGATAGAAGACCCCCGGGACGGACAGACGTTGTGCACCAGACTATTTTAACCTAACTCTAACCAGGAGAATCACTTGAGATCTTACTTGACTTCGTTTGAAACCACAGAACAATTGAGTACCAACAGTACACACGGCATTTCGTACGACACAATTGGGTACCAACAGTACACACGGCATTTCGTACGACACAATTGGGTACCAACAGTACACACGGCATTTCGTACGACACAATTGGGTACCAACAGTACACACGGCATTTCGTACGACGACTACGCAGGAGGCTATTGTTTGTAGGGATATGATTTCATCCCAGATCAAGGCAGTAACCAGGAACATTTCCACCCTATAAAATCAGGACAGTTCCGTGAGGAACTTTAGTTTGCAATACCCCTCGAGAGCACGGTGAATGTGATCTTGTTTGCAAAAGTTTACAAAATCCTTGAAATGAACAGTTTCCTAAAAGTGATCCTCGACTATTAAACAAAACATCAAGTCATTCATGTAACGCGAAGCAAGGGACATAGACGATCAAAAACAGGAACCAAGCAGCCACAGACACAAAATAAAAATAGCGCAGAAAAAAAACAGTATTGGCACGATGGCCGGAACCAAAGAAACATTGAGTACCCTGTTTTGCTAACCACTTGGCTAAGAGAATCACGCTTCTGACCAAAGAACATTGTTATGGTTGACAAATCGATCATCGTAGTCAAGTACAACATGACAAATGTTTAATGATACGTTAAGAAGAAACGTTTGAGGATTATATGGCAGTAGCATGGACTCTTATCCAAGAATATAAAGACTTGCTACAGCATTCTAAACCTCCATTGACTAGCACAGAGATGAAACGCATTGAAGATCTCTTGCAACAGAGTACTGATACTTTCTGCTCTTTGACTTACCTGCCGGACAAGTTTAAAGTCAAGTGTGAAATCATAGCCTATCATTAGTGGTGAAGTTTGTGGGTCTACAAGAATGAATACCCGGGAACTGCATTACCTCCTGACACACCGTTTGCACACAGCTCGCTAAAATTCAGTGGTCTGTGCCATAGATGAACGTCCTCATCGAAAACCTAAAGGCGTTCGAGTGTATGTCATGAACACCGAGAACAGTTAAGGACCAGAAACCCATTGGGTGACTGTCTACTTTTCCAACCACAACATGTTTGAATATTTTGTTTTTTGTTTGAATTAATGCCCGTCAAAAACGATTTCACAGACTTTATGCAAAGATTACAAAGATCAGATTCGAATGTGTGCGGACAATATTGCGTGTATTTTCTTCATTAAGGGAGTCTTGGATTCCGTTAAGAAAATTTACTGAGTCGTTTTGGATCCCATATCCGTAAAAAAAATAGGAATGTAATTTCGTGATCATTATGGTTATCTCTTTTCTTGAGCTCAAAAACGTAGTGTCCATCGATGGCAAAACGAAACCATCCTAGATCATTGGAACCCAGGTTTGACTTACCAAAGTAGTCAACCCTATAAAAACATTCATGTTTAAATGTTTGCATTTGTATTTGTATTGATTTGAGAATTAAAGTATTGTGCATGAAGAGCTGTGACTGCCATAAGCCTCCATCTTCATTCTTTGTTGATGGTTGACTAAGCCGGACTTATTAAAAAATGTTGATTTTGAAAAAATGGTTTGTTTGTTTGTTATTATTTGATAAATCATGTTGTTGTTTTGTTTTGTTGCTTTATTTTTATTTTATTTTTATTTATTTTATTTTTTTGGGGGGGGGGTGATTAAAAATTTCTATAATGATCTTTCATTCTCTCTTTTGATATTTTTTGACTTTCTAAGGGAGATGTTTTCCTTTACGTCCGCGGGTTTCGTCAAAGATGTTTTCCTTTACGACCTCGTACCGAACATTAGGGATGTTTTCATTATAGCATGTGTAAAGTAGTGTGTGTTAGCCAGTCTTGCCATTCATCAGCGACTCTTCAAAAAGAAGTAGTGAGAGCATAAGCAACAAATTGACTGTGGACTTAGTGCATTTGGAGAGAGTCAAGCACCTCTTGGACCGGGTGGAGGAGTATGACCTTCTTCCAGGAAGAATGCGTTTGGTCAGACGAATTTCAGTATATTACCGGATAGCGAAACACATCATCCAGGATGCCTTGGAAGAGATGCGGTAATGGGAACAGCAGAAGAAGCTGAAACTTCAGCTGCAAGAACAACAACATGAATGGCAGCAACGTTATGAGGAGCAGTGGGAGTTGTTGCAGTAATGGTCGCAGTGGGAACAGCAACAGCAATAACCACAACCTGAAAAACCCCTGATAATAAGGATAAAAGATTGGGAGAGTCAGGATATTCAGCCTTACTTTAGCCTGTCTGTCTCCATTAACCCTTTGGGGTAAAAAAGAGCACATGCATAGACGTGGAGTGTGCCGAGCCCGGCTTGGGAGATGCGGACGCTAAAACTCTGTTAGATAAGAAGGCCCTTCTCAGGGTCAAACCAACATTTCTTTTAAGGACCATCCATGTTTATAGAAATAGAAAAATACTACTAAATATTGCCAACCCAAAAGTTATATTTGTGTTTGTTTGTATGTATATTTATGTTCGAGTTTGTCTGTGTTTGTCTTCCCAAAACTTTATTTTTTTAAAATTTAAATGCTCATGCGCAGTAGGTGTGATGGAATATCTAAAATAAGCGTGATGGTATATTTATTATGGGGCCACCGTGTTAAATTCCCATAGATCCCCATACTGACGCACAATATAAAATATATCGATGTCTCATAGGGCCCCAAAAGTGCCATCCTAATATTAAATTCTGGTAGGGCCCCAGAGTGTCCCTCAGTGTTAAACCTATTGAAGTTTTTAACGTTAAATTCCCACACGGCCCATAGTGTCCCAATCCAAAATGGCCCGAGAGTGAACTTTTATGTAGTGCAACCAGACTGTCCCAATACCTACGTATATTTCGTTTTAAGCAGGAATCGAACCCGTGCCGCTAGTAATGGCAACTATTCCTTAGCTCTCATTCACCAGCCCTCCAACCCCAAAAGAGGATGGGACAAGGTCGTAGATAAGGACTCGAGATGTACGAGAATTCACTCGCTAGGCAAATGGAATTTAACACTTAGCAATATGCTCAAACACACTTGATTTCTACTGAGAAATGCATGGTACATACATTAAACTTGAATTATAATTGAAACTTATATACAAACAGAGAGGACAGCGCCAATCCCTGAATTCCACAATATATGTTAGGATATAAGAGTATATTTGAAGAAATGTGTATATATATATATATATATATATATATATATATATATAAATATATATATATATATATATATATATATATATATATATAAAAGGATATTATAAACCATCCTTGCATATTGTACATGATTACAGTATGTCATCGAAAAATATATTAATAAAATCTGATTGAATATATTCGTACATATCCTAAAGGTAGAGATATAAGCTCAAATAGGACAATAAACTAGTCAATGAAAGGTTGCTAGTGCTGTTTTCTGAATAATCATAATCAAGTATAAAAAAAATAATTAGTAAAAAGGTGTACATAATATAACAGATTATTGAGTAATAAGACCATGGCTGAATGAAGCATTTAAAATGTGCCTCTACAACCTTAAAAGGTGGATTTACATACACTTATAAATCGTTATAAATGTATCACTTTAACCAGATTTAGAAGTGCACATCATGTTATTTTTAGTGTGATTAAAACAGACAAATTTTAATATCTTGGTAAATATTGTCTTACAAACGATGGCGTTTATACAACTTTACGCCATGGTTTTGTTCCATTAGGTAAGTAATCGTTTAATTGAAAAAGCCGTAACATATGACAAATGAAAACTCCGCCGGAGTTCATCAGATTGTCGTTTTGATGTCCTGAAATATCTGTTGAGCTTTTGTCTGCCGATATTTGAGCCTTAGGAATTGAAACTACTTATCGAACGTGATGTGAAGCCCTATTTAAGGGCTATTGGTAATGCGAATGGGCTTAACAGGGTGGGTGGTATAGCCATATATCACTTATAGTACGCAATAAGTGAAAAGTTAAAAAGTATTACCTTAAAGAACTGTAATTTAAATGTGCAGGTAAATTCTGTTTTGCGGAAAAGATATTTATAAGAGCTAAAATAGGCACTTTGATATTGCATTTTACGCGCAATTGATCATGCCATTGAGACAGTATTGAGCTATTGCATTGTAATTATCGTGCTGCATGAAGACTAAGCAAGATGCAACGAGCGTTACATTTTCATATACACTGAGCCTTGCGTACAATTCATATAGCAAACGTCACGATGCGATGTAATGGGGGCTGCCATATTGGTCTTCTTACAGTCAACTCGGTCCCATGACTGACAGTCATATTTTACGCATACCTGTAACCCGATGGCTATCAAACTTTACATATTGAAAGTAAACTTGTGGACGGTACTATTAATAGCGAAGAAAATTCCTAAACATTCCTGAAATACATACTATGAAATGACTTATTTGCGTGTTTACATTTTACTTCTTTTCCGCTCTTCTTTCACCTCATGTGGTTCTGTAAATATTACTCCGCTAAAGTTTATCTCTTCACGTATTATCAGTCCTTCGTTCTTAATACCATAGTGATATTAATAAGATAACGAAAAGTACTTTACATTAGCTAATTATCCTAAATAAACCTTATATGTATACCTAAATGGGATATATATATATATATATATATATATATATATATATATATATTGAATTTGCTTGTAAGTATGAGAACTATTGTAGTTGTTGTATTTGTTTCCGCTAGTGTGTGAGAAGGCACTTCACCTAATGCCAGCGTGTAGTTCAAATTGAGAAAAAGACAAATTTTAACAAATTAAATAATGATCAGGTAAGATATATGAGCAGATGCATGTTTTAGAAGAAGGTACTTCGCTCAATTCTGTTGGATGTTACGATTGTTAATAATCGTGAATTTTCAACTAAGTATAGCACAACATGCTTAGTGATGGTGAATATGACATGTATACACGTATATATCCATGTTCTTTTGTACAGTGGATTCTACGGCGTGTTGAATAAGCCACGTGTAAATATAGAAAAACATGTGAACGGAGAATATGAAAATATTCCAGACTGTTAATTTTAGGGATCATCATAATGTTTGGGAGAGAAAATTGTGTCATTAATATTATTACCAAAATAAATGAACAATTTTGTCATTGTCTTCATCATAAAATGTTGCTTTTGGCCAGTGCAGGCCTCCCGACCCTTTTTTAGAAACTACTGTCAACGTTGTTCAGGACTGACAAACCTCTATTTTATTTGCAAACATTATGTGCAGAAAAACAGCTCATGTTCAATTTCTGCAAGTTTTATACAAAATCCACTTCTCCTTGCCACTAAATGGATTATTCATAAGTGTTAGTGACATTTCTGTTTCACTGCATACAGACTCCATATTGTTGTTCACTGCATCAAAATTTGTAGGCAAAAAGGTATGGAATTGTTTTTATTAGAAGTTATTCTTTCACACACTCTCTACTAAATGTTACATGATATTTAACTGAAAGAAATGGGAAATCACTATTACCATAATATTTAGTCATTTCTTCACAATCAGAGTACCATCCCCCACCCACCTGTACTGAATTGTGCATTACCAATAGCCTTTAATTCATGATTCTTGCCTTCGCATTATGAGCCGTCAAATTTAATCCGCCTCCCCTTTCAATCTTTCTTCGGACCATTGTCTTATACGAAATGTAAAGCAGAAACTTGTTTATTTATAAATCAATATTATACAGATGTCTTTATATCTTTCAAACATAATTCTTCTAAATATATACAACAAAACATATGTTAATGTTACCGTATTCCTGTATTCCTGTTGACCAGTCCAAATATATACATCAAAGCATATGCTAATGTTACCGTATTCCTGTTGCCCAATCTAAATATATACATCAAAGCATATTATAATGTTACCGTATTCATATTGCCCAATCTAAATGTATACATCCAAGCATATGCTAATGTTACCGTATTCCTGTTGCCCAATCTAACTGTATAAACATCCAACCATATGCTAATTTTACCGTATTTATGTTACCTAATCTAAAGATGCCTCAAATATTACTATTTCTCCCCATGTATATATAAGCAGACAACAATATTTTGGCATATCCGGGACCTCTTCGTAAAAATCGTTATACTACACAACGGTAAATTTCAAACGTCAAAAAGACTTATCATTCGCCAGCATAACAATATTTGACGATGATGTATCCATCTACTCCAAGACGCCGTCGTGACAGACTTCCTAAACGAGCACAGGATCCAAACTTTGCCACATCGCCCATACAACCCCGATTTAGCTCCAAGTGATTTTTGGCTGAATCCCATTATCAAAGACTATCTGGGAGACAAACGATTTGAAAACAACCATGCGGTTGGAAGTGCATTTTTCTAGTCTATGAACAACATACCAAAACGTGAACACAAAATAGCATTTAATAATTGGATAATTAGACTGAGAAAGTGTGTACAGGTGCAAGGGGAGTACTTTGAGAGGATGCACTGGCGTACTGTTCTCTAATGAAGAACTTTTTAAATACCCCTCCTATAACATCAAAAAATGAACAAAGTAGCACCTAGTTCTTATGATGATAGACGTTATTTAGTGGATAACGTACATACTTTAAAATCACGTCACTACCTTGTAATGAAAAGGGAACTCAAGTCCCATTAAAGTTTATTTCTTTTGTTCTGTTTCAAAGGATGTACAATTTCTCCTTCCATTTTGTATGGAATAATACAGTTCTCTTCAAAAAACTGTATCCATTGTTGTTTTGTAATGTGCATTTTCTCTAACATCTTTGATCACAGAGTTATACTTTTTCACGATCACCCATACTGATATTTCAAAATGTCTACTACTTAATGTTAGTCTAGTTAGGTTAGTTGCTTTCTTTTTTACGTCATCTAATTCCCATAATCATCAATCGGAAACAAAGTATTTATACCATGATAGATATCGGCCAGTAACTCTAAATACAGTATTTATACCATGATAGATATCGGCCAGTAACTCTAAAGAAAGTATTTATACCGTCATAGATATCGGCCAGTAACTCTAAACAAAGTATTTATACCATGATAGATATCGGCCAGTAACTCTAAGCAAAGTATTTATACCGTCATAGATATCGGCCAGTAACTCTAAACAAAGTATTTATACCGTGATAGATATCGGCCAGTAACTCTAAACAAAGTATTTATACCGTCATAGATATCGGCCAGTAACTCTAAACAAAGTATTTGTACCGTGATAGATATCGGCCAGTAACTCTAAACAAAGTATTTGTACCGTGATAGATATCGGCCAGTAACTCTAAACAAAGTATTTATACCGTGATAGATATCGGCCAATAACTCTAAACAAAGTATTTTTATACCGTGATAGATATCGGCCAGTAACTCTAAACAAAGTATTTGTACCGTGATAGATATCGGCCAGTAACTCTAAACAAAGTATTTTTATACCGTGATAGATATCGGCCAGTAACTCTAAACAAAGTATTTGTACCGTGATAGATATCGGCCAACAACTCTAAACAAAGTATTTGTACCTAGATCGATATCGGCCAGTAACTCTAAACAAAGTATTTGTACCTTGATATATATATACTTTGTTTAGAGTTACTAGTCATTCATCCTCAGGATCTACCACAATAACGTTTTTATCTTTAAGTAACCACATTCTTGTTACACAGAAACGTTGTACAGATGATAGCACTGTAATAAAACAAAGTTGTACAGATGATAGTACTGTAATGAAATAAAGTTGTACAGGTGATAGCACTGTAATAAAATAAAGTTGTACAGACGATAGCACGGTAATAAAATAAAGTTTTACAGATGATAGCACTGTAATAAAATAAAGTTGTACAGATGATAGCACTGTAATAAGATAAAGTTGTACAGATGATAGCACTGTAATGAAATAAAGTTGTACAGGTGATAGCACTGTAATAAAATAAAGTTGTACAGACGATAGCACGGTAATAAAACAAAGTTGTACAGATGATAGCACTGTAATAAAATAAACTTATACAGATGATAGCACTGTAATGAAATAAAGTTTTACAGATGATAGCACTGTAATGAAATAAAGTTTTACAGATGATAGCACTGTACTAAAATAAAATTTTACAGATGATAGCACTGTAATAAAACAAAGTTGTACAGATGATAGTACTGTAATAAAATAAAGTTGTACAGATGATAGCACTGTAATGAAATAAAGTTGTACAGATGATAGCACTGTAATGAAATAAAGTTTTACAGATAGTGCATCACTGTAATGAAATAAAGTTGTACAGATGTTGAACTGTGATAAAATAAAGTTGTACAGATGATAGCACTGTAATAAGATAAAGTTGTACAGATGATAGCACTGTACTGAAATAAAGTTGTACAGGTGATAGCACTGTAATAAAAAATAAAGTTGTACAGACGATAGCACGGTAATAAAACAAAGTTGTACAGATGATAGCACTGTAATAAAATAAACTTGTACAGATGATAGCACTGTAATAAAACAAAGTTGTACAGATGATAGTACTGTAATAAAATAATGTTGTACAGATGATAGAATTGTAATAAGATAACGTTGTACAGATGATAGCACTGTAATGAAATAAAGCTGTACAGATGATAGCACTGTAATAAAATAAAGTTGTACAAATGATAGCACTGTAATAAAATACAGTTGTATAAATGATAGCACTGTAATGAAATAAAACTGTACAGATGATAGCACTGCAATACAATTCAGTTCTATAGATGATAGCACGGTAATAAAATAAAGTTGTACAGGTGATAGCTCTGTAATAAAATAAAGTTGTAACGATGATAGCACTGTAATAAAATAAAGTTGTACAGATGATAGTACTGTAATTAAATAAAGTTGTACAGTTGATAGCCCTGTAATAAAATAAAGTTGTACCGATGATAGCACTGTAATAAAATAAAGTTGTACAGATGATAGTACTGTAATGAAATAAAGTTGTACAGATGATAGTACTGTAATAAAAAAAAGTATAACACTGTAATAAAATAGTTGTACAGATGATAGCACTGTAATAAAATAAAATTGTACAGATGATAGCACTGTAATCATATAAAGTTGTACAGATGATAGCACTGTAATCATATAAAGTTGTACAGATGATAGTACTGTAATAAAATTAAGTTGTGCAGATGATAGTATTGTAATAAAATTAAGTTGTACAGATGATAGTACTGTAATAAAATTAAGTTGTACAGATGATAGTACTGTAATAAAATAAAGTTGTACAGATGATAGCACTGTAATAAAAAATAAAGTTGTACAGATGATAGCACTGTAATAAAATTAAGTTGTACAGATGATAGTACTGTGATAAAATAAAGTTGTTCAGATGATAGTACTGTAATAAAATAAAGTTGTACAGATGATAGTACTGTAATAAAATAAAGTTGTACAGATGATAACACTGTAATAAAATAAAGTTGTACAGATGATAGTACTGTAATCATATAAAGTTGTACAGATGATAGCACTGTAAAAGAAAAGTGTACAGATGATAGTACTGTAATGAAATAAAGTTGTACAGATGATAGGACTGTAATAAAATAAAGTTGTACAGATGATAGTACTGTAATAAAATAAAGTTGTACAGATGATAGCACTGTAATAAAATAAAGTTGTACAGATGATAGTACTGTAATTATATAAAGTTGTACAGATGATAGCACTGTAATAAAAAAAATTGTACAGATGATAGTACTGTAATGAAATAAAGTTGTACAGATGATAGCACTGTAATAAAATAAAGTATAGCACTGTAATAAAATAAAGTTTTACAGATGATAGCACTGTAATAAAATAAAGTATAGCACTGTAATAAAGTAAAGTATGTATTGGGTCTCCCTCAGATTTAATACAATTATATTCTTTCCACAATTAGTCAATCAACAGATTATAAAGTTACCACGTTCTGTTAAATACATTTATAGTAGGTAAAACACGTGTTTTCAACGTGTGCATAGCATAACTACGCTATTTATTGATGCTTAAAACATAATTGATTTGATTTGATCGTTTAAAATATTTATCTGTCCATCAGACACGAAATGAATATACATTTTTTGACTATCTGTATCTTCTTTTCTTTTGATTTGAAAGTGGATCCCTTGTTATGTGTTGGCTAATTTAAGACCACTACAGTGCAGTTTGTTATCGTGTGTACTCCTCAAATCGAGCCAGATACAATGATTGTCGGTGTAAAACATTTTAACACTTATGTTACTAATTTATGTGTAATTTTGTTGTTCATTGAAGAAATACATAATGGCTTATGCAAACGTTACTTCAACTGGAACCTCTAGAAATAAACTATGTTTGACAGACCTTCTTTTATCCGCTGAGATTTTATTTCTATTGATGAATTTTAAAACGTTTCAAGATCAATTTATCTATTTTTTTTGCACATGATTGAAACTCTATGTTAACTCATCATGTGAGAATTAAACATGAGGGTGGTTAAGGTTGTATTGGCTGATAGATTGATGATCTCTCCATAGTGATGTTGTCGTAGAAGAAAGTAATTCCATTTCTTTATTTGTAATTAAACGATTGCACAATTTATATGGAGGTTATTGTATCGTACCTAATTCTCACTCAAGAGGCTTTAGAAAGCTAATGTGTAATCCGAAATCCTGAAATCCTAAGAAAGAGCACAAACATACAGTGAACACTGATCTGTTACAGCCGCTTAGCAACCGCCCAAGCAAACCCCACAACTGCGGGCGGGGGTGGGGGGGGGGACCCAATATTCCCATCAAACAAACTTTTTTTTATTGGAATGGGGGCCCATAATTAAGTTTTGCGGGGCGGGGGGCAGAACTTCTTGCTACGCTACTGATCTGTTAGTATCTGAGTATTAGTGTGAATCGCTGATATGCCTACTTTGAACGAAATTCTAACGACTTTTAAATGTCTTCATAATTGGATCAATACCTATGTGACATTCATCAACTTTTATCTGCTTCTAAATCCTCGTAGACTAGCTTGTAGTCCTTTACATTGTATTAATTTCAGCCCCTTTTTTATATGTGGATTGATTTAATTTCATATTTATTTAAATGTAGTTGGATTAAATTTCATATTTATTTAGATGTAGTTGGATTAAATTTCATATTGATTTAGATGTAGTTGGATTAAATTTCATATTGATTTAGATGTAGTTGGATTAAATTTCATATTGATTTAGATGTATTTGGATCAAATTTCATATTGATTTAGATGTAGTTGGATTTAATTTTATATTTATGTAGTATTATCTCTTTTTATTTCTTATGTGATGTTATTTATTAACATTGCCTACATAGTAGTCCCCTTCTTACGTTTTTCATATGTACCATTTTGTTGTTTAACTGTGACGTTTTGCGATGTTCTTACTTTTTCGTGATCAATACTAATTTGCATGACGTGCGTCTTTTAACTGCATCGTTTTCTAATGGACTGTTTTTTCCACATCTATCACATTCTAAAAATTCAATATCTTTCAAACACTGTCACATTCTAAAAATTCAACACCTTTCAAACACTGTCACATTCTAAAAATTCAACACCTTTCAAACACTGTCACATTCTAAAAAGTCAACACCTTTCAAACACTGTCACATTCTAAAAAGTCAATATCTTTCAAACACTGTCACATTCTAAAAAGTCAATACCTTTCAAACACTGTCACATTCTAAGAATTCAACACCTTTCAAACACTGTCACATTCTAATAATTCAGTACCTTTCAAACACTGTCACATTCTAAAAATTCAATATCTTTCAAACACTGTCACATTCTAAAGAGTCAATACCTTTCAAACACTGTCACATTCTAAAAATTCAATACCTTTCAAACACTGTCACATTCTAAAAATTCAACACCTTTCAAACACTGTCACATTCTAAAAATTCAATACCTTTCAAACACTGTCACATTCTAAAAATTCAATACCTTTCAAACACTGTCACATTTTAAAAATTCAACACCTTTCAAACACTGTCACATTCTAAAAATTCAATACCTTTCAAACACTGTCACATTCTAAAAATTCAACACCTTTCAAACACTGTCACATTCTAAAAATTCAACACCTTTCAAACACTGTCACATTTTAAAAATTCAACACCTTTCAAACACTGTCACATTCTAAAAATTCAATACCTTTCAAACACTGTCACATTCTAAAAATTAAATACCTTTCAAACACTGTCACATTCTAAAAATTCAACACCTTTCAAACACTGTCACATTCTAAAAATTAAATACCTTTCAAACACTGTCACATTCTAAAAATTCAATACCTTTCAAACACTGTCACATTCTAAAAATTCAATACCTTTCAAACACTGTCACATTCTAAAAATTCAATACCTTTCAAACACTGTCACATTCTAAAAATTCAACACCTTTCAAAAACTCAAAGTTGTAATTTTCCTTAATACTGCTATATATTATCTTTAAATCATTTCAACTTTTTAAATGTAATCTTGTTGTGTAGAGATACCTCTTGTTTGTAAAACACGCCCTCTATATCCTCCTCCTTGAAGTCTTCAATTTTGTAAAACACGCCCACTATATCCTCCTCCTTGAAGTCTTCAAATTTGTAAAACATGCCCTCTATATCCTCCTCCACGAAGTCTTGCAATTTGTAAAACATGCCCTCTATATCCTCTTCCTTGAAGTCTTCAATTTTGTAAAACACGCCCTCTATATCCTCTTCCTTGAAGTCTTCAAATTTGTAAAACACGCCCTCTATATCCTCTTCCTTGAAGTCTTCAATTTTGTAAAACACGCCCTCTATATCCTCTTCCTTGAAGTCTTCAATTTTGTAAAACACGCCCTCTATATCCTCTTCCTTGAAGTCTTCAATTTTGTAAAACACGCCCTCTGTAACCTCTTCCTTGAAGTCTTCAAATTTGTAAAACACGCCCTCTGTAATCTCTTCCTTGAAGTCTTCAAATTTGTAAAACACGCCCACTATATCCTCCTCCATGAAGTCTTCAAATTTGTAAAACATGCCCTCTGTAACCTCTTCCTTGAAGTCTTCAAATTTGTAAAACACGCCCACTATATCCTCTTCCTTGAAGTCTTCAATTTTGTAAAACACGCCCTCTGTAATCTCTTCCTTGAAGTCTTCAAATTTGTAAAACACGC
Organism: Margaritifera margaritifera; assembly: GCA_029931535.1. Taxonomy (NCBI): domain Eukaryota; kingdom Metazoa; phylum Mollusca; class Bivalvia; order Unionida; family Margaritiferidae; genus Margaritifera; species Margaritifera margaritifera. The sequence goes on along the minus strand of JAQPZY010001632.1, from coordinate 2,082,203 downwards.
CCACTATATCCTCCTCCATGAAGTCTTCAAATTTGTAAAACATGCCCTCTATATCCTCCTCCTTGAAGTCTTCAAATTTGTAAAACATGCCCTCTATATCCTCTTCCTTGACGTCTTCAAATTTGTAAAACATGACCTCTATATCCTCCTCCATGAAGTCCTCAAATTTGTAAACTAGCCGATCACCTAAATTAGTTAATTAGTTAATTTCCTGATTTTGAATATTTCCTCGGTAATGTTACGAATGTAGCCCTTTACAAATATTGTTTTGTATTTTAAAATTCTGACTGTTTCACTAATATTGAATTTAGGAGTTTCAAATGTATCAGTTGTCAAATAACCGATTAATAATAATAATAATCTTTATTTAACGAGGATAACACATTTGGTCATGAAAGACCCACCTGCCATGTGATCCTCAATTTTTGCAACAGGTTATGTTAAATACAAATCACCTACACACGCTCACGTATGCTCGCAGACATACTCACACATTTAATATATGTAACTACAGAAGTCAACAAGTACATATATGAACAATATACTATACACAGGTATACGCATTTCAGCATGTCAGAAGTCATGTATACAAAGACAGGATAAAATATGCACAGGTTATGTCTGAATATAAAGATAAAATCATAAAGTTCAGTATTGGGAGGCTTTAATAAGACATTCCAGTTGGTCAAGAAATAATTTCTTTAATCAGGTTTTAAACTTTTAAACGTAGCAAGGGAATTTGAATTACGTATCCTCAGGGGTAAGGAATTAAATGGCAGGTGCTGATAAAGAAAAAGAGCTTTTGAAATGGTTGGTTTTCGACCTCGGAATCTGGAGGGTTTTTTTTGCTGTTGATCGGAGAGCACGCTCAGTAATTTTTATGATCTTAGTTCAATTAGGTTAGAGATATAATCTGGAGAAAGAGGGACTTATATGTTATGATTCCTTTAAAAGTGCTAGAGATGAGAAAATTTAAAGGAAACTTTTTTCAAAGCATTTATGGGGAAGAAGATATACGACTGGAGAGAGTAACCGGATTATCCCCACCAGCTAATACTGATATATCTTACCAGATCTTTGGATTTGCTTAGACATTGATAACTGCACTGCTTCCATTATGACCTGTTTGGCTGCGTCAGCGTGTACAATAATTCCAACACAATTAACTTCAATCGGATGTCATTTATTGTTTAAAGACATGCTTTACATTTGAAATAAATGATGAATTGGTAAGGTAGACTGATACGTTTATCTACACACTGCGTTTAATGGCACAGTCTTCGGTTATTGAAAAGTTTCATATTTCACCCTCACCCTCTCTAAACTACGCAAAACAAAGTCTATACAGCAATTTCATATAAGTTTTTTGCTTATAATCAGTTTGTTTGCTTGTTTGTTTTTCTTTTCCTATTTTTCTGTAAAGGGCATTTTCGTATTTTCTATTTTGTTTCTTTATCTTGACTTTTTTTGTAACCGTCGTAATTTAGAAGATTGTGTCATTTCCATAACTTCATTCAGTAATGATTACTACTACTAGAAATGTGTTATCTCCATGACTTCATTCAGTCATGAAGACTACAACAAAAAAATGTGTTATTTCCATGACTTCATTCAGTAATGATTACAACTATAAGAATTTCATAATTACCATGACTTCATTCAGTAATGATTACAACAACAAGAATTTTATATTTCCCTGACTTCATTCGGTAATGATTACTGCTACAAGAAATATGTTATTTCCATGACTTCATTCAGTAATGATTACTACTACTAGAAATGTGTTATTTTCATGACTTCATTCAATAATGATTACAACTACAAGAATTTTATAATTTTCATGACTTTATTCAGTCATGATTACTGCTAGTAAAAAATATGTTATTTCCATGACTTCATTCGGTAATGATTACTGCTACAAGAAATATGTTATTTCAATGACATCATTCAGTAATGATTACAACTACAATAATTTTTATAATTTCCATGACTTTATTCAGTCATGATTACTGCTACAAGAAATGTGTTATTTCCATGACTTCATTCAGTAATGATTACTGCTACAAGAAATATGTTATTTCCATGACTTCATTCAGTAATGATTACAACTACAAGAATTTTATAATTTCCATGACTTCATTCAGTAATGATTACTGCTACAAGAAATATGTTATTTCCATGACTTCCTTCAGTAATGATTACTACTACAAAAAATGTGTTATTTCCATGATTTCATTCAGTAATGATTGCAACTACAAGAAATGTCAATGTTTATCGATTAGCTAAAGTCTCAAAATTTTCAGTATATATTTAAAAGTAAAAAAGGATGGCGTGGATAAATTCTAAAGCTATATATGACGAATACTGCAGTTCCTGAAACTTTCATACAATGAACATGTATTCCTATGTAAAGATAGAAACATTCATACAATGATCATGTATTCCTATGTAAAAAAAGAAACATTCCTACAATGAACATGTATTCCTATGTAAACATATAAATATTCAGACAATGAACATGTATTCCTATGTAAAAATAGAAATATTCATGCAATGAACATGTATTCCTATGTAAAAATAGAAACATTCATACAATGAACATGTATTCCTATGTAAAAATAGAAACATTCATACAATGAACATGTATTCCTATGTAAAAATAGAAATATTCATGCAATGAACATGTATTCCTATGTAAAAATAGAAACATTCATACAATGAACATGTATTCCTATGTAAAAATAGAAACATTCATACAATGAACATGTATTCCTATGTAAAAATAGAAATATTCAGACAATGAACATGTATTCCTATGTAAAAATAGAAACATTCATGCAATGAACATGTATTCCTATGTAAAAATAGAAACATTCATGTAATGAACACGTATTCCTATGTAAAAATAGAAATATTCATACAATGAACATGTATTCCTATGTAAAGACAGAAATATTCATACAATGAACATGTATTCCTATGTAAAAATAGAAATATTCAGACAATGAACATGTATTCCTATGTAAAAATAGAAACATTCATACAATGAACATGTATTCCTATGTAAAAATAGAAATATTCAGACAATGAACATGTATTCCTATGTATAAATAGAAACATTCATGCAATGAACATGTATTCCTATGTAAAAATAGAAACATTCATACGTTGAACATGTATTGCTATGTAAAAATAGAAACATTCATATAATGAACACGTATTCCTATGTAACAATAGAAATATTCATACAATGAACATGTATTCCTATGTAAAAATAGAAACATTCATACAATGAACATGTATTCCTATGTAAAAATAGAAAATATAGTTTACACTGAAGTTCCAACAGTGAAAGAAACGACTAGTAGTTGAATTAAATGTAAATGATAACTGTATTTCTCAATAAAGTAGTAGTAGAATGCACACACACACACACACACACACACACACACACACACACACACACACGCAGATTTTAGTAGTGACATAATCAACGTCAAGCGCTAAAAGAGAAGAGGGATAAGGAGGAGGAGGAATATCAATGATTTATATGTTATTGAGGAAGTAATAGTTTTCGTGGTCATGTGGTGTCATGACCCGAATTTTAAGTCTTAGAGTTGTAGTGGTACTAAGTTCATGAGTACCGTTGAATTCATTCTGCACGTTACAGCCGCCGATATTTTTTGAATTCCACAAGCTGAACCATAAGACACAATAATGTTTTTTGCCCATAAGCCAAACAATTTTGAGGACTTGTATTTAATATATCAGACAAGACATTCAATCACTTGTATGAGCTGACTTAAGGTCAGTCTTATTTAAACAGCCCGGGATGTAGAATAGACCTGCATGTCATAGGAGGTCATTAATGGAGACTAGCGTGCCAGACTCGCGACACAAAGGGTGCAGATTCGAATCCTATCATTGAATCAGCCTTGGTCGGCTAACATGGTGCATCCTCGGGCACGGCACTTTACTCCGTTTGCTTCGGCACTAAATAACCTACTTGTGTTGCTGTACCGTAAAAACAACAAACGAAAGCTAAATCCCGTTTGCGAAGTGACGACATCTCGAACATTCTATCAGAATATTGTTAAAAATAAATCAAACTTTATTGGACATAGTTGTATAATAAATCACATTTTATCAGGGGTTAAATAATACAGGTAAACAAATTTCACACCTAAGCAACTAGAATGAAACCAATAATGTGCCACCGTACATAGATAAAGCAACAATTGTCAAACTGTGACTCTCGATTCTCAAAGTTACACAGTATGTAGCAGTAGTTGTTATGGCGAATAGTGGCAGGGAAGTTTCTTGAGAGTAAATGCTTATTATAATATGTTGGAAGACTAATACCTGGAAGTCTCAATGCTTATTATAATATATAGGATGACTAATACCTGGAAGTCTCAATGCTTATTATAATATATAGGATGACTAATACCTGGAAGTCTCAATGCTTATTATAATATATAGGAAGACTTTCATGACGACTTAGACATTTATAGCATTTTAAATGAAAAGCTTCGAGCATAGAAACTGTTTTGATTCATGTATATATATATATATATATATATATATATATATATATATATATATATATATATATATATCTATACACGAATAAATAACACCCATTGTCTTAACTGTAAGCACCAACTCCTATACCATCTATATCATGCACACTGCACACATCACCAAAAAATAATGCTACAAAGTCGGTGGTATATATTTTTAAATACGAATAAATAATATTATGCATGGTCGAGATGGTATAAGTGTTGATGCTTACAGGCAAGGCGATATGTGCCGTAACCCGCAGATCAGGGTTCGAATCTCCGTAGAGTACGAATTAAAATTCTCTAACCTGTACGATACTATTATTTATTCGTATTTTAAAATTATGTTAATGTTATCAAGCATTCTCGTGTAGAATCCAGAGATAGCAATTTCCGCTCTGCTTGGTGTATATTTGTAATTCTCTATAATAACTTCTATATACCTTGATTTCTGTAGTAGGAATCCAGGTGGACTGTGTACTTAGATGGAATTAATTACTGGGTGGACATGCCGGTATGTCTGCTATGCACGAGTGCTGATACCGCTGACTGTGTAGCATCATTTTTTGGTGATTTGTGCATGGTCGAAATGGTATAGGGGTTGGTGCTTACAGGCAAGGCGATGGGTGCCGTAACCCACGGATATGGGTTCGAATTTTTGTAGAGTACGAATTAAAATTCTCTAAGCGGTATGATAATATTATTTATTCGTATTTAAAAAGTCTGTTAATGTTATCAAGCAGTCTCCTGTAGAATCCAGAGATAGCACTTTCCGCTCTGTTTGGTGTATATTTGTATATTTGTAATTCTCTCTCTCTCTCTCTCTCTCTCTCTCTCTCTCTCTCTCTCTCTCTCACACACACACACACACACACACACACACACATACAGAATAAATAATGAATATTATCTTACAGGTCAGAGAATGTTGAATTTGTCCCCTAATGAGAATCGTACCCGAGTCAGCGGGTTACGGTACGCATCGCCATGCATGCACCCACATACCCTCCAAAAAGGATGTAACCTAGGCATTCGAGCATAGCAACCACACTCGCATGGCAACCCAGTAATTAACTCTCGTCTAAATACACAGTCATTCTGGATTCCTATGACAGATATATATATATATATATATATATATATATATATATATATATATATATATATATATATATATATATATATATATATATATATATATATATATATATACACACACACACACAAATTGGTAAGGGGTCATTACAAAACAGTTTACCAACGTTTGGAGCTAATCAGGTTCTTCAGGATCAGGGGAAGAAACAACTTACATCCACAAAACAAATACTAAAGACAAAAGCCAAGGGCTAACCTGGACTATTACTTGTTTGAATGACAGAGGGAATCTTACGAGCAGGAGTCAAATAATGGAAAAGAGAAAGAAGAAACAACTGCAAAACGGTCTCAAACTGAGCAAACTACATGTTTAATGTTTGTTGTTGTCAGATATGTATATACGGTATTCGGTCATAACAAATAAGAGACATGACACTTCACATCTTAAATCCACTTTAAAAACGCTCCTCCTTAATAGGTCAGATTGTAACTTTGGGAGAACAATCCACGTAGTTATCGAACCCTTACGTCAGAATAAGAGATAGTTTATCAATCCAAACGTGAAACCAAGGTGAATTCTATCTGTTTCTAGCATTTTAGACCAATGGCCTTTAACGATTTATACTAAATAATGGTATGTAATGACACGTGTTATATAAATGCTATCTGGAAATATGTAGTGGTAAAATTGCATGTTAATTGATGAAGCACCTAATTTTCTCTCTCTCTCTCTCTCTCTCTCTCTCTCTCTCTCTCTCTCTCTCTCTCTCTCTCTCTCTCTCTCATTATGACACGCTTCTTATAAACTAATAATCAATGTTTAAAAAAAAACTCAAGATGTAACATAAAATGATATGACGGAGCAGAAAAATGATTTGAAATTGAAAGCAATTGAAAATTCAGAGACCGGTTGCATTCATAATTAAAAAGTCATGCCATATAACATATTGTTAAAACACCTTCTAGACAGTAATCTCGACATACACGGGCAATACCTCCTCTTTCACGGAGAAAGAGAATTTAGCCAAGTACAAAGAAGATTTTCACGTGAACTTTTATTTTCGACTAAGTAAATGTCGGTGGCCCCTTCGTCATAAAGGTTTACTCGAGTAATAAATGTTACTAAAGACTTCAAATCTTACTCGAAATATACAACTGCAGACTTTGATTGATTAGAACATTTTCGAGCAAATTTCGTATTCGAGTAAAGTTTCATGATAGTCGTGCCAGGTGATGGCTAAAAGAAAGAAAAACAAAGAAGTGTACCTTTTAAATGTCAAGGTAATAAATTTTCCTTGATGTAAAGAACTATAAAAAAAGAGCTGCGAACAATAACAATAAAGTAAGGATATAACTGTATTTACTAGCACGTGCGATAAAAAACAAATCTCTGCGTAAAAGCCTGCTTACAAACGATTGTAATTATCAACATGTTCATTTGTCCAACTAGATAAGAAATCGTATAATGGAAAAGGCATAAACTTCGTGACAAGTGAAAAATCCACCGTATTTTCAAGTCCATATTCACCTATTATTTAATTAATACCTTTCAATCCTCATCGACTACAGTTATTTAAATAGAAAAGATTTAAAATCTTTGTCAAATGTGTCGTTAAATCAGACGTAATGCATGCTTGTTCCCTATAGTGTTTGATAAAGACCCTATTTATTCTAAGATGAGTACAAGTTATTAAAGATGAAGTCAACCTACTTGAGCTACTTGACATCTTGGCATTGATTCGGTTAATAGTCATCTTGGCACTGATTCGGTTAATAGTCATCTTGGCATTGATTCAGTTAATAGTCATCTTGGCATTGATTCAGTTAATATTCATCTTGGCACTGATTCAGTTAATAGTCATCTTGGCACTGATTCGGTTAATAGTCATCTTGACATTGATTCAGTTAATAGTCATCTTGGCATTGATTCAGTTAATAGTCATATTGGCATTGATTCAGTTAATAGTCATATTGGCATTGATTCAGTTAATAGTCATATTGGCATTGATTCAGTTAATATTCATATTGGCACTGATTCAGTTAATAGTCATATTGGCATTGATTCAGTTAATAGTCATCTTGGCACTGATTCAGTTAATAGTCATCTTGGCACTGATTCGGTTAATAGTCATCTTGGCACTGATTGAGTTAATAGTCATCTTGGCACTGATTGAGTTAATAGTCATCTTGGCACTGATTCAGTTAATAGTCATCTTGGCACTGATTCAGTTAATAGAGATATTGGCATTGATTCAGTTAATATTCATATTGGCACTGATTGAGTTAATAGTCATCTTGACACTGATTCAGTTAATAGTCATCTTGGCACTGAATGAGTTAATAGTCATCTTGGCACTGATTCAGTTAATAGTCATCTTGGCACTGATTGAGTTAATAGTCATCTTGGCACTGATCCAGTTAATAGTCTTTTTGGGACTGACTCAGTTAATAGTCATCTTCATACTTTAGCAAAATCTTCATTTTCAAATTTAAAAAAAAAACGGTTACAAAATCGAACACATCGAAGCAATATATCTACGGATTGATCAAATTCTACACTTGATAACATGCTTCAACAAAATATATAATTTACTTTTTCTTGTATACATATTGACGCATCTTGATTTTAAGTAATTTTCACAGCTGGAGATTACATGCATGTAGGAGACAAAAATTACAAATAACTTACCAGCCATCTCTCCACCAAAAACTTTTCACTTAAAAATGATATGTATCTTCTATATGCATAAGATAATACATCTTGTTAACGCATTATAGAAACTGTACGAACAGAAAACTCAAACACGAAAGCAAAAACTAGGATATTGTGCCGTAAACTAGGATATGGTGCCGTAAACTTGGGTAACATCCGCCTTTTGCGATTTGGTATGCTAGAAGGTGATGCAAACACATGAAAATATTTAAAGGTCTTTTAACTTTATCTGTATTATCGAGAAATTTGCAAGATATAAACACAATCAACTCTAATTCTAGTTCAAGTACTCAAAATTTTACTCGATTTTCGTTGAATTATTACTTTGACTTATGAGTTTTCTTGTACCAAAACATGCTGTTATAATAGTAGTTTTAAGTTTAATGCAGACGTCAATAGAGCGGTATCTTTCTTTACCAGCAAATTTAGACCACCTACCTGGTTGGAAGATGGCATTGCTTTGTTTTTTTACTTTAGCAGTGATTCTACTGAACAATACCGTCTTCCTTCGCCACATAATATTTCAACTTTCACAATCACGAGCTTATTTTGATAGCCTAATCTGGTGTTCTCCAGAGCTGTCCCGGCATTTAAATATTTAAATGTGTTAGAATGTATCAATATGTTTCGGCATATTAATATATATTTGAAAATATATCACTCAATTGGTTTTTAAGGATAAGACCCCGACTGTCATGAAACAGTTAGAAATAAAGGAATGGGTTATCTTTTGTTAACACAACGCTCTTTCAAATGGTCGAATATGGTTTTCACACGGCCGATGTATACGTTGTCAAATCGAATACTGGCCAATACACTCATAGATAATTTATCTGTTGTGTCTATTGATGTGCAATAAAGCCTGTATGGTTCAGACACGTGATACATTCTCTTAAAGTGTGAAAGTATATAAAAGACCCATTTAAGACTTTATTGTATGTTTCGACAAGCAAGCACTGAGAAGTATTCCTACCAGAAGATTTAGTATTCGACAAAATACAAAGTAAGTTTCACATAAAATCTGTATTTTAGATTTCATTATTTTGAATCAGACTTTTTTTTATACATTTTCTTTCCAGTGAAGAAATAGCGAAAGCTTCAGTCAAAAATTATACTTCATTTTTCTCATGAGGGTGCTGTGTTGCATGCTATAATTCAAGCACTCAAATTTTCTCACTAATTTATTTACTGAGCTTAATTATTAGTTATTTAGCTAGCTTTATTTCCTAAATGGAAATCAGTTAATCATGTATCATTCTCTTTTTCTTTCTTTCTTTCTATTTTACTATCAAGACTTCTGCCATTGTATCATAATACAAGTATTTATTTACAGGATTTAGGATCTATTTATAAACATATTTTACTTCCCATGTTTGCTTCCCTATCTATTTGTTTGATTGGTTATTTATTTATTTATTTATTATATTTTTTATTTATTCATTTATTTATTTAATATAAATTGTTATTTTATTTTAAAATTGTTCACGTGTAATACCAAAATATGTAAGGTCTCTATCTCTAAACATGTACAACGTGTGCTGTGGTTTGGAATGAGAAAAGATTTGTTCAAAACTTTTGAGTAAAAACATATTTTTTTAAAATGTTTAATACACGATCGATGATTCATTTTTTCTCTCAAGTTCTACGCATAAAATGATTATTTGTGTAGCCTATACGTAATAAATCATGTTAGGTCTCGGTTTGAATTGACTTAAACAATATTACATAATTTCTCTAACATTGACCTTAAAACTTTGATATTGACAATATAAATGCTGTAAATCTGAAAGAATCAAAGGTTCAAAAGTGTCATAACGTTTTCCTAAACTTTGTCACTCCTTCAAATACTGCGCTTGTCTATAAACTAACGACATAAGGTATCTTCAGAAACCAAATTGTTTTCGCCAACTACCTGAATGTTGTGTCAAACCGAAATCACAAACAATCACTATATAACCTTCACCTTGGTTTCAGTACTCTGGGGATTGAACTAGGTCGGTATAAGAAACTCTACCAAGTCAATGCCGTACTCTGGGGATTGAACTAGGTCGGTATAAGAAATTCTACCAAGTCAATGCCGTACTCTGGGGATTGAATTAGGTCGGTATAAGAAATTCTACCAAATCAATGCCGTACACTGGGGATTGAACTAGGTCGGTATAAGAAACTCTACCAAGTCAATGCCGTACTCTGGGGATTGAACTAGGTCGGTATAAGAAATTCTACCAAGTCAATGCCGTACTCTGGGGATTGAACTAGGTCGATATTAGAAATTCTACCAAGTCAATGCCGTTCTCTGGGGATTGAACTAGGTCGGTATAATAAACTCTACCAAATCAATGCCGTACTCTGGGGATTGATCTAGGTCGATCTACCAAGTCAATGCCGTACTCTGGGGGTTGAACTAGGTCGATAAAAGAAACTCTACCAAGTCAATGCCGTACTCTGGGGATTGAACTAGGTCGATATAAGAAACTCTACCAAATCAATGCCGTACTCTGGGGATTGAACTAGGTCGGTATAAGAATCTCTACCAAGTCAATGCCGTACTCTGGGGATTGAACTAGGTCGATATAAGAAATTCTACCAAGTCAATGCCGTACTCTGGGGATTGAACTAGGTCGGTATAATAAACTCTACCAAATCAATGCCGTACTCTGGGGATTGATCTAGGTCAATCTACCAAGTCAATGCCTTACTCTGGGGGTTGAACTAGGTCGATAAAAGAAACTCTACCAAGTCAATGCCGTACTCTGGGGATTGAACTAGGTCGATATAAGAAACTCTACCAAGTCAATGCCGTACTCTGGGGATTGAACTAGGTCGGTATAAGAATCTCTACCAAGTCAATGCCGTACTCTGGGGATTGAACTAGGTCGGTATAAGAATCTCTACCAAGTCAATGCCGTACTCTGGGGATTGAACTATGTCGATACAAAAAGCTCTATCAAGTCAACGTTTTTGTCATTTCATCCCAAACTCGATAGATGCCGCAAACAACTTTCTATTGTCATGCTCTGTAAATAAACATCTGAGAAAAGTACTTTTTGAAAGGCTTCTGTCAAAAGGTTTTGATATCCAATCAGATAATGATTCAAATTATAGTTGTATATTTCTAATGACCTCTGATACAAGGTTTGCAAAAATGGATCTAAATCTGTACACTAGTCTTTGAAATTCACAAAACCAGACTGTTATCTATAGTTAGATATCTAAATCTGTACACGAGTCTTTGAAATTCACAAAACCAGACTGTCCTCTATAGTTAGATAGCTGCATTCTATATACTTGCAACCAAATAACACCAACGTTTCATTTGTTTGTTTATTCTTCTTTTGTTACGTTGTGCACTGTTTGGTATTGAATTTTGTACAATAAATTAATTTAAATTTAAAATGAAATTGAAACTGGAACCTTTCTCAACAACACCTGTAGTTATGTTTTTATCCCTGACTTCCAGTGTTTCTTTCACCTGGAATAAGTAATATTTTTTATGAGTTTCCGATTCATTTTTCCTATGCATGTTCACATTGTCAAATCATGGGACAACATGGATAACTGATCTTTTAATAAACAAGCGTATATGAAATGAATCTCTCGTTTCAACAAAATGGAAACAAAATTTTCTTTCCAGCAAGAGTAGGCATTATGCAACGTTAAGAATATTTCTTCATGGAGTCTGGGAAAATTTGAAAATAGCATTAATGATAGGAAAATAAAACATTGTGATCAGATAGTCAAACATACAATCTGATAGTTACCCATTTGTGATATTAAATAAATGTTGTTGTTTTTTCAGAGCTCATTCTGACGCTAAGAAAGAGAGCATCTATACCTCCCTTGGCTGAAATTATATACTACAATGTATATGACTCAATATGGACTTCTTGGAGTATTATGCCTCATAATCGGAACCACATCTCACTTTCTGGGTGGCACAGTGAAATGGATGACAGTTAGTGACGAGGTAGAAGCATAATTATAAGAGATAGAGTCTGTAAGGAAGTCTTTAATGCCTGAGTGTTGGGGCCTGTAGAAATTTGTTTCATTTTGTAGAATGTTGATGAGCAGAAGTCCTTTTTAATTCGTTTTTTTTTTTCTTTTTTATTCTTTTTCTTCTGTTAAATATATAATTGGGAGACTTTGGTTAGCCACGTAGCTAGAAAACTGCATTCAAAGGTCAGAAGTGATTGAGTATTGAGTTTTATTTGTTTATTATTTAAGTTGTTTAAATTTTTTGTATAAGAGTGTACACGTTAGATGGCAGATCGATTTGTTCTTAAAATCTGCTTCCTATAAATAATGATTGATTGATATTTGCACAATATTCATCATAATTTAACATTTTTTAAAATAGACCTTGATGTCGGGCAGCTCCAAATACAAAGTTTTGGGACATAGGGACTATTTCTGACCCCAAAAGTTTACAGTTTTGTATTTCACAGCAATTCTCTGTAAAGTGATTATTTTACAACTGTCCACACCTGCAGATGTCAAACGAAAGTCAAGAATTTATCAAACAAAGAGCAGAATAAGTGCAGTTTCTACTTTGGAAAGAAAATTACATTCTCTGTCGATATTTCATCATCATCGTCATACTTTCCTTCTTCTTCTATAATAATAGGAAATACACCAAAAAAGATGTATTTGAAAGCTGTCTGCCGTCGGAAGCATAACGTCTTCAACGAAGATAATACGGTTTTTTGTAAAATTTTACGTTCAGTTTTATTTATTTTAAAATTTCACAAATAATCACTTTGAGTGTCATCATAGTAGTTTTAAAGCACTAGTTACAATAAGGGATCGAATTTGACTGTCATAAAGCACTAGTTACATTAATGACCGCATTTGACTGTCATAAAGCACTAGTTACATTTTGAGACTAAATATGAGTGTCATAAAGCACTAGTTACATTCTGGGACCGAATTTGACTGTCATAAAGAATCAGTATTATATTGTTATAATTTATATTTATATAATCATCCATTGTTAAATATATATAAAAAAATAATAAATTCTCAGGTAAAAATAAAGAAATACACAAAGACAGACAGTCACGCACACACAGTGCCATACATAGAACAATAAATATTTACATTTAGCACAAAGAAGAAGCTACCTAGAATAAATCGAATGTCAACGCTAAAGGAAAAGAACAAAATATCAGTTAGGTTCTTCCTCAGGGTACAATACAAAACATATACAAAAACAAGGAGACACACAAACACACAAACACACACACACACGCGCGCGATTGACACGCGTACAACAATACATATTTACAATTTGGTACAGAGAAGCAAAACTAGAATAAAGAACAAGTCGAAACTAGAGAAAAAGAACAAAATAATAGAATAAAAAGCTTCATAACTAGAAAGGAGTTCTTATATAGGAATGAAGTAAGCAATTTGGATCCTAGCTACTGTTTGGCGTGACCTAAGTATTTGATCTTACTAGAGGTGAGTACGGTTGGATCCTAGCTACTGCTTGGCATGACCTAAGTATCTGATCTTACTAGAGGTGAGTACGGTTGGATCCTAGCTACTGCTTGGCATGACCTAAGTATCTGATCTTACTAGAAGAGAGTACGGTTGGATCCTAGCTACTGCTTGGCATGACCTAAGTATCTGATCTTACTAGAAGAGAGTACGGTTGGATCCTAGCTACTGCTTGGCATGACCTAAGTATCTGATCTTACTAGAGGAGAGTACGGCTAAGCAAACTGACAGGAAATAAACTGTCGCGCTGTGAGTTAAAATAGATCACTGTTGGACCGAGTTTTTCGCTTAAACCAAACAAACGACGTGTTCGCATCTGCGGTATTTAATATTTCTCTTTATGGCCACGTTCACTGTCAGTCCATCTTTGATTCGAATCAACGAACACCATTTCAAGGGACTGAACAGAGTATCCGGCTGAGGTGAAATGGTTAGCCTTGTTTCTGATATGGCTTGTGTGATTCTTCATTCTTTTTTAATGTCAGCTGTTTCACCAACATATTGGATGGAACAAATCTTGCATGTCAGGACGTAAATGGCTTTTTTACTAACACATCCTAACCTGTGGTTGATATTGTAAGTAACTCCTGTTAATGAACTCTTGAAAGTAGTTTTCTCGGACATTTGATTACAGATTAGACATCTGTCTTTACATCTGTATGTCCCTGCTTCCGTTCTGTGGATTGGGTTCAACTGGGACCGTATAAGGTGGTTTTCTAAATATTTGGGTCGTCAGTAAGCGACCGTAGGTAGCTCTTTAATGACTTCCTTTATACGTGTAGAGGAGTCAATAATGTGCCAGTGTCTCAGGACAATTTGCCCTGTGTTTGGGGCATGCTGGTATTAAAGGAATGTGGTTGTTGTCGTTCTTAGCTTTGTATCTGAGAAGATTGTTGCAGTCAATGGCCTGAGCTTTTTCTATAGCCGGATCTATAGTTTTGTTCTTGTATAAATGGGTTGACAAAATAAAGTATGGTTCCTTATCGTTCCATGCTATACACAGAACAGCGAAATAGAAACGTAAAATAGCTTGTGATAGTTAAAAACTTCGTTCGTACATTAATCCCCGCTATTGAAAATTTACTTCAGACTTCTTTATCTCTTTCTTGTAAGAGCAACACCTTTGCACCTGATAACCTCTCTTTGATTTTGTGTTCACAAACTCTCCACTTCAAGTAGTGTGATTCTGGAAAGGTCGCATTCCAACATATCTAACGGTGGGTACGCGGACTGATCTTATTTATTCCCATGAGTTATGAGGTTAATTCTACTTTTACTGTCAACCCCTACCTTTTGGATGGCATTGTAGCTTCATCCTGTTGTATAATTCTTAAATGTTTTGGTCTTGCTGATATGACTAAAATACAAAACCAGCTTCGCTTTTTAAATATGCATTTGCCGGATTCCGCACTGTTGTTTAAGTCTATCGTGCCGGATTCCGCACTGTGGTTTGAGTATATCATGCCGGATTCCGCACTGTGGCATGCACAGGTTAGTCTTTACTGATTTTTTGTCGCATGTACATGAATATGGATTATTCCCTGTCGTATGTACATGAATATGGATGATTCCCTGTCGTATGTACATGAATATGGATGATTCCCTGTCGTGTGTACATGAATATGGATGATTCCCTCAACAAAATTGTTAGGAGTCCCGAAGAGTCTATGATGTGCCAGTTTTTCTGACAGATTAAACGTTCCTTTATAAATTTATATATGGCACTTTGACCTTTCATCCGTAGTGGAGTTGGTTTTAATTCTTTTCAAGTACACTGTATAGTGAACTATTTTCAACGTTACAATATATTAAATAAATAAGAAAAATGTTGGACTGACAGCAGCAAGTAATTTAAAACGCCTGAAAGTTGTCGTAAGATTGAAAAAGTAAATTTGTGGCACCGTGAAAATAACCCACTTTACATTTATCGTACAGAATACAGTCAATACAGGGTAAAGAAATGTCAGTTGTTTATAATGATGTAAAACTCTTTTCATACAAGTATTTCTGCAAATTAAAAAGGGAATGTGAACAAATTCAGGTCTAAATCTTTTAATAGCGTCTGATTATATTGCAACTGGCGTTAATTCTACGTTCGTGTACAACATAAAAATCTCATTCAAATTATAACTGGCGTTAATTCTATCGTCGTGTACAACATAAGAATCCCATTCAAATTACAACTGGCATTAATTCTACGATCGTGCACAACATAAAAATCTCATTCAAATTACAACTGGCGTTAATTCTAAAGTCGTGTACAACATAAAAGCCAATCAAATTACAACTCGGTTATTTGTACTATGATAACACTACTTCTTCATTCGAATGAAATAAATCAAATTGAACAAGGAATTAAGTGACTTTTCTTACGGAACTATTTTACCTCTCTGATGAGTAATGGCACATTTGCACCAGATAACCACTGTCTCCTTGTTGGTTCAAGACGTGTACTTGTACCTTGCCCACTTAACAAGTTGAAATTATGTACAAGTAGTGTTCTGTGAACACGGACTTAATGTTAGTCGTGCCCCTACCCCCCCCCCAGTCCTCCTTCTAAGTCTTGAGAATATCTACTAGGTCATCCCTGTTTACAGTCTCTTTTCAAGCTGTCTAAAGAATGTTTACTAGGTCATCCGTGTTTACACTCTCTTTTCAAGCTGTCTAAAGAATGTTTACTTGGTCATCCGTGTTTACACTCTCTTTTCAAGCTGTCTAAAGAATGTCTACTAGGTTATCCTTGTTTCCACTCTCTTTTCAAGCTGTCTAAAGAATGTCTACTTGGTCATTCCTTTTTACACTCTCTGTTCAAGCCTACTAGGAGCTTTGGTGTCTTATTAATATATGGTGTAGTAGTTTGGAAATTTTGTCTAGGTCTTCCCAGAGTTTAAGAATTTTTTCAAGGATTAAAATTTGTAAAAGATGATATTTTAAATTTTTATTTCCATATTTGGATGTATACTTTGCAGTATTTCTCAAAGAGAAAAGAAAGAGTTTCTCCATTTCAGGTACTATGCCCAGAGTCACTGTTTCCTTCAATGGTTAATTGACATTGCATTGCCTTTTTAAATTTGACAGCCCCTTGTGTATTTGATCACATAAAGACAGCCATGTATTTGTCAGCAGCCTCGTTTAGCATCCATTAAAATGTGTTTCACTGCTCATTCAAATCGTTAGTTTTACTCGCTTGTCTAAGTGTATCAAAATCTTTACTCGTCATTTTGCGGTGAGGAATGTGTGTATCAGACAGATGTGTCAATATATAAATGAAAGTTGTTTGCTTTGTTTTAGTCTTTGAATTATTAGGCTGTAAGAGAAGGCTTTAAAGGTGATTAGTGTATTCACTAATCGAGTTACCTTCTGTAGATAGATGTATATTATTTTATTATTATTATTATTATTATTATTTATTTTTTTATCATAACTATAACAGGGTTTTGTAGATTTCTGAACCTTCTTTTTATTTTCATCATCATCTTCCTTCTTATCTTCTACTTCTTCATTTTTTGAATCTGTTTTTCTTCCTACTCAGTGATAGAGTAGAAGAAAGCCAGGTGCAAAAATCCAGGAAATCATGTGACAATTTTAGAGCTAAAAAAAATCTGAAATCCAGAAACCATGTTTCTCTGTCAATCGTGATCACCATTGTCACATGGTTTTCTGGAATTCTGAACTTGTTTTTCTGAAATACAATGTGTAATTTTATCGTATTTTCCACGATCAACGTTATATTTATAAGTAGTTTCCTCTCATGAATCAAGTGTAAACTCTTTGCTCAGATGGAAGATAATGTTCGCACTGAAAGAGAACTGGAAAGACCAAACTAAATGATGAAATACATTGGGTCTGAACATACAATTTAAAAATTGAAACAAACAATACGTGCTAGCGATCTTACTGAAATGGATAATTGGTTTCATTTCTTAAAAAATAGTATGGGAATTTAAGGCACATAATATTTGCCGATAGTAAGTTGTATACCGCAGACTCATCAACCACCACGATAAAAATCACACAAGAGTATCATTAGTCCGATCTTCGTCACTATACATAGGACACACAATAGTATGATAAAATTGGCTTTTAGATTTTTCTTACCGATCTGGGTCAACGCCCTCGATACCCCATGACTTTACCCATTTTACATACGCGAGTGCAGCGTGAGTGAACTCCGTACGAATCCGAAGTCGCGACCTCTGTGGACCTCGTGCTAGATAACCCTTCACGGCGCCTCACGCTGGAAGCTACACTTACTGTCGAAAAGCACAATCAAAGCGGCGACAGTTTCCTTTTATGTGAGAATATTATATTAAATAATCACAGTGAGCTATATATAATGATAACAAAACATGACCCTTTGACACGCAGAGTATCGTGAAAGAATTCCCTTCCGTGGTCAATGCAGGAATTAAATTGTCCGACAAATGGTGTGTTGGTACAGTCACAGAAAACATTAAATCACTGTTCAACCTGAATGCATCATATCGGTTTTTCAAAGAGGCCCCCCAAAAACTGTATGATTTGTCAAATATGTATCCGAAGCACAGTGAAAAATCAACCGGGATAGGGATCGCCTTATAACGTGGATGCCGAAAACTCGGCGATGAATACAACAAGAAGCATGAAAAGTCATTGTATGATATCGTGCAAGAAAACTTCAAGTCGCTGACGTTAAGTGAGTCGCCGGTGCGAGTGACCATTGACGACCTTGAAGAGAGTAACTCACCCACCGAAGGCAGTGAAATATTTAACGAAGACAACGAAGACATTCGAGACGACCAATACAGCAAAGACAGCAAAGATCTCCATGATCACTGTCAAGAACAAATTAATTAGATAGATGCCTTCAGCATATAATATATGGAAACACCGACGGAAATTACACATAAGTACCAAAAAGTTATAAACACGGCAGAGTATGAGCGGCAGATGCAATGTCAGGAGTTCTGTGAAAAAAAGATTAGCATGCAAAGACACAGAAACTATGGAGTCATTATACAAGCAGTGCAAGACGTTTAAAACCATCAAATGCCATTGTGCAAGGGGCGGTCATTTAAGAATTGGTGTAATACTTTATACTGATCAGCGTACAGTGATTTGACCAAATGCCGGCTTGAAGAAAATTATATTCGAGCAGGAAAAACTGGTGGTAATCTTCGGTTGAGGCAGCCTGGTCAAAAATGTTGTTTACTAGTCACTGGCACGATTTTGGAAATGACCACCATAGGTGAAAAATACTTACGGTTAATGGCTGTACAATCAAATACTACTGCATTATACTCTGCAACCATATATACTGTTTGAGGACAGCATATGCTTGAAGTTACCCACACCATCAATCGAGAACATAGATGATTAATTTTATTAGAGACTAAAAGTTTCCTCATGTATATTTAACAAGTCTTATGGCATAGGGACGCAATCTACGCAAGGATGTTTGTCTTGGAAAGAGTGAACTTTGCGACAGAACATGTCATTATGAATATTGTAAATCTCACTTGCTCGCGTTACATGTTGGCACAGGCGCTCAACCATGCCTGCGATGCGGTGTCGGAGTCAAGTTGAGTAATCAGCTATGCCGGCTACACGGATCTGTACGCGAGTATTATCGCGCGCGCCGAAGAAGACTCGCCAACACAAATGTGGAAAAAAAACCAACGCCAACGATGTCGTTGACGTTGTTGGGGAAAAATCCAATGATAGTGTCGACGTCGACGCCGTCGAAAAAGAAACAGAAGTCAATGAAATAATATCCACGATCGAAGCGATTGCGGTTTCCGATTCTGGTAAAGTTAAACTAATTTTACACAAACTTCATTGCCGAATAAGCAGTTAGATAAATGATTATTATTATGAGTATGCCTACCGTGAATCAACTTAGACAATCCGCGCGAGACCGTGGAATAAGGATACCAAGAGGTGCAAGAAAAACAAATATTCTTGCACTATTAGGACTCGTGGATGAATCAGCTCATGCAATCCGCGCAAAACCGTGGAATAAGGATACCGAGAGGTGCAAGAAAAGCTGATTTACTTGGGTTATTAGTACTTCCCCCGGAAGATCCGCGTCTGACCGTGAGACAGCTTCGTGCAACGGCAGAGCAGTTGCATATCCAAATTCCTTCACGGGTCAGGTGGGCTGAAATCGCACGGGTGGTTGCTGGTGAACAAAACCGCCGCCGTATCGCGCCACTGAGGCTGTCGCATTTGTTCGTCAACGAGCCCAAGCCCCCAAGTTCAAGTTGCAAAAGCGCGTCGATGATTTCGAATATTATTACGCAATTATCCCAAACACATACAGTCGATCATATCAACGCTAAAGCATGCGCGCGCAACGTCACTTGCGTCCGAAACCAAGGTGAATATTGTTCTCGGTGTGGAATTTATCATGCCTGGCCATTTAACCAAAGAAGGCTTCACATCATCTATAATCTCATGGCCGTGGTTTTGGAGTGATGCCCTTGCGATCATGAACTGCGAAGACACCGAGGCCATCAATGATGAAACTGATAAAGGTTTTGCATCAATCCTCGAGAAGTTTGAAAAATACTCCAGAGGATGTTCAGGATGGGTGCTTTCCAGATGCATAGAAGTTCAAGCTAAGGTTTACCCGTACAAGACATTCCGCGGGTCAAGTTATATTCCAACGCCAGCGTATATTCCACCGCGGACAGTGATAAATGTGAAAAACGACGACAACCGGTGTTTCGCATGAACGATCTTGTCCGCGTTACATCACGCACGCGATAATACAGATCAGCCTAGGAAAATACCGAGAGTACCTGGGTGAACTCAAGTTTGGTTACATAGAATTTCCTGTACCGGTTTCTAAGATCGTACTCGAAAACTTTGAAGAACTCAACCCCAGTATCGCCGTTAATGTGTTCGCTTGGAACAAAGGCTTTCATGCGAAACGATTATTCCCACGTGCACGCGAGCGGACTAACGTTGATATATTGTTGCTGAGCGACATGGATGTCACAGACACGCGGCAGCATTACGTGTGGATAACAAATCTATCCTGGTTGATTTACCGACACAGAAAGCACAAGACGAAAAAAATTCCGTGTCGACGTTGCCCGCATGTATTTAAGCACACAGCAGTTGCTTGACGACCATAACTTTAACCACGGGGGAGTCAGTAAGAAGCCGCAGCATACGATCATGCCAGGATCCCCCACAAAACATTCTAAAATTCACCGCAGTGCAACGGAAGATGAAAGTTCCATATGTGATTTACACGGAGTTTGAATGCTTGAATGTTCCCATGCAAGCTTCGCTTCCTAATGCCGAACTTCAATCGAACACCACACAAGTTGCGGAACAAATCCCATGCGGATTTTGATACACTGTAGTCAGATGCGACGGGAAAACTGAGCCGTCAATATTATACCGTGACAAAGACACGGTTGATACGTTCCTTAAATCGCTCGAGGTTACCGCGAAGGGGAACGGCAACAACTTTTCTCGCCCGCGGACATGATTATGACTGATGATGATATTCGCGAATTTTCCGCGGCCACTCATTGCTGGATCTGTGATGGTCCTTTGACACCGACGGCTCTGATACCTCTCGTGGAGCTGGAAGCTCTAAATGCGTGATCACTGGCGCGTAAAGAGCAGCCGCACACAACGCATGCAACCTGCAGCTGCGAATTTGCCCCGGTAAAATAAGAATTCTGGTTGTGCTTCATAACCTGCGCGGTTATGATGGTCACTTAATACTGCAAGGATTCGCAAAGGCATCGAATGCACTAATAACTGCAATTCTCATCAACATGGAAAAATACTAGAAGTTTCGACTGGGACAGCTGAAGTTCATTGATTCGCTACCATTTCTCAATTCCAGCCTGGACAAACTCGTCAACAACTTTCGGGCAGTAAGCGGAGCTTCCCACGGCAACGATCGCTTACAATCACTCGTCGATACGGCGGCGCTTTCCCCGATGGTGATGGAACTGAAAGTTCTAGCTTTGACTTGCTCACCCGCAAAGGAATCTACCCCTACGAGTACATGAACGACTGGGAAAAGTTTTCTGAAACTCATTTGCCACCGATTGAGGCCTTTCATTCGTTGCTGTCCTGCGAAGGCATTTCCCCCGACGACTATACGCATTCATGAAGTTAAGGTTGATCTTAGCCCAAAGCAGCTTGCAACGCAACTTGATCAGCTCAAGCCGGCCAAACAAAAGAACACCTCAGTAATATTAAAGTTGTCCGAATCAGAGGTGAAACAAATGCAAAAGAGCGGCGGAATATCTCCATTCCTTGCGGCGATTCCAGCGCTGTTGGCTGCTGCGGCTCCCACATTTGCAAAAAACGGTTGCCTTAGGGGCCCTCAGAGGCACATCCGGACTGCCTGAGAAAAAGGTGCTTGGCGGCAGACATTCCAGATCCATCAGCCGTAGAAAAACAGCAATTGGTCTTAGACTATCCCCTTGGCCTCATGGACAGACTTGGGGTCAAGGTCTTCGACTGTGGCCTCACCGTTGACGGCTATGGAAGCTTGTCTATTAACCAGTTTTGATTTACTTGCGGTGGCAAAATCAATCAAGCGCTTCCGTGGTGTCTTCATGCGGGATGAACTTGCGTCGATGATCCCTCAGACGTGGGAAACCTGAATCATTAACCTGGACCTGGAACTCATTCGGTCGCGTACGCGGTAACGACTCAACATCTTTTGTATTTTGACTCGTACGGGCTTGCATAAAAGTTTCCGGGTTGCCCGCGCTGGAAGCGGAGCTTCTGGACGACAGAGTCGTCTACCACTGTTTCGTTCAGCTCTACCGTTGCAAACTCGGATGGACGTCCCAATATGTGGACATCTTGCCATTGGAGCGCTGTGTTCACTCGAGCTTTCACCAACCTCACGTACGCTTGTCGCTTTCGCGTTGTCAAAGACAAAGTCACTTAGAAACTACACTTAACACTTAACGTATACAAAATGTCAGTTGACATTTACGGACGCTCAAGCCCAGCGACCCGACGGGGACCGATGTGGATCTGACCAGGTTTACCACCAAAGCAGATTTGATCGAGTTGAGCAATCGGATTGTTGTTGGCGTCGACCCAAACAAGCTTGTGATTTTTCAAGACAAAACTGGAAAACTTAAAGCATCCAACGTGGACATCAACGACGCGAAAAACCTGGCCGAAATCACTGAGAACCAGAGAATCAGAGACTCTGGCATGTCAATTATCTTCATCAAAGACTACGTCGATGTTGCCAATGTTGAGATGAAGCAATAGGTGGGTGTCAAGGCTGCTCAGGTGCTATCGCCCTACCCTCACCAATACGCGTAGTTTATTCTTTGAGCGGAGTTAAAGGAATATTGGCCAAAGAAGAAGAGGAAGAAAAAAAAAAAAACATATGGCGTAGCAAATGGCCGACTTGTTTTCACTGTTACCGGGGATATCTTTGATACACCTAAACCTCACGTCTTAAAGGTTCGCAAGTCCGCAGCATACTTATTCATTTTAACCGGAACTAAAAGCGGGTGGGTTACAATAACAATATTGGAAAATGACAAGCGAGCTGATTAATTTGCCAATATCGCGTGTCATCAACAATAATGTTATGTCTTTAACCTTTACAGTAACGGGGCCGTTGGTCGCCGGAGAAATTCAGTTTGAAGGATTCAACATCTATGTGGACGGGTACTTCACAGTGTTTAAGATTTGTCATTACATATACGTGATGGATTCTGAACAGCCGCGCTATGATGATGTTGCGGAATTTACCGACGGGGTATTGCTGACATCGATAGCAGTTTTGTTCCACTTGTCGACGCATATCTGCTTCAGAGTGGTGTTACCAGACCCTCACTCATATACGCTCAAATATAATCTACGCGAGGGCAAGATAAAAATCACCATTGGGACCCCTTTGATGTACCATTACCAAATATAAGCCAGCTTGGAATCATCGCAATATAACATGAAAACACCCGGTCGCGGAAAGTTGAAAAATCAAATGTGAAAATATCTAAAGATTGTTTTTACAACGATGAAGTGGAATTCACCGACAAATCCACGCCGGTTACATTCCCCGTCAATTATGTTAAACCAACATTGACTCAAGTAAGAAAAGAAAAAACTCAACTGTTATTCAACAAGGACAAACTTGTCCGCGTAACAGCTTTTGGGGAAAGACGAGAACGATCGTTTCTGACACAAATCAAGGGCGTTCTACAATATGGTTCTACATGAACGTAGTGCCAGGCTGCAAGAACGAACACTCGCCGGAGACTTAAATACTCAACTGGAAGATATTTTCCATGATTGTACCAGTTGTAACAGTAGAAAAGGGTAATTGGTTAGAAGTGCGTGTGCGTGTTGCACCCGCACAAGGCCAGCCTGTTGAGCAATTACACTACACGATCACATTATTAATAGAAGAGCTGTGATCGACCCTCAAAGCTACCGACGCGAGAAAATAATTGAAGCGGAACAACAGCCTCGAGATGAAATCACCAAGAAAAATGTCGTACTAGCGAAACACAAACGCGTTTGTATTGTCGCAGATGCAATTTGTGGCCTCACCGCAGTAAGAACCGTTGGCTTGGGTGTTGCTTGAATTGCGACTACGGCGACTATCATAGGCACATCAACTGGATTTCTTGTCGGAGCTATATCGATAGCAACCGGTGTGGCTGGCGGCGCTGGAAAAATAATTTGATTACGACTGTATCAACGAGTACGTGTTTATTAGGAAATTCTCGCTGCCGCCCAAAGCAGCTTCAACATGATTAGAAAACTATATTTAGTGGCCAGCGAAGATAAAACAATTATCACGGCGAAGTTCGAGACCGTGTTGGCGGAAATGGAAAACTTCCGACGATTTCGTGCGCAGATACGGAACCGGGGCGCTAGCAAGGAGACAAAATCAAAACAAGGATGTGATTTACAGGCAGTAAAAATCGAATAAACTGTTGGAAAGTGTAGCTTCCAGCGAGAGGCGCCGCGATGGGTTTTCGCACGAGGCCCACAACGGGCACGACTTCAGATCTGTACGGAGTACACTCGCGTGTGTTAAATGGGTAAAGTCATGACGTATAGAAGGCGTTGACCCAGATGGGTAAGGGATATCTAAAAGTCCCATTATCTCACTACTCACACTATCAGGTTGGGGAGGGTGATAAAGAGCCGATATGAACGGTACCATCATCTAACGTATGGGAGTTAAACTATTTGGATGGGCCCGATTCTCTTTGGCGTAAACCCGTTTACGCGACCTGGGGTCATCTACAATTACCAGTGATCATAATAGTGTCTGGACATCCTTCTCATCTCTCTCATGGTGTATCCAGCTCCATTTAGCACATCATCTGTGGATCTTCTCCAGTTAGCTCTTCCTTTTGGCGTGTAGATTCAACTCAAAGCTTGACTAGTAAATTTGACTTGGAATTTCTAAGAGTATATTCAATTCAACCCACCTCAGTCTCTTCTATGGTGTTTTGTTATTGTTGCTGTTTTTGTTGTTGTTCTTGTTGTTATTGTTGTTGTTGTTGTTGATGATGATGATGATGATGATGATTTGTATGTACATGGACCGTTGTTAATCCTCCTGTTTGTGGTAGGTTGTACGGCTAATTTTCAAATGTAACGTTTCTTGTTTGAATTGTTTTTTCGTCATTGTGCATGAACTCCTTCCCAAACTATTACTCTTTATGTTCATACTCTTTTTGCTAACCAATTAAGAGCTCTAGACTCCATCTTGCTAACCAATTAAGAACTCTAAAACCCATCTTGCTAACCAATTAAGGACTCTTAAACCCATCTCGTTAACCAGTTAAGAACACTTCATGCCATCATGCTAACCAATTAAAACTCTGTATGTTTCTATTTCTATATCTATATGTCTATCGCTTAGAAATAACATTGTATCAGATGTAGTATGTTTCTATTTCTGTATCTATATGTCTATCGCTTAGAAATAACATTGTATCAGATGTAGTATGTTTCTATTTCTATATCTATATGTCTATCGCTTAGAAATAACATTGTATCAGATGTAGTATGTTTCTATTTCTATATCTATATGTCTATCGCTTAGAAATAACATTGTATCAGATGTAGTTTGTTTCTATTTCTATATCTATATGTATATCGCTTAGAAATAACATATATCAGATGTAGTTTGTTCGTCGTAAAAGGACTTCTTTCTAGACTATCTCATATTTTTCGGAAAGTGGCACAAATGACACCTATATCCCGGTTCTTTTTCAAAACTGTGCACCTCATCCGTCAATCACTGTCATATTCACGGTCTATAATATGCTTGTCAAGAACCGCTCCATGTTCTAGATAAGAACTTCAAATGTCGGCTGCAGAGTAGTTTTGGTAGTAAATGCGAAAATCCATAATACAATCAAATTAAGTATTACGTCTAATTTTTGGATAAGTAAAGAACGCCACAGTTAACTCGAATTAATTGAATTTTATTGAGTTTGCTATCTTTGTGCATAGCTGATAATTGCCATATTTATAAAAGGTCAAATTTACGTACCGCCTGGCATGGGAAAGAGGGACTGGTCCGTGTGGACCCGGATGTTCAGAGGCATGCATCAAGAAAACCGGAAATGTCTCATCACCCATGCTCAAAGGTCTAAAATGGGTCTGTACATCAAATTGTAGTACCGCACCCGTGCAGGTTGGAGATGTAAACTACATAATGACGTCAGTCAGTAGGAATCCAACAGGATGGGAGCAAGGAGAGGGATTTTTCCAGCGCAAGCTGACAGGCCCCGGTCCTTTCTTAATAAGGTAAGTATTACCAATAGTCAGACTTGGAGAATTATTGAACGATTCACGGTAGTGTGAAGATTTAAAATAATTTATGTGAAACCAACCATGCATTATACACTGAAAGCCAATCAATAATTTAGTTCGGACTACTCGATCAATACTGTTTCTAACAGCATAAGATGACTGAATTAATACTATGTCACAGCGTTATTAATTACAGTTACAAATACATTAATGGATAACAATAATACAACTATAAGAACACAAAATATCGAAATTTTTCAAGCAAGACGAATCAATTGACAGTTGTTTATGATAGCTTGAAAAGTCAAAGATTCGAGAAAATAAGATCTAAATAATCAGAGACCTTTCTTTGAATATTTAAATGATACAAATGACTGAGATAAATGGTAAATGCCTTTTGGAATGCATGTAGGGTGTGACTGAATGATGTTTCCCCTAAAAGCGTTCATACTGTCTGTCTTGTAATTGGATCGTTCCAGTTTAGAGAACTTTACGTGGATTCCACCTGTCAGTTCAGCAGTGTCCTCTCTCGGCTTCATGGAAACAGTTGTGAACCTCAATATTCGGGGAGACACGGGGAAACCGAACGGAAGTCCATACGCTTCTCTTCCGTCAATAATAGGGTACATTTAGATGTTTACATTCCCTATCTTACATTGAATTCATCTGTAGTCAAATATCGTAGTAAGAATATAAGAATAACGGTTTGCCTCTCAATAACTTTGCCATATTCGATGCCTTTCAATAACCTTGCCATATTCGATGCCTTTCCATAACCTTGACATATTCGATGCCTTTCCAAAGCAAGATTTGTTTAAAGTTGGGCTTCCCATCAAGGGCTGTTTGTTGTTTCATACTTGTATAGGCACACACTAAACATAGTTCTTTCACATTTATATATAAATACAAAATATATAAGTATCATTTGTGTACAAGTGCCAGGCTTATATCAGTATTAGTACCAAATCTATACCAATATCAAATTATATACCAGTACCCGCCAGTCTCAAGATGCCAAAGAGTATGAACATAATCTTCACTTAGTTTCTTTGAAGACAAAAAATCTCGCACATCACCTATATTGTGTGCTCTAAATACTACTGGACTACCCCCCCCCCTCTCTCTCTCTCTCTCTCTCTCTCTCTCTCTCTCTCTCTCTCTCTCTCTCTCTCTCAGCAACTATTCTCGACGTTACTTGTCAGCATTCGAAGGTAAATGGGTAGCAAGAATCACAAAACCAATAGCAGATGTTCAAATGTTGTTATTAAAGATTGTATAGGACGAAATAACCACCATCACATGGATATGTAAACAAAAAGTTGATTTCTTCCTATGAAAAACGATGATAGCATCATAAAATATTAATAGTGTCTGCTGCATATCCAGTTTTCCATAAAGACATTTTAATAGAAAAATGCCACTATATTCGGATGCGAAAATTATGGGGATGAGAAATTTAGCTACTGGATTCTTGTCTTTTTTAGAATTCAGTATAACTGCATCTCAACAATAAAACTTCCTGTCGAAGATCCAGATGGAGACTTGGTACGGTGTCGGTGGGCGGAGCCTCAAGAGTGTCGGATGGGATGTACTAATGTCCCGGCCAATACCATCATTCTGGACAGGGTATCTCTCTCTCTCTCTCTCTCTCTCTCTCTCTCTCTCTCTCTCTCTCTCTCTCTCTCTCTCTCTCTCTCTCTCTCTCTCTCTCTCTGAACCACAAACTTCACCTATTCAAATGAAGAATTATTACAAACACAAAAATGATACTTTACTTTCCTATTCTTGGACTGCCCTTGATCACAACTAAAGTCTTAAATATTCGTATGGCATTATGTAGAGAGCAAACGCATCTTGTAATTATAGGAATCCAATAAAACTCGTATCATTCAGAGGTATATTATATAATTTGAACCATGTTTACATATCAATGATGACGAGAACTATGTGTAAGATATCTGCGAAAAACAAAACAAAAAAGAAAAAACAAATGAGCCTATGGTTAGGTCTTGAGTCTGACTTGTGTCATCTTTCTTGCGTCGTGTATCATGCGTCAACATTTTCCTATTTTCGACATCTGAAAGACTCTCGACCAATCTCAGCCAAATTTATCCGGAATGATTTTGTCATTAACGCCCTAAAGTTTACACAAATGATACCAATCCGCCATGAAATATAACCGTATTTCTTCATAATGTAAAAACATAGAATAAAATAAGAACTTCGTTCCAAAAACCGCCAATGATATTTTACAAAATTCGACAGAGCATTTTTGCATTAAGACCTTTCACATTTAAACATATAAAAGCAATCCCGTCTTAACTATTTGTAATCAAATATTGATAACATTACTTCAAATATAAAAAGCTTTGAAGACTTCCAAAAAAATACATTAAGAATTTATAAAACAAATTTGATGTGGATCATCATGGAATCGTGATCTTTCAACTTCGATTACCTGCCCAATATATCTATTACTTTTAGGTTCATCTCAGCTAGGTGCACGATCTCGGGCCCATACGGGTCTCTTAATTTCTTATGGCAGTATTTTCAAATATTTTAATTATCCCTTAAACATAAAGCTCCTTACCGGCAAAGAAAAATTTGACATTGTGCTTGTGTTCAAAGGTTGAGTGCACGTTGACAGTGCCTGCATATGCCTCGACTGGCTACCTACCAAACCAGAACTACCGGTTGGCGTTGGTTGTGGAAGATTTTCCAGAGTACGTGCTAGATTTTGGAGGCCGGAACCTAACCAGGAGGCACAGAATGAGCACTGTTCCGCTTCAGGTGAGCTAAAGCTTCGAACAAATAACGTATGAAAATAAACTGAAAATCAAACAGTCAAATTAATCTCCATTTACACGGCAATATATGAGAGTTCTCAAACACTACTAAATCTAAAATAGTTTGATGCACAAAAAATAAAATAAAATTATTCACTAATTAATTCAAATTACTGCTCTGTCGTGCTTTCATATACTACCTACTACTGAAACACCTTTAATATGTCCACGTGATCACAAGAACATTGCTGGACCGCTTTCCTTGCTATTGTATGAAAATAAAAGCACACACTCATAGCTGGAATATTTCCATTACTATTGGATTTTCAGAGATGTGCTCCAGAACTCTCCTCTACCTTAGTACCTGAATGCTTCCATGCTAACGTGATAATTTAAATATGAATTACTACCGTTAACTGGAGTTTATAAAATGTACCAGTTGTGATGCTTCAAAATCACCAATCGAGATGGAACAGCGGAATGCTCGATACCAACGACTCAAAGACTGTTCATTTAGTAAACTACTTGATTGGGGGAGATCAAGGGCGTATTTCTACACCCTTGCAGAGCTTGATGATTACACGTTTATTTGTATATGTTGTTGGTACATAACATACATATATTTCCATCAGCACACTGAAACAAAACTACATATAAAATATGAACAGCCAAATGAAGTATACATTCAAAACAGGATAACAATAATTATTGTCAAAAATAGTAAGAAATACAATGCTTTTGTCAATCAACCCAAATATACAACTAAGCCGTGTACTGATAGCAAATGTGTCATATTATCTGAGTGATTTAAGCGAATGACTGACCGATTAATTCCGATTCCAGCTATCTCCATTTACCTACCTAATCTGTATGCACCTCTATCCCCCTTTATGTGCATGACGTTGTTGCTAACAACAAGGCTTGCACTGTAGATATAAAGACAACACTGGGTCACAGACGTTTCTAGAACTTCGCAGAAAAATTAATGAGACTTTTTGCAATTTCAACACAACAGGGGCTATTAACATACAGATGCAATTTATACACAACAAGGGTTATTGACATACAGATGCAATTTATACACAACAGGGGCTATTGACATACAGATGCAATTTATACGCAACATGGGCTATTGACATACAGATGCAATTTATACACAACATGGGCTATTGACATACAGATGCAATTTATACACAACATGGGCTATTGACATACAGATGCAATTTATACACAACAGGGGCTATTGATATACAGATGCAATTTATACACAACATGTACTATTGACATACAGATGCAATTTATACACAACATGGGCTATTGACATACAGATGCAATTTATACACAACATGGGCTATTGACATACAGATGCAATTTATACACAACATGGGCTATTGACATACAGATGCAATTTATACACAACATGGGGTATTGACATACAGATTCAACATGCAATGTTCGTAACATCACTAAAACACAATCGGACAGACACACACACACACACAATACATTGATAGCTGATACATTAATTGAGATGCAGCGAAACACTGAAGAAAAAACAACAGACAGACACATATTACATTGATAGATGATAAAATAAATTCATCCTTGTGCACAGGTACGCAGGCAGAGAAAATCAATCTTCGCATAGACTTGAAATTACAGTATCAGTAACTGACTGAATTAGCTCATTGGTATAGTTGGATTTATAAACTAAAGTTTGATGGATCGAGTCTTACGCCCACCAAAATATTTCCATATTACACTGAGTATCACCTTAGTACCTAGAGCTGGTCACATAGAAAGCAGATTTTAAACATAACTCAGCGCTAGAAAAGCTCTTACAGTTTCAAAACATGCCAAAAACAAAAATCATACTGCATACGGCTGACATATGATAAAGCAAAGGAGAGAATCTCGTGTGCGCGAAAACATCAAATGGCATGTAAAAACAAAAGTCAAATCATACTGCTGAAGTATGGTAAAGCATGACACAAAATCCATTATTTTGGTTCTGTAAAACTTCATCTTGACTTAACTATCATATTTATGAAACGTCCCACCCAGAATGGAGAGAATGTTGAATACAGGGAATTGTAAAACAGAACAAGATATATTGACGTAATGCGCAGAGGTGAAATTGAGGATGTCCTTGAGCGTTTAATTGACATTTTACATACCAAATTTTGACAGTAAATAAATAAAATCATGAGGTGGCTGTTTTATAGCATTGAATAGTTAAGATTGCACGTAGGCAGGTATCAATCGATAAAAGAAATCTTATATATATAGATTTACCTGAATGGGTGAAAAATAAAAAGGCTTGCATAAAGATGAAACATTTGGATCATATATGTTTATTTATGCTATTGAATCTAAGTTAAATACTGCCTCACAAATTCCTTATATACGATCAAAATATAGTTTCATTAGATACAGTGATTTATTTGACAGATGCCCTATAATATCAAAGTGCATTAAATAACTGAACTTGAATATGATATCTTCGTAAATGTGAAGGAAAAAGTTGAAGCTAAATACATTAGAGCGGTTAGAGTGTCAGAAAAGAAAAAGATAAGCATGTTGACATGTTGATTATGGAATGGAAAACTACCATTATGTTGACATGTTGATTCTGGAATGGAAAACTACCATTATGTTGACATGTTGATTCTATTTTATGGAATGGAAAACTACCATTATGTTGGCATAACAGATTTATTCAGATTCGTATCATCACTAGTGAGCAAACATCATGGGAAGAAATACATCTGTAAAAATGCTTGAAGTGTACATCAAGACACTTGTAAAAATGCTTGAAGTGTACATTAAGACACTTGTAAAAATGCTTGAAGTGTACATCGAGACACTTGTAAAAATGCTTGAAGTGTACATCAAGACACTTGTAAAAATGCTTGTAAAAATGCTTGAAGTGTACATCAAGACACTTGTAAAAATGCTTGAAGTGTACATCAAGACACATGTAAAAAATTATCCATATGATGAGGTCAAAATAATACCTAACAATCATGAGAAATACATTTCATTCAATGAAATTTCATGAAGGATGGAAAGGAAATAACAGTTAAAAGAACGGTTAGATTTGTAGATATATTTAGGTTCATAGGTCCGTCATTACAACAGCTAGCTAAATAATTGTATTGATAACAAATGTATACAAACGCTGAAACATGATGGTGCTTTGAAGCCTATGTTTTGAGGAAAGACATATACTCATATTAATATATGGATAGCTTGAACGATTCCATGAAACAGTTATACCAGCTATAGGAAAGTTTTATTCAAGTCTGAGTAATTCAAACATATCATATAAAGATTACCAGTATGTTCATGATGTCATGTCACACTTCAAATTGAACACACCGGGTGACCTTGAAGACTACTACGTCAAGAAGGACACATTAATGTTACGTGGCATTTTTGAAGAGTTCAGAAATGTATCTATAGCAAACTACAAAATTGACGCAGCGCACTATTACATTATTACCGATTTAGATCATAATCCCAGTGTAAAAATATAAAACGTAGAACTTGAACTTTTGACAGGTTATGACAGGTAGTTTTCATGATGGAGAGTAGATTTTGTGGTGGTATTATTATGATACCACACAGATCTTTCAAGGTAAGTAACGTATATCATTTGACGATGATAGAAAGATAAAATATGATGCTGACTTTGAAATTTCAAGGTAAAGGTCATATATCATGTATCTTGACACCATACATTTATATGAATAGGGAATAAACCAATATATGGATAAAAATAGGGAACGATGAACAAACTAGAGGGTTAGAAAAAAACGTGTTAAACATCTCCGATGTTAGTGACACAGTGTGGATTTAAGAAGTTGATTTGGAGAATTTTACACATTTACACGAGAAGGGTACTAGACAAACTGTGCCAAAACTGTTGTGTACATTGAAAAACAACAAGAAGTATTTCATTCACTGCAGAAACCTAGAGCTTAACCTGGAATTGGGTTTGAAATTGTACAAAATACGAACTCTACTATACCAAGCTGAAAAACAAATACGGTGATAGGATGAGACTATTCATGTCTGATACAGATTCATTGTGTATTCATTTCAAGACAGATTAATTGTGTATTCATGTCTGTTACAGACTCATTGTGTATTCATGTCAAGACAGATTAATTGTGTATTCATATCTGATACAGATTCATTGTGTATTCATGTCAAGACAGATTCATTGTGTATTCATGTCAAGACAGATTAATTGTGTATTCATGTCTGATACAGATTCATTGTATATTCATGTCTGATACAGATTTATTGTGTCTTCATGCTTGACACAGATTCATTGTGTATTCATGTCGAGACAGATTCATTGTGTATTCATGTCTGAAAAGACTCATTGTGCATTTATGCTTGATACAGATTCATTGTGTATTCATGTCAAAACAGATTCATTGTGTATTCATGTCTGATACAAATTCATTGTGTATTCATGTTTGATACAGATTCCTTGTGTATTCATATCTGATACAGATTCATTGTGTATTCATGTCTGATAAAAATTCATTGTGTATTCATGTTTTTGGGGATGTATAAAGATTGTTTATTCAAATCACAATCAACATTGTCAGGAAATGAATATGCTCATGTCATACAATCACAATCAAAATTGTCAGGTAATGAATATGCTCAGGTCATACAATCACAATCAAAATTGTCAGGTAATGAATATGCTCAGGTCATACAATTACAATCAAAATTGTCTGGTAATGAATATGCTCATGTGATACAATCACAATCAAAATTGTCAGGTAATGAATATGCTCAGGTTATGCAATCACAATCAAAATTGTCAGGTAATGAATATGCTCAGGTTATGCAATCACAATCAAAATTGTCAGGTAATGAATATGATCTGGTTATGCAAGCATAATCAAAATTGTCAGGTAATGAATATGCTCAGGTTATACAATCAGAATCAAAATTGTCAGACAATCACAATCAAAATTGGCAGGTAATGAATATGCTCAGGTTATACAATCACAATCAAAATTGTCAGACAATCACAATCAAAATTGTCAGGTAATGAATATGCTCGGGTCAAACAATCACAATCAAAATTGTCAGGTAATGAATATGCTCGGGTTATTCAATCACAATCAAAATTGTCAGGTAATGAATATGCTCAGGTCATACAATCACCAGATGTACAGAATCACGATCCAAATTGTCAGGTAATGAATATGCTCAGGTTATACAATCACCAGATGTACAGAATCACAATGAACAAAGTAGTTTTGTCAATATATAATGACAACATGTTTTTGGTCCACAACGTAAAACATAGTACCTTACGGTCACGTTAGCATCTTGAATAAAAAGGAAATTATAACCTCATCATTTGTAATGCGATCTTTTTAATTAAGACAGTTACCATAACCTTCTTGGCCATGCTGTAAAGTGCAACCAACAAACGTGTATTCTCTCTGAAATCTTGGATCACATAGTTGTACTTCTGTAAGATCACCCATACATATATTTCAAAGAGTCTACCACTGACATCTAGCTTGGTCAAAGTTAGTTGCTTTTTTTTACGTCATCAAGATTCCCATGTCATCAATTTTAAAAAAGTGTTGCTTCCTTGATTCATATCCACCATTAAGTCTAATCACTTATCCAATTTATCTTCTGGGTCTCACACGATCGCATTGTATATCTTTGAAGATATACTTTCAATTATAAGTCTTGTTCCGCAGAAAAGTTGGGTAGGTGATAACGATGTTACTTTTAAAAAAATATTGTTGCATTCGATAGTACAAACAGTGTTTTACCACAATTAGTCACTCCACAAATGATAACGTAATGGGATTCATTCAAGTACATTTATTGATTCATAAAAGAGATTTGATTTGAGCTGACCGTTTTGAATTTTAACCTGAACATCTGAAACGAAATAGATATAATATTTATGAGCTTCAGTATTTTTTTTTCTGGTGATTTTCAAATGGATACATTCTTGTACATTGGCTAATTTAATACCGCTACCATGCAATCTGTTATCGTGTGTACATCTCAAATCAAGCCAGATGCACTGAATCTCAATACAATAATTGTTGACACTTACTTTGCTCATTTTTCATTGCTTTTGCTGCTCATGAAAGAAATATATAGTTGAAAACCCTGGGAATAAACCATGTTTGGCAAACCTTCTATAGACAACGAGATCGTCTCTATTGCCGAGTTGTAAAACTTTTCGGGATCACTTTCACCAATCTATGTGCACAGTATCCAACCACCCTACAAGCTCATTCTCGGACAATCAAGAGTAATATTCTTTAAATGTGTATTTGCTGCTATGTCTGTTACTCTCTCTCTCTCTCTCTCTCTCTCTCTCTCTCTCTCTCTCTCTCTCTCTCTCTCTCTCTCTCTCTCTCTCTCTCTCTCTCTCTCTCTCTCTCTCTCTCTCTCTCTCCATTGAATCGCAAAAGATAACAAGTCCATTTCTGTACTTGTCATTCACCGGTGGAACAATTGATACAGAGGGAATCGTATCGTATTGCAAACAATTCCATTTTGTAGTTCTGGTTACCATCTTCTATCGCTTCAGATGTTTTGGTGAGTGTAATGTTAAATCTGAAATCTTGTGGAAGAGCTCATGGACACAGTGGACAATTGTCTGTTAGTATCTGAAAGTCAGGCAGTATCCTCAACTTCTTTCCAAAACACTATCAACTGTATAGCTTCTATGCAAGTATTTTGCACTTTACAGCTCTGATTTCAACTTCCTCAATTTCTCACTCATGATACCTGCTAGCTTCTGTTTATTCCAACTGATACAGGTAACAATAAATCTTTGTATGTCGTAAAAATGTGTGTAGTCATTAAATTGAAAAGACGATCACTTTGGTTCTATCTCTTACGAGCATTCTTCCAAATTGCTTACCACTACATGATATTTGGACTGAGCTTTGGTATACAAACTGGCAGTGTTTGCTTGGGTGTAATGCTACTGGGTATGTGAGTGGTACAGGGATGTGTTTGATTGAGGTATTTAGCTTCCTGATGTGTCTTCTCCTGTTTGCTAGGAGTTACGTATTTACTGTACATCGACATATTTGCTATTTATGTGCTACAATATCCTAAAAAAATCTGTAAGCCACAAACACGCTGACACACATCACAATTGCGATGAAAATGTATTCGTGTATTTCACTTGTTCATCAGAAGGTTGGAAAAATCGTTGATTTCGGTCGTCTTTATTTTTCAAGTTTTGGCTTATCGTTTAAGACATGTCTGCCATCATCATCATCACTATGGGTTTACGAATACAGAGGCAGAGCATCATCCATGTAAGTGACCAAACTTTGTTCTCTCATTCTTTCATTCAAGTACTCAAGCGTCTTGACTCTGTTTTTACGGAAGTCTTCAGTTTTGTCTCTGACACTCCTCCATCGTGTCCAATTCGTTCCTTCTGTACTCCATAACATAACTTGAACATATAGTTGCTTTCTGTAACTGCTAACCCAATAGCTATTGATGCCAATCATAGCTGCTGCTTTAGCGATTTGTTGTATTTCAAAGTTGATACTGCTGCCGGTGTTTATCTTTCATCCTTTGCGTTTCATCCCAATAATTAAAATATTGTTCTCTTCCAGATGGTATGTACATGTTTTGTTTACGCTGTACAGATTTGACACAGATTATTTTTTAATGTCTAACGAGTTGTTTACCTCAAATGCAATGTAAAAATCAACGTAAAAGCCCAACAATCTTGTAATTAGGCGTTCAATGTGAAAGTTGACAAAAAAATGTGTATAAGCCTTGCCTTATTTCTTGATTTTAATGACATTACGCCCTACTCCATTGATGATGTGTAACTTGTATTCAGCTAAACGTGATGGAACACAGTTAAATCCGTAGATGTCAATTAATATCTTGGGAACATTTCAGATTTAGAGACATCAAACAATCCTTGCTTGCATTTTTTATAATCTTCTCTTCAACAATTTAAACGCCATATGATAAATTGACACTTAAATTAATGGTATCCTGATTTTACTGACTCGGTATAATACGATAATCATAGATCAATATACATTCAGGCATTAGTTTAGTTTTCTCCTCAAATTCATATTTATTTCTATTGATTTTATTTAATTCATCCATTTTTACTCCCAATGCAATGCTCTTTACACGCATTCCGTGCTCATTTCGGTCTTGTATGCCTCTGTGTTTTTGTTTATTTGGGTGTTAACTCTGTCAATGGTACCACTGAACGCTGGTATCTTTTTGTTTATTTCAGTTGTAACAGCCTCTATGTCAATGTTAACTCTCTCAATGGTACCACTGAACGCGGGTGTCTTTTTGTCTATTTCAGTTGTAACAGCCTCTATATCAATGTTAACTCTATCAAAGCTGCCGCGTAACGCGAGTGTATTTTTATCTACTTGAGTTTTAAATGAATCTATAGCGATTATAAACGTTTTCTCCAAATCAAGTAAATATTTTCTCAGCCTATTCACATGTTTGACATGAATGCACCACGCCTATATAATTGATCAGGTCTCAGTCAACGTACTTTTTGTATTCGTTTTCGATTGTTCATCCTCAGCCTGTAATTTGTTGTAAAACTCGTTGAATATATCAGTTTTCTTGTTTTGATTTTATCGCTCAAATCTTTAATTGATCGAATGTTCTATTCATTCATCTGATCATAAATTTATTTATATTCGTTTTTAACGTTATCTATCTTTTTTGGTTATCTCTGTTAAGTTATTCTTTTTCTGCAACTCTGATAACGTATTAGTGTTAGCTATGATTATTTTTATTCAGGCCCGGAATTATGAGCTAACCATAACCATTATATTTATAATCACTTGATCATTGTGTTTGATTTTGTTATTCAAAAACATCTCTGTAACTTCTCCAACTGAGATTGTAGAGCGCCATAGTTTTTCAGATATTTTAGTTTTCTCCATGTCATTTTCAAAGGCACTATTTTACTGTAAATACTCGGTTCGATAATTTATAAAATGTGCCTAACGTTACATAAATCATCTGCTCTTTCCCTTACTGACTGTATATTTATACTGCAATATATAACCTATTGAATCTCTGAAAACATTATGAGCTTCCAAAATCTGTTTCCTCTTCTCGTCAATCTATTTTTGTAGTCCTGGGATATTGCTAGCTTTTTCTCTGGCATTCTGTTCAATAGATGTTAGTTTATTGTCATTTTTTTAAAATCCACTTGTTGGTGTCTTTCAAATTATTCTCACTAAGTGTGTGTAGTATTTGGTTATCAGCTCTCCTCAATGCATATCTCTATTTGCTACATCAATTAATTTGTCACGGTCGCTTACATTGACTCTACATTTATTAGTGAAATCTAAGTCGCTGTTAATCTTTTGACCTAGTGTTGTATCTTTTGCATATTTTTTTTATTTTTTTATTTTCTCAATCTGTAAAGGTTTACTGGGAACTAAAAAAATATATTACCAAAGATTCTGTACTTTACATGGAAAACACACTTCACAGTCATACATTAAATCATATTACTTTGCATTATTTATCTATTATGCTGATGCTCAATCTGTTAATTGTACCCCTCTGTAATTGTTGAAAATGCCATAAAAAAAATGTTTATAAACTCTCTAAATCCTTTGCGAGCTACCGTTTTTCTGAGCGTGTCAAAATTTATCTAGTTCCGGAAGGTCATCCATGGCTCGTGCCCCTGAAATAAAGGCCACGTGACGTAAGATTGGAATGTGACACTTAGGCCAAAGTGTGAAAATAGATCGTTTATAATGTCTCTGTATTTTCATTAATTGCATTTGTAATATACTTCATTGCTTTTATACGCATATTGACTGCAATAAAACACTTATAACAAGTATACCAAAAGTATAAATAAAAAAAATATTAAAATATAGGATGCATATTTTAATTATTTTTTCTAGCTATTTCGATATAATTATCGTATTTAAAGTTACGCTGAAATTTTAAAAGATTTTGTTTCTTCAGGCTATGTCACAACACCGATTTTTTCCCCCTACATTAGAATAATCCAATAAAGAATTTCATACTGCATACTCTTCCATTGGATTTATTTTTTCTAACATGATATAAGAAGTGCATGGTATAGTTTTACATTGCCTTTGCCGTCTGAGAAATCTCTGTCGTGGGTTTCCTACTAATAAAAAGGTAAAGAAAACCAACATGCGAACAGCGGCCCTGGCTTGAACAGCTAACACTCACGCCAGGGCCACAAACTTGAGGCAAATATGGCATTAGTAATATTGCCCATTTTCTCTTCCAAAATCAACTTAATTTTATTAGTTTTGTGGTAATTCGTTGTGATTGAAGGGCTGTATGTTTGATACACTTGCATGTCATCAAGGTCTGCTTGCCACTGGTCATACACGTGAGTAACAAAGATCCTTCTATAGGGGAGTTTTGTCACGCTTCCTTGAGCAATATGTATGTAGATTGTTTCTCTTAACCATTCTTTCAATTCAGCATATTTTATTATCTTTTTGTCTCGTTTAATTTGTTGCAACAATAAAGTGATATTTGTGTAAGCAACTGAACTTTCAGGATCGTAGTATAGATGGTTTTAATACTTTCTTTCTTTTGCTCTACAAAGCACACCTTGGTAAGTCTACGAATTCTCCAACGTTAGCCATTTAAAATGATATAAATATATCCAGATAGTACTTTACGCTTGACAAATTGTTCTTTTTGACGTGATCAACAAGCCAAAAGAATAATCATCTACAACTAATATTTTTATTTTCAACAACTTGAAAAAGACTTGTTCAATCCTTTCAAACGTATGAATGATCTCAGATTGATGTCAAAGTTTGCCATTCCAATGGTTGAATCAAAAACAGCTACTTCATACATTGAGTCTGCATGTGCTATTTGAATTTAACTTTGTTTTCCACAAACTCTAATTCTGTTCTTGTTGAATCATTAGTGATAATAAATCTGACGGGATCTTCAAGTTCTGCTGTAAATTTAGCCAAATATTAATTTTTATATTTGTCTACAAATACGTAATTTAATCTCTCCTTGTACTGTACATTTTTGTTGATCTTGCTATTAGGGTTGACACTGCTTTTATCTCAATGTTTTCATCACTGAATGCAGTTGTAAATTAGCATCCTTACTGAACATTGCAGTACATATTTTGATGTTTGAAATAGGCAAATCAACATTTGTATTCTCTTGAATGTTGTTTTGTATCACACCTAACTTTGATCATACTTTAATTCCATTGAAACTTGTAAACAAATACACGTTGTCTCTTGATACCGATATTGTTGATTTTGTGCTGAACTTATTGAATATCTCTATTACCTCTCTGAAAAATGTTAAGTTGATCACAATATAGTTTTGGTGAGTTATTTATCTTGTTCAGAGACTTTCAAATTATGTTGAATAATGATTTTTAAGTACCACAATTACAGCCTTTAATAAACTCCATATAGGTAGTAAGTCATATTTCAAATATCGCCTTAGTATGTCAGTATTTCAGTAGTTAGGTATAGCAGAGTGCTGAGCACATCTCTAAATATCCAGTAGTAAGGAAAGTGTGCCATCTATGAGTTTGTTTTTATTTGTATTTAGTAGCAAGGAAACAGTTCCAGCAATTTTAACGTGATCACATGCACATATTGAGCGTGCTTCAGAATATATGAGAGTAGGATAGAGCAGTAATTTGAATTTGTCAGTGAATAATTATATTTTGTTTGTTGTGCGTGTCGCCCACGCCAAAAAGATCACACTATTTACAATTTAACTAATGTTTCAGAACTCTCATATGTAACCTACTAATCTTTTTAAGAAGAGGCAATTCTTTCTGTTTTCTTCAACCTTAAACACTTCTGTACTCTCCTTAAATATGAATCCAAAAAAGTACACAAAGTCGAGTGAAGATTCAACAAATAGGTTTTGATGCTTGGACTATATTTAATACATTAGGTTCTATTGTACATTGAATACCATCACTCCTGCACAATCCGTGCGTCTTTACACTGGGAATATTTTGTCGTTTTATGTTCCAATGCAGTTGTTTTGAATTTGTCGTTAAGATGTTTGTGGCACCGTGAGTGAAGCTGATTCTCCTTTTCCTTCCTCTTCCTCCTCTTTTTCTTGTCTTCTTCTCCTTTAGGTGCGCTTATTTGGTTTTCCTTTGTGGTCTGTATCGAATCGACTGTCACGTACTTATACAAAAGATCTAGGCATCCTTATTAGCATCGTTCAGTGTACCCTTAGGTTTTACAGAGTGTTCTTTACAGTCAGTATCCAATTGTTTATTCGATTTTTTACTGTATTGATAAAACATTATCTTCTCAATATATTTTTGATTAATATAAGTAAGCAGTATTATTTTTTAATTTGTATACTTACCATCTTTAAGAGATGTGTTATTAATCACGTTATGAAGTATTCAAGTCTTAATTGCATCCATTTAACTTAGTCTTCTGTAATTTCTGTGTAATTTTGGTTACATAGTGACCTTGTCATATATGATTTGATTCAATTGTTTTCTTCCAATTTTCCTTGCTTCTTTTCTTTGTATGAGGTAGAGTAGAAATCTCACTGTGGTTGCTCTCTCTTGCGAAAATTTACCTTTCAAGGAACATTTTAGTGAAACCTATTGTCAAAGTCTTTGCTGCATAAAGATTTTTGATGCCAGAATTGTTTAGTTTGTTCGTAAATTCCATTAATAATGGCCAATTGCATAATCGTGTTTATAGTATTTACTTTTTCACGTACGTATATCTCATATTTTGGTTTTATCGAGGAGTACATTATGGTCTTGGTTGCCTCCAAATCAAACGATGGTTTAAATAGTGTTGATTTTTATAGAGGCAATTTTCAAAGTAAATTTCTTTTATATCTTATTCAGCATTTTAAAGATTAAACCAGTTCTTCGTGCTTTTCTGTAATTAGATCTTTTCCGGAAATGTTTTGCTGGGATCCCTAGCAACCCCTGTTAAGAATCTCAACCAAAGTTCAGAAGTTTGGTAACAATATATCATTCAAGCAATTTGGCTATTTGTATCTGATTTCCAACTATAATATTTAGTATTTGATAATTTTTGTTAATCTTCCGAGTAACTTCTAGATTTCGCAATGAACCCTTAAATTTGAAGAGCATTATCTCACGTGACCTTGTATCAACTTTATCCCACTGTTAGCTATTTGTTTTAAGATGTTAAAGGTAGCATTAGTTACCGCAATAACCTCTTTTCTAGACTTTTTAGTGGTCGCACATTCCATATATGCATGTATCCATATTATAACCAATTTATGGCAAATAAATCATATCATTCAAGACATCTGCTTCGTTCTCTCCAAAGAGAAAATATGCAAAATATATCCCGTCTATGAGCGACAACATATGTACTTGGTTTTTTAGCCAAAGTGTGTATAGTAAGGTCCAAGAATACAAAAAAAAAATCAGCCTCAAGCTCGAATGATATATGACATGGTGCTTCTAGCTTATACATGTAAGAAATTACTTTTAATAGCACTCATAGACATATTAATGCTTATTATATTTTATTTCAGTTTTCAGTTAAAGTCATTCCTCTTTTGGAAAGCTGTGATACGACTAGAAATGGGTTTAAATTTGTGTTGCCGAATCTTCGTCACAGAATTTCGTATGGAGCCGAGCAGAAAAAAAATAATCAATTTGTGAGAGCACCACTTTATCTTGCGTATGATGACAAGTACGTACAAGGTCCGTTCACACACATCCTTTAAGAAAAACAGTGAGAAGAAATATGCAACAAATACTAATTTTAGTCAAACTCTGAAAATATGAATGGGCTAAATCTTTGCATCTTTTTACCAGAAGGCACAACATTCTAAAGTTTTATGGTATTATGTTCTCAAGCAAATTAAAATAGTAATTAATTAAATTGAAAATATTTAAATTCTTTTATACTGTTCAGTGTGTCTTTCTTCACATTTGTTTTAATTCTTGTCTTTTTTTTTCTTTTTGTCTGTGTGTGTGCTTTACAGTGGTGCGCAACGTCGTCATTTTTGTTTCTACAATTACGTAAACACTGTGTACCAATATTTGATTATATCGAACAAAATTGTTCTTTTGTAAACATTGCACTTTCCAGAGTGACGTTTAATTTGAATATACTGACATATACGAAACATTAACCACAAGCATTCACATGACATGTCAGCATTTTAGCGTTTTAACGTCACTATGTTAATATTTTAATCCTGCTCTCGGTAGTGTATGCTAGTTTGGATTGTCATCTTGGACATCGCTTATTATTTTATGAGAAATTCAATACAACAAAACTCGTTCCCACATTGAACCTGCAGCTGGCGTGTTTGTGTGTTATGCGACCTCGAGTTCCCTGTTTGAAAGTTTCGCTAATAACCTCAGCCGTATGAAGCAGAGAAGAACCCTAGTATACACAGAGTGAACCCTAGTATACACAGAGTGAACACGCCCAAAGGCAATTTCGCGATATTTGTTTGACCGAATGTGTATAAATATGGTACTGGATCTGGTGACTAGTGCCCGGCAAGATAGAGGAGAGCACTAGTCTCTAAATCCAGTGCCAAAGTCATACACTCGAAAGCCAAGCAATATTGCCATCGTCCAAGGGTGCTGTCCCTATGATTTAGTATCCCGAATTTAGCCGGATAAAATTGAATAAACACAATCCTCCAGAAAACTGAGACGTTACTGGAATACTGAGACGTTACTTGAGTTAGAACCAGTTGACGTCGTGATATGCTTAATCATCTTGATATGCCATTCCATCACGTTATCCTAAGCTGCTTGAATCGAGGGTATTAGTTCGTCTCGCAAGGACAATAGTCCATTTTGCTAGAGGAAATAGT
The DNA here is from genome assembly GCA_029931535.1 of Margaritifera margaritifera. Lineage (NCBI taxonomy): Eukaryota > Metazoa > Mollusca > Bivalvia > Unionida > Margaritiferidae > Margaritifera > Margaritifera margaritifera. The sequence continues at coordinate 2,037,894 of JAQPZY010001632.1, read as the reverse complement.
TCATAGGCATTACAGTGGTAGAATCTAGTCGAAGTTTTATTGAAGTCACGTGGTATAATTTCTTCTAATACATTAACTCATATTTTAACAAGTATACTCAAAATTACAATTTACACGCACACCACCCAGGAAAAAAAAACGAATGATTAGTGATTTCAATTCTTGACATGGTATTCCATGCTTGTTAATCACTTAAAGGAATATTAATTTACCCAGATACCCGTCACTACACGATATATTTATTTATGGCTAATATCTTAGCGCCATTTCTGTAGACTAGAATAAACATCTAACTATCTTTTTCTTGATATTATTGCAGCGAAACAGAATTCATGGCTAGTGTTCCTGCGAGGACTACAATAACCATGAAACCTGACAATTATAACCGTACTAATGTCACAGTGTTCGAATCTGAACTGTCTCCCCAAATACCAGACCAAGCTGGAGACAGTCAGTTTTGTGCATGGGCAAACGATAAACATGGGTAGGTCAGATACTTACAACATTTACTCGTACTAATTGGAGTCAAACTAATACTCATTAAGCGAGTTGGAGAAACCGGTTAACCCTAAACTGGTTACGCTTGTCTGAAATCTCGTTCTCATAACAAAGTGTGATATTGTTTGGTTTGTAATACAGTGATATAAAAGCCTTTCAGCTGTATATATGTTAGACACAAAATGCGAAATCGCCCATTTCACGAAATGGGTAATCATTTTGATCCTTTCATGGGAGTTGGCAAACTTTGACATATTTAATGAAATGATAAATTTGCTCCATCTGTATTTTATTTCTGTCGTGAAAAGGGCAATCATGTGTATGACACATAAAATGTCATATGACGCAAATGTACATTATAACTGTGTATGACACTTAAAATGTCATATTACGCAAATGTACATTATAACTGTGTATGACACTTAAAATGTCATATGACGCAAATGTACATTATAACTGTGTATGACACTTAAAATGTCATATGACGCAAATATACATTATAACTGTGTATGACACTTAAAATGTCATATGACGCAAATATACATTATAACTGTGTATGACACTTAAAATTTCATATGACGCAAGTATACATTATAACTGCATTGTAAAGGCTCAAGTACATGCTTTATAGATATTTGTGAATAACAATGAATAGGTAAGAACTGAAATGCTAATTTATTAGAAAAAATAACAAAAGGAATATTATCAAGTTCCAATAGTTCCAATGAATGACTAGTATCATCTTGTTTGGAATAGTTGGGTGAAAATGGTTAAACAAAGTGTAACTGTTACTGCCTTGCTCCTTTTCCACCTCAGAATCCAACGTTCGGTCAGGATTTGTTCTAATACACTCACGGTTGGAGGCCAAACCTTCAAATGTCTATCTCCGTTGACCAATGATAGTAACCGTTTTCATTTCTCGTTTTCCCGTCTCTTCCTGGTGTTGCTGTAAAAAAGATTCTTCTTTTTTCCTCCGCCTTGGTACAACTCTCTGCAAATCTTTTTCTTGCTTTCTTTTAAAATTATTGTATTCTGACGAGGTTGGTGGCCGTAAGGTCTGAAATTAGTGCGCTAAGAACCAATCGGAGATAGCCAAATCTAATAAATCAGCTTGGACTGGCTATGACATCGGGTGAGTGATGACGGAGGCGGTGGTGGTAGCGGCGGCATTGTCACTGCTGGCATTCATCGCTTCGATTGCAGGTCCACGCCCAAAAATGACGTTGCTCTTCATGCACTGTACTATATACTCTGTTCTACTCTACTCTGTTGTGCTGAACTGTGTCGTTGTTTGTAGAAATGCTATTTTTCATACTGAGTTACGCCACACGCAGTCAGACATTCTGATTGGTTGACGCAAGACACACTTCAATTAGACGAAAGACGCTCTACGAGTGACTCTGCACAGAATGAGGCGCTACGAGTGGTTGAGTGCCAAAACTAGTTTCAAAACCCTTTCCTCCCCATATAAGATGCGGTGTTTCACCAGTTTTATCATCCAGTCACGAAGAGGTAGCATATAAATCAGCGGATTCCACAACAATTTCCAGCATGCTCTTTAACCCATAATATTCTGTCGACGTCAATAAAAAGTTGCTTATCATAGAAAGAACAGAGACGGACATACTTGTCAGACGGATTTACATCGAGCGACAAGGGTATTTGAAACGAGTCTTAGAGCATGGACACCTGGTCAGAAGAAGTCTGTGCCCACGCAGAATCAAGATGTGTCTTTCCTGTTAACAAGATTTGTTAACATACGCCGCCAAGCCAACATAATAAGCGTTTGTCCGTCCATACGGATGTTGGTTTGTAAGTGTCGGTGTTTGTAAGTACGAGTGCTGGTCTTTTAGGATGTGTCTTGCGTTGTAAGGGTATGTGTTTGTCTGTAAGTAATTCTACCGGTCTGAAATTACGGTGATTATGTGTAAGTATATGTGTTGGTCATCATACAATACCATGCCCCTTGACTTATATACGTGTTGGCCTGTATGGACGTATGTTTGTCTTTAAAGGCGTGTATTTGTGTACATAATACAGTAATTTACGTTGTATTTTAAGATATGAACAGCGAATAAATTGCAGACTTTTGTCCAAAGTTACGCTTTTTTCAAGATGATTTTTTCTGCATATAAAGAAATGTATAAAATGGAACGTCTTTCTCTATAGAGTAAACAAAAGCAATTAGTCAATTTAAGCAAGTAATTTTAATCAGACCAGAGATCAGTTACGATAAAGGTGGGGGAACAAAATCTTCCAGAAGTTTAAGACAAAATGTTCGTCAAAAACGTAATTTCCCTTACAGCATCACGAGTGATTCCCGTTGCACGGTTGTAAACATCGATGGTAAGCCTTCCACTGAAATAAAAATTCATTGAAGATTTTTATATACTTACCTTTATATTTCAAAGTTCATATACATTATTCATTTTTCTAAAGTGGGAGACATTAATGGCTACATTCTTTTTACGTTTTTGTAATTTTGTAATTGAATACGCTCCTCTTTTACAGTAATACACACCGTTTCAGAGAAAAGGAATGACGTTTAAATTTTAACAGTATTATTATATTTTCAAGTTCTCATTCAGACTAGTGAAAACTAGAATTGATTAATAATTTTTTAAAAGTTGTATTAAAAACATTCATATTAAATTCATATCCAGGTTGTAAATTTCATTTTTCCGAAATGCTTTATTTCTTCTTATATATGTAAGTAGACATAAAGCATTTCGGATTGAATTCGAATATATCTCAACAAGTATGATTTCAATAGTGACCATTGCCGTCCTGTCGTACCACTATGTAAATTTACTTTCAGATGAATACTTGTGTCCAGTGACTTTCTGCAAAAACAACGGAACATGTTTAAATCTGTATCACAGAGAAAAGTGTCGGTGTCCTTTTGGATTTAAACCTCCAGACTGTTCACGATGTAATTAGATGTAGCCCAAAAATCAAGATATCGAAAACAATGAACAACCGGTTTTATTTCTTGCTTTTATTTTTTAAGCTTTTCTTAGTTATTCGAGTAGAATATATCACTTTTACACTCGATTTTGAAGCAAAATGTCTTAGATGGAAGCATGTCTCGATTTATCGTAGAGTGAATAAAGCAGTTCGCTATACAAAGGTTCATTTGACTCTATATTTAGTTTATTATATAAAGTTTTCCGTGCTATTATGTATGAATTTGTCTTTTTCATAAAAGAAAATTGTTTAATTTTGAATGCACAATGAACGTGCAAGACGTGCCAAATGTTGTCTACCGAATTTTCAGTGAATAATCTGTGTCATTGAATAACTGTGTCATTGTATTAACTGTGTCATTGTATTAACTGTGTCATTGAATTAACTGTGTAATTGTATTAACTGTGTCATTGAATTAACTGTGACATTGTATTAACTGTGTCATTGTATTAACTGTGTCATTGTATAGGTGCCTTGCCTATATACGTATTTAAATAATAAGTAGAAATTAATTGCAATCCAAGTTCCATCATTATTGTACAAATAATTGTACGCATATGCAGACATGTATTTCTTTATTCAATAGCATTTAACTTCATTTTTAGCGGTAAGCTGTACAGATTTTCCGTGTGAGAATAATTCCACATGTACAAATACAGGAAAGGATTACGTCTGCATGTGTCTTCCAGGTACGTGTTGCTGGCAGCTGTACAGAGACAGACAGACAGAGAGACAGACAGGGACAGAGTGATAACAGTTTTTAATGTCTTTTCTTATTCTCGGAAATGTTATGTTTTTCCTTTCTCGAAATATTGTGAAGGTATTATCGTTACATCTGCTTAATTTACCACGCTTAATGATGCTACTTTTGCCGCCATTATCATAACCACCGTCACCATCACAATTTCTGCTACTGCTGCTACTTATTCACCGTTTCTGATTACTTCTAGTCTTATATCAATTATTTATACGTTTTTCAAGAGCAAGAGCAAAAACGACGACAACAACAATGTTAACAATCAACTAAGTATTACTAATACTTCTATTTCTCTTCCTCCTCCTCCTCCGCATCCTGTTATTGCTACATCTACTACTACTCTACTACTATCCAGGTTTCACTGGTGCCGACTGTGAGTACGAAGTGAATGAGTGTGCCTCCAGCCCGTGTCAGAACAACGGAACCTGTCTCGATCTTAGAAACGGCTTCCGGTGTATTTGTCCAGCCATTTATACAGGCCACAGATGTGGGGAAGGTAAAGAAACAAAGAGTTAATCATGTGCCTGATATCTAACAATAATTCTTGCTTTTTAAATATATATCTTCAATTATCATATTGAACCACAATATTAAAAAATGCCACGTTTATAGAATGTCCATTTATCGTCATGTAATTAGATGACGCATTGTATTAGGACTCGTGTCCGTCACCTTGTTTTAAAATAAAACCAAAAAAACCCAGAAGGGTTGAAGTATGCTATCGCATGGATTATTTCGCTGAACTGACCGTTTTTATTCTTTTCATAATATTCATTCCCGTGATATTTCTTGACGATAACCACCAGTAGTGTCACTTTGTATATTTTAGACCTCAGAGCTGGGGACAAGCAAGCCCTTCTATACCCGTCGACTTTATAATTTTTTTTTTTTTACCTTACTCGTTACACGCGAGTGCATGTGCGGTTGGGTTTACAAAAATATAATCGTAGTCAGTAATTGCTACTAACAATATCACAAAGTCGTGACGGGAATTTTCCCAGCGTGCACGATGAGTCACCTTACTCCGTCATTTCTTTGTCGATTTTTTTGTCTAACTTCGCCTAACAAGTCTTCCGTCAACCGTTTGCCTCCTTTTGAAAATCGTTGTTTCAGAAGGTGTTGTATGATTTTTGCAGTAAAGCGTCCGGCTACTGCTGAAACCATTGTATGTGTTACGAACTTATGTAATCCCATCGCAATATTTTCATCGGTTTCATTGTTCTCATTTTTTCATCCAGCTCTAAAATTATTTTTCTTAGCACACCGAATATGGCTATTATTATCTGGATATTATCAACTATAGGCCGTAGATCTTTTTTGTCGATATCAGATGCTTTTATGGACTTAATACTATGAATTATAGGCTGTAGATCTTGTTGGTTGATACCAGATGATTTTACAACCGGGCAATATTTGACAGCATCCCATATCTGATATAATTTGGTTAAGCTGATTCCATACATTTCTTGGACTTCTTTTGCAGAAACAGAACCATGCAGGCTTTGTATTTCCGCAATAGTTTGTGGCGGAAGGTCTGCTTGTTTTCTTGGCATTTATATACTTTATGATTTTTAATATAAAATTACTCGACTTTTACTGTCTGCAGATCCACTACGCGGGTTCGTATCTGTGCGCTGAGTTGTCTAAAGTTTTTCATTTCAGCCAACACGGTCTCTAACTCGGCCGCACTGATGATTTTATCTTCGATAGCAGCCGAGTGCAGCTTCGCAATTTTATTGAGGCTGCTTTGTGCTTCCGCGAGAAGTTCGGAATAAACACGTATTCGCGAATGCAGACGTAACGAAATTATTTCACTGGAACCGCCTGCGACACTTGTTACTGTTGATATGGCTCTAACAACGATCCCGATTGGTGCACCTCTAATAGTTGTCGTTGATGTGATTCCCGTCACATCCAGACCAACGGTTGTTGCCGCGGCGATTCCACAACGTTACATATACGCTTGTATTTTACCAACAGCGAGGTTCTCCTGACGATTTCATCTCGCAGTTGCAGTTCCGCTTCGATTATTTTTTCGCGACGGTAACATTTAAGGTCCATTATAATTCTTCCATTAATATTGTCATAGTGAAGACTAATAGCTCGACAGGCTGGTATTGTTCAGGTGCAAGACTGTAACGAACTGAAGGGCAGAATTTTGCGGAAATCATAGCATGTGGGCCGGACGTCTTACTAGGAGTTACATAATTTCGGATCTCTGAATTGGCTTCAAAGGTATTTAATCCTTGTGCAGCGGGGCTATTGCCGAAGGACAGAATTCGGGCCGGATACCCCGTGGCGTGCCAAGAAGGTGTGAAGAAACCTGGACCCAGGTTGAAAGAAAATCAAACGATAGGCGTGTCGACCAATTAGGGATGAGAGAAGCTAGATCTACCGGTGGGAGGGGCTAACCCTTTAGGCAGGAAAATGCTTCATTCTTATTCGTACACGCGCACAGACCCATCAGTGAGCTGCTAGTTCTCGAGGGAGAGAGACGTATTGTCTAAGTAAAGCATAAAAGCTTATGTTGAGGAGGGAATTTTAGCTAAAAGCCACTCCGAGACTTAACTCGTAAAAAGAAGAGAATTGAACTGGGTAAACAAGCTTCTAAAAGGAAGCTCCCAGGGTGCCCGTAAGAGTCAGCGCTGAGAGATTCCCAGGGTGTACGCAGTGACGACACCGAGAGAAAGTCCGAAGGAAGCCGAGTAGACTTCCAGGGTGTACACAAGAGGCACGGTGTACAGAAGGAGGAAGAGGAAGGAAGGAGGAAGGAAGATACATTCGAACAGATGAGTACTTGGGACAACTCACTGAACAGAGACTCTCTCACAATAGGACAGTAATTTCCATATGAAGAATTAAAGTGTAAAGGGCATTTGGTCAACCCGGCCCATTATTGTATTATGATATATTGAACTGAAGATTTGTGTCCATGCAATTCTTGCATTGATTCGTATATTTGATAAAATTGTTATCTATTCAACCTTGAGTTGATATATGTATTTAGAGAGTCGGAATTGCTGACTGGTGGCTCGTGAGTCATTAAATTTTAATGCACACCTTCTGCAGTATTATTTATAATACCGTAGTGGATCTGCAGTATTATTTATAAAACGGTAGCGGGGTTGTGACAAAGACGCACACGCACTTCCAACCAATTGTTTTTCTTCACTGGTGCAACAGTCATGCAATCATAAAAAATATATTTCAGAGGAATATTTAAGTCGATGGCGATTGTGCGTTCCTGTTGTTTGACCACCCTGAAGTTGAATAACACGTTCAGATAGAAACACACCGATTACACCTGTGCTTTGTGTCTGCAATGGTTCTCGTTTTCGCCCGAGAACTGTTAAGCGGACAAGTGCGTCCTTGTTAAGTAACAGTCGAGATCTTTCTCTTCTCAGTTGAGTCTGTGTTGGTGTCGCACACTCTAAGGGGAATTTGATTGGGGTGATTCAGCGGTGAATATTACTTCGTAGTTGTAGAAACAATCCCTGGATGTTTTCGCTGGTGTTGTAGTCAACGGCTGAGCATTTTTGCGTGCTAATGCTATGAATACAAGCTGGCCTCGAGTTGGTATTGGTACATTAGGCAGGTGGTAGCAACTATCGATTTCTATCTTACCCTCGCGTAGATTATATTTGAGGGTATACGAGGGTCTCGTAACACTATTTTGAAGCAGATATTCGCCGACATGTGGATCGAAATTGTTATCAATGTTAGCATCACTGGTCAACTTATCCAACATCCCGTTGGTGAATTCCGCAACCTCATCACCGTGGTCAGAATACACCACGTAATTAATAATAAATCTAATCTCAAAGACAAACGCTGAAGACGGTTACGTATCCTTTCGGATAAATGTTGAATGCTTCGACGTGAATTTCTCTTCTGGCGATTAATGGTGTTGATACTGTAAATATGAAAAAATGTGGAGCAGTAGTGGTCGGCATGTCGCTATTTAATATCGGCCACAAAAAACCAGAAACCCAATTTTTATTATTTATCATGTTACGTACATGGACTCTAATGTGCCTAAACTTTTGGTCTATGGCTGTACTTTAAAAGTGTGTCAAATAGTAAGTCGCACTTTAAGCTTGGTTAAGATGTCAACAAGGTATTTACTGACCTTTGAGTTTAAGGTCAGAGTTGTTGACCATTCTTGAGAAAATTTTCTATTCGAAAGACGTATTTAGTATTGCATTCTGGGTCGTAAATAACACGTTTCCTGTTGTGAAATAGGCCATTTGCAAAGAGTATATAAGACCTTGATATGTGTATTATCATCATTCCAAGTTTAAATCATGTGTTAAAAACATTTCTGTTTGTATGGTCCGTCTTTGGAATCATCAGCTTGTTTGGAATTATAGTTGTGCTGTAATCTCGTAGTCCTGTAATGTTGTAATATTGTATACATAATTCGAAAGGAATTATTTATTGGAACATTCATCAGAGTTACCTAAAGTATTCATTAACCTTTGGATTTAAATATGACTTTTGGATACCTGTGGACATTCTCATAGGTGATCTGGATTACATTATTGTTGGTACATCAGGACATTCCAGACTACCTATTCATTCGGAACATTCATTCATTTGGAACATTCGTTCATTAGGAAGATTCATTCATTCAGAACATTCATTCACTCGGAACATACATTCATTCAGAACATTCTATATTTAGGACTTGTGATTAGGACACTTAGGATTATTGGACTATTTGGATTTTAATTCACGTTACTGTAAGTGTCTTTTGAATTTTCACTTTAATTGTCTAGAAATAAATTGTTTGTTGATTTTACATACATTGTTTGTTTCACTTTCTTTCTGTTACATTATTTTAAGACCATAGTGTCGTAACAATCAACATTGACATTCCACCCCAATTACCTTGAGTTCCGGTTAAGATAAACAAGTATGATCCTAGCTCGCTCACCTTTAAGATATGAGATTTAGGTTTATCAAAATTACGTCAGGGAAAATAAGTCAGCCATTTAATGGGGTTACGGGGTCGTTTTTTTCCTCTCCTTCTTTGATTAAGATTCCTTGAATTTGGCTCCATGAAGTTACTACGCGTGGTGGCGCGGGCACGTCTGCGATTTGTTCATCCATGTATTGTTTCATTGTAGCAGCAGAATCATCAACATAGTCTTTGATAAACACAATCGACGTACCAGAGTCTTTGATTCCGCCGTTTTCACTGATCGTGGCCAGGTTTTGCGCGACAACACCTCGCAACCTCGGCACAACGTCGTTGATGTCCACGTTGAACATTTTAAGTTTTCCAGTTTGATCTTGAAAATTCACAAGTTCGCACGGGATGATGTCACCATGGCTAATAAACTCAGGCAAATCCGCTTTTGAAAATATATTTTGAGTGTCCACGTTAGATGTTCGCAGTTTTCCAGTTTGATCTCCAAAAATCACAACCTCACCCGGATCAACACCAACAACAACCCGGCTGGTAAACTCAGTCAAATCCGCTTTATGGCAAACCTTTTCAGATCCACATCGGCGCCGCGTCGTCGCGCGATTGAACTTCCGTAAATGTTAATAGGCATTTTGTATACTTTTAAGTGAAGTTTAACGTAAAATCAACAAGCGTTTGCTGGGTCGGGCTTGAGGAAGCATTGCTTCCCGCGAGTGCATGCAACGCTTCAACAACAAGATGACCGCATATTGGCCCGTCCAACCGAGTTTGCAACGGCATCGTTGAATAAAACAGTGTAGACGACTTTGTACACCTCTGGTTAAATAATCAACAACTTCAATCGGTAGTGCAAGACCGTTCGAGTCGAGGTGTTATCGCGTATGCGACCCAGTGAGTTCCAGATCATATTGTCAATTCCAGGTTAACAATACCAGTTTCCCTTGTGCGCAGAATCATCGATGCTAGTTCATCCCGCATAAAGACATCTTTGAAATGCTTGACTGACTTTGTCATCATGAGTAAATCAAAACTAGTCAATAGACGCACTGCGGCTGTCAATGGCGAGGGCCACAACCGAAGGCCACTTTCGCTAGGGAGCCTTATGGTCCCCAGGCCTGGGTAATCGAAGACCTTTTACTTTTTTTACATAAATTTTCCCACCGACCGCCTTTTCTAAAGCCATTCCGGATGCAGTTCCGACAGCTCCTAACGTAGCCGCTTTTGCCACCGCCGGAGCCGCAGCCGCTTACAACGCTGGAATCACCGCAAGAAATGGAAATATTCCACCGGATTTTGTATTTGCGCCACCTCTGACTTTGATAACGCTAATGTCACCGAGGTGTTCTTTCGTTTGGCCACATTGAGCTGATTGAGCTGCGTTTGGGTCAACCACAAGGGGACATTTCCAGTTAACCTTGCCGGAGAAAGTTTTAATGTAACCCCACAATCGTTTCGTATTGCGCTTTTGATTTTCGCAAGCTGGTTTTCGCTAAGGCCAACCTTAGCTTCGTGGTAGGACATTATCATTTGCAAATGTAATAGGTTCAATTACAAATCTGAGAAAATTCTATAAATTTTCCACAGGCGCGTCAGCAACCTTCATTCAACCACTTAAGTCCTGTAACAACAGGGTCTTGTCGGAGAGAATTACAGGAATGTATCTATGCTCTGGTTCACCGGGACCTATACGTGCTTTGAAGTACATATCCACCACGGACTGTTTAGACAGGTCTAGATGCTCGAGGTTAAAGTAATAAATTGGGTACAACGTACGAAAGTCGTGTTGGGAAATCTGCAATCCTGTGTCAACGTTTTCGTCTCGGTCCAGGTATTTTAACAGTCAATGACACACACGAGAGATTTGACAGTTATCAAAGTTTAGCAAAATGTTTTCGGTGAATTCTTGGAGACCGTTTAACCTTAGATAGACCTAATGCACTCCCAGTTTTGCAAATATCATTGAACGTTCCAGTTGGTTGTTTAAATTGTCTACGCTTTGAAATGCTATAAAAACATGCCGTGGGGCGCTAACACCTTGCTGATTACTTATTTGCCATGAGAATTCTCCTCGAGCGCCGCCGGTGTGCGAGTCCGTGGTCATCGTGAGAAATGAAATTATAGATGTTCCACCAGACGTCATAAATGATGTCAAACATTCGTCTATGGCTACTGAGGGACTTTTTGATGGCATCCAAAGTGTAAATTTGGATAACACAACTTTACCCTCATCATGAACGGCGACACCATCGTGATGAATTGCATAGTTGGCGTTGCCCTTATGGTATAAAGTGACTGTGTGTTTGGCCAAGAAAATATCTTTATGAAAGTCTCTACAAAACCCAAAAATGTGTGAGAGTGGAATCACGCAGGAAAACTCCCCGTGTGCGTTAAGCTGGGCTCGACGCTGTGCAAATCCACCGTTGAAATTTGGGCTGACGTTAATGAGTATATTTTCTACATATGCGGCAGCTCTGCCTGCCTGATTTTTGAGGTTTTCTCCTTACATACTGTACATGATCAGAATGCTCGCTTGTGTCTTTGACAAACACCATAGACGGGAAGCGGATCTTGCATAATCATCACTGTAACGGGCGAGTCCGAGAATTGTTGTAGCGACGTCAACATTGTCAATAATTGCTTCTATTTCTTTTCCGTTGATGAGATAACGTGCTTTACTGAACAGGCTATGATGCCGTTGTTGACAAATCCGACGTTGTCACCGGCGCCGTATGCAGCATTATTGCCACGTACAAGCTTTCCTTGGACTTCCAAGAAGGCATCATACGGAAGAAAATACAGAGATGTGTCATTCATGAACCTGAAATTCTACTGGCCCGTCCTTATCTGGATCCCTAGCCTAGTGCGAGTAATATTGGTAATTTTGCTTGCTTCGATCTCGCAACGCAGGCGCAACCATGTCAAACGCGGGATCTGATACAGCTTTGAATTGGTCCATGGCGAAACTTTATACATTTATGCTTTCGTCTAATACATTTTGCGGGACAACCGTAATCCGCTCCCCATTGCCAGATTTGCAATCGCTGAATCAGATACGTTCACAGACATTTTTGTAACTGTGAAGAAGTTTTAGTCGATCCTATACAGCTTTGTAACGTCGATCAGCATATTCAGCTATGACATCGCTGGCGGTCTTTTCCATTGCTATTATATGATTGTTAAACTGATTTGTTTAAACCAGCGCGATACTTGCGCGACCCATTAATCAAGTCAATAGTGAGAAAACTATACGGCTCCTGGGTGTCCTCCGCAAACATATTTCGAAATGTTTGAGAGACCATGCGCGTCAATACCACGAAATATCATTAACATGTTGCAGTTGTCTCGGATTACTTTAGGCACATGTGCATATCGTTGTGTTAAATAGATCACATCTGTGTTCTTATGTCGACCTCGGGAAAATATTTGCGCGGGATTGATTTGGTTTTCAAGCATCACATCATCGTACACGAAAAGATTATTCAGGCTTGGATCAAGATCATCATTCGACGGTGCTTCATTGATTGTGGAAAAGAAATCAACCGTGAAACCACCCGACGACGCAAGCGCGCTCCCAAAATCCCTGAGTACGTTATAACACGGTTGATCATCCGCCGACGGCGCAATCACGTACAACCGATCCCACTTCAACCATCCTAAAATCATATTCAACAACAGTTGGGTTTTCCTTGATCTGGCCGGAGCAATGATCAACGCACGAACTGAGTTTGAAAACACAAAACAGTGCTTACGTGGTTTGGGCGTTCTCTGCGCGGAAAAATCATTGACGGAAAAATCTTCGTGTTTCCTTTTTTTGTGATGCCATGTTAAATGTCAATTGTTGTATAACACAATCATGCTTTCATATTGTGTGCGATGCCGCACAAAAACATGTACTGCGAATCCAACGTGGGTTCAAACGCGTAATGGTCAAACCGGAATCTCGGGAACTTGTTTTCAACGTTCGTGGGACCTTTCAGGTCCACCGGTAAACAGAAACACGGTTTTTTTAAAAAAATTGGCGGCGATGATGTCGCTGCTGCGTTAGCGGTGCCACCTGGGACACAGTGGAGTAAATATCCTGGTGAAAAACAAATCCCTGGATACAATTACTGTGGACCTGGTACATGGCTGGATATACGACTTGATTCTAACAACCAACCGAAACCTGGAGAATCACCTATCAACCGCGTCGGTGCTGCATGTTACCGAAATGATCTCGCGTACCAAGAAATAATCGCTATATGGATCATCAAAGGGGATATGAAGGCTAAGATTGATTTAGGAGGCAAAGCCACCAGTGGACAAAGTCCACTCATTGGAGGTCAAGCACATTGATATAATGGTTTCCGAGCAAACTTTAGCCAAAATATACTACAGACCTCGAGGGTATTGGCGCGGTGAAGCAGCTGTTGAAAAGTTAGCGAGCGCGGCAGTGGTCACTCACGGGGTTGCCTGAGCATGGCTGGGTAAACAAGCGCTGTGGTTGGTTTGATGTCCAAACACCTAAAGAAGAGCACCAGGCTGATCTGCTATTACTTCCACATGATCGGGTACACTGACGCGTATACAAATACTCGTTAACCATTGTGAATATCGCTAGCAGATACAAAGAAGCGGAGCCGCTGACGTCTAAAGATTAGGCTGGTGTCGCAGATGCACTCGAAAGTATTTACACACGCAGGCCGTTAACTTGGCCACGATTATTACAAGTGGATCCAGGTAAAGAATTTCTCAGATCCACAGCTACGTTGTTGACCAAGCACCGTGTGTGGGTCCCTGTTGGACGTGTCAACATACACCGGAACAAAGCTATTGTGGAACTATTTAATCGTACGCTTGGGGAGCGATTATTCGGATATCAATAAGCGCAGGAATTGTTAATGAGATCTCGGTCTCAAAGTGCTCGATCTCGCTAGTGGGTAACACGACTACCAATAGTCATACAATCATTAAAAAATGAAATCACACGCGCGATTAGATTAAGACCCGCAGATGCGATTTGGCTAAAGACTGTCACGGTTATGTTAAAATGATTTAACAACCATTGCCATTGCAATCACTTGGAAACAATTTTGTTCGGTATCTGTATGCACCTGAGGAGCCGGAAGATGGGCAACGTGGTGCTACTGATCAGGTATGGTCCGTCGATGTATTTACAATCGCTGATCGGTTTGATTTTCCAAGGCAGCCAACACGTTATCATTTGGCGCCGTCACCGGGTGGACCTCTCATCCGGGCTGAATTACAAGTCAATCCCGCGAATACAGAGCTGCACCAACATCTATTTTGAAATCGTAAGCGAATTCGCAATTGCATGATGCCGAACGCGTAAGTGTTAATTCCGTGGGGGAGTATCCATCGCTTGGTATCAAGCGGTGACAAAGTCACCTTGGTTTATCGATACACCCCAATGTGATATTGTTTACTCCTGATCATGTTAGTGGTATGTATTCACGTCGCTCGCGAAGACATTCCACGTACATGTCGTGTGTGAGATCCTTTCTCACAATAACCTGGGAAACCGCTTTTGCCCGTTTTTTTGTTTTCGGATCCGACCACAATCGAGTACATTTTGGGGCGCAGTCTCACGTATTCGATAATAGACTCACCAGCGCACTCGTTTTTGAATTTTCCCACGACTTTTTTGTTGGTGTCGCTTTTTAGCGGGTGATTCTTAGGATAATCGCTGTTGTCGAATTCGCACGCGAGTGTGTTCGATGCGATATCTGCGTACACATCGTCGGTGGTTATATGCATCATCAGCGAGTCGGTGTCGGTTAAAGCATCTTGACACGATCGTGGTAAAACGGTTTTATTTTATCATAGTAAAACTCATACATGAGCAGCTTCGACAAGTCCAATACACACGCGTCAACGTAGATAGGCTTTGTCAGCTTCAGTTTTGATTTTATACTATGTACGGCAACAAGCCCACCATCGAAGATCTTTCGTGATTCAAATGCCGGGTCGGCAATGAGCCTTCGAAGCTCGTCTTGCTCGCTGTCCCGGACAAGGTCAACGCGGATTCGCTTTCGCAGATTCTCCATCGTTTTCCCAAACACAGAATTGTTCTTTAGTTTGCAGAAATCTTTCTCAAACTCGTTTCTCGCCTTGTTGCGCAGATCCGCATTCATCTGGATATAAGGAGCAATCCAAGCATGTTGGCGAAATCATAGCACCTGATGAATCGCACACACACGCATTACCAATCGCAAATACAACTGCAGGTTTCGTATGTGGAGTAGCTAGTTGGTTTAGTCCGCCGAAGACTTGGACCAAGTTTGGTGCATTCAACAAACTTGCGTCCGGATTCGTCCTCGATCGTGCACTGATACGGGGACAGCCATTCGTGGGGCACCGACAGCGCTTCCGGTGCCAGCGGGTAGTAGTTGTGGGCGTGGTGAAGCTCATCCGGGTACTCCAAGTCGACTTCGAAGAAGTATCCGTGGTCGCAGTTTCTATGGTGATCGCGTACATATGTGTTCAAGTTCACCTCGGCGGGATCTATCCACAAAAACCCGCCAACCGGTAACCGGCAACGGCTGCATCATCGCCAATCATAAAGATTGTTGGCGTCAAGATACATGATGTAACTGTTTGGGACAGCGGGGGTTGTATTCGTCCACGCGCGGGTTATTCGCGCGAGCGCGACGATGAGTCACCATCGAAATCCTGCCGTGAATACCACGCTCGATAAACAAATGTTGGTCAATATCATTTAGCAGCTCAAGTTCGACTTTTGTCTTTGACAGGACAGCGTCCCATGACATTCCCGGTTCTGTGAAATAGTGCGCGGGGTCAAGCTTGTACACACGCATGGCGGTATTGCGAAACGCCTCAAAGACATCCGTACGCAAATATAAATCGTGATAGTCACCGAGGTTCGCGGAAATTCCTTCGCGAGTCAAAGACAAATGGAATTTCTCGAGCTGTGGCAACTGAGTTTTAGTAAAAAAATTCCCAGTCGGTTATGTACTGGTACGGGTACACTCCTTTTCGCGTTATCAACTTTAACTTTGTCCACCAACGCCATATCAGTTTATGATTTTGAAGCTTTCCACTGCAAGGTTGCTTGCTAGTTTGTCCAAGCTGGAATTCAAACACTGCAGCGAATCAATAAACTGCAACTGACCCACCGAAAATGTCATGTATTTGTCCATGTTGTAGGGGATGACGCTTATTGACGTATTTGATGCTGTTACGATTGCCTGCATAATCAGGTGGCCATCATACCCATGCAGATTATGAAACAGCACAGGGATTTTTATTTTATGTGGGTAAATTCGCAGCTGTAGATTGCATGCGTTATGTGTGGCTCCTCAGAACACGCCAGTGATATGACAATGATCGTGAACTTTGGAGCCTCCGGCGATACCCGGGTTAAGTTCTTCAAACTTGTTCAGTATCGTCTTGGTAACCTGCACCGGAAATTCAATGTTACCAAAATTGAGTTCACCCAAATATTGCTGGTATTGTCGCGACTGATCTACGTGATCGATCGCGAGATGTGACGCGGCCTCGCACGACCATTCAAAGCATCGATTGTCATTGTTTTTTACATTTATCACCGCCCCTGAACCGGTGTTGGTGACTTTTTCCAACGTGTGGAGAATCTTTTCAGTACCTTCATCGACTGCTTCATTGTTAGCCTCGGTGTCTTTGCAGTTCGTGATTATAAGTGGGCCGCCATGAAGCCACACGGTTGTTGTTTTAAATCCATCCCTGTCTGATGACTTGCGCAAAAGCGGCATAGTCAAATGCGCATGAGCAACAATATCCGCTTTAACTCCAATGGTGTTGGAGCGTTGTAACATCGATACGATTTCCAGGCGCATATTCGATACAAGTTTCATAATGTCTTTGCCTGGCGTTTGGAATAATCGCATGGTAATCCACATGACCGATCTTACCCTTGTGTAACTTAAAGTCTGGGACTTCATGCGCGGCAACCTTAGTGGCGGTACAACGGCGGTCTTTTTTATGAACATGCTCGACTGCCTCAACGGCGATAGCGGCTGCGTCGGTGGTTTTGTTCATACGCAACTCTATTTGCAATTTCCGCACCCTTGACTCGTGGAGGAATTTCAATATTGATTCGTGCTGATGTTTCATGAAACTTTTTTACGTTCTGGCGCGGTTTGGCTACGGTACCTAATAACAAGAATCTGTTAGCTTTTCTTGCACCTCTCGGTATTGATATGTTACGCTCGAGCGATAATTGTATCAGCTGTTGTACCGTTGCTCTTGAGTTAACTGGTTGTTGTGGTTCAGTTACGAATCCTAATAACTCAAGTATGTCAGCTTTTCGCATACGGCTTGGTATTTGTATCCCACGCGTCAGCGAGAGTTGTTTTACAGTCGGCATACTGTTATATAAGGAAGAATCATTGCATCATTGTGAATTCCGTCAATAAATTGTTTAGGAATTTTCACTTTACCGGGGTTGGAAACGGCAATTGCTTCAATCGTGGCTATTATTTAATTTACTTCGGCATATTGATCTCATAGTCACTGTGTCTTTGCATGAAACTCTCCCGTGAACATTCGAAATTTGTGACGTTCGCTTATAATTGCATCGTGACCGTCGCTTCGAAATTTCCTCTCATGCTTTATTTTCAGCTATAGTTTTCTGCATCTCTCTTCACCGGTCTCTTTAAGCACTTGTACTAGTCGTTTCCTTTCTTCCAAATGTTCTCTCACTAGTTTTTCACCTTTATTATGGTTTATCAAATCTGGCAACTCATCATCATCAAATGTATCTAAAATCTCGTCCTAACTAGGTGATCTTGCGTACATTTTCCTATATTATAATACCAAAAGCATTTCTCTAATTAATTTCTTCTTGGTGATCTTCAAGACTACTCCAATAATTGCTCGATGTTTCGTTTTCATGGTCGTCGTCGTCATTGTCATTATAGTATTCGCTATTTGTACCTAGTGATGCAGCCAGCGTTAGCGACTTTTTTTTTCTTGCACAATATCAAATAATGTTTTCGCAGGCTGCTTGTTATATTTTTCTTCAAGTAAGCATCGCTGTTTTTCAAGGATAATTCCTAAGTTTACTAATTTATCAAGATG
The DNA here is from genome assembly GCA_029931535.1 of Margaritifera margaritifera. Taxonomy (NCBI): domain Eukaryota; kingdom Metazoa; phylum Mollusca; class Bivalvia; order Unionida; family Margaritiferidae; genus Margaritifera; species Margaritifera margaritifera. The sequence goes on along the minus strand of JAQPZY010001632.1, from coordinate 2,019,664 downwards.
CTCCGAATACGTGTTTGAAAAATCATACAACATCTTTTCATCCTTTTTGATAAATCTGTATGATGCATTTAAGCATTTAAGCGAACAACGACTTAATCTTTTCTGAGACGTTTCGCACACTCCACTGGTTTGGTAGATTAATTCCAGACTCGGATATTTTGATAAATTCTTTTTTAATATTACATGCATCTATCTATCTATCGATCTATCTGTGCGCGTGTGTGTTTGTGTGTGTGTGTGTGTGTGTGTGTGTGTGTGTGTGTGTGTGTGTGTGTGTGTGTGTGTGTGTGTGTGTGATTACATTTTTATAAACCCAACCGCGCATGCACTCGCGTGTATCGAGTAAGGTAAAAAAATACTAAAGTCAACGGGTATAGAAGGGCTGGCTTGTCCCCAACTCTGCGGCCTAAAATATACAAAGTGGCACTAGGCCACCTGAATGCTAAAATACGCATCACGCATGATGGCATTATAGGTCACTGAAAATTCCTTTTCAGATATGCGAATGTGTGCTTCGGACCCTTGCCTCAATGGAGCATCCTGTCTCAACTCCTCTTCGTCCTTTAACTTCACCTGTATCTGTTCCTCTGAATATTTCGGTCGACTCTGCGAGATAGACATAGATGAATGTCCAACTTCCCCATGCCAACATGGCGGTTCTTGCACAAATATTGTCGGAGATTTCAACTGCTCGTGCATGTATCCCTACACAGGAAAGAACTGTGAGAATGAGATTGATATATGCACGACGAGTCCATGCAAAAATGGTGGAAGTTGTCATAGGCAACATTTGTCCTATTACTGTGATTGCACGAGAGGATGGAGTGGCACGAATTGCACAAACAAGGTGGATCTATGCGCATCTCATCCGTGCAGAAATGGAGGCACTTGTCAAGATAATGGTGATGATTATATGTGTTCTTGCTCATCAGGATTCGGAGGTAAGACTTGTACTAATATCAATGAATGCATGTCTGCACCTTGCATGAACTCTGGTACCTGCTTGGATAATTTTGGCTCTTACACTTGCTTATGTTCTAGTGGGTGGACGGGCAAAACTTGTCACTTAGATGTAGATGAGTGCTCCACGATCTCACCCTGTAAACATGGCACGTGTAAAAATTTCGGCGGAAGATACAACTGCTCCTGTCAAGTTGGATGGGTAGGAAACAACTGTGACTCCAGCGTCGATGATTGCAAGAGCTCTCCTTGTCAACATTATGGAATATGCATCGATAGGGACAATGATTTTGCATGTATATGTCCAATAGGATGGGGAGGAAAAACGTGTGACCATTCTCTGATCAATGATTACTGTGCCAGCAATCCATGTATGAATGGTTCAACTTGTCTGAACTCTGCGTCTGGATTCTTCTGTCTCTGTCCCTATGGCTTTACTGGGAGCATTTGCTCCATTGATGTCGATGAATGCAGAAACGCATCAGCGCGATGTTTGAATGGTGGATCTTGTGCAAATGTTCCAGGTTCGTACAATTGCGCCTGTGTAGAAGGATGGACAGGTTCAGATTGTGGTTCTGATGTAAACGAATGCAATGATCCAGTCACTGGTTTAACCGTCTGTGGCAAGGGGTCGTGCATCAATACCCCTGGTTCTCATATATGCACGTGCAACACAGGTTTCACGGGACAAAATTGTAGTTTGGATATTGATGAGTGCAGGAACTTGTCGGTTGACGTTTGCTTGAATGGTGGCAAGTGTGTAAATACTGTCGGAACCTTTCACTGTAAATGTACAGACGGATGGACAGGTTTATATTGCCAGAAAGACATAGATGAATGCCTATCAAGTCCATGTCTTAACACTGGAACTTGCATTAATTCTATTGGTTCGTTCACTTGCATCTGCAATGTAGGTTGGTCCGGAATTTCTTGTGACAGTGATATTAATGAATGTAATGCTAACTCATCCTGCAAGCACGGTAAATGCTACAATCACCATGGCAACTATAACTGTTCTTGTTTTGATGGATGGACAGGAGCGTCCTGCGATATCAATATAGAAGAATGCAAAGGTTCGCCGTGTTCTAACAATAGCACATGCATAGAAATGGATGGAGATTATTTTTGTGTATGTTCCAATGGTTGGACAGGAAAGAAATGTGAATACAACAAAACTATTGACCATTGTTCTAGGAACCCATGTTCGCAAAATGGCAATTGTCTGAGTTTAACTTTAGATTTTTATTGCTCGTGCCATACAGGAATGACAGGTCGATTGTGCTCGGTAGACATTGATGAATGCTATCTCATGAATCCATGCAGAAACGGCTTTTGTAACAACACGGTCGGTTCTTATATCTGCACTTGCGATCAAGGTTGGTCTGGGATAAATTGTGAAATAGACCTTAATGAATGCAATTCGACATCTTCTCCGTGTACTAATGGAAGATGCATCAATACACCAGGATCGTTTGCTTGTGTTTGTCTACCAGGTTATACGGGGCCTTACTGCACAATAGACATCGACGAATGTAACACTTCTATGAATGCTTGCCCTAATGGCGGAAGTTGTATAAACTCGATAGGTTCGTTCGTATGTTCCTGTCAAAATGGCTGGACAGGTCCTCGCTGTGTGCGGATCGCAGATCTATGTAGTTCCGCTCCATGCTTGAATTTGGGTACCTGCATCAACACTTTAGAATCTTACACGTGTATTTGTCAAACTAACTGGACTGGACGCAACTGTGATATTGATGTAAATGAATGTTTGACAAATTCACAATGTAGACATGGCGACTGTAACAATACCATAGGGGGCTATTCATGTTCTTGTCATAGTGGTTGGACAGGATTTTTCTGTGATATTAATACAGATGAGTGTTCTTGCTCGCCATGTCTTCATAATGGAACTTGCATTGATCGAATTAACAATTATACATGTATTTGCCATCCAGAATGGACAGGACAAAGTTGTGAGCTAACCACATTAACCGACAGTTGCAGCAGCAACCCATGTGTAGGGGGCTCTACCTGCTTAAATCTTTTTTCAGGTTATTACTGTTTGTGCTCCAGTGGCCTTTCAGGCCCAAACTGCTCAAATGACATTGATGAATGCAGAAACTCCTCGAATGTATGTCAGAATACCGGAAAATGTGTAAATTCTGTTGGATCATACAACTGTTTATGCGCATCAGGATGGACTGGCAATAATTGTGAGTATGACGCAGACGAGTGCAATAGCTTTTCAGCGTGTGCAAATGGCACCTGTATCAACACTCCAGGATCGTATTTGTGTGTATGCCAGAATGGTTACATTGGATTCGGATGCGATCGAGACATAGACGAATGTACGAATACTTCAGCACTTACATGTTATAATGGTGGAAGTTGTACTAATACACTCGGCTCATACCTTTGTAATTGTACAGATGGCTGGAGCGGCGCTGACTGCAACATCAATAGAAATGAATGTCACTCCATACCTTGTTTAAATTCTGGCACGTGCATAGATACACCGGGATCATACATCTGCAGATGTCCGAGTGGGTGGTCAGGATCACGTTGTGACACTGATATCGATGAATGCATCAGTGATCATTCATGTAGGCATGGCAGCTGTTTGAACTACAATGGTTCGTATAACTGTTCGTGTACAGACGGATGGGATGGAAAGTTCTGCGATATTGACTTGGATGAATGTGAAAGTTTCCCATGCTTGAATAATGGAACATGCAAGGATATGAGAAACGAATATGTATGTGTATGTCCAAACGGATTGATTGGGAAAAATTGCCAGCACAACTTAAATGTAGATTACTGTTCTACAAACCCGTGCTTTTTTAATTCAACCTGTCTTAATCTATTGTCCGGGACTTATTGTCTGTGTCCTGCAGGATTTACGGGTCATACATGTGCCTCCGATCTTGACGAATGTCGACTGGTAAACCCTTGTGCACACGGAGGAAGTTGCCATAATTCTGTCGGTTCATATGCGTGTGACTGCCCAAAGGGTTGGTCAGGAATACATTGTGAAATTGATGTTGATGAATGCAGCAGTTCTTCCTCAATAGTCGGGAGTGTATGTGAGAATGGGACTTGCATCAATACACCCGGATCATATGTATGTAAATGTAATGTTGGCTTCACTGGTTTCAAGTGCAACGTTGATGTAGATGAATGTAAGACACCAGTCAACCCATGTATGAATAGTGGAAGTTGTATAAATACAGTGGGATCCTTTGAGTGCCACTGTAACGATGGCTGGACTGGACCTCGCTGCACTAATAACGTGAATGAATGCGTATCAAATACGTCGGCTCCGTGCCAAAATGGTGGAACATGCATAGACAGTATAGGGTCGTATACGTGTATTTGCCCAACTGGTTCATCTGGAAAAACTTGTTCTGCAGATGTCAACGAATGTCAGAATAACTCCACGTGTTCTAATGGACGCTGCTTGAACTTGCCAGCTAGTTACCAATGTTTATGTTACAATGGTTGGACTGGTAAAAACTGTGAAATTAATATTGACGACTGTATGAGTTCTCCTTGTCTGAACAATGGATCGTGCATTGATATGATAGACGACTATGAGTGCATATGTCCAGGTTTTTGGACTGGACAGAACTGCAGTGAGAGACTCGCGATTGATAACTGTAACAGTAATCCCTGCGAAACTGGATCGACTTGTTTGAGTGTAAATTCAGGTTATGTGTGTCTATGTCCACCAGGTCATACAGGATTAAACTGCTCCATTGATATAAATGAGTGCGAAACTTATTCTTACCTTTGCTTAAATGGAGGACAGTGCATGGATACTCGCGGTTCCTACACATGCACGTGTAGAACAGGCTGGACTGGAGGTAATTGTGAAACAGACATCAATGAATGTGGAAATCTGTCATTTTCTTATAATACGGGACCTTGTGGAAATGGAACATGCATTAATACACCTGGGTCCAGTTTTTGCTTGTGCGATCCCGGATTTACTAGCTCAAACTGTACAATTGATATTGATGAGTGTGCCAAAGGAACGGCTTGGATTTGTTCGAATGGAGGATCTTGCCTGAATACTATTGGTTCGTTTTCATGCCAGTGTCACAATGGATGGACAGGAAGAGATTGTACAGAAAATGTCGATGAATGTCTAATATTTCCGTGCAAATACGGTGGTACCTGTCTAGACACTCCGGGTTCGTATACATGTATTTGTCCCAAAGAATGGTCAGGAGCAGCCTGTTCTGATGATGTTGATGAATGTCTTGATCCTGGCTCCTGTAAATATGGAAACTGTTCTAATCAACCTGGTGGATACAGTTGCATTTGCAATGCAGGCTGGACTGGGCAAACGTGTGACGCTAACATAAATGAGTGTACGAGTTCACCGTGTAAGAATAATGGATCCTGTGTAGATGAAGATGATGGATATATCTGTGTATGTTCTTCAAGATGGGATGGAAAGAACTGTGAATATAATTCAACAATAGATCATTGTTCGCCTAATCCATGCTTAGTCAACTCAACATGCTTAAACCTGGTCCAAGGCTTCTACTGTGTCTGTACCAGTGGTTTTACAGGGATTACATGTAACATGGATATAGACGAATGCAATCCAATCAATCCCTGTGAAAATGGAGGAGTCTGCAAAAACAGCATCGGATCCTTTAGCTGCTTGTGTCAGCAAGGCTGGAACGGAAAATACTGCCAAATAGATATAGATGAATGTGCGGCGATTGATTCTACATCTGTGTGTGGAAACGGAACCTGTGTCAATCAACCTGGAATCTATTTATGTAAATGTCAACAAGGTTTCACGGGCTCGAAGTGTGACAAAGATATAGACGAATGCAGCAACAGTTCCGCAAATCCTTGCTTCAATGGTGGATCATGTCAAAATATAATTGGTTTTTTCACGTGTAATTGCCAAGTCGGCTGGACAGGTCATCGCTGCAACAGTCTTGTAGATCTATGCAATTCTAATCCATGTCTCAGTGGGGGTTCTTGCATTAACAGTTTGGGGTCGTATATTTGTGTTTGCCCAGCCGGATGGTCGGGACCTATATGCAAAAAAGATATCAATGAGTGCGCTACTAACTCTACCTGTCCTCACGGTATCTGCAACAATACCAGCGGGGGATATTACTGTTCCTGCTCCACTGGTTGGACGGGACAAGGCTGCGATTACAACATTGATGAATGCTCTAGTTCTCCATGTCAGAATAATGGAACTTGTATCGATAGAGACAATGGCTTTGCTTGTATATGTCCACCTTTCATGACAGGAGAAACCTGCACTAAGACGGCTGTACTTGACCGCTGTCAAAGTAACCCATGTACAAACGGTTCTACTTGCCTGAATCTGGAGTCGAGTTATCATTGTCTTTGTCCAGATGGTTTCACCGGGCAGAACTGTTCTAGTGATGTAAACGAGTGTAACAGTCCACAATCTATGTGTAAGAACAATGGCTCATGTGTTAATACAATCGGATCATTCAAATGCAAATGTGAGAAAGGATGGACTGAAACTGACTGTTCTCAAGATGTGGATGAGTGTTCTCTAAATTCGCCGCCACCTTTGTGCCACTCTGGAACATGTTATAATGCGCCTGGAAGCTATATATGTCACTGTCCACCTGAGTGCAGTGGAATAAACTGTGAGGTGACACTGGATCCCTGCCAGAGTTCTTCATGCGGTCCGCACGGACATTGCCTGAATTTGATAACCGCCTATAGGTGCGTGTGTGATGCAGGATGGACAGGAATCATATGCGAGGTCAACATTACCAGAGATCCCTGTCAGTTCTTCCAATGCGAGCATGGAGGAACATGCTACATCGATATCATGGGCAGCCCCTTCTGCTCGTGCAAGTCACGGTTCACAGGCAAACTGTGCGAGATAAAAGAGAATACCTGCAACAATTCTACCTGCCTGAATCAAACTTCAATCTGCGATGAGATTTCGGGTAAGGACATGTTTCTTAGCCAAAGGCATGGCTGGATTCTATGCTACGGTTGAGAGAGAGAGAGAGAGAGAGAGAGAGAGAGAGAGAGAGAGAGAGAGAGAGAGAGAGAGAGAGAGAGAGAGAGAAAGTTATGACTCTCCGATCCAAACCATCGCTTTAAGCTATTACATATACTTATCTTCACCAAACCAAGTAGAGGGTGTTTTATACCACACAGTACCTGATGCATTTACACTCATTGCAATAGCGCATAGTATCCAGATCCTGTTTGTGAACCTCCCCTTTATGCATGTTGCACTACACTTAATATGCACAAAATTATGCGTGTTTCTAGTTAGTATTACTCTGTTTTTAAAAGTAGCAACAAAGTATCTAACCTTTCTTTGCAACTGCCATCCGTCACCCTATCCCTATTGCCATCCGTCACCCTATCCCTATTGCCTTTTCCCCTATTTTCCACAAACTCTTATACATATGAAGCACATATGTTGGCACTTGTCATACAGCACTCTAAAACACTAGCTATCTGTTGGCACTTGTCATACAGCACTCTAAAACACTAGCTATCTGGTGGCACTTGTCATACAGCACTCTAAAACACTAGCTATCTGGTGGCACTTGTCATACAGCACTCTAAAACACTAGCTATCTGGTGGCACTTGTCATACAGCACTCTAAAACACTAGCTATCTGGTGGCACTTGCTATTGCACTTTAAAGCACCAGCAATGCACCTCGAATTTATTTTTTTACGGTATCTCTTTTAAACATTCGAGCCTTTTAATCTCTGGCGTGGGTATTGTTGAAAGGAATTCGTTATTGCGCCCACACATAATTCCAGGCCCACTATACCGACTAGATATTGAATTGAATTAACATAGCCCGAGATATTTGTTGTAGATTAGTCATAACTTATTATTTCATCATGTATGACTTTTCACAACTATTTTACATGAACTTTTACTTCAGATAGAAAATCAGAAGTTATAACAGACAAAAGTTTTGTTTTACCTTGGGGAAAATACTGATATCACAGCGACTGCAGCTAAATGAAAATTATGTGAATGCAAACCTATTATCTTCAGCTTAAGCGTAATACAATAAAAAAAACACGCTTAATATTAAGACAATAAAAATCGAAGTTCTCGGTTTTAAATGTAAATTGTATTGTGCTCCTCCATAGGAAGTATACACAAAACAAGCAAAATTAACTCTATAGGAAAAGAAATGGTGGAAATAAATATATATTGAGATAAGAAGGATATACATTGGTATAAAATGTTTGCCTTAAGGATCATGTAATCGTTACAAACGGAGTATTTTCTTTATAGTACTGATAAAATAAACAACTACTAAGCATGTGCCTTTTTTGTCACAGACTTAATGTAGCTATCAAGTCTTTTTTTTGCCACAGCCCTAATACAGCAATGAAGTCCTTTTTGCCACAGCCTTAATGTAGGTATGAGGTCCTTTTACAATCGCATGCCATTTTGTAAGGATTCATTTTTTATTCGTAAAATACAGTGAAACATGACCATAAAGGACACTCAGTGTAATATCAAGAAAAGAGGTTCGTAATTGTTTTCCTTCGTGTGGCAGTGTCCGTATGGGCACGATTTACTGTATATTACACATCAAGTACAGTAAAGTGATTGACCGTGAAAACTTTAATGAAATTTGGTGTTTCTTTTGTAGCAGGCGGCAGCAACGAACCATGCGCAACCGGTATGTATGTACATGGACTTAGTAAACTTGATAAGACAGTTAAACCATATTCTTGTTGTATCTTTCAGAAAAAAATACATTCAAGATTGGGATCAAAGAGCGTGGAGCTTATATACGCCCCTCTCTTTAAAATGTATACACTTCATAAATGATACTTTACATATTTAAATTAAGTTAACAATTATCAGAGTAAATATATTTAGATTAGCGTACATTAGCCTGGAGTTGATTGCAACTATAAACAGTTGAGGGTAGAAAGGATTCTTTATATAATTTTGTTTTCACTCTAATATTTGGTGCTGAGTCGTTATTTTGTAAATTATATGTCGCATTATATTCATTCTTGGTTGGAATCAAATTGAATAAAAAATCAGGAACCAATCTATAGGTCATTTTATAGAACAAAATAAACTTATGTTTACACTCATCTTCTTCCATTTTTCCCGACCAGTTTCTGAAAATAAGTTGTTAATGCCGACTAGTCTCGTTGCCCGTGTTACGATTCTGAAGGCCTGAATATTAATTTCTTCTAGACGATTCTGAAGGCCTGAATATTAATTTCTTCTAGACTATTCTGAAGGGTCACTAATAATTTCTTCTAGACGATTCTGAAGGCCTCAATATTAATTTCTTCTAGACGATTCTGAAGGCCTAAATATTAATTTCTTCTATTCTGAAGGCCTCAGTTTTAATTTCTTGTAGACGATTCTGAAGGCCTCAATAATAATTTCTTCTAGACGATTCTGAAGGCGTCAATATTAATTTCTTCTAGACGATTCTGAAGGCCTCAATAATAATTTCTTCTAGACGATTCTGAAGGCCTCAATATTAATTTCTTCTAGACGATTCTGAAGGCGTCAATATTAATTTCCTCTAGACGATTCTGAAGGCCTCAATATTAATTTCTTATAGACAATTCTTTTCTTCTCTGGTACTATTGTCCCATAAAATTTTTGATAACTCTAGAAGACAGTTTTTTTTTCTTCTGAAATCTTACGGTTTTTAAATCGTAAAATTTTTCAAAGACATTTCCAATTTAAAATTAACCCTCTGCCACTCCAACCACTTGTCCACCACAGCTAGGAACTGACAAATCACATGTTAGCATTGATTCTGATAAGACCTAATTAACTGCACAGACCTTAGACACTTAGAAAACTGGCCGTTGTCAAATTGAATTATATAGTAAATTTGAACAAACGTCCATATATAAAAAAAATGAAAGGCCGCATTGTATTAAATTTAAAGGTTGAATTTAAAGTTATCATTACTATCATGCATAAAAATGTCATTAAAAAATATTAGCAAATACAAAGTGAATATGCCAATGAAGTAGACGTCTTCTGCGGTAGGGTCACATAGGCAAGCTAGCGATTGACAATGCTATTAACTAATCAGCGTGAAGCAATTCAATTCAATTAATGTATTCACTCAAAACCACATTCATAATATTATTCATGAGGTCATACAAATACAAAATATTTATTTCCTTGCATGGCAGAAGAATCAACATTTACATTTAAAATATTAACTCGATTTGCAATGTGTACATATAAAGTAGTGCATGCATCTATTTACGTCTATTTAACAATATATTTGTCCTACCTTACATGCAAAGTCAAAAATATTGTTTTCAAAATGTACTTAAAAGAATCATGGTTTTTGCTACTGAATAATTCATACATTTATGTCGTGTTATAATATTTGAAGAAGAAAAAAATCTTTAATAAACATTTTATTATTTTCTTGCTGAGGGAATTGCATGCAAATTGTCAAATTCGTCGCTAGGTCACCACAGTTTTGACTTGATCTCTTCGTAAATATTGCGAATCACTCTAAATAATTTATCATCAATATTATTTTAATTACTTTTTGCCGTAAGCCTACTCTCCTTACTGTATGGAATGCTTTCTTAAAGTCAATGAAATTACGTATTAATTTTCTTGTTCTACTTTTACAATTTTCCATCAAGCTATGAATTATACATATATTGTCAATAGTCTAGTATCCTTGTCTGAAACCACTTTGACAATCGTCTATCCAATTTACATCTTCAGCATATCTTTTCATTATATTGCTCAGTACAGATGTGATAAACTTCCCTATGCAGAGTAGAAATGTAATAGGTCTGTACTTTTCACAAAATTTAGGATTTCCACAGTGTTTCTAAATAGATCCTATAATTTCGATGGTTAAATCAATACCTGGATCATCATTAGTGATATATGAATTTCGTTTTTTTTTAAAGTTATATATATGTACAAGAGTCGGGGTTTGTGGAGTTGCACTATCATTAATTATTGTCCAGAAGGACCATGAATTTCAGTTTTTGAGCGATTTCAATTTTTTTTAATGTGTGTGTGTCTGTCTGTCTGTGTGTGTGTGTGATTTAGTTGTTTTTACCTCTTCGTTCATTGTCTGTTTGTACCACACAGAGCAAGTTTCAAGAAACTTTTTTTTTCCAGCTCTTAACTTGTTTTACAAGTCCCTTGTTTTATGATAAGCCCAACGTGTTGCATTTCTTCTGGGCTAAACAACACCTTATCTTTGAGTTTATTAATCGCTTTAGACATTTTACACCAAAGGCCTTTCTGATTAATTGCTCTAAATATTACACCAAAGGCCTTTCTGATTAATTGCTCTAGATGTTACACCAAAGGCCTTTCTGATTAATTGCTCTAGATATTACACCAAAGGCTTTTCTGATTAATTGCTCTAGATATTACACCAAAGGCCTTTCTTGTTAATTGCTCTAGATATTACACCAAAGGCCTTTCTGATTAATTGCTCTAGATATTACACCAAAGGCCTTTCTGGATGTTTTAATAAAAAATGTCACCCAATGTCGTCTACGTCAATTTTTTACTAATATCATGTTTTTGCGATAAAATATACAAATGATCATTAACAGACTTTATCATATTTTGATCAACGAAATTAACAAAACACTTACTGTTTCGTCTGTATGACAATTTTACCTTTTCCATCTTACTAGTTTACAAGATTCAAATAACAGCAACGACAGGTTGCTGAAGCTGTTATTTGAATCTTAGACGAGACACGTACAAGCTGCCAAACAGTGAACATATGAGAAAAGGCCTGCATAATCATTTACAGTAAAGTTTTGAACTATATAAAGTTCATGCAATGTGGAAATACACTAATTGACTTTTACAAATAATTTTACCAATCTGACATTTTCACTAATACGTCATTTTAGTACATATAAAATCACGTGCCTTGCACAATTCATTAAGCTTATAACTACAATTATTTGTTTTTGTATCCTGACTGCATCTCATCAGAGAGACGTTACACTTACATATCCGTGACTTGAAATCATGCATCCTTACTGCATCTCATCAGAGAGACGTTATACTTACATATCCGTAACTTGAAATCTTCTATCCTTACTGCATCTCATTAGAGAGACGTTATACTTACATATCCGAAACTTTAAATCTTCTATCCTGACTGCATCTCATCAGAGAAACATTATACTTACATATCCGTAACTTGAAATCTTGTATCCTGACTACATCTCATCAGAGAGACGTTATACTTACATATCCGTAACTTTAAATCTTCTATCCTGACTGCATCTCATCAGAGAGACATTATACTTACATATCCGTAACTTGAAATCTTCTATCCTGACTGCATCTCATCAGAGAGACGTTATCATTACATATCCGTAACTTGAAATCTTCTATCCTTACTGCATCTCATCAGAGAGACGTTATACTTACATATCCGTAACTTGAAATCTTGTATCCTGACTACATCTCATCAGAGAGACGTTATACTTACATATCTGTAACTTGAAATCTTGTATCCTGACTGCATCTCATCAGAGAGACGTTATACTTACATATCCGTAACTTGAAATCTTGTATCCTGACTACATCTCATCAGAGAGACGTTATACTTACATATCCGTAACTTGAAATCTTGTATCCTGACTGCATCTTGTCATAGAGACGTTATACTTACATATCCGTAACTTGAAATCTTGTATCCTTACTACATCTCATCAGAGAGACGTTATACTTACATATCCGTAACTTGAAATCTTCTATCCTGACTGCATCTCATCAGAGAGACGTTATACTTACATATCCGTAACTTGAAATCTTGTATTCTTACTACATCTCATCAGAGACGTTATACTTACATATCCGTAACTTTAAATCTTGTATCCTGACTGCATCTTGTCATAGAGACCTTGTACTTAAATATCCGTAACTTGAAATCTGGCATAATGACTGCATCTTATCATAGAGACATTATACTTAAATATTCATAACTTGACATCTCGCATAGTCACTGCATCTTATCATAGAGATTTTATGCTTACATATCGTAACTTGAAGTCTTTGGCTATTTCATCAAATCCCAAAACATGTGTATTATTATCATTTAAACTCGTTAACTCAACCAGTTTTAGAATATGGGATATACAATCACCAAACAATAGTGTATGTGGCTAGATAAGATAACGGTAAACCTCGTCATGGGCCTCACAGTGACCTAATGCAAGATAACGGTAAACCTCGTCATAGGACTCACAGTGACCTAATGCAAGATGACGGTAAACCTCGTCATGGGCCTCACAGTGACCTAATGCAAGATGACGGTAAACCTCGTCATGAGCCTCACATTGACCTAATGCAAGATGACGGTAAACCTCGTCATGGGCCTCACAGTGATCTAATGCGCCAATCTAGAACTCAGTTTAAGTGTATCCTTAGACTATGTAAGAAATAAGAAAACAGAGAGCAGACATGCTTACAAAAAACATTTCAAAATTTAGACCAACGTGAATTCTGGAAGCAAGTTAAAAACAAAATACTGCTACAACTTCCAACAGGCAACCAATTTACGTAGATGGGAACCATGGCCAAAAAGAAAAATATAAAAAAAGTTAAAAATATGCAACATGTTGACAAATTATTCTGAATCCTTACTCGTTAGTGTTAAAAACGATTCGGACAAGGATATTTTTTTTCAGCATGCAAGTCCCCTTATAGTTTATTGAATTGATCTCATTGTCAGAGATTGAACGTGCCATAGCTAAACAAAAAATAAAGGGGGGGGGGTGAATGTCCACTGTCAGATTTCTTATATGTAGAACATTTTTCATTTTCAGATAATAGAATCCGTGTTCTTTTAATGATTTTATTAAATTGTATGTTTGTACATAACTTTGTTCCAAACGATTTCACAAATGTTACAATTATCCCGCTAATGAAAGTAAAATTGGCAACCTGGCAGACAAATATAATTATAGACCTATAGCTTTCACGACAATTATTTCAAAAATATTTTATTGTATTCTACTACAGCAATGTAAAGTTACAATTTCTGATAATCAGTTTGGTTTTAAGAAAGAACACTCATCAAACTTGTGCTTCGGTGCCTTTAAAGAGACTGTCAATTATTATTTAGAATATGGTAACCTTGTGTTTGCATGTTTTTAGACACTAGTAAGGCATTTGATAGTGTCAATCTTTGGACACTTTAAAAAGTTAATCGACAATCAAAAATACCCATCTACATAGTTCATACTCTAGTTAACTGGTATGGAAAACAGTTGTACTATGTGCATTGTGGAAGTGTGGTATCCAATTCCTTCCATGTAACCCATGGCGTGAGGCAATGAGGTGTTTATTCACCAGTAAAGCCTTGTCCCCGAAATTACCCCATAAAAGCGATTGCATTCTTCTACCGTACGCTCCTATTGTCCACTGACCTCAGAGATTAACTGTCCTTGTTCTTCATGCTGCTCATCTACCCCGAGTAGTGCATCGCAGTGACAGTGCACTGTGAGCCAAAGTTGTGTCCACTTTCAAGTCCTAATGGCGCTTTGAGGGTAGTGATATTGGGCTGGTTGTCATCCAACATTTCACATTCTTTTACCTCAGTGTCACTTGAGGGGTTTGTGACTGAAGTAGTGTCTTGTTAAATTCTATAAAGGATATCTCTTTGTCCAAAGGAGAGATAGCGTGCAGTTTTCATCAAAACACGTGGCTGTTACCCCGAGCATCAACAGCAGAAACGCTATCTTGAACGCTGTTACTTATGCATGGAGCTTAAAGAGAGACACCATCTATTACTATAGAAAGCTGTTACTGCCCAAAGTTGGATCTTTTTAGGGCAATTAATAGACTCAATTAACGAAGCCTTTCGAATGTTAGTAGGAGTTTAATTTCCCCATCCCAATCCCGTTGATGGAATATCTGATATTAACATGTTTACTGTTGACTATTTTAAGAGTTTCCATGCAAAATGTTTTTCTCACTCTTTATTGCAGCTGACAAAGTTTCAAGCAATCAGGTATGTACTTACTATTAAAAAAAAAAAAAAAAAAAAAAAAAAAAAACCAAATAGTTTACGATTACTGGCATTCACTACATCCCTGCTCTGTTCATATGGGAAGCTCGCAGTTTCATGTTACATTCATTAGAGCATCTTGCAATGCATGGAATGCATGTATGTATGTCACCTATCGGGTCATCTACACAAGAGTCAACACACTGTTCTCTTTTAGTCAATGTCAAGTCCATTTTATATAGGGAAATAGGTTCAGTATTTTCAGTGAACAGAATTGTAAAGTCTTCGTATATACAGCATTATTGCAATGCACGAGATATAAGATATTACTTAATCACAATCATGTCAAACTGAGTGTGCTTGTTCGGTTACTTTGCAGATAAACCTTTTCTTAAGATGGACTTGTCGGTGACAAAGAATTTGTGAACTTGTTCTGAGACAAAAAAAAAGGAAAAATAAGATGAGGATGAACTTATACTGATGTGGAAATAAAAATGAAATGCAGTAGACCGAATTATCGGAACGAAACTAAACGAACCAAAATGAAATGCAACGGAACCAAAACTCAATATACAAGTCATATGGAGAATGACAGTCTTTTCAAGTGCACTGGATCCAGCAAGTGATCGCGTGTATCAGGGATTTACTAAGATAATTGTAAAAAAATAATAAAAAAATAAAATAAATAAATAAATAAATAAACTGACAACGAACAGTGCTAAACTATTTTTTTTTAAAACTAGCATTCACACTTTCGACTCTCACCTAGTCTTTGCAAAATTACAAACAGAGACAAACAATAAACACAAAAGAACACCTTGAATTTACACAATTTTACACGATTATGGTATTATTTCAAAATTGTGGATATCGTGCCTTTTTGGTTTGAACACCAATGATAAAATGGCAATCTAGGTGGTATTGATCTACAAAAGGAGGACTAAAAGTGACGTCTATTTCTTAATATAAAGTGATGTAGCATTAGATAATATTCCGGATAATTCATTGTCTCTTTCATAACAATAACCATAACAATAATACTAATACCAATAAGAAAACAAACAAACAACAACAACAACAACAACAACAAAAGTAGTACCGGGTAATTACAGGTAAGTGAATGAATAATGAACTAAATTAACCAATTATTTAATTGAAAAGTATGGGCTCTAAACAGATAATGATTTTATTTTATTTTACTTGTGTATGGGTGCTCGTTTGTTGTCTTCTTGATTTAAGCCGCTTGGTTTCAGTGTTCTTAGGAGGCCTATCTAGTAAGATTTCTTTCCTTGTTCGTAACTCCAGTTGCAGTTGTGGGCAATTGCAGTTGCTATAATGTCACTGAAAGTATGGCCAAGGGAAAGAGAAGTGTTCTGCTACTGGGCTTCTGTCCAACTTTTTTGCCATCCAATCAGATGTGTGAAGATTGATCCTTTTGCGTAGATTTTCGGTTTCTACGACATTTTTAAGCTGCAAATCTCACATTTGATGAGATAAATTACATTCTCTGTTCTGTATGTTTTTGTATGTTCAATTTCTCGCTCGTCACTGTGCTAGAAAATGTGTTTGTCTCTTTCATATGTTGACATGTTTTGCACCTTTTGTCACCACATGACCCAGATGTGCCAGCATGGTCTTGACTTGTGACTGGCGTTAACTTTGTTCTGACTAGGATATCTCTGAGGTTGTTGGTCGACGGTAGGCTGCTACTGCTTTGTTCGGGAGGATAACGTTAGTGTGCCACACGATTTCACGATGGAATAGTGTTTCTGAATGATTTTATCTATTTTGGGGTTGTCTGGGTGGTAGGTCAGGATAAATTGCATCCGATAAAATTCTTCCTTTTCTCTATATTTTAAGAGGTCATTGGATTGTGATTGTTTGGCCTTTTTTGTTGCCTCTGCTATCAGGTCTTTGTTGTAGCCTCGGTTCATCAAAATGTTCACATAACTCCTCAAACCTCTTTTGAAATGTTTCATTGTCGGTGTAAATTATGCGTATTTCCAGTGCCTGGCTGTACAGAATGCTCCGAATGCAATGCTTTGAGTGACAGCTGGATGGGAGAAGATACTGGTGTTTTTCAGTTGGCTTTGAGTGTCTAGAAATATGTGGTTTGAATTAGAGACTTCTGCTTTGAATTTTATTGAAGGATGGAAGTTATTCGCTTTTTATATAAATTCATCCAGATTTTCTCTCCCTTGTTGCATCTTCATTTCTATGTCATCGATGAAACATACTCACTGGTATGGTGTGTCTTGCCAATGCCAAAAGTTATCCCTCCAGTTTACCCATAAAGATATTAGCATGTGAGGGGACCAACTTTGTACCTATGGCGGTTCCATTGATTTGGAGGTGATTGTGTTCACTGCACACAAAGTTTTGTAAATTCAACATTTTCTTTCGTGTTTATTGTTTGTCACTATTTTGTAATTTTGCCTTCGACAAAGATTCAGTTAGAGCTGAACGTACTTAGCTTAGTTATAAAACGCGTTTTCCACTGTTTGTCAGTGTATGTATGTATGTATGTATGTATGTATGTATGTATGTATGTATATATATATATATATATATATATATATATATATATATATATATATATATATATATATATATATATATATATATGCAAAGAGTGCATCAAGAGACTGACGCTCTACTGGGCGCAAAGAATTTGCAGGAATTCAAGATAAGATTATTTCTTCCTTTTAATAGCTGTGTGTTGAAACCATCTCCGATATTCTTCAGCAATAACAAGATTTTCAAATTAGCTGCTGTGGTGTACATATTGAATGTCAGATTGGCACCATTTTCATTTAGGACAAAGTAGACATCATTAGAAGTCTTTTGGTGAAAACCCCATGTCATAATGATCATCCATTCAGAGGGAGTAATGACAAGATTTTCAATACAGCCATCGTGGCAGCCATATTGGATGTATGACTGGCAACATTTTCATTTAGGACCAACAAGGTAACATAAGAAGTCTATTGGTGAAAAACTCATGCTGATATAGCCATTCATTTGGGAGGATTAGACATAACAATATTTTCAAGATAGCCACCATGGTGGTCATTTTGAGGGTTAGTCATTTTCATTTAAGACCAATTAGACACCATAAGAACTCTTCTGATGAAAACCCAATGTCAAAATGACTTTCCGTTTAAGAGGAATAGCGAAAACAAGATTTTCAAGATGGCCACATATTGGACGTCTGATCGGCACCATTTTACTTTAGGATCAACAAAACATTATAAGAAATCTTTTGGTGAAAACCCATGCTGATGTGACCATTCATTCAGGAGAAGTGCTGACAATAAGATTTTCAAGCTGGCCACTGTGGCAGCCATGATAGACATCTGATCGGCACCATTTTCACTAACTAGACATCTTATGAAGTATTCTGGTGAAAACACCATGTCCATACGACTTTCCATTCAGGTGGAGTAGTGATAACAAGATTTTTAAGATGGCCACTGTGGCTGCCATATTGGACATCAGATCGGCACCATTTTCATTTAGGACCAACTTGACATCATAAGAAGTATTTTGATGAAAAGCCCATGTCAATACTACTTTCCGCTGGGGGGGGGGGGTGTAGCAAATACAACATTTCCAAGATGGCTCATGTGGCAGCCATATTCGACAAGCACCATTTTCATTTAGGACCAACTATACATCATAAGAAATCTTTTAGTGAAAACCACATATTGGTATGACCATACATGTAGGAGTAGTGATAACAAGATGTTCAAGATTGCTGCAATATTGGATGTCAGATTGACACTAGACATCGTAAGAAGTCTCTTAGTGAAAACCCCATGTTGATATGACCATCCATTCAGGAGAAGTAGCAATACAAGATTTTCAAGATGGCTGCTGTGGCAGACATAGTGGATGTCTGATTAGCACCAATTTCATTTAGGACCAAGTAGACCATGATATGAATGTGTGTAAAGTTTCATGTCAATCCTCCAAGTTATTAAGGAGTAGCGATAACAAACAAGTGAACTTGTGCTAACGGACGGACGACAGACATATATATATAAAATGGAAGTTTTTACATTGTGCCAACTGACTATATGGCAAACATAGTGTGGATAGTCATTTCTAAAGTAAAGTGCAATATATATATATATATATATATATATATATATATATATATATATATATAGAGAGAGAGAGAGAGAGAGAGAGAGAGAGAGGGAGAGAGAGAGAGAGAGAGAGATTGTTATCGAGCTATTACACCAAAAACATCAATTAAAAGAATTTTTTCTTAAAATGGAGCAATCTGTTATCTGATGTACTAGAGGTTTTCAGATGTAGAATGTTGCTATGCACGCATGTACATACCTACCGATCTATCTACACCTTAACTGTAAGAACATCACACTATACTTTGTGTCAGTTTCTAACCTGTTTGTTTGTTCTGGTCCATTATGATTTAGTTTGATTTGTTCTAGTTCATTTTGGTTCATTAATGTTATTCAGTCTACCCATTAAATGTACTTGTCAGATGTCCAAATCGCAATCCAATCTTCTTTCAATTCATTTTTTTTTCTTGTGTCAAAAGCCTTTTGTTTTTTTTTTTTTTTGGTAGACATTCATAGTTTGTCCTAAATATTTCCTTGTTTGCTTCTTAAAATTCAAACAAAACAGAATTTAAGCTTCATGCTTAAAGAAAAAGATCAAAGGAGCTTTGCAGCAACTTTGATACATAATCTTTCTCTCTTTCTCTTCCCCAAAACCAGTGGTAGTTGTCACCAACAATATTTGATGCATGATTCATTTATTATTACTTTCCTTTTTAATTTCAGCAGATCCATGTGGATGTGAACAACAACCTAACTTGGCCCATCCTTGCTGCCATTATAGGTGGTATTCTGTGTGGAGCACTTCTTGTGGCCTGCTGCTGTTGGTTCCTACTAGGAAGATCAAAACGTGATGAAGATGAACCAAAAGAGGACAAGAAATCAAAACCACAACCAAGATGGGCATATGCCAGGAGGATTTCAGTGATTCCTTTTCCAACACCCACAAGCAGCAAGAAAGATCTCCCAGCTTTAAAATCAAACCTTTCTGCTGTAAAATCAAGCAAAATGACTGAGGATTTGTCTACATCAGAGGAAGTTCCAGTATCAGACACAGTGGCTGACCCTGTCACAATGTGGCCATACCTGAAATCTTTCAATGCCAATAACTCTCAAAAGGTTACCTTGGACTCATCTGCTCAGCCAATAAGTGATCCAAACGGAACTCCACAGGTTTTTAACATTTACAGATCCTCTGCTAATGACCCACATATTCACAAATGCGGAAAACACATCACTGCTGAGGAGTATTTTCAATATACGTGACTTGTGAGACAAAGACATGAAATCACGCTAAAAATAATCCCTTCCAGTATGGAAACTCATATGTAAACAATATAGATGCAAACATTTCCAACATCTAAAACATGGCATATGAGGACATGAACCCATGTTCCTAAGTGCTAAACTGGAACTTAAGCTGTGACACTTTTGAGACTTTTTAAATTCTCTCTAAAGTAAGAATCACAGAACACAAAGAATTTCCTTCAATTTCTTTTATCTCCTTCTTTATTAAATTGCAGTAACATATTTTCAATCCTGATCTCTGTGTTTGTTCTGACTTGGCAAGAATTTGTGATATGTGTGTGTGTATGTGTGAGTGTGATTGCAAGTCTGATGGTAAATAACCATGGAAAAAAAACCTCTCACTCTGAGCTACCATAAGTAAAAAACAAAAATTGTTGTTTTAAACTAAGAAGCATTTCTTCAGACAAGTCCTGAAGAAATGGAGTCTTGAAGATTAAAAAATGAACTGTGCTGACTATATGAACAAACATACCTGTAAATATGATCACTCTTACTCCATTTTAAACCTGGGAACATCAGATCGCAAACACATAAAATATTTGTCATGCCTCGTGCCTCGTACATGTATTTCTCTGAAATGACCTCACACTGGTACATAAAATGAACAATTTAAATAATTTTGACTGATTTATTTCTCATAGACAAAACATTTTGTGTACAATACAATTACACTATTCATACATTACTACATCCAAAATATCTTCAAAAAATATTACCTTTATTATATGTGTCATTTCCAGATGTGTAAAGTCAATAAGAAAATTGGACAAATGTATATCATGGAAGCAAAGCTGAATAATGATTGTTTTTAATGACTATGGTTATTTTTTTCATCCTGCTGCATGGTGAAAACCTTATAAAATCCAAGTTTGAAAACAGACACACTGAGGGAAATATCTTCATTGAAGAAATCAGAGTACAAACTATATGTAAGTGAATGAAGGAGTGCATAACAAGCCTTGACAATGTCAACATGTGCTAATTTCAAACTACCTAAATTTTCTACATACATTCACAAGATAATGCTCACATCAAATGATCTCACTTTTGTACAAGTAGCTTCAAAATCTTCCATCCAACACTCTTACTAGCAGAGTAAAAGGTGATGTTGAATGGCCTTAGGGGTATACAAGATATAGGAACCCTCAGAGACTTGCCAACCAGGACAGGTGTTAGACAGCTAACCTAAATAAGACATCTACAGATATATATGGAAATGATCTGAAAAGTTCTGTAAATCAAAGTTATTTTCTTAACTTGTCATTAATCATCAAAGTCTACAGTAATTGCAATGTTCTCAATCATCACCACTCAGCAGCACACGGATTTGTCTTGTATCAATTGATTCCTTTAAGTAACAGACAATAATATTTGTCCTCATATGGCAAAATCATGTACACCCAGATATCGATATACATCTTCCAAACTAATTAGTAAATTAGTAAAAATCATGAAATATTAATAATACAGATGCTGAATATATGGAATTATTAAAATCAGAATTAATTATTTTTCGTCAAGTACCAATTTTCGTGGTTCCTACAAACCACGAATTTAAGGACACAATAAACAATAATCTTTGTTTGGAAAAAATAGACCCCTTCCCCAATCCACCAATTTAAGTACCATCAAAAATGTCCTATTCTAGAATACCATGAAATTGTGTAATAATCCCAAGACATACAATTTGTTCTTTACTTATCAAGTTCTTGGGAACATTCCATTATCAGGACAAAATTCATTTCTACTATTCTGTCTGGATAGTCAACAATTTATTGTACTGGTTTTGCTCCCATCAATACAGGTAATTTATGAATCAACAGCTCACAAATCTAAACAACAATGTGTTTCATGTCATGAAGCAGTAACAGGAGTAACAGGGAGGGAACGTTTAACAACAGCAGTCTCTTGAAAAGATAAACACACTTGGCTAAGGTGAGCTAATGAACACACCTTGTTAAAGTGAGCTAATGCACACACCTTGTAAATTTTGGCGAATGTCTTTTTTCTACAGCAATCTCAAGCCAAGACTCATAACCTTGTACCATATATTGAAAATTTCTGTACTGTTAAATTTTCACCATTTTCCAAATTTACGAAAATCTGCATGTCTGATTTTCAAGATTTGGAATTTTTCTTTGGATAACTCGGGGTATTTAGTAATTGATTCCTCAGATTTCCACAAGGTTACATTTTTGTGATCTCTTATCTGGTTGCAAATGTCGTACAAATAAAATGCCACAATTTTCCAATAAACATTACTCCTTAAATAAGATGGAAGATATGTTTAGGTTGAGGGTTTAACATTTTTATACAAGACGGTGCCACCGAGTGTGATTAAAAAAAAATAGTTAAATTAAATATGCACGCAAATAATGAAATGTCCTGATGTGGAAATATCATGATGTGTTCCAAGCTGCAGAGATAAAATGTTACAACATGATTCATTCACAACACCATTTAATAAACTTTCTGACCAAGACAATATAAAACATGCATGTATAAACTACAATCATTTCAAGTTTGATATATGTACTTTTATTTACAATATATAGCACGTCATAAATCTATTTTAAAAAGTTATATTTCAAAGTATGCTGCTAAATGCCTCCATTCCTTGTTGCAGTTAACATACAGCTTTTCAAAATTGTGTATTTGCTGGGAAAACACCCACTGTTGTGGTACTGAATGTTTAATTTGTGACTAAACATTAATTTTTAAGTTGTATGAAAAAATCTAAACTGGATGACTAGTTTGTCAAGTATGTCACTTGTTTGCTAGTGCTCTGTGTATTGCAGGTGTATCGCTTGTTTGCTAGTGCTTTGTGTATTGCAAGTGTACCGCTTGTTTGTCAGACATTAGTTTAGCTGTTTTGAAAAAATCAATTATTTGTCACAGTCATAAGTCGTTTGGAAATAGTCCCACTGAATCTTACTTCCTCTTTTCCAAACAATACACATATTTGATGGTAAATGTTAATTAGACTTAGACAGAAAAAAGGCTCCAACATCCTGATAAAATTCTTTAAAATCTTTCAAGAAGTTTTTTGTTTTATCAACAATACACCAACACTACTTTATTCTGGAGCTAAATTGTGCAACAAAATGTCTTGTGCAATTGATAGATTCAAAACCTGTTTTAAATGTATTACTATTTCAATACAGAATCTCACATCATTTCATTCAGATACAATCAAACATTGTCTATAAAAACTTTTGAAAAGCTGTACATTTTATCATGAGGACATGGGTATATACTGTACATTTTATCATGATGACATGGATATACACTGTACATTTTGACAAATATGACAATTACACAAATCAGACATACCTTATATTACTCTAATACCCTATGTACAAGTTACCCACACTTCCTAGAGAAAAGGCCTTGAAAGACCTTCACAGCTGGATATTAGTGTTGCACCCACACTCCCTATAGCAAAGGCCTTGAAAGAAGTTCACAGCTGGAAATTAGTGTCGCACCCACACTCCCTTGTGCAAAGGCCTTGAAAGACCTTCACTGCTGGATATTAGTGTTGCACCCACACTCCCTATAGCAAAGGCCTTGAACAACCTTCACAGTTGGATAAGACAGTGTCACACCCACACTCCCTACAGCAAAGGCCTTTAACAACCTTCACAGTTGGATAATAGTGTCCCACCAACACTCTCTATAAAAAGGCCTTGAATTGTCACACCCACACTCCCTACAGCAAAGGCCTTTAACAACCTTCACAGTTGGATAATACAGTGTCACACCAACACTCTCTATAAAAAGGCCTTGAAAGACTTCACTGCTGGAGTTATATAATTCTATATTCCTATTGGTCAGGTATCTATTGCAAGATCAAATATATATCCAATGCTGAGAACTAACATAGTTTTCCAGCTCTACATGTGCTCAAGTTAAAACAATTAGGTCAAATAAATAGTTGGCCAACTTACTTGTTGCATAAATGGAACAAATAGAGAACCATTGACACTGAAACATCATCTGTGACACGTGAGTGTGATGCAAATGCTCTTCATATGACATGGTTTGTACAGCCATGGAGAGTTTTTGTTTAAGGACTTTTCATTGAGTTTTCAAGGACTATTCAAATGTTTTCAAGGTTTATTGTTTCTTACTGAAACTGAACTTTCTCCATTGGTTACTTTGTTTATCATTTCATAAATAGGTACAAAAGTACACACCTAATTATAACATGACTACAGCAAAGGGACATTACTCCATCTCACAATCTACCCGTATCATGTGTCATTTGATACATCAAATCTTATTCCATTTTATTTACTTATTAATTTTCTAAAATATGTAAATAACAAAAGTTACGAATTTAAGAAGTGGTATATTTTATTTATTTTTAATATTAAGTATTCCCTCAGAAACATTTTGAGAGTTTTGGGCAATATTCAATGAGTTTTTCAACAAATTCGATGACTTTCAAAGAGAAAACCATCATTTTGAAATTCAAGGAGTTTTCAAGGTTGTACAAACTATGTAAGTGGACCAACGAAACTTGTGATTATGAAGGCTGAAAGAAATTTCTCAACATAATCGTAAGAACCAAATTATTTCATGGCTGAACAGGAAAACCATCAATGACAGAACGGCTGAATTGCAAACCATAAAATACAGGACTTTTCATTGATGGCTGTAGTACTTCTTATAAAACACTTACATACTAAGGCCTATGACTCTAAAAGAAAGTGTGCGAAAATGACCCAAACACAAACCCTAATCTCAGCACTCATGCCATTAAAAATGGTTGGATAGATTAACAGACAAGATCAATCCATGAGCCAGAATTGCTTTGCAATCTGTCCAATAAATTTATAAGCTGAAAATTAGCTTCATGATTTTGTAAAGCTAAGTGCAATTATTAACATGATTATGAGGACCAAATAATTTAATGAAAAAATAAATTATTGGGCACATGTGGGCCTGAGATTGCTTGCCTGCCCAACGTATGCCTAATAGCCAGATGCAAGAGCATTTGGCCAAGAAATCTGGGTCAGTGGGATGCTGTATGCAGATATTTCTTCCAATGCTGTTGATTGCACATGTTATGAAAACAACTGGTTTCAAGGTTTCTGTTTTGGGATCTTCATCCATATTTGATGGCATATCAGCATTATTTGTCCAATATTGAAAGACCTTTATGCCAGGATGATTTCTGTCAAAGTGGGTAAAATTCCATGCAGTGGGGTTTTATTTATAGATAAAGTTGCTTAAATGTTTTTTTGTTCAAGTAATGGCAGACATATTTTATGGTAGATTGGCATCATCTGTATAAAATTTAAAGACATTTTCAGCTAAAATGATTTCTGCCAAATTTGGTCAAATTCTGTTAAGCAGTTTTTGAGATGAAGTTGTTTAAAGGTTCTTCCATCTTTAGTAATGGTTGCCTTATTGATGGCAGATCAGCATCATTTGTATAAATGTCGAAGCCCTTCATGCTAAGATGCTTTATATCAAATTTGGTTAAATTCTGTAGAGTGGTTTTTGGGAAGAAGCCCTTTAAAGGTTTCTTTAGTTTTTAGTAATGGTGGCCATATTTTATGGTGGATCGGCATCATTTGTTTAAACTAGAAAGCTCTTTATACCAGGATGCTTTCTGTCAAATTTGGTCAAATTATGTTGAATGGAGTTTTTGAGAATAAATCATTTAAAGGTTTTTCTCCTTTTAGTGATGGTGGCCATATTTGATGGCAGGTCAGCATCATCTGTACAAATTTGAAAGCACTTCATACCAAGATGCTTCCTGTCAAACTTAGTCAGATTCTGAGAAAAAGTTTTCCATTTTTTAATAATGGCAGCCATATTTAATGGCAGATCGGCATCATTTGTACCAACTGAAAGCCCTTATTGCTTGGATGTATTGTCAAATTATGTTGGGCAGTGTTTTAGAAGTTTTTGTATTTTTTGTAAGGGTTGCCATATCTGGTGGCAGATCTTCATCATTTGTACAAAACTAAAAGCCCTTCATGTCAGAATGCTGTAAAATTTGATCAAATTCTGCAGTTTTTGAAAAGTCATTTCAAATTTTAATTTTATTTTTTAGCAATGGCAGGCATATTTGATGGTAGATCGACGTCATTTATAGAAATATGAAAGACGTTCATGCCAGGATGCTTTCTGTCCAAGTTAGCTGAACTCAGTTGAGTGGTTTTTGAGAAAAGGCATTTAAAGGTTTTTCTATTTTTAGTAAAGGAGTTTCTATTTTTAGTAAAGGAGGCCATATTTGATGGAAGATCTGCATCATTTGTACAAAATTGAAAGCCTTTCATGCCAAGATGCTGCCAAAATTGGTCAAATTCTGTTGCACAGTTTTTGAGAAGAAGTTGGTTACAAGAATTTATATCTTTATTTACAGTGGCCATATTTGATGGTGGATCAGCAGTTTTTTTAAGAGGAGGTCATTTAAAGGTTTTTCTATATTTAGCAACAGTGACCATATTTAATGGTGGATTGGCATCATCTGTAAAAACTTTTAAGCCCTTCATACCAGGATTCTCTCTGCCAGATTTGGTTGAAATTTGTCCAGTGACTTTTTAGAAGAAGTTGAAAATAGCAATTGTTGATGGATCCATGATGCTCAACATACAATAGATGTAATGCAATGACAATACTTGACCTTACTGCCAGGTGAGCTACACTTTTAACTTATTTGATACAAGAATTACTGTCCTTTTTCAATGAATATGTGGTTTGATAAACTTGATCAAAGAAATGTTAATCTGGGAGTACAACATATAGCACTGAAACTAACTCTGCAAATCAGTGGGCCTTTGTCATGGAAAGGGATTAACTTATTCATGAATGGACAATAGAAGCTCTACTGGATCATATAAAATTACTGCAATGCTACTGACAACATTAAGCACTATTCAATACACAGGTCATTTACCTTAAAAATTTAAAAGACCAGTTCATAAGCATTGCATACACAGGAAGACTAAAGGCTGCTTATAATCCCCAAGAGTGGCTCGAGCAAAATCTGTAGATAGATAGATAGATAGATAGATGTATAAATGAGAAATCCATTTTTTAAATTCACTGAGATCCACCACTGATATTATCAGCACATGCAATGAGACATGACATCAACATTTTTTGGGAAAGTCATAACAAAACCACTTTTTGTAAGGAAATAAACTTAATGAATCAAGATTGGAACTGAAGAATGTGACCTACTACAATATAAAGTCTGGAAAAGGAAAAGCAACAAACCTGCAATCCATTGCTCAGTTACTATAAAGAATGACAAAAGATTATATTGTAATAATGTCAAGTTCCTTAAAAATTGCACAAATATCAATACATTCTGAATACAAATCTCTATCAACACTAAAGAAATGATGAAAAAATAGACTTCAATCTAGAAAATATATGAATAACATTTGAGGGTGACCAAATAAAGAGCAGTTTCCAACTGTTTAATTAGAGTTTATATAGCAACCTTCAAGTTTCCTGTGTCATCTCTTTTCATAGTGCAGCCTCTGTCTTTAAGCTGATGTATGTGGAATGCATTACTGAAGTCAAAAATTAATATTACACAGCAATTGGAATATTTATACTAAGATCATACAATTTCCTTTTCCAAGTACAGCTGATTTTTTTCCTGGAAACTTGCATTAAAAAAAATATATAAAAATCTACATTAAAACTATTTCATTAAAAACCATAGTGTTCCATGTATATTATGCAAACAACAACCTTAATGCTCAAGAAACTTTAAACAAAATATTTCTGGACGAACAAGAAAAACACCCTTTCTCAAAAGCTACCATAGCAAAAAAGTTCAGAGAGTTCTGTGACTTTTTCACATCTCTGTTTTTGTAAATATAGTACACTCTGCTCACAATACTATCAAACAGAATTGTATACAGGGTGTTGCCATGGATATCCCAAAGTCACTTTCAGTCATGTGCATGACATATATCTGTTGCAATGTTTTTTGGACATAAAGATATAATTTAGGAACAATATGTAACTCCCGGGGCCTTTTCTGTCACATGTAGTAAAACACCTTGGATGTAACTTGTGGCCATTTTAAACTGCCTTCTTTGTTGACATCACAGTGACTCAAAGTCAAGTCATCACTAGTAGCAACAAGAGTCCCTTGAAGGGACTGACACTCTACTGTCCAAAAAGAATTTCTAGGAATTCAAGATAAGTCCCTTGTTGTCTTTTAAACTGCTGGGTGTTGAAACCATCTCTGATGTTCTTGAGCGATAAGACTTTCAAATTAGCCACTGTGGCAGCCATATTGAATGAAAAATATGCACTATTTTCATTTAGGACAAACTGGACACCATTAGAAGACTATTGGTTGAAAACCTCATGTTGACATGACCATCCTTTCTGGAGAATGAATGACAAGATTGACAATATGTTCATTGAGACAGCCATATTTGAGGTCAGATCGGTACCATTTCATTCAGGACCAACTAGACATTATAATTAGTCTATGGTGAAAATCCCATGTCGATATGACTTTCCATTTAAGAGTAGCAAAAACAAGAATTTTTAAGATGGCTGCCATAGTGGCCATACTGGATGACAGCTCAACCCCATTTTCATTTAGGACCAACTAGACATCATAAGAAGTCTTTTAGCGAAACCCCCATGTTGATTTGACCATCCATTCAGGAGATGTAGCAATAACAAGATTTTCAAGATGGCCACTGTGGTGGCCATATTGGATGTCCCAGAAGAACTATTTTCATTTAGAACGAACTAGACATCATAAAAATTCTGTTGATATGACTTTGTTCAGGACTAGCGATAATAAGAGTTTCAAGACATGTGACATGGTGGCCATATTGGCCTATATACTGTCACCATTTCCATTTAGGAGCAACTAGACAGCACAAGAAGTTTTTTTTTACTGAAAACCAAATGTTGATACAACCATCCATTCAGAAGCAGCTGTGATAACATGATTTTCAAGATTGTTACTCTGGTGGCCATACTGGATGTCCCAGTGGAACCATTTTCATTTAGGACCAACCAGACATCAAATGAAGTCTTTTGGTGAAAACCCCATGTCGACAGGAGTTTCCATTCTGGAGAAGTAGCAACAAGAAGATTTTGAAGATGGCTATCATGGTGGCCATATTTAATGTCAGATCTGCACCATTTTCATTTAGGATTAACTAGACCTCATCAATAGTCTTTCAATGAAACCCCATGTTGGTATGACCATCCATTCAGGAAGAGTAGCGATAACAAGATTTTCAAGATGCCTGCTGGGGTGACCATATTGGATGTCTGAGCAGCACCATTTTCATTTATGACTATCTAGACCTTGGGATGAATATGTGTGAAAAGTTTTTATGGCAATCCTCTAAGTAGTTTAGGAGCAGTAGTGATAAAAAACTTGTGCTAACAGATATCAGACAATGGACAACAGGCCATCCCATAAGCTCTTCTGGTCTATGACCATAAAACCAAAACTTGCGGGAGCAAATTGATTTCTAGATATGCACATCTTCAGGTGATGACCATAATATTTAACAAGTTTCATGGCAATCTGTAAACAAAAGTCCCTCAAAGGGACTGATGCTCTACTGGTCGAAAAGAATTTCCTGGAATTCAAGATAAGACCATTTCTTTCTTTTTACTGCTGTGTGCTGAAACCATCTCTGATAATGGTATTCTTCAGCAATAACAAGATTTTCAAATTAGCTGCTGTGGTGGACATACTCGGTGTCAGATTGGCACCATTTTCATTTAGGACCAACAAGACATCATAAAAAGTCTTCTGGTCGAAACCTCATGTTGATATGACTTTCCATTTTGGATGAGTAACGATAATAAGATTTTCAAGATGACAGCCATGGTGGCCATATTGAATATTGGATTGGCACCATTTCCATTTGTGGCCAATTAGACATCATAAGAAGCCTCTTGGTAAAAGAAAAATATTGATATGACCAGTCATCTAGGAGAAGTAGTGATAACATGATTTTCAAGCTGGCCATTGTTGCAGCCATATTAGAAGTCAGATCGGCACCATTTTCATTTACGACCAACAAGACATCATAAGCAGTTATTCATTGGAAACAAACTTATGCTAACGGATAGAGAGACAACAGATGACAGACTACAGACAACAGACCATCCCATAAGCTCTTCTGGTCTATGACCAGATGAACTAAAAATAGCAATAGTTGAGACTAATGAAACTGAATGATTTCTTGACTTTTTTCATTCAAAAGTTGCAGGAATAACATTCAAATTAAAATGCAGTCATTTAATGATGGTTGAAATGCCACTGAATGTTATTTTCATGGCCTATCTTTCATTATTAGGACCTATTTTTCACACATCTAGATGTCTGTCTGTCCACCTAAACACACAATTTGGAATATTTCACTATGATTAACTTCAAGTATCTTTCAGAGAGTCCAAGTTACTCAACTCCTATCCCAACACAGTGAGGATGTTGTAATTCAACTGGGAGGGGGGGGGAGGGGGGGGGGGCTCCAGGACATACATCATTATATCTAGAGTTTGCTATATTTATTCCCTCTCAAATACGAGGCCCACCTGTCTTGAAATATGTGAAACTGATCAAAATGAGTAGAAGATATAACCATGGCAATTTGTACCCACAGGAAGGTAATATCTGCTTGTTTACATTACAGTTAACTTGTACACTACAGAAACATGGTCAAGATTTTGTGATTATTTGTAAAAAAAAAAAAATTAAAATTTGACATCTACGAGTATTTCAGCCCGAGACATATCTACTCTGATGCCTCACAGAAAAGTGATGTCAGGTATAAAAGAATGAAACAAATCTTTCACAAACTCCGAGATTTCTTGCCTCTTTTAACACATAAAAGCAAATTCTGTTCCATATAATTTCACTGCATAAGATACACAGGGTACACTTTAATTTTCTACTTTGAATAGTGGTTTGGCAGGTAAGAGAATGGATACAGGGTACACTTTAATTTTCTACTTTGAATAGTGGTTTGGCAGGTAAGAGAATGGATAGCTATCCCCTAACTAAACTATCAGGACACTACTTAAGTACAAAATGACAAGTGACATTTGAACATTTGAACCAACATACATACATATACTACATTCGATGTAACTGACAAGATTCAAACAAAAATGATTGTTGAATATTAAGTACATTATGTTGATGAACAGGGTGTGTAATTCTTTTATTATTTACAACATAACCTATGTACATATTTTGGAATACTCGCGAGGACTCTCATGTAGCAACTGCCTGAGAGTCTGCTTCAAGTCCCTGAAGGTTTGTTTTTACCCCATTTGGCGCCTCCCTTGTCACACAAACTGGACTAAATATCTCAGGCATATCTGTTCTGGGTTCTGCACCACATATTCTGTATAGGGCACAATTGGAGACACCTCAAATTTCTTTGGCTGGTTATATTCTAAACATCCCATAGGCATGGATGCACCTGGAAAAGAATTCAGCCATTCCAAGTGCACTTAATACAGAGTAACACGCATTGAGTATTAATTCAAAGATCAAGCTTAAAAAACAGCATATTACATCATTCTTTAGATTATACTTTTACATACAAAGATCAACTTAAAAACAGAATATTACTACATTCTTAAGATTACACTGTTACAGACACAAACTGACAAACACAAAATACCAATTTCATGCGAAAGTAGGATCTTGTCCATTCTTCCAAAAAATATTTTATGGGAACACCAATAGTATTAATTGGTGCAGTAGAACCTGTCTTGAGATACCACCCCTTCTGCCAACAAAAAGTGGTCTCATGGCGGGTGGTCTCTTTACACCACCTGTACAGGTCAGAACACTTGATAACTGATTAATCAGTGCACAGAGAATGTGGTCTCTTAAGACAGGTGGTCTTTCATGGCAGTAGTCTTACAAGACAGTTTTTAGTGTATATACAAATGTATGTTGTTGAAACTCTGATACTATCAGACCTGCCAACCACTAACAAGACCTTCCCAGTAAGGCAGTCATTATTTTTCTGTACATTAGACCACTTTTCAGTAAGGTGTACAGAAATATCATGTACTTCTATTGTCGACTTGAAAAAGATCAGAAGTGTGATCTGATGCAGCAAAGGCAAACATTATGCTGAACTAAAAAGTTTGTAAAATACACTTAGATCATAATGGCCTCCTGTTAAAGTTTCAGAAACTGCAATTCCAAACCCCATGCAGCTCAATGGCTTCTTGCTAGACCTCTCAATCTTTGGGGCTTTTTAATTTCACATGGTGAAGGCGATGATCTCTCCCATCATGAAACATACTCAAATTAACACAACATAATGTCCAATAAATGTACTTGTTGCCTTTCCCAAGAAACTGAATATTTCTTTTTATACTTCTGTGTCGATTGTTTTAACTAAATTATAAGAGGTTGGTTATCCATTCATTTGTTGGACAACATCTAGAAAATTCTATAAGTGTTACGGAATTATATATATTTTTCCTTTTAATAATTGTATAGTTTATTAGTTTATGATATCTGTTCTTAGTCTAACAGCTGTCATCTTGCCATGAGTACACATACAGTATTTTTGGATCAATGTTTCACCAAGTTGCTTGCAGCTTTAGTCATGTGATGTATTTTCCGCGCGCGAGATAATGAACTTTTGACCTAATTCTCGTACTTTTAGGAGTAAACATTTTATTGACTAGGAATTATAGTTTAAGGTCACATCCGAAGAATGAATCGTGTTTATTAGAAGGAAATTATTTCGAAATACCCAGTTGTTTATCGAAGACGTAGTATGGGTTTTTATTTAGATTCTGCGCATTAAGGCTATATATATATAGGGATTAATAGCCGCATTCTGGCATTCTTCATAGTTACATAGAGATTGAGAGATCATAACGAATTTGATTCAGTTTGAGTGTGGGATATTATTCTTTGGATATTTATTAATTAATACAGTACATTTAGGATTCAGTACTGTGTCTTCAACCTGAATTATTATACAGCTCCGTGGAATTATTGGAAACATTTCTAGAACTTGTGAGATTCCATATTAGCAAGGATTATTTGGATATAACTTAATCTTATCAACATATTAGCACAGTAAAGGCTACTTCATTTGGAACATACATTCGGAATATTTGGATTAACTTCCGGAACAGTGAACTTTAAAACAATTTAGGACTTTTAGGACTTTTAAGGATATTCTATACTTTAAGTTATTTTTAATTCTTTCACTTTGATTGTTGAAATATTTTTATATTTTAGGAAATTAAAGATTTGTATTTTAAATCTTGAAAGCTTGTTTGAGTCTTTTCTTTTGTTACATAACCCCTAGTCGTAACAATAAGCAACAGATTGATCATGCAGGCATTAAACATGGGCAGATTACAGCATCTGAGGTACTTGTGCAAAGTTAGTCTGGTTCCCTGACCAACTCCACTGAATCTAATATAAAAGTCCAGATCTGGACCTAACCCAGACGAGCCAATTTCCAGATCTGACTGCAACGATCATATTTTCATATTATTGACTATTATTCTGCAAGTCCGTAATTTAAGGGTAATTTCAGTAAGACTTATGGTCAAATCGTAAGGGTGGGCAGGTCTATAGTATTAACTGATATATTTGTAAGATATAAAACTTAAACATTATTTAGTCTGTAAACTATGCAAAGATGTGCTCCTAATGTACGTGATTTTCAAATAATTTTACACAAAACTTAAACACAATCTTCATATGGACATGGCAGTACCGGAGAGGTGGTACTTACTGTTACTCATCTGGCTTGACAAAATGAAAATGCAAGCAATGCATGGTAGACAAGGCTTGACATTAATGCCATCCCATGATCAGTGAATTTGCACATGTATCACTAAAATCACAAAACCATTGGATCAGGAAAAAATTTCACCAGTCGCTATCATACGTATACAAAAGGACTTGTGTTGGATGTATTTAATGAAATGGGTGATGACACGTCTTTCACGATTAATGGATCTGTTCATTGTGCTAACTGAGTACCTACCAAGACCCTGCACTTGACAAGGTAAAATGAATGCCAGTAGAAGAAATGGAAATGTGTTCTACTACACATCAAGTAAATAAGCGTGCTGTTTGTCAATTCAGTATATATGCTGAACTAGCCTGGTACCCCAGACCAATGCACTAATTTTAATACTGATGATATAAAATGATTTAGGGTATCAGGCTAGTGCCAAAAACATTTGTACTGGTTGCCATAATAAATAATGCAGAATTACACTGAATAACAGGTTTTATTTTTAGATCACTGTCGATACAAAATATTCATTACATCATGAGGTGACAAGTAGATAGATTTGGAAGTTCTTGCAAGGTGTGAAGCCGCTATTTGAAATGTCAGAAATTAGATGACAATAAACAGCAAAATTGTAAATATGATCTAGAATTGAGAAAGTATCAGAAATTCTGGGAAAACAAATATGAATACTGGAAATATGACCCAGATAAAGTTATGGTGCTGTGCACTTTCTCAACTGAATATGTGAGAAATATGAAGGTGTATGGATCAATGAAATTTTGGCAGGACCAGACAAAATTTTATTATGGTAATCCTTCGGATCAGTGCAAAAAAAGTCCTAATTTCAAGCCTGATGGTAGAGTCATTCTTTATAATATGACCCACACGGCGAATATTTCTGATGTGTCCACCAATCATGGTATGAAAAAAGTATACTGTAAATCATATTAGGCATCCTTAAGCATACATGTGACAGAACCAGGATTTCAAACAAGTAGATTTACAAATTTTGATCAGTAGATTGGGATCTAAACCAATAGATTTTTATCGGCATACATTTTACCGTTTCAGGGGGATGGAAAACAAAACAAGTGGGGGTTGGGGTTGTGCAATCATATATATTCTCTTCATACTATAATAAAACAGCAAGTTTGAACATGAATCAAGTTCAGATTTCAATGGAAAATGTTACAATAATAATTAATACAAGTCAGTATATGGTCAAATAATGAAAAAGGAAAAGTTGTTTATCTGATAGTTCCCTGCAAAGAATTTTCTTTTATAAAATCCAATAGCATTTGTTAGTTTCATTCACAGGATCACTGTCAAGTGACCACTAATGACATTCATTGTGATTATTAAACTTCACACTTAATAGGCTCTCAATAGTTCTCTGGTCCAGATTTCCCCTTGAATCACTTTGTATTTTGCGAAGAATGGAGAATGTCCTCTCTGTATCAGCATTAGAATATTGTAATGACAGGACAACCACATTCAGCCTACAAAGAAGTTCTAACTTCAGTTTTCCTGCTGCTGATTTTGTAAGGTTGCTAACTACTCTCCAATACTCCTCCAAGTTATGTTCACTCCCAGGAGGAAGTTCCTGACTTGGACTTGGGATGTATTCCTGAGCCTCATTCTCAAAGGCTTCTTCCTCTTCATGGCTCAGATCCAAAAATCTGTTGGCAAGTTTCACCACTGTAAATAAAAAAATAAAGATTGATTTAGACTTGAAATAAAAATAAAAAAAACACACAAAAATACATGATGTATTTATGCTTTTATGAATAATTTATCCAAACTTTAAAATTAATTATCATGTAATACATTTTTAACTGATATATTTTATCTAGGGCTTGAACTTAATTTATGTGCATGAAAACTTTGTTTATGAAATACAAAAGATGCATACCTTTTAAACACACAATGCAAACTCAGGACCTTTGTTATTCGCCTGCACACACTTAAACTCTGATATCCAAGTATTGATGAACTTGTAATATTTCTTAGCTGGTGGTTTCTTAGCACTGGGAGAAAGCACACATTTTGGCATTTTGACATGAATTGAACAAAAAATATAAGAGTCGTCCTCTTAAAACATCTTGAACAATACAATAACAATTAAACAAAACAACAATCAAAATAC
Source organism: Margaritifera margaritifera (assembly GCA_029931535.1). Lineage (NCBI taxonomy): Eukaryota > Metazoa > Mollusca > Bivalvia > Unionida > Margaritiferidae > Margaritifera > Margaritifera margaritifera. Next base: position 1,983,379 of record JAQPZY010001632.1, on the reverse strand, counting down.
TTACTCTAGTATCTCTGCCGAAATCATTTTTTATGGCCGGTCTCTTCATTGTATCTCCCCTCCAATAAGGGTGGGTCCGATTTTCATCAAAGGCTCAGAAGACATCATGGACCACCTTTTATCCCTTTGTTTCTTATAACACCTCAAAAAAACAATCCTGCATTTGGCATTCAACTCCTCAAATTCCAACAATAAGGTAATCAATTAGCAGCTTGTTGTGTACAATTGTCTTTTTCTTTAACAATTCTAATCCTATTGCTCTGTCATGCATCATTGCACCGGTCATTGTACTGGTGTAACTTTTCCGGTCCCCAGTAGACTGGTTCTGGCTGGTTTCTCTAATGTGTTGATGGAACGCGTAAAAATACCATGTTTATTTTGTTAATTTTGTTTTTTTTTAATCCTTTTAATTTTCAAAAGCAGTAGATTTGAACTACTAAACGGTATGTGCAGTAGACGGCCTTTAAAACGGTATTTTTGGCCTACCACCGGTAGAATCACATGTATGCTTAAGTATATTCTGCGTATTCATTATATACAATAGAATTACTCATTGGCAATATGCATACTGGATACTGCTGGATAAAACCTTTAACCAAAATTTCAATGCAAATTTTCTATGAGTTGTGGGGCAAGCATGTTGTAGAACGAATTGTCTTAGCTTCATAATGATTTATGCCAAGGTTGATGAGAATCTATCAAGGTGTTTAGGAAATATAGGCAAATGAAAAAACTTTAGCCAAAACCTTCATGCAAATCTTTTTGTATTACTGTGACCTTGACCCCAGGGTAAAAGGGGTGAACCAAAATGTTGTAGAATGACTTGTCTTAGCTTCAAAATGAACCATCCCAAGTATGATGAGAATCTATCAAAGGGTTTAGGAAATATATGCAAATTAAAAGTATTAACCAAAACCTTAACAAACTGTTGACAAAACCAAACCTGTGAATCTACAATTCCAGATTTGTAAAGAAACTTCTCATACTGGCAAAAGACTACTTACCAAATGGAAGTGCAACATCCCATGCTTGGTTTGGTGCCTCCCTACCCCGGATTTTCAAACTGGTATACTCTGTGTTAACCAGATCCACCTCAATATTGGCATCTACATCCTCCTTGATATTTCCAAGTGCAACCTACAGAAATATGACATCTTTTAAACAACCACAGACAACTTTGTGTCTTAATCCAATGATTAGCACAGTTGCAACCCCTTATTTTAAAAGATGCCACAACCTTATAAGAGGCAAATAGTCTCCAGTGTTGCACCTTGAGTGAACCCATGGGATATTCTCCCACCCCAAACTGCCAGTGTCCCCCTAAATGTTACAAATCCCCATATCTTGACAATTATAAAGAGAGAAGGGTACATACAATATCCCCCTGACAGCTCAACCACAGTGCAACACTTATGAAAAAAATTGCAACACAAATTACAGGAGTAATGAAGGACAGGAGATTTGAACACCAAAAGCCTATATGTTAAAATTCCCCAAAGTATTCAATTTGCAATTAAAATTTTATCCCAATTCTAGGAATTGGGGCCCCAAAATTTTATTGTTGGAATCATCCCTGTATTTTTAACTAAAGAGTGTGCACCAGTTGCCACATGGAACCGGTTACCACACAATCACTACTTATTTTTAGCTCTGTGCTGAATTTTTCTAAGCTGCAAATTCAAAATATTCCTTAAATTTAATGTTAATTTTATACTGTGTTTGTTTAAAAAAATACCAAAGTCAAGAATAAAAAAAAAATCAAGTTGTGACTGGTTCCATGCAGCAATTGGTGCAGACACTGTAATCCATTTCTGTTAAGCAAAGAAGATATTTTTAGTTCCTAAATAGCATTTAAAGCATCAAGTGTGTCCAAACTGTCCTCCTACTTTTTTAAGTTGTATAAGGTGTTGTAACTTCTTTTTACATTTTTATATAGTGGTTGATGATTACAGCTATATTACATACATATCAAGTCCAATAGACATGAAACTGTCTGAGCATAAAAAGTGAATTCAGACTCTAGATATCAAATATATAAACCATACTTAAAACCCTTTGATGACTGTGACATTTTCCAATTATGAATTGCAAACAGCATCAAGGTAATTCTGAAATTACACTAATTCTACCTTTACTGATAATAACATTATCTACAATCAGCCTTTTTAAAAATCTGAGTTCGCGTTAAAATATTTAGCTCAATGCATTTTGTTACTGTAGGGTTAGGTGTAATTAACAACTCACCTCACACAGCAATGCAAACTTTACTTCTGAGTTGGGATTGGGGTTGTTACAATACATGCTGCTCTTCACAAAACTATCAGACAAGTAAATACCCTGCAAAAATTTGAAAACTGTTCAGTAAAATCGTTCCAAGGTTTTAACATTTTACAAGCAAATGCTCAATTATTTCATGATATTAACTGCATGTTTATATCAATGAACAAAAACATCTAAAGTCCAAGTATACCATGGGAAATTATTCAGAAATTTATCTTCTCTGCACATATATACATTCATGCCTAGTTACACATGTGTACCAATTCATTTCTGCCCAAAAATGAACCTAACTTGTACTTGTGACAATAATGATGCTAAGAAGTTGAACTGTGCCTATACTTCTATGTCCAACCTAACTTGTACTTGTGACAATAATGATGCTAAGAAGTTGAACTGTGCCTATACTTCTATGTCCAACCTAACTTGTACTTGTGACAATAATGATGCTAAGAAGTTGAACTGTACCTATACTTCTATGTCCAACCTAACTTGTACTTGTGACAATAAAGATGCTAAGAAGTTGAACTGTGCCTATACTTCTATGTCCAACCTAACTTGTACTTGTGACAATAATCATGCTAAGAAGTTGAACTGTGCCCATACTTCTATGTCCATATAAAGTTTATTGCCATAATCCAACGTCTACTGACTCCAACAGGGACTTTACGATGTCAAAGTGAATGAATGAGAGCAATTTCAAAGAAGTAAATCAGAATCAAATATGTTACTATAACACTTGTGTTAGCTGAAAGTATTTAATCAGAATACCAGACTGCATAGACTAGATGGTACTGCTGGCCTAAAATCTGAATAATTGACCATCTATCTAGAAGTAAATTAAGCCTACAGACTGAGTACCTGTATTTATGAAAACTGAGAAGATAATCTGAGCCAAAATGACTACCCACCTCACCAAAAGCATGTCCTGTAATGGGGACCTCAGGTGGGGAAACCAACAGCCCTTTGTATAAAATACTCATGAAATTTGCTACCCCACTGCCATGCCACAACAGTTTGTGGTTCTCTAGGGCTAGTTTTCGCAGCTGTTCCTCTTCTCCAGGGCGTAACAGCTTGAAGATTCCAAGTACTTTGGTTAGTGTTCCTTTCTGTTTACCTATAAGTAAATTTAGTGAAAATATCAAAGTCTTTATAACAGACCACAGACTATATTTACTTTGATTTGGTGTTTTACAGCACAGCAACACAAGTAGGTTATTTAGTGCAGAGGGATTTGGAGAAAAGTGTTTTGCCCAAGGACACACCATGGCAACCGACCTGGACTGGTCTGATGGTAGGATTCTAACCCAAACCCTTTTGATTACAAATACATCATGCTAACCACTGACCCAGTGTGGCTCCTCTGAATACATTTATAAGTAAAATTCTGCACGAAATATTTACACTGCATACCTAAAGAAACCACTATCTCTCTCTGTGCACAAAATCTGCATGAAATATTTACATTGCATACCTAAAACAAACCCTCTATATCTCTCTGCACAAAATCAGCATGGAATCCATCTTTTGTTTTTTATCTTCATAAAAAACTAAAAGCAGTTACACTTTAACTAAGCAATTCTGAACTCTGCCTGTAGTGATACTAAGCTCATTAATTTTTTGCTATTTTTACAATGTCCAAACCCACATGTAAACTCTCTAAGAATGGAACTTCTTATCCGATTGTGAAAAGGTAATATCAGTCACTTTGAGTCTTATTTTTATCTAACAGACATTGATATGAGAGTTGATCAAGGAAATTACTTGAGCTGAGAAGGCAGACTTCTTTACTTTAGAAGTGACAAGGACCATAGTGGGTGTAGGCAGAACTGAAACTGAGGTGGGGATAAGGACAATAGTAGTTAAGAAGTCCATCAGTGGGGCATGTATGAAAGTATATTGGTCATGGGTTTACTTAATATAAGATGGTTAAGACTAGTAATGGTGAGAACTACTTTAGCTGTAGTCAGCTTAGGAGCAGTGAGGTGGGATCCAGTAGAGTTAGGGTGGGGATCAACGTGGAGGGCAGCAAATTAATTACTTGGGCTAGGTTGGCACAAATGTGGGGGTGAGGGGCTTACTAAAGATGGAATGAGGGCAAGGTTAGTTGGATGACTTATCTGAGCTGTGCATGTACTTGAGAACGGTTGATGAGCATAACTCATTGGCTCTGCAGATAAACTTGTGGATGATTAGATTGGCGACTTAGCTGTACATGTATTTGAGGACAATTAGTTGGGTGACTTAATGGAGTTGCGTATGCACTTGTGGAAGGTTAGCTGTATGACTTACCGGAGCTGGTGCTAGTGGAAGGTTAGTTCAGTGACTTACTGGAGCTGTAGATGTACTTGAAGATTAGTTGTGTGACTTACCAAAGCTGCGGATGCGCTTGTGGAAGGTTAGGTGGGTGACTTAATCTGTGGATGTGCTTGTATAAGGTTAGCTGGGTGACTTACCTGAGCTTGTGGAAAGTTAGTTGGGTGACTTGAGCTGTGGATGCACTTGAGGAAGGATAGGTAAGTGACTAATTTGAACTGTGGATGTACTTGAGGAAAGTTAACCGGGTGACTTACTTGAGGTGTGGATGTACTTAAAGAAGAAAAGGTGAGCAACTTACTTGAGCTGTGGATGTACTTCAGGAAGGATAGGTGCATGACTTGCCTGAGCTGTGGATATACTTAAAAAAGAATAGGTGAGTGACTAACTTGATCTGTGGATATACTTGAGAAAGAATAGGGAGGGGTGTGCCTTATCTGAGTTGTTGATGTACTTGAAGAAGGTTAGTTAGGTGGGTGACTTACTTGAGCTATGGATGTACTTGAGGATATACTGAGACTCTATGTCATCCTCCCTGAGTGGCTGAAGGCAGCAACCAATGGCACGGTAGATGTAGTCCAGGGGATTCACTTCTATAGATTCAAATTAAAAAATGAATATGATAATGCACTGTCTCATTTTAAATTAAAAAATGAATATGATAATGTATTGTCTGATTTTGTTTTGATGTCGATCACTGTTTTCTTCTCTAAGCTTGCTTCTGCAAGACAAAGAAGATGCAATCTCATAATGAGATACAAAAGAACAAATGAGAAAAAGAGTGTAATCAATGATTACATAGCTCACCTCTACAAAGCTTCTGTCTTCAGTAGCCATTGTAAAACATTATTTATCATGCAGAAAATAAATTCTGAGTAAAGTGATCTTGACAACAAATATGTTGGCCCCTGTGACAGGGCATACAAGCCATAAAGCAAAAAAAACCCCAAAAAACAATTGTTTTTTTTATGGTATCAAAGTAGAGGTACTATAATGAGTCAAGAAGAGGCTCGAGTTTGCCTGATATTGCTCACCTGGGTAAATGACATGTTAGCTTGTGAATGCAAATTCATACACATACTGAAACTGTGGAGTAGAAAGAAAGTTGGAGTATAAAGTTGCTACACTGTCTAATAATGTTGGTGTGGCATATCTTCTTTTTTAGACATTGTATATAGGAGATTAATACTTGGCAGATTCTTTTGATTTATGTTTGAAGTTGTGTTGTTTAACAAGCTTGCATTTTCATGAGGACTGAAATAGATGAAACAAGGAACTACTGTTGGTTTTCATTCATTAATGTACATATAAAGTGTGATTAATGTGTTGTATTTAATCCATATCATATGTGTTGGTGTTGCTGCTAAGGCCTGGATTTGTTGTTTGTTCTCGGACACTGAATGAAATACCTTTCTGTTTTCGGACGGAAAAAGTAATTATTTTTTTATGTCCAAAACCATGCAGAAAATACATTATACAGTTTCCAGGCATGAAAAGGCCATCATTTATACAACCAGCATTGGCCCATGGGTTTTCACCTGCCCCTCTGGGAATTAACCCCAAATTCACAACTCAGAAACTGTTCATAGTCCCTCCCTTAAAGTGTAAAGTGTATACACCTCTTCCTTGATAACTCGCGCACAACGGAATCCAAAAACATTGACCGCACTGTAAGTGAGAGCGCGAGTTACCAAGGAACCTCAAACAAATTAAAAAGGGGATGTCATCCCCATTGGACATCGAGAAAAGCCAAAGGGGGGGGGGGGGGCAATGGGACTGGGCTGTTTAATGGCTGAATAATAGCTTTATAATTGCACTGGGAATAATTGTCAATAAAGAGATTTTTTCTAATGTAGTTGTTTGCATTTTTGTATAAATTACCTTTATTTTCAAGATACCCAACCTCTGAATGATCGTTAACGACATTAGTCCAAGCGGTTTCAACAACATGTGTACGCAAAAACATCTTGCATTATGTCACTGCTTTTTGTTGCTGTTGATTCAACAACAAAACAAGATACCTTTTTTTTAAAAAAACAGGGACATTTATTTTGTGAAACAAATGTCAATGTTGAAACTCGGTTTATTTATTGTTCTATTAGTAAAATATGGATGCCATGATTTGATAGCAAGTAATAGTGAAACTTCTTCTTGTCCTTGAGGAAATATCTCAGAGTGCCAATTTAGAAATTTTAAGTTCACTACAAACTTTGGAACTTGCTTCTCCATAATGAACTGTATCTGTGAAGAGAAGCTCTTTATTCACGAAGTCCTCATTTTACTTGGTTGTCTTGCTATCTTTGGTCACATTTGTGAATGAGTAGGTTAATTTAAGGTAGTTTAATTATATTACTTATATAATAATATTTATAACAGTGTTCAACTGATCAATTGAAATGAGTTGACCTGACACACAGCTGTGACCGCTAGCTCTTACACATACAAGGGATTTGCATGCCTTTTAACTTTTCTTTTATTCCTCCCTCTTTATTTCATTTGATACAAAAGACATAATTAATGTGACAATACAAAGCGGGTCTTCTTTTAATTGAGTGTAACAACACAACATATACTTCCGCAAGTCGGAGATCAAAACACGGTTGGCACTTAATTAGGTTATCAGGGAAACGCTTACGGACATAGCTGTGACTGTTGAATGACATTTTTCACGTTTGAATACAAAAGGGCATAATGCATTTATGATGATTACACTGAAACTGAATTAAAAGATAGAACTAAAACACAAATTTCACTTGACAAAACTTATTTAATTGGTATTTATTTTTTGAAGTGTTGCCACCAGTAGGAATTAGTGACATTTTCATTGATCGAAATTTTGTCAAATATTGTTATTTACAGTGTACTGAGAATGTTGTTTGGAAAGAAAATTGAACAAAATATATGACTTACTAAAAGTTGAGAATTTCATGATGAAGATTCAAATTTCCGGGTACTAAGCACTGTTTTCGACGATAAGACGAGAAATATACCAAGGTTTCATTTACCAAGTTTGATCGCGATTTTTTTCACGTTCAACAAATAGGGGCCAGCCATTTTTTTTTTTTTCCTAATTAAAACAATGGGATTTACACCTGACCCTGCAATATAAATGGGTTCGTGAGTTAACCGGGTACGAGTTATCGAGGGAGTGGTGTATATACACTTATTTGGCACTATAAGAGGATTTAATGTATGCAGTCAAGATGGATTCCTGGATCTGTCTTTACTCCTCTAAGATCATTGCTCTTGAAAACCAGAGTAACCATGATGACTCAGTGGTTAAGGTGTTGAATTCATAACTAGAAAGGTGCAGATTTGTTTCCCACCATTGGATCAGCTACCAAAATTCTTCCGATTTTCTTTTTGAGTCGATCAGTTTCTATGCTCTTACTAATTAAATCTGGAAGTGTTTCAGGAGACAAGTATAACTGATTATTTTTCATTATTAAAAGACAAAAAAGAAAAAAAAATATGTACACTTTAAATAATTTGTGACTTATGGCATTAAATATATGAAATGCTATAAAATAATGCTTGCACATCTGATAACATAAAAACAATATTTCAGGCACTTTAATATGGCAATTCCAATTCCATTTTAAAGCATTTATTGGCTATGGTTAGTTTTCGATGGGTAATGACAGTAAACTGTCTTACGACAGACACAATATAGCAAATTCATTCACATGATTGCACACACTCCATTGTTTTCCAAACTCAAGTTGTTTTCCACGATCCATTTTATTCACTTAGCATGTTACTTATCATACTTATGCTTTGTATTTTTTCTTCAGCTTTAACTTACAGATTGTTCAATTTAATCCACAAGGTGTATTATTTTGTTAATTTATATAACTTGTTTTATTGAAATTCATCCCCTGTTCTAAAATTATTTTTAAAAATCTGTTTTAAATTTCTTTGCACGAGGGAGAACTTTGCATAACGCTAAACCTGTGATTCTCAATAGACTTCTTCACAGGTTACTCACCTTGCTTTAATACACAAATTGGCAAGTATAGGATGCATTCTATCAAGATTGGTCAAATTCTATTCCATGGTTTTCAAGAAGTCACTGAAAGCTTTTTCAATGTTTAGTAACAGTGGCAATATTTAATGGCAGATCAGCATCATTTGTATTAATTTAAAAGGTCCTCATGCCAGAATGCTTTCTGTCAAATATCATCAAAAACTGCTCTGTGGTTTTAGAAATCAGTTTAAAGGTTTATCTAGTTTTAGTAATGATGGCCCTATTTGATGGCGGATCAGTATCATTTGTATAAACTTGAAAGCCCTCTATGCCAGTATGCTTTCTGTCAAGTTTGGTCAAATTCTGTTGAGCAGTTTTTTAATGGTTTTTCCATATTTAGTAACAGTGGCCATATTTGATGATAGATTGGCATCATGTGTAAAAATCTGAAAGGTCTTAATGCCAGGATGCTTTCTGTCAAATTTGGTCAAATTCTATTCAGCTGTTTTGGAGAAGAAGTTGTTTAAATATTTTCGTATTTTTAGCAATGGCAGATCATCAGCATCTGTACAGCTTTACAACTTGAAAGGTCTTCACACCAGGATGCTTCATGATGAATCAGCATCATTTGTACAAATATAGTCTTGTTGCCAAGATGCTTTCTTTCAAGTCTGTCAAATTCTATTCAGCAGTTTTGGAGAACAAGTCGTTTAAAGGTTTTGCTATTTTTAGTACGAGGTTTTTTTACTTTGTGTAATGGTAGTCATATTTAAAGGCAGGTCAGCATCATTTGTACAAACTTGAAAGGTCTTCCTGCCAGGATGCTTTCTATAAAATTTCATAAAATTCTGAAGAAAAAAACCCAACATTTTTTGAGAGCAAGTTGTTTAAAGGGTGTTTACTATTTTTAGTAATGGTGGCCATATCTGACTGCAGATCGGCATCATTTGTACAAATCTGAAAGTCCTTCATGCCAAGATGCTCTGTGTCAAATTTTGGTCAAAATTGGTCCAGTGGTTTATGAGACAAAGTTTAAAATAGTAATAGTAACTGTTGACAGACACATGACACACAACAGATGCATTGCCGTACCATAGGTCACTTGACCTTCCAGCCAGGTGAGTGAATAAAAACCAGTGATTAACATTGTTTAATCTTTTTTAAATCATGGTTGTTAAAATCTGCTTCAGAATCTATTATCAATGTATACCCCCAGAAGCCAGATTTTACTGGGTGAAAGTCACAGACTTTGAATAAGGGATGTTCCATTTAATCATACATGATACCCAGGAAAGACAGTGTTTAAAAATATATGCCAGGGTACTTTGATTACTCAAAGAGTTTATATGAAAATGATACAAAAATCTAAATTGCACCTATGGCTGATTACTCCATGTTGAAAAAGCCTTCCCTGGATCCCAAGTATGTTTTACTGTAACAGCCCTAACCATGGAGTGACAGCCAGTATGACCACAATTTTAAGTATACTTCATGCATCAGTAATTATCTTGATCAGCCACTAAAACTGAGGTCTCAATTGAAATGCATGCAGTCCATGCACTCATCTAATTCCTATATTCATTCACATGTAAAACACAGATAACCTGCTGATATTTATTTCTACTTTCAACTGCACTGGTCATAAAGGATTGTATCATGGAAAAATCTATGTGGTGCTGAGCTAAACACAAATACTTAACCTATGTTAGTAAAGCATAAAATACAGGTCACTGTGATTTTCTTTGGTTTTAAGGGTGTAGTACTAAAAGAGATGCATCCAATTATCAAGTTACAGAATTCTAACATAAACAGCCCCCAATAAATGATGTTTAAACTCAAAATGTAAAAAACTCACTGAAGTATGAAATATAGGTCACAGAGACCTCTTGTTTGCAATAAGGTTGTAGTACTTATCAAGATGCATCCCCTTACCAAGTTTCATGATTCCAGGTATGATAGTATATGCATATATATTGTAACAGCATGTTAATAAAAGAGATACATATCATCAATTGTGGGAGCACAGTATATTTGACGATTATATTTACCAAGTTTTATGGCAATCCATCTAAAATGGCAGGACTAGTTACATTAACAACATAGTGTCATACACTACATTAGGCTACAAGACAAAAAGGCAAATAACTTTTAAAACATTAGCAAAGTGATTTCTTGACAGACACATCTTCAGACCATGACGATAATATTTACCAAGTTTCATGGCAATCCATCAAAAACTGTAGGACTAGTTACACTAACAAGTGCTGAATGGAAGGACAGATAGATGGATGAATGGAACGATGGACAAACACAAGGATTACTATATATACCTTCACCTCTATGAGGTCATGTGGTCTTGAGCTAAATTCAAAAACTTAACCTTAGCCAATAAAATGTAAAATGTAGGTCACAGTAACCATCTTTTCTTGTACAGGTGTGATACTAATTGAGATGTATACAATTATCTAGTTTAATGATTTTAGATGAACAATTAGGCACAAAATTTAACCCAAGTCAGTGAAGAGTGAAATATAGGTCAGTGACCTACTTTTGTGATGAGGGTGTAGGACTCATCAACATGCATCCCTCACCGAGTTTCATGATTCCAGGTATAACAGTAAGTATACGGGATGCAAAAAAAAACCTATGTGGTTATGAGCTAAATGAAGAAACTTGACTTTTTTTTTTTTTTTACTTTTTTTTTTTTTTTTTTTCGTTTTTAATGGCACTTTTGACTTTTTGTTGTAAGGGTGTAATACTAATAAAGTGGCATACAATCATCTAGTTTGATAATTCTAGCATGATGACCTTGAGAAATAAACTTGAAACACAAAATTCAACAAAAGTCTGTAAAGTCTGAAATATGGGTCACATTGACCTACTTTTGTAATTAGGGCATAGTACTCAAGATACACACCCTCACCAAATTTCACGTTTCCGGGTATAACAGTATGTACACAAGGTGGAAACAAATGCAAAAACTTAACCAAGAATGTACAAATAATGTACATGCCTGTACAAAGTTAGCCTCTTTAGACTCTTCCCAAGGAGGTAGGTGCTATTAAACCCACTCCAAACTGTTGCCTAGGACCTAGTAAGAAAGACTGGTTGAGATGCAGTGATGCTATATATATGTACATGCTTTTATATGTGCGGATGCCAACACCAATGTTGACATTGATGCCCACATCGAGGGGTAGTACAATAGCTGTTCTCTACTTTGTAATGGTGAGCTAAAATGGATACACAAACAATATATGTTATTCTACCTTTGGACCAATATTTGGCAACTTGATCTTGTTGAGAAGCTGGGATTTTGTATGGAGAAACACCAACGGTTTGGTACAAATCTGAGAATTCAACTCAATATGGTACATCACTGTGATAAACATTTGATTTCAAGTTTGATCTTGAACCTTATCATTTACACTTTATGTAATAATTAATATTCAAAAACTTGATATATAAGCCTGGATAACACAGCTGTAACATGCTTACTTCTCACATCTGATGCAAAGTTTAATACCTGGTTCTGATACATGAAAGAGTCAAGGTCACTCCTCTAAAGTTGCCAATTTCCTCCGTTTCTTTTAGTCCTCCTTCCCTCTTTTGCAAAAACTATCAACATCATCTGAGTTGTATCTAATACATAGACCATCTATCAACATCATTTGAGTTGTACCTAGTGCATAGACCATCTATCAATATCATTTGAGTTGTACCTAGTGCAAAGACCATCTATCAACATCATTTGAGTTGTACCTAGTGCAAAGACCATCTATCAATATCATTTTAAACTATATTTAATATCATCTATAAACATAATTTAAGTTGTATCTAATACCCTCTATCAACATCGACTGACTTGTATCTAATACCATCAAACAACACTGAGTCATATCTAATATCATCTAACAACATCAACTGAGTTGTATCTAATACCATATATCAACACCAACCGAGTTGTATCTAATATTATCAACACTGACTGAGTTGTATCTAATACCATCTATCAACACTGACTGAGTTGTATCTAATACCACTGATCAACATCAAATGGATACAGTTTACATTTTATATTTTTCTTACCCTGAAGTTTGGCTTGTGCCCCCAGCAGTATCTGGTTGGCTAACTGAATGTCAAGAAGGCTGGCCAAGATGGACAGCTGTTTTTTCAACTGGTTTGGTTCACTGATTAGCTCTATTCTGTCATAAGCATACCCATGTTGGGGAACCAGGCTGTAGTATTCGGTTGACAACCTTGCAATCTAGAAATTAAATAAAGAAAATATATCCATTCATATAATTCATGAGGGGAAAAGAGAGATGAAATTCTTGTACTACAGCTCTCCTCTGTTATAGCACCCTTCATTACAATACAATTCTGAATAATGTCCAGTTTACATCACCTTAAAGATTTATATAACCACTTTATTCAAGTTGGCATCAGCAGTCATCTCTATTAGGCCATTACTGTAGTCTGTGTTTGTCAGATGAAAGGCTGGACATCCCAAATTGACATTGGCACAAAGCTAATTCTAGGTCTGCCAGATGAGCTCTTCATCTATACTAAATTTGTCGCATCAGTATTTCTAAGCATACAGTCGTCACCCTCCTGACCAGCAGCCACCAACTTTTACGGCCAGAATCCCTTGGCACCAACAAGTTCGTGTTCAAAAGAACCCCTCTAGGATGGCCACCCCTTTAACATGGCCAGCATGCTAGTGCAATAATGTTAAATTTATCCCTCATGAGTGGACACATTGGGAATTACAAATGGAAATCTCACGAATGTTTGTTGACTTCTAACTTCAACACAATGATATTTGTTCCAACATGCAGATCAAGTACCCAACTTTAATCCACACAAATGTAATTTAATTATCTTTACTGCTTTATGTTCCTTTGATGTCAGGTTTTCACACTGTGATAATCACAAGCTATTATTATCAAGATGATGAAAGCTAACAGCTGAAAAGCACAGTTTTGTTCATCTTAAGTCAGTCTGATGTCCGGTTGCCATAAATTAAAAATGGTATGTTAGCCAATTTGACTCGTCTCTGTTATATTACGAGATGTTTATGATAAGGTAATAGACTATAACCAGTCAATCATGTGACAAGCTCACTTCCTTTGTAAACACTGAGCATTTTGTGTAACAGCTAGGTAGACATGAGAGTTTAACATAATAGCTACAATTTAGTCTGAAAGTGGTATGGTTACCACTGAAAACTATGTTGTTGCAAAAAGTGAAAAATTTTGTCAGACATTCTCAGTTTAGAAGGAAAAGTGAACACAACTGGACTAAGCAAACAGAGGCGAATCCTATGATCATTGCTGAGAATTCTGATGTCAGAAAAATTCAGATGAACATTGTCAGTATACATTGTGCAGCAGCGTGAAAATGAAATGGATGGAGATAGCTACAATATCATAGTCTTCCTCAACTAGGACAGAGAATAATAGTTACAGTCTGATGTTTGTTTTTATTTATAAGGTTTTAAATGGTTTTGCAACATGATTGATGATTATTCATAATTATTTCAAATAACATTAATATAAATTTAATCACATAACATACATTTGATTTTTTAATGTTAAGTATTAAATATAAAAAAATCAGTCTTGCCTTTCTAACTTTATATGTAATTATTACTCAGATCTGTGTGACTACCCTTTTGAAAGGCCACTTTTCTGCTGCAAAAGAAATGGCTTCATCAGTGGGGGACCACGGTACAGTAATTGTCTTTGATATGACACAGTGAAATAGTAGTACAGAATGCACTAGCAGTGCTAAAACATGGGATAATCTTAATTGCTTTGACAGTTTTGCTACCTTAACTTTGTTGCCTGCCCTATACTATCATATTTTCCTTGGACACATATTACTGTAATCAATGTTTTATCATGTGCTAAACTCATGAAAACATTAACATGTTTGAATATCTGGTTACCCTGAAATGAGCAGTATCATGGAATTCTCCATTCCAGATCTTGCTCAGATTTAACTTTAGTATTCACTCATTATCTACCAACATTTATTGTAATAAATACCCATTTTTTTCTGATTTATATTTCTTTTCAAATTAATATATCACTGATAAAATGACAATTGTGTATTTGCATAAATTTTGTCTCTATTGTCACTAATTCAACCTTAAAATTAATTAATTCTTTGTCGTCATAGGTGTGACTTAAAACTTGAAAATATGTTACACTAGCAGCCATCAAAGACTTTACATTACAACTTGGCTGACTATTACAAACCTTGAATGTTTTTTATTCCAAGATATATTATTTAAAAATGGATATTACTGTTATCTTACAGTTTTTATCACCTTTAGCAACTGTGGCAATTGCTAAAGAAAAGTTGTTGGCATATTTTATATTTTCAAGATGAAAAAGCGTGACAGGGTGGGGGTGGGGACAAGATGTGGGAGACACTGGAATGAAAATTGCGGGAAAACTGATCCTGCGCTTAATTTCCTGTGCTGTATAAGCACTGAAACCTCCTCTTAACAAGAAATGAAAATATCTGGATCCAAAAATGTAAAACTTGCAATATCATTTTTTTTTACTGCAGATAATATATTACATTGTAAGGTATACCAATGTTTACACTACTAAGCTGTACCCACAAAACATTATTAGATTCACTAGGTAGTAGGGGTGAAACAATTCATTGATATCGATATATCAATACACATATTGATACAAGAGGTGAGGAATCAGTACAAAATGATACTTACCATATACAAGTAACTTTAATTTTCAGCAGTCATGAATAATTATGGCATTTTATATTTGTTGTTGTTTAAATTGAGAATTCATCAGAGACAGCCGTCACTGGCACAGGCACTCATTTTTGTCAGTAAAAAAGACAAAACTATTGCAACACCCACTTGCCTTCTACAAAGTAACACAAGGTGATCTGGTTTGAAATCCCTCCCCCCCCCCCACACACACACACTGCCGATTCAATGTTATTATTTTATTGTGTCAGCATGTTCAGCATAATTGAGACATTCCTAATTTCTTCCCCATGTATGTTGAAGTACTTTACTCATCATTTAATAACAACTTTTATGTGAACTTTATTTGCTGCTTCATATCTACTTCGATTGAAATTGAAGGCTACACTTCCGGTGTGTCATGCAGTGAAATATGTTACATTCAATTCTGATTGGTGATTATTGTTTGTTCTAGTCCAGGGTGTGGTATTTATGAAAACCAGGTGCCACATTTCTATCTAATGATCAATGATGAACTATGGTGCCATCAAACACAGACATAGGGATTTAAAGAAAATAACACTTTAATTTCCTTAAGGATATCATTATTTTATAACCATTTTATAAGCATAAAAACTCAATTACTATGATTTGTGGTTTTAACGCCATTTTTTAGCACATGCTAGGCTATACAGGCGGGCAATATATCTGCTGGAGGAAGAACCCAGAAAGACCACGAGAAGAACCACTGACCTACAGGCAGCCATTGGCAAGCTTTCTCACATACCCACTTTAGTCAAGCTGACACCTGAACCCACGCAGATAGAGGTAAGATGTGAGTGATCTGTAAAAACGAGTGCCTTGGACACTTGATCACCCACCCCCACCCCCGATTACTATTAAGAAAAAAGCACTTATAACAATTTTATGTACATACATTTTCTGTGCCCATACTCATCCCCCACTCAAGCATATGCAAGACATGCCCATCATTCATTTTAGCACTTTTGCATAAGATGGCAGTTTGATAAATAAAGTGGTCAGCAGTTATGGACCTTAATTACAGTGCTCAAATGAAGATGGGCATGTCTATGCTGGGGGGGGGGGGGGGGGGGAAGGGGGCAGTGGGCACAGAAAACACATGTGAGAGAGCTCTATTTATACATTCTAAAGCATTAATACAAAACTACTGCTAAATTCATGGAAGTATCTTGTATCTGAGCAGAACTTTTCCTGATCTAATATATAAGCTTTGTGGCTAATTTATAAACAAATGAATGAATGAATGAATTCCTAATGGTAAGACTTTTTTTTTACAAGTCAAAACTTGAGATGGAAGCCATCACAAAAATCCACACATTTGCATTTGTGCTATTTCAACTGTTAACCCACATCCCCATCTCCATGGCACTCATTTCATTTAAAAACAAACTAGATAGCAGTGTAAATAAATTCATACCAGCCTGTATAACTTTAATTCTTGTAAACCATGGTGCATCCAGTGAGGTTTATTTAGCTACTACCAAATGCCAAAATATCAGTTATCAAAGTCTCTACTTACCTCTTCACATATTTTACGGTAGTCCTCTACATTTGTTGTTGTAAAATTCCTTTTCTGTGTACCTTTTGTTTGTATCAATTCTCTGAAAAGAACACGTATCATTTGTTAAAGTAGTTCATGACAATTCACTTGTTTAAAAAGGTGTGTTATTAGTCTGACTGATTTTCCAATCACTTTCATGGTGACAATTCAAACAATATTTACTTGTCTCAGTGGGGATGTTAATGACTAAGTGCATAAAACTGCCATTTAATCAATTATTCATCTTTCAGGGCATATGACTAAACTAGAAATATGTCCATTCAACACAGATGCTCCAACAGTAAGATACAAAAGAATGACATAATTCCATGTCAAACAGGGGCCATAACCACAAACATTTTGTCAGAAAACTGAAAATCTAACAAGATCCATATCTTCCTAATGTAAAGCCTTATAAAAAAAATAATGGTTCTATTCCAGAAAGTCCTTCAAAAGTTATTTAGTGGAAATGAGATTTGTCATGGACACGACAAGACAGGATAGACTGACATTGATAAGACTAAAGATATGGTGGGGCATAACAACAGGAAAAACAGTTGATTATATCATAACAAAAAAGAAACACCAATGGGAGTATTGCAGGATTGCAAGTCATGAATATCATAAATTTATTTTTATTCATAGGGAACAAATCTTTGTAGATTTTGGGGTTCCTTTCAACCACAGATTGACACATCTAAATACCAGTTTATGTGGGGCCCCGGGTGGCCAAGTGGTCTAAGGTGCTTGGCTTTACAGATCACTGACATCTCACCTCTGTCCGCGTGGGTTCGAGTCTCGGGCTCGGCCACGTGGGTACGTGAGAGAGCTTACCAGTAGCTTCCCGTGGGTAGTGGTTCTTCCCGGGGTTTTCTCTGGTTCTTTCTCCAACAAATATACTGGCTGCCATATATAGCCTATCATGTGTTGAAAAATGGCATTAAACCCATAACAACCAACCAACCAACCAGTTTATGTGACTCTACAAGCAACAGTGTTTAAGAAAATGACCTTAACATAAACCAGAACCTAAAGAAACTGAGATCACTCCAAAGCCAAGCACAAGTCACTGAAGCATGAAGTATAGGTCATGGTGACCTAGTGCACATTGATGGCTTTAGTAGTCTGCATGATGCAATTACATACCAAGTTACATGACTCCATAGACAATAGTGCTGAGAAAATGAGCTAAATGCTAAATGTAAAGATGAATACGAAATCAATAAATATGGAATATAGGTTACAGTGACCTAATTTCATGACACATCTAAATACTGATTTGTGCAAGTCTACAAGCAATAGATTTGAGAAAATTACCTAAATGCAAACCTAGAGTAATTGAAATCAATTCAAATATAAGCAAAAATCACAAAATCAGGAAATATAGGTCACAATGACCTTAGTCTTCACTGATAGCTTTAGTACTCCGCATGATGCAATTACATACTAAGTTATGTGACTCCATAGGCAATACTGCATGAGAAAATGAGCTACCAGTAAATGCAATGGTTAACGCAAACAGACAGTGAAATATAGGTCACACTGACCTAATTTTCACTGAAAGGAATAGTGTTCCACATGGCACATCTAAATACCAACTTGTGCAACTCGATGAACAATTGTGTCTGAGAAAATTACCTAAAGGCTAACCCACGTGTTGATGCCACATAGATGGCATGTCCTGGCTATACAGTGCTGATTGAAAGATAAGTTCCAAAATATAAAGGTGAAATTGCAAAAAAGTTTAGGAAAATAAATCCTTCCAAAAATATGTTGACATATAGTCCTGCTAGATAAACAAAGGCCCAGGGCCTGATACTGCTCACACTAACTTATAAATTAAGTTTGTGAAATGTATTTTTTTAGGGGGTAAAACTAAGTTTATTATGTAATACTTACCTGCTACTATTTGCACTGTTCCCTCCTCCAATTAGTATTGGTGGGCCAGAATTGAAAAGAACATGATCCCAGTCTGACTCCTTTGTCATAACCAACCTACAGAATATGTTCCTCTTTTAACCGGGACTGAGAGTACAGGACATCCGAGTGGGGCGAGAGGAGGGAGTCTTTGCAACAGTAGTACATAAGTATTACATAATAAAAATTATTTTTACCCTCCCAAAAAATTACATTTTAATAGCAGTAATACAATGCCTTCTACTACTGCACTGCTGAATTTACAAATTAGGAGGAGGCTGATGGCCTCCACAAAACTGATACAGAACCCTTACTGTAGGTGTTCACTACTCCAGGCTGGCAGAAGGTTGGGCCACATGCTGTGCCATCACCATAGGACCCAATGAAAAAATGCATTCATTTCGATGTGCCAGTGATTGACTGTAAAAGGAAGAGAAGGTAGTGCAAGACTGCCAGAAGGTGGTTCTCACACTATCATCCAAAGAGGAGTGATTCAAGTAGGCCCAAAATGCAGCAATAACCCTAACTTCATGGGCTTTAACTCTTATTGAAAGAAAGGCCCCTCTTATAGGCTTCTTTCTTACCCCAAGTGCAAGCTATCCACAAAGTTTGGTGAAGATATATGCTCTAGAAGTGAAGTGATCATGCAGAAAAGAAAAATTTTATGGACAAAATGGTGTATGTACAAAAACAAAATCATTGTTAAAGAGAAAGTTGGTCATCTGCATGAAACTATCACTTACCCCAGCTGCTGCAGGATTTTCCTGGCGTCAATAAGAGCTTCTCGTCTGAGCCGACCAAAGGGCATCAAAGCTTTCTCCACACTAGCCTTCTTCAATGCTGCTTTCATCATACCAACACTTGCCTGAAATATTACCAACAAGAATACAATGAATGACACATTATACACCAACCCCATGTTTAATAGCCCTTCAAGTAGATAACTAAAATTGTTGTGCAGAAATCACTTTTCTTTTCTCAGCTGCTGATCTTGACCATTGACCTCTTGACCCCAAAATCAACAGACTTCTTCCTAATGCCAAGTGTAAGCCATCCATAAAGTCTTTCCAGGTCTGTGATGTAGAACAAATATTATTGCTTGGAAACCATTTTTCTTTCATAGCGACCTTAGCCTTGGACTTTTTGACCACAAAATCAATAGGCTTTGTCCTTACTCTAGTTGCAAGCAATCCACAAAGTTTGGTAACCACAGATGATGGAGAACTCAATAATTTTTCTCATTTCAGATAATGACCTTTATCTTTGACCTTTTGACCCCCAAATTGATGGGCTTCTTCCTTACCCCAAGCACAAACCACTGACAAAGTTTGGTAACCCTAGATAATGGAGAACTCCCATTATTATGCAGAAACCAATTTTCTTCTTTCAGCTGTGATTTTGACCTTTGATCCCTGAATCAATAGGGCTCTTCCTCACCCTAAGTGCAAGCCATGCACCAAGTTTGGTAACTGTAGATGAAGGAAAACTTGAGTTATTGTGGAGAAAACATTTTTCTTCTTTCAGTCACTGTTGCTGACCTTTTAGTTTTTGAGCCCATAATCAATAGGGTTTTTACTTACCCCAAGAGCAATCCTTTCTCAAAGTTTGGTAACTGTATAACTTGGATAACTCTAGTTATTGTGTGGAAGCAAAATTGGCAACAGACAGATGGATGAACAGACATCATAACAAAATATGTCCACCTTATGGTGTGCATATAACAAAAATACAAAATCTGCAGACAAGGTGATCAAAGTACTACAAACTTGGACTATACTTATGCTTACACCTTTGCTGTACTATTGTACTGCACAATGCATATTCTTTAAAAGTTCTAATGAAATTTAATTTCCATTTTCAAAGCTGCATACCCTCAATGTTAACATGCTTTTCTTTAAATGACATTGTAAAAAATTCATTGGCTTTTCCAGACTATTTTTTTTTTTTTGGGGGGGGGGGGGGGGGGGAAAATTTGCAAAAGAATCCATTACAAGGATTTTATTGGATAACAAAATGTGAATGATCGGTCAAACAATTTAACATACCAATGAAACAACAGCATTCCCCGCTCTAAAATGCACAAATAGGAAGTTTAGACGACAGAGGCACATGAAAATTTTCTGCAACGAAGTTTAAGTGCATCTCCTCTAGAGCAAACCTAAATGACTCCTCTTGCTATTTTGCGATACTATTCAACTCCGTCCACACACCTATTAACACATTTTTTGGTGATAACTTTCTTATCTGCCATCTGATAGAAAATTGCTGGTGACAAAGTTTGACTACTGCCAACTTTTTTTAAAGTCCCAGCTTTCCAGAATGTAAAAGTTAACATTGCTAATGATATAAATTTTTTTACTATTTACCAATTTTGCACCCCCACCCCCGACCCAGGTCCATCAACCAAGCCCAGTAGCTACATGGTAATAAATAAATTACTTGCACTTTGCCATAACACCCTTCCTCGTCTCTATAGTTATGTGTAATTTTTCATCCATTTGAGGTTATCAAGGGACCTAATTCATTTCTACTGTCATTGTTTTCAGTATAGAAACTCAATTTAATCAGCAATGTATGACTGCATTCTTTTTGGTAACAGAAACTGACAAAAACATTTCAAAATCTGTATACATTGTCAAATGGTAAAAAGCTACTTGTGCTTTGTGATTTTTTGGATTAAAAATATTTATTCCTCTATCAAGACCAACTCATTAATAGTCGACAACAAACACAAAACAGATGTTATATTCAAGTGTGTCAAGACCTGCTGTATGGTTTTATTGTTATGATAATATCCTCATGTGCTATCTGAACACAATTAACATATTTGAAAAAAACAGGGTGTAATCAATGAATTACATAGCTCATTTCAATAAACCAGAGTGTAATCAATGAATTACACAGCTCATTTCAATAAACCAGAGTGTAATCAATGAATTACACAGCTCATTTCAATAAAACAGAGTATAATCAATGAATTACACAGCTCATTTCAATAAACCAGAGTGTAATAAATGAATTACGTAGCTCAATTCAATAAACCAGAGTGTAATCAATGAATTACATAGCTCATTTCAATAAACCAGAATGTAATCAATGAATTACACAGCTCATTTCAATAAACCATTGTAATCAATGAATTACATAGCTCATTTCAATAAACCAGTGTAAGCATTAAATGACATCGTTCATTTCAATAAACCAGTGTAATCAATGAATTACACAGCTCATTTCAATAAACCAGTGTAATCAACGAATTACACAGATCATTTCAATAAACCAGTGTAATCAATGAATTACATAGCTCATTTCAATAAATCAGTGTAATCAATCAATTACATAGCTCATTTCAATAAAGCAGAATGTAATCAAAGAATTACATAGCTCATTTCAATAAACCAGAGTGTAATCAATCAATTACATAGCTCATTTCAGTAAACCAGAGTGTACTCAACGAATTACACAGCTCATTTCAATAAACCAGTGTACTCAATGAATTACATAGCTCATTTCAATAAACCAGAGTGTACTCAATGAATTACACAGATCATTTCAATAAACCAGCGTGTAATCAATGAATTATACAGCTCATTTCAATAAACCAGAGCGTGATCAATTAATTACACAGCTCATTTCTAGCAAGCTTTTAGTCGTCTTTAATGGAATGCTGGCCCCTTTTCTAATCAAGTAATTATTTTGTAATATTTTATCTTTACATATTAAGAACTTAACTTTAATATGCACAATACAGCCAGTATTGTGCTGACCTACCGTTAAACCATATACATACAAACTGTGACATGCCATAAAGACATATAACAATAAAAAAGAACATTCTTTTCTACACTATCAAAGCAGAGGTACTGTAATGAATAGACAAAGAGCAGAGATTCATTTTTTAAAAAAAATTTAAATTACTGTTCCTAAAATCTGCTTCAAAAACTATTATCATTAACCACATCTAGAAGCCAGATTTAACTGGTTGAAAGTCACAGGCTTTGAGTCACCTAGGAGTGACAGCCAGTATTACAAAGTACAGTTCATACAGCTGAGGTCATACATGAAAAGCATGCAGTCTACTCATCTAATTTCCATACTCATTCACATGTACAATACATGGTTAACCTGTCAAGTGTGACCTATCACAATATAAAATTTATAGTCATTAATATGGAAAGTTTACCATTTAATAAACATATTTATTCCTACTTCCAATTGCCCCAGTCAGAAAGTGCCTTCTGTGTAGGCTAGAATGTATACAGCATGGAAGAATCTATGTGGTCATCAGTTTAAACACATATACTTAACCTATGTTAGTAAAGCACAAAATGAAGGTCACAGTAGCTTTCTCTGGTTATAAGGGTACAGTACCAACAGATATGCATTCAATTATAAGATTTTATGCTTCAAACATAAGCAGCACATAAACAAATTTCAAATTGAAACCATTAAACATTTCCAAGAGTTCACTGTAGATTTTACTACATCAAATTTTGAGTTTTGATCAATCTAGTAGTGTGTTATGTTGGCAGATGTGTTGAATATTTCCTTCAGTCTGATGGATAATTAGGAACTCTTACCATTTCCTTGATAACATCCTGAACTTCACCTGACAGCTTGGAGAGACTACTTGTCTCCAGACTGAAATGCACCTTGTGTGCCTGCTTTGGCTTGTCATCACGAGGTATTAGCCGGTACTTCTTGGGCTGATTCTCAAATCTGACAACAACAGTAAGAAGGATCAAAACATAATACAGTGGGTGGAAAATGAATAGGCCTAACTAGTACAGTGAAACTCATATTCAGTGAATAAAATGTTGCTTACCCCCAACTTGACGAATTAGTGAGAACTCAAAATGTACTAAGAGAACTTTAATAGTAGAGTAGCCGAATTTGTTAAACATAGAATGGGGAGGGGTTAACTTCTTCTGGAGTTGGAGCTCACTTTCCACCTGAATATGATGCATTTTGCAATACAGGTGCATCTAGTGTATGGATAACATTTAATAGCGAAACAAACTTTTAAATGAAAAGTATCCGATCATTACATCTTCTAATGCCAAAATGCTGCAAAATTCATTAAACACTAATTATTTTTACGGTATATACAGTGAAACCCCTCAAAATAAAAAAACTTCTTAGGACCTAAATTTTTTTTGGTATTGAGAGGTTTTGGGTTTACTGAGGTTTTCGGAGAAGTGAAAAAAATATGTCTTTTTCTCAATGTGTATGTGCCGAGAAAGAGAGAGCGAGAGCATGAGAGAGAGTATATATTATAGGGCCTGAGACTAGAATGTGTTGGTCCTAGCCTGGTTAAACCATTGTCACACAAGATCATTCAATTAGTCAAATTTGCAGGCATTGTTGAAACAACGATTGTTTGCATCACTGTTGTTTGCAAATTCATTCTTGTAGAATTCCATTTGCTTTTGAATATTTGAAACTGTAGAAGTTCCTATGCCGAATATTTTGCCTGGTTTCTTCAATGTAGATTTTGGCACAGATTCATACTCAGTGATCAAACTAATTTTATCCTGTAAGGATAGGTCAATCCTACAACGCTTAGCTGGTCGTTCCAACATCTTGACATGTGAGTGAAGACAAATGGTTACTGAAATACATGTAATGATTTTTTTCCATTAAAAATCAATTGTGTGATTCTGGTTTTTAGAATACCATTTTGTTGGTCTCCATCAGCAAAGCATCAAAAGTGAGGCCACTTGCCTGGTTAATAAAGCTCTGATATTTAATTAAAAAAACAAAAAATGTTCTATTGATCATGTAAACAAATGAACAGCATCAATAACAATTAGATAATAAGCAGATAAACATAATCTTTCTTAAATGGCTTACCTACAAGGATTTAGACATTATGAATGTATGTACGTAGTATTGCTTTATGGCACCTCAGCACTAAAGTGGCTATGTAGTGCCAACAAAAGGTTATGTTCCGAAAATGTAAAAATCAATTGCACAAAAATTAGGAAGATAAAACCTTCCAAATAAATGTATAACTAAGCACAGCAAGATAAAATATAAAATGTAAAGATGTAAAAATTCTGTAAAATGTATATAAAATAACAGATAAAGCTAACAGTTAAAATTCTTAAAACATACTTAAACTTTCTTGTATACACCGCAATCCCTTAAAATTCTAAGATTATCTCAGGTGGTACATCCTCTTACAGTTTCTTTAAGCAGTTCACCTCAAAATATTTCTGTCTCACAGGGTCGAAATCTAAACACTCAACAAGAATGTTCTCCACTGTCTGAGGACACTGGCAGGGTACACACTCTAGTCAAGGTTCACCCTTCAGGAGGTATGCATGAGTCAGGTATGTGTGTCTGATATGCGATCGGCAAAACACCACCTCATCTCTCCGGTTTGTTGTATGAGGGATACCACTCACCTATAGTGGGTTTGAGATTCTTAAGTTTGTTTGTGGAGTTTTCATTCCACATAGTTTGCCTAATATGACAAACATGCTGATTTATGCAATATTTCAAGTCAGTATATGGTATCTTCCATTCCAAAACGGGTGACTGAAGGGCACCTTTGGCAGCTTTATCTGCCCTTTCATTACCCTTTATGCCAATGTGACTAGGCAGCTATGAGTACATAACACTTTTCCCAGACTGTATGAGAACATCATCTTCTCCAATATCTGGGATATTAAGCATTTAGTCATTAATAATTCGCCTTTAAGGCTAACTGTTTTTTATGGTTCAAAGACTTCAGATTAGCCTACTGTCAGCCTTAATCTGTGTCAGCGCATGTGTTAAGTATTGTTTTAAGCTAGTGTGCCCTTGGAACATTTTCTAGGTTTTTGTTTAGCAGATAAGTCTACTACAGTACTTGCTAACCATAATTAATCTGTTCCAGCAAGTCAGGAATTTAGCAGCTAAAATACATTTCCAAGTTTGAAGTGAGTTTCGGATTTATGGGGGCCTTCTAGCATAAAATTGAAAATTTGGGATGTAAATTTGTTTCCTATAAAACGTTTTGGTCTCGAGGGGATTCCAGTTTACTGAGGTTTCGGTTTTGAGGAGTTTCACTGTATTTGATTCAAAACATACAATTATACTGAAATTATGATAATGGCTGAATAGAAATGAAACTTGAGATTAAGAGTTGCTTCCCCTTATCAAATTACTTAACAGCTAAATAGAGAAAGTCTATCTAGTACTATCATAAAGTCGTGAGATGGTCATCGTAATCGTAATCCTTATGTTAAAATCATCATTGTAAGCCACACAGGGAGTAGTCATGGGACAGGACAAATTTGTCCTTTACAGACAGGTGTTTGCTATATGGAGAAGTTCCCATGATGAATTCTTAATTTACACATCTGCTTTTCCATAAGGTTAATAACTTTCCAATCAAGACTTACCAAAATAAATACGTCTGTAAAGAACCTATTCCGCTGAAGTCTAAAGAAAGTTACAGCAATCAAATGAACAGGTACTTTCACTGATTGCTCAGGACATGCACTGTATCATAACAACAGTGGCATACAATCAGATTAAATCTACCATGTTCATAGACAATGACATGCCTACTGCAGACTGAGTATGATTGCCTAATATGGAAATCCAACTATCACGTTTTTAGTAGTGACTTGTGACAGCAACAGTTGATCATCATCACAACATGAAAAACAGTCCCTCGAAGGGACTGATACTCTACTGGCCTTCAAGAACTTCCAGGAATTGAAGAAAATACCATTTCTTCCTTTTAACTGCTAAGCAGTGAAACCATCTCCGATATTCTTTAGTAGTAACAAGATTTTCAAATTGGCTGCTGTGGATGTCAGATTGGAATCATTTTCAAATTGGCTGCTGTGGATGTCAGATTGGAATCATTTTCAAATTGGCTGCAGTGGATGTCAGATTGGAATAATTTTCAAATTGGCTGCTGTGTGTGTCAGATTGGAATCATTTTCATTTAGGATGAACAAGACATCATTTAGGACCAACAAGAAATCATAAGAAGTGTTCTGGTAGAAACCCCATGTTGATATGACTTTCTGCTTAGGAGAAGTGACAATAACAATCACACGATTTTCAAGATGGCTTCCATGGTGACCATATTGGATATCAGATTGGCACCATTTCCAATTATGACAAACTAGACATTATAAGAAGTCTCTAAGTGCAAGCACAATAACAATATGACCAGCCATCTATGATATGTAGCTATAACAAGATTTTCAAGATGGCTGCTGTGGTGGTCATATTGGAAGTCAGATCGGCACCATTTTTATTTACAACCAACTAGGTATCATAAGAAGTCTATGAGTGAAAATCCCATGCTGATATTTCAATTCATTCAAGAGCAGTGATAACAAGGTTTTCAAGATGGCTACTGTGGCAGCCATATTGGATGTCTGAGCAACACCATTTTCATTTAGGACCAGCTAGACATGATAAGAAGTCTTTGAGTGAAAACCCCATGTTGATATGACCATCCATTCAGTAGAAGCAGCAATAACAAAAATTTCAAAATGGCTGCTTTGGCAACCATACTGGATGTCCAAGAAGCAGAATTTTCATTTAGAACCAAGTAGACCATGTTTTCTGTAAGATGTCAATTTCTTAGCTGATAATTGGTACAGTAAAACCTGTCATGAGCGACCTCTGCTATGATCGACCACCTATCATGAGCGACCACAATCGTGATGCACGGATCGATTTTATTATATAAACGCACTGTCGTAAGCGACCACCTGCAGAACGCGACCAGCGACCGCGATTTCTTGGCAAAATATGCATTTCGACACTGCCATGAACGACCGCATCACAAAAACAGAGATAAACACAACTGACCTTTATTTAACCCTTTGTAACCACAACCGCTTAAGAAGCAAAGACGTTAAAAACAAATGCAAAAACTTAAAAACAAATTAGGCTGGATACCGGTTTCTTGAATTGTACAGGTCATGCATGTAATGTCATATGTTATAGATTGTAACCCAGACTAGAGTACATGCCGATTGCTGATTCAGAAATACCTCAGCTATTTCTGTGAGACTAAAGTATGATCCACAGGATTTTCCGCGAAGTTGCGTATGGCAGCTTGTTCTAAAATAATACTGCTATGAACTGCTATCGCGAAAACTGAGACAAACACCACTGACGTTTATTTTATCCTTTGTAACAACGACCACTTCCAAAGTAAAGACTGTTCTAAAAAAAAAATTATAAAAACAAATTAGACTGGCTACCGGTTTCCTAACTTTTGCAGGTCATGCATGTAGTTTACTTTGTTCTAGACTGTAAACCAGACTAAAGTACATGTCACTAACTGCCATTGTAGTGCCAAAGTCAATATAGCGGTCGCATACATCATTTGTCTTTGGAGTTAATCCGTAATGCCTGGGGTAAATGAGGTCTTTGTCTTTGTCTTTAATACCAGTAGGTGAGAATCGTTTTCCGGATTCAATTGTCATTGTGAAAGGCTTGTGTTGTTTGTTGGGGTGTTTTTGATGTTACAGAGATTACAACCCACACAACTAAACATCATCTGTGTACCTTAGTGCAGCCGGTTACACCTTCTATTATAGAGTTAATCCCTTTGTATCGTCGGTGAATAAAGTCTTTGACTTTTGTCTCTAAATATATTTATTCTGTTTCTGGATAAATTAATTGTGTCTTTTTATTTCATTCATTGGTACATATACATTGTATATGTATTCCATATTTCCCCAAAGCCTGATCAAAACCGCTACAGTCATTATTACAATTGATCCCTTATAACATTAACACCTAGCACTTTAATAACAATGGCAGAACCTCCAATGAAAAAGAGACAAATTCTAACATTGGAGGAAAGAATTAATGTAATTGAAAGAAGTGAAAAACGGGAGACCGTTTGCAACATAGCAGCCACTTGAAACGTCGGTAAAACTCAAATTTAGGGTGTTATAAAAGACAAGGAGTCAATTAGAAACGAACTCATATGCTAATACTAGTACATGTACGTGTGATCTTCAAATATAAATGTGATGTGATCTTCAAATATAAATGTGATCCACATAATGACTTCAGAACTTGAATAAAAGACCAAATGTGGAATTATATTGGATTTTACTTTTCAGGGTAAAATGACAGTGGGGGAGTACTGCTACACGAGATTGAATAAACTACTCCTGATGGAATGAATATCTGACAACAGTTCAAAGATGTTTTGGAACTCTGGTGTAAACACATATTAATTACTGACCACAATTACGAAGTGTTGAGCCAGGTATCAGTTAGGCAATAATCTATACACACATTCTCTCTCTCTGTCTCTCTCTTATATACATTTCCTATACAGTATTTGCCTGAGAAATATTCCTAAATTTTGAATTGCATCCGATTCTTTGCGCATAGACGTAAATGAAAAGTTGTAAGATGTACATTTACAGTTTACTTCATTGTTCGAATATGAAGCCAGATTTTTTAGTAAAATGAAACATGACATATATGTGCTTAAAAATAAAGTGAATACGCATTCACTGACTGTTGAACTCCCAAGCAAACTGTGGACCAACTTGTCTGGGAAACATGCAGGGAAAAACTTCTTGTGAGCAGAGAAGTGGTTTGGTAAGCTGTGTTCCTCTGTTGCCAATACAAGGCACGATTATAAATATGCGATAACATTTCCATATCAGGCAAACAAACACAGGTACACAGGTATGTCATTACCTGTGAACATGTGATAGATTTAATCTGACGAGATGTTGGTTTGACGTAAGACCAGTGTTGTTATGATGTAGTGTGTGTCCTAAGTGATCAGAAAAAGTCTAAAGGCAAAAGAAATTTATAGTATGCATCTGAGGTTTGTTAATTCTTACCTTCTTGTCTTGCAAGCTTGCCAGAAGAATCAGTATGTACAAATAGTATGTGAAATATCCAATACGACTGCAGAAAATCCATTAATCATGACAGAATCTAAGGCTTGGTATCATCTAAAGCCTGATGTCATCTACTCAAGGTGATCTTTATCCTTTTATACAACATAATCTCAGCACATTTGCAGAAAATCAAGTTCTTAATAATAATTTCAAGAGAAAGTCACTACAAACTTACTTTTTTATATTCGCCCACACATTACCGGTTTTAGAACGAAATATTTTACAGAATTCTGTCACGGCCTGTGGCAGCTTCGGATAGGGTGTGTGTTGATATTGCCCTTTATCTCCAATTCTGCCCCACCGTGTAAACAAGATGTAAATATCTTTCCCCCTGTGGTGAATAATCTGAAAAATATATAACACACACATTTCATACACACTTTGTCTGATTTGTGATACTAATCTTGTACCCTGTGTGACAATCACACTATACATTGTAAATTAATTGTAGAACTCCAAAAACTCACAGCACTGTGGACCAATTTCTGGGTTGATGTTTTTGGAAGCTTCAAGTTTTTTCCAAGGTTGATGCGAGTTATATCAGCAAACAGAGTATGCAAGTGACTGATGTTTGAGTTGTCCCAATTTTACAGTAAAATGATATCCATAATATCCATTTTAATCAGGACTTGTTATTGTGACCTCTTTTTATACAACTACTTTTTGAAATAAAATGAAGGGGTGGGGAGTGGGGGGATTTAATGGGCTTCACATCAATTAAATCTTTATCTTACACGGTAAGTGCCATATAAATGCCTCAATATTTTCCCTCCATCACAAATACAGTGAAACCCTGCAATAACGCGCCCCGCAATAACGTGAATTCGGATATAATGCAATCATGGCATGGCTCCCAAAATTTCCAATATTCATTCACACAAGTATGAGAAATAGTGTATAAAATGTGTATATTATCATTTTGTGGAAGAGATCGCGCATGAATTCAAGTATAATACTTTCATGGCATGGTTCCTGAAATTTTGTATCCATGTATTTTTCTCGTACATGGTAAAAAAAAAATTTTTAAGTACGAGAAATAGTGTATACAAAGTTTATTATCATTTTGGGAAAGAGATCACGTATGAATTCGATTGTGGCATGGCTTCTGAAATTTAAAAATTTCACCAATTTCTTGAAGTGTTATGCCAAAATAAACATTTTCGGAAATGTTACTTATTACTGATCCCTGAGTAAAGCCAGTAAGTCTTCTTTGTGTTTGTCTTCAATTCATTCTGTATACAATCATTGCTCAAAAACAATAGCCAACATGTGTTTCTTCTTTAACTGCATACACAACCAAGCATCAGACAATGTGGTGGTTGATAAAAGATTCTCACAATTTTAGGCTGCCAACACGTGCGCTGGACTTCAATTCATCCTGTATACAATCATTGCGCAAACAATAGCCGACTTATGTTTCTTCTTTAACTGCATACACAACCAAGCACCAGACAATCCGGTGGTTGATCAAAGATTGTCCTATGTGGGTGCTTATGTAGAGACTGAGCTTGGCTCCGTAAGTAACACATTGAGCATTAAGTCTGTGAAATCTATTAAAGGATGCAACTGAACACATGTCAATTGTGCGGCAAGATCAAAGGGAGTTCAAATAACCACTCTCTGTTACTTGGCACTGAACAAGTATGAAACTCGCGGCTCAATCAAAGGATTGTCATGTGGGAAAGCAAAGACGGCTCGATATCAGATAGTAAACGGTGTTGATACCCTATTCATGCTATACATTAGACGTGTATATGTTGTTTTCTGAATAAAGTAAAATACAGTAAAACCCCACAATAACGCAACCCCGCTTTTTCCGCAATTGAATTTTATGGACCCCAATTATCGCGTTATTGCGGGGTTTCACTGTATTAAGGATACATTCATTTATATCCTCATCCAAATATGGTACTGTCCTTACCATGGTCCAAAGTATTAAAGTACTTTTTCTTTCTTTACTTTTCTGTCAATGTAATCAAAGGTATGATTGATAATAACAAGTATCTATATGTAATACTGGGTTTTAAAAAAAAAAAATTATCGTCTCTTCTATAACAGCATATAATTACATTTGAAAGTAACACAGATAAATAAATAAAATCTGACTCTCACTTCTTGCCTCTTATCTCAAAACCCTAAAGAATAAACAATATGGATAAATGTCAATTAATCAGGCAAAACCTACCTGCATTTTGTAAAAATTATATGTGTCCCACAGGTTATTCGAAACATCAATTTTGGACAGGGTGACATCATAGGGCATCTTCAAAGATCTGTCATAAACCACCTCCCTACAAAGTATTTACAAATACTAAAGTACATCATAACATTTTTTTTTACAGGTTAACATAGGAGAGATGCACTCTGACATCAATTCTTAGAAGCAGCAATCACTTACAAGACCAATAATCAGTCTGAAAAGGGGAGGTATCTTTAAACAAATGGGTCACAGAAAACATGATTTTGGAGATGTGTATTACCCAATATGCAGCAAGACATAAAATGTATGTATGTAGTAGTGTTTCACAGTACCCTGGCACAATAGTGGCTATATGGCGCCAAGTGAAGGCAAAGTTAAAACAAAATATAAAAATAAAAGATTTGCTCAAAAACTTCAGAAAGATAAATACTTTAAAATAACTGTGAACAAGATAAAATATGGCAGTAAAAATAGTAACATTCTGTATAAGGTATATAAGATAAAAGATAAAACACATAAAAATGTGGCCTATAGTGCCTACAGCACATCATACGACCACCATGTCATTAATAGTCCTCTATGTAGGCACATGAAGTACATGGCTGACTGGAGATTATTGACCAACAGGTCTCAATGACCTAGCCATTTGGTCAAGGTATGTGGTCTTGAACTAAACTTACAGTGCAGAAGCCATTATATTTTTATTAGACTTACCATGACTATGACCTTTGACTTTTAGCCTTTAGACCACAGAATCTATAGGCTTCTTTATTATCCTAAAAGCAACACAGAATCTATAGGCTTCTTTATTATCCTAAAAGCAACACAGAATCTATAGGCTTCTTTATTATCCTAAAAGCAACACAGAATCTATAGGCTTCTTTATTATCCTAAAAGCAACACAGAATCTATAGGCTTCTTTATTATCCTAAAAGCAAGCCATTCACAAAGTTTGGTCAAGAAACTTACTCTACAATAAAAGTTATTCTGCAAACCCATTTTAATCGGAGCTGCAATTACATTGCCCTTGGCCGTTTGACCACAAAATCAATACCGTATTTCGTTATGTATAATGCACACTAGTAACGTCCACCCTGAATTTCAACCTAGCATGAGGTGAAAAACTTAGTTCTGCCATATAACATGCATGTGGTATCCTACATTTCAAAATCTTTTCGATTTCACTCTGTTTTCGCCATGCAACAACATTCCAACATTTTGGATAGTGCACTGATTGTCATTTATTTCCAGATGTTTGATTGGTTTTTAATAAAACAGTTCCAGACTGTTTCTGTTCCTTACTCTCAGTGCTTAATATTTGTATGCTGCTATGATGATTAGCTTCTCTCTTGTAATATAGGAGTTTCTTATGTAGCCCATGTTGATATTTTGTCTGATTCAAGATCAAGCACATGATGCTTTGTGAAAGTTAAAGTACAGTATTTATATGTATTTGGATTAGCATGACACCTCTGAAATGTACCTCAAAGTCAAAGCTTGAATTAACCTAGACAATGCATCATAATAATGTTTGGCACATCAAAGTTTTAGCTGGCACAAACTAAATTTGAAAACACCACGCTGAGTCAATGAAGCATTGACCACTGAAACAGATACTTCCATTTTGAAATTTCTGATACAACTTCATGCTACAATGAGAGAATTTATCATGCAGAATGCATTATACCCTGAGTGGAACTTCCATGGCATAGTAAAAACTGCGGATTTATAATGTAGAATGCTTTATACCCTGAGTGGAACTGCCATCGCATAGTAAAAACAGCGGATTTATAATGTAGAATGCATTATACCCTGAGTGGAACTGCCATCGCATAGTAAAAACAGAGGATTTATAATGTAGAATGCATTATACCCTGAGTGGAACTGCCATGGCATAGTAAAAACAACGGATTTATAATGTAGAATGCATTATACCCTGAGTGGAACTGCCATCGCATAGTAAAAACAGAGAATTTATAATGTATAATGCATTATATCCCGACTGGAACTGCCATTGCATAGTAAAAACAGCGGATTTATAATGCAGAATGCATTATACCCTGAGTGGAACTGCCATCGCATAGTAAAAACAGCAGATTTACAATGTAGAATGCATTATACCCTGAGTGGAACTGCCATCTGTTACGGAATTATGTATATGGAATCTATAATGTGCTTACACTTTTGGCCTATGACTCAACTTTAAAGTTGTGTCAAACAGTGAGTCATACTTAAGTTGGGTTTAGTTGTACTATTAATCAAATAACAACATGTTTACTGACCTTTTGTTCAAGGTCAGAGGTGTTTACTGTATCTGGAGTAAAATTACAAGAAATAGACGCATTTAGTATTGCATTCTGGGTCATAATATGACACGTTTCCTGTTGTGAAATGTGCCTTTTGCAAGCTGTATAAAAGACCTGGAAATACAAATTAATTGCATTCCATTTTAGATCTTGAGTTGAAAAGATGTTTTTTTATGATCATCTTTTTGGTATCATCAGATTGTTTGAAATAATAGCCATGCTGGAATCCTGTAATAATGTAATGCCATGCTGTATAAATAATTCAAAAGGAATTATTTATTGGACCATTCATCAGAGCTAGCTGGAGTTATATTTAGGACTTTCTCGGATGTCTCTGAATACTTGAAGATGATCTGACATTATCGTTGATGCATCGGAACATTACAAACTCATTCATTTGGAACCATCATTCTTTTGGAACATTCGTTCATTACGAAGACTCCTTCTTTCGGAACATTCATTCATTACAAAGATTCATTTGGAACATTCATTAACTTGGAACATTCATTCATTTGGAACATTTTATAGTTTCTATATATACAGGACTTGTGATTAGGACACTAATAATTGTTGGATTATTTGGATTATAATACACGATACTGTAAGTGCATTTTGATTTTCACATTAATTATTTAGAATAAATTATTTGTTGATTTTTGCAAACATTGTTGGTTTCACTTTCTTTTTGTTACATTTGTTCGAGCCATAGGGTTGTAACACATCGCATAGTAAAAACAGCGGATTTATAATGTAGAATGCATTATACCCTGAGTGGAACTGCCATGGCATAGTAAAAACAGCGGATTTATAATGTAGAATGCATTATACCCTGAGTGGAACTGCCATCGCATAGTAAAAACAGGATTTTTAATGTAGAATGCATTATACCCTGAGTGGAACTGCCATCGCATAGTAAAAACAGCGGATTTATAATGTAGAATGCATTACACACCGAGTGAAACTGGCATGGCATAGTAAAATTAACCGATTTATAATCTAGAATGCATTATACCCTGAGTGGAACTGCCATCGCATAGTATAAACAGCAGATTTATAATGCAGAAGAATGCATTATACCTTGAGTGGAACTGCCATCGCATAGTAAA
Source organism: Margaritifera margaritifera (assembly GCA_029931535.1). Classification (NCBI taxonomy): domain Eukaryota; kingdom Metazoa; phylum Mollusca; class Bivalvia; order Unionida; family Margaritiferidae; genus Margaritifera; species Margaritifera margaritifera. Next base: position 1,948,080 of record JAQPZY010001632.1, on the reverse strand, counting down.
GACAGTGGATTTATAATGAAGAATGCATTATACCTTGAGTGGAACTGCCATCGCATAGTAAAGACAGCGGATTTATAATGAAAAATGCATTATACCCTGAGTGGAACTGCCATCGCATAGTAAAAACAGCGGATTTATAATGTAGAATGCATTATATCCCGAGTGGAACTGCCATCGCATAGTAAAAGCAGCGGATTTATAACGTAGAATGCATTATAGCCCAAGTGGAACTGCTCTGACAAGGCAAAAACAGAAGATTTATAATATAGAATGCATTATACCCTGAGTGGAACTGCACTGACATGGTCAAAACAGGATTTATAATGCAGAATGCATTATAACCAGAGTGGAACTGCACTAGCATGGAAAAAACAGGATTTATAATGTATAATGCATTATAACCAAAGTGGAACTGCACTGGCATGGCAAAAGCAGATTATTTATAATGCAGAATCCATTATACCCTGAATGGAATTACCCTAGCATGGTAAAAAGAAAGGATTTATAATGCAGAAGCATGATACCTGGAGTTTAAATATCCTGGCATGGTAAAAACAGGATTTATAATGCAGAATGGATGATACCCTGAGTGAAACTGCCCTGGCATGGCAAAAACAGAGAAGTTTTGCTGGTTATGTACAGATAAATTATTGCTACTTGCCCAAAATATAACAGCCTGGTCCCTGTAACTTACCCGACATTCCTAAACATACATCTACTGTCAACCTTTGGTGTGAGATCCTCAGATTTGACTTCCACCTCCATACTTTCCTCATCCAATCTCGTTATCAGTGCCTCTGCATCCTCCTGAAAGTTTGGTGAAGACCCTGGAGACAGGATTCCATCAGAAACTTCCATGGATGCGAACGTGGGTTTCTCCTTAAAGGGTAATAATAATAATAATAATAATAATTTAATTAGCAATCACACAGCTCTCTACAAAACAACAAGTAACTTCAACAGCCATAATTAACATTGGTTATCAGAGTGAGGGGGAGGAGGAAACAGCCATAGTTCAATATTTACCTAACACATAAATATCCGTCTCTTTCTTTCTTCCTGCTCTATTTAAATCAAAATCCTCAACAGATGTCTCCTCTAGCTGTATAAGCTTTAATCTGTTGATCATTTATGAGCTTAATTTGTTCCTTATCTGTGTATGAATATTGTTCTGTGCTGAGAACCCCTCTCACATATGTGCAGCTAGCTAAGCCAGCTTGAACAAGTTGGAAAACTGTTCTTTATGGTTGTTTTGTTATGTACAATTTTCAACAGCTCATAGGTATTGTCTCTTGGATATCTCTGCTGCAAAATCATATTTTAATTTTTTCACTAACAAGAGTTCTGCCAAAGTTTCACTTTTTGGAATCATTGCTTTGCTGACTACTATGCCAGGTTTCTTATCTGTTCCACAATGTTGTATTAGGGTTTTAAGTCCATCAATGCCATAGTCAGCATGTTCAGACAGAGGTATTTTGAACAAAAATAAATATCCTTACTTTTTAAATTCTTTTAAGATTCTTATTTATTCAATTTATCCTAACCCTTAGAGTGGTATATAGTTTTGTCGCACAAGATCCCTCAAGGCAGAATTGTTTGAGAAAAGATATGAAAATTGTGGTCTACTTTTAAATTGCCTGTATTTTAATTAGGCTTAGATATCTGCCTTTTTGACATTTAATTTCAAAATGCCGTTTAATAGGGGGTTGACCGGCATGCTGTCTGTTTTTGTCCATCCAGCATGTACATCGGACTTGTGTTCAACATCATTTTCTGGTTCAAAATTACTCCCTGGTATTTCCAGTAACACTTGCGGGAGTTCTCATGCATCACTGCTTTCCAAGTGTGCGAATTCGTACATATTTTGCATGCCCTGGCAGCATCTCTGTTATCATGCAGAAAATAAATCAAGACTAAGATGACTCTGACCTATGACATTTGGGGACCTAAAACAATTGGGACCTTAACAGAGGCAATTCTCCTCTGAAATTTCACGACATTAATAAAAAGTCTGAAATACTGTGCATGAATAGTGCCTGAGAAATTAACTTAAGTATTTTACATGTCACTGAAAAAGAAATATGTCATAATGATCTACCATTGTGGTATGGGTGTAGTACTCACAGTGGTGTGGGTGTAGTACTCTCAGATGAATCCAATCACTATGACCCTACTATTAACAGTACCTGAAAAATTAACTTGAACACCAAATTAAACAAATGTAGTAAAGCATTAAATATGGGTCACAGTGACTAAATTTTGTTACTGAATGGTTGAACAGCATTATCTGAATAAACTTGAATGGCCTTCATGTGAGGATGCTTTCTGTCAAATTTAGTCAAATTCTCTGGAGTGGCTTTGAGACGAAGTCTTTTACCTGTTTTCCTATTTGTATTATTGGCATCACCTGTGCGAACTTCAAAAGCCATTTTTTCCAGGATGCTTTCTGTTAAATTTGATAAAATTATCTAAAGTGAATTTTGAGAAGTTGAAAATAGCAAATGCTGACAGAAGATGCACAGCTGACTGCCACACAATAAGCTCGCTTGGCCTTACATCCAGGTAAGCTAAAAATTCTATGATGGGTGTAGTGTGTATACCATGGAAAAATTTCAGACTTCAAAGAAAACAGAATACTGCAGATTTAGGCAGTTAATCAAAACCAACAAGAGTATGTAACATAAGTTTTATTCATGCAATTGCCAAAGCATACTCAGCATAATAAATGTTGAAGCAAGAGTTATAATTTGGCTCTGAACAGATTGTGCTGTAAAATTGACAGAATACCTGTCTAAGACATTCAAAATGTCTGCTTATTGAAAGCATACATTGTTAAGGATTCATTTTTTGTAGCTGATCACCTGAAGTTGTCTTTGTTTTTCGAGATACCTTCCAACTCTAAAAGTATTGGCAGTACTAACAACTATTCTTCTCTTATAGAAAAACAGACGATTCAAGTGAGCTTTCAAGAACCAGTGGTATATACATCTCAACATAGTATCACAAAGTTAGTGACATTTTATGTGCATATATGCATATGCATACATCCATCAAGATGCATCCATCATCCATCAGTGCCAATAGCAAATGTTAAGTTCATATAACAAATACATGCTATACAGAGGTTAATAATAAATCAATAACAGTAATGATAACTTACTTGCTTATCTGTAGGTGTTCCACTCAATTTCTGCAGCAAATTGGCCAATTTAACAGCTCCCCTTATTAAAGCATGATCCAGGGGAGATAATCCAACATGGTCCTTTTGGTTAATAGAAGCCCCTGCATTATGAAGTACGAACAACATTTCATCATTATCATATGTTCCGTACTCAAGGGGGCATACTATGTGATGGACCACAGTCCATCCCTGAGAATCTTTTGCATTGAGGTCAGCTGGACTCGTCTTTTCAACCACTGGGAAATCAACTGCATGAGACAGAACACAATAAATTGCATATGCAAGCTATAAAACTCACAATAACAATTTGTGAAAATTTTGCTTTTAAGTGACAAGTGCCACCAAACAAGAATTCACCCTAAGAAGTAAAACAACTAGTGTACCACAAATGGCATATTATACACGTCTCCTGACCTTTCCCCAAATAATGACCTTAACCTTTGAGCTATGGGCTTCATTTTTGTACGATAAGGTCTGTACCTGGGTAAAGTTTCATCCAAATAGCTGTTGGGGTTAAAAAATGACAGGAAACAGGCCACTAATGCACATTATCCCTTGTTGTGACCCTTAACTTGTGGTGGAGGCTATAACTGTGATTACATGATACACTCTCAATTCAAGATATCTAAAAGGCTTAAGTTTCATTGAAATATCTTCATTAGTTCTAAAGTTATACCCATACAATTACAGTGCTCACTGATTTATATTTTACCTTGCTGTGACCCTAATCTTGAGGCAGGGCATATGGTCATGGCATGTGACAAATTATCTAGTCATGAAATTATAACTGGTTAAAGTTTTATTAAAATATCTTCAGTAATTTAACAGTTACACTCTGGAAAAGAGTACAAAAGTTATATTTTCCACAGCTGTAACCTACACCTCCAGGCAGGGGGGCAGGGCTATGGTATTCAGCTCACCATCTATACATGATACATAAATGGCTAAAGTTTTAAAAAATATCTGAAGTGGTTCAAATGTTAAACTCCTGACAAGGATACAAGTCACAGAATTACATTTGCCCTTGCCATGACCTTGACTTTCAGGCACGGCTACAGTACAAGACACACAGTCTAGTCATGATACTGTTACAAAGTTATGGGCCAGATGGATGGTCAACACCATAAGACCATACGCCTGACTTTAAATCATGTATAAAAACTTAGCTGATAATCTTGATTGTGACCCAGAGATTAATGTTCCAAATTGCCTAATCTGGAACTTTTCCAAAATGTGACTTGTACAGAATCCTCAATTGCAACAAGAATTCCACAGAATTTGATGTCTCGCCTGCTACACTGTGACATAATCTCAAAACCTTGCAAAGTTGCTAGACCAAGAAAAGTAGGTGACTGTGACTTACTTTGCCTGTGGTGAGTAGTACCTTCCAAAACAAATACACCCATCTATTTTAATGACTCTACAGACAACACTGTAACAGAAACTAGTACCCTCCAAAATAAATACACCCATCTATTTTAAAGACTTTCTCTTCAGACAACACTGTAACAGAAACAATGATAAATGCAAAAAACATAATCATTAGAGTGTATAGTAGTCACTGTGACCTAATATTGCATGTCGTGAGTAGTACAGTGAAATCCAGCTACAACACAATGTTTGAGGACCACAAAATGCCATTGTGTTATGTAATATATCATGCAATATTGAGACAAGTCAGTTAACTGAAGAAAATATTGCATGTGTATCCGCTTGGTTATATGAGATGGGGGGAATGGAAGGGGTACAAAACTATCGGCTTCAGTGATGTAGTTACCAACTTAAATTGATGCTCATTAAACGAGAAATACTTAAAACAGTGATTACATAATTAATATTTAATTTTTGGGCAGAGAATCATGCATTGGTACAAACACAGACATGCACAAGAAACTGGCAACTGAATAGTGTAAATAGAGTATGTGTACTCTGCAACCGATATCACTGTGTCCATAATAGTAATTCCATCGCAAATGTGCAAAAAAACCATAATTTATAGAATTTCTGTTCTTGATTCCATTTGAATTCAAATACTTCTTTTAATGCTAATACACTCACACTAACTTATGAAACACTGAATCTTTGGAAATATTCATATATGCTGAACATGTTGAAAGGGACTGATTTTTACCACAATAAAATGCCCAAATCAACCATTGGGAGTTTCTAATAAGAAACTTGTATTTAGGCTTGAAAAATGCTTTTGACCTTGTAATGAACTTGAGATGAACAATGTAACATGTGTGAAACTGCCTTAACCAAGTTGGGAGTAAACCATTTGATTTCATGGGTAAATAGCAATCTCAAAAAAGAAAACACAGTTGAATCATTCTCTAAAAGACAAATGAGAAAATACTACTGCAGTGCAAAAACAGGAGGTAGCATGGGATATATTTATATGTATGGAGTAAACTTTCAAAGGGAAGATAAGCAAGAAATACATGTATGTGGCAATGACCAAAACTGCTCACGACAATTTAGGTAATAAACTTGTTTCAACAATGGCATAGTTTGGTGCACAGGTGTGTATGCTGGTTGACTTCAGGCATTGGTGGTCTATTGTTTGCCCTTAATTATGTCAATTAATTGATATATAAATTCAGGTGAGAAGCTTTTATGGACCACTGCATGCCAGTTGACTGAGCAAACATCTGTTGGCTACTGTTTACCCTTGACTAGGCAACAATTGTACACCAGATGCACTGAAGACAAACACAAGACGGCTTCATGGTTCAATAAAAATCATACCTGCCATAGCATGATGTGTCATGTGAAAAACATGATTTTTGACTCCAAACCCCCCGACATAGTTGTGTTTTGAAAATAATCTTAGGAAGAAAAAAAACATCCGAATTTTTGACCACCACAATACATGTCCGAAGCATGTATAGTTGTGACCTCTTTCAAAAAGAAGCTAAGATCAATGTGCAGTGATTGACTATTGTCACATTCACAAATAGAAATTTTTAACATCGATATTCATAACAAGAAAGAAGCAACAACATTTTTTCTTCAAAAATACAAAACATTATGCCAAATTATTAAATCAAACTGCTGTTTAGCTGGGTGCTGAAACTTCGAAGTAGTTAATGAAATTTTTAAAATTATTGTAAAATTTCGGGAGCCTTATCATAATTTTTTTATATCAGAATCTGTGTTATAATGAAGCATGTTACAGCAGTGTCTCACTGTACCCTCCAAGACGAATAAGATTTTTACTGTACATACAATGTTGTCAGTGAAACTGAGCTAAGTGCAAAATTTTATGTTGAAAACTGCGACAATGATGACAACGCTGTCGGAAAAGTGATCCTCATGTATTGTTTATGCTCTGCCGAGGGTGACAAAAAAGAACAAAAGCTTTTCCTTCATTTTCACTTTTCTTGTGCTATTTAACCTTGATTTTTGGTCACAATTTAATGTGCAACTTGCACTACATCAATACATTGCAAAGGGAAGAAACTCATAGAGTATTTTATGTGCAACTTGCACTACATCAATATATTGTAAAGAGAAGTAACTCGTACAGTATTCTCTTAAGTTACTTTAATGCATCAGCAAGCCAGACCCTCTGACTTTGACCTTGAGAGCCCCTAAACAGACAGCATCTTCCCATTTCCAACCAAGGGTTAACTGTATACCATCACAAGTTTGCTACCAATGAATGTTAACTACTTGTTAATTTTATGAGCATTCAACGGCCAAAAAGAAACCAATTTTTGAAGTAAAGTATGTTTTTTTTCGATAATACTTACCCGATCGTAATATATTAGGAGTACATCCACTACCTCACAAAGCCAGCCCTTGGCAAAGTGGAAGTCAGATGCGAGTGGTATCTCCTTGGCTAGAGGGATTGGCGCCAAATCCTGTCAGTTTATCAGTTATTACTGGAGATGATGTGTACGCTCTTCCATGGACATAAATGTAGGGAGAACTTGAGAGGGTGTGCCCATATTATGATCGGGTAAGTATTATCAAAGAAACATATTTTACTGTACAAATTGGTTTCATCTTCAAATAAATCACCCGATCAAAATACTTCAGGAGACTAAGTAAGAGGAGGAAGGAGTTAGATGCCCTTACTCTGGAGATGGACCTGTCTCTGGTCCCATGTGAGATACGGGTTAAGCACATGGTTTATGCATGAATGTGGTTTGGAAAAAAATTGTAGTTCCTGCAAATCCAGCAGAAGTAGAGTAACCCACATCACTATAAAGTTGCTGATCAACCCAGGAAGGTTGTCAATTGTGCTGCTGATATAGGTCCCACCAAGTCAAACTGAACCCTTTGGGATGAAAGATCTCTGAAGTAAAAGCTAGATTATCGCAACAATTCTAATTTAGGTGCTGCTTTAATGTTGGGTCCCTTCAACTTGAAAGTAGTTAATTTCTATTTTATACGGGTGCTCCCCAAATTAAATATTCTGAGTATAAATTGTAAAAATTTTGTGTAAAAAATTCACAATTTTGAGAAAAATTTACATTGAAAAAAATGTTGACAAACTCTTTTTGCATATGTAAAAAAGTAATTATTTTATTCTTTGCAGAAGTTTATGTTGCATAATAACTTTGTATTCAGAATGCAAACTTCTCTGGCCTGAAGTTACCTGGTGACCTTGAAATGAAATATAGTGATTTTTACAAATTCATCTACACACAGCACAAGAAATATGATTATCCACTGCACCTGATTGGCAATATGGATGAGACACGTCTTCTTTGATCTGATTCCCGATAGAACAGTAGAGGCAAAAGGAGCAGCATGTCACCTGATCACTTGCTTTCTTATCTGTCTCATCTCATTAATGAAAATGGATTGAATATGAAGAGGCAAACATTGGATACATTTTATTTGTTTGACACATTTTGAATAATCCGCATCAATCTGACACTCTATGCAAGGTACAACAATTCTTATTCCTAGAGCAAAGATCAAAGTCCCAGCTAATTACCTTCATTGTTTCATAATACCTGTCCTAGAAAATGCTATCACTGTACACACACTGTTGTGCTGTTCAGCACATTGTAGCCTGAGGTGGCAAGCTACATGGCTTCGTGGCGGGAATTTAAGGTTGTCACCTTCCTCAAGAGAGGGGATGTCCTCATCCTATATGCCTTCCTTGCTTGAATACAGCATGCCACAAGGCATCAACAATGCTGTATTATCACCATGCATGGTGTAGAACCAGCTGATTAGATAGGCGACCTAATCCAGCCCAGTAATATCCAAAACAAACAGGGTCCAGACGGTAAGTATTGTGCCAGACAGGCCAACCAGGCAGCTGGATCTTGCAAGCTATAATGACCAGCAAAGTCTGATTGTAACCCCTTGCACCCAGTCTTACTGGCACTGAAGCCATACACAAGCAAGAAGGGGACTTATGCCCAGTTGGCTGCCAAAAGGGGGAGGGGGGTCTTCGCACGTATTGTTCAATTCACCAGTTAATAAATAGTCATAATGATAATCTGCCAGCAAAATCCCAAGATGCCAACACTTCGCATGTAGCTTGCTATATGATGCACTACATTTGCGACTCTAATAAAGTGCAGGCAGGATCCATCGTGACTGTTTCTGCAAAATGCAACAATCGATCAGATTTCATTGCTTTTATTCAAGTTTGGCGATGATTTTTTTTTTAATGAAGAGCGTATTGTTTTTATTGAACATTGTAACCGGCTTGCTTTGATGAAGGGTACATGTGCTATTTAAGTTGCTGCAAGAGGCCAACTTTATAGGACCAAACAAAAACCTGTTTTTTAATCCACCGAGACATTAATGACTGGCGGCAAGATCAACTAATTTTTGAACAAAGTACAGGTCGGAACTGGCCGCTTGTCGACATAAATGATAAGGTGGCAAAATTAAAGCTTGGGGGCAAGATCAACTAGTTGTTGAACAAAGTATGGGTCGGAACTGGCAGCTTGTCGACATTAATGATTAGAAAACAAAGGATTTGTTCAAGCTGGGACCAAGGGATTCTGTCGACATGTACGTTTATTTTTTTATCTCGACGTCGACATAAGCATGACAAATTTGGTAGTAATAGTAGACCAAGGGACCGGGACTTTGCTTTTTTGTCGACATAGGCGGCTTGTCGACATAAGTGATGTCAATATAAGTGGGTAGGACTGTACTATATTTTAATTTACACACAGATATCCATTTACTTTTTTTCCTCTGCCAAGCATATGTAATTTTCTGACACCCCCAAAACTGATGCAACTATCATCTTCACAGTAAGAGCAATGCAGTGTGCTACCTTTCTCAGCTCCTATGCTGGTTGGAGCCTTTCTCAGCGAGGGGACTTTAGAGCCCAGTCTGAGCAGTGGGAGCTCGTTTTCTTTATCCATCTCTTCCTCTCCCACATCCTCATCCTCCTCAACAATATCTGTGTCATGGTCACTATCCTCATCTACTGCTTCCTGGTCAGACTTAACTTCAGACTCAGTCTCCATCATATCATCTTGAGGGAAGAAAAGTAAAGTTTACTGAAGGATTCTACCAGTCTAAAGGATCATGGGTTTATTCTTGTACAAGATATACTAGCAACAATTTCTCAGAAAATTTCTTACCTATCTTGAAAAATTGATCAGCTAAGTGTGTTGATCTATGCCTGCTCATAAAAATAACAATTGCTCTAATTAGTATGGCACCCATGGATAACATCTAGCATTTTATATAGATTGTTCAAATTAAGTACTAATTTGTCACTTTTTATCTTTATGTCATGAACATGAATACTTTGCTGCAAATTTTGACAATCAAGCAACTGAAGCATCCTCTCCTATCTGGATTCTTTTGATTGAAGACTGACCAACTTCAACTATCTACATACTATTTAACCTTATGAATGTGTACCATGTACCCTCATGAATCTGTGTACTACATACCCCCATAAATTTCTGTGTAGCATCTACTTTTGTGAATCTCTATGCACATCTTTGTGAATTTGAGTGCCATGTACCTTTTGTGAATCTATATAGCATGTACCCTTTTGAATCTGTGAAGCATGTACTCTTGTACCATGTAGTCTTGTGAATCTGTGTCATGCACCCTTGTGAATCTTTATGTACCCTTGTGAATCTTTGTAATACCGGTATGTACCCTTGTGAATCTTTATGTACCCTTGTGAATCTTTGTAGTAAGTACCCTTGTGAATCTGTATAGCATACACTTTTGTGAATCTATGCACCATGTAGTCTTGTGAATCTGTGTCATGCACCCTTGTGAATCTTATTACCATGTACCCTTGTGAATGTGTACCATGTACCTTTGTGAACCCCTATATATACCATGTACCCTTGTGAATCCATATATCATACATCCATGAATGAAAATCCATTCTTGCAAACAAAAACTTCAGAAACAGAAATAAAAAGCAAATACAGACACTGTCCATCAAACAAATGGGCAAATGGACATATTTTATTTACAGTGTTAAAGACACTCTCTGACAGGCAAATGGACATACTGTATTTAATACTGTGTTAAAAACACTCTCTGACAGGCAAATGGACATACTGTATTTAATAGCGTTAAAGACACTCTCTGACAGACAAATAGATATACTGTATTTAATACTGTATTAAAGACACTCTCTGACAGGCAAATGGGCAGAAGGACATACTGTATTTAACATGTTAAAGACACCCTCTGACAGACAAATGGGCTGACTTACATACCACATTTACTGTGCTAAAGACACTCTGACAAATGAATGTTTACTACATCAGTAACCCTTATGCCTCACCTTTTGCAACATCAATTATCAAGACAAGGTATTCATGCATGGGTTACAATGAACATTCTGTTCTGCCTGGAAAACAGCTGTAATGTATCCTCCCCATAAGTGACTGTTTTGCCTGGAAAACAGCTGTAATGTATCCTCTCTATCTGTTTTGCCTGGGAAATAGCTGTAATGCATCATGTCTATAAGTGACTGTTTTGCTTGGGAAACAGCTGTAATGTATCATCTCTAGAAGTGACTGTTTTGCCTGGGAAACAGCTGTAATGTATCATCTCTCGATGTGACTTTCAAAAAGCTTAACACAAAATCTCAACATAATATCTTCTTGCTATTATAAAAAATGATATGTCATGCTATTTGCCAAATACCTTGAAACAAAAAGATAATCCTTTGGTTTCTTACCATTTTCTACTTCATCCTCTTCCTCTTCTCCCTCCTCCTCCTCGTCTTTCTTCTCTCCCTCCTCTTCAATTGACTCAATCTCCTGGACAGGTACAGCGGTAGGTGTGGGGTCCCCAGGTTTAATGGTGAATATCTGGCGAGACAACTTCTTTACAAGGTGTGGAAACTTGCTTGGAATAGGGTCCTCCTCTGACTCTGGCTCGTAGTCATAATTCAATAACAGCTTCACCAGGGTTAGATCATTCTAATAGGAACAAAAATCAGCTTGTGTTTATCATACTTCCACCATGGCTGGCTGTTAGTAAACAAATTCCATGTCAAGAAAGGGCCATAATTTAATAAAAAAAACAGCACAAGAAGTTTTAAAATCCAACAAGGTGATGTGCGTGTCAATAAATACAAAGTAACAAATGTCACTTGTATGCTCAAATATTTTTTCTTTAACAGTCTTGCTAAAATTACATCAAGGTCAGGAGAAGCATGTTTTAAATTTTGATAGTGCAACACTTTCAAATCATGTTCAGTAAGTCATCTGCCGAAGAATTTTTTATGTTTGCTTACTCATTTATGTATGATACGGCTGGAAAATTTTCAATACAGATGAAAGGAGAAACAGGAAGACAGGCATAAAATGTAGGGTGATGAAACTTGATATTGCAAGTAGCACCCATGAAGCTGCATAAACAAAGCAAGTTGCAGAAATTGCTTCAGTGGCAATATAAAATAAAGGCCTCAGTGACAATGTTTCAAATTGTGATTATACCTAATAAAAAATATTGATTCTATCCAACACTTAATATCACTTTTACTAAGCACCAACATTAAAAAGTCTGAACTTTTTCTGAACCTATTACCAACTTGTGAACATGATTTAATAAATAAAAAATTACCAATTTGACAGCATGCATTAGCGGTGTCAAGTGTTGGCTATCTGGTTGGTTTGGTGAGGCTCCATTTTTTAGCAAGAACTTGGTCAATCCAAAGTCGCCCTGCTGCATCGCAAATATAAGGGGTGTAATTGCTGGACTGCCTTTCAAGCTGGGACTGTGGTAGTCAGTAACATCATCATACTTGCAGACAACATCAAACACTGGTGTGGACTGCTGAGGGTAGGGGAAAGTCACATTCAGGCTGGCACCTGCTGAGGTCAACAGCTTTATCCAGTCCCTAAAAAAATACAATCAAACTTGTGAATTATTTTAATCTCACCCAAATTCTTCATTTTCTTTGTCTGATGTCCAAACAAAGAATTTCATTAGAAACCAATCTAAATTTGGTGAAATTCTCCTTCAAAGTACTGATGAAAGTCCAAACTAGAAATCTGCATCAAAGCAGCATTTGCCCTAAACTTTTCTCAGTTATGCCCTACTGGATCCAATATACATACATATAAACATGTCCCAACCCCACCACAAGTTCTGACAGAAGGGGATTGATCAAAATTCTCAAACTGCTGTATACACCTACAGACAACATCCAATCATACCCCAAAGTTTGAAGTCTCTATCTCAAATGTGAAAAAGTTACATGACATTATATGCACACGAATACAAATGCACATCTCCATGGGCAGGATCTTCAAAACCATGGGGATAATAATTACAGGGTCCAAGTATTCTTTCCTTTTTACATGATTTATTTTATAAAGCAAATGTGAGGATTCATGACAAATGCATTTCACAATGCATACAAATTTCTGCCATCCTAGTACAACATCTTAATCTCATATACCATACATTAAGTTTTTAAAAAAAGTCACAACTCTGAAAATATTGATTCTGTAATATCCATTATGTATAGTGCATACCATGTAAAACTGGACAAATTGTTGCAGATAAAAGCAATGTTTTAAGTTCAAATTCAATTTTAACTGGATATTTCATTTATGGTTTTAGGTCTAAATTCAAATTTTCAATGTCAATACTAATGGCAAATGTTGACGTGTGTGTAACTGCACAAATGTACCTATATGCATGGTCTTAAGTTCAAATTCAATTTTTTTTTCTTTCGATAGTTTATTTGTGATTTTCAGTTCAAATTTAAGTGTTCATTGTCAATACTAATGGCCGATGTTGACAGGTGTGTGCAACTGGACAAGTGTTGTACCTCAAGGCATGATTTTAGGTTAAAATTCAAATGCTAATGGCCCCATGTATACTAATGTATGAGAAACATCTAACTACAAACATCAAAGACCCAGATCTGTCATCACATCATGCAGGATCTATTTAGTATGTTCTACTAAATGACTTCAAGTGAACACTGTAGATCATCATCTGCTTGACCCAGATCAGCCATCACATCACCCAGGATCAATTTAGTGTGTTCTACTAATGATTTCAAGTGAAAATTGTGTAGACTCTCATTTGCTTGACCCTAATCTGTCATCACATCATGCAGGATCTAATTAGTCTGTTCTACTAATGACATCAAGTGTACACCATGTAGACCCTCATCTGCAAGACCCAGATCTGCCATCAAATCATGCAGGATCTATTTAGTCTGCTCCACTAATGACGTCAAGTGAACACCATATAGACCCTCATCTCCTTGACCCAGTTCATCACACATGCAGGATCTATTTAGTCTCTTCTACTAATGACTACAAGTGAACACCATGTAGTTCCTTATCCGCTTGACCCAGATCTGCTATCACATCATGCAAGATTTAATGACGGTTCTACTAATAACGTCAAGTGAACACAAAGTACACCCGAATCTGTTTGACCCAAATCTGTCATCACATCATGCAGGATCTATTTAGTCTGTTCTACTAATGATGTTAAGTGAGCACCATGTAGACCCTCATTTGCTTGACCCAGATCTGCCATCACATCATGCAAGATCTATTTAGTCTGTTATACTAATGACTTCAAGAGAACAAATTGTAGACCTCATCTACTCAACCCCAGATATGTCATCACATCATGCAGGATCTAATTAGTCTATTCTACTAATGACATGAAGTGAATACAGTGCAGATCCTCATCTGTTTTGCTCCAAATCTGTCACCACATTATATAGGATCTATTTGGTCTGTTCAACTAATGACATCAAGTGAACACTGTGTAGACCCTCATCTGCTTGCCCCAGATGTGCCATAACATCATGCAGGATCTATTTAGTCTGTTCTACTATAGTCTGCATCTGGTCCATTATGAACCATACCCCAGCTCCTGTCTTTGAAAGTATTTACCTGGCACAGGTAAAATCTAGCTGAGAATTATTTAATCCTTCAAACATTACATTATAAATTTCAAACCATACCTTGTTCATCAGTGCAAACTTTTTTAATTTGGAAAAATAAAGTCATCAATGGCAAGTGCAATGTTAAAGAAATGCTAGTTTTAGTAGATGGAGGAGCCTGATGTACATCGTAAGGTGCATGGTTGTGACGCGGATGCTCATGCAGGTAAGAATAAAAGCGGTACTTTTATAATGTATACAATGTGCAAGATAACACCTGTTATAACTGGTAAAATTAAAATAAAGGGGATGAAACTACAGTGACACAATTCTCTGAATCATAAAAATGTAATGTATGTGGAATATATACTTTACAATTTTTCTTGTTAATTATATGCCATACATTCCAAAATAATGCAGTGTGAATAAAAATAGCTTGATAATATTTTTTTAAAAATTCATAATTAAGTAGTATGTAAAATGTCAGTGATTTGACTACATTTTAAAGAGCCATTATTATTATTATTACAGATGACAGAAATAACCATATACATATGCATGCAGAATCAACTCTAATCTGTGCTACCAACATGAACATGTAAATCCATACCTGCCAACCCCTACAGAGGTATAAGCATAACCTAAGTGGCAAAAAAGCATAATCTGAGCATAAAAAGTGTAATCCATATATTACATGCCATATTTACAATAAACTGTATGAAAAATGAACATTTAGTTTTGCTACAAACCTGAATCTGCAGCTGGTTAAAGTTCTTGTCACAAATGGGCAAAAAATTCATGTGGATAAGTACCAGAATACAAACCACAAAACATATTGTTACGGAATTATGTATATGGAATCTATAATGCGCTTAAACTTTTGGCCTATGACTCAACTTTAAAGTTGTGTCAAATAGTGAGTCATATTTAAGTTGGTTTAGTTGTACTATTAATCAAATAACAACATGTTTACTGACCTTTTGTTCAAGGTCAGAGCTGTTGATCATTCTTCAGTAAAATTCCATGAAATAGACACAATTAGTATTGCATTCTGTGTCATAAAATGACACATTTCGTGTTGTGAAATGTGCCATTTGCAAGTTGTATAAAAGACCTGGAAATACGAATTATTTCCATTCCATTTTAGATCTTGAGTTGAAAAGAACTGTTTTTTTTATGATCAGCTTTGGAATCATCAGATAGTTTGAAATAATAGCCATGCATGAATGCTGGAATCTTATAATGCTGTAATGCCATGCTGTATAGATAATTCGAAAGGAATTATTTATTGGACCATTCATTAGAGCTACCTGGAGTCATATTTAGGACTTTCTCGGATGCCTCTGAATACTTAAAGATGATCTGACATTATCGTTGATACATCGGAACATTACAAACTCATTCATTCGGAACCATCATTTTTTCGGAACATTCGTTCATTACGAAGACTCCTTCTTTCAGAACATTCATTCATTACGAAGATTCATTTGGAACATTCATTAACCTGGAACATTCATTCATTTGGAACATTTTATAGTTTATATATATATACAGGACTTGTGATTATGACACTAATAACTGTTGGATTATTTGGATTATAATACACGATAATGTAAGTGTATTTTGATTTTCAAATTAATTATTTAGAATAAATTGTTTGTTGATTTTTACAAACATTGTTGGTTTCACTTTCTTTTTGTTACGTTTGTTCGAGCAATAGAGTCGTAACAATATTGACAAATTATATATACACAACACTCACTTTAACTAGTCTACATGTCTAACTTTCGCTCAGCAATTGTAAAGTCAACTCCACAAATTCTGCAATAATCATTACCATGTGCCTAACCTGAGTGCTTTATTACCCCTCTCATGTTCTTCTTTCTAAATTTGTAAAGCACTATTGATTTGTCTTTTATCTGATCCAACATGTTTAAAATTGAAAAAGATCCCTCTTTTCTAACATTTTTCAGTCATATAACATCTGAGAGTCACATCGATAAAGCCTGTTTCACTTAACATCTGCCGCCATTGTTTTAAGTATAGACTGGTCCGCTAACAAATTGTGTATTAATATAATGAATGTGTGAGACAAGTTTTCAAATTGAAGAAACCCATGTTTTCTTGGAAATGTGTCATATACAGCTGCTACAAATAGAAAAAAAAGGAAAGTAAATGGAGGTCTATGACAAATGTACTCTTACACTATTCTTATGCTGCAGTCTTCTTTTTTAGAATATTCTCAGATTTATATGTGGGATAAAAGAGATGATAATAAAAATGACAAACAACACTTTTTATTACTTTATTTTTATTTTTTTAATGTACCAAAAAAGCATAAGATGTACACCTCTCCCTCGATAACTTGCGCACAACGGGGTCCAAAAACATAGACCGCACTATAAGCAAGGGCGCAATTTCAAGAGGGACCTAAAAAAATTAAGAAGGGGATGCTATCCCCGCTGGACATAGAGAAAACCGTGTGTGTGTGTGTGGGGGGGGTAATGGGGCTGTTTAATGGCTGAATACTCATTTTATAATTGCATTGGTAATAATTGTCAATAAAGAGCTTTTCTCTAATGTAGTTGTTTGCATTTTTGTATAAATTACCTTCATTTTCAAGATACCCAACCTCTCTGAAAGATCGTTAACCACATTAGTCCTAGCGGTCTCAACAACACGTGTACGCGAAAACATTGTGTATTACATCACTGCTTTTTGTTGTCGATTCACAACAAAACAAGATTCCTTTTTTTCAAAAACTAGGGACATTTATTTTGTGAAACAACCATCAACGTCGAAACTCGATTTATTGTTCTGTTAATAAAATATGGATGCTGTGATTTCATTGCAAGTAACAGTGAAACTTCTTCTCATTCTTGAGGAAAACTCTGAGCAGCAAGTTAGAAATTTTAAGTTCAATACAAACTCTGGAACTCGCTTCTCCATGATGAACCATATCTGTGAAACAAAGCTTTTTATTCACCAAGTACTCATTTCGCTTGGTTGCCTTACTATGTTTGATCACATTTGTCAGTGAGTAGGCTAATTTAAGGTAGTTTAATTATATTACTTACATAATAATATTTATAACATTATTCGATTGATCAATTAAAACGAGTTGACCTGACACACGGCCATGACTGCTAGCTCTTACCCAGGTAGGATTTGCACGCCTTTTAACTTTTCTTTTATTCCACCCCCTTTAGTGCTCGACACTTTTTAAATTGCACTGAGATGTACTACTTTAGATTCGAAAGGAGAGAGAGAACTCCATGTTCATTAACATTGTGACTCTCAAAGATCAAATTTTATGAACTCACGTAGATTCATGAAGATGGGCATGAATTTTCTCGTAATTCCAGAAGAAGGCTCCAGACACAGTTCTCCCCAAGAAGTCTTTCTTGGCAAAATCATTATTCTTGCTACTCTCTGAAAAATAAAAATAAAAAGAATATCCCATACTTGTATATCACAAACATAGCATAATGCAATTATGTTGGTTCAGATCAAAACATTAGTGCCTGACCAAGTTAAATCTCATGATATTTAATCAGAAGTAGACTTTTCCCTATCAACTCAACTGAATTACATAATTTTTTATTTTTAACACATTCATTCATAGTCTTTACCCCCCCCCCCCTTCCCAAACTAAAGAGCTAAATTTTAGACCTCAAAGACAAAAGTTTGCACTGAGATCATTGGGGCAACCACTTGCAAATGAGTGGTGGGAATTCATTTGAGAAACAAATCGTTTTTAACTCAGCACTGATAAAAACCAGAAGATCAATGGAATAAATGACTGCATATGTATATATATGTATAGCAGGATTTTATGGCACCTAAGCACAACAGTGGCTATTCGGTGCCAACTAAATATAAAGTTTGAAAAATTTAAAACTCAACTGAACCAAGACTTAGAAGATAAACCCTTCCAAATAAATGCAAACATGAAGTTTAACAAGATAAAATATAAAATGCAAAGATGTTAAAATTCTGTAAAATATATATAAAATAAAGAATAAAGGTAACGCATGTAAAATCCTTAAAACATATGATAACAATTTTTTTTATAAACCACATTCCCTCAAAAAGTCCAAGATTTTCTCGGGTGGAACATCATCATACATTTTCTTGAGAAGAGTTCACATCAAAATACTTTTGTCTCACATGGGTGGAAATCGACACACTCAACAAGAATGTGCTCCAAGTATGACAACCATGCAGATTTATACAATAATTCAAGTCAGTATATGTAAAATTCCTTTCATAAATGGGTGACTGCAGGGCAGCTTTGACTGCTTTATCTGCCTTTCATAACCCTTTATACCAATGTCATTGCGCAGCCAACAGTACAGAATACTTTTCCAAGATTTTATAAGCACATCATGTTTCTGTATGAATTGGGATATTAACAGGTTGTCAGATTTAAGATTTTGCAAAGCTCTCAATGTGTGAAGGGAATCTGAAAAGATGGTGAAATTTGCTTTTGGAGAGGTTTCAATGTAGTTCAAAGCTTTTAGTATGGCTGTAATTCCTTCAGTAAAATTGAGGCTTTATCCAGTACTCGGCTCGAGATGGCACCATGGGGTGTTGCAATGGCAGCTCCAACTTTGTCTCCATCTTTCAAACCATCTGTATACAGAGACATATGGCTATGATATCAGGCTCTGATTTCACTGAATTTACTTTGAAAAAGGAGAGGATTTGTTGAGGACTTTTTGATTTAGCAAAGATCAAATATAATTGGGGGGGGGTGTTGATAACCAAGGTGTTGATTTTAGAACACAGAATTTAGCAGTATTTCCAACGCTGATATTTGCGGTTTCTATATGACAAATGTTATGACTAGGGGTAATGTAACAAAAGAAAAGACTCAAACAAGCTTTCAAGATTTAAAACACAAATATTTAATTTCCTAAAATATTAAAATATTTCAACAAACAATCAAAGTGAAAGAATTAAAAATAACTTACAGTATAGAATATCCTTAAAAGTCCTAAATTGTCCTAAAGTTCACTGATCCGGAAGTTAATCCAAATTATTCCGAATGGAGAATATTCTGAATGAAAATAGCATAGGTGGAATGAAGTTTGGTTTCTGAGCGTACACATTTGGTATTTGGGCCTAAAGACTACATCACATGAATTAGAGGACAGTTTGGTAGTATAATGAAGAACCAGTTTCGTTCATCTGAGATAAAGTGATGGTTTGTTTGCCTCAAGTTCTAAATGCACCCAGACAAAGTCCAAGTCCCTGATTGTGTATCAGATCAAGTATCTGGAGGTAAGATTTACAGGTTGATCCATACACAACTGAGCCATAGTCAAGTTTAGATCTTACAAATGACCTGTATTACTGGAGCAAGAGCTTCAATCTACTTCCCAATCTGTATATGTCACAACTCTTATTAAATCCAGGGCTTTTTTACATTTGTCCCTGATGTATCCAATATGCAAAAGGAAAGTTAGTTTATGGTCAAAAGTAAGCCCTAAAAAATTGGTAATAAGACAACCATCAAGATAGAGCTTTGGGTCATCATGAATTTGATGTAATCACCAGAAGTGCATGCAAACAGTTTTAGATTTGAAAATATTAACCTGTTTTCTTCTGCCTATTTCTGAACTTTATTTAAGCTTATATGTAGTCGACTTTCAACAGTATGCAGACTGTTTTATCTATAGCTGACCAAAAAGTCGTCAACATATAACACAGTCAGTTCCTGGATTAAGGCATTTCACAATATGGTTTATTCTGATGTTGAATAGGGTGATTGACAATATGCTGCCCTGAGGTACACCCATCTCCTTAGAATAGCTTTCAGACAGGCTGCTGCCTACTTTACCTCTGAAATTTCTATCTTTCAACAAGAGTCCCTTGATGGAACTAATGCTCTATTGGCCAAAAAAAGTTTCCAAGAAATCATGACCATTGATCCATTTTGGATATCAAAATACATAATTAAGTACTGATGTTCAAAGACACACACACACACATATATATATATATATATATATATATATATATATATATATATATATATATATATATATATATATATATATATATATATATATATATATATATATATGTAAATAATCACATTAATTTTGCTCATCAGTCGTGTTTCATGCTAAATCAGTGACTCACACGTGAAATTTACTGGCAGTAAAGAATACCTTGTGTTTTGATTGGTCAAAACTCTCACATTTTTCTTTAGGTCAGTATATAAAATCATACTCACATGCACTTAGCACAGTTAAAAATGTTGAATCAAGAGTGAGAGTTCATTGAGTAAGTTTACAAAAATCTTCAGCAATAATAAGATTTTCAAATTAGCTGCTGTGGTGGACATATTGGATCTCAGTTTGGCACCATTTTCATTTAGGACCAACAAGATATCATAAGAAGTCTTCTGGTGAAAACCCCATGCTGATATGACTTTCTGTTTTGGAGGAGTAACGATAGCAAGATTTTCACAATGGTTGCCATGGTGGTCATATTAGATATCAGATTTGCACAAATTTACATTTAGGACCCACCAGACATCATAAGAAATCTTTTGGTGAAAGCACAATGTTGATATGACCAGCCATCTAGGAGAAGTAATGATAATAAGATTTTGAAGATGGCCATATTGAATGTCTGAGCAGCACCATTTTCATTTACAACCAACTAGACATCATAAGAAGTATTTTAGTAAAAAACCCATGTTGATATGGCCAGCGATTCAGGAGTTGCGATAACAAGATTTTCAAGCTGGCCTCAGTGGTGGCCATATTGGATGCGCAAGCAGTACCATTTTTCATTTAGGACCAACTAGACATCATAAGAAGTCTTCTGGTGAAAATCCCATGGTAATGTGACTTTTCATTCAGGAGGAATAGCGATAACAAAATTGTCAAGATGGTCGCTGTGGTGGTCATACTGGGCATCAGATCAGCACCGTTTTCATTTAGGACCAACAAAGTAAGAAGTCTATAAGTGAAAACCCAATGCTCATATGACCATCCATTCAGGAGGAGTAGTGATAAGATTTTCGATTTTCAAGACGGTTGCTGTGGCGGCCATACTGGACATCAGACATCAGAACGGCACCATTTTCATTTATGACCAACCAGACATCATAAGAAGTCTTCTGGTGAAAACGCCATGTAAATCTGACTTTCCGTTCAGGAGGTGTATCAATAACAAGACTTTCAAGATGGCTGCTGTGGTGGTCATACTGGATGTCAGATCAGCACCATTTTCATTTAGGACCAACTAGATATCATAAGAAGTCTTCTGGTGAATAATACATGTCAATCTCACTTTCCATTCAGGAGAAGTAGCAAGAACAAGAGTTTCAAGATGGCTGCTGTGGTGGTCATATTGGATATCAGATCAGCACTATTTTCATCAGGACATCATAAGAAGTCTTTAAGTGAAAACTCCATGTTGAGATGACCATCCATTCAGAAGGAGTAGAGATAACAAGATTTTCAAGATGGCAGCTGTGGTAGCCATAATTTACATAAGATCGGCAACATTTTCATTTAGGACCAACCAGACATCATAAGAAGTCTTCTGGTGAAAACCACATGTCAATCTGACATTCCATTCAGGAGGAGTAGCAAGAACAAGATGTTCAAGATGGCTGCCATATTGGATGTCAGATCAGCACCATTTTCATTTACAACCAACTAGACATCATAAGAAGTCTTTTAGTGAAAACCCCATGTTTATATGATCATGCTGTATTGGATGTCAGATCAGCACCATTTTCATTTAGGACCAACCAGACATCGTAAGAAGTCGGCAAGACTGGGGGAAGTCAACTGTTTCCCAAATTGTAATGAAAATGTTCAGCACTGTATTGAGGGCTGTTTCAGGTAAAAATGTTTCAAAAGTTGACTCTGGATATCATTTGATCCTGCTGAAGTGTCATGTGTTCAATCAAGATAGTCTTGTAATTCTCTAAGAGTGAAAGGTTTATTGTAATCTTCAGCATTAGCAGATTTGAAATTTAAAGGAGCCTTTTCTTTCAGGTTTTTGACACGGTAGAAGTTTTTGGAGTAATTCTTTTGCGAGGAATTTTTAGAGAATGTTTTGGCCAATGTATTTGAGATTTCTGGTATGGTTGTGACCATTTCATTAGATTTCTTCAAATGTTCGATACAGATTTTATTTTTGACAATTATTTTTTGTAGCATATTCCATATTGATTTAATAAAGGAATGAGAGTTTAACTTGGAAACACAGGATCTCCATGTTTTCCTCTTCACTCTCTAATGATACAATAAGCTTTAGATGGGTATATATGGTATTTATTCAGATTTTCAGTTCTTGGATTCGCATTTAAATGTTAAAGGACATTCTTCTGCTCCCTGATGATGTCTTTGCATGCATCATCAAGCCATAATGTGTTGATATCTTTAGGAATCACTGAAGTTTTTGGTATTGTATCTCCAGCAACATCCTGGAGTATCTTTGTAAACAGGGGTATTGGATCCACAATGCTGTCAAAATGATCACAAGAAAAGTAAAGTAAATGAGATGGATTGCAGATGGTCAGATCAAAGGATGAGTAGAATCCTGAGGCCATATGCATGTAGGTGTACGACTTGTCATTAAAAGGCAAAGACTGCATTTTGAAACCAAGTCTTGATGGTGGCTGTTATAGTTGCCAAGTAAAAGAAAAGGTGTTGGTAACTGTTCAATAAGATGGCCAAGAAAATGTTAATTGACTGGAGTGCATGGAGCGAGATATATTGAGCAAAGTGAGAGTTTTGTGTAGGGACACACAAATGGCAACAGCCTGTAAAGCAGTATTGAGTTTAATTTGGCTGTGAGTAGTTTTGTTATTAATGATAATGGACACTCCTGCAGCAGTCTTATCAGTACTTCTTGAAAAGCTGCTGTACGCTGTGAAGTTGTTAAGATTAACTCTATCATTTTCTTTTAAAAACGCCTTCTGAAGACAAAGAGCTATTGGATCATGGTATTTAAGTAGAAGACTAATTTCATCAATATTTGCCTTTAAAGCTCAGCAATTCCATTGTATTATGGTGTCAGACATATTTATTAAAGTGGTGGAAGTATGGGACTTCTGAGAACTTTCCCTGGTGGGATATCAGAGGGTTCTCCAGTATCCATAATCTCCAGACTCCCAAACTTATTAAAGAGCTTGATAGGATCATCAGATCCTTTCGGGAGTCTAGACGATTCTTTAATCCTCTCTTTATTTGGTTTAAAGCATGCATTTCGGCTGGTGCCAGCCATTTGCTGCTCTTTTGGTGGGCTGGATCTAACCAGTTTTTCAGTGTTGGAGTTGGGAATCTTAATGTGTCACACTGATTCTATGTCCACTGGGGCCAGTGGTTTGCTGCTGCTTTTGTGGGCTGGATTTAGGCAGTTTTTCATTTGCAGCATTAGGTTTCTTAATTGCTACACTGTCACACTGACTATTTGAGCTATCCACTTTGCTCTCATATGGGTCAACAGGGATGTTCAAGAACCCGGCTTTGATAGATGTAGGCAAAGTGGAGCAGTCGAACATCAGGATATAAGTGTTTGTGGGAATCAACTTACCATCATGGCGAATGCTAATCTGTTACACTTGTGAGGCATTCTGAGAACTGAGATTTTCAAGGATCTCAACTTCACTGCAGTCATCCAGATCTCTAGATCGAACAACAACTCTTGACCTTTCGAGAGATTTGTGTAGAAATACCCTAACGAATATCTTCACAAACTGCTTTAAGCGAAGTAGATTGTCAGAGTGAGCTTTGCAGCTACACTCTGCATCTGTAAGTAGTTGTCCCAAACTAGGTGTTTTTACACTTCTTGGCTCTCCAGCCAAGCCCTGAAGTGCTTTTGCTATCACAAAAGGTATTAGTTTCATCATGCAAATTTCCCTGACTCATACAATTTTCCTCATCTGAATCACTGGTTGAAGTATTCCTGGTCCTTTAGATGCCAGGTCTCACACTGATGGTTGCTATTTTGGTTGGTTTTCCAATGAAGTAATATTATTATTTTGTCACCTGTGCCTCGGAGCCCAATAAAGGGACATTATGCTCATTTATTGCATTTTTCATGTAAGGGCTACAAAGGGTGATATACCAGAGCAAAGAAGAAACTTTACTTAATTGACCCCTGCCACCACCCTCAGCGGCTATGTCCTTTGTAAGGCTAGAAGAAAAACACTAAGTTGCTGTAATCATAAAGGTGACTTTTGAAATTTATGCAAATCAGTTAAACTGAATGTTTTTAACAAAGCCCCCGAAGTCTGACATGACTAGCTGATTGATCAGACCAGGCCCTTCTAACCACCGGTCCAAGTGAAGTCGAGGCCAAAGCAGTGTGTTGCATGGGAGCGGCAATCATCAGCCTCTCCTCTAATCAACTAACAAGATCCTCTCCTACAATAACACAAGATGCAACCCATTGCTTACAGTTTGCCTCCATTCAGTTGCCTCTTATGACATGTAAGAGGATGCATTATGACTATTCTACATCACTGAACCAGCAGGGGGCAACTGCATATGCAGTGACTACATATTATGATAAGACTCCTAGAGACACTGGCTAAAGCCTTCATTTGATTAAGAGACTGTTGGATGCTAAATGTGAGAATCCATTTGACTTACCAATAAAGAATTTCCCGAGGGTGTAGGGCTGATGCTGTAGGGCAGCATACATTATTGGGGTGTTCTGATACTTGTCCTCCTGGCTGAGGGACACACCACGCTCAACCAGTATCTCAGCAACCTGAAATTATGAGAGAAGGAACAGGTGAGAATAGCATGGCCATGCCATGGCCTGATCAGGATGTCTTAAATGTGTCTTTAATTTTCACATCTTCCAAAATTTTGATATAAGTAAAATCTGAATAAAACAATATCCAGAGCTCCTTGAATTTACATCATTATACGTATTTGTTGTTTTTTTAGTTCAGTCCATATGAAAACGAGTCAGAGATGCTATGTCAAATTAATGTCTGTCCCTACCTTTCTCTGTAGACCTGGTTCCTGCACGGGGGAGGTAAACAGGGCCAATATGTGCAGTAGATTCTGTTTATTCTCATTTACATAGGTCTGCAGAAGAGTGGCACTCTTAATATGCTTTAGGTGCCGCAACACTAAATGGTACTTGTTAGCTCTTAGGGCAGCCTGCGGAGAAAAAGATTATCATGACATACACTTGACATTACAAGTCTGTATACCTACAAATGCCTTGTGGCTTCAGAAAAACCCTTTTTTCCTTCAACTTTCTACTTCAATGGCAGCTTCAACCTATTAAAAAGTTATAGTTGGTGCAGGGCAAGTTATTATATTGTTATGTATGATGTTTATATAATATTATAAATATTTTAGGAAATTATAAATGTTTCTTCACTTTAATATTTGCTTAAATCTTAATGTTATCAGGAAAAACATGTTTAACTAGTGTCCTTGAATTAGGTTGTTTTGATCAATATGTTTTCTCAATTTGAAGGTCAAGGTTGATTTTTGTTTACAAGTAAAAATTCCATTAAGATGACTCATGTTCTAGAACATTCTGTCATGTGACCAATCTTTATATATTCCATGTTTGGTGGACATTTATTCAGTTTTGACATTACCATCAGTCTCGTAAAGAGCTATTACAGTTGTGAAAATTCATTCCAAATTCTAAGAGAGGAATTATTTTAAATATTCATTGGATTATAACAGTGCTCACAAACTTTTGGATTTTGGATTTTTAATTGATGATTTTGGAATTAAAGTGAACTTATTCAGATATTTTGGAATACTTTTCATTTTGACATCAGCACATCAAGATTACTAGTACATCAGGACTTTGGAGACCATTAGCACATCATAACATTCAAGGACACAGCCGTGAATTCGGAACATTCTATATTTAGGACTTGTGATTAGAACAATCATTCTTATTGGATTATTAGGATTTCAAAACACATTACTGTAAGTGACTTTTTGATTTTTCATTTTAATTATCTAGTAATAAATTGCTTGTTGATTTTTACTTGATTTGTTGGTTTCACTTTCTTTCTGTTACATTTTTCTTAGACCATAGAGTCGTAACAATATTGTATCTTACATACGGGAATATGCTGTTTACATTAAAAATATAGAGTTGTGACATTGTATATAATGGTTAAGCAGATCTGATTTAACACTTTCAATGGTATTTATAGTACCGTATTTAGCTGTGTATAATGCACACTTTTTGTCTCCTAATTTTCTTATTTTAAGTCGGGGGTGCGCGTTTTATAGAAGAACTAAAAAAAAAGAAGTTTTTTCCAGGTCGATCGGATGAAAGGATGAAGGCACTATAACTGCCTACATGTGTCACATTCACTCCTTGTGAAATATTAAATCTGTTGCATGTTGCATTGTAATTAAATTGTTTTACCAGTACTAGCCTTATTAATGAAATAAATCATGCTTACAAACCTTGAGAGATGTTCTTTGATTGCTTATGTTAATAAACTCATTTCATTTCACATCACTGTGTAGCGTTTTGCTCTGTGCCTCAACCGGAAATACATGTACATAATGACTGGTAACTTGTTGTTCTAAAGCTGTGCAAGGCACCGCACTGCAGTGGAACAAATATGATTACTGTAACTGTATCGTTAATGTTCAGTATTCCATAACTGTGGATCTAATACATTTTGTCTTCATTTATTCTTGGTTGAACTGAAATATAATATTTATAATTCAAGCAGTGTTAATGTTCTCATCAGAGGTACCTTTAGGGGACATATTTTTTGCGACTACGGTTTGTCTGTTACGATAACACTGAGATATTGTGAAATAAAATAATCAATTAATGTATTAAGTTGGAAAACATTCTTGTTTTTTTCATTTGGAAAATAAATTTAGTTCTTAGTTTTATTTCTCGTCTTAAATGATAGTATTTTATATTTCTTTATGACCATACAGGAATCAATGCTTCACTGACTCAGTGTGGTCTTTTCTAGGTTATCAGCAGAGCTAATATATGATTACCGTACCAGTAAATGTTCAATATTCAATAACTGTGGATCGAATTATTGTTTTCATAATTTATTCTTTTTTGAATTTAAAAATAATATTTAGAATTAAAGCAGTGTTCATTTTCTCATCAGAGGCACATTTAGGGTACATCTTTTTCCTGACTACGGTTAGTCTGTTATGGTAACACTGACACATCGTGAAACAAAATAATCAATTAATGTATTAAGTCGGAAAACATTCTCTTTTTTTTCCTTTGTAAAATAAGCTTGGTTCTTAGTTTTATTTCTCATCTTAAATCATAGTATTTTATATATTTTTGTAACTATACAGTGATCAGTGCTTCATTGGCTCAGTGTGATCTTTTAACAGTATTCAGCGCCGGCTAAGCATTGATGTGCTGAACATAGTTACAATTCTTTGTCTAGGTAAACTTCCAATTTATTTACTTTTTTTCAGAAAATAACCTTGGTTCTTTGTTTTATTTCTCATCTTAATTCATAGTATTTGATATATTTTTGCAACTATACAGTGATCAATGCTTCATTGATTCAGCGCCGGCTTAGCTTTGATGTGCTGAACCTAGTTACAATGCTTTGTTTAGGTAAAATTGCAATTTATTTCCTTTTCTTCGGAAATAAGCTTTGTTCTTTGTTTTATTTCTAATTTTAAACCACAGCATTTGATCCTTCTTTGCAACAATAGAGTGAGTAATATTTAATTGACTCAGCGTGGTGTTTTTAAAGTAATCAGTGCCAGCTAAAGTTTTGATGTGCCAAACATAACTACGAAGTATTGTCTTGGTAAATTCTATCTAGGGCACTGAGATATATTTTAGAAGTGTCATGATGGTCCAAATAAGTGTAAATACTGGATCTGAACTTTCACATAGCACCTTTTATTCGATCAAATGCCAGGAATGATGACAGCCCAGGACATACGGCGACATTTTGAGAGTGATGACGACGAAGAGGAATTTGATGCAATAGACTGAATTCAACAAAGCGAACCTTAAAATGGCCCTTTCAAGGGCCAACCATAAAATCGTAAAGATATACTTTAAAGTTTGCCACTTTTTCATTCTTCCTTTTACGATATCTGTAAAAAAAAGAGTAACAGTCAGGAGCTAGTTTATTGTAAAGAATTAAAACATCATGTAACAAATGATGATCTGTGCACTATCCAAAATGTTTGACTGCTGTTGCTACGAAACGGAGCTAAATTATTACTATTTTAAAATGTATTATATCACATGCGCATTATATGGCAGAACTACGTTTTTCCCCCTCATTCTGGGTCGAAATTCGATGTGCACGTTATACACCAGTGCGTGTTATACACACCAAAATATGGCAAGATCAGGAATATCTTATCATGAATGATTTACGTGGAACTGACTTATACCAAAATCTCTTTTTCAACATAACAGACAAATCTATCTAACCTCTATAACTTTCCCGTTGAGTTCCCCAGCATCTAGCAACATGTGGGCCACACCCTGCAGTTCTCCTTCTATGGCTCCCTAAAATACATATATGCACATTATACAATAAAAATCTTGTTTAATTTCACATGACTTCACATAATAACCATGTTTACTTCTATCAATTAAATGACCAGATCTGAGCAACTTTTAAAACATTCACTCAAATATGACTAAAACAATGCATCAGAATTCTCTAACCAACTGATACAAGCTGTATTTTTTTCAACTCTTTTGTAATAGAGGCTATATATTTTTCAATATGTTTCCTTTTTAAAGTTGACTAATAGTGACTCCATACAATCTGTATTCTGTACAAACCATTGGTCATTGTTCTAATCCTGCGTTTCTGCTTACATAAAGGTTTCTTTGTAGTAAATCCAAGACACAAATTAATTTGTACAATAATAGTGATTATAATGCTGTTCTTTCTATTAAAAAAAGCAACTAGAATTCTGTGTTTGTAAAGCATATATCTCATGCCCCCCCCTCCCGTTATTGGTAGGGATCTGATCTGGATAATTTCCAAGTTATGACCCAGGGGTGAAGTTCCCTAAGTCCCTATAAGGACAGACCTAGATGCCAA
Source organism: Margaritifera margaritifera (assembly GCA_029931535.1). Classification (NCBI taxonomy): domain Eukaryota; kingdom Metazoa; phylum Mollusca; class Bivalvia; order Unionida; family Margaritiferidae; genus Margaritifera; species Margaritifera margaritifera. The sequence goes on along the minus strand of JAQPZY010001632.1, from coordinate 1,918,512 downwards.
TATATTAAGCTGCATGTCTGAATTTTTCTTTTCATGCCCAGTATGTGTATGCATCGTAATAGCATGTAGATCAAAACAGTTTCCAAGTTAAGACCCACAGGCGAACTCCCTAGAGTGTAAAGATAGACCCAGGGGACAATGTTGGTTGCATATCTGAATTTTCTTTTATGTCTGAAAAATCATGTGCATGGCTGTCAAATAAACATACAAATTTCATTCAAAATTATTGTGGCATTAATTACACCTTTCGTGTATTTGACCTTTCTACTGTAGATGTTAGTGTGACGGATGGACAAAGGCAATGACAATACAACACATTTATTAAAAGCTTAGAGAGAAAAAAAACAATTGGGCTGAGTACCAAATTCATATGCCACTAGCTGTATCTGCATCATCACTGACTGAATCTGTCAACTAGTTTTATTTCCTGACTGACCTTCAACAAAACAGCCCATCAGGTCTCCTCAATCTAACTAGAAGTAGATAATACATACTCTATCTCAGATCTTATTGTCCATCTCACACAAAGTATTCCATCCATCCACCCTAACTACTCCTGTTGTAATCTCCACCCATGCACCCACCTGATAGAGGCTATATCTCCGTTCTTTGATCTTGGCTTCCATCCTAAGTGGTTTCCATACCCAGACAGACTTCTTGTTGACGTAGGTCCTCATTTCTTTTTTCTCTGGCGCAGGAATCACAATATCATCAGTTAGACATACTCCCTTCTGCTGCAGTAGGACTATCGCACAGCTGAGAAACAGGAATAAACAACTTGAAACTAAAAGTAGTGGTGTGCTGCCATAATTGTTGATATGTTAAACTTGAACATTTTACATTCAGCACTGTTCCTTACCATCTCCTCACAAATGTCCATTACCAAAATTTGCAAATGCAAGATGGTGACATGGCCAAATTTGTTATCATATCTAGAGTACTGTGCTGAAACTAACTCTCCAAATCAGCTGTTGTCCTGAACCTACAAACCACATCAGCTGACATTCAACGATGCACCAAATCTGTCCTAAAAGAACCTTTAGAGTAGTGACCTTTCAAGCAAACAAGTTATCGTTAAGAAATTTTAAAATAAGATTTTGAGACACAGCCTATCATTATATTTCCAACCATTTTGCATAATACAGGATTAGACTTTCAAAAACGAAACAAGAAATGTGTTCATATGATGCAGATACCCTGCCAATATGAACTTCATAAACTTTTGCCAAAATGTGGTGAAAATCTGACTAGACCTAAGTCTTTGTGAAGTAAAGCTTCACACCAAATTTGATTTCAATGCATGGAGTCCTTCAACAGTTATTGCGCAGAATTGAAAGGCAAAATTTTAAATCAAACAGGGGCCAATAGTCTATAAAATGTTGCCACAAAACAGCACAAATCAATCAAATCTGAAATAGGTCTTCCTAATGTCAAGCCTAATACCAAATTTAGTTTCAATCCCTGAAATCCTTAAGACATTACTAAGCAGAAATGGAAGTGCAAAACTCTTTGTCAAACAAGGACCATAACTCTGTATAATTTTGATCAAAAATAGTGAAAATCGAACTTGACATAGGTCTTCTTAATGTTAAGACTAATACAAAATTTTGTTTCCATCCCTGATATCCTTCAAAAGGCATTAAGCGAAAAGTAAAGTGCAACTGTCCAAATCAAACAGGGGCCATAACTCCATTAAAATTTGCCAGAAAAGGATGAAAATTGAACTTGGTCTAGGTGTTCTTAATGTAAAGCCTCATACCAAATTTTATTTTGATCCATGAAGACTTTCAAAAATTTAATTTGCATAACGGGACATGGCAAGACAGATGAACATTGGAAACACTGTATGCCCCTTCCACAGATATGGTGGGTGCATAACAAAATTGACAAAGTAAATTATACATCTATTGATATCTATTTATCACATAATGTTACAATTATGACACAGTTTTGACCCGTTCCCGATTTCTGATATATTAAGGTGTCAAAGAATGCATATGACATCGTACTAGTTGAGGGCATATCGTAATGTCAAATAGGTGTGCATGTAATGTTAGCAGCACCTGATCGAACTTTGGCTAAAAAATGCAATTTTCACAAGATATAATGAAAACTCTAAATATGTTCATGAAACATTGATGCCCTCACCACAGTGCCTAAAAATGACATAAACATAAAACCTAACCAATGTGCGACGGATGGACAGACAGACAAGGTTAACACCACATGCCCTATGCCTCTCATGGTAGGGCGTAAAATGTATGTGTTTCAATATGTGATAAAAAGAACTTTTCACTTGTGTTCATTTATAATTAAATTTATGAAACCCATTGAATCATTTCAATCTTTTGTTTTTAAAGGAACAATTTCTAGTCATGCTACAAAAGCTTACTAAGTTTCATGAGAATATTTCAAAGGGTAAAGGAGATATTAAGTAAACAAAAGTGAGACATGAACAAGCTGGTTCCAGTATACACACGCAAATTTGTTGGGGGGGGGGGGTGTTAAAGACATCTTGTTAATCACCACTTGATTTATTCCCCAAAACATACATTTTGTGTTTAAACAGAAAACAATTTTTGGAGCAAGATATGTTTTTTCGATAATACTTACCTGATTATAAAACATTACAAGAATATCCATGACTTCACAAATCCAGCTCTCCCAAGATAAAACTAGAGGAATTAAGAGCAATTTGCTCACGTAAATATTCCCCCTCCTCTCCTGCCTCGCACCCCTACCACATCATAAAGATGACTTCATAGTCTTAAAAAGCGAATAACTTTTCTGAAATTAGTGCGAATACAATGATTTGTCACCATACATATCTTCTGATGATGACTATTACATGTACTAAGTTTCATAGTAATCCACTAAATACTGCAAGAGTAGTTGCATTCACAAAATTCTGTCATACACTTGATCAGGCTGTAAGTCAAAAAGGATAATAACTCTATCAGAAATCATGGGAGAACAAAAGTTCTTTCAATATCAGCATCTTTACATGATGATCATATTATGTACCAAATTTCACAGCAATCCATAAAAACCGCAGAACCAGTTGCGCTAAAAACACTGTACCATACGCTGTATTAAGCTACAAAAAAAAAATCTTGAATGATAATTAGATTTTCAAGATAGCTGCCATGGTGACCATATTCAATGTAAGATCGACACCATGTTTATTTAGGACCAAACAGATATCATAAGAAGTCTTTTGGTGAAAACGTCATGTCGATATGACCATCCAATCAGAAGGAGTAGCAACAACAAGATTTTCAAGATGGCCATCATAGCAGACATATTTGATGTCAGATAAGCACCATTTTCATTTAGGACCAACTAGATACCATAAGAAATATTTTGGTGCAAACCCAATGTCAATATGGCCATCAATTCAAGACAAGTAATGATAACAAGATTTTAAAGATGGCCACCACATTGGGTGTAATATTGGCATCATGTTTACTTGGGACCAACTACACATAATAAGATACTTTCTGGTGAAAGCACCATGTCAATATGACTTTCCATTAAGAAGGAGTAGCAATAACTAGATTTTCAAGATGGCTACCATGGTGGCCATATTGGATGTCAGATTGGCACAATTTTCATTTATTACCAACCAGACATCATAAGTCTTCTGGTGAAAACCCCATGTCGATATGATCATCCATCTAGGAGGAGTAGCCATAATAAGATTTTCAAATTGGATGTCACGGCAGCCATATTGGATATCAGATCTGCACCATCTTCATTCAAGATCAACTAGACACCATAAGCTGTCTTTTAATGAAAACCCAATGTTCATATGACCATCCAGAAGTAGCCATAACAAAATTTTCAAGATGGCCACTGTGGTGGCCATACTGGAGGTCACATCTGCACCATTTTCGTTTAGGACCAACCAGACATCATAAGAAATCTTCAGGTTAAAATCCCACGTAGATATGATTGTCCATTCAGTAGGAGCAATGACAAGATTTTCAAGATGGCTGCCATGGTGGTCATATTGGATGTCAGATTGGCAGCATTTTCCTTTAGGACCAACCAGACATCATGAGATGAAAACCTCATGTCGATTGCAGAAGTAGCAATAAAAAAAAATTCAAGACAACTGCTGTGGTGGCCATATTGTATATCACATCAGCACAATTTTCATTTGGGACCAATTAGACATTCAAGTATAGTGATAAAAAAAAATTCCAAGAAGGATTGGCTGTCCAAGTGGCACAATTTCCATTTCGGACCAACTAGACATCATGAGAAGTCTTCTGATGAAAACATCATGTCAATATAACTTTCAATTCAGGCAATAACAAGATTTTTAAGATGGCTAATGTGGCAATCATACTGGAAGTCACATTGGTACAATTTTCATTTAAGGCCAACCAGGTACCATAAGAAGTCTTTCAGTGAAAACCACATGTTAATATGACCATCCATTCAGGAGGAGTAGCCATAACAAGATTTTCAAGATGGCCTCTTTTGTGGCCATATTAGATGTCTGAGTGGCACTATTTTCTATTAAAACCAACTTGACCATATGATTAATATATGTGTAAAGTTTCATGGCAATCCTCCAAGTAGTTTAGGAAGGGTAGCAATAACAAACATGTGCGAATGGACGGAGGGACGATGGACAACAGACTAACCCATAAACTCTTTTGGTCTATGATCAGTAAAGCTAAAAATTATGGGAGGAAAGTGATTTGTTAATATGCACATTTTCAGGTGATGACCATAATATTTACCAAATTCCATGGTAATCCTTAAAATTTCAGGGCTAGTAGCACTAACAAGATTGTGTCATACACTGCATTAAGTTAACTGACAAAACAGGCAATAACTCTAAAGATGGCACTTGTGAGCATATCTCTTCAAAATTAGAGGTGTTCGCTATGACAGCCACATTAGATATCAGAGCAGAAGTATTTTAATTTAGGACCAACTAGACATCATAAGAAATCTTTTGGTGAAAACCCCATGCTGATATGACTCTCCAATCATGAGTAGTAGCGATAACAAGATTTTCAAGATGGCTGCTGTGGTGGCCATTTTGGATGTCTGAGCAGCACCATTCTCATTTAGGACAAACTAGACCTTGGGATGAATGTTTGTGTAAAGTTTCATGGCAATTCTCTAAGTAATTTAGGAGTAGTGATAAACTTGCGCAAATAGACGGACGGGCAATGGATATCAGATGTCCGACGACAAACAACAGACCATCCCATAAGCTCTTCTGGTCAATGACCAGTAGAGCTAATGACAGAAATTATCTTGGAATAAGCGACTATTTACTTGATATAACTTGCATAAAGGTCAAGTACCGAGATAAATTGCAAGTACTAGGGCAGGAAATTAAGAGGACACAGATTAGCTTATCATATGACAAAAATAACAATCAAAATGCTAAATATTCATCTATGATGATGATAGAGCAAAACTAAGTAAGAAAAAGGATGGAGTATACTTCCCTTTGATGAGAAAACTCCTAAGGATCGCTCAAACTGATGAAAAAGGCAAAATATGAAAGGTATTTGCGAGGCCACTTATGAGAGTGTGCTGACCAGGCATGAGCATAAAGTTGTATGAGGCGACTGACTGGATTTGGCTCCTAACCCTCTATCCAATAGGAGACCACTCTCATCTAACATGTCTCGGCAAGCAGACAGCTTTTTAGCACCTTTATTGCTAGAAAAAGCCAGAATACGTGGTTAACATCTATTTTGAGCTTGGGAGGGCTGGATTTGTGAGGTAGTATATGTTTTTCTATGATCAAGTAATGTATATGAAGAAGGAATGAAACATTGTTTCTTACCTGTCATGCCTATTCTTGACAGCTAAAGTCAGTGGAGTGTTGCCTCCTTTGTCTTTCCTTTTGATGGAAGCTCCCCTCTGTTGATACAAAAGCAAACACGAGTCAAACTGTATTTTTTAAAGTACATAATGAAAATGAGATTATTTAAATTGGGAGGAGTTATTTTTTCTTGCTCTACTACTACTACTACCACCATAAAAACAGACCAAACCATGTTACATACTGACATGAAGTAGTAATCATAAAACATGAAGGATAAAATTGACCTTAACTTGCATTATTTGATCACAATCAAACCATTGTTACATAAGTGCTCTGGAGCTGAAATACATATATTCTATGAATACTTTAAGTAATGAAATAATATAGTGTGAAATGCCCATTGTAAGGTATAACTACACTAATTGCACAGTATAACTACTCTAATTGAGTCAATCAGCTGTTAATGCATCCTACTGTAGTCCCTAAGAAAATCATTATTAGTTTTACTGAAATTTTTCCTAGATATTTACTAATGAGTGAAGAATGTTAACTTGCATTCAATAGAAAGCAGCATTAAAGCCTACACAGAAAATAAAATGTTCATTGATTTCAGTCTCTTAGCTTTTGCATAGGATGACAAAGCAAACAGGTGTGATTCAGCCAGTTTCAGAGAGGTCGCTTGCACTAAAAATTCCAGTAATTTCATTCAAATGCAACTATTTCCAGAAAATGCAACATAACTATCATACATGTTACAGAACTAGGATTTCAAACCAGTTGATTTACACATTTTGAAAAGTAGATTGGCTACTAAACCAGTAGATTTTTTATCGGCATACATTTTACGTGTTTTATGGGGATTAAAAACAAACAAGTGCTTTTTGTTTTTCATAATATGTATTCTCTTCATATTATAATAAAACAGCTAGTTCTGAACATGAATCAGATTCAGATTATGATGGAAAATGTTACAATAATAATTAATTAACACGAGGCAATTAATGAAAAAGGAAGAGTTGTTTATCTTATAGTTCTGCAAAGATTTTTTAAAATAAAATCCAACAGCAATTTTAGTTTTCTTCACAAGATCACTGTCTGGTGACCACTGACAACATTCATTGTGATTATTAAGCTTCACACTCAACAGGCTCTCGATAGTTCTCTGGTCCAGATTTCCCCTTGAATCACTTTGTATTTTGCTAAGAATGGAGAACGTCTTCTCTATATCAGCATTAGAATGTGGCAATGACAGGAAAACCACGCGCTGTCTGCAAAGAAGTTCTAACTTCAGTTTTCATGTTGCTCAGTTTGTAAGGTTGCTGACTGCTCTCCAAAACTCTTCCAAGCTACAGGGATGCTGCCAGAAATTTTCTTAAGAGGGGGAGGTCCCCCACACCTACCCTCAGAGGGGGGGGGGGGGGATCATCGGGGGAGGGGGGCAAGGGTAAACTAAGCTGAATGGTAGAAGATGGGTGACAACATTATTATAAGGTGTAGAAAGACCTAATTTAAAACAAGCATTTAATGATTTTGTATCACTTCTTTGACAATAAATGTATAAGGTAGCTGCATACCTAATTGTTGCTCAGCTGGTAAATATTCTTCTTTGTTTCTTATCACTGCCCTTCAAATATGGCTTTGCAAACTGAAAATAATTTACTGGACCACACACATCTGTATAGTCATCAGTTTATTTATTGTTTCAGATGTTAGCCCAATGACCTTTGAAACTCTATCACTGTAGTAGGAAAATGTCAGAATATCTTAGAGAAAAAAAATGGGGGAAAAAAATACTTAATCCGAATTATATATCTTTATAGGATTTTATTTTGTTTTGTTCTCAGATATTCTGACATTTTCTTACTACAGTGATAGAGTTTTAAAGGTCTCTGGTTACCCTATTTCGCCAAGTAGTGTGAATTTTGCTTTGAGAACTTAATCACCTTTCACAATCAGTTTTTCGTAAAAGGCAAGAACTGCTGCAATTATGACCAGTCTGAATATTTTCGGAAACTGGTTTTCAGGTATCCAAAACACAATTTTCCACAATTCAGGCATGTTGTTCCTTGGATATTTCTGTCGATGTATCAGAATTTCTGCATGGCCTAAACCGTAGTAAACGACATCATACCGGTTATTTCTGTATCACAGCTTTCTGCGCTATGTTCAGATGGCAACAAACCGTCAGATATTTCATCCTCCCTAGTTTCGTCCTTAGCAGATGATCTTTCCATCTCGCTGAGTTTCCTAAAGAAATCTGTTATATTTTGTTTCAACATAACACACTACTGTCGCGCTTCTTTAGACATTTTGATCGATGGATCAATTTACTACACAGCACCAGGAAACGATTCAATCGGAATACCTCCATAGTTTCTGCAATACTCCAACAGATCTCCATCATAAAGGTGCTTGTATTCAAACAATATTCTCCATAGATATAGGATTAATTGAGATCATGGAGAAAAGTCAAAAAAGACGATCTGATCATCCTAATTAAAAAACAAAAAATAAAAAAGTCGCGCATTGGGTTAGAGAAATTGCGGGAAGCACAGATAACTTGCGCGATCTCTCCCCCCCCCCCCCCATTGACTTTTAAAAGTTGCGTGACTCTGTATCACTTTTGCGAGAAACCCGCGATCCCGCGGCCTGGCAGCATCTCTGAAGCTATATTCAATCTGAGGTGGAAGTTCCTGACTTGGACTTAAGATGTATTTCTGAGTCTCACCCTCAAGGACTCCTTTCTCTTCATGGCTCAGATTAAAAAACTCTGATATCCAAGCATTTCTTAGCCGGTGGTTTCTTATCATTGAGAGAAAACACACGTTTAGTCATGCAACATGAATTGAACAAAAAATTTAAGAGCTGCCCTTTAATATTCTTCTTAGAACATTTTGAACAATACAATAACATTTAAACAAGACAAAAAAATCAAAACATTTACTCTAGTGTGTCTGTTGAAATAATTTTTTATGGTCAGTGTCTCTTTTTTATCTCCCCTCTGCCAAAGGTCGGCCAATTTTCATCAAAGGCTCAGAAGACTTCATTACCCACTTTGATCCCATTATTACTTATAACACCTCAAAAAACATCCCGCATTTGGCCTCAAACTCCCCAAATTACAACAGTAAGGTAACCAATTAACAGCTTGCTGTGTACATATGTTAGCTGTTCTTTAACAATTTTAATCCTATTACTCTGCCACGCATCATCGTACACGTTGTTGTACTATTGGAACATTTCCTTACCACAGTAGACTGGTTCTGGCTGGTTTCTCTAATATGTTGATAAAACGCGAAAAAAAGCGTTGGGGGGGGGGGGGGGCGGTCATTTAATTAAAAAAACACTTTTACTTTCCAAAAGCAGTAGATTTCAACTATAAAACGGTATGTGCAGTCGATGGCCTTAAAAACGTTATTTTTGGCCTACCGCTGGTAGAATCACATGTATTTAACTATGCTGATTTTTTTTGTATATGTTGTGACCAAGTTAAGTGTCCAACATAAATGATAGTTTGGGCGCATTTAATCATATAAATAATGCACAGGATTTCATTAAAAGTGGGAATAATTGTTAATAAAGAGCTTTTTTCTAATGTAGTTCGCTTTTTTGTATAAATTACCTTTATTTGCAAGATACCCAACCTCTGAAAGATCGTTGGCAACATTAGTCCAAGCAGTTTCAACAACACGTGTACGCGAAAACATCGTGTATTACGTAACTTAAGTGTCCAACATAAATATGATAGTTTGGGCGCATTTAATCATATAAATAATGCACAGGATTTCATTAAAAGTGGGAATAATTGTTAATAAAGAGCTTTTTTCTAATGTAGTTCGCTTTTTTGTATAAATTACCTTTATTTGCAAGATACCCAACCTCTGAAAGATCGTTGGCAACATTAGTCCAAGCAGTTTCAACAACACGTGTACGCGAAAACATCGTGTATTACGTAACTTAAGTGTCCAACATAAATATGATAGTTTGGGCGCATTTAATCATATAAATAATGCACAGGATTTCATTAAAAGTGGGTATAATTGTTAATAAAGAGCTTTTTTCTAATGTAGTTCGCTTTTTTGTATAAATTACCTTTATTTTCAAGATACCCAACCTCTGAAAGATCGTTGGCAACATTAGTCCAAACAGTTTCAACAACACGTGTACGCAAAAACATCGTGTATTATGTCACTGCTTTTTGTTGTTGTCAATTCAACAACAAAACAAGATTCCTTTTTTTCAAAAACAAGGGACATTCATTTTGTGAAACAACCGTCAATGTCGAAACTCGATTTATTTATTGTTCTATTAATAAAATATGCATGCCATGATTTCATTGCAAGTAACAGTGAAACTTCTTCTCATCCTTGAGGAAAACTCTGAGTGGCAATTTAGAAATTTTAAGTTCAATACAAACTCTGGAACTCACTTCTCCGTAATGAACCATATCTGTGAAACAAAGCTTTTTATCCTCCAAGTACTCATTTCACTTGGTTGCCTTACCATCTTTGATCACATTTGTGAATGAGTAGGCTAATTTAAGGTACTATCATAATAATATTTAGAACAGTGTTCGATTGTACAACTGAAATGAGTTGACCTGACACATGGCCGTGACCACTAGCTCTTATGCATATAGGATTTGCTCACCTTTCAACTTTTCCTTTATTCCACCCCCTTTATTTGATTTGATACAAAAGACTTAATTAACGTGATAATACAAAGCAGGTCTGCTTTTAACTGATTGTAACAACATAACAAATACTTCCGCAAGTCAGAGAATCAAAGAAAATGGTCGGCACTTAATTAGGTTCTCAAGGAAACGGTCGCAGACATACCTGTGACAGTTGAATGACTGAAATTGAATTAAAAGATGGAACTAAAACACAAATTTCACTTGACAAAACTTATTTCATTGGTATTTATCTTTTGAAGTGTTGCCACCAGTAGGCATTAGTGACATTTTCACTGATTGAAATTTCGTCTAATATTGTTAATTACAGTCTACTGAGAATGTTATTTAGAAAGAAAATTGAACAAAATATATGACTTCTTATAAAAAATTTCCGGGTACTAACCACTGTTTTTGACAATAAAATAAACAATATATCAAGGTTTCATTTACTAATTTTGATCACGATTTTTTTCACGTTCAACAAATAGGGGTCAATTTTTGGGGGTATTTTCTATTTTTAAAAAATGGGATCCATGCCTGACCCTATTTTATAAGTGGGTTTGCGAGTTATTCAGGCGTAAGTTGTCAAGGAAGCGGTGTATTTGGTATTAAGCCACACATCAGACCAGAAAATCAGTACAAAATGTACACTACAATCAAGCTGAATTTTACATACTGAATATTCAGGATGACTCTGTCAATAAAAACATCTGACTCCTTTTAGGGTTGAAGTCTTCCCAGTGTATAAGTGGCTCATAAGACTGAAGCATACACTATTTTCATTGGCCTGAAGGAATAAAAAGTGCAAGACTTCCCCATGGATGGGAAACTAGGCCATCACAGCCAAACCATCAAGCAGTTGCTGGTACCATTCAAAGCTAGATAAACGGGAAAAAAAGAGATCAGGTACCTTGCTAATAGGTACAAAAGCAATTACTATGGTGGGACTTAAACTCAGAACCCTTTTATCCAGAGTCCACCAGGTCAATAGAAAAGTCACCCTGGTTCTGCTTGTTTTAAATATGACCATGTGGAAGTGGTACAGACCTGCAGAAGATGGACACAACAGATGGTGGCTCCACAACTGGCAGCTTTGTGAAGTGGAGTCTGCCCCTCATTATCTGTCTCATCAATCATTCCACGATCTCCCATGGCAGCCACCAGTACACTGCATAACTCAATAGGGTCCACCAGACTTGACTTCCCAGGTCTGAAATGGTTCATTATTTTTGGAAATGTGCATGAAACAGCAATTGTTGTTGTTGTTTTTTCTTGCTGCTGCTGTTGTTGTTCCTGTGCATTTTGTCTTACTTAAAACCTTCTTACCAGTGACATTTCTCCACTGATGCCAAGCTACAAGTCTCTTAACACTGTCATTTACCAAAGTCAAGTATTCAGTCATGGAGAGAAATAATGTACTTAAAACCAAGAAAAGTAATTTAATAATTCTTCAAAAAATTAACGTTACTCTTCACAAATGTTAAGTAATCATGCATTTGAGGGCTGACTTGTAGTAAATTTCACGCGAGAGTAATTTCCTTGATATAAACATTTACAATTACTATCACAAGCACTCACAAGTGTCCACTGTTAAAGGCATAATGAAGAGGCAGTCGTCCTTCATCATCTTTAGCCGTGCTGATGGCTCGCCTCTCCATAAGAAGCTCCTCCAGGTCTGTGCTGGCATTAGATGTCCCCGAGTTATTCCTAACAGCATTGTGAAGTGGAGTCCTTTTTCTCTCATCCTCTGCATTAACATTTGCTCCTGCCTGGAGCAGGACAGTAGCCATTTCTATTGCATTAGTTTCATTACCTGTGGGATTAATGATTAAATGAAATAAACCAAACAAACATACTCACATATATTTTTAACATTGTAACTAGAGATATTAGCAAAGGGTTCTCTGCAAGGGCCCCGCTCAATACAATTTGCTCAGTATGGCCTTAAAAAGAAAAACTTGTATTGGAAAGCCCAAGTTAGAAGAAGGTGGGCATTCAGAGGCCATAACACCTCTAAATGTTGATAAGGAATGCTGGAAATCCACATCATACAAGGTCTCATCAATATAAAGTTGCATGATAAATTTGGTTGAAATCCAACAATCCTTAGTAAAGTGTTGCTGCAGATACCAAAGTTAGGTGGAAAGGCAATCAGGGGCCAAAACTCATCTAAATGCTTATTTGGAATGCTTGAAATTAAATTCATTCAAGGTCTCATCAATATCAAGCTGAATGCCAAATTTCAATGAAATCCAGCAAAGCATAATAAAGTCATGAAGTGGAAATAAAAGTCAGAAGGATAGGAAAACAGGGGGAATAATGCCAAAAGACAATGAGAAAAGGTGGAAATTGAACTCAAGGTCTCTTCAAACCTGCATGTCAAATCTGGTTGAAATCCAATGAAGCTTAGTACAGTTATGCTGCAGAAACTAAAGTCGAAAGGAGAGTCAATCAGGGTCAATAACGCCTAAAAAGGATGGTATGGAATACTGCAATCAAATTCATTCAAGTTCTCGTCCATATAAAAAGGCATGATAAATTTGGTTAAAAATGCAACAAAGCTTAGTAAAATTATGCTGCAGAGACCTAAGTCAGTAGAATAGCCAATCAGGTGCTATAACTCATGTAAAATCTACCAATGTTCACAACAACTTGCTAGGCATTGCCTTAAACAGTAACTTGTGCTGTGAAACCAAAGCTAGAAGAATGGACAATCAGGTGTTACGACTAGGGGTAATGTAACAAAAGAAAAGACTCAAACAAGCTTTCAAGATTTAAACACAAATATTTAATTTCCTACAATATTAAAATATTTCAACAAACAATCAAAGTGAAAGAATTAAAAATAACTTACAGTATAGAATGTCCTAAAAAGTCCTAAATTGTTCTAAAGTTCACTGATCCGGAAGTTAATCCAAATATTCCGAATGAAGTAGGTTCCGAATGAAACCTCCCAAGTGCTGATGTATTAACAAGAATCAGTTATATCCAAGTGTTATTAATTCCAAGTAATCCTTGTGAATATGGAATATCACACAAGTTCTAGAAATGTTTCCGATAATTCCAACGGAGCTGTATAATTCTTGAAGTTTAAGTACCAGTACTAAATCCAAAATGTACTGTATAATAATCTCTGAAGCAGAATACCACACATAATGAACCAATCTCGTTTATGACCTCTCAGGCTGAACGTACTATGAAAGAATGACAAAGGCTTCAATATATCTTATTATATAGCTTCTGACTGCGTAAATCAAATAAAAACCCAATTATTCTACGTCTCAAACAAGCACATCAGAATTTAATCTTAAACTCTAATTTCTGGTCAACAAAATGAATCACTCATCTGGGATTGTGAAATCAAGGTCAGAAGTTCAAAAGTACAAAGTCTCACGCGCTAGGTCACGTGACATGACTCATGGTTTAACCGACAATAATAATTTTCCTAAGACCAATGTACTGGGTCACATGTACTGTACATGTACTTTCTGCAAGACGACAGTTGTTAGACTATTATGCAGAGATCATAAAACTATACCATTATTTAAAAACAAAATGATACATAATTCTGTAACCCAGGGAACATACCTCCTCTTAAAAATGATGTGAAATGTTGAAATACAAACTTGTTCAAGGTCCCATCAATATAAAGGTGCATGATAAATAGGGTTAAAATCCAACATGACATAGCAAAGTTGTGCTATGAAAACCGAAAGGACGTCAGGCAATCAGGACCATACTTTTCTAAATGAAAATGTGGAATGCTGGAAATGAAAATCTTTCAAGGCGTCAACAGTATAAAGCTGCATTCCAAACTTGGTTGAAATCTAACTATCCTTGGTAAAGTAATGCTACAGAAACCAAAGTTGGGAGAAAGGATGGGAAATCTGAGAGCGTAACTTCTGTAAAAGATGTGAATTCTGGAAATTGAATCCATTCAAGGTCTGTTCAACATTAACCCCATACCAAATTTTGGGCTAAAACTAACAAACACTTGGTAAAATTATGCTGGAAAAAAACCATGTCAGGAGGACATGATTTCAGGGTGCATAACTCCTGTAGATGATGTCATGGAATGCTTTAAATCAAACTCATTTAAGATCACATCAATCTAAAGCACCACACCAAATTTGTTTCAAACCTAAGAAGGTCTTATCAGCGACACTTCATAAAATAAAGTCAGAAGGACATACAATCAGGGGAGTACATGTCCTGTAAATGTAGTCATACATGCTTGGAGTCTCATAAAAATAAAGCTTCACACAAAATTTTATTAAAATCCAACAAACCTTGATAAAGCTATGCTGGAGAAACAAATATTAGGAGAATGGGCAATCAGGGGGCATAACCCCTATAAATGATGTAATAGAAAAAGACTGGAATTTGAACTAAATCATTGTTTGATCAATATCCAATTGCATACCCAATTTAATCGTGATCCAACAAACCTTGGCAAAGTTATGCTTAAACCAAAGTCAGCAGGATGGGCAATCAGGTGAATAACTTCTGTACAAGATGTTGTTGAACACTGAAAATCGAACTCATTCGAGGTCTTATCAATAAAATAACTGCATCCTTGGGGTGGTTAAGTTAAGGAAACAAAAGTTATAGGGATAGGCAATCAGGAGCCATAACTCCTCTCAATAATAACAAGGAAGGCTGGAGATCAAACTCTTATAAGGTCTTATCAATATAAAGCTGTATATCTCTAATCTGGTTCAAATCCAACAATTTCCAGTAAAGTTATCTTGCAAAAACCAAACTGTTGATGAATGGACAGCCAGCCAGATGTGATTACTATAGGACACTGCTGACTTTGTCTAGGTAGTCCCTAAAAGAAGCACTGAATTTTGTTAAATGGGAATAACACTTTACAATTGGCAAGTGGGTCACTAAAACCTTGCAGAAACAATGACTTCTGGAAATATAATACTGAACCCAAAGATCCTTAATTGCCACATAAAATTCTACAAGACTTACAGATTTCATTTCCCCAATAACTTGGTTGGATGATGGATTAAAATGTTGGATTCTGTACTATATATTTGCCCAAAGATGAATTAGGCATTAAAATTCACAGTAAAATTAAAAGAATGATCAGAATAAAATACATGGGTACACATGCTACCTCTATTGCAGACTGCTAGGTGAAGAGCTGTTTCCTTGGTATCACTTCTAACAACATGCACATTGGCATTCCCCTCAACCAGGTACTTCACTATCTCTGCATCCCCATTCCTGTAAATTAGGATTTACTTGTAATAAAACAGTTTCCATAAAAGTCTGAAATAATGCAACTTCAATATTCTTATCCTTCAAGCCAAATCTGTTAAGATCCAGTTAGTTCTGGGGTTGCACATTCCAAACATCATTACATATAACTGTAATATTCTTAATACAAAAACAACAACAAAAAGATTCAAAATTGTTTCTTCAAGTCTGAGTACACAATTCAGCATTCTGAATCTTTTCCAAATTAATCCTGACCCACAAAAATTTACACAATTCATCAATGTTTAAGAAAATCATTATGCATGCAGCATAATACTGAAATTTAAGTTCCGTTCTGCTGATCCAACAGCCATTTAAGTATAATATTTACACACTGTCATGATGGGGGTGATTTGATGCAGGTCATTCACAAGAATTGTATTTTAAGAAACACATAATATGCCCCTGTGAAGAGCTGTTGATATAGGAAAAGACATAATCCATGACTCCATGGCCCCTACCTGGTGCATAACTCAAGGGCAGGAATACAACAAGAAGTAAAGTTAGGTTTGGTATGGTATTTTACAGCACAGCAATGCAAGTAGGTTATTTAGTGCCGAGGCAACTGGAGTCAAGTACCTTGCCCAGGGACACACCATAGTAGTCGACCTGGGCTGATCCAATGGTAGGATTTGAACCCATGCCATTTCGGTCACGAGTCGGGCATGCTAACCACAAAGCCACCATTAGTTGCCTTTTATGACATACAGGGGGGAATATTGGGCCTATTTTACATCCCTTAGCCTGCTGAGTACCAGCAAGTAGGGAAGTACAGTTTTTCATTTTCAAATTTCAGGATGTTTCCGGGGTATGCAATGAAACTCCACAACTTTACCAAGATTAATTAATTTAATCAAATAACTTAATGATGTTGAATATAGTTCTATACAATACATATTTTCTACCATAGTCCATATTTATCACAATTCTAACATAATATGGAAACTTTTTCATGTAAAATAAGTTTTGTGTTCAATCATTGGTATGTTAGTCAGCACCTCAAGTTTATTTTCTACAAGGTTCAAAATACTTGTAGTACTCAAATTGGCTTTAACTAATCTGAGTTGGAATTTCTTGTATGTATAATTGCTGGCAAATCTGCAATGGCAGACCTGCCAACCATAACAAGACCTTCTCGGTAAGGCAGTCAATATTTTCCCTAAGTTTGACCAATTTTCAGTAAGGTGTAACAAAAAATATATTTCAGCTCATCTGAAACAGTGTATATGGATACTTTAACTATCTTGAGGCTAAGCAAAGTCACTCACCATTCAAATATGTATCATGCATTCCAAGTAATTTTGTTCAATTGTTTTGCTGAATAAATATACATGTTGCTGCTTTGTACCATCAATAATTAAAACCTAGCGGAAATGAATTTTCCAGATGTGTGATTTCACATTACTAAAACTGCATCTTACATGAATGTGATCTGGGGAGTGAGACCTTTGCAAAAATAAGGTATCAGATTTGAGACTTCATTTATTCATTAAAAATTTCTAAACTTCTCCATGATTTTTGACAACATTCTGAAATTCCATTACTGTTCCAGGCCTAAAAATTGCTTTTAGAAAAAAATCCAAAAACTTCCAAGAAATTTCCATTATCAAAGGTACCCCAGCACTTTTAGTACCTATCTAACATTATTAGCCAGCGAGCAACCGACTTGAAAATTTTAGTGGCCATTTCAAAATTTGAATTGCCAAGCTTTAGTAATTTGGTCATCATAGACATCAGAAGTAGAAATCAACTGAGTTGGGCATTAATGGTAACAGGTGACAAAAAGGAAGGCTTAAGTTAAAGCAAATTTACAAGTAAGCGAGAAATATTGCGTTACATATTTTGTTACATGATAATGAAAAATAGGATTTTATTTTAGTTATCTAGCTGTTATAAAAAAGCAAAAAGTTATTTTTAATAATATATCTAGATCTGTCTGACAGAAATATCAACAACCATTATCTGTTTCAACCTCAGGTCAGCAAATGAAATTTACTATTTGGGTTCTCTAAACCATCCCTCTATATATTACTTGACCTCAAATTCACTGATACAGGGACTTTATTTTCTTTTTATGATAGTTTATATTAATAATGAAGCTTTAGCCATATCTGCATTTAAGGAAGTTCAACTAACAGTAATTTTATTGCCAAGTAAATTTTTCTTATTTGTTTCCATGTCTGCTTTTCCTGGATTCATACTAATAGCTATGGTTGACTGCACAGATCATGTATTTGAATGGTGACTTGCCAGATATGAACCACACCAGTCACATATAAAGATGGCAACTAAATGTTGGAAGTGGCAGTCTCACAATTGAAAATCATGCTGTGAATTAAACTGTATGTACCAACTGTTTTTAGCCTAAAACACTTCATAGACTTGTAAATACAAAGTGCAAATGTCATTTTCTAGTTGCTATATTATATTTCTTAATGTCGCCAGAAGGCAACTAGTTGACAATTTTCACGCCCTGAATCTGATTTTTTAGTCACAAATGCAACCATTTTAATTGCAGCATGGAACACTGAGCCCTGAAACTGGGTGTAAATTGGATGCTTAAAGTGTCACCCAAAAAGTCCCATACTTTGGACCAATGACCCCATTCAAGGACATAACCCAAGAGCAGGAGTGTAATGTGACTGATGAGAACGTGATGATGTTATATAAAGAGTATGCATTGAATCAAATAAGGTTTTATACAATTAATAATAATAATAATAATAATAATAATAATAATAATAATAATAATAATAATAACAACAATAACAAATTTATTTAACAAGATTACTGCATGTGGGACAAGTTATGCCCATCTTAACTTGCAAAATGAAAATCTTACAGAGATAGATATTTGAATAAAGTTTCATGGAAATAAATTGTTATAAATAAACAAGCTGGATAAATATATAGTACCAAGTTAAGTTTTCCCCATTATGATTATACAAGTGGCTCAGGTTTCATTACAGACCTGACAAGGATAAAAGACTTTGAGATTTTTTTCATTAAATGTGACCCTGACCTTGAGACTAAGGCATGACTGTGATATGTGACATAGCATTCAGTGATTAAAAGTTTATACTCCGAAAAAAAAATGCAAGTTATTTATTAACATTTACCCTAGCTGTGACCTTTACCTTGGGGCAGGGGGCATGGCTGTCATATGCAACACACCATCTAGTTCTGATATATATATGGCTAAAATTTTACTGAAATATTCTCAGTGATAAAAAACATATACTCGAACAAGAATGCAAGTCATGGATTTACATTTTACTTGGCTGTGACCTTGATCCTGAGGCTAAGGTGGGGCTGTAGTACGTGAAACAACATTTAGTCATAATATATGCCTAGCTAAAGTTTCATCTAAATATATTCAGCATATCTCCCAGACATAGACTGAGGCTTCAAATGTGCTTCTTACATTGCCATAACCTTGACCTTCAACCTATGAACTGACTATAGTATGCGAGACACCATCTAGTAATCATATATACCTGGGCAAAGTTTCATTCAAATTTCTCCAAAACTTGCAAAGTTATTGGCCAGACCAGGAAATATTAATAGATGCATGCATGGATAGATGGACAAAACCTTGACATAGGTCCAACACAGGACAGGCATATAAAAATGTATTTTTTGGGGGGAGGGGGGAGGCAGGGGTGTGTGTGTAAAACTGAATTTAATTATGTAATACTTGATACTATTGCATTGTTTACCTCCCCATGATGCAAAGTCCCATGTCCAAGCTACATCATTGTACATGATTCCTTCCCCCTATTAGCATGGAAGGTTCCTGAACAGAAAAAGAACAAAATCCCAGTCTGACTCCTGCGTCACAGCCTACACATGGGTTACTATCCTCTTAACTTGGATCCGGACTACAGCACATCAGAGAGGGATGGGAGGAGTGAATCTTTGCAATAGTAGCTGGTGAGGATTACATAATTAAAATTAGTTCTACCTCCCTCCACACTACATTTTAATAGCAGTAATACAATACTAGCTACTATTGTATTGCTGAATTTACCAGTTAGGGGAAGGCTGATGGCCTCAACAACTCTGGTATAAAACTATTGTACTTACCCTTACAGTAAGCCATTTGTTGTGCCGTTACGATCGGGCCCAACGAAAAACGACTTTGCTCTTGTGCGCCAAAGATCAAAGGTAAAATGAGAAGGTAATGTGAGACTGTCAGGCCCTCTGATCTGAGACTGGGGAGATATAAAAGGGGAGATTGTTGTTCAGTCTTGTCTCAAACAAGTCCACCATGGGTCTCCCCCACTGTTGGAAAAGTGACTCTGCTACCGCCTGGTGCTGGGGCCACACCATAAGGACCATGCGACTCCTTTTGGACAGACTGTCCAACAAGATATTCCTCTTGCCGGGAATATGGTGGAGTTGAAGTGTGATCTCCTCTGAGGCCACCCAAAGGAGGATGTTATAAACTTCCATGCAAAGAGAAGGAGCATGAGTACCTATTTGTTGCCTGAGATACGCTACTACTGACGTGCCGTCTGAGGCAACCATCATGCAGTGACTCCTTATAAGGTTGACAAACCCCTGTAGGGCTTGAAACACTGCCTGCATTTCCAAGTTGTTTATATGAAGGGTCGCATCTTCCAGGGACCAAGATCCCTGAAGAACTATGCCCTCTGGCTCTAGGTGAAAGAAAAGGAGTGGGGTTTGGGGGTGTTTGAGCCACCAACTCAAGTGGTGGTGAAAATTGGATCCATGGGGGATCCAAGATGATAGAGGATCTTTGTGCGGTCTCCAGTTTGCTAGAAGCAGGTCTCCAGTTTACTAGAAGCAGAAACTGGTGAGGGTGCAAGTAAAGTCTCCTTAGGGGAACCAAGTCGGCCATGGAGTTCAGAGACCCCAGTAGTGACAAACCGACAATGAGGTCTTTGCTAGGAGAGCCGTTATAAGAGACAGGATCTTCTGGATCTTGTCCGGAGGAACATGGACTCTCCCAATGTTTGTGAAGAAATTCATCCCCACATATACAAAGTCCTGAGAAGGGATGAAATCCGACTTCTCTAGGTTTGGAATAAGCCAGAGACGGGTCACTGTGAACCAACAAAGGGACAAGTCCTTCAGAAGGGAATCTCTGAGGACACTGCACCAACCAGTCATCGAAATACTGGAGGATGTGAATCCATAGGGACCTCAGGTGGGTTGCAACTACCCCCATCACTCTGGTAAAAGCTCTGGGAGTGGAAGCAAGTCAGGATGGAAGAGCTTGAAATTTGAATATTTCCTGGCTGAGGTAAAACCAGAGGTATTTTCTGTGTGGAGGGAAGAAGCGGATGTGAAGATACTCATCTTTAAGATTGACAGAGACTGCCCAGTCATATGGCCTTATGGCATTCCTGACTGAAGCGGTAGTCTCCATCTTAAAGCATTCTTCAAACAAAAAAAAAAATTAAGGCAGAAAGGTTGATGAGTTGAGACTTTGCTTTTCTTTGAGACCAGAATAATCCAGGAATAAAAAGCAGGAGCCTGGTTGTTTATTACAGTCTCTACTACGCCCTTTTGCAGAAGGGTGTGTACCTCTTCCCTTAATTGTACCAGTTTGGACTGGTGAAAGAAGATGGGGGTCTGTGATAGCGTAGGGTGTTCTTTGAACTGAATTTGATAGCCTCCTTTAGAGTGGAAAGGACCCACACATCGTTCGTGATGCTCGACCAAACCCCTGAAAAAAGGCTTAGCCTAGCTCCTATGGGGACACCAGGAAGAGGCAGACAAGGCAGCGGAGGAAGTGCATCCTTAGGGCCAGCCCCTTCCCTCCTTGGGAAAGGGGGAGGAGTCTGAAGATTTTCTTACTTGGCCTTTCTGGCTGCCTCATTTTACGAATGAGGAGTGTGAGGAGGTTTACACTGATGCTGCTTTTGAAACTGCTGAGGCTGCATCTGTCTGAAAAATTTGGAAGAAGGTCCCATGGGAGAGTTAGGGTGAGTGTGCTTCTTGGCCTGTTTCAACAGGCCAGGAGTGGCTACAAGGGACCGGTGTTGTTAGTCCATTAACCCTTTAGCTACGACTGCCGCATCTAAGCGTCACCTGTAAATAGCTCCTGAACCCCACTGACGCATATATGCAGTGTCGATAAGCCTCGTTTACTACCCCAGTGTCGCTTGTGTGCGTATAGTTCAGCAGTACTCGAAACCCCAGTGTCGCATCGATGCGGACGTGACCGCTATGTTAAATGAACGTTGATTGGTTGAAAGTACAGAAGTTTACATATTTTTGATTATCATAACCAATGAGAGGACTGTTTACTCAACATTTTGATACAAGTTTGAAAGCTGAGAGGTTAAATTTAGACACACAGGAAGGGCTTTCCTGCACTTTACGAAACACGTGTAGTTGAGATAAACAAAGATGGATTCCGATTCAGATATGAGCAACTTTGAAGGGTTCAATGCAAGCGATATAGAAGATTTTAATGGATCATTCTTAGAAAATGGATCAGATATTGATGTGAGTCCCGTTTCAACACCAGACGTAAGTGATTTTGAATCGGATGACGAGGAGGACATAGTCCCAATTGCACAATGGAGTGACGACCTCGCCGTGTTCGAGATCAATGATTTTGATTCTCATGTTGGTTCAACAATCGAGCTTGGACCACTAAGCAATGAGAAAGATTTTTTTCTCAAGTTTTTTCCTGAATGTCTGGTGGAAAAGCTTGTGAAAGAAACAAACGATTATGCCAAGAAAATGGGGGACCAAAAGAAAGACCCGAAATGGTATGAAACCAGCATCACGGAGATGTGGGCATATCTTGGGATATACATCGTCATGAGTATTATGCAGATACCCAAATATTCCATTGCCTGGATGACATCTGTATATTTTGGGATCCCAGGAATACCAGAAATCATGACAAGAGAAAGATATGAAAAAATAGGGAAATATTTCCATGCCAACGACACAAGCGTCAACCCACCCAGAGGCCAACCAGGACATGACAAGATTTTCCATATAAGACCTTTCTATGACA
This sequence comes from Margaritifera margaritifera, assembly GCA_029931535.1. Taxonomy (NCBI): domain Eukaryota; kingdom Metazoa; phylum Mollusca; class Bivalvia; order Unionida; family Margaritiferidae; genus Margaritifera; species Margaritifera margaritifera. The sequence continues at coordinate 1,895,760 of JAQPZY010001632.1, read as the reverse complement.
CAGTCTTGCATAAATGCCTGGAAAATTATGACCCTCCCAAAAAACCAGTCAATTGATGAAGGCATGATTGCTTATAAAGGAAGACTCTCATTTAAGCAATACCTGCCAGCCAAACCCACAAAATTTGGCATTAAAGTCTGGGAAAGAGCCCATCCCCAAACCGGCTACGTCCATGAATTTCAAGTGTATGTTGGAAAGCCCGATGGACAGAGAGGGAGAGTGGCAGAAGAAGGATTAGGATCTAGAGTGGTGAAAGACCTTACCAGAAAAATAATAAACAAAAATCACCATATATATATGGACAATTTCTTTTCAAATCCCCAGTTATTTGAAGATTTACGTCAGGATGGACTCTTCTGTTGTGGTACAGTCCGAGGAAATAGGAAAGGAATGCCAGAACCTTTAAAAAAACCCAGTGGTTTAAAAACCCAGGGAGATATGAAAATCATGCAGAAAGAGACTCTGGTCTGTGTTGCCTGGAAAGACAAGAAAATTGTCCATATTTTATTTAATAACATGGATCCCACACAGCTATCCAGTGTAACTCGAAGAGAAAAAACCGGCCGACGAAAAGAAGTAACTTGCCCAAAAGTTGCAGATGAGTATTCGAAAAACAAAGGGGGGGTGGATATTGCAGACCAAAACAGAATGCAGTACAGTTCTTGCCGTAAAGCAAAGAAATGGTGGAAATACCTTTTTTGGTTTCTCATTGATACAGCGATATGTAATGCCCTAATCTGTATGAAGGAGTCACCAAACCACCATATCAAAACCAAGTCCGGAAAAGAAAAAAAAAGAACACAGCTTGAATTCAGGATGAACTTGGCCAAACAGATGGTTGCTGGCTTTCAGGGAAGTAGGAAAAGAAAAGCTCTGTCCAATGTTGATACAGAAGGTTTAAGGCACTGGCCAGGACGGTTCCCGAAACGTGGGAGATGCAAGATGTGTGTAAGGGAAGGGAGGAGACATGAAGTTTTTATAGGATGCAAACAATGCCAAGTACATTTATGTGTGGATAATGACTGTTTTGAGAGATACCACTCTCAACTTTGTAATTAGAGTGTTGATTTCATTCATGTTTTTATATGTACATATGTAAATATTGGATTTATTTTGTGGGATTCAAAACAGTTTACATGACTGGGATTTCTTGAATGATGGGATGTAGGAGTATATAAAGTGGAAATATATGAATAACAGACACTATACAAGGTAAGCTGTTTTTTATTTCACTGAAATCCAGCAAAAACTAATGAATTAATGAATATAAATGTAACCATGTTTATATTGTCAGTTTCTGTAGTCAGCCATGATGATGCTCTAGTATTCAGCCTAGCAACCAGCCTCAGTAGTCTCAGTAACTGATATCTTAGCACTCAGCAGTAGTGAAACTGCACAACAGCTGTAGTAGCTAAAGGGTTAAATCCTGAGATGCCACAGAGTGGATGGGGCCTCCAGAAAGTGTCTCCACCTCAAGAGGTGCAGATTTAGTCGGTTCTTGCTGTGATCCAGAAAGACCTTTGAAGTCTCCAAAGCAACATCCCTGCATAGGTGGAGCAGCTCTGCAGAGAGCACCAATCAACAACCCATGCCTCAAGGTCTTAGCTACAGCCTCCAGCAAGCACTGAAGCACTGCTGGAGACATTGATTCCTCCTTCAAAAGACTGAAGAAGGCTGCCAAAATTAGATCAGCATGTGAGGCAATAGTGACAAGAGTACAGGCCTTAAGCTCCAATGCCTATCAGGTTCAACCCAGAGATGAGCCCAGGTTCCAGTCAAAATCCCCACTTGTGATGCCCCAGCATCCATGGGGGGGGGGGGGGGGCTTAAGGGGCCAAGCTGGTGAATGGACCTTGTAGCTGGATGCCCAAACCAGTGGTTAAAGCAAAGAAAGGGGGACAAACCACCCCTTTTGCTGCTGACTAGCTCGTGTCCCCAAGAAAACTTCTGTAAAAGCTTCTGGACCATCGTGGAATGTTGAAGCAACAAAAGGTCTGGACATGAAGCCACCTTCAAGAATCTCTCCAAACTGGAGAGAATCTTCCTATCCTTCGAACCTGAAGGCTTCAGACAAAAGTTTGGGGGAAGGAGATGGTAACTTAGGAACCATCACCACCATTTCCTCAGCGAATTTTTACGAGTCCACAATAATCAAGAGAATGTCATTGTCCTGAGCTCGCTCCTAAGGCAATACAGGACTGTCTCTCCTACTGCCACTCTGCGGAGAGGACTACATAGGGATAGGGTTCTCCTTGACCCTAAGCCCTTCATGCAGAGTGATGGGACTGATCCTACTAGTTAACACTTTTGGCGAATGAGCACGTTTTTCTCTTCCCTCCTAGTTTGTCTATGAAGAGAGCATCGGCTCCCCTCCTTTTAGTTGGTGCCGGTCAAAAAGGACAAAACAGGTCTGTGACCTATAACATCTGCCCCACCTTGAAGCCAAGAGAGAGACATCCATGGCACCATGATTGGGAAAAAAGACTCACTTCCTGGAAAAGGGTATCTGCAAATCCCATAGGGATTAAAAGGGAACATAGGGAAAGGGGGGATGCTGATCCAAACCCCTTCCCTAGTGGGACAAGAAAAGACAGGACTCCCTATCCCCTTTGGGATCAACCAGTAGCACAGAAATGGGAGGGGGGGGGGGGCTATCAACCCGATCCCTTCTCTCACACCTATAATGGTACCCCATTGACCAGTGACCAGTGTTTGAAGCCCAGTGACTGGTGACCAGTCACCAGATGAGGATTGATGAGGTGGCAACGATCTGATGGAAGAGGCCTCATCAGATTTATCATTATTATGATTATTATTATTATTAATAGAGTGAAAATGCTTCCCTACCTTCTCAGGAGAGCACAAAATTCACTTGTCACCTACACCAGGACACCGCCATTAAGAGGGTGCTGCTCTTCTCTCGTGTGTGTGTGTGTGTTTGACTCACTCTCTGGTGTTTTTCCTCGTAAGAGAGGAATCCAGGAGCAATCCTTCATCGGCACTGATATCAGATTGAGCATTAGGGTTCCTTGGACCTTATGAGACTTCCAAACCATGGATGTCTCAGAACAATCTTGCCCCATGGGCATTATTCTCTCCCACAAGGGGAAAAGATCCAGATCCTTCCTGTATTGAGGAAGATGGGTCTTTATTCCTCCCCTTATACATGCAGCGACTTTCTGCCAAGTCCCACACATCATCTGATCACAAACAACAGATTAGACAACTGTCCATGCATGCACAGCTTTATGCACACAAAGCAAGTGGTTATGAGTGTCCCATGGGACCTTCTTATGCCTACACTTTCCCACACCTGGAGACATTATACTCTGAAAGAAAAATATTTATAGAAAAAACTAAATCCAGAACTAAAAAAGGGTAGGAAATACTTACCCTAGCACAAGTACAATGAAGGGGGATACAATTTACTAAGGCACTGCCTCACCTAGCAAGGTGCAATAAACCGCTGATTTAACAAAATAATGTAAAAATAACACGCAATTGTAGCAAGAAATATGGAGACTATCACTCTCGTAGGGCTCTACTGAAATCAAAATCCCCTCTAGTGGTATAAGCATTAATCTGTTGATTGTATCTGATATGTCGCGATTTGCGCTATGAGACCTCTACCAGCAGCACGACTTGTGTCATGACAAGCACTTTAAGGGTTAAGAGTTAAGTAAAAATTGTATACTGCACAAAGTATATTTTTATATGCATGACTTTGAACTAATTTGCAGGAGTTCTTGCACATCATTGCTTTTCAAGTGCGTGAATTCCTAAAACATTGCACACTCGCATGCCCTGGCAGCATCTCTGAATCATGTACAAACAAGTGGTTTGGATGTGGGGCTATGCGTCCTGGGAAGGTAAGTTATGCAACTGTAGCAGATTATGTATGACTGCTATTAAAGTGTCCTATTTGTTGACTCCATGGCCCAACCTGGGACATAGCCCTGAGGATGGCAGCAATATATGTTGAAAGGGGGCATTGGGATCATAGACTAGTAATATTCCAAACTTATAGTGGATTGGATTAAAGGTTCATTACAACTTAAGAGTTCAAATTTTAACTAAGAGGTGTCCCCACCCAGGGGTTTTAAGATGCATACAGTCAGTGTGTGATTATGTTAAATTGCAAACATAAAGTGAATTGGATATGGAAAAATAAGTGAATAAAAAAACTTAAACCAAAATGTGTTCGCATTATAATACTGTACTCCTTGGCCCAACCCAGCGGCAGGAGTAGTTCTTTGAAAGGGGAGAATGTGGTGATAATATATTCCAAATATTAAGTAAATCAGATAAATGGTTGCAGAAATATTAGTGATGGAAAAAACTTTAGCCAACAGCTTTAACCAAAGTATGTCCTCAATTCTCGACCAAATGGCCCCACCCAGGGCCACAAGTGGTACTGAGAGAAGAAAAATATATGTTTAATCCATATTCCAAACATGAAGTAAACTGGTGAGAGGGTTAAAGAATATAAACAATGACAAAAACTTCAAACAAACTCTTCAACCAAAATGTGTCCCCATTTTAATTCCTGACCCGATGGCTTAACCCAAGGGCAGAATCTGGGGACCGGCTTGGAACTGAAAGAAGTAGGGTCTGTGATGATATTATATTCCAAATACTTAATGAATTGCGTCTGGGGTTACTAAATTAGAAATGCTGCAAAAAGCTTTAACCAAAGCTGTCCACAGATACCAAGACACACACACTCACCTGCAAAATGACAATGCAAATGTTACATGCCCCCATCTCCAGGGCATATAAACAGGATTTTACCATCATTGGTAATGGAAAACAGAACGTGACTGTACTTACTTTGCTGCAATCTGGAGTGGTGTCAGGGTGACTGTCTTTTCCCCAACTGTTTCTGTGAACTGAGCATTAACGTCGGCCCCACTCTTCACCTACATTGTGAAAACAAAGTAATGCAGTCACATTAATCTACCAGAATGCATTCTTCAGGAAACATTAATTGATACCTGTCACCAGGGCTTTGTACAACACTGTTACTGAACTGAACCTGTAAATGATGTAATTAATTTTCAAGAATACAACTTTGAAAAATTAAGAGAAAGTCTTAACATAAAATTTTAGCATCAAAGATGATGATGACAACATCAGTGCTTGAAACTGAAAACACAATGAAACTTCAATTATAGTGCATCCTGATTACTCATTTCTTTAATTTATATAAAATGATTTTTTTTCCTCAATCTGTGAATGATTCCTCCATCCTGGTTGCACATGTCTGAAATAAATACTTACACCCTCCTATGTCATATGGAACAAGTATCTAATTATGCTGTGATAAAATTATTGGTAACAAAACTCGGATCCAAGACACCACGTTTTAGTCCCTATCTAACTCAAGGAGTAAGAGTTGAGTGCTGGGGGAGATAACACAAATACCTAATTAAGCTGTGATCAGATTATTGGTAACAAAACAAAGATACAAGATACCATGTTTTAGTCCTTATCTAACTCTAGGAGTAAGGGATGTGTACTGGTGGAGATAACACAAGTGCAGATATAAAATGTACAGGTCATGAATTACTTGGCTCAAGGGATATAACAAGTGATGAAGGAATATGTAAGAGACCCACCAATAGCCTGACAGTCTCTGCAAGATGTCGTTCCACAGCCACAAAGAGTGCAGTTTCACCGTCCAGATTACGGTCGTCGAGGAAGGGTTTGTAGTTCAGGATAAGATTAAGTCCCTGATTCAGCAGAGGCCTATTATCAATGCTGCTTTCCCGTTCGGTCTCATGTAAGACATATGTCATCAACAACACTGCTGAACATTTACCTGGAATACGACATACAACTTAATGAATTATGCTTTCATGAAACACTACATACAGTTATCACCATCACCTGATGGAGATTGTGATTGATTCGTGTTTAACAGCACATCAGCACATGAAGACTATTAAGTGTCAAGGAACTGCCTAACACCAGACACACAATAGCAGTCAACCCGGGCTGGTCTGGGCACAATTAAAACAACCAACCTACCGATTGCGAGTCCAACACATTAACAACTGAGCCACTGTGAGCCTTAACTGATAGGAGCCAAAAAATGCTTAGATTTCTATTTTAATACAGGGACTTAAAATTCATTAGTTCTTGTAACAGAGTTAACCTGTCTAAATAAAGCAATTATTATTATTATTCATATTAGTAGTATTTTATTATTATTATAATCGCTCTGCATCTCTACAAAATCAGGGAATTTTTTTTTCAAGTAAAAGATTTTTCAATCATACTTACCCAATCATAATACCTTAGGAAGGGAGTATGACCACTCCCTCACAAATCTAGCCCTCCCAACCTAGATTTTTGCCATAAAAAGCTAAAAACTGTTTGCCCACATAAGTTGGGGTCAGACAAGAGTGATCTCCCCTTGGACAGAGAGATTGGCACTAAATCCATACATTCCAACCCCTCTGTGAACTTGTTAGTAGTGGATGCTCAAGTTTTCAGTAGTCTGGGATCATATTCAGTAGTGAAAAAATGTTATCAGTAGTTGAGAAAACACACACATTGTTGTAAATTATAAGCACAAGTTTTCAATATTTCTGAAATTGGCACATGGCTGTCATCTCCAAGAATATTAATTATGCAGTACTTTTGGTGCATCTACACGCAAATTCACAGGTCACTGCAGAATCAGTAAACATCCCTTTGAAGAGGGTGGAGGCAAATATATGATCACTCACTGATATTAGAGTTATATTATGTTCAAACAAGAACTCCATGAACAATGTCTCTGCATAAATCACTGTATCTTCTGCTTGTCCAGGCTTAAAAAATCAAAAGGATATCTTGGCATTTGTTGCCATGAGCTTGGCCTGTGGCATGTGTTTGGACCAGGTTGTATGCCATCCACAATCATCCTTTCCTCCATATTTTCCAACACACTATGCAGAAAATGGCAAAGTCATCATTTCTACATGCTCCAGTACAGGCCATTCACTGATGCACCTTGGTTGAGGACAACATCATTAATAATGGTTATTTTTCAGAGCAAAAATATTTCAACATAGATGTTTGCCATGTGCTTCATGCCTGGGCCTACGCAATTTAGTAGCTGTAATATTGAATAAAATATGATTTTTTGGAAATCCAGGTGATTTGTCCAATCAATGTGCGTGTTTTAAACCTGGAACTGCTCGCTGAGCTCAGACAAAATCGGAACTCAGCTGGGATGTATACGGAATCAGTAGTGCAGCTGTACTCAAGCTGTTCTCAATGTAGTGCCAAGGGTGGCTCGATCCCATTGCCATCATTGGGCTATGGACTCTGAGAGGGTGCTGCTTCTCCCTCACTGGGGAGGGGGGAGGATCGGTGACTTACTTTCTGCATTAGTAATTCCACCCTGGGACGGACCTGGACCTAACCCTAGCAGGCACTGACTGGGTTGGAACAACCAGCAGGTTCCAAGGGCCTTATATGTCTTTGCAGAGACTGATCCCATATGCTCCTGGGATCAGGAGTGCCCTCCACCACCAAAGAGCTAATCTTCTTCTGAGACCTGAGGGACTCAGAGAAGGCTCCAGAGTGTGGGATGAAGAGGAAGAAGGCCCTTTTCTACTCCCCTTTTAAGTGTGTCTGCTGTCTGCAAGGACACTGAAACAAAGAACAATAATCAAAAATGATGATTATAATATTTTTGAAAGGCATGATCCCTGAAGTAAAACACAATGTAATAACAATAATACCTTCCATGCCTCGTGTGGTATTAATGATAATGATGAGTGGTTTGAGACTTGTGGTCAAACACCAGCAATACTTCACCGGAGTACTGATGACAATAATGTAATGAAACCAGCAACACACAATATGTTATAATGAATTAAAAAAATGGAGTGCGAGTCTGACTCACTCTAGATTCTAAGAATGGTTTGCTACCTGTGATCAAACACAAACTAACATCAGCAATACTTAAATTGGGTATTGATGACAATGAATATAGTGAAACCAGCAAAATGCAATATAATCATAATGAATAAAAATGAGTCAAGTGCGATCCCAACTCACTCAAATTGAAAATGAATGGTGTGTGACCACCTGAACACACTAACAGAAGATAATGCTTGTGTTTGAGCCCCTTCCGCAGGTGTAAAAACAAACATAAAGCATTAGTCAATGAATCATCAAACCAGATAAAACTCGGAAGAGAGCTAATACTGCGACCAAAAATACAATGGACTGAGGGTATATGGAAAACTGTATATAGATGCCAGATACGCATTCTAAACATGAGAGAAGGCAATATTTCTGAGGAGCATTTTTGAATGGAACCGATCCAAGATGTCGTCTGAAAAAGGATGGTGGCTACTGTGCATAGGCGTATGGCTTGGGGACCAGATTGGACCTGTGTTCTTATAGTTCTGAACTTTCTAGAACTTTCCATCTAATGGGAGGATGGAGTTTTTATAATACGATGAGGGTAATTTCAGTCCTGTAAAGGTAAGCTACACAATAACGACAGGTAACATATTACTGATATTAAACTATATCCCTGAAAGTGAACCTCAGGAATGTTCTGGAAGACTTGTGTATTAGAATATGGAGCTATGCATCTTGAAGATCTCAACTGATTGAAAAAGGCATTTAGAACCAGTCTCAGCATCTCCATTAGGAACCATGATGCCTGGATGAATATTTTTTGAGAGATCAATTCTCTGATTAGCCGAAGGGTGCCGTTGACCCTTAGCACCAACAACAGTCTTTAGTAAAATTCCAGTGAGCTGATGTTTAGAACAATTTCTACTGCCCATTTGGAAGATTACTTCTTGCTGCAGAATGTCAGCTCTGAATGGAACTTTTCGAATATCTGTTGAAAAGGGAGCCCTGGACAATGGGGGCTGGGTGCTGAACATAATCTGGAGCCCCAAGACGACTTGTAGGATTCATGGATCATTGGGGCAGAGTCTTCCCATTCCATGCCAATATGGCAAAGACTTCTTCCCAATGAAACAAGTCAAAAGAATGACAGGAGCAGAGCATATTTTTGTTGGAGGTAAACTGGTGTGGAGAGAAACTGGGGCAAAAGAGATCCCTATCTACCCACTTTTGTTGTCATTGACCTTTGGAAACCATGGTTTTGACTGAGGAAAGGGTCTGAAGGACTGTTTCCTCATTGGGCGTGGCCTAGGGTGGGTACTTCCTGCTTCTCTAGTCCCTGTTCTAAAACAATGGTCAAGGTCTAGGGCATTGGGCCTGTGCGATATTTGTCTCCTTGGCAGCCTGTTTCTTGACTTCCTCCACACTGAAGAGCAGATTTGACAACAACAGCTGCAACCTAAGTGCGGGATTATTGCCCGGGGCAAGGCCAGGCTGTGTTCAGATTACTGGAATACAGACACAGATACAAAGTCGAACACAGAGTCTATTGCAACGATGTTTCAAACCATCTGCTGCATGTCGAGGGACTTCCAATCCATCAAAACTGATGAGGGTCTTCCCAGGCCTGTTGTGTCTGTGTCGACAGCTGGGAGCCCAGTATGGACAAAAGTCCCTTGAAGGGACTGATGTTCTATTGTCTGAAAAGAATGTCCAGGAATTCAATATATCACCATTTCTTTCTTTTTACTAGTTCAGTGTTGAAACCATCTCTGATATTCTTGAGCGATAAGATTTTCAAATTAGCCACCGTGGCAGCCATAATGGATGTAAGATCGGCACCTGTTTCATTTATACCATTAGAAGATGGTTGGTGAGAACCCCATGTTAATATGGCCATCCACTCTGGAGAGTTCGTGACAAGATTTGTAATACGTCCATTGTGGCAGCCATACATGAGGTCAGATTGGCACCATTTTTATTTAGGACCAAGGAGATATAATTAGTCTTCTGGTGAAAACCCCATGTCGATATGACTTTCCATTTAGGAGGAGCAGCAATAAAAACATTTTTAAGATGGCTGCCATAGTGGTCATATTGGATGTCAGATCGGCACCATTTTCATTTAGTACCAGCTATGACATCATAAAAATTCTGGTGACAACCCAATGTTGATATTACTTTCCATCCAGGAGGAGCAGCGATAAGATTTTCAAGACGGCTGCTGTGGCAGCCATATTGGATATCATATTCGCACAATTGTTATTTAAGACCAACTAGATACCATAACAAGTCTTCTGGTGAAAACCCCATGCTGATACGAAATTCCGTTCAGGAGGAGTAGCAATAACAAGATTTTCAAGATGGCTGCTGTGGTCGCCATATTAGATGTCCAAGCAGAACCATTTTCATTTAAGACTAACCAGACATCATAAGAAGTCTTCTGGTGAAAACCCCATGCTGATATTACTTTCCATTCAGGAGAAGCAATAATAAGATGTTCAAGATGGCTGCAATGTTTGCCATATTGAATGTCAGATCAGCACTGTTTTCATATAGGACAAACTAAACATCATAAGAAGTCTTTTAGTAAAATCACCATATTTATATGCCCATCCATTTAGGAGGAGTAGTGATAACAAGATTTTCAAGATGACTGCTGCAGTGACCATATTGGATGTTTGAGTATAACCATTTTCATTTAGGACTAGATGACCTTGGGATGAATGTGTGTGTGTCAGGTTTCATGGCAATCCTCCAAGTAGTTTACAAGGAGTAGCGATAACAAACTTATGCTAATGGATGAACATCAGACGACAGACAACAGGCCATCCCATAAGCTCTTCTGGTCTATGACCAGTAGAGCTAAAACCAGGCATATGCATCCTACAGTTTACCGACAGTAAACCCGGTTATAATTGGATGGAAGTCATTGCCTAAAAAGAAGGTTTGCTGACAATGGGTTCTTGAAGCTGCCTCTCTAAACAATGTAATAGGTCTGCTACTCAATTAGACTGAGGTAACTGCGTGAATGTTGGCTGGTCTTTCTTGGCCAATAGATTGACAGATGTGGGAACTTTGTACATTGCTACTGATGGTGCAGGACGAGTCAGGCAAAACTTGGACGGCAACAGGCAAAAAATATCCTTGATTGATGAGTGGATAGCTGATTCTTCTCTGGACATCGTCAGATCGAATAAGGATGATGGAGTTTTTAGCGCGAGTCCTCGTACACTGAAAAATGGTGTGAGAGAGATGCCTACTGCGATGCAAGAGACGCCAGTGAAGCCCGCTGAGAGAGATAGTGAACTAGACTCGGAGTTTGGCCAGAGTGGGATACTCTAATTTCCAGACAATCGCTGAATGTACATCAAAGCTCCAGGGATGGTATTGGGCAGATGGGACTGTATTGTCACTGTAGCCAGAGTCAGAATGGTAACCCATGATATACTGGAGCTGAAGCTGTCCTCTATTCCTTGTGGGAACTGTAGATGGTCCACGAAAAGGTGCCGGGCATCTAAGACTGGATCATAGCCGTAGCCAGGTTGGTAGGCTGTGACGGGTCATACTGGAGCAGTTCAACACAAGTCCATAATAGCAATGGACCAGAATGGGTTCATAATCGCACCGGGCCTACATGACTCCATAATAATGGCTATGACCAACATGGGCCTATAATGGCACTGGACCAACATGGGTCTGCAAGCTGGCAAGGGTCCATCATAGCACTATACTCGTTAGAGACCATCAGTTCTTCGATGCTGGTGCTAGTGTCATGATGCCTGAACAGTGTACACGATATTAAATCACCATAACTGGTCCCCTCAGGCATTAGTAGAGGACATGTCATAGTTGGTGTTGACCAGATTTGATCCACCTCTGATGGCAAAGGCCCATTGTGATGAACAAAAGCCATACTTTCATCCATGCTGGTGATGGGTTCATGATGCCAAGACAGGATATGGGATATCAAATCACTGTAACTAGTCACTCAATGCATCAGTTTTGAGACTGTGTCAGAATCAGTACTGACCATAGCCGATCAACTTCTGATGCCAATGTTGGTCCAGACGAGTTGTACCATGATGGAATTGGTCTTGGAGGTACAGTCAAAAAGATATGTTCTGATCATGAAGGTGAAGGCAGGGCTAGAGATGTGTGTAATACCCATGATGATATAGCCTGTTTGATTTTCTTTTGGACTGGTGAACTCTACGCTTTCAACGTTTCTGCCAGCAGAAAATTGTTCAATGAGGCAGCAGTGGCCACAATGCTGATGGCATCTTCATCCCTGATGGTGCATTTCCTTGCCTTCTGGAAACACTCTTTGCATGTGCAAGTGCTGTCATGATATTTAAATGAACTAGTTAACAGCATATTTACATCAACTTTCCTTAGTTTACATCAGCTTTAATCAATAACATATAATCAGATTTACTGTATTTTAAAGAAATCGATACAATTAAATATTATTTTGCATTTGTGAAAGTCTTTTTATACTCAAGTGTGAGGGTAAAATAAATGTTATGTTTGTTTTCAGCATCAAGAGAAACACAAAAGGAAATGTGAAAAAAATGACTTACTGCACCACTACAAAACTAGCAGCAGGGAAAAATGGTTATTTTCTTTTAATGATAATCTGAAGATGGATGTACAGATATCTTACCCTCTGTTGTGTACTTGTTTCTCTCCAGTCCTGACTCTTCTGGTATAATTTTCTTTTTCTGTACCGTAGCCGAGACATTAGCCTCTGTCAGCTCAATCAGGGCCCGGATAAAATTCCTCCCATTCTCACTGCATCTGCGGATATCCATATTCTTCATCCCATACTGTCTCTGATTAAACAACAGAAAATGGACTTGCTTAAAAAAAAATGCCCAAATGAGAAAAATTGTCCTCTTGTTTTATGTCAATGGTACAAAGGCTCAGTAGAACTCTAGAGCATGTGCAAACTCCAGAGAGATGCATGTTATATGACTTTAAACAAAAGAGTCCCTCATAGGAACTGATGCTCTACTGAGAAAATGTTTTTATCCAGGAATTCAAGATAAGACCTTTTCTTTCTTTTAACTGCAGAGTGTTGAAACCATCTCTGATATTCCTCGGTGATAACAAGAGTTTCATATTAGCTGTCGTGGTGGACATAATGGATGTCAGATTGGCACTATTTTCATTTTGGACCAAGTAGACATCATTATAAATCTTTTGGTGAAAACCCCATGTCAATATGACCATCCATTCAAAGAGAGTAGCTACAGCAAGATTTTCAAGATAGCCATTGTGGCAGTCATATTGGATATATGATTGGCACCATTTTCATATAGGACCAACTAGGTATCATAAGAAGTCTATCAGTGAAAACTCCATGTTGACATAGCTATCCATTTGGGAGAAGTAGAGATAACAATATTTTCAAGATGGCCACCAAGGTGGTCATATTGAGGGTAATTTGCATCTTTTTCATTTAGAGTCAACTAGACACCATAAGAACTCTTCTGATGAAAACCCCATGTCAAAATGACTTTCCATTTAAGAGGAGTAGCATTAACAAGATTTTCTGGTCACCATATGACCATATCATACCTGCCAACCTCCCAGCATTGGTTTTTGTTTTTTGTGAAAGTGTTTTGAGGTCCCAGTGAAAGAGGGGGGGGGGGGGGGGGCCAGTGCGCGCAACCCAAAATAGTGACATAGTACAATTGAGAACAAATTTATCTACACATACAAGCCAATAGAAAATGACTGGTAATACAAATCAGAATAAAAGAAAATGTGTTTTCTTTGAATCATTTGATACAATTCCAAACTGAAAATAGTTGGTAGGCTTGGGGATTGACCATTTAATTTTATGGGGTTTTTCTTTCAAATCAGGATGTTTTTTGTTTCTTTTACCTCGAGAGGACATTTTTTTTCAACTAATGGATTTAAAATTAGTTCTATTTTCTTACAAATCAGAGCAAGAATAATTTTTCAAGCTATTTGGAGGTCAGAATATTGTATTCCATAAAAGCCCAGCACTCCCTCCCCTGTAAATTAAATGGCCTGTCACTTAGCATTGTCAAATATCATCTCCACACAAACATATGTACACACACTCGCATAATTACAACCACACAGACATTAAATAAATTTTTTAAAAAGCACCAAGTTTCCGTCTTTAAAATTTACTGAATAGTGAAATATGTCTTAACTAGACAGTCTTTACTGCCTTCAATAGTTCAGTCTTTACTGCCCTCAATAGTTCAGTAGGGGGTTTGAAGGTGATCCAAGTGTAATTAGAGTTCAACTTTGCACTGACCAGAGACTGGATGGTATTGTTGTTAAACCATGATATCTTGTTGAATTTTTTCAGCACAGAAAATGATCTTTTTGCATCTGCATTGCTGTGAGAGAGTATCAAACATGCAATTGCCACACTAGTTAGAATGTTTAAACATGTTAGTTACTTTGAGGATTTAGCTCTGCATTCATGGATTGGCCCGATGCTATATGGTATTATTATGTCAACATATGTGGCACACTCAAGAATTAGTAATTTTGATATGGTGTTTACAGCATGTGCAAAGAATAAAATGCTCCCCCATGCTGCTGCATTTCATGAAGTCAAACTCCATCAACCAGGAGTTCTAAAATTTAGTTTTGCTAGGATTTACTCACTATGCCGATGGCTCATTCTTCCCTGAATCACAGCTGCATTTTGACATTTTGTCTTCAAAAATGAATGACACTTCTACACTGGTCAAACTACAGTAAAATCTTCAAAGAAATGTTCCCACTGATCATGAACTACCCAGTAATCTTTAATAAAGACTGCTTAGACATTATTATTCAAGGCAACAAAGAGGAATAACTTTTGTTTCTTCAAATCACAGCTCTTACTTAACTTCAAATGAACTGGGTTGTTCCACTTTGTGTACACTTTACCTTTGCAAATTAGCATAATGGATTCTCCCACAAAGAATTTACAACATGACTCGCGCTAGTTATTGTCAGTTAATTATGCAATCTGTGCAAAGGTAGTTGTTTATCTCTCACAGACTTCTGTTTTAATCACCTCTATGACAATCCACTATATAAAACTGCATGAGGTGATATTTTTGCATGGGCCTTAAGTACGACTGTTTACTGTTTATGCAGGTTACTGGCATATATAGTGGTTTCAAGAAAGATCTCTCTCTCTTATATTTTGTTTTCCTAAGAAGACTATAAAATCATCTTTTTCTAAACAAGACTGTGTCAGGGGGTTTAGGAGTAAAGAATCTGTGTTTTCTGCATGACACGTCGTGTTATCGTTTTCAAGATGGCCATCATGGTGGCCTAATTGGATGTCAGATCAGCACCATTTTCATTCAGGATCAACAAGACATTATAAGAAGAAAAGTCTCAGCTACTTAAAAACTATGTACCAGTATAAACACACAGAAAATTATAATCTTGCCTCATTTAATTTGTTCAAGTTTACATTTTTTTTCTTTTTTGTCCCATGTATTATCCCAAGAACCTGTTTTGTTCTGATACCGTACAATGATGGATTGCCCAATATATGTCATTACTGGCCAGGCCACTATTTGAGAAGTTGACCAAATCCAATAGGTGTGACATGCGAGATTGCCAGATTTATGCATTGATATATAACCACATGGCCAATCAACCTCATATTTCAGGAGGACGCTATTTTATCACAAGGATTTAGAAAGTGAACAGAAATTTTCCATTATACTACTCCTGTAATATGCTTCAATTACCTTGTAATTGGTACAAATTATGTTCATATGCCATCAAATATATTGCAATATTTTCATTCTTCAATATTATCATTTCTGTTTGTTAACCATAAGCACAAATTTTCAATTCACAAATGAAAAGCATCTGTCAGGACACAATAAATCAATCAATTGAACAATTACTCAATCAATATACTCATCAGTTAAAAAAAGAGTAGCTATATAACTCACTTTGAAGGAGCTATACATCTTGCAAGCACGCAGTAAAGGTGTGAAGCCATCATCATCAACGTCTCTCGACAATGACACTAGAATCTCTTTGGCATTCTTTTCAACAATAGCTTTATCTTGATTACCAGCCTTTTCTCTGACAACAGACTTTTCTTTCTGTACTACATCACCCTCCAGCCCGATGCCATTTTGCTGGACTTTGTTGGAATTTTCCACTGTTTCATCTACAGCTGACTCTGTAAAATCTCCTGCTACTTTCCTGTCTCCATCGACATCCATTTTCTCCTCTAATGGCTGGTCAACTCCTTCTCCCCCATTGACCATCTTCTGCAGAACAGGAGGCTGCATTGCCATCTGAAACACATTTAATTTGTCATTAGTCAGTTTTCATATGAGATCATAGGCTTCAATTACTTCCCTATAAATCACTCTGCATCAACTTTTGAGTCATCCTCCAATAACAAATGTTTCAGAAAAGTTAATTCTGAGAAAAAGAAGCCGGTCATAGTCTGCATGTCAAGCCTGCTCCCAAGCTTTTGGTAAATTAGTGTTGTACACATCAAGCTGTATCCAAGTAACACGACCCTGTGACAAAATGTTCTTGAGAAACTGATCACATAAAAAAACTTTAACACCTAAGCATGGATGGACAGAAATGGACATCCTATGGTTCAAATGAGAAACACACAGATACCAGAGTGATCACTATGTTGATTATTAAGGCTCTGATTTATTATATGTACTAGGTTGGTCCTACAATTTTACAAGTAGATGACAAATTTTGTCCCTGAATAATAGTGACATGTTGTTATCCAGTTTACCAGAAAAGAGTTGCAATATGAAATTATCTGCTCCAGATCTGGCTTGTATTGAACTATAGTTATCACCCATTTGTTACTACTATTTTCTGTAATAAAATCCACTCTTTATAAGAAAATGTTCTTTTTCAACCAATAAGTGAGCAACAGTAGCTCAGCTGGTAGAGCACAGAACTGTTGAGGCCAGCCGAGGTCTGTTGCATGGCTGTGTCCTGGGCAAGGCACTTAGCTCCCACTTCCTTGGCACAATATAGCTAATAATGTGTTAAAAGTGCCATTAAAAATCAACCAACAGACATTAGACCTATTTCCTAAATTATACATTTCTGATTGTTCTTTCATTAGGCATCAACATATTGATATGTATCAAATAACTTCTTTCATTAGGCATCAACATATTGATATGTATCAAATAACTAGTACTGTCAATGTTAATTTTAAAAAGGTTGAAGCCAAAAGATGACACACACCTTTTTAAAAGGGAGGTAAATCTGATTATAACCATCAATATCAGACATAAAAGCATCTCTGATTAATTTCATAAATTAACTGTACACACATTTCTTGAACTTCATCTAAAAGCCCTACATGCAACTACAGGGTTCATACGCCTTTGGTGTGACAAAATTCAAGGACTTTTCAAGGACTTTATCCAATTTTTTCAAGGACCCCGATGCCCAGTGCACTTTAGGTATATTTATCAATGGGCATTTAAAGGATTAGTGAGAATGTTGTAATTTCCTGACAAGGGGCTTCCTAATATTTGTGCAATAGGCTTGAGAGGAAGGAAGGGGTTTATAGTGGCCCATTGTTATCAAAATTGATGGGAAATTTTTCAGTTTCATGTAAAAATGGCCTGGTCTATTGTCAATCTAAGACACTGCTATGTGACTGTTAATACCCAATAAATCTGATGAGATGAATAAATGCACAACACTTACAAACAAAAATCAACAGGATGGAAATTTTGATGGAGATTCAGAGTTGATAGCCCTGTTATTTGGTAAAGGCAAATTTGTAGAATGTTTCATTATGGGGGTATAATCCACCATTATTTCACTTTGAAGTATATGGGAAATTAATTACCAGGTCTTTTATTCTTGTTTTTGACACAAATCGGGGTTGAACACACACTTCCCAGGCATTTTGCTCCAAGTGAAATTGGTAAGCTCTCGCAGAAAAATATCCAGATAAATCTTCCGTATTCTCAATGCCACGTACACGTGTTTATCCTTTGGCGGGTGTGAATGCAGCCTCCTGAATATTCGGTAGCGATCGGAGTTTATGGAGATTGCCGAAGCCCACCTTCTCTCTCCGACACACTTCAAGAAAACACATCGGCCGACCTCGTATATAGCGATTTGCATAATTTATGCGTACCTGAAGTTGTCCGCGGTGGACAAAATCGATTTCTGGAATAACTTCGACGTGTGATATGATGCATTCACGCGGCATCTTAAAATCGTCCGCCGTGAAAGTATGCCGTGTGTCGCCGCATCTAATTTTTTATATCTGCTGTCGTGTGATCGCTCATCGAAATTTTACAGGTATATTTACACATAGATGTAAGTACATTGTGTAGAAAGCAGCCTTTCTGTTAACAGGCATACGGCCGTAATTTATGCCCAAAGTTTGGTCGTGACGCCGAAAAAGTAAATAATAGACTTCCAGCAGACTTCCGAATTTTAGATGGTACGCCGAAAATCAGAAGCTTGGACATACAATAAGAACAAATTGTGACTATTTTTGTGTATATTTTTCATTATCTTTTGTTTCTCGAGTTTGAACAGTTGATTCACCATGATTTAAAGTACAAAGATGTACCGATGCTGCAGAAAATAAATCGACGAAGAAGAATGATCACTGGAAATGTATACTTTGACGATTATAAGCATATTATTTATAAACAATAGTTTATTCTATAACAAGGAATTTGTATGTTTATTTATAATGTTTGGACGCACTTTTTAATCAGCATTCGCGGAATCGTCACTCATTTGCCTATTACAATTACTGAAATTGGTAAAAGATTGGTCACAATCAAATGAATTAAGGATGCATTAATTGCATTTGTTTTAAAATATTAGCATTATAATTATGATTGACATACAACTGATAATTTTATCTGCGAAAATTTGCAGGTGTTTCTTGAATATTATTGTCGGTGATTGTTTAGAATATGATAATAATTTCTGAATAAATCGCGGTAGCTTACTAATCAAAACGTTATTATCGCAGTCTAACGATTAACTATGTTAACTCGAGAAAGAAAACAAACACGGGGGAAATATCGTGTAGCCAAACACAAACTATTATACATGCACGAGTGCTGCATGTATGTCAAATATTGTGCTCACGTTTTCGTAAACATGTATTCAGTCATTTAGAGCAATTTAGGGTTGATTTTTGGACAAATATAACTTTAAATTCCTAATGTCAAGTAGATTTGGTATCGTATATAACAAAATCAATATATATACGTATTAAGGTAGCAATTTAGGTTAACAAACACAATAACGCATTTTACTATTGAATAAAGAAAAGAATCGCGTACTTTTTAATGCTCTCTATCGGGTCCGCGCGCAATTATAAATATCTGATTGGTCACGTGTTGCAAATCACCCAATAGCAAACAGTTTTATTTCGATTACATGAGGTATTGGTATGAAAAGACACTTTCGTACATTCGTTTTTCGATTAATTTTATATTTTTCAAGGACAGAGGCTTATTTTCAAGTACTTTTCAAGGACTTTTCAAGGTAAAAACGATTTTCAAGTACTTTTCAAGGATGAATCGAAATTCAAGTACTTTTCAAGGTAGGGTGCGAACCCTGAACTAAAATCGGGTGAAATCAGTGTTCAGACCTGGCTACATGGAAAACGCATTAAATACCGTTTTCTTCTTCAGGGGTTGGAAGTTCAACTGCTTTTTCATCAAGAAATATATGTACTTTTCATCTAACATTTGATGAATGGTGGGTGTATAAAAAGTAGAAATGTGTTCATGCCCCACCAAAGTGCCTGAGCCTGAAAACTGACAAAACTTAACCAGACTAATGGACAGACAAGGTAACACCATATGTCCCTACCACTTTTGTTGGATCATAAAACTGCCTTACATCCCTGACAACCCTCATTTCTGTAATAGCCCTTACTTGTTCCACAAGAATCTGCAGAAGTTTACTGAGGTCCATGTCCATGCACTGGTCAGCCAGCAAGTGGAGAACATTTTTCCCATTGTCATTTTTCCAGTCCGACACTGTACCCCCTCTCTCTACCAAGTACTGCACCAACTTGATGTTTACCTGCAGGAAATCAATTTGTAGAGTAAGATAAGTTTCTTTGGTAATACTTACCTATCATAATACATTTGGACGACATTCACTACCTCACATATCTAGCCCTTCCAAGCTAGAAAAAGACATCTTCTACAGCTTGTGGCTTGTTTCAGCAACAGGAGTGCTACAAAGTCATCTGTTTGCCGAGGTGGAAGTCAGACGAGAGTGGTTTCCCCATTGATAGAGATTTCATCAGTTACTACTCAAGTGGACGTGCATGTTCTTCCAGGGATATAAATGTGGGGAGCAATTGGGAGAATTTATAACCTGTGTCATTAAGAAGCTACTGAATGACCTGGGAAGGCAGCCTGTTGTGCTGCTGATATAGGTCCTATGATGTCAAAACTGAACCCTTTGGGATGAAAGGTCTCTGAGTAAAAGCTAGATAATATCATCTCATGGATAATGTCGGTTAGGGAGCAGTTAAACTCAAATGCCATGCTAGTAGTGACCAATCTAACCTCATGAACTGCTATGGGCAAGAACTTCATCTGGCGTTTGGATAGTTCCATATTAGCTCAGCAGATAACCCATTGTACCCAGGACAACAAACTCTGGCTGAAATCTCGTTCCTTCCTTGTTTGAGTGGTAATAATAAATTAGCTCTCCCTCTTCTGATCAGCTCAGTTTGTTTTAGGTACCACTTCAGAGACCATATGGGAAACAGTAGGTGCCCTGGGGGGCGAGGGTCAAAGGAAGATTCAGGTTTCATGACAAAGGACTTATTCCATATGAGGGGGAATCTGTTTTTGACATTGAAAGCGGGGCCATCATAAGTGAAACCTTACCATCATGGTGGAACTGCAAATAGTTCGATACCGACAAGGCATGCATCTCACTGATTCTTCCTGATGTAGCTAAAGAAGAAAGACAGCTATCTATGGTACAAAGGCTTTCAACTAGAACAGGAATAATAACTTGATCAAACTTGGAGATAGGGTGGGTTTACTCAAGTTTCTTGGCTGATAAATGGCTGGACTGAGCAGGGATGCAGCACCAAAAAGAAATACAATACATGATGAAAAGTGCACACAAATTAAAGATAAAAGAATTACTAGCTTTGAAAACTGACACCAAAATGTATTTAAATATATTCTTGCACTTTTCTTTTCAGTTTGGGATTTCTTGCTTACTCAAATCTTTGAAATATAGGAATGTCTAAAAAAAGGTTGCCCTAAAAATATAGGAAAATATTGAACACTTTATGCCCTGCAAGTTATTCAAGGGATCAGAGTCTGAGCCAAGGCTGGAACAGACATGTCTGGATGTTGGGCACTATGTATGCCTTGAAGCCAGGACTGAGTATACAATGAAAATGAAAACAGATCACTGTAACAGCCCTGGGAGTCGAAGGCACAAGTTGAGGCTGTGCCAGAGCTGGTATGGTCTGTAGCCATTTGGTGTCTAGTGCTTACAGTACCAGGTGTACATATGTTGCCAGTATATCCACCACTGGTCCAGATGGGCCGCTGTTCCCAAAGGTAAAGCCGTGAAGATCAATAGATTGCACTGTGTGAGAAGCTTGTGATGGCCTAGATTGCCAAATCTTCTTCCAAACAGGAAATCTTTCTGCCTTTGTAATTTAGCTAAGAGGAAATTATCGACTTAGGTGTCATTGATGGCATTAGTTATGGCATTTGCATCCTTGATTGTTCGCTTCTTAGCTCTCTTGTCTGTGCGAGTTTGTTGTTTGGCAGAGACATTCACCCATATATTGTATGACCAGCATAATCACATGTTAGAGCGATTGTCTTCAGCCAGCTTGAACCATCATAATCCTACACCTGTAAATGGAGGAAAGCAATGGCATACACAGGCAAAACAAGCCAAGGATCATGTTGAACTTAATGTTAAGTGGACATTAATAATAACGAAAAATGCATATGGAAATTACATGCGTGATGTTACAACATGTAATGATAAAGTAAACAGAATTCATATAAGAGGTCAAGTAGTGAGCTAACCTGAAGTACCACAAACCTGAGGGCAGGGAATTGAAATGGCACCATATGACAAAGTTTGATAAATAAAGAGTGAATATTCATCTATGATAAAGACAGAGAGAGAGAGAGAAAGAGACAGGCATACAGCTGGATTATACATCTCTGGTGTGAGACAACTACAAAGAATTGCTAAATTGATGAAAAGGCACAAGTGAATTTGGTATTTGTGAGGCCTTGAGAAGCATTGCTTCCTAGCACAAGCAAAGCAGTAACTGATGAATTTACAGAATTTGGCTCCAATCCCTCTATCCAAATGATTTGTTTTAGCACTTCTGACATGGTGTTACGACTCTTGGTCTTAAAATCATATAACTGAAAGAAAGTGAAACCAACAAGGTAAGTAAATTCAACAAGCAATTTATTTCTATACAATTAAAGTGAAAATTCAAAAGACACTTACAGTAACGTGAATTAAAATCCAAATAATCCAATAATCCTAAGTGTCCTAATCACAAGTCCTAAATATACAATGTTCCAAATGAATTCCAGTAACCTTGAATGTCCTGATATGCCTGACTGAATAAATTCACATAAATCCCAAAGTCAATTAGTAATCTAACATGAGAATGAGCACTTTTAGTAATTCCAATAAATATTTCAAATAAATAATTCCTCTCTCTGAATTTGCTCTGATTTTCACAACTGTAACATCTGATTACTAAAATAAATTCCTAAATAGATTGATCTTAATAATACGAAGTTTAGTATAGGAATAAAAACTTGTTAACCAAACCTGTATAAATATAAGGATAGGTCACCTGACAGAATATTCTAGAATATGAGTAAATGTAATTGAAATTTCTGGTGCGCATGTGACTTTTCTCACATAATACATGGAAAATTCTAATCTAATTGTTAAATGCTATATAAACAAGACTGACCTTGAACTCAAATTCTGTATATAAGTTTACAAAATGACTAAAGTACTCATGACTTGTACCTCATCGAAACATATAAATTCAGAATACATAACACCTCCCCTCATAAAGAAAAAGAAAGATTTATGCAATAAAGCTTTCTTTTGATATGCATCTAACACTATAATAATAAAAATTAAAAAAGAAAATGTCTTATAAATAACACTCAGCTCAATTACACAAAATAAAGCAATACAGTCTATACATGTGAAAGTGCATCCACGATCACATTGTCTTTTCCCCTGATGTGTCGAATGTCAATGTTATATTCCTGCAGTATCAAACTCCATCTCAACAATCTCTGATTTTTATCTTTCATTTTGTTGATGAAAGTATGGGGATTGTGATCACTGTATCCAATAACTGGAGAAAGAGCCGAGGTAACATACACTTCAAAATGTTGTAAAGCCAATATCAGAGCCAAACATTTCTTCTCAATTGTGGAATAATTTTTCTGGTGCTTGTTTAGTTTTTTAGAAAAATAACATACAGGGTGATCCACACCATTCTTGTCTTCCTGAATCAATACTCCACCAACTCCTACATCACTTGCATCAAATGACATTTTAAATAATTGGCTTAAATTTGTTGCTGAAAGAACTGGTGCATTCTTAAGCATGGCCTTCAATTTATCAAAGGATTTCTGACACTGGTCAGACCAATGAAACTTGGATTTCTTACTCAACAAATTTGTCAAAGGTTCAGCAATTATGGAAAAATTTCAACAAAATTTCTGATAATATCCAGTCATACCTAAAAATCGCAATAGTTGTTTTTTTACAAACAGGCACAGGGAATTCAGAGATAGCTTTGACCTTAGCTTCTATAGGTTTAACTTTACCGTGTCCCATAACATGTTGTAAAAATGTGACAAAAGCATAGCAAAACTCAAACTTTTGCTCAAATTAATTGTCAGATTTGCATCACTGAGTCGATCCGAATGGTTTCGAAGTGATCTTCCCAGGTGTCGTTGTAGATAATGATGTCATCAATGTACACGTCACAATTATCTAGACCAGATGTTATTATGTTCATAAGATGTTGAAACATTGCCGGAGACTTTTTCATTCCAAATGGAATGATTTTATATTGATAAAGCCCATCTGGAGTTACAAATGCTGACATTTCTTTTGCCCCTTCCATGAGTGGAATTTGTCAATCCTTTTAAAAGGTCGAACTTGGGGACTTATTTTGCATTTCCAATTTTATAAATGCAATCATCCATTCTTAACATTGGAAATGAATCCATTTTGATGATACTGTGGACTTTTCTATAGTCAGAACACATGCGGAAGGTATTATCTGGCTTAGGAACAAGAATACATGGTGAACTCCAGTTACTTTTACTTGGTTCTATAAAATCATTCTCCAGTAAATACTGAATTTCTTTCTTTAAATATTACTGTTTGAGAAGATTCATCCTGTAAGGATGCTGTTTCACAGGCGTAGAATCTACAATGTCAACATCATGATAGATTTTATTGTTTCTGTAAGAAAACAAGTGCTCATACTCATGTAATAGCTGTTTTAGTTCATTTCTCTCCTATTGTTGTAGATGTGAAAGTTTCTGGTCCAGATTGTTCAATATTTCTGAATTCAGAAGGTTGGTTAAAACCAGAATCACTACAGTCAGATTGTATTCCATCATTGACTTCCTCACTGTGTGGGACAGGTACAACTAGATTAACTGAATAATTAACTGGGCTATCTCTGTCACAATACTCCTTTAACATATTTATGTGACAAAATTGTTTCTGTTTCCGCCTCCCAGGAGTGTTAATGATATAATTTAAGTCATCTACTTTCTTTTCAACTGTATAAGGACCATAAAATTTAGCCAGAAGGGGATTTTGAAGTATGGGCAAGAGAGCCAGAACTTTCTCACCTGGCTTAAGACTCCTTTCCTGTGTATTTCTGTCATACCTTAATTTTATTTTTGACTGGGTAGTGTGAAGATTAGTTCTTGCTACTTCACAGGCCTTTGACAACTTGTATTTGAAATCAGAAACATAATCAAGAAGATTAATCTTTGAATCTTCATTTGAAAGAAGTTTCTCTTTCAATAATTTGAATGGTCCACGGACAGAATGGAACATTTGGAATAGCTCTGTCTTTATTCTGTTGCTTATTTTTCAACCTGAAGCAATCAGAAATAACGTGCCCTTTCTTTGTACAATAAGTGCACATTGGAAAAGATAAGGATTTCTGATCAGTCTTATCAGATGTCTGATTCCTACCAGTTGTGCTGTTTGGAAATTTAGAACTACTCGTTTGAGATTGAAATGGTTTTTTTACCAAAAAACTGCTGAGAGGAAGACTTATTGCGAAATGAAATTCTGTGAGTCAAGGAATAATCATCAGCCATACGAGCAGCATTTTTTAAAGTTTCCACTTTCTGCTCATCAAGATAGGTCTTAACATCACTATGGCTGCACCTCTTGACTCTTCAATTAATACGAGCTGTCTGAGGTTATCATAATCATGATCAACCATCTTGGCTGTGCACCACCTATCAAAAAGTTGTTCTTTTCCCTTGAAAGTTCTACATGAGTTTGTCCATTTTCTCTTCAACAATTCATAAACTTTTGTTGATATGCCTCGGGTACCAACTTGTAACCCTTCAAGATGTACTCCTTAACCACATCATAATCAGTGCTTTGTTGTACAGACAGTGAAGTGTAGACTTCATGAGCTTTGCCAATAAGTACACTTTGTAATAACAAAGTCCAATGCTCTCTTGGCCATTTCATGTTTTTAGCAATTTTCTCAAAGTGAAGAAAGTATTTATCTACTTCTTTTTCCTAAAAAGGGGGTACAAACCTAATATATCTGGTAACATCAAAACCTGAACTTTTGTATAAAGGGAAGGGGGGGGGGGGGGGTAGGGGGAGTGTGCTCTGCTTGTCATTTCTAACTCTTTTGATCTATACTGCATTTCCATCTCCTCTTTCTCTCTCTCTGCATTTGCATCTGCCTATCCTTTTCTTCTCTTTGCAACTGCATCTGACTTCTATTACTCTGTCCTCTCTTTGCATTTCCTCTTTCTGAAGCTGAAGCTTTCTTAATTCTAATTCCATCTGCTTTTTAAGCTGTAATTCTCTTAATTTCCAATCAAAACCAGATACAGACTTATCAATTAAACCCAAAGTACTATAATCCAAAATGTTCTTTCCCACCAAATATGGAATTAAAATATTTTTTATCTCTTGCTTAGCCAAAGATGCTTGGGCTTCAGAAAGATCATAATGTCTGGCAAGCTCAAGCAACTCGTCCTTTTTCATAGACTCTAACCCTACCTGGGTAGGACTTGAAAAAAAGTCCTCAACCCTAGATGCTTGCTGGTTTCACTAAAGATTTCTCAAATGGATGAAATAAAAATCTTTACCAGGGACAATGAAAATTCCAAAACAAAGTCAATTTAAATTGTAATTAAAAGAAATTCAGATCCCGGAATGGCCCCCAATTTCTGTTACGACTCTAGGTCTTATTTTTAAAATTTGTGCCTAATGGTATTTTCACAGTGAATATTAGGTGGTAGTCTTATAATGGATTGGCAGGAGAATGGATGGGTGGGTTCAGGTCCTATTCAGCATTCCAAATTGCTGCCTGCCCAGCAACTTGACACCATCTACTTTTAGTGTGGCCCAGAATGAGTTTTTGTTTTCATTTTAAAGGGTTTTGCAGTGTTTCAACAGTTATTCGACTGAAATCCAGCAGATTATTAAAGTTAATAGTCTATTTCATTTTAATTTAGTTATTTTATTTATTTATTTCAAATTTATTTTATTTTATTTTTTTTTTGGGGGGGGGGGGGGGACCATATCACCAACCATGATTTCAATGCTTTGAATAGGTACCATGCATGTTGTAACATTTTAATATGTTGGGGGGGGGGGGGGGAACCATATCACCAACCATGATTTCAATGCTTTGAATAGGTACCATGCATGTTGTAACATTTTAATATGTTGAGAGGGGGGGGGGGGTGCTTTGTCAGAAAACTATTATACATAAAGTGCATTTTTAAAAATTGTCTTCTGTAAAGATATTTCACTTAAATCGTTTGCAATCAATTGCCTTGCCAGTGATGGACAGGCAAGACATAGTTATCACAGTGATGGATTGACGGATGGATTGTTGGCAGTATTGATGACTGTGATAAAATTTTAAATATTGTAATTTTCAGTGTTATACACACTTTGCAGGCAAGATACATAATTTTTCTCTGAACTTCCTTTCTACTATTTGTATTTAATGCTCTGTGTATGCATAAATGAGAGAGAATGATATTGGATAATTTTGGTTTCTTTTTCATATTCTATTATATATACATGGTAGATGTGTGCGCAAAACTGTCCAATTTTATTAATACTGAAACCTTTTTTACAATCTTCACTATTTTATTAAACGTTTAGAATTAAACATTTAGAATCAAGACATTTTTCTTTCCTATATCATTTCCACTGACAATCTTTGAGGAAGACTACAGATACCAATTCAGTCAATTTTAACCAGGGTGGAATTAAGAAAAAAATGTTTCAGAGGATATATATATATATATATATATGTGTGTGTGTGTGTGTCTGTAAATTTGCATATATATAATGTAGATTTTGAAAGTGTTATTAAATGTTTTACTGTGGTATTATCTATCACCACTCAGAGTGAGTATTCCTTTGAAATCAATATAAATCATCACCAACAGAATGAATAAAATGACGAGTTTATACATGCACTTTTTCAGTGCCACGTGTATATTTGTCAGATGTGGTTTTGAAGTTGTTGCAGGTAACAGCATTGAACATGTGCATCTGTGTGTATATGTGTATGTGTAATCGTGAGAGAGAGAGATATATAACACATATCATTTATAATGTAAATATATATTTTTTCTTTTGTATACCACATTCCACCGCCATTTATTTCCTCAAGTTTTTTTTATATTTCTTTAAAACATTTTTCAGGCAGAGCCAAAGTTGAATTCAATATCATTTTCTGCCATACATATAATTGATAACAGCTGAGTAAATATAGAGAGATCATACATAACAATATGGAGATCATACATAACAATATGGAGATCATACATAACAATATGGAGAGATCATACATAACAAAGTACTATATACAATAAGAAAAAAAAATTGAATAAAAGTTAAACTGAACATGGAATTTTTAAAAAAAATCGAAACAATAACTTGTGATATGTGGACTAAGTCAATGAATTATGAAAGCAATTTTTATGACCAAATGTCTAGCTTCTGAAGGCGATTATAGCAGTGACAGGCTATTTCAATAAACAGTGACCACTAATTTAGTTTCTGTGACTGTGTCATGAGACAAACAATCCAAGTTATGGAATGGGTAATTTAAATCTTTCAACTTTACATTTTCTTTGTATGTTTTTTTTCTAATTTAAGCAAACAATGCTAATGTGTAGTAACAAGAAATATTACATCTACTTTGGAATCAAATTTATGTACCGACAAATATACTTTTTTGAAAGAGATTTTTAAAAACTTTTTCAATACAGGATACCAGCCTAGGGATTTTTTAAAAAGAAGCTAATGAATATTGGCATTCATTTTCAAGGTCAAGGCGACACAAGATTTTTTGTGTGTGTGTACATTGCCAAGAAATTAGGGAAAAATATTGTAAAAAGAGCATTTTTCATTTCCAGGAACAAGGGAACAAACACCATTATTTTCTGTGAACAAGAGAACTCAGAAGCCTCTAGAAAGGCCTAATTATCAATCATATCAGCCAATAATGTTAAACAATATTTCAAACACAGTTTTTGATTTTATCAGTGATTGTCTTATCTTTGCAATGGAACTTAAAACAGTTTCATCTTGACTAGCAATTTAGATTTATTTATCATGGGTTACTAGCATTTATGATGGGTCATTTTTTAACAAATTAAAACCTTATTTTATTCAACTTTATACCAGAAAAATAATAAAAATACATAATGTCATTTTAAATTTAGTGAATAGTTTATGGACAGACAGTAACAATGAGAAACAGCTGGAAAAGCTGAAAAATTTGCTTATCTTCTTTGATATTTCTTAATACACGGTTTCCAAGGCAACCAGCACAAGAACACAAAACTTATGTCAGATATTAAAACAAAGCACCTCACACTTGTAATGTACATCATATGAAGAAAACTGGAGAGGGTGTAGAAAATGGCCCTTATTCAATATAGTCCTTTCTTTTCAAAATGGTTTTGATCCAAAAGATATAGATCGATGTATGATGTATTTCACTCTTAAAGAAGAAATCCATCATCGCCAACAATTAATGATCTACCCCCTTATTACTTTTACCTCAGTCCTCTTAGTTTCAGAAAATCTTGGAACTCTGAGTCTTTTCTATTACACTGTGAATGAAGGAGTACAGTCTGATGAGACTCCACTAATCCTGGCAACAAATATCACCATTTCAGAATACCTGAACCCAAAGCTGATGATTGACAAATGGATACATTGAAACCATGATGTGGAAAATATCACCACCATTTCAAAATACCTGAACCCAAAGATTATGATTGACAAATGGATACATTGAAACCATGATGTGGAAAATAATATCACCATTTCAAAATACATGAACCCAAAGCAGATGACTGACAAATGGATAAATTGAGATAATGATGTATTGCCTTTTGTATCATTTGTCAAATGCAAGACATTTATAATAAAGGTGTATTTTGGTATAAATGGAACAGGTGACTACTAGATGATTTTCTTTCCAGTGGCATAATTAACATGCCTTAGACTGAAACTGATAAAAAGAAGACACTTACACAGGCATTAGGATTTAGCAGAAGTTAATAAACTCATGCTATAAAACATAAATTGTTACTGTAAATTCATTCTGATGGTTGTGCAAAAAATATAACATTTTCATATGTGCTTAAATTCCAAGATATGTCCCTGGCTCCTATTCTCCCCCCAGATAGATAATTGTTCACTGTGTCCTTAAATTTGTGGTTTGAAGGAAACGGAATCCATGAAAATCAATACCCCCTAAAGTGAATTAACAGTAATATACTTTCAGGTATGTACTGTTTACACATATTACCTGTTCAATGGCATACATCAAAGGGGTACGGCCATCCTCAGTTTGGTCACTAGGATCACATCCTGCGGAAAGCAACAGCTCTGCTATCTTGACACTCCGGTCCATCTTCCTCTCCACAGTTTCCTGAGAAAACAAGGACACACAGACACTGTCAAATAAGTATATATGCTATCTATTTGCATATTATTCAAGATATCAGGTGATAATGCTCCATGAAAATAATATACATACTTTATAAATGTATGCTTAATATTCAGACGTGACCTCTAATTTCATTTTTCAATATTGTTTGATTTTCCAGTCATGAATGGCTATCACAAATGAACACTGTCTATCATACAGGCATCAATTTATGAAAAAAAAAAAAATTTTAAAATAACAAAGTCATAACTCTCAAAATTTGTTAAGCCACTGTCGTGTTAAGATGCTCAAAGTGAAGCATACAGGCCACAGAAAACTTTATTTAAACTAATTTATCAACAAAATTTGTCTGCAAAGTGTTAAAAACTCAATATTTTACATAAAAAAATTTTGAATTACAACCTTTGAGGAGTGTTGAATCTTGTTTGCAGCAAGGTAGTGTAACTGCAATGGACATATATAATTTTGTTAACAAATATTACAGGTGAAATATGCAGTCAGGATCCTATGTTCCTTCAAACACCAAAGTTATTATATACACAATTAAAGATCCCTAACAATATATTTCTGATGCATGCACAAATTCACAGAGCACCAAAGAAAAATAAATACAAAGTAGCAAATGTGAACAAAAAGAATGCTTCAACGAGTCATGGAAAATAAATATCCTTAACATTTATTACATATACATTTATATAACCTTCAAAGTGTATTAGTTGCAATTTTATGTTGAATCGTGTCATTCATTTATTTCTTGATAATAACTTGAATGTTTTAGATGACATAATTTTCAAGGAAAGGAATGTAATCACAATTCAGGACATTTTAAATTTGAGTGCTGTTGAAAAAAATATTTTATGGCTGAGTTACAAGTTAGTGAAAATTAAGTGCTAGATAAATGTTTTCTTTAATCATAAAACTATGTGCAACTGATTTATTAAAATACGACTCACAGCATCTAAGCCTGCTGCATCCTTGATGGTGGGGTCGGCCTTCTTGTCTTCGATTAGGTACTTAATCTGCTCATACAGCCCGCTTTCGAGAGGACTGCTGGTGGCAATGCTTGTTAGAGTTTTGCCTGCAAAAAAGACTTAGCAACTGTACAAAATGCCAAAGAAAGCACATTTACAGATCTAATAACTACACAAAGGAAACTGATGCAGCAACAAAAAAAACTGAATGAATTTCCTTTGAAGGCAGGTACAAATTTTGAGATTCTTTTCATAAAATAAATGCCTGCAAAGCAAAAGAAAGTGTGAACTTTTGAGCAGAACAGCCATCATCAAGACAATTGGCTCAATAAATTAGTTATTAGCAACAGCTTGTTCTTGTTGATCAATAGATGGACAGGCCAGCAAACAGGGTCAAATTCCTGTATCAGAACAAAGTCACACACAATACCAGGTTGCCAAAACTGACAAAATCTGATGGTCTATTAAAGACAAACATGCCAGTATGGTCAATAGTGTTGCAGCTCTGGTACCAAATTTATGACCTGCGAGACATTTGGCTTCATGATATATTTTTCATCAGTTAGCTGTTTACCAATGAGGACACTGATAAATGGAGCAGCAACTCTTAAAGAGTTTTAAGTGAACTTGCCCATACATGTAAAAGATTGATTTTCTTCAGTATTACTTATACATAGGACAAGCTTAACCAGAAATATCCAGTTAAATGACCAAAGTACTCACCTTCGTCATTCTTGAAGTCAATATCAACTCCGGGCTGACTAAGGAGATAACCCACTAGACCAATATGGCCCTTCAGAAATGCAATACTAACAGGTGTAGTCTGAAAATACACACAGTTGTAAATCTCATTCTCTGTAGGCAAGTTATTTATTACAATACATTCCTTACGGTCCTAATCAAAATGTTTGGACTGTATAGAGGCAATAAAAGTGGTATCGCTACTATAGCAATATCACCTTTTAAACTACTTTCTTTTCCCATTTAGGATATATATCTGCCCTTATATATGATGTATTTCAAAATTTATTTAATTCTTTGTCTTCTCTGTACTTCTCTCTCATTCCCCCCCCCCCCCTCCAATCTGGATGAACAGATCAAAAATAAAATATAACATCTATACATTTATGTAAACAATGGGGGGAGGGGTGCCAACATGCTTTTTAAAAAAAACTCTAAATAAGAAGTGGATTTAAAGTATTATCTTATTTAAAATAATTTTCCACATGAATCATTCAAACTGCCACTGACTGAACATAGCAAAACCTGTTTCTATTCAAGATATTCAGTAACATCCATACCTCATACAGTATAAGACAAACAGTGAAAGCTTTTGGGCAAACTCTAGATTAAATACAATACTAAAACTTGGTTAATTAGCCATTTTAACTCTCACGACACTTGTAACTATGTTTGAAAACAATGGAGACATTGGGGAGGGTGAATGTTGACTCTAAATGTTGACTCTGAAATTAAGTGACTATCAAAATTGAATGAAGAGTATGTTACTGGAAAAGATGGCAAGCTTGTCAAGGTAACAAAATTCACATTTTAATTTAGAAATAACAAAGTAACCTTAACATATAAAGTCACAACCATTAAATGTTTAGTTACACTTTGAAGGCTGTCAGATCTAATTGCTATGTGATGATACTGCAACCCCAACTATGCTTGCCATATGTATCAATCATCTGAACAAGAAATTGTTAATGAAAAACAGTATTTTATTTTTTTTATGAAAACAGTTATTAATTGGACAAAATACACATTTTAAAGCATTAGATATTGAAGAAAAATTTGAAAAAATTTCTGAACTTTTTTTCATAGATGCTGTAATACGGCTTAATCTATAATGTTTACTGTATTGGCACAGAATGGAAAATTCCATGCAATTTGACGTTTTTGCCTTCAAAACATAATGAAAAGGAAATCTACGTTTTCTGAGTATTCGTATAATAAAATTTTCCACTTCACTATTAAATAATTCCTTATCACAACCAGGGGTGAAACGATACACCTGTGCCGCGTATCGATACGATTCACGATACACAGCCTACGATACGATACATTATCGATTCTCAGTTTAAAGAATAAGAAGGCAAATGACTAATTATTATTCATGACTGCTGAAGATTAAAGTAACTTATATAGGGTAGATATCGTTTTGTATCGATTCTTCACCTCTTGTATCGATACATGTATCGATATGGCAAAAGTATTGATGCATTAATATATCGATGAATCGTTTCACCCCTAATCACAACCAAAAAAACAGTTATCCTCTATATATTTTTTGTTGAATTTGCATCTCTCCATTCTGTTTTAGTGCTTGAATCAAGATTCCTTTCAAACACTCTATAAGGAAGATTACATATGACTGGATTCATTAGAAAAACCAGTACAACCCATAGGACATGTATACGGTATTTACCCATCTCAAATGCAGAGACAAATGCTAGCATCGTACACCCAGTTCTGTAATGGCATAAGGCAGTGGCCGATCTATCAGTGTCTACGTTGTCTGCTTGAAATCTTTAGGATGTCCGCGTTTGCAAAATCAACACTTGCTGCGCAGCTCAAAATGATGTGATCATTACACTATATCAATAACGATGTCACTTTATACCAAGGTGTATTGTAGCACTATGATCAATGAGAGAGACTGAATGTAATATGAAGTGGTTGTGACTTCTGTCTCTTATTAAATAATGAAAATGAAAAATTCTTATGCAATTTTAATAATTGCAATAACAATCCTGTGAAAGAAAATGATAAAGTCAGCAAAAAGTATTCAAGACCTTGAGAAATCTTCACTAATTTACGAACTGCCATATATCAGCAGTGCTGGTTTTGATCTCAAAATCTCCTGACAAAAGTCACACTCTAACATCCTTTTCTTTGTTTATTTTATAAGAGGAGTCTGTGATCTTCAACCTGTGCAAATCTGATAAATTTTTAAATACTCATTTAGTTATTTTATTTTATGGACAATTAGTGACAGGGTACTTTTCCCATACTTTTCTATGTAATGACCTTTACATGCAGATGGATATTCAACTATGAGTAACACAAAGGAATAACACAGAGCTACAAAAAATGCACACCAACCTATATACTTTTAAGTAATTTTCGATTGCTTGAACACTGTAACTATGTACAAATATCAATTTTTCAAAAAGTTAAATACAGAGGAGCCTCATTAATCCGGACACCTTCGTTCCCAGTGAATATTTCCGGATTAATGAGTTTTCCGGATAATTGAATCATGCACATTTTTATTTTACGATGTCATCATACCGTATACATGTACATGTACTGTACATGTATATGTATTTGCTAGCTGTAAATGTACTGTATGTGCAATAATGGTTGAAATAAATTAATACATCTATTGACTTGTGTTTATTTCACTTTATTATAACATGCACTTGTACGGCCTGCACTTTGTTCATGTCGGCACTATCTGCTTCTCCCTCATACCATTTTCGTTTGATGCCCCGCCGATTCTTGAAGCATTGTAGCCAACAACGAGAATAGGCAAGTCAGTGATGCCAAGTTGGTCTCCGAGTATCTTTGCCTTGGCAATGAGCATTTTATCTTTGACGGCGGCGTGGTGGGCCGACATGTCTGAGTACCATATGAATACAGCCTCATCGACTTGTTGATATTTCGCGTGGCGAGCGCGGGTTAGGTCTGCTGAGTCGGCAGGTACGGACGACCATTTGTCCTTGTTTTTATGATGTCCGCAATTGTCGACTTGCCAATGTCTAAGGATGAGTAAGCTATAATATGCTGGCAGATATCTTGAATGGTAGCTTTTGGGTGATCTTCTTTGTGCTGGCAAATCTTCTGGCAAATCTTCTTTTTTTATGCTGGCCGATATCTCTACTCGTCTACACTTGCTTGATGGTGTCGCCATAATAATATAAAAAGTACAATGAATACAAACTGATATCTCGCAGTTAAATGTGTTATGGTAAACTTATAAAATGCATTTATTTATATAAGTCGTAGTTTACAACAGTTATAGCTTCTAATGAGCTGATAATTGACGACCCCTTTTATTCTGAAATGAAGCCCTATACAGTCCACAGCTTAAGTCAATCCACTTTATTTGTTCAGCCATCAACAAACTGTGATTGTTACATACAATTGGTAAACAACAAAGAGACTTAATGACACACTTAATTTATTAGCCATATGTTATGTCAAAAAGTGTGGACAATTTGATCCCAGTGTGATTATTTAATTATTAACACCCCCGCCGGCGACTAGCTAAGACGGACATTGTTTATACAATCGCTGGCTACAATACGGTCACGCTACTTGAAGTTTTTCCACACACATGATCACGTGATCAATTTATAACTTTAACGTGCCACTAGAATTTGACCATTCAGAGATTGATACTTTGACACACCTCCAAATTCGGTGTTATCCAAATGACTGTATTTTCATATACGATTTTTCGAATTTTCTTATTTTTGGACAGATTATTTCCGGATTATCGAGGCCAATTTTATAGCAATTTTACACTTTGGTCCCCGATTTTGATTTCCGGATCCGGAACGCAGATTTCTTGATTAAATAAGCAAAATAACGTTTAGGAAATCCGTTCCCATTGAACTCTGTCCGGATAGCGAGGTTTCCGGATAAACGAGGCTCATCTGTACTCCAATATTTCACAGGCATTCATTCTTAAGTAGGACAAGCAGCTCAGACCCAATCTGTCAGTGTATTGTACAACACATCAAGGTCAATTCTGTCTGCATTTGGGCAAGCATTATACACAAGTGAAATAAGGCGCAATTTATTCAGAAATCTAAAGAGGCAATATACAAACTAGAAAGGACTAGGTTTTCTTTCGACTAAAAGTCGATCCTACGTCAGATTTTGATATTTTCCCAAATATATCTACAATTTTGGAACTTCAAAGAAGAGTTTTGTTTTTGACGTGGGTATTAGTCCTCCATGTGAATGATGTCATATATATCAGAAAATGTGAAACGACATGCATCAATGTCCATATACCAGTTATGTGTTTTGTTCATTTACTACAGGTTATATGGAAGAGCATTGGACTTGTAATCTATGGGTTGCAGGTTTAATACTCACCTAGGGCAGCCTGGGTCGGCCCAATGGTGTCCTTGGGAAAAGCACTTAGCTCCCATTTCCTCATAAAAATAAACAGTGTATACACAGACTCATAAGAAGAAGTTTACATTCACTATTTCTTTAAGTCTTGGATGTATATTTACCAAAACTGATACATAAGCCTAATAGTTATATTCAAAAACCTTTCTACAGTATGACAAAGATTCTTGTATTCATTACAAGGCTCTTAGCATCAGATGCCGACCAATTTTCAATTGTATCATTATGAATATTTTTTTTAATGAAAGTATTCAATTTATTCCCAAGATTTATCTAAGTAATGTGGTGTAGTAAGTTTTCTGAAGTACTGTTATTATTAGATTAGTTCAAGATTTAGCAGTTCTTATTATAAAACAAGGGTCCTGCCGAATTCTGTCTGCATTTTTTCAGAATTATGGGCTTCCCAAAAAGAACTTTAACAGTGTGATTACTTCTTCTACCTTCACTGCACCCGACATCAGTATCACAAGGTCTCACTTTTCTTCTAAAACCAAACAAAACAAGACAAAGAAAAACAATTACTGATTAACATTTATTTTAAGGTGAAGGTCCCACTATCAAAGGGAGCAGATCACCACTCTTCTCCTGTTACAAAGTACCCTGTTTCTTTATCTTCTTTACTGCTGTAATTTTTAGTTGTTGGTATTAGTTGAAAATATGGCTGAATATTACCATGCATCTTCAGTTGTGTGTGTCAGTGTGCTCTGTTTGTATTTGTGTGTGTGATTTGTCAGCCATGGGGTCAAAAACCATTGAACCATTTTTCCCTAATACAAATCACAGAAAATGATGTAAAAAAATATATACTGTCTATACTCGATTATAAGTTTACCCCCCCCCCCCCCCCCCTTTTAAGGCTGCAAAAAGCTAATTTCTCTTTGACCCTCCAATAAGTCGAGGTGTACTTGGCAAAGCAAATCTGGAAAAATAAACAAGCCAAACTGGATAGATAAATAGGAAAAATAAAGACAAAACCAGTGTAAAAATAGATGCAATTTTATTATTGAGTGGAATATGTCAAAAATAAATTGACAACTTACATTTTGTCCATCTTCATGCAATGATATCTATAATGCATAACATTTTAAATCCATTTATATGATAAATCCATGAGTTCGATTATAGGTCACATACAGGTATAAAAAGGGTAGTCCAGAATGATCCAATTCTCAATATCTCGTAATATATTAATTCCAAATGTCTTACAATTAAACAATGACAGTCAAGTCCACACTTTTGTGATTCACAGTATCCTATAAATGTCAGTCTAATGTCCTCTGGTTCAAAGCCCAAGAATTCATCCTCATCATCTGAGTCACCAAATAAAGTTCTGAATTCCTCCACTATCATCTGGTCGGCATAAACATTGTCTGACTCGGATTCCTTGTCTTTACTGTCATCTGCTAGTGCTTCAGTGTTGGTCTCGTCGCAAATGAAATCACTGAAGAGTTTGTCATCCTCTGTACCATCCATAGCATTGGAAATACTACCTTTCTTAAATCTGCCTGCTAACTGATAGAACACTGACGATTCAGAAAATGGGGCCTTTAATTTATGTGGAGACTGAACTTTTTTGGGCTCTTAAATCTGCCTGCTAACTGATAGAACACTGACGATTCAGAAAATGGGGCCCTTAATTTATGTGGAGACTGAACTTTTTTGGGCTCTGAAAGCTAGTTTGATCATACAGTCTGTGAAATCTCATTAAAAGATCGTCACAACTGAACAGGTATCATTTGAGTGGCATAATCAAATAAGCTCCCCCAGTTAACTGAATATAGGACTCGACTTGGCACTGATCAAGGATCAAATTTGCAGCTCAATCTAAGTACTGTCCACTGGGGAAAACAAAGTTTGTGCTGCCTTTACAAGCTAAGGGATTATGATAAGATTTATCAAATTCTAGGCTCAATCAAAAGAAAGTGAACTGTGAAAATAAAACGGGTGCTGTCTGTACAAGCTAAGTGATTAAGGTCAGATTTATCAAATCTTTTGTATGTTGTGATTATAAGATGACCTCTACACTGCATGAATAGAATTTGCTGTAAAATAATGTTGACTTATAAGT
The DNA here is from genome assembly GCA_029931535.1 of Margaritifera margaritifera. Taxonomy (NCBI): domain Eukaryota; kingdom Metazoa; phylum Mollusca; class Bivalvia; order Unionida; family Margaritiferidae; genus Margaritifera; species Margaritifera margaritifera. The sequence continues at coordinate 1,857,446 of JAQPZY010001632.1, read as the reverse complement.
GAGTATATATGGAAATTCATCTAAACTGTTCAAATTTCTTATTGTTTGTTAACTCTATTTTGACGTAAAAAAAATTCCAAAATACTTTAAGTGACTGACCTATCAGATTAGCTTTGGGCAGAGCTTAGGTTAGGGCTCAATGTAACTTACATGTCGCAGCCCAAATACATCCATGGTTCATACAGACCTTTGGTACAAAAATTCAAGGAGTTTCGAGGACATTTTCCAATTTTCAAGGAGTTTATTTTTCGACATTTTTATTACTAATTTTTAGCACATAACTTTATTTTGGAAATCACTTTAGTTCTGTCTGGACCATGACAGAGCTACAAACACATCACATAATTATTTAAGTTTTTAACAACTAAAGCATAAGTTTTTGTTTTCATAACAGAAGGGATGATTCAGTTTTAAAAGAGAAAAAAAAGCAAAACACCAACATTTAAGCTTTCTTTAGTTAATCCAGTTTATTATTCAAAATCACCTCTAACTTTTCCATTTCATTAGCCTTTTCCCTAGCAGTTCTCCTCAAAGAGTTTGCTTGTGTCACAAAACGTATTTTGGGGCCCTGGGTGGCTGAGTGGTCTAAGGCACTCACCTTTACCGATCACTGCCATCTCACCTCTGTCTGCGTGGGTTCGAGTCTCGGGCTCGGCCAATGTGGATATGTGAGAAAGCTCGCCAGTAGCTTCCCGTGGGCCGGTGGTTCTTCCCGGGGTTTTCCCGGGTTCTTCCTCCACCAGATAAAACTGGCCACCATGTATAGCCTATCATGTGCTGAAAAATGGCGTTAAACCCACTACAACAACAACAACAAAACGTATTTTCCCTGTTGCATCAGACTTTTCACACAACTGATTTGCAGTAGTGTTCAAGTCTTGAATGTCTGATTCAGTTCTTTTTTTTAATCCTTTTTTATCTGGGGCCCTGGATGGCCAAGTGGTCTAAGGTGCTCTTCTTTCCAGATCACTGACATCTCACCTCTGTCCACATGGGTTTGAGTCTTGGCTCGGCCAACGTGGGTATGTGAGAAAAGCTTGCCAGTAGTTTCCCATGGGTTGGTGGTTCTTCCCAGGGGTTTTTCCAGGTTCTTCCTCCACCAAATATACTGGCCGCCATGTATATCAAGTGCTGACAAATGGCATTAAACCCACAAAGCCTTTTTTATCTCATCAATTTCTTCCAAAACATACTTTCTCTTATCTCTCTCCTGTTGGTTCTTTTTTTTCTCCCTCTCTGATTCCAAGTGTGTGTCATAAACAGGTTCCTTCTTTGGTATATTAGCATATTTAAAAAAAGAGGTAATAATTACCTCAGGTTTAGAGTTAAGAACATGCATTTTATGCTTCTTGCCTTTCATGTGCAACTTTACTCTTTAGGGCAGATTCCTGCATGCTTGAAACATCTATTACACGATCACAGGGAGTGCATAAGGCCTTCCGCTTATCTCCCTTAAAAAGGTTTAATCAATCCCTTGTACACTTTGTCCATGTCCCACTTCAAATTGTGCACACGCTGCTTTTTGTTCATGGTTAATAGGTTTTTGATAAGCCTGTTTAACAGACGCCACACATGCTTGTTTGGTTTACTTCCGCTTGTGCGCCAGTGCACCATTTACTTGTAACCTCATTAAATTTATCCACTAGATCATCGTAAAACTTGACAAGCTCACAATATTCCATCATATTTAATATTTGTTTTCGATCAAAATGCTCCTTTTTATATCATTACATCTGCTTCTTGGATTTCAAGGAGATTTTTTAAAGAATTAAACGAGTTTTCAAACAAATTCAAGGAGTTTTCAAGAACCAAACCCAAATTCAATGAGTTTTCAAGGACAGTGCGAACCATGTCATCATTAACAATTAAGAATTCAATTTTGTAGACAAATCCCCATGTTACTGAATGGCAATGATAGATGGAGGAATGTTTGACAAATCTGATGATATGGCCCAAATCCATGTGTCCAAACATCATTCATCTCTCTCCAGATTTCTTTTTCTACTGTACAGTACTCAGTATATTTAATTTCTCTTTAGAAATTTTCCCATTTAAAACACAGTTTGTAAGGAGTACTTACTGTACTCAACCTATAAAGTACCTTGCTGTAATAAAAGCCTCCCCCCCCCCCCATCCACTTTTATGAACCTTTTAAAGTAATTGGCTTAATAACCTACTCAAAGGATTTATTTATGATTGAGATCTGGTGAAAAATGTTTTATTCATGGATTTCTTTAAGTTTTTCAGTCTCAGTTTTTCATGAAGAATATATGTTTAGATACACAGTAAATGAAGGTGGTTGGTGTTTTACGATACAGTAACACAAGAAAATATTTAGCCTTGCCCGAGGATGCATCACGGTAGCTGACCAGGGCTGATCTGATGGTAGGATTCTAACCTGCAATATTTCGACCACAAGTCCAGCACAATAACCACCAAGTCACTGTGGTTTCTGCCTCTTAAACAAGCATCGGGCCTGTTCTACATCCCAAGCCTGTAGAGAGTGATATGGTAAATGAAGCAGCTAGCTCTAATACTGCTTGTATGCTTGTATATTGCTGCTGGTGTGGTTTCCTCTGAAATAACAGACCTAAGCCATATATGAAAGTGTCAACCCACTGACTGACATGTTGGCCCTGTTCAAAGGTTTGTGATATTCTTTAAGTTGCGTGTACTGTAAACGCTGTTCCAACTATTTACATGTATCAGAGTTGCATGAGCATTTTGTCCTTGCTTTTCGATTTTCCCCAATGTAAGCTTATCATCACTTGAAAATTTTGAACCAACTGAACATCTTAAATGGAATAGTCACTATCATGTTGGTCTATTGTCTCTTATTGTACTAATATAACAAGTTAAAGGATTAAGCATCTATGGACACCTGTAAATACTGTCATCTAAAAGCAAACTGGATATTTAATGGCGATCTGGTATGTATCATTTACGACTACCCATTCATTTTACTCAAGACCACAGCTCAGAATGCATTCTTGAATATGGATTTTTGCAGTTTGTTCCATATACTGTAGTTTTGGGGGATTTTGTACTTTTGCATTTTTTTCACATACTCTAATTTATAATGCTCCTATCTGATAGCAGTGTTTGAAAGCTGCGTTTTCTTTTTACCATTATAAACAGTATGTGGCAAGATCTATCATCATGATCTTAATCGTCAAACTATTGTCAATTATTACACATATATAACAAAGAGTCTCTCATGCTCTACTGGACAAAAAGAATTTCCATGAATTCAAGATAAGACCATTTCTTCCTTTTAACTGCTGAATGTTGAAACCATGTTTGATATTCTTCAGTGACAACAAGATTTTCAAATCAGATGCTGTGATGAACATATTGGATGTCAGATTGGCACCATTTTCATTTTGGGGCAAGTCAACATCATTAGAAGTCTTTTGGTGAAAACCCCATGTCAATATGACCATCCATTCAGAGGGAGTAGCGAAAACAAGATTTTCAAGACAGCCATCATGGCAGCCATATTAGATGTAAAATTCACACCATTTTCATTTGGACCAACACCAACTAGGTATCATTTGAAGTCTATTGGTGAAAACCCAATGTTAATATAACCATCTACTTGGAAGGAGTAGAGATAACAATATTTTCAACATGACCACCATGGTGGCCATATTGAGAATCAATTTGCATCATTTTTAATTTAGGACCAACTTGACACCATAAGAGCTCTTCTGATGAAAAGCCCATTTAAAAATGACTTTCCATTTAAGAGGAATTGCCATAACAAGATTTTCAAGACGGACATCATGGTGGCAATATTTGATGTCAGATCAGCACCATTTTAATTTAGGACCAAAAAGACATTATAAAAAGTCTTCTGGTGAAAATCCAATTATGATATGACTTTCCTTTTTGGAGGAGTAACAATAACAAGATTTTCAAGATGACTGCATGGTGGCAATATTGGATATCATATGTGCACGATTTTCATTTAGGACCAACTAGACATAATAAGAAGTTTTTCAGTGAAAACCCCATGTTGATATAACCATCCATTCTGGAGGAGTAGCGATAAAAAGATTTTCAAGATGGCTGCTGTGGCAGCCATATTAGATGTCCTAGTTGCACCATTTTCATTTAGATCCAACTAGACCATGGGATGAATGTGTGCAAAGTTTCATGGCAATCCTCCAAGTAGTTTAGGCAGAGTAGTGATAACAAACTTGTGCTAAAGGATGGACAGACGACAGACGAAAAACCATCCCATAAGCACTATGACCAGTAGAGCTAAAAAAAAATTAAATCTGGAACAAAGTTGACACATGAAAAACAAATTAAAGCTAGAATCAGTTCTAGATTACATTTTTCAGATGATTGCAAACAGTCAGTCATCAACACGGCAAAAGGGGGGAAGAAGAACACTTCTAAGAATAAAAAAAATGTACGTCAGGCAATTACCCATAACATTCATTTTCAAAGTGCCCTGAGCAGTTTTTAGTTTGGATGTGGTACATACATTTCTCATAATGATCTTCCCACAAGCACATATCATGTAGCCTCTTAGACTAAAGAAGCAGAAGAAAAAATGTATCCGACTGATTTCTGCAGTAAAATATGCGCTTCCAATAGAAAACCGGACATGAAAAATGACTTTTCTCTCTCTCCTGATAATTTATGTAATAATGAAATTTATCAATTGTCCTGAATATTTTGTCCAAAAAATTAATATCTTTATTGTCACAATTGTGTAGTGATGCACATGGCAAGTGGTTGGATGTGGTCTATATAGGGTGGTCTAGATACGTAAACTAGGCTGCAATATATTCTTGCCTGCCAATAAAGAACATTTTCATGACAATGTTTAATTGTTTTCTTTTACAAATAAAGAATTTGGGTTGCCTCTCTGGTGTTTTTCTCTGTAAAACTATGTTCATCATGTACATGTGCTGCCATTGGTGGTAAGTCTCAATCATTGTTAGAAACTTACCTATAAACATGACCCAGTTCTAATACTGACATTGTTGAGCAATGTTATTATTGGCCTCAACTACCATGTGACAAAATATCACAGTAGGCGATGCATGCACTCTATGTTAAATATAATCCAAAAAGGGTATATTTCTGGCTAAAATTGCATTTTTCAGCATTCCATTTCCATTTCGCCTCATGATGTCTTGACGTCGGCATATGCATATGACATCATAGGTTACCCATTTTAACTCTTATTGGTATTGTAACATATTATGATAGATAAAACGATCCAGGAAGATTTATTTTTTATCAAATTTTTTAGCCATTATAGTGCAAAGAAAATCTAGTCCTTTGTCCATATGCTCTCACCAACATGATGCAATTGAAAAAAGTTTGGTTCAATAAGCTAGGTTCATAATGCAAAGTCAAACATGGGGCTTTAACTTGATTAAATTTTGTCAGAAAATGTCAAAAATCCAACTTGCTGCAGGTCTTCTTAAAATAAATCCTGGTACACAATTTGTATTTTCAATCTCTGAAGTCCTTCAAAAATTACTGAACAGAAAGACTCAACATGACTTGATGGACAAGCATGGATAAAACTATATGCCCCCTTGTGACTGGAGCATTTCAAGTATTCATACCTTCCAGTCATTGGCTTTAGTTGGGTCAGCTCCAGCTTTGAGTAGTAGTTTGAGTGAGAACTGCCATCCATATGCTGCTGCATAATGAAGCACAGTGTTTCCTGAGGAGTCAGCCGTGTTGGGATCTGAGCCAAGGTAGAGCAGGTATGAGGCAACATGAGTGTTGCCATTCATCGCTGCATGAGTCAGGGCTGTCCTCTTCAGCTTGTCTGAAAATACACACAAACATGTCTCCTGTTGTACATGTAAAAAAAAACAAAGTCCCCAGTGAAACTTGGGGGTAAGGGTTAAGGAAAGCTAGTGAACAGTTTATAGGACTAAAGTGTATGTCAATGTGGTCATGTAGGTGCATTTACTCTTTTTAAATTTAATATTAATTGCTGTTCCAAAATTTAATACTAATAAAGCTTAACCAAAGTCTATTCAATCCTTATTGTTGAATGCTCTGCACCCTTAAATGTCATCAAAAAGCTTCCAGAAGAATTTAATGATCGCTATGAACTTTTACAATGGTGGCCAAGTACTAAACTGGGTCAAGAAAAGAGGACCTCAGGTCTAATCATAACAAATAACAGGGTAGTATGAATTTTTTCAACATGCGCAGCTTTCATTGTGACATCACATCACATGACATTCAGTCTGGTTTGTACTGGATCACACCATTAGGTAACCTCATCCAAAAATATTCATTTACTTTAACATTGATTTTGCCATGTATATTTCTTGAGGCATATATATAATGACCTTCGAAGGAAATGGATGTACGAGGATCAAAATAAAGTGAATAATCGCCATTTAAAGGTATGTGTAATCAGATTCTCAAAAATTACACCTATTATTGAAATAGTCTGTACTGAATGCCTACATTACTGTATGACTTGCACTTTAGTAACACCTGTTAAAACCAGCGACTTAAACATAATATTAATGGCAATCATTGGCCTGAGTTCACCTACTGTCCTCAATATCTGCCAATTTCATTACTTATTGCCCCCCCCCCCCCCCCTTTACCAACTTTTCTGGTGACAAGCTGGTTGACCCAAAAAAGATTCTTTAAATTTAGTTTGCTCAGTTCCTTGGTAGTAGGAAAGGCAATATAAAGGACTTTGTTTAGACTGTGACATAGCATCTAAATTTGCTATGTCCCTGGCACAATATCTTATACGACTGGTTCTTACTGACATTTCATCTCAAGAAATTCAAGCTCTTTTAAAGGACTTTTCAAGGACAAAAATGCATTTTTCAAGCACTATAATTATTTGCATCTAAACTTTGGGTGAATATTAATTATGGTGTGTAAGTCCCAAAAATTTAAGATTTAAAACTTTAATTCTTAAACAAGAAATTGGAAGTATTTTTTGCTGCATAGGCGAAGACACTGTACCTGTGGAAGGCATGGGGGCATGAGAGAGTAGGGGTGCAATCCTCTCATCTGTAACAACTTGAAGATTATGTCCTATTGCTAAAGTTTCTGACTCCTTGAGGGGGTGGGGAGGGGAAGAGAAGGGGAATCAGACCACATGTGGGTGGTACTACCACCCTTTCAGACCCCCAAGGCGTACACAACTATACTTTTCATAAAAAGTTTAATCTCACCCACTTGCCACTGTTTTAAATGTCACCGCCGGCTATATCCTTCAGGATAATGGCACGCTCGAGGATTTTCTCCAGATCTGCCACGTCATTGATAGTTGCACCTGTCTCGTGCACTCGCAGTTCCCATTTTGTAACTTTTAGGTGATGGAGCTCCATAAGGCCTTGGCCTTTGAGGGCATTTTCAAAGTGTTCTACCATATGCTGCGCAATGCAGTTCAAGTTGCTGTCACTCGAAGGGGCCAGGTTGTCAGGGTCAGGTTCTCGAATGGGGTAGATGCCATACACTATTGCAGCCACCAGGTAAGCATTTTCATAGTAAGGCTTGTCAATACCAGTAAGAAGTCCAGGTTTTGTATCATGTGTAATTTCAACCACCTTTTTGCCCTTGAGCTCTTCTGTCTTCACCGGGTCAGTCTTGTCCACTACCATCCACTCCACCTCCTCATCCCCACCCTCTTCATCATCCCCATCATCCAACAATAAATTTGATGTAAATGAGAAAAGTTTCACCTGTCAGAAAAGCTGAAAGAAGCATGACCGCGAGTGCGTCAGTCATTTGACTATTTCATATCAGGCTTTCGCCTTGTACTTGGTATCCGGGAATAATGGCAAGGTCTCCAAGCCCAAATGGGACTTTTTCTTTGATGTGAAAATGAGCTAAAGATGTGCACAGCACTGTTGACTTCAAACTCTTCCTTGGTGTCACGAAGATGACGATACCAATCAAGGTCTAGGTTTTAGGAACAGGTGCAGAAAGCAGTGCTAACTTGTTAAGATCAAGGGGACTTCAGGTTCCTCAATTTCAATAGCACCCAAGTGGCCAAATTCCTATCCCTCAATCTTTGCTGCCTTTTCTTTCATCTTAAACCAATCGACAGCACATCAACATAGAGTTTTTCCTAGAACTGCTGCAGTGCTATGTGGCTCCTGGGGTAAGAGGGTCGAACCCCTGACAATACTTTGAACTTGTCACATAACACATGTGCTTGTTGTGCATGTGCCATCATTATGAATATTACTACATTAGACTATTCTCTAAAAGGGATACACAAGGACAGTTCTTGTAACACAAGACCAAATATTTTTCACACGCTTTTCAGTGTAGGCAATCTTTTGGGCCACTCTATGAGCCCCACAAAACCCACACAGATGGGTTTCTGACTGTGTTCCTACCCCACATTAGTGACAAAGAACAGGAAGGCAATAGCCTCGTCTTTGTTTTTGCCTATGGAGTCCACAACACTCATTTATGCAGCTCCTCCCACATAAACCGGAGGGTTTACAGCATTTGGCCCATGTCAGAAACAAAATATTACTGAGCTTACTTGCCAGTCGGATACACATCATTTCCTCCAGGTAAACAGTCTGCTAGAGTTCGTTTCTGCCCTCATCAGCCAATTCCATCTTTGTGACCTGTGTTATTTTTCATGCAAGAGCAGAAGTTGGGCCTAATATCAATGGCTGCCAGGCGGTTCATCTCTTGCTGTACAATGCTCTTGTGCCTTTGCTACTCAAGCTGCTCCTGGAACTTCTGCAGAGTCGCTCATCTCTGAAGGTAGGAGGGATAAACACCTGTCAAAGCTTCATACTCGTTCAGTAGTACACTTGCTTGTTGTGAATGTGTCATTTCATCAGCATAACCATGGCAGACAATTCTCTAATTAATATAATAATCTAGGCAAGGGGGGTGGGCCATTCCTAATGTCTCTAGAAAGGCTACACAAGATAAGCATATTCTTTAAACATACCTAGTTTTTGTGTTGCTGGTAGGGTGCAAGACGGGACTTTTTGAAAAGTATAGTTGTGTACACTATGGGGGTCTGAAAAGGTGGCAGTTGGTGCAGAAGGGGGGTGGGGTGCCACCCATATGTGGTCCGATCCCCCATCCCCCGCTGCTCCTATTGTCAATATTTCATTCTTTTGTGCCTTTCAACCTTGCCCTCGGACTTCAGGGCACTTTCAATCATTGATCCAATGTCAAGTAATAGTTTTTACCAGGTTGTTCGACAACAGCTCCGTTCTGTACCAATATCCTAGCAATGTCTAGGTACCCATGCTGTGCTGCTATCATCAGAGGAGTCACTTTGTTCTTCCCTGCTGATAAAGGCTTGTTCACATCCACCTGGTGTTTAATTAGGATTTTCAATACATCCTGAAATTAAATGAATATAATAAACATCAATATAATCCCTCGAAAAGCCTTGTTACTTGGGATTACCACATTATTATCTAGATCTGCATGTTAACCAAGCAAACTTCTCACTACCATCATTTTCTGCAGAAAAATTGTCAATAATTGCACCTAATAATGACACTTATCAAAAAATTAGACTGAAACATTTCAATGTGTAAACAACTAAGTTTAGTTTACTTCCTGTAAATGTTTAATGTGTGAACAAACGTGCATGTGGCCGTCAGTGTTGCAGGAACTACTTGTTCCAATTAAAATGATATATTTCCACATCTCTGCTTTGAGGACTATTTAAAGCGTGGATAATTTTCACATCGAACGAGGCACAGATAGGAAAAATCCAAAGTTGATTAGAATTGGTTGTAGCACATATTACAAAACATTACACATTACTGGTAATGCTGACAAAAAAAAAACACATTTATCTCTCCCATAAAGCATGTTATAGTTAGCGAGCACTCTATATGCACACATCAACTTAAATCACTTAAAACATGCATGGGTGTGTATGTGTGTGTGTGTGAGATGCAATGCAAGTCATAAAACTAGCTGAGAGAGAGAGAGAAAGAGAGAGAGAGAGAGAGAGAGAGAGAGAGTGAGAGAGAGAGAGAACTGTCTGGATGGGCTTAAATGCTTATGTTCAAATGTGTGAATGTGTATACCCATAAAGTAGAATTACAGTATTTGATGTAATTTTTCGTACCCTTTACATTTTTTTACACAGTGGAGTCATAAAAGTCATAATTATTTGTTTTTACTATAAAAAAAATTCCTACACAGAAGTTGGTTTTATAATTTAACATTTATAATTTTTCATACAAATGATGTCTAAAATCTTAAGATCAATGTGCTTGAGAATAAATACATACTAATTTGTAAAACAAAAAAAACAACCAAAATAAAGCAGATTTGTATGCATACCTTTCTTTTTGCCTGACATTTTTATGTATATTTATTTTAAGATTTTCTATTCAATACCAGTGTTTAAAAAAGGTGGTAGCTATTTTCAGTCATTTGTTATTTTGTACATCTAAACCATCCAGTAAAGATCTTTCCAATCATGTTAAAATGACACAGGTCCTTCATAGAGATCTTTATTTGGATGAAGTGTAGACAACTAATTATAATACTTCAGGTCTACCGGTTTGCAAATCTTTTTATAAATCATAATGCAATAGTTTCCATTATTATAAGCGAGTTAGTGCCTTTTTTTCACAATGACATGACGATTCTGAACACATGAGCTTTCTATTACAGAAAACAAACCTTGTAAGTGAAAACAATGAGGGGAAACACTTAGGACCTACTGAACCAGCTTAATATATGTTCCATTTGAGTGGCGATATTGGAGTATCAATATGAAATGCTTGTGTGAATTCATTATGACAACAGTTCACATCTGCAGTTTCAAAATCTTTAACTACCGTACAGTTACCAAAAGTAATTAATCTTTTCTATAGAGCCAACATTATATCCCACCTTTATTCCTTAGGTTCAACTCTTAAGGCAATAAACACTGTTTATTAATCAACATATTTATTTTGAATTAGTTTTATGGACATGTGCTGCTGGGTATATATTTTCAATTTTTATTTGTTTCATTTAATGATTATTATTTATGTTAATGTATACGGTACTGTGTCATGACAGGTGCTTACTCGTGTAAGTTTCTCAACCAATGACACCTTTTGTTCTCGCCAAAAGAAGTGTCAGAACTTTGAATTAAAAGTAACAACTAGCATGAGCAAGGATCAAACCAAATGCCACAGAACTACAGGAAGTGTACATGCACTTACTGATAAAGGATAATCTTATTTGGTGTGAATGGAGAGGAAACTGTACTTGCAAAGAAAACAACACAGCATGCTAAATCTATATCGATATAAATATTGTTAATATTTAAATATAAATTATATATCTTTGAAACTGAAGGAGTATGATATGTCTTTTTATAATTTCCATTTACTATATTATTACTGTTTTCCCTCTTTGACAAAAGCTTCAGCTGAACAGCAGCAGTAAGGTACATTAAGCAAAATAGCATGAAGAAGGGCTAAAATCTCTCTTTCTCTCTTTCTCATATTGGGGCATATTTCCATCACGAGGTGCAAGAAGAAAAATGTGTGATGGAATACCTATGTCCATGTCATGGTTATTCGTTTTCAAGCTTGTCTATTGCAATACACACATATGTAAGCAAATTTAAACAACATATTATACTAGTGCTGACAATCACGTAAATATTTTGGAATCCTTCTCAATGTCAGGTCCTATATTTTTTATCTCTTCCCCAAAATGATAACTATTTTTTACACATTATTTTTTGTACCGGTATTTTGAAAGAAATATTTACTTTTTCCTGTACGAAAAATTACATGAAATATGGCAGGCTTTAGTTGCTTCTCTTGCTTAAAATTGCCTTTTGTTCTTTTGTACTTAGTTAACTAATGGTCTCAGGGGAGAATAGTTGCAAAACTAAATGGGCTACCCTCCTGAAATAAAGAATTATTATTATCATTATTATTATTATTATTATTATTATTATTGTTATTATTATTATTATTATTATTAGCACCATTTCTAGTTTGTAAGCCACTGCACAGTTTCTATGTCATTGTAGATCCTACACAAGCATCCTATGCACATGTCCTGCCAGTATGTCCTGTTGCATGATCAATTTTTTCATCATGTACATATATGTAGCAGTATGAAACAATATCACAAAGTAACAAAGGATGTTTTACCTAAATTGTCCAGTATATTCAACAAAGACATGTCTTACAACTTAATCTTGTCATAATAAGAGGTAAAAGACAAACAAGCAAATAAAACAATCACAAGAAGAGAGACATATGGCATACATATTGCCAATGGCTTACATATAAATAGTTATCAGATGTAAACCTAATGTGCATATCGGGGAAAAGGTTGACTTCTTAATCAGCTCAATTAAATGGCATAGTTTCAGTTATTGTACACATTTCAAAATTTTGGTTAAAGTTGCAGCCTTATCAAACAATCTGTTGGTTTTCATGGAATTTGGAGAAAAAACAGCATCATCTCTCCTACAAAAACTATTGTCCCAACCATTTACTATAAATGCAAACCTTATTACTGATAAATTCATTGTACTATCTGCTGTAAAAAGATAAGCATATATTCCAATACAAATGACAATCCACTCCATATAGGTGAAATAGCAATTTAGAAACATTACCGTAAATTTGACCACATAGACAAAAGGGTAATACTGATCACTATTGCCATTTGCTTAATTGACAGGGTTCTTCCTTACCCCATGTGCAAACCATCCACAAAGTCTGGTAACTGCAGATGGTGAAGAACTTGAGTTATTGTGAGAAAACCAGGTCTCATCTGTCAGTCAGTGATCCTGACCTTTGACCTTTTCACCCCAAAATAGAGTTCTTCCTTACTGCAAGAGCAAACCTTCCACAGTTTGGTAACTGTAGATGGTGGACAACTTGATTTATTGTGCAGAAGTGAAATTGGTAACAGATGGATGGACATCTTAACATAATAAGCTCCACCTTACAGCTAGCATTCAGAAATATTCCCACCCACATGATATTAGCTCTGTTTATGTTCAGTACACTTTTTTTTATTTTCCACATAAAAGAAGTTGCTCTAGGTTTATTTCAACTACAGCAGCCTATGAATTTTCTCTTGTTCTAAAAAACTGACACAATTCAAAATATGCACACAAAAAATTGATAAAATACTGTAACAAAAGTCGTCTAGAGATGTTATATTCACAGAGTCCCCTGCTTATGTAAGGTTTGGTGTAGTGTTTTATGGTACAGCAACACAAGTAGGTTATTTAGCGCCATGGCAAATGAAGACAAGTACCTTGCCCAAGGAGACACAACAGTTGCTGACCAGGGCTGAACCGATGCTAGTATCTGAATTCACACCCTTTTTGTTTGTGAGTTCGGCACACTAATCACGGCACCACCATGGATCCTGTTTTAGTCACCTCTTACATCATGCTGGAGGCTGCATGGGGTCCATTCTTTATCCCTGAACCCATGGTGATACTTCAACTGAAAGTGCCTGAAGTAAGCTATGGTCCAGCATTCTCAATTTGTATGCTATTTACACTAGAACCATATGGTCTAGCACCTTCAATTTATATTCTACTTATGGTTTGGGGACATAGAAAAAGCCCCATGTGTCCTACTGCATGTCGTAAGAGACAACTAATGGAGGCAATCTTTTTGCCCTTGGATGCATCCCATGATGATGTTCCAGGTGAGGTCTTGGAGTTTTAAAAAGAGTGTTGTTTATATAAAATTTGGATGTTGTATTTAAGGAATTTACCCTTTTTTTTGAATTAACACTGTTTTTTATGCCTTTTTCAGGATATCTAAACTTCCTCAGCACTAGGGGTGAAACGATACACCTGTGCCACGTATCGATACGATTCACGATACACAGCCTACGATATGATACATTATTGATACACATATCAACTTGAAGGTCTTTTCATCTTTAGAAGGTCTATTAGTGGTAGGGTTGTACTGTTTTATACGTGTTGACATATTGATTGTATTTCTAGTATGCAGATTACAGACAGACATAGATTTAGCATCTGTTCATATGCCATTTTCATCCTTGACAAGATAAAAAAAAAAAAAGTACATCCCAACAACAGACTACATATTAGTTGTCAGTGATTTTAATTCAAAATCTTTAGGCCATTTGATTGGATCCATGACTCATCTTGGTAAATACACCTTTTGTTTTGCACTGCATGAATGCTTTTAAAACATCTTCTCAATTTCATGTCTTCACTTAAATCTGAAATACATGATGGTGTTATCTTCAAAACAGAAGAAATAGTGCAATTTCCACCTGTAAGGAAAATATTATCTAGAGCAAGTCCAGATGTGGGAGTGGAGATGACTAACAACCAAAATCTATCACACTGTACTTCCTGCAGATGTAAAACAACTGTCGCGGTCACAGGCAATCGTTTCTGTTAGTGAAAAGGAAAACTATTTACAATGCCCACTCCACTTTTATACAAAATTAACAAATTAACACAAGGTGACAAACCTGCACGGTTTCAAATCTGCCTCCTTGCTGATTCTGTGCTAATTTTATTTATCCTGTTGGCACGTTTAGTCACTAATTACCTATATCAACGTAAAAGGAAACATTCCAAACTTATTTTCCATGTACAACTTTAGTATTTACAGATCATTTAATAACCATTTTGAACAAAGTTTCTCTGTTATTTTGTATCTACCTGGATCGAGTTTGGATGCCAATATGTCTGGTGTATCACGCAGTGAATAAGCTGAAGTCAATTCTGATTGGTGGTTATTGTTTACCCTGAACTGCAACAAACAATAACCACCAATCGAAATTTGATGTAACATATTTCACTTAGCCTTTAAAATCAATCCATATAGACACGATACGAAGCAACAGAGAAACTATGCGTAAAAGTGGTTATTAAATGATCAGTAAAGTACTTCAATCATACATCGGGAACAAATCTGGAAAGTCTCCTTTATGTTGATATAGCCTCGAGCAATCGCTTTTCGTGCACTTAACGTGAATTTTAACGCATTCGTTATAATATTGTGAGAATCTATTAAAAAAACCATTGAAAGTGTTCAACTATATCTACTTCATTTAATCATGGTTACAAAAAATTTGGCATTCATGTACATTAGTTCAGAATTACCATTTTTCCAAGCATGTGTAAATTTGCTTATTTCCGAAAGTGGTGTCCATGGTTCGTGATTCTAACTAAAAAGTCACGTGGCAGATGACCGGAATGTGCCAGTTAGGTCAAGGTATGGATAATAGTTTATAGTGTCTCAATGTTTTTGAAATAAAAAAATAAAAAAATTTAAATATAAAAAAAAATTCCGTTAATTCTATATGCATTTTGTGCACTTACATTACTGCTTGCTTGTTCTTTACCATATAAATACATGACTCAATAGACTGACTGACAGACAGACAGACAGACAGAGGGAGAGAGAAATTTAAAAATATACACTGTTGAATGGATACACATTTTATTATAACAGATTCAATGTCTTTTGATGTAGAATTTATGTTCATTATGAAATAATACTGAAACGAAAAAGTCCGTAGTGAATATACATTTCGAGTATACATTTTTCTTTTGTTGTGTAAGAACCCCACATGATTAAAACCAAATACTTACATTGGCTATCACGTTGTATAAATTCCCAAATTTGGTTTTCCTGTTCAAGATATGTAAACAAAGCCATCATGTGATTGGCAGCACTATCTTGAGCATATAATAGAAAACTCAAGGCCAAAATGTCTAACACAAATAAGGCATTAGTGAAAATATAGATTTTCATAATGATGTTTTTAAATTACATGAAATTACCTTTTTGAATCTCATTTGGTCTGATTTTACTATATAATTAAATGCTCTCAATCTTGAAGAACACTGGTGACACAGCTGATGACGTCATTATCTCAAAACAAGCGTGTTTGATTGCGAGAAACATGGCGCACGATGGAAGGACCCGAACAACATCGAGTGATTGGATGATATATTATCAGTAGCTGTTACATGCTGATGAGATAAAATAATTAGCATGTAATTGGCGAAAGTTGAGGAGGGGGGAAGACATATTTCGAACCACGTAACCTTGTGTTAATTTGTAAAAGGTGAGTGGGTGTTTTCTACAGTTTTTTTTCCTTCTTTTTACTGACAAACATTAGTGCCTGTGCCTGCGACGGCCATCTCAGATAAATTCTCAGTTTAAAGAATAAAAAGGCAAACGACTAATAATTATTCATGACTGCTGAAGATTAAAGTAACTTCTACAGGGTAAGTATTGTTTTGTATCGATTCTTCACCTCTTGTATCGATATGTGTATCGATATGGCAGAAGTATTGATGAATCGTTTCACCCCTACTCGGCACTGTTGTTAAACCCTATGCATACATACATACATGCTACACGTTTTTTTACATGGTTACATAAAAAAATATTGAATGTGGAAAATTCTAAGTACGAAAAAGCACCTCTACCCAACTTGCTTGACATGTTTACCTAGTTTGGTTGAAATAGCTTAAACAGTTTGGAGTTATACTCCAGAAATGAAAATGTTTATGGACAGACACACAGACAGACAAATGGGATAAAAATGTCTCATGCTTTACAAAACTCAACCATATCCTAAATATCAAATCTGATTGAGAGGTTCATATTACAATGATGCCTATAGTGACAAAAAAACACCCACTTTCTTAACTTTTATGTACTCACTACAGTCCAATCTGTAACTTATTTCAATATGTACTTGTAAATCCATGCTTTACTATATCTGGGAGGATGCAAAATTGGAAAGATAAACATGAAGAAAAAAAAAAGAGCAGAAATAAAGAAAGTAAAATGAACATTACAGCATGTCCATAAGTGATTGCAATATGGATTGGGCAGTAAGATGTTCGACTAGGTCTGTTTACACCACCAGGTCCCCACTTGGAAACCAAATCTGCCTCCAGTGTTCCTGTAATGGATAGAACAATTTGAGACCATTCAAAAGAGAGGGACAGAAAAAAAGAAAATCAGGTTATGAATAGTTTACATTCACAAATAAAGCAATAGTGCATGCCAACTACTCCATCCTAATGACAACATTATCAGATTTACAGCCAGTAGTGCATTGTAAACAAGCTAATAAAGTAAACTTTTACTATTCAGTACATACAGTTAACATGTGAGACAAGATTTTTGTGATCTGCTTATCAGCGTGAAAATACTGCATAACTAAGTCACTATCAATGTGAACAGAATTCTTGTGAAGACATATCATATCTATCTGACTTAATTTACCAAAATTTTAAGCTGATGATTTTTTTTTTAAAGCTTTATAGTATTTTTCTCAAAAATGTAATACCAACCTTCTTTGGCCCTTTTAAGCAGGGTATCCACATTCCTGGCTCTCCCAGCAGCACATGCATAGTGTAGTGGCATCATCCCTTGTACATCTACTTCCATAGTGCTGGCATTTCTGTCAGTTGGAAAAAAACAGTGGATCTATGTAAATCTTTATAACAATTACATTTGTGTTTGTAAAACACATATGCCACCACTGCCCTCGAAATACAAGTCCAACAAGTTAAAACAATTTATAAAGAATGGAAATATTTCTTCATTAGCATGAAAATCTAATCAGGTCATCTGCACATATATACAAACATACCTACCAAAGGTAATTTCTCTACGTCAATTAGTTTTTGTGCAACTGTTCTAACAAGGTTTTCGCATGTTATAACAAGGTTTCCATAAAAAAAGTCCAAGTCCAGCAAATTTATCAAAAGTCAAAAAACTGCTTTGGCGACATGAAAATCTAATCAGGTCATCTATTTATACACGCAAACATGCCTACAAAATTTAATTGGTCTATGTCAAGTGGGTTTTGTGTTGAGAAAGTTTTCAGCAATAAAAGTCTACATTAAAACATTAAAATAGTTAAAAAATTTAGCACAAATGGAAAAATAGCTGTAATGTCATTAAAATCTCGTCAAGATTATCTATGTATGCATACAAACAAGCCAACCAGATTTTATTTGTCTGTGTCAACTCTTTTTTGTGTAATCAGCACAATCACAAGTTTTCTGGGATGGATGATCAGATGGATGTAAGGACTTATGGATGGACATGAACAAATCAAGATGCCCCTGCTGAAGCAGTGGTTCCATAACAACAACTTGGAAATGCCTACATTTCTTGAAGTAAAGGAAACCAATTTTATCAGCAAAATTACAAATTTAACTAGAGCTATTAATGAATGGTACATCGCAAAGAACCCAGCTTACTACAATATGCTCAACAGGGCCTTCAACAGTGGAACTTGTGTTTGGAAACAAAGTTAGTAGTGTGGGCACTCAGAGACAATAACTTCTCTAATTGATGATGTGGAAAGCTGGAAATCCAACTCATTCAAGGTTTCCTCAATATACAGTTGCATGCAAAGTTTGGTTAAAAATCCTACAATCCTTGGTAAAGTACTGCTGCAGAATCCAAAGTCAGGAGGAGGAGAAATTGGGGACCATAACTTTTCTAAATGAAAATGTGAAATGCTGGAAAATAAACTAATTCAAGGTCTTGTTAATATAAAACTGTATGCCAAAATTGTCTGATATCCAACAATCCTTAGGAATGTAATGTTGTGGAAACCAAAGTCAGGAGTACAAACAATCAGGGAGCCATAACTCCTGTAAGTGATATTGTAAAATTATAGAAATCAAACATTCAAGGTCTCATTAACATAGATTTACATGCCATATTTGGTTGAATCCAACAATCCTTGGGAAAGGTATGCTGCAGAAAACAGTCAAGAGGACAGGCAATCAGGAGCCATAAATTCTATACATGATCTCATGGAACACTACAAATCAAACTCTATCATAGTCTCATCAATACAGAGTTGAATACCAAATTTGATTAAAATGAAATCAGGGGCAATAACTCCTATAAATAATGACAGAGAAGGCTGGAAATCAAACTCTTTTGAGGTATCATGAATATAAAGCTACATAGCAAATTTAGTTACAATCCAACAATTCCCAGTAAAGTTATCTTGTCAAAAGGAAATGATTGATGGCTGGCAGTGATTACTACTGGGTTCTGCAGACTTCTTGGAGCAGAGCCCTAATTAAAAAAGGCAATTCAGATAGTTTGGGAGGATTTCATAATTTGCGCTATCAACAATACAACAGTTTCTTTACTAGGCTACATCCTTGTTTCTTGTATAACTTAAAAGTATTACTGTCTGTCCAAATTTGTACAATCAACTGCTAAAATGTGCATTTTTTCTGAGGTAAAATTTTTATGTTTTGCACACCTATATGAGGGCAATTTTGTTAAAATGCCAACGTAATGTATTATACAAATGCCATTACAAGGTACCTCAAGAACAAATTGTTTTTTCATCAACTGATGGCAAAAAATCCCCACAACTTCTTTATATCCAAACACAGTGGATTGGATTCATCTGTGTTAGGGGAGTACACATTTTTGCAGATTTTGTGTTTGCTACAAACCATGGATTTGAAGACCCAATTTAAAATGCTACAACTGTAATCCCTATATCAGAGACATACAGTATTCCCCCTCTTGGACAGCCCCCCCTGACCAGCGCCACCCACATTATACGGCCACAATCCATTGGCACCGACGAGTTTGTGTTCAAAAGTACCCCTCAAGGATGACCAACCCTCTAACGTGACCAGCGGCCAGGATTTTTGTGCAAAAATGGTCAAATTTACCCCTCGTGAGCAGCCACATAATGGTTGTTTACAGATTAAAATCTCGCCAATATTTTTTAATTTCTCAACTCAACACATTGACATTTTGTTCAAACATGCCAATATAGTAACTTTAATCCATACAAAGAGGTAATTAATCCGATTATCCTTACTGCCATGTGTTCCTTAGATGCTAGCCTTTGTCACTTTGATAATTACTGGCTATTATTACCACCGATAATTATCAAGATGACAAAAGCTAACCGCTGAGAAGCACAGCATTGTTCAGCTCAAGTCAGTGTGACATCGGGTCGCCAGATAGTAAAATGGTATGTTAGCCTTTCTGGCTTCCATCTCTTAGATTATGAAATGGACATAACCGGGTACCAGACTGGAGAAGAAGAAAAGAAAGTCGATCACGTGACAGACTAACTTCCGTTGTAAACACTGTGCCTCTGGTGTGATTGCCCGCGAAGGAATAAGTTGTCACAAAATATCGTCAGACATTCTCAGTTTAGAACGAAAAATGAAAGCAATTAGATTAAATGAAAAGAGGGAGAGTCTTTTGGTAACTACTGAGAAATTTTATGTCAGAAAGATTCAAATAAACATCGTCAATATACATTCAACTGCATTGAGTGGGAGACGGAATCGACGGACGAACAGGGATAGTTACAACCTACTGTTTGTGCCAAGAATTAACGACAAATTGGTTTTGCACCACGATTCATGATTATTCATATTTTTTTTAAAATAACATTGATATTAGTTTTATCACATTAAGTCCTTAACCAGATAATATTCCTGTGATTTTTAAATGAAAATATTAAATATATAAAAATTAGTTGCATCTTTTATACTTTATATGTAGTTATTACTCACAACTGTGTGATCCCCCTCTAGAAAGGCCACCCCTCTTATAAGGCCACTTTCTTGCTGCAGAAGGGGTCGCCTTATAAGAGGGGGACCACTGTAACAGCAAATCTGAATACCAACAAATGCAAATATTTCTTTTAAAGTCAAAACCATTATAAACTGTATATACGACTCTCCCTCGAATAACTCATGCAGAATGTGGTCTAAAAACACAGACTGCAGCATAAAAGTGGGCATGAGTTACCGAGGTACCTCTGAAAAATTAAGGGATGGAGATCGACAGGAGACAGAGGCACTGGGTTATATGACTGAATACTCGTTTTATAATAGAGTTGGGAACAATTGTGAGTAAATAGCTTTTTCTAATGAAGTTGTTCACTTTCTTTATAAATTATCTTTATTTTCAAGATAACCAACCTCTGAAAGACAGTTAACTCATTAACCCCTGAAACAAACAGCTAGGTATTCCCCTACAGCATACTTGCAGAGGGATCACCTAGAGCAGTGTTAGCCTTACCAGTAGCTGTATCCCTGAGACTCACTGACAGTACTTGACTTGCTGATTTTTACAGAGGGTGCTACTTGAAATAAATTAGTTACTTTTTGTTTTTGTATTCCTTCAATTGAGCTAAAGTTTGGCACAGCTGTTCTCAATTAAATTATGTAGATAATGGTATAAATTTCATGCAGCATGCAGAAATAAAACTCATCCATAAAGGCAAAAAAAAAATGATTTACTTACCAATTTGCTTCTTTTGTCATTAATAATCCATAAAATCCATTATGAATTCACACTGAATAATTAAAACCTTCAACACGTGAAATAATTCACAGAAATTCCATTTGTCATCTCTCTTGCAAACTTTAACCTTGTGTGAAAACTGCATATTTTCCTCACACTTTACTTACCTTTCTTCCTTAGAATTCTCCACTAAACATTTAAAAACTAATGAAACATTCTGAACAAACTCTGCATTATGTACACTCATGCTAACTAAATTCATTTTCCCAAACACAAGCAAGTCTTTATTTACCGATTCTTCAAAAGATCTACATTATATGGTTTAATCCATACATAAATGAATATATCTTCTTCAGAGTCTGTCAGGTATGTTTCTACTTCCAGTGGCTGATTCTTGTCATTTTGCATCATTTTCAAATCTAAATAACTCCACTATTTCTGGCGCTATCGAAGTCAAATTTTTTTCCCTTTGTGCTGCAACGTTTCCTCCATCTATGTAAGCTTAAATTTGATTGGTTAAACTGCCTGCATAATTAGAAAATGGTCTGGAATCAACCAATGGTTTGTGCCGCTTTAACTTGTCGTGCGGGATACAGGCCTAGTCTAATACTGCCACTCAAACGAGGCGCCTGGGATTCAAGCAAAGTAAACTGCGCCACGTTATCGTGGCACACAGGAGATGAGGGAAGCAAAGTGTGACGAGTTATTGTGGCAGCAGGGGTTAATGAGTTAAAAACAAAACTCCAAGACATTAAACAGTATTCCAAGAGGCTTTGATACACATCACTTGTATTATATCACTGCTTTTTGCATGTGAATCTGGATAGTCTAGCGTTTTTATGTTGATTCAGAACAGAACTAGATTTTTTTTCTTCCAAAAAAGTGGGCATTTATTTCCATAAACAACAAAATCGAACCTTATATTGTATTCGATTTTTATTGTTCTATCAATAAAAAATTGATGAAATGATTTCATTGCCAGTAAATGCAACATTTCTGCTCATCCCTAAGCAAACCTCTGAATGCCAACTTGTGACTTTTAAGTTCACTACAAACTTTGGATCTTGCTTCTCCATAATGAACCCTATCAATGGTACTATGCTATTCATGCAATGTGTACACCTTATGCTGGTTCCCTTAATAACCTTTATCACAATTGCAAATGATTAGGATAAACCACTGAATAATGTTGTTTACTTTAATGATGTTAGTTACATAGTATTTAAAACGGTGTTTGATTGAGTTGACTTCACACATTACCATGACTTGTATCTCTTAAGCATTTAGGATTTACATGCCTTTTAATTTTTGTAATACACCTCCTTTACTTGATTTGATACAAAAAGATGTCATTAACATGATAATACAAAGCAAGTCCACTTTTAATTAATTGTAACAATGCAACTAACACTTCTGCAAGTCACAGATCAGAACACAGTCAGCACTTACACCTCTCACTCGATAACTTGTGCACAATGGGGTCCAAAAACACAGACCGCACTATAAGTGAGGCTGCAAATTACTGCAGGACCTCTAAAAAATGAAGGCAGTGATACCATCCTGGGTAGAAATTGAGAAGACTGAATACTTGTTTTATAATCACGTTGCGAATAATTGTCAATAAACAGCTTTTTCTAATGAAATTGTTTGCTTTTCGGTATAAATTACCTTTATTTTCAAGATAACCAATCTTTTAAAGATCGCTAAAAACATTACTCCAAAAGGTTTCAACGCACATCATGTACATGTGTACCTCATTGTGAACCTGCAAAACATTGTGTATTATATCACTGCTTTTGCACAACAAAACAAGATTCCTTTTCTTGAAAAACTAGAGACATTTATTTTGTTAAACAATTGTCAATGTTGAAACTCGATTTTTTAAAATTGTTTTATTAATAAAATATGGATGCTGTGATTTCACTGACAGTAACAATGAAACTTCTGTTCATCCTTGAGCAAATCTCTGAGTGACAATTCAGGAATTTTAAGTTCACTACAAACCTTGGAACTCGCTTATCCATAATGAACCATATCTATGAAACAAACCTTTACATTCACAGAGTACTCCTTTTGCTTGGTTGCCTTGCTATCTTTGATTACATTTGTGAATAAAAAGGATAATTTAAGGCAGATTAATTATGTTACTTACCTAACTATATTTATAACAGTGTTCAAGTGGTCAATTGAAATGAGTTTACCTGCTACACGACTGTGACCGCTAGCTCTTACACAGGTAGGATTTGCATGCCTTTTAACTTTTTTTATTCCACCCCTTTTATTTGATTTGATACCAAAGACGTAATTAACGTGATATTACAATGCAGTTCTGCTTTTAACTGAGTGTAACAATACACAAATTGGAAATCAAAACACAATCTGCACTTAATTAGGTTCTCACAGAAATGCTGACATAGCTGTGATGGTAGATTAAAATTGTTCATGTCTGAATATAAGAGGGCATATCACATTTATGATGATAACACTGAAACCGAATTAAAACAGAGAACTAAAACACAAATTTCACTTTACAAAACTTATTTCATTGGTATTTATTTCTTAAAGTGTTGCCACCAGTAGGCATTAGTGACATTTTCATTGATCAAAATTTCATAGAATATTGTTATTTACAGTGTATTGAGAATTTTTTTTTGTAAAGAAAATATAAAAAAATATTGGACTTCTTATTAAAAGCTGAGAATTTCACTTTATGTTGATTCAAATTCCAGGGCATTAACTGCCATTTTCGACGACGATAAATATATACAAAGGTTTTGTTTACCAATTTTGATCACAATATTCTTCACATTCAACAAATAAGGGTCAATTCTTTTGGCATTTTCTAGAAGAAACAAAATGGAACCCACGCCTGACCCCACTTCATAAGCGGGTTCACGAGTTATCCCGGCGCGAGTTATCGAGGGAAAGGTGTAATTAGATTCAGAAAGAAATTATTGCTGGATCGTTTTGACAGTCAATTGACAATTTTCATACTTGAATAGAAGAGGGAATATCCCGATTATGACGATAACACTAAAACCGAATAAAAAAAAGATAAAACTGAAACACAAATTTCACTGGAAAAGACTTATTTAATTGGCATTTTTTTCTAAAAATGTTGCCACCAGCAGGCAATATGAACAATTTTCATTGATTTATATTTCATTGTATATTGTTATGTAGTGTATTGAAAATATTTTTTTAAATAAAGAAAATGAAACAAAATATACGATTCCTTATTACAATGTAGTTTGTTTTTTTTTTTGGGGGGGGGGGGGGGGTAAAACTAATTTTAATTATGTAATACTTACATGAAATTACAGTATTACATTGCTATCTCCTTCCCTGGTGCTAGCCCCCAGTCCAAGGTGAAAATGCACTCCTCGAATTAGCAATTAGAGGTCTAAAACAAAACAGCACAGTCCCAGTTCAATGCCATAGTTACTTAAGATTAATTCATAATATTGTCCTTCTTTGACTTGGACCAAAACTAAAGGATATCAGAGTGGGGATGGAGGAGAGAATCTGGTAATAATAGCTGGCAAGTATTACATAATTAGTTTACCCCCCCCCCCCTAAAAAAACCCCTCTACATTTTAATTGCAGTAATACATCATCTACTATTATTACATTGCTGACTTGGACAACCCTGAATGGGGGCTGATAGTCAGTGTCAGATATAACTTACCATCTATTTCCAGTAGGATGCTACTACTGACTGGAAAATGATTCCTGTCAAACTGTTGGGCGATCAGGCCTTATACATAAATGCACTCAATCTGGTGTACCATTGAATGGAGGTAGAACGAAGGAAAAGTGTAATGAGATCACCAAAAGGCTTCTTTCATGATATCATCCAAAGAGGAATGATTATTGAAAGCCCAAAATGCAGCAATAGCCCAAACCTCACGGGCATTAATCTCATAAATGACAAATCTCTCTCAGCGAGAGATGTATAAGCTCTCTTGATAGCCAACTAAACCACCTAGAAACAGTGGCTGTTGAAATATCAGCAGTACCTGAGGGGGAGAAAGAGATTTTTCCAACCTTTTTCCTTACCATTTCATTTAGGCAAATAGAAACATAAGACAGACCAAACAAATAAATCTATCTTCATCTTCCCCATCACATATGCGACTAAGACTAGGGATTTGAATTGACTCAGGAGCTACAGAAGGCATCTGATTCTTGGCCAGAAAGCTGTGCTGGCAAAGAAGAGCAACTGAATCAGTTACAAACCCTCTTCCACCAATAATGCATGGATTTCACTCCTTCTCCTAGCTGATACTAAAAAAAGAAGGAAGACCAGCTCAAGGTAAGCTTCTTGAAAGAAGTCTCACTCTGACTTTCATAGGCAGGTTTATATAATGACCAAAGAACACGAGAAAGGTTCTACCTAGGTATTAATGAGCAAGAAACTGTTGGTTGGAGCTCAAAATACCTGTTAAGTTCTGAGAGCTGAGGGTCTGACCCAAAGGTGGAGCCCAGGAGTACAGACAGGGCTGTTCTATAGCCCTTGATGGTGGAAACTGAACAATTTTTACTTTGAAAAGAAAGAGAAGAAAATCCATAACTGTGATCAAATGGACAGATTGGATTGATGCCCTGCTGACTGCACCAATTACAAAAGGCTCTCCACTTGGTGTCATAAACCTTGGAGGTTGACTTTCTCCTAGCCTGACTGATGCAGTCTGCAATCTTGCTAAAAAATTCATCTTGGCAGATAGATCACTGGATGAAGTTGGGGCATCTGTGGATTGTGTGCAGGAGGAAGCCTCTGTGCTGAGACAGCAGATTCCTCCTCAGTGGTAACTCTGTGTAGATGTCCACCAACAGGTCAAGGACACTGTTTAACCACAACTAATAGGATGAGCCATAACGATGAAGTCCTGACTGACTCCATGAAGAACTTAAGGGATTATTCTGAAAGGTGTAGTCTTTTATATTTCAGACTGAAGGCATCCACCCCCATGTACTCTGATCTGGCATTGGCGACACATGAAGTGGTAGTTTATTGTTGAGCTACATTGCAAAAAAGTCCATAATTGACTTGCCCCACAGCTGAAAAAGACTCTCTCTGCTGCTGCCAATTGGTACCAAGACCATTGTGAGGACTATTCGTCTTTCACTAAACAGGCTGTCTGCTAGACCATTCATCTTTCCTGGAATATGGTGAACTCTGAGAGTGATCCCCTCCGAAGCTGTCCATTGAATGAGGTACTAGATTCCAAGAAAAGAGAAGGGTCATTAGAGACTCCTTGGCATCTGAGGTACTCGATGACAGACCTGTTGTCTGTGATGATCATCACATACCTGTGTCCTATGAGACTGACAAACTCTTGTTGTGTTAGAAAAACAGCATGCATATTTAGGTTTTTGATATGCAGGAAAGTATCCTGCCCAGACCACAATCCCTGAAGGACTACCTCAGGACTTTACAAATTTTATAAACGTCAGTTTGCCCAGGGTAAGCTGGAAATTTGAACTTGCCCTTGGGGGACTTGAGCTTACCCAAAAATATGACAACAAAATATCACAACTGAAGTAAATCAAATATTGTAAAATAAAATATAGGATGTTTCAAGGAAATCACATTATATTTTACAAATATAGAACTTTGTTTTCTTTTTATCTTTGTTTGCACCTTAAAAGAGATGTCAATAATTAAAGTTATCATACAAGATACATGTCAATAGTACACGTAGATAGATATGTTGATGAGGAAAAAAAGGGGTTAGAATGCAGATATAGTTCGAAGAGCAAAGACAGACATATACATCGATAAAAATCGACAGATAAATGGACAGATAGATAGGTTTTGGAAATGTCTAGATTTGTATGCATGAGAGATGTTTAGATAAAAGACCTAAACTGAAAAATTAAACAACCAAGAACAGAATGTGTTAACTTAATTTTAATCACATTGTAATATATCAGAAGTTTTCTTTATCTATGTTTCCACTTAAAGTTCAATTGATCATGCAGATTTAAGCATAAAATCCAGTAAGAAATCAAGGTAAAACCAAGTCCCTCACTGAAATATTCCAATATCACTGAATTCACTCTTTGCTTTATTTCTGGCGAGTGTTCTGTCCACTTACATGTCTGCTTCCGCTTCCATGTCATCCAATTTTCACCTTGAAATAGGTGACATACATGTAAACAATCTCTGACAAGCAGACTTTTGAGAATGATTTGAGAACACTTATTTTGATCCATTTAATTATTTGCCAAACAGTAAGTATGTACTGGTCTCCTGTAATAATCACGTAAACAATAGATGATAAACACCGCTTGTAGGTGCTAGATTTCCAGTGCGCTAATCATTAGAGATGAGTGCCTTTTATGTCCAAACACACCTGTCAAAGAAATCTCATGAGTTATATTATTAACCATTATCACCCAGTCACCTTGAAATCGGTGACATCCATCAAAACAATCTTTGACAAGCCGATTGTTCAGAGTCGGCAATCTTGGCACATTTGGAGCTCACAAACTGCCCATGGCTAAGTTAGGTCTTGAAAGTCAGATAAGTCAATATACATACAAATATTACAATTAAAATATAACTGATAAGTTAAAATATAAATATTTATTTCCTATTTGTCAAAACTTGCTTTAA
Source organism: Margaritifera margaritifera (assembly GCA_029931535.1). NCBI lineage: Eukaryota > Metazoa > Mollusca > Bivalvia > Unionida > Margaritiferidae > Margaritifera > Margaritifera margaritifera. Next base: position 1,829,549 of record JAQPZY010001632.1, on the reverse strand, counting down.
ATAGTATATTTACATTATCATGTCTATGGAAGAAAATGTGAGAATTACCTTGACACTGACTACAAGATGGAAATGACAGAATTTGACAGTATATTGTGTGAAACAAAGGATTGATTAATTAAAGACACTGCGGGCAGTTATGTATTTGAAGGATGTGGTACATATAAACACACAAAATAATGGTGCTGATATATGACTGTGGCGAGATCGCCGAGTATAAAATTTGAAGATCATAAAGCATTATGAACTGAACATGACCTCTCTCTCTCAATGTTTGGGCCAAATTTGAGCTTGTCCTGGTCATCCGGCAAGTGGATTTGTAAAGCCCTGTACCCCCTCTGCTATAGGTCAGCACCCCAGTCCAAATATGAGGTATTGGTAAGCAGGAAAAAGTGTGGTTCTGTGGCATGTATCTGAACACTCCAGAAGGAAACCTGTATTGATTCCTCCACCAGCTAAAGTGATGACAAAATTTGTATCCCACAGAATTCAAGATGAAAGAGGGTCCTTGTGAGGTCTCCAATTGGCCAGTAGAAACTGGAGAGGCCCCATATGAAGTCTTCCTAGAGGAACTACATCCACTGCCTCATTAAAGATTCCCACAAGAGAGAAGTAGAGGCAATTAGACAATTAAGTCCTCTAGAACACTCTTGTTGTGAGGGAGTATATCTCTGTGATCCTGTCAGCAGGAACATGAGCTGTCCCTAGATTTTAGGAAATTCATCCCCACTTAGGTGAAATCCTGAGAAGGAATCACATCTGACTTCTCCAGATTGAGGATTAAACCTAGATAAGGCAATGAGTATGATATGTCTGAGAACACTGTGCATCAACCAATCGTCAAAACAATGGATGATGGGAACCCCGACCAATCTTAAGTGAGCCCCTAAGACTCCTATCGCCCTGTTCAAGAGTCTGGGCAAGAAGGCTTGGCTGAAGGGATGAGTCCAAAATTGAAACCTCCTAATCCTGACAGAGCTGCAGGAATTTCCTTTTGGGTCGGAAAATGGAGATATGTAGGTAAGCATCCTGGAGGTCTCTGGAAACTGACCAGCCATTCGATCTTTTGGCATTCCTGACTGGGGCTGACATCTCCATCTTGAAACGCCCTTCCTGAAATAATTTGTTTAATGAGGAAAAGATCAATGATAAGGCAAAAATTTCACCCCTGTTTTGAAACCAAGAAGATCTGGGAATAGAACCCCAGACTTTGAGAGTTTAACACCCTCTAACAGCCAACTTCCTTGATGGTTGTTTACCTTTTCCCTTAATGATTCTATCTTGGTCTGGTAAAACCAGAGATGAGTGGCCTGAACTGAAAATGCCTGGAAGACAATCACAGCCCCCAAGAGTCCAGGGGTCAGGGCTGCCTAGGTTCCAAGAAGCTACTAGGGTCTACATGATCTGAAAGGGATTCTAGCAATTTTCTGGCTTGTTTTAAGAGACTACTGAGAAACTAATTTGAGAGGAAACATATTGGTAACTGCAGGATATAATACTTGTTAGCTTGCTATAAATTCTTTAGTAAGGCAACAATTACAAAGATCAAACAGCTGATTAAAATTAAAACATTTCAGTAGCAAAATAAAGAACTAATTTGAAGTGATACATATATATTTTGGCCTTACCTTGAAACATAACAATATTCAATTTTAACATAATCTCTTTTTCTTTTGCCTCAAGAGTCTCATTTTGTGAACAAAATTTCTAATTATAATATTCTTCTTTGCTCCTCAGCTACTGAAAGAATATTTTTTGCATTGGGTTCTTTTTGCTCCTGTATTTTTACCATGTTTTTATGACTTTGAATGTTTGTATAATTCTTTTTTTCCTGATGACCCATACGTGATCTTGTCATTTCATACGCTGCACACCACACATCCTGGAATGTTTATTTTTCGAATGTAGTCTGACATTAATACCTCCTTACAGTCCTTTTCCTGTAACCATTCACACTTAAACTTGTTTCTTATTCCCTTTTCGAGTGATCTGATTTCTGCACTGCGATCTAACGCTCTCATTTTTGAAATTAATTTCTTGAACACGATCAGAAACGCTTTTTTCACAGCTGATTTCTCCAATATACCATGACACATGCACGTGACAAGTTATTCAGATGGACCAATCAAAACACAGCTTACATATACTGCAATCGTAACAGTTATATCCAATGAAAATCCTAATGCAGAGAACAAATTATGGAATTTGTCCAGATAATACAAGAACAAATCTGAAAATTCCTCAAACCTGGCTGACAATGTCTAGAAACTGGGAATCTGGCAAAATCTGGAAAACTTATATCTCTGAAAAACAAATGAGGGTCCTTGACAGAAATGGAGGGTTCCAGAAACTAGGCCTGCAACCCTTTCTTCTAGTGTAGAGGACTCATGCGTGGTCCATTAGGACCCACCAGACCTCTGAAAAATGGCCCCATCTTTCACCTACTGGAACATCAGGAAGAAGGGGACTTAGCAGGAGAGGGAGTGACTCCCTAGGGCCAACTATCTCGCTCATAGGGGGAAGATTCCATATGCCTCCTGCCCTGACTCTTACAACCAGCCCTGTAAGTACCCACTGACACCAGTGGCCGCAAGGTGGTAGAGGGGTCTGACAAACCCCTCTGCTGTCTGGCTATCTCTTAGCATTGTGCCAGTTTCTGTGCTGTACCCTTTTACCATGGTCAATTGGGGAAGCAACAGAAGATCAGCTTTTTATTTCTCATCCCCAATAGCGTCTCCAAAAAGACCTGGAAGGTTTAGGACACAGATCCAGGGGTAGAAGGTAGTAAACTACTTCATTTATTGTCTTCAGTCACTTGCCTGACAGATGATAGAAATACAGACACTTAATAGGAAAAAGATGCAGACACAATTGGGGTCTCCTCAAACTCATTCGAGCCAAACATAACTGACAGTTTATCATCCTGTCTCCATTGGTCATTTTGTTGAATTTGTATTGTATTTTGTGCACATGCTAGTTAAGCGCTGCTGCCATAAATTCAAAGTTGAGAATTTCATGATGTTGATTCCCAGTTTCTGTGCAACAACCGGTGTTTTCAACAATAAAATGTGTGATGAATCAAGGTTTCATTTACCAATTTTGTAGAGATCTTTTTCATGTACAGTACATTGGGGCCTATTTTTCAGGGACTTTTCTAAAAGAAAAATTGGGATACACACCTGCCCCAACATTTTAAGCAGATTTGTGAGTTATTGAGGCACACTCAAACAAGGAAGCTCTATATACATATATTACCTAGAGGATCGGAATAGTAAGCAATTTGCTCACATAAATATACCCCCGCCTCTCCCACATTCCACCCCTAACCTACCCTATGATAGCAATAAGTCTATTGTCAAAAAAAGGTATAACTCTTGTGAAAATAGTGCGAGTAAAATAATTGGTCAACATGCATATCTTCTGAGGATGACCATAATATATACTAAGTTTCACAGCAATCCACTAAAAACTGCACAAGTAGTTGCATTCACAAAATTCTGTCACACACTGCATCTAGTGCCAAGTCAAAAAGGGCAATAACTCCTACAAAAATCAAGGAAGCAACAAAATTTGTCAATATGTGTATCTTTAAATAATTATCATCATAACTACATTTTGTATTCTGTCTTACAATGCATTCAGCTGCAAGGGCAATAACTTCAATGACACGAGTCCCTTGAAAAGACTGACACTAATGGCTGAAAAGAATTTCCAGGAATTGAAGATAAGACCATTTCTCCTTTTTAACTTTTGAGTGTTGAAACTATGTCTAATATTTCTCAGCGAGAACAAGATTTTCAAATTAGCCGCTGTGGTAGCCTTACTGGCTGTAAGATCGGCACCATTTTCATATATAACCAATCAGACATCATTATAAGTCTTTTGGTAAAACCTGACATGAATATGACCATCTATTCTGGAAGAGTAGAGTCAACAAGATTTTCACGATGGCTACCATGTGGCCATACTGGATGTCAGATCGACACCATTTTCATAAAGAACCAACTAAACATCATAAGAACTCCTTTGGTGAAATCTCCATGTTGATATGACCATCCATCTGAAAGGAATAGAATAAAATTTTCAAAATGGCAACCATGGCTGCCATATTAGAGGTCCAATCAGCACCATTTTCATAAAGAACCAACTAAACATCATAAGAAGTCCTTTGGTGAAAACCCCATGTTGATATGACTATCCATCTAGGAGGAGAAGCAATAACAAGATTTTAAAAAATGGCCACCATGGCTGCCATATTAGAGGTCAGATCATCACCATTTTAATTTAGAACCAACTAGATATCAAAAGGAGTCATCTGGAAGAAACCCCATGATTATATTACTTTGTGTTGAGGAGAAATAGTGATAACAATATGACTTTCCATTCAGGAGGAGTAGCAATAACAAGATTTTCAATATGGCTGCCATGGTGGCCATATTGGATATCAGATTGGCACCGTTTTCATTTTGGACCAACTAGACTTCATAAAAAGTCTTCTGGTGAAAACACCATGTCAATAGGACTTTCCATTCAGCAGGAGTAGCAATAACAATATTTTCAAGATGGCAAATGTGGCAGCCATATTGGATGTCCAAGCAGCACAATCTTAATTCAGGTCAAACTAGGCCATGGGATACTTTTTCATGGCAATCCTCCAAGTAGTTCAGATTTGTAGCATTAACAAACTTGTGCTACCAGACAGAAGGACACTGGACGATGGATGACAGATGATAGATGACAAACAGACCATCCCATGAATTCTTCTAGTCTATGACCAGTAGAGCTAAAAATTGCCTGAGCAAAGTGATTTGTCGATATGGGCATCTTCTGGTGATGACCATAATATTTACCAACTTTAACGGCAACCAATCAAAAACTGCGGGACTTGTTGTGCTAACGAGATTGCTTCATACACTGCATTAAGCTACAAGATAGAAAAGGCAATAACTCTAAAAAAAAATGTGCAGAAGAAAGTTATTAGTTGATATGTGCACCTTCAGGTGACTATAATATTTACCAACTTTCATGGCAATCGATCAAAAACTGCAGGACTAGATGCACCAACAAGATTGTATCATTCAATGCATTAAGCTACAACAGAAAAAGGGCAATAACTTGAACAAAAATGGAAGGAGCAAAGTGATTTGTTGACAAACACATCTTCAGATAATGAACATAATACTTACAAAGTTTCATGGCAATCCTTCAAAAACTGCAGAACAAGCTACGCTAACGAAATTGTGCCAGACAGAAGGATGGATGGACACATGGATTACCCCTGCCTGTATACTAACAGGGATATAATACAAATCCACATTATACAATTGTCATGGCTGCTACCTTTGCAGAAGTAATTCCAGTGGTCCAGTTCCATCACAAACTGCTGCAAAATGTAGGGGTCTCCTGTGATCCCTGTCCTCAAGGTTGATGTTGGGTTCAACAGACAGGAGACGAGAGATGTATTTTATATTTGGGTTTATAGCTGCACAATGAAGTGGTGTGATCTGTAAAGGAGAATAAAGTATTTATTTTTAATCTGTTGCTTAATAATTTGCTTTTGAGAACTGGATTTCCCTGACCAAAAGTTGTTTCAATGGACTAGCTTGTACATGGAATCAAGTTATTTCAAAGTCGTATTTTTTTTTTTAAACCATTACTTAAATAAGTGATATATCATTTCTACTGAAACATAGGAACATTTTGTATTTTTCAAGGTAAAGTTAGCTAAGAATGTTAAAATTCCTAAGTTAATTTTATACATTTTGTCATAAATTACATTTGCCTATATATACACGATACTTACAGATTTATTGTCATAGGGCTTCTTGCAAACAGATTTACTTTGTATAACCGGTCGCAGATCTTCATTATCAAACAGCAAAACCTGTCAATAAAAGAATTATAACATTACAGTGAACATGTAGTTTGTATGCTTTATGTCATAAGAGCAAATTTTGTGAATGCTGTCATCAACTAGCATGCTGACCTGCATAAAATGTGTACTAGTGGTGACAAATATATGATAAAGATGTCAAAATGGATGCAAACAATTCTTAGCAGATCAGGATTCGAACAAAATCTCATACCATTTAAACTCTAGGTAACTACCCTAATGCTTTGAAGATCCAGTAATGAGGAAAAGCACAAATACACAAGTTTGTGGTCACATTGATGTATATTAAGAAGTACCACAACACCAACTGAACCGAAATACAGAACTTGATGAGCAAACAACTTTGAATCACTTGTTCTACTTCTGCTGTTGAAAGCTATATATAGAGTAGCAGCATTTCTCTATACAAAGTAATAACATAATATAGTGTACATATACTCTGTACCTCTTTATGCAGAGTTTCTCCAATCGATGTAAAAACATAAAATAGTGTACTTATACTCCGTACCTCTTTATGCCGAGTTTCTCCATGCAAAGTAATAACATAAAATAGTGCACTCTGTACCTCTTTATGCAAGAAGCCAAAACCAGTGTTTTGCCTTTTTTCAGCCTCCTCAACCAGTTTCCCAGCCAGCTTCCTGTTTCCTGTCAACACTGCCTGATAGATGTTGGATACTAAGTTAGCTATCTGTGAGAATAAAATGTTTACAATAATAATAGATGTTTGTAACAGCAATCAAGTTCATTCAGGATACTGTATAGATGAGTAAATGATCCTTCTGTGGCAATGGCTTAGAACATATAAAATATATGTACAGTATGTATGCTGTATAAATTTTATGTAACTGAATAAATGTTTTATTATTCAAAAGAAATGAGGCTTGACAAGTGTCCTTTCAATGAAAACTGTATACAATTGTTATATCAAAGATACAGGTACATACAATACATATATTTTATTTATACCACATACAAATACACACACTTATATTTCCAATGGAGTTAAGATTGACTATAAGAAGCGGAGTATTGACAGTGGTAATTAACTCTTTTTGACTGTATCAGCTACAAAATGTAGTTCTGCAGCTATTCCTAAATCTAGTAAGAAATTGTTAATTTGATTTTTATAAAGACCTTCTAGATGTTTAAGATTCAAATGTGAAAGTCTGTTTAAATAAAGAAAGTTCAAATACTGCACAATTAGCATCCTGAACAGCGAAAGTGTGGCCATTTTTATAAATCGATCCCTGGCAAGTAGTACATCATACAAACTGGAAAATAGGCCAAGCAAAATAAAAAACAAACAAGAGGTAATTCAAACATTTCAATTTTTTTTACAAGTGATCCAAGCCTTTATTATGCTTGACTTCCAATTGCTACAGACCAAAAGATTCATGTTTTCATCCTCCAATCTCTCTCTTTCTCTGTGTTGAATGCTTGATCTGTCATTTTTACCATCATATATTCAGAAAGAAAGAAACAACAGAGAGAGAAAAAGAGAGGCCTATGGGCATTTAAACCATTTTAAATTGTGTGTCTTAGAACCTTGCCACAGGTTTTTTTTTTAAAAAGCATCAAATATATTTCAGTATGTGTGTGCCACCAAGCCAAGGAATTTACAGTACAGCTCTTGTCTCACCAGGCTTTTGCAACTTTTAATCATTGGTATCATGTAACACTGTAGAAAACCTAACGGAAAGTGAACACATGCTACTGTAAGGATTCAGGTTCTTGTAGATCACTAGGTAAGTGTAAGTTTAAGGTTTTCATGCAGTTCAAATTCTATTTCTTCTCTCAATCCACAGATTTCCATGCATTTTTTCCTTTACTATTGGCATGAGAGAGAGAGAACAGGGAAAGCAGGGGGATTTCAATGAAATAGTGTAACATGTTTTATTCATGTACAAAATGTAGATTAAACGGTGAATATGGATAGTTTTCTGGTTATTTTCCTTTTTTATTAATGACTAATAACGAAAATCCATCACTGTTTTTGGGAGTACAACAGCAATGGTATCCTGTTGAAACCATAATTATATGGATATTCATACACCATGGGCAAATCACAATTTGATACACCCAGAGTATTGGTATATGACTACCAACACTTCAAAAGCATTGTTATTTGCAATATATGTGGTATAAAATAACTGAATGAATATCTACACCACTTACATCCCTTTCAAGCCAGAAAGTTTCATGGATGATATTATATATGGAATATACTTACCTGTAACAGATGATGGTACAAAATATATGATAAATCAGTTTTATGTTAACACCACGAATAATACTAGATTCTGCTCTTAAATGTTAGAAACTCTCGTTGAAAAAACAAAAACCTTACTCACCGCATCTTCCCTATCTTCATCTGGAAGCAAGTTTAGCAACACGTCCAGTGTGTCTGGCTTCACTTTCAGTTTGATGGCATCTTCCACATAATTAAAAACCCTATCATCCTCGATCACATCCTGGAAAGAGAAAGAGTAATAGGTTCTAATATTTATGTTGTGAAAAGTGAAAACATCTGAGATTCTCTTGTTATAAATATTGCATTTTTAAAAACAGCTGCTCCTGAAAGTGAAACTAGTGTTTGTTAAACATATATGCCCCCTCAAATCCAGAGAACTTCTGACAAAGCACAAAGATGGACAAAGGTTATAAAAACCTAAATCTTTCTCAAATTTGTACAAGATGATTTAAAAGACAAATGAAGTCATCATAGTATTATCTATATCAATCTCGAAAATTGTATTCATGTTTGTTAAAAAAAGTTTGTTTTACGGGTACTGGCAGATCATGTTTCACTGACCCAAGTCTTAAAGGCTTGACTTGTGACATCTGATTCGTCATTTCTAAAATCAGACCTAAATTTTACATAATTTGAATTTGCTGGATTCTGGAATTAAGCTTAAGTTAGAACTTAAATTCTGTTGATGAAATCCTGGACAGAACAACCATTTTATTTTCAAAATAAACAGTGACCTAAAATATTTGTATGATTCATATAACTACCATGAAATCACGTAACTGTTCATCCTGAACCAACTCTGCAATGGACAAATAAACTGACAAATAGAAAAACTGGATAAACAAGCTTAGAGTTCTGAAACATAGTGTCTCAGCCATAACCCTACTCTGTCTGACTTTCTAAAACATACGAAAAGAAATGAACATAAAATCTATGTCAATGCTACCATTGTCACAACCAGAAAAGGAATACTTATGTATGGCTATCTGCTAATTTGCCACTTCTCTCTCTCTCTCTCTCTCTGGTGACTAAGATTTCTTTTTTTAAAAATTTACCTTTGTAAATGCATCATTGCCTTCCTTGCTGCCACGACTGACTGATATTGCACGAATTCTACGAATCCCCAAAAACATGGGGTTATAGCTGAAAGTAAAGTGACATATAAAGCTATACACTCTGTAAAACAAAATGGTATATCTATGCAAGTAAAAGTCAAATGTGGAATCCGTTAAATCTACCACAATTATTGTATTCAGGTGCCCTTTCAAGTCCCTTACAATTTTGGGGTGCTTGTAATAGATGCATTTTACGGGGTTTCACATTCTGAAGGTTCCAACATTGGAGGGTCTAAATTGTGATTTTCAACATGAAGGTGAAATATTCCAATTCTATTCAATATTCTATTTTGAACAAAATAAAGATTTAATGACTGTTTATTGTGATGTGGTCTTTCCTTTTTAACTGCAGCATCCAACTAATTCATAATCTTCCCTGTAACATTCATGTATACTGCAGCTTATATGTAGATTTGTGCAATTCATATAACAAAAACAGTTATCGCCAAAAATCAAAGGAGCTGAGGACTATATATCTATTTTTCATTATCCATTCAAACAATATGTTTGTCATGGTTTACTTATCTGAAGAAAGAGCTAAAGGGTGAATCTGACATTATCTCTTTCGACTCCAGTGATCAAAACAAAGATGGCGACTACTCTGTGCTAACATATTTACAATCACATTTTGTGTTTGTAATATGTACATAAATATTTCTATATACATGTGTCTTCATTGTTCATTTTTGTTTTACATACATATGGGCATTGGTTGGTAAATGCATTACCACCCATATTTATTGTGAATTTGCGAACATCACATTTTTCAACCAATAGTGGTTGTGGGGTGGGTGTCTCCCTTCATTTCCCTACTTACAGCCTTGTTTCCCTACTGATAGCCTCACTAATTTAATCTCATCTGTTGACCTCCTGAACCCCATTCCAGCCTTGACGAGAATTAAATGGACAGTACATTTTTGATTTCAGCCAAATCTCAAGGCATATTTCATTAGCACGTAATAACTTTGCATAGCCATGTGGTTTCTCGCATGTTGTGACAATGGATCTTGTAATTAAAACAGGAATAAACTTTTCGTTCAGAGGTGTTAACTGACAATGGAATATAACCTATTACTGCTCTTGTCAGATGTGCAAGTAACCTGAACTGAAAAAGCTTCAAAGATAATCACAGCCTCCAACAGGCAGAGGGTCTATCACCTAGGCCCCACCCCCACCCCAGAAGCTATTGGAGTCTTGATGGTCCGAGATTGATTCTAGCAATTTTTCCTGGCTTGTTTTTTCAGATTACTGAGAAACTAATTTTGAGGGGGGGGGGGGGGGGGGAATATTTTATTTACTGTAGGATGTAAGGTTTGTTAGCTTACTATAAATTCTGTAGTAAGCCAACAAAAACAAAAATAAAAGAGTTGATTAAAATTAAAACATTGAGTAGCAATGTAGGCAAAATAAAGAACTAATTTGCAATCATACACAGTCCATATATTGTGACCTTACCTTGAAACATAGCACTGTTGCATTTGAATATAATATCTTTTTCTTCTGCCTCACAACTCTCTTTCTGTGACCAAGATTTCTAATTATCCAACCTTGAATGTATGTACAATTCGTTTTATCCTGATGACCCATACTTAACCTTGTCATTGCATATGCTGCACATCACGCATCCTGGGATGTTTATTTTTCGAATGTAGTCTGACATTAATACCTCATTACAGTCCTTTTCCTGCAGCCATTCACACTTAAACTTGTTTCTTACTCCCTTTTCGAGTAATATGAAGTCTGCACTGCAATCTAACACACAATTTTTTAAAATTATTTCTTAAACACGATCAGAAACGCTCTTTTTACAGCTGATTTCTCCAATATGCCATGACACATACATGTGACAAGTTAGTTACTATAATACTTTTCACTGGCTGAACCAGTCAAAACTGCCAGTAATTTTTAGGATGGACCAATCAATATGTAGTTTACAAATACTGCAAAAATAGAATGTAGGACAGAAAGTCATAGGACAAAAAGTCACAGACAGAAAGTCACAATTTGAATTTTCACTATTATGAGTGACAGGGGGGACAAAAAGTAACAGGACATAAAGTCACACTTTGAATTTTACAGTGTTGCGGGTTTTTATATGATTCAACTTAATTAACTGCTTCTTCACTGAAATAGTAACATAATAAACCATTAGCCGTATGATTTTTAATATTCGTGCAGTGGTTGTTTAGTCGAAGATTCTGTATCTTGCACCATGTTGCTTGCATTAGATGATAGAAGCAGCTTTGGTGTTCCACATGACATCCAAATACGGCACATACTGCTCACAGTACACTCTCCTTAAAGTCAGTGAAGACTTTAGTAATGTTGAAGTCTAGACCTAAGCTACTGCACTTGCTACGGACACCCTGTAAAAGCTCTTGATATATTGTATATTTCTGGAGCAAACTGTAAACAGCAGTAATATAGCCATTTCCGAACAGGACTCTCATGGTGTATATCTGTGTATAAATGTCGTAGGCTGTCTTCCGTAGCAAAGTCAATTACTGTACTATGTGCATCTGGACCATTGTCATAAATCAAAAATTCCAAGTGTAACTTTATTTCCTATGACTTTTGTCCTACATGACCACCATTACTATGATAATTGAAATTGTGACCTTTTGTCCTGTGACTTTCTGTCCTATGTATATTTGTGACTTTCTGTCTGTTTACTGCAAAAATAATGGTTATGTCTAATGTAAAACCTGAATGCAGAGAACAAATAATGGAATTCATCCAGATAATACAAGAACGAATCTGAAAATTCTAGAAACCCAGCCAGTGATGTAGAAATGCTGGAAATCACAAAAAAATCCGGAAAACTTGCATCTCTGCCTTGTACACATGGAAGATCCCAACCATGATGAAACTGAGCAAAGATTACAATCCCTCCCTCTCTCTCTCTCTATAGCCAACATAACACACTATGACAACTACAATATTGCTGAATACCCACAATCTTATGCACTGACACAACATTCTCTCTCTCTCTCTCTCTCTCTCTCTCTCTCTCTCTCTCTCACACACACACTCACTTACAACAATATAAGTCTTTTTGAGTTCTTTTATTGAATCGAGTTTAGTGTCTGACTGCTGAATTTCTTCAATTGCATTGTTAATGAGGAAAATGAATATCAGCCAATAGGATTAGTCACTGCCCCTGTCTGTACAAGCTGTCTGTCAGAACATTCCTCTTGTCCAGATTGTGGTGGACTCTGAGTATAATCTCTGAAGAAGCTGTCCAATGGAGGAGGTTCCAAATTTCCAAGAAGAGAGAAGGGGCATGAGTGCCCCATTGGCATAGGAGGTAAGTTATGACTGACAACACGTCTGTAGTGACCATGACCCAGTTATGCCTTATGCGGACGATGCACCCTTTAAGTGCTAGAAAAACAGACCACATTTCAAGATTTATGTGCAGGGAAGCTTCTTCCTGAGATCACTGGCCCTGCAGAACCACTGCTTTGGGCTCTAGGTAAGCCCACCAGCCTGAATCTGAGGTGTCTGTGTAAAGGAGGGATGTTCCATAGCATTAATCGGAAATCCAGTCAGAAATAATATTTCCACCAACATAGATGATGAAACCTGGATCCTAAGGGGATCCAAGTGTAAAGGGGGTCCTTCTTAGGTCTCCAGTTCGCTAGAAGCAAGAACTGGAGGGGCCACATATGAAGCCTTCCTAGGGGAACTAAGTCCACTGCTGCATTCCGAGTCCCCAGGATAGAGAGCTAGAGTCAAGCAGACAACAATGTAGTCTCGTCTAGTCATGCAAAAGAGAGCAAGTATCTGTGATTCTGTTGGAAGGAACATGGAATGTTCCATGACTGGCGAGAAAATTCATCCCCAGGTAAACTAAATTCTGAAAAGGGATAAGATCCATATTCACCTAACTGGGGATTGGGCCTAGTTGAGTCACCGTCTCCCCACAGAGAGACGATCCTTCAGGAGGACATTTCTGAGGACACTGTGCATAAACCAGGTGTCCAAATACTGGAGGATGGGAACCCTTAAGGACCTTCAAGGAGCCACTATTACACCCATGACCCTGGTAAAGGCTCTGGGAGCAGAAACTAGGCCAAAAGGAAGAGTCTGAAAATTGAAAATCTCATGTCCCAGACAAAAGCACACAAATTTCCTGTGGGCTGGGAAGATAGGAATGTGAAGATGGAGATGGAGATCTATGGAGACCGCCCAGTCATTCAGCCTGATAGCATTACTGAATGAGGTGGTTGTCTCCATGTTAAAAGGGGAAAGATCAATGAGGAGTCAAAACTTTCACTCTCTCTTTGAAGCTAAGAAAATCCAGGAATAAAATCTTGGACTTCTGATGTTCTTCACATTCTCAACTACACCTTCCTTAGAAGGGAGTACACCTCTTGCTACAGAGATACCAGTTAAGACTGGTGGAACAGAATGGGGGTCCTTGAAAGAGGTGGTACGTTCCAGAAGCAGAGCTGGTAACCCTCCTTTATTGCAAGGTCCAACCAAGCCTCTAAAAAGTGGCTTAATCTGACACCTACTGGGACATTGGGAAGAGGGAGACTATGTAGGAGAGGGTGTGCCTCCCTGAGGCAACTGCCCCCCTCCTTTGGGAAGGGGGAGGGGTATGCCAACTTCCTCTCCTGGCCCCTCCTGCCACATCAAGATGAGAATGATGGGCAGAAGGGAGTTTTAAACTGGGAATTATTTCAATTTTCATTGTTTCCCTGTTTAAACCACTTAGGAAGAGGAGCCATGGACCATCCAGAATGGAGGCGTTTCTTCACCGGTTTACCCGGGCCCAATACCGCAGCCAAAGACTAGTGTTTCTGATCCCTTAAATCTCAGGAGGTCACTGTCGGGATTAACCCTCCAATTAGTGTCTCTGCATCCAGTGGGGTGGCCCATAAAAGGCTTTTGCTGTGATAAAGCAAAACCCTGGATGCCTCAAAGACAGCATCCCTTCTGAGGTGAAGTTACTCTGCAGAGACTACCATAGATACTAAAAGCACACGTCTCAATGTCTTGGCCACAGCCTCTAACAGTCTCTGCAAAGCTGCTATAGAGAAAGATTCCTTCTTTAAAAGATTGAAGAAGTCTGCCAAAGAAAGGTCACAATTCGAGGCCACTGAAACTAATGTCCATGCCTTTAATCCCAATGTCTCAAGAAGCATGACAGGGACATGGACCCAGGTCCCTGCCAAAACCCCATCTGCGAGGCACTTAAACCCAAAGTGGGGGGATTAAGGGCCCAAGCAGGCAAATGGACCCCATAGCTATTGGCTGATGTCAGAGGCAAAAGTGTCAAAAAGGCCAGGCCACCCCTTCTGAAGTCTGGCCCCTTCATGGCCTTTAGACAATTTCTGAGTCAGCTCCCTCACCATCGCCATGTAAGAGAGCAACATCAGATCAGATTTCAGCTGTGCCCTGGAAAGCCTCTCTAAACTGGCAAGGATCTTGACCTCGAAAGATCCCACAGGCTTGGGACATAAATCTGGAGAAAGTAGGCGGTAAACCTCATTTACCGTCTGATCAAAATTCCACATCTCCTCCTTCTCTATCACCTGACCTGGTGGGTGGGATGAAGATGAGCGTAACAGATGAAAGGACCCAGTGTGACGGGTTTTTCTGGAAACTCATCTGCGTCCACAAAAATTGACAGTTCATCATCCTGTCTTTGCTCTTGGGTCAAGGCTGGACTATTTTGTCTCATCTCCCTCCTGGGAGAAGGGGACTGATCAGGGGTTAGTCATCCCTTCTCTGCTCACAGGAGGAGACAGGATTAGCTCTTTGATCTTCTCTAACTAAAGAAACAGATTGCTGATTTCATCTCGGTGCTGGAGGCATGGGGTGGAGGTTCCCCCCCCCCCCTTTTCATCAATAATAAAGCAGGGAAACTCTTGGACGTGCCCAGTCTGCCAATCCATGGAGCCACAGCAATGCTATCCATAATGGCATGGTTAGAAAAGGAGACATGGCTGACCCACCACTAGGTGGTTGGAGTCCCCAAGCTCCTTAGGTGTTCAACAGGAACATCGAAAAGGTACAGGTATCGACCGATCCCGTCCCTTGAACCGATTCTCAAGATTCAAAGGCCTTTCCCCTTAAGGATCGAAAGGAAGCATACAGAAAGGGGGGTTATCAAATTGATCCTTTCCTTCATCTGTCTGTCCCTTAGAGCTGTGGTCAAAATTTGGTACCCAGTCCGAAGCCGATGTCCGACAAGTGTATATCGATCGGAACTTGGTGCCCAGCAGTCCTCATACAGTGACCCAAGAGTGAAATCGGAAAATCAGCAACATATACCACACCCAGTGATCGGTGCCCTGTGCTTGGTGCCCTGTGCCAGAAACTCGGTAAATGTCACCTGGACATTGCCTAATGACCAGTATCCAAAGCTTGGTGCCACATTACCCTTTTAACCCACTGACCAACACCTGGTACTCAGTGACTGATGATCAGTGACAGACCTTCTAAAATTATCACTAGACACATCTCTGGTGACCAGTACCTGGTGACTGATGACCCAGTGCACAGAACAAGGTGACTTTTGCCCAGTGACATATCTTCACTGACTGACATCTGACACACTACCTGGTGCCTGGTGACCAGTGTCCGGTGACCCGGTGGGAGTTTATAACAAAAAGCCACATATAGTAATAATTTAAGTTTATGTAAATTAAATATATTTTCTTCACTTCATGGTATCTGTCCGATTAATTTTTAAAAATACTTATGTTTAAAGAAAGAAACCAAAATTTAATAATAAGCTTATGTTGTTTTCTTTCAACCCACCACCATAGATTTTTTTACCCCAAAACTGATAGGCTTCTTCCTTACCCTATGTGCAAGCCATCCAAAAAGTTTGGTCCAGATCTGTGATGTATAAGTAATGTTATTGTGACCCTGACCTTCGACCTTTTGACCCCAAAATCAATAGGTTTCTTCTTCACCCCAAGTTCAAACTATCCACAGTTAGGTAACTGTAAATGGTGGAGAACTCCAGTTATCGAGCTGAAACCATTTTCTTCTTTCAGTCAGTGACCGTGACCTTTGACCAATTTGATCCTGAAATTGATAGAGTTCTTCCTTACCCCAAGTGCAAGCTATCCACAATGTTTGGTAACTGTAGATGGTGGTAAACTAAAGTTATTTTGTCAAAACCATTTTTCTATTTTGAGTCACAGTGACTTTAACCTGTGAGCGATTTTGCCCAAAATTGATAGGATTCTTTCGTATCCCAAGTACAAGTCATCCACAAAGTTTGGTAACTGCAGATGGTGGACAAACCAAATTTATAGCAAATGGAGAGAAAAAATGGAGGGAAAGACATCACAACATAATACACTCCACCTCTGATGAGCATATAAAAAACAAGATTATAGCAAGTCATTAGCAAACTTGGGGACTCTATAGATTGAGGTTGTGACTCTTAGAAAATGGCAGGAGACTCCTGAGTTCTATGCTGATGGTGAATCAGCATCATCTGTACAAACTTGTGGGGGCCCCAGGTGGCCAAGTGGTCTAAGGCACTCACCTTTACCGATCACTGCCATCTCACCTCTGTCTGCGTGGGTTTGAGTGTCATGCTCAGCCAATCTGGGTGTGTGAGAAAGTTTGCCAGTAACTTCTTGTGGGTTGGTGGTTCTTCCAGGGCTTTTCCTAGGTTCTTCTTCCACCAGATATACTGGCCGACATATATAGCCTATCATGTGCTGAAGAACCGCGTGAAACCCCAAAACCACAAACCACAAACAAACTTGTAAGGCTTTCATACTAGAATGCTTTCTGTAAAATGTCATCAAATTCTGCTAAGCACTTTCTGAGAAGACATTTTTCTCTTTTCCGTAATGGCAGCCATACTGTTAGTTGAAGACAAATCAGCATAATTGGTACAGAATTAACAGCCCTATAAAACAGGATATACAGTCAAACCTCTCCTAGCAGTCACCCATGTTTAGTAGTCACCTGTGTCCAGCGGTCATTCTAAATTCCCCCCGGCAAATTTCCTATATAAATGCCCTGTATTTAATGATCACCTGCTTTCATTGGTCAGCGGCCAGGTGATTCTTAACCAAACCATGGTTTCACCCTGCCTTAAGCAGTCACTGAAGTATATCAGAAGGGACCGCTCCAAGTATGCAAATTAAACACTTCTTTTCTTTGATGAGCAAGGCATAGTTTACATAAAGGTTTATCATGTGAATCGATTTTTAAGCGTTTCATATCTCGACTGAACTTACTGTACTCCAATCACGCTGTCAGTCAAACTCAAAGGCATCAATATGTTGGCTTCGAAAGCAAAGCTGTTTTTGTTTACATGAGAGAATCAAAGCAATTCATTTCCTGGATAATGGACAAAGCAGTTGTGAAGTTGCAACAGAAATGGGAGTTGGGCAAACTCAGATCCAAGGAATTATTAAGCATAAACAAGATATTATGGCCGATTTTGAGAACAACGTTGATCAGAAGTTTAAGAGATTATGTACAATCACACCAAATGAGTAGAGATACATGTACACCGCACTTGTGATATCCCTTATGGTTTATATGCTACTAACATTAGCTGCAGTAAGCTTCATTTCATTCCATAATCATCAAAGATCGCGTTCAAAAGCCGATGTCTTTTGATCTCGGTTAGTTTAAGCAACTGCTTAATCCATCAATTGTTTCAAGTGTGAACATCTGTTTTCATAACTACTTATACCAGCTGGCCTAACAAAAAGTTGGTCTTGTGTTACCTGTATTCAAAGGCCATTTTGACCTTTTCCCATGGGTAACCACTGAACTATTGACTATTGTCAAATTTGGTCAAATTCTGTTGAAGCCTCATAAATATCAACCTTTCTAAAAAATTGGGTTGAAATCTAATAATAATCATAGAGTTATTGTGTGGACACAGAAGTGAATGGGTCTAACAATCAAGGACTATAACTCCACTACAATATAATGCTAGAAGCTGACAATCTAATTCAGCCGAGGTTTCATTACAAAAATCAAGATTCATACCAAGTTTGGTTTGAAATCCAATAATAATTATGGGAGATATTGTGTGGAAACAAAAGTGGAATGGACAGATGGTGGGATAGACAGACAAAAGGATTGACACACCCAATTTAATATCCCAGTTTTCTACAAGGAACACTCAATGTAAACATACTGTACATTAACAACTGTCCTATTACAGGGAATTCCAGGCACATATTACTGAAAATCAGTATATAATGGCAAGGATAATTGTGTTCCCAAATTTGTTGCTAATTTCACTGACATTCATAAATGTCAGTGTATTTGTTTAAAGCTGAAAAGAGAAGAATTTGTCATAGTGATATTTTTTGCTGACTTATGTTTCAAATGCTTCAAATTTTATATTACAGTTAACGTTTTTTTCCACTATTCCTGTTAATATGAAACATTTAAATCTTTAATGAAATGCTTAGTAGTATCTACATAATTAATATTTCTCAATCAAGTAATTGCACAATTTTATGACACCAAATATTGGAAATAACAAAAATTGGCTTAAATCAGAGTATTTGGATAATCACTCACCTGCCAGTGTCCCCTGCCTTGATAAAAAGACTCTGTTTGGATGGTTTCTTCAGCCTCTCATTGTCTTTGCTGAAGTAATCCTTACCCAGAATTTTAATGGCCTCATGATTGTTGGCCTCTAGTGCATAATGGAGAGCTGTTTGATTCACACTGACTGATTTCCTCAATTCCAACTGTGAACACAAAAGATAAACTGCAAACAGTGACTGTGTCACATGATGGATCTGCAGATCCTTATCTCATGATGGACATGCTGATCCGTGTCACATGATGGCCTGTAGATCTGTGTCACATAATGGGCCTGCAGATCTGTCACATGATGGACCTGCAGATCCATGTCATATGAGGGGCCTGCAGATCTCTACATATTGCCTGGCCTCAGATTCACCGATAAACAGTTTTAACCTTCATTTTCTTTTCATGATACTTTAAATGAATAAAGTCTAAGTCACATCTGAATTTATGGTGGTTTGACTGACTTACATTAATTTTACTGCCTACTATATTTCTGTATTTGTCTCAATGTTTGCATTTTTCCGGATACATACCATTAGCTGCGGTTGACTGCACACGTAATGTATTAGACAGGTCAGTTCTAGGCTGTAAAACTAAACTAGTCCCACAAGTAAAGATAGTGACTTCATGTAGGAACTGGCAGTCTCGAAATCGAAAATGGATTATTCTGCGACTTAAACTGCATCTGCCAAATGTTTTTAGCATAAAATGTGGTATATACTTGTTATTAGAAAGTGTTTATGTCGTTTTTTAGTTCCTCATTATCAATCTGAAGTCATTTGAAGGCAACCAGTTGACAATCTTCACTCACCAATTTTTAATTATTAGTCACAAATATGGCTATTTTAGTTACAACTTTGGAGTGCTGCACATGACTAACCTACAGTTCTGTCTCACATAATGGGCCTGCATATCTGTCACATGATAGGTCTGCAGATCTGTGCCACATAATGGGCCTGCAGGTCTGTGCCACATAATGGGCCTGTATATGTCACATAATGGGCCTGCAGGTCTGTGCCACATAATGGACCTGCATATCTGTCACATGATAGGTCTGCAGATCTGTGCTACATATTGGGCCTGCAGGTCTGTGCCACATAATGGGCCTGCATATGTCACATGATAGGTGTGCAGATATATGCCACATAATGGGCCTGCAGGTCTGTGCCACATACTGGGCCTGCATATGTCAAATGATACGTCTGCAGATCTGTGTCACATAATGGCCCTGCAGGTCTGTACCACATAATGGACATGGTGTCACATGATGGACCTGCAAATCTGGGTCTGAGCTGTTTGCAGTTGGATGCATTTAATACATGGATAAATACAGTACAGAGGGATGAAAATATTCCAGAATGTCTAACCCTGAACCTTTCCAAAATTTAACTCGTACAGAGTCCTTAATTGCGAATAAGACCACACCCTACCTTTGATTTTCACCCTTTGTGCAATAAAACTTTGGTTTGGGTCATATTATTTATGTGTATCTTCATCTTGCACTACATTCATATACTGGAAAGGGAAGTAACTCTAACAGTATTTCCTCTGGTTAGTGGTAATTAATGCATGAACAATACCCTCTGATTCATGAATTCCAGATCTATATAAAAAAAAACTCATGCTCGAGTACAGAAGATTGCTAAAAATTCCACAATATTAACACATGCTTAAGTTTGACATCCATTTGTTGCCACTCACATAATGGGCAAATATATGGTTGCAGATTTTTTATTCATTATAACAATATTTGTAAAATCAAAATATGCCTCATGAGATAATTCAAGCTCTTTGTTATAAGAATCTTTCAATTCATGCTTTTTTCTATGTGATCAATGTTGGAAATACTTCACCAACTACATGTCAAATAATACAAATCAACTTCAGCTGTTTATCATGCACTCGTATTCTGTTTGGGTGTGAAAATACTGGTTTGGAAAACAATTATATGGAAAACTGGAACAAGATGTGAATTGCTAAATGCTTCATACTGTGATTTTGTTTATTTTTGTCGGTCTCAATTTTCATTGTTTTCCAACAGAGTCCCTTGAATGGACTAATGCTCTACTGGGCGAAATGAATTTCCAGAAATTCAAGACAAGACTATTTCTTCCTTTTAACAGCTGAGTGTTGAAACCATCTCTGATATTCTTCAGCGATAACAAGATTTTCAAATTAGTTTCTGTGGTGGAAATACTGGATCTCAGATTGGCACCATTTTCGTTTGGGACCAAGTAGACATCATAAGAAGTCTTTTGGTGAAAACCCATGTCAATATGACTATCCATTCAGGGGAAGTAGTGACAGCAAGATTTTAAAGATAGCCATTATGGCAGCCATACTGGATATATGATTGGCACCATTTTCATTTAGGACCAACTAGGTATCATAAGTCTACTGGTGAAAATCCCATGTAGATATAGATTTCCATTTGGGAGAAGTTGAGATAACAATATTTTCAAGATGGCCACCATGGTGGCCATACTGAGATTCAGTTTGCATCGTTTTCAGTTTGGACCAACTAAACATCATAAGAACTCTTCTGATGAAAACCCATGTCAAATGACTTTTCATTTAAGAGCAGCAAGATTTTCAAGATTTTAATTTAGGACCAATAAGACATTCATTACAAGAACTCTTCTGGTGAAAACCCGATGCTGATATGACTTTGTGTTTTAGAGAAGTAACAATAACAAGATTTTCAAGATGGCTGAACTGGTGGTCATATTGGATATCAGAAGTGCACAATTTCCATTTAGGACCAACTAAATATCATAAGAAGTCTTCTGGTGAAAGTACAATGCTGCTATGATAAGTCATCTATGAGTTGTAGCGATAATAAGATTTTCCAGAAGGCCATTGTGGTGGCTATATTGGAGGTCAGATTGGTACTATTTTCATTTATGACCAACTAGACATCATAAGAAGTCTTTCAGTCAAAACACCATGCTGATATGACCATTCATTCAGGAGAAGTGATAACAAGATTTTCAAGATGGCTGTCTGAGCAGTGCCATTTTCATCTAGCACCAACTAGATATCATAAGAAGTCGTTTAGTAAAAACCCCATGTTGATATGACCATCCATTCAGGAAGAGAAGTCCTAACAAGATTGTCAAGATCGCCTCTGTGGCAGCCATACTGGATGTACAAGCACACCATTTTCATTTAGGACCAACTAGATATCACAAAAAGTCTTTTGGTGAAATCACCATGTCAATATGGCTTTTCGTTCAGGAGGAGTAGAGATAACTATATTTTCAAGATGGTGCTGTGGCGGCCATACTGGACATCAGATCAGCACCATTTTCTTTTAGGGCCAACTAAACATCATAAGATGTCTTTTAGTGAAAATCCCATGCTGATATGACCATCCATTCACGAG
This sequence comes from Margaritifera margaritifera, assembly GCA_029931535.1. NCBI lineage: Eukaryota > Metazoa > Mollusca > Bivalvia > Unionida > Margaritiferidae > Margaritifera > Margaritifera margaritifera. The sequence continues at coordinate 1,807,359 of JAQPZY010001632.1, read as the reverse complement.
TAGTGACAAGATTTTCAGGATGGCTGCTGTGGCACCATTTTAAACATCAGATCAGCACCATTTTCATTTTGGACCAACTAGATATCATAAGCAGTCTTCTGGTGAAAAACCCATGTCAATATGACCTTCAATTCAGGAGGAGTCCACAATAACAAGATTTTCTAGATGGCTGCCATGGTGGCCATACTAGATGTCTAAGCAGCACCATTTTCTTTTAGGACAAACTAGACCATGTGATGAATGTGTCTGTAAAGTTTCATGGCAATCATACGAGTAGTTTAGGAGGAGTAGCAATAAGAATCTTACGCTAACGGTGTACATATGATGGACGATGAACGAAAGACCAGCCGATAAGCTCTTCTGGTATTTGACCAGTAGAGCTAAAAAAAAGAGAAGACATTTTCAGTACTTAAATTCATGGATTTGCCTGTCAAAATGTGCATATTTGTAGCTAATTAATCCATGGATTAATCTCCACAAATACCCCATATAAGAATGCAAAAGAACAAAACTATGCCAATAAGAAACGGTGGTCGCTTGAATGGTTAAAACAATATTACCATCTGTACGAGCATAAATCAAACACTTGTCAAGATCAATCACTTACACCATGTTTTCATCAGAGTACTCAAAATCACAGGGACCCGACGCAGCCAACAACACTAAGCCAATCAGTTATTAAAGCTCATGTGTACGATCTCTTACTTAAACAACTGTCCATAGAGTTGCACATCAGCACTTTCTCACGATCATGGCATTAACACAGTGGTTTACAAGTGTTAACATTCAACTTAGTTTCCCCTCGTTTTGGATAATGTCATCATTCCACAGAGGAACCAAACACATAACCAGCTGCCCCTTGCTCAATGCAATTGGTAGGCAGTGGCAATATTGAATGTGTTCAGAGCCTATCAAAGTATGAAGTTCCTAACTAAACTGATAGACAATGGAATCACTTGCTTGTTTGTACCTGCCTCATGTACGGACCAACATTAACCATTAGATTTGACAATAAATAAAGACTACAAAGAATTAAAATCACACTTCCACAACTGGTATGCTAAACAGGTCATGGAGATGAATGGAAAAGGAAGACGTCACTGGTGAACATCAATGTACAATATTAACTAACCTTAAAACCTCATCAATCGAACTGATTTCTTCTGAATGGATAACTGCGGCTCACACGAAAATGTGTGAAAGATTAGACATAATTATCCGTGGCTTTTGGGAAGTTGGACTTGATTAATTCAACAATTTTGGGATTATTTACCTGACAGACATATGTGTGTACCGTAAGACTTGATTGACATGATGCTGATTCAGTGGTTTTGGTTGAAATTAAAAATTGAAAATTGGTGAAGTGCGAGTTTCAATATCTGCCATAATTAGTGAATATACATAGTGTCTCATTAGTAATTGTGCTTCAAACAATAGTTCCAGTATTGTACAGTCTCGTTCATTTGGATTAAACATGATGAATAAATTGAGATGTGCTTTCAGGAGGATTAAAATATTTCGACAACAGTTTCAATTGAATGAAAGATCGATCTGAACAAGTATTAAATCTAATTTTTACACGCTAGTAACATTTATTATTCTTGCTTTCATTTTCAGTAATGCTAGTGTTTGGATACTTTATGCTTTTTGTCATTTTTCTCTATCCTTACTGATTTCACAACATATCAATTTAAGGCAGTGAGTGGAAATTACAGCTACCAGATACCATATATATACATGTCCACTGAAACAATATAAAACGTTTTATAATTCTTTTCTTATTTTAAAGTATTAAAATAGTACAAACACATGTAAAAGCTAATATTTTACAATAAGATATCAGTACTGAAGTTGATTTATCAAATAGCTCTGTTGATCGCAAGGAATGTAACAATAAGAAAAGGGACGATGGGCTTCTGCATCACGTGGCTAGTTTTTTGTTGGGTCTTTCAGTTCGTGGTTTGGGGTAACAATGAAATCCACAAAAATTGGTACCCAAAGAAAATTAGTGAAACCACAGTACTTCATGTCAATTCCTTTATGCAAAAGACAAAAATTTAAATGTTTATCATAAATATGAATTACTTTATGCCCAAATGCAATTTGTTACCTTGATTTATGATAAATGGGAATTGTTCATGCTTTACACTGTGAATTCCTGAAACCACACACAGCAAATAAAAAACTTGTTGTCATTGAAAACATGTAGAAAAAATGTTGCATTTTGCATAAAACATTTCACAAGGCCCTTTTTGCATAAAGCGTCTAGCACAAATCATCATGCTTTCAGTTTGAAACATTCTGCATAAAGCAATGTAATAAACATGTAAGATTTAGTAATTCAGATGCAATGCCTGAAAGGCTTTTTCTGATTGGACATATATAAAACTAAAAATGTGTTCATGGTACACACATGCCCCACTACAATGCTTGAAATGACCTAAACACAAAACATAACCAAGGTGTGATGGATGGAAGGACAAGAGTAATACTATATGCCCCTACCACTCTTGTGGTTGCATAAAAAAAAAATTTTGCATTTTGCATAAAATATTTTGCACGATGCTTTTCACCTTTACGCATAAAGCATGTGGCACAAATATATGAAAGCGTTATGCATGAAGCATATAGCATTTAGAAATTCACATGTCATACTCAATCAGCATCATTTGTATAAATCGAAAGCCTTCATGACAGGATTCTTTGTGAAAAATTTGTTAATATTCTGCTAAGCGGTTTCTGAGAAGAGGTCATTTAAAGGTTTTCTATTTTTAGTAAGGGTGCCCATATTTGATGGCAGATTGGCATCGTTCGTATAAATTAGAACACCCTTTATGACAGGATGCTTTCTGTCAAATTTGGTCCAATTCTGTTGAGCAGTTTTTGCAAAATGTTTAAAGATTTTTCTGTTTTTAGAAATGGTAGCAATGTTTTATGGCAGATTGACATCATTTGAACAAACTTGAAAGCCCTTTATACCAGGATGCTATTTGTTAATTTGGTTCAAATTTGTTAAGTGGTGCTTGAGACATTTAAAATAGTACATGTTGATGGACAGACAATGCACATATTCACCTGATGTCAATAATGTCTGCCAAATTTTAAGCCAATTAATCAAAAGCTGTGGGACTATTGCACAAACAACAATTATGTAAAACAGCACATATAATTCACACCAAAAAGGGTCATAACCCATGATGACAAAACACATGCACATGTTTAAATCATGTCAAAGATGTCTGCCAATTTTATGGACCGATCAACAATAGGTCTGGGATTAGTTGTGTATGCAAAACTTGTCGCATACAGTATATACATTGACACCAAAATGGGACACAACTCAGGAAACACAATGGAGTGTAATGACAAAACTATATGCACATGTTCATTTCATTTCAATAACATCTGCCAAGTTTCAGTGTAATTCATTATAAATGTTGTGTGTGTGTGTGTGTGTGTGTGTGTGTGTGTGTGTGTGTGTGTGTGTGTGTGTGCATGTGTGTGTGCATACAATGCATGATGTACTTCAGCCAAACACTGCAAGTTTGTGGATAATGTCTAATAAACCGTATGTGTGTCTTGATAATCAGCCTTTTACTGTAAATACTTACTGAATGCACATATTCTGTATCTTCTGTCAGGCTCTGTAATAATTTCATGTCATTCAGGTTTACAGCCCGAATTGCCAGCTTCCCGTAGGAGTCCTTGGACATAAATTCTACTGGCTCACTGCAGGAAAAAAAGGTCAGCATGGTATAAATCTGGCATCATCTACATTTATGGTCTGAATGCCTTCAGTTTTTCAATCACATACCAGAAAAAGACCTTGGATGGAAACCACATGAAACTAAAATACAGCTCACGCAAATTTTTGATTCCCTACGCTCTGCAGTGGGGGTGGACAGAGAGTGGAGAGGATTAAGAAAAAACCTCCACCATCTATCCGTGCATCCTCACTGAGTTGACGTGGCATCTCATGGAGAATAGCTATGCACACCACACTTTCTCATGGAGTCGCATCTGATGACCAAAACGGAGTGGACGTGGTCTCGATAAAATAAACATGGTTTACTGTTTTTGACCCGTGCAAGCACGCTCTAAAGATTCAGAGAGAGAGAGAGGCACTGATTTATCTATATCGTTATCTCGTTATCGCTTTCAGGAGCAATTTTCTTTTTTGATACTGAAAAAAACGTGCTCATTTAGTTAATTATAAACATTTGCTAGTTCTAAGAAAGATAATGAACCATACATAATGCCAAATCAAATTTGAGATATTATTAACATAATGGCTATGCCTCGCAAACTGTATTAATACTACATTTAATTATTTTTTTCAATACCATGTTATCTGAATCTACAGATGCATTCATGACCTTATTTCTGTTGCAGTTTGCGCAATATACTTTTTTAATGATCATATGAAAGTCAGTGATACTGTACTCCCTGCAGTGAAAAGAACGATAAACGTCGAAAAAATTATTAACAAAATCACATTCATACCTGACTGAAGTGAAACAAAATCTCACAAGTTCTGATGGTTACCCCATGCATGAGTTCTCATTAACATAATGTGTGATTTCTTCTGACATCCAATCACAGCATTATAGAGGGGTAATTAAAACTTGAGAAAGCATAGTTCTGGCAGTTGCTGCATGAACATAAAAAAATAAAAATTATTGCTAAAAGCTAACTGAACATGTCCTGTTCCAGAAATATAAAGACAATGACGGAGTTAAGTTCATTCTCATTCTGAATTTCTATATGTTGTGAAGAAAAGAAGATGCATTCATGCACCTAATAACAGATCTGTGTGCATGGGCAGGGGAACTACAATACAGCTCACTTGATTTTTTGGAACCCCACGCTTCATGGTCAGGGTGGAGAGTGAGTGGAGAGGATTAAGAAAAACCCCTCCACCATCACTCCACGCATCCTGACAGAGTTGCCGCAACATCTAATGGAGAATAGCCCTGCACACAACACTTTCTCGTGGAGTCACATCTGATCACCACTGCGGAGTGGACGTGGTCTCGACAATATGGGCATGGTTTACTGATTATCACCCATGCAAGCAGAGGTTGAGAGAGAGATGAGGGGGGGGGGGGGCAGGCACCGATTTATATACATCGTTAACCCTCTGGGGAGCAATTTGCTAACTTTTTTATACCAAAAAAAAAAACTAGTCATTATAGTCATTATAAATATTTCCTTGTCCTAACGAAGATAATGTATGATACATAGTGCCAAATCAAATTTTAGATGATGATAACGTAATGACAATGCCTCGCAAACTGTATTAATACTACATTTTGCGCGATGAATATTTTTTTTCTTCAATACTATGTTATCAGAATTTTCAGTAAACGCAATACAAAATTTTAATTATCATATGAAAGTCAGTGATATTGTACTATCTGCAATGAAAAGAACGATAAACATCGAAGTTCCGATGGTTACTCCATGCATCAGTACTCATTCACATATTGTAGGATTTTTTTCTGACATCCAATCGCTTAAATATAGCATTATTAAGATTTCACATCGTTATTTTATCTAAAACTGTAATATTTTGCATTAATTACCAAAGTAGCGGGTTTTTAAAATCACAAGTGATCGCAAAAGGTTATCATAGATACATGTAGTTGACACGTGCAGTAACCTAGCACAAGAGAAGCCATCAACACTGCTTGTTTTTTTTTATATTGACATGTTAAATTCATGTGCAAACTGTTAACCTAAAAGTACAACAGCAGCGCTTCTGCGGGTTTGTTTTCTTTGCCATTGATTTGACAAACTTGCGCGTCTGATGAAATTAATGTTTAACTTTTTCTTTTTCTGTTCGTTTTCCTATTGCATACTATGCAAAACACAGAAAAATGAGATGAACCTGTTTAAGCATTTCTGGATCAATTACTGTTTTTAGTAAAGACCCCTCCCCACCTTTCTTTCTCTCTCTCTCTCTCATAAAATATGGAATCCAAAGCACTACTGTGCAAGTCATCGTAATCAGTTGCAATTACTGTCAGATACATTTTTTTGTTTGTTTTGTACTTGCTTCAGTAACAGTTTAAGTATTCCATGATTGGCTAGCTTTCTTCAATTAGCGGCCGCATCATTCAAACTAAGCCAAAAAGATTTTCCTGCCATTAAAGTTTTTCGTGATTCTGCTTATGTTTTGAAGAGTTTTTCACTAATGCAAGTTTCAAAAATAACGCTAAAATGCTTATTAATGTTAACCAAAATTTTTCTTTTTCGCTGCTTGACATGTCGACATTTTTAGTCAATCGTCAGAATTAAAATATTAAAATCTGACTGATTATAAATCTAGACATACACAAACTGAAATCTGGAAACGTTCGGTAGTGTTAAAAAAGTAATAACGTGCTAGACATTATAGCGTTATATAGCAAAAAAGAAAGAAATTTTCCCACCACTGCAAGGGAACTCTCGAGCATGTGCTCTAAAATCGTGTGTGTGTGCATGGGCATCCGCAGGAATTTTCCGTGTGTGGGGGGAGCCTAAGTAAATGGGATATATTTATTATTTTTTTTAAATTGGGGTGGGGATGGGGGCAACATGCCCTCCCCCCACAGGCACCCAAGTGTGTGTGTGTGTGTGTGAGTCACACACTTTATCAACTGGGCCACAGTAACTCTAGCTCTCTAGCTGTAAAGCAATATACCACAGACAGTAACAAGCTCAATAACCAAAGGCTCTAACAGTCACAAACAGGATACTGCATATTTTAATATCTGCTTAAAAATAATTATAAGAGTATATTTTGTTTTTATATTTTCACCGTAGAAATATGAGCAAATAATAGTATACATGTGGAGAAAATACATCCATGCAAAATGCTCTAAACTTGTTGGAAATCAAAATCTCTGAACATCTCAGATTTTAGAACTTTCTACATTATTTTTCATTTCGGTAATAAGCCGAATTCAGATTAATTACTAACAATGATCAAACTTCCATTTTTAATGGCGGGACCATAATTGCGGCTGTAAAGTACAACGCGCCAAGTCAGATGGCTTCGCGATATAAAAACACACTGTTCCCAAGCTGAAATTTACATCATCCTTTGATGCAAACCCTTGTTAATATTTTAACAACAGTGTTCACAATGGTCACTCCCTTGATTTCTGTAGAACATCTGCTGAAGTCAAGTCTTTATTAGGGAGAGAAAATTGAATTTTCCAAGGGGGGCGGGGGGGGGGTAAATGCATGAAAATAATTGTCTTTCTATGATTTTGTAGTATGAAAAGACATTAATCTGTTCCATATTTCACTTAAAATAAATAAATATTGTGATGAAAGAACAAAAAATATCCCGGTAGAAAAAAAAAAAAACAACAACATATAAGCCCATATATTAAATGGTCAGTCCCTTACAGTACACATGCAGTCATAATATTCAGCCTTGTGACTGTGTTATTACTGCTTAAAGATTAAGCACACGGTTTGCATTTCAGTGTAAATTCAGTGCTTTAGGTTTGTTGGGGGGGGGGGTAAGCAAAAGCAACTGTCAATTTGGATTTTAATTGTCCATATCTCAGTGAATTACTATCCTTTGGAACAAAATGATAACTTTATGCTGCTTGAGAAGCTCAGCAACGTGTGCTTCTCGTCAAGTCAGTGCGTAAGTTTGTTCATATTTCTTTGAAATAAATTAAAAGCATAAATTTATTGCACAAGAAGTCGATCAACCTTTTGAGCTAGAGTGGAGAGGATTAAGTCACCCACCGCGAAGCATGTGTTTCCGAAAAATCAAGTGAACTGTACTGTACATACATGTATGTTAGTCTCAGATATATGTGTCACAGAGAGAGATGGAGAATTATTAAGATTTTGTATCTTTACTTTCATTTAAACTGTACTATTTTGTATCCATTATCAAAGTAGCAGTTGTTATTTTTGTTTTTTTTAAATCACAAATGATTGCAAAATGTCATCCGAGATACATGTAGGTTCACATGTACTTTTTGAAGATAGATGCTCATGTGCAAACTAATAACCTAGCACAAAAGAAGCCATCAATATGGCTTGTTTTCTTTGCCATGACGTGTTAATTTCATTTGTGAACTGATAACCCAAGAGTATAACATCAGCTCTTCTGCATGTTTGTTTTCTTTGCCATTATGTCGACAATAAACAATGTACTTGGGGCTAAGTGAACAGTGCTTATTTTATTGAATGAGCATTTTGTTGAATCATACTGTATAACCCACAGGCTCTTCCACTGTTTGATTCTTGTAAAAGAAAAATCATTGATAGAAAGAAGCACTTGTGAACTAATCAAAACAACTAGTATCAATTGTTTGCATTTATCTATCTGTTTACTGTCTTCCATTCCTTGCATCAGTCAGATCACCTAGTAAAGATTTTTTGTTAATAACTAGAGAGAGCTCGAAAAAAGATTAGTTGTTTAAAATGGACAATTGTCTCGGCTCCGAACTATTTACAAAGATGTAATTCGACCTTTTGTTATTAACAATGAGACCTACAGCACTTGATCATTTGGCTCCCTTTCTGTAGAACTACCTTGTATCAAAATTAATTCCTCACTTTTACAATTCAACAGTGGAACAAATTACCAAATGAAATTAAAAGTAACCCATCTATACAAAATCTCAAAACTGATAAACATATTACTGCTATGTATTCTAACACTGATGATCAGGTAGGCTGAGTTCAGCATACTCTCCTGGGAACGAAATGTACTAGTTTAAATAACAACTTATTCTTCAATCACTTTTACAACAGTAGGTACTGTACATCCAAACACATGTACATCGAAACAGCTGAACCCTTTCTAATAGAATGTCAACAATACAGAGCTATAAGACATTATGTTCTTTTCACCACTTTGACTTACAATTAAGATATTAATACACTGGTCTAAAATATTTTTCTAAGTTGTCTGCTTCAGAGATAAAATGTGCTATTTATTAGGGATTTTAATGTGCTGACTTAAAATATGACAATCAAAACAACTGATTGGCTACTGTTTCCAAGATATTTCAGTTTTTACATTTTACGTCTATGTATATTGTGTCGAGTTTTAATCATAAATTGTAAACCTAAGTCTTTTCATGTGTTTATGGTTGCTTTACATGATAATATTTCACCTGTTCTGTTTATATAACACTTTAAAAAACAGCAAAAGGGTTAAATAAATAACAAATATATTGAAACAAAAGTAAAAAAACTATTATGTATATATAAGTACATAGTTTAGTCCTTATTCAGTGTCTACTCAGTGCTTCTTGGCTTGTCTATTGTATTAATTAAATGGAGCATCTCTTGTCACTGTCCAGCAATTGTCTGCAAGCATTGATGGGTTCCATTTGCCCTGATAGCGTTTCTCCATTGTTGCAATGTCCTGGTGAAAATGCTCGCCGTGCTTGTCGCTCACTGCTCCGCAGTTCGGTGGAAAAAATTCTAGATGAGAGTGCAAAAAATGTATCTTTAGTGACATGTTGCAACCAAGGCTTTTGTATGCCTTGAGGAGGTTTTCCACCAACTCCCTGTAGTTGTCTGCCTTGATCTTTCCGAGAACATTTGTTGCCACTAACTGGAAGGCTTTTCATGCCGTCTTTTCCTTGTCACACAGTGCATGGTGAAATGCATCATCTCAAAGAAGTTCACGAATCTGAGGACCAACAAAGACACCTTCCTTTATCTTAGCTTCATTTAACCTTGGAAATTTTCCATGGAGGTACTTGAAAGATGCTTGTGTTTTGTCCATGGCCTTGACAAAGTTCTTCATCAGACCCAGCTTGATGTACAAGGGTGGTAACAAAATCTTCCTTGATTCAACAAGTGGTGGATGCTGAACACTTTTCATCCCAGGCTCCAATGACTGTCGGAGTGGCCAATCTCTCTTGATGTAGTGGGAATCTCTCGCACGACTATTCCATTCGCAGAGAAAACAGCAGTACTTTGTGTATCCAGTCTGCAGACCAAGCAAGAGAGCAAGAACCTTGAAATCGCCACAAAGCTGCCACTGATGTTGGTCATAGTTTATGCACCTCAAAAGTTGTTTCATGTTTTCATAGGTTTCCTTCATATGGACTGCATGACCAACTGGAATTGATGGCAAAACACTGCCATTATGCAGCAAAACAGCTTTAAGACTTGTCTTCAATGAATCAATGAACAGTCTCCACTCATCTGGATCATGAATGATGTTGAGGGCTGCCATCACACCATCGATGTTGTTGCAGGCTACAAGATAACCTTCCATGAAGAAGAATGGGACAAGATCCTTTTGACAGTCACAGAACATGGAAACCCTAATATCACCTGCCAGGAGATTCCACTGCTGTAATCTGGAGCCCAACAGCTCTGCCTTACTCTTGGGTAGTTCCAAATCCCTGACAAGGTCATTCAGTTCACCTTGTGTTATGAGGTGTGGTTCAGAGGAGGAGGATGGGAGAAAATATGGGTCATGTGACATTGATGGTTCAGGACTAGAAGTTTCATCCTCTTCCTCTTCCTCATCTGACTCAAGTGAGAATGATTCTGGTGCATCAGGAACCGGCAGTCCTTCTCCGTGGGGTACTGGGTGTATAGCTTATGGAATGTTTGGATAATGCACAGTCCACTTTTTCTTCTTTGACACACCTTTCCAAACTGTAGGCACCATGCAGAAGTAACAATTGCTGATATGATCTGTTGGCTCTCTCCAAATCATTGGCACTGCAAAAGGCATAGATTTCCTTTTCCTGTTCAACCACTGGCAAAGATTTGTTGCACAAGTGTTGCAGCATATGTGTGGGGCCCACATCTTGTCCTGATCTCCAATTTTGCAGCCAAAATAAAGGTTATAGACTTTCTTAACCAAAGTGGTTATACTGCGCTTTTGTAATGCAAAAGTCACTTCACCACAAACATAGCAGAAGTTATCTGCATTGTTCACACAAGTACAAGGCATCTCTGCTCACTTTGGCTAAACAGAAATGTGTCCCTTTGCAAAATCAAAAACTGACAAATAAGAGAGCACGACACTGTATGATTTGAAAAACTGATATAGGGCAATTTCTTCACCAGAGTGATGTATGCTTAGTTATGATTGCATCATCCATGACTTCTAGGAATAACATGATGCAATTCATATATGTATGATGCAATACCAGCTTCAGATTGCATCATTCATTGTTTTGCCTAAAAAGCAAGTACTGTCCAAACCCAGTCATAGATTTATTCATAGATCCAGTCAAAGATGTATTTTAGTCATTTCTGGTTTAAATTGAGATCCCTTCCCTTTATAATTCACTTATTCTCCGCCATTCCCAAGTCAAGGGTCGTATATACTGACCCAGTATAATACTGTAGTATCATCAATTTTCGTGGGGGATCAATTTTCGTGGTTTTCGTTGTTGCCCCGAACCACGAATTTAAATACCCAACGAAAAATTAGCCACGTATAATGATGACCCCCCCCCCCCCCCGGCTCATTTTCTTACTGTGTGTCGTTCCTAGAGATTAAGGAACCTACTAGTATTTAATAAATCAATGTCAATACTGTAATTTGGTAATAAAATATTAGCTTTTACACGTGTTTATTTTATTTTAAACCTTTGAAAAAAGAATAATAAAGCATTTCATATTGATTCAATGCACACGTGTCGATAAGATATCCGATATCTGTAATTTCCACTCACTGCCTTAAATCGATATGCGAGATAAGTAAGGATAGAGAGAAACGAGAAAAAGCACAAGGTATTAAAACACTAGTATTGTTGAAAATGAAAGAAAGAATAATAAAAAATAATAGTATATGAAAATTAAATTAAATACTTATTCAAATCGATCTTTCACTTGAGTACAACTGTTGTTGAACAATTTAAATCCTCCTGAAACAACATTTCATTTTAGCCATGCATTTTTAATCCAAAAGAACAACAAGCCTGTAAAATACTAGAACTATTGCTTGAAGCACTATTATTAATGAAACACTACGTATATACACTAATTACAGCAGAGTATTAAAGCTCACGCTGATTTTCGGACGAAGCCACTGTATCAACATCGTGTCATACAAGGTTCAATGTACAAACAAATGCTTGTCAGGTAAATAATCCCCAAATTGCAACTGTCTGCTGATTGCATTGAGCAAAGGTCAGCCGGTCACGTGTTTTGTTCCTTTATGGATAGTGGTTTAAGTTAGAGATCATACAGGTTACTTTAATAACCGATTGACTTGGTGTTGTAGTCTGCGTATTTGTGATCATAGAGGCGGTAGTATTGTTTTAGTGCTGTTGGCTGCGTCGGCTTCCATTGATGTTATTCACTTGGACAAAAACACGGTGTCAGTATTGAACTTGTCAGGTTTTTGATTTGTGCTCATACATGTGAAAGTATTGTTATAAACATTCAAGTGACCGCGGTTTACGTCGGCAGAGTTTTATTCTTTTTTATTCTTTATTTTGGATATTTGTAGAGGTTAAACCACGAAATTAAACACTTCGTAATATGCAAACTTTGACAGGCAAAACCACGAATTTAAGTACCCACGAAAATGTCTTTTTTTACAAAACCACGAAAATTGAGCCCCACAAAAATAAATGATACTACAGTATCTTTAAACTAGAGCCAATCAACAATCATTTTCGTTCTCAGTGACCCAGAATTAGTAAAGTTTGACAACATTTATTGCGGAAGCATTTTGGCTGTAGACCAAATTAATTAATTATTTGGCAATTCCATTTACTCTGATGAAATAAATACTCATATATTTATGGTAGTGCAAACCTTCCTAAAATCATGAAAATGTTTTTCAAATTAATACATGGATCACAGTCAAACCTATCTATTCTATCTTTACTCTATTATATGATCTCTGCAATAATTACATATACTCAAATTAATCATGTATATATTTATATTTGGTTATGATCTATCTACTTTATACAGTAGAAAAATATTGATTGTTATAATACTGCTGTGATAGTTTTTTATAAACTTCCAGCTTTCTACTGAATCCCCAGCTATTGTGTTGTTATGAATTATATGTGAAGATGTTTTCTTGAATAAATATTTTATAGAAACAAAACAGTTTAATCTTTTTGCTCAATCCTGTCTCTCTTGATGTGATATTTTATGTACTTTCTGTGATGATGCTTGCAATAAATACTGTTGAAACCAAATCATACAACTTTATACGTGGAAAGAGATACAGATTTAAAAACTTTTCCCCCCAGCTAAGTCGAGATAAACTAAAAACAATTATGTTCCTTGTGTTTCTGTTTAAGAGTTTTTTTCCTCAATCATCTGAAATAAATGCAAAAAAAAAATGTAATCAAGAGAATTATTGTATTGTACAGTGTTAATTAACCAGTAAAAACGTGCTGCACAGGTGTCAAATTTGGGCCAGCTATTTGTTAACTTTGTTTTCTTGACAATTTTCATGACTCGACATCTGCCCGATTGTTTTGAAGTCAGTAAAACAAGTGGCATTCTAGCGTAAATAAAAGAAGAATACCAGTAATTGTATGAGGTTTTGTCAGTGTTCTTCTTGATAAATTACAAACAATTATCAAACTTCCATTGTTAATGGCGGTACCATAATTGAGGCTGTTATGTACAGTGTGCAAAGTCAGATGGCTTAGTGTGATAGAAACACACCTTTCTCAAGCTGAAATTGACATCATCTTTTGATGCTAACCCTTGTAAATATTTTATAACAGAGCTGACAACGGCCACTGCCTTGATTTCTGTAGAACATCCGCTGAAGTCAAGTCTTTATTAAGGAGAGATTATTAACATTTCTAAAAGGGGGGTGGGGGGTGGGTTAGATTCTGGAAACAAATTGTCTTGCTCTAATTTGTAGTATAAAAAAGACATTATTCCATTCCTTATAGTCCTTGAAACAAATGTATCTTCTGATGAAAGAAAAAAAAATATCCTGGTCGGAAAGAACATTAAAGTTCCATAAATTAAATAGTCAGTCCCTTACAGTACACAAGCAGTCAGAATTGAACTAATTCAAAGTTGTGTATATTCACCCTCGTAACTAGTGTAAATTCAGTGTTTTCTAGGGTTTTTATGTTGTTTTTTTTTTTTTAAAAAAAAAGAAAAAAAGAAGTGGTTGTCATTTGGAATTTAATTGTCCATATCTCAGAGGATTACTTTTCCTTTGTAACAATAGGATAAATTTATCCTATTCAAGAGAAGCTCAAGAAGGTGTGCCTCTCATCAAGTCAAATGCGTAAGTTTGTTCAGATTTCTTTGAATAAAGTACAAGCACAAAATTGTTGCAAAATAAGTCGATCAACCTTTTCTAAATATATATGTACTGAATATACAAGACTTTTGAAATTATATATTTATTGTCCAAATATGATTGAAATGAAGATGACTGATTCTTCAAATGGTATCCAATTGTAAATCACTCTTGATGTCTCAGTATTTCCATGGATGGTCTTCTTTCATTCAATCAGTAATGCTGACCAGTCATTCCACAGTGGAGTTGCCATCGGCATGCCTGCTGAGGCGCGGTAGTTCTTTGTAGGTATTTATCCCTCCACCACAGAGCAAAAGTGGAAGTTATTATGTCCACCACAGAGAAGCGTGGGGAATAAAAAAATCGCATGAGCTGTTCTGTACTCGAGTCAAATGAATGTGATAAAGTCACAACGATTGTAATTTGTAACAACTCAATGATGTCACCATTAAAAGCAATTATTAATAGCAATAAATGACTTACAGTTTTTACTGATTTCTTCTAAAGGAATTATTCAATGCAGGCTTAGGTTTCTGTTTTGCTTGTCTTTGTAGTCTAATCATTTTAAAATAATCTGATTTCTTGAGTACTTTTCATCGTGTATTTTCTTTGCATACTAAGATTTTATTTATTTACATGTCTAGTTATATCTTTATCCACCCAATCTACACTAATTGGGATGGATCATTATGATAATCCCCAAGTCCCATTCCAAGACAAGTACGATCGCCAACAATCTGAATGAGACCAAGATGTTCCAAATGCTACATTCACAGCCTTCAGAATGGGTACAACACTTTACTGGCCAGTCCAATTGCATAAATCAAGTGGTAGAAGAATTTTATTCCAGTCTGAAATATTAAGTAGTAATTCCACAACTTATGTCAATGATTATTTCCATTTAATCACAATGGTTGTAAATTTGAGAATTCAAGTCATAGCATTAAACATGCACATGCAAGACTGATATAATTATGCATTCAATCATATTAAATCACTGACAATAGCGCTCTCAATAACCCTGAAGCTCTGGTCATACACACATGAAAATGTAATTTTGGAGGGTAAAAATAATTTTAATTATGTAATAATTACCTGTTATTATTACATTACTTTCACTTTCACTGCGTTAATTCCCAATCTAAGGTGAATTCCCTCCTCCAATTAGTACTTGCAGCCCACCTCCAAGTAGTAATTTTAGGTCTTAGAACAAAAATAAACATGATAGTAGCATGATGCCTTAGTTATTTCTGTCATTCGGAATATCGTCGTTCTCCAACTTGGACAGAGACTGAAAGAACATCAGAGTGGGGAGGGAGGAGGGAAATTTGGTAATAACAACAGGCAAGTATTACATAATTAAAATTAGTTGTAACCCCCAAAATGCAGTTTCAATAGCGGTAATACAATACCTGTTATTGTTACATTGCTGACTTTTCCAGTCCTGAGGGAGGCTGATGGCCCCATAACTAGACGTCAAAGTGAACATGCCTGGCTCCAATACAGACTGGAGAATGGTTTGACAACGTGCTGGGCTGATAAAAAAAAGGGCTGATTGCGTAGATACCTTCACTCTGATGTGACATTGAATGAAATTAGAACAAAGAGAAGGTGGAGTGAGACCAACAAAAAGTGACTGTCATAATATTATACAAAGAATAATGATTAAGAAAGGCCCAATATGCAGCAATATCCTAACTTCATGTGCTTTGATTCTCATGAAGGAAAGATCCCTCTCTGTGAGAGACTGATCAGCTCTTCTGATAGAATAATCCAACCCGAGATGGTGGCTGCGGAAATATCAGAGGTACCTTTGTAAGCGAGGAAGAGATGATTGCAACCATTTCTTCTCCCGTTTGAATTAGTCAAATAAAAGCATAAGGCTCTAGCTACGCAAATGAGTCTATCTTGATCATCCCCAACAGAGATTCGACGGAGATGAAGGATTTAAGAATTTCATTTGGTTCAGAAGATTCTGACGGCAGCTGATTCTTGGCCAGAAAGCTGGGATGGCAAAGAAAAGAGACTAATTTGTAGTTGCCATTGAATCATAGGCAACCCTCTTCCAGAGACAAGGATTGAAGTTCACTCCTTCTCCTCGCTGACTTTGGCCATGGGTGGCCGAGTGTTCTAAGGTGCTTGCCTTTACAGGCCATTCACACATCTCACCTCTGTCAGCGTGAGTTTGAGTCTCAACTCAACCAACGTGGGTATGTGAGAAAGCTTGCCAGTAGCTTCCCATGGGATGGTGGTTCTTTCCAGGTTCTTCCTCCACCAATTATACTGGCCATCTTGTATGGTCGATCATTTGCTGAAAAATGGCATTAAACTCCACAAACAAATCCTTGCTGACAATAGCGAGAAAAGGAAAACCGTCTTTAAGGTCAGCTTCTTGAATTAAGCTTCAGTCATGGGTTCATAAGGTTGTTTAGACAACTACCAAAGAAAATACGAAAAGGTTCCACATTAGCATTACAAAGAATGAGAGTTGTCTTGAAAGCTAAAAGTACTTGATCCGGTCTGAAAGATGAGGTTCCAACCCTATGATGGAGCCCATAGAGAACTTAAGGGAATTGGATTGAGCTGCTTTATAGCCCTTTATGGTGGAGACTGAGCAGTATTTCTCCAACCCTGCTTAAAAACTGATCTTGATCACTTGATCCGAGCCATGCATGAAAGTGGAGAATCAGTGGATTATTGTGCAAGATGGGCTCTCTGTGCTGTAACAATAGATGCCTCCTCAGTGGTAACTGCATGACCTCTACCAACAGGTCAAGGAGATCATACCAACAGGTCAAGGAGATCACTGAACAACAACCACTGGGGGCACAGGGAGGCTATTAGGATAAGACATGATATAAAAGTACTGACTCTGTGGAGAACTGAAGGGATTATTCTGAAAGGTGGGAAGGCATAGGCATAGTCGATTCCACTTCATACTGATGATATCCACCACCCATGCACTCTAGTCTAGAACTGGAGAGGCATAACGTGGTAGTTTGTTGTTCAACCTAACTGCAAACATATCTACCATTGGCCTCCTCCATAACTGCAACAGTGTCTCTATTACTGACTGGTGCAGAGACCATTCTGTGAGGACCACCTGTCTGTCTGGATAGGCTGTCTGCCAGGATATATCTCATGCCTTGAATGTAGCAGACTCTTGAGAGTGATCCCCTCCAAAGTTGTGCATCTGAATAAGTTCCAGACTTCCAAGCATAGAGAAGGTCCATGATAGCTTCCTTGATGTATGAGGTACTCCACAACTGATGTGTTGTTCATGGCAACCATAATATTGGAGTCTTATGAGATTAGCACACCCATGTAGTCCTAAGAAAACATCTGACGTTTCTAAGCTGTTGATATGAAGGGGAGATTCTTCCAGAGCCCAAAAGCCCTTAAGTACTACCCCCTTGGGCTCAAGGTGAGCATCCCAGCCTGAATCCAAAGCATCAGTAAACTGGATCAAGTGAGTTTCTGGGGTGTATATCTGAATGGTATCTGAAACCTGTCCTGATTTAGTCATCAAGCCACCAACTCAAATTGTGCCAACATTTGAATTCTAAAAGAATCCAAGCTGATGGGGTTCCTGTGAGGTCTCCATTTTGCTAGCAGCTACTATGAAAGAGGTGGAGGGCACCAGAAGCAAAGACAAAAATCCTCTTTTAATCTGGAAAGAACCTATGCATCGTCCATTAGGTCTGATCATGCCTCTGAAAAAAGACCTAGTCTGGCACCCACTGGAATGTCAGGAAGAGGAGGACTTGACAGGAGAGGATGCAGCTCCCTAGTGCTGATAACATCAATCCTCCAGGAGGAGTCCATGGACTTCCTTCCCTGGGCTTTCCGGCTGCCCCATTTTAACGAAAGGGCATGGAGTCTTAGAAGGGACCTGACAGTTCTGCTGGGACCCCTGTTTAAAACATGTAGGCAGCAGACCCATAGACTTCCTGGGCTAGGGACACTTTTTAGCCAGTTAAGCTGGACCAGAGGCTATGGCCAATAACCTGTGTTGTTTGTCCCTGAGATCTTGGGAAGTCACTGTTGAAAATAAGTTGCTGAAAAAGGACTCAGAATCAAACGGAGCAAACCTCAACAGATCTTTTCTGTGTTCCAGTAAACCTTAAAGGTATTCGATGTGGCACCCCTATGGAGGTGGAGAAATTCTATCGAAAGTATCACGAACGTTGACCAAGTGCATCACCATCTTTGTGATAGCTTTCAGAAGTCTCTACAGGGTGACCGCTTAACGAGACTCCTCTCGCAAAGAGATCAACATGTGACACTGTGGTAGCCAGGGTTTGAGCCTGAAGCTTCATAGCTTCAAGTAACTTTATGGGGATCCAGGACCAGGTCACCGTTGATATCCCCAGCTGAGATGCTCTCGAATCCTGGGTAGGAGGCTTGAGTGACCAAAGAAGTGAATGCAACTTGTAGCTAGTCAGTGAAACAAGGGGTCACAGCAAGGAAGAGAAGACCGATTAACTTCTGCACCATGCCCTTCACCACACTCAAAGTGGGGAAGCAGCAGAAGATCAGATTTATTCTGATTTCCCAATAGCTTTTTCAAATTGGAGAGGATCATGGTGTCTTAAGACATGATTGGCTTGGGACACAGATATGGGAGAAAGCAGCAGTAAACATCTTCATCAACTGTCACCTGACAAGTCTGGTGAGATGGAGATGGAGACAACCGAGTAAGAGAACAAGCCAACACAACTGGGTCCTCCTCAAACTCATTTGTGTCCACAAGTACAGAGAGTATATCAACTTGTCTCTGCTGATGGGGTTAGACAGGACCATCCCTGTCCTTCTTTCTCCTTGAAGAAGGGAATTCATGATCCCCTCTTGATGCAGGAAAGAAGTGGCAGCCCCCCTCCTTTTGTTTAGACTACAAAGCCAGAGAAGATGCCAGGGAGGGCCTATGGCCAACCCAGTCCACCAACCTACAGGGAAATGGGCAACTCCTATGTTGAAGGAGAACATGGGAAATGGGTGGAATGCTGACCCAGAGCAACATCTAGTTTGGCAATGAGGGAGCTATATCCAGTTTGGCATTGAGAGAAGTTCTATGTCCAATGACCAGTAGATTAAGCCCTGTGATCTGCACTGTGACAGGTGACCAGTGACAGATGCCCACTGACCTGTATTCTTCACCCTGTCTACTGTCCAATAACCAGTGTCCAGTGACCGATACTTGTTGCCATGCCCAGTGACTATGACTGGTACAAGATAACCAGTGATTAGAGCCCAGTGGCCAATCAGATGACCAGTGACAGGTATTCTTCACCCTGTCCAGTGCCCAATGACCAATGCCTAAACCTGATGACCGGTGCCCAGTGCCTAGTGACAGGTGCCCTGTGAGAGGTACTTATCGCCCTGCCTGGTGACAGATGCCTAATGACCAAGGACTGTGACCATCACCCAGTGAACAGCCAATGACTATCAGGCAACAGAGACCTGGTCAAGGAGTCCCTATACAAGGAATTTGACTCATCCAATGATCTAGACATCCGATGTGTGGAAGCTCAACACACTTTCCTTGTGCTGGAAAAGCGTCACTTGCTCACAGGTGTTTGCAACTTCCTTACACCGGAAAGAGATACTGATCCCTCACAGGATCAGAGGGACTCTACCAATGAAGAGAAGGATGTGACTCCCTTCTTCCTGCATCTATAGGAGCAGTGCAGTCTGCCACATCCCATAAATCATCTGACCATAGGGCACAGAAAGGCCAGCCAGCCATGCAAGTACCAGTACATGCCAAACAAGTGGGATCAGTGTCCAATGAACCTTCTTATGGCCACATTTGCCACTTCCTTGTGGCATGCTGAAAGACTGAAAGAAAACTACAATCAGAGTACTAGTCTCAGTAGCCATTGTAAACATTATCATGCACAAAATAATTCAGACAAAAGTGATTTTGGCCGAGTTTGTAACTAAATATTTTTGTGCAATCATTTTTGTTTACATTTAAAATTTTAACTTTTAATTGGTACATATAGCCAGAATTGTGCTGACATACTGTGAAACCACGTATATACGTACATAACCACACAAACAATAATCCAGCTACCGCAACACATACCTACTGTGACAGTGCATAAAAGACATAAACGATAAAAAAAAAAACAACATTCTTTTCTCTGATATCAAAGCAGAGGTACTATAGTAAGTTGATAAAAACCAGATTTTTTTTTTTTTTTTTTTACAGCATTGTTCTTAAACTCTGCTTCAGAAGCTATTATCATTGTCCACTCATTGAAGCCAGATTTTACTGGGTTAAAGTCACAGGCTTCTAGTAACCTTGGAGTCACAGCCAGCAGTACATAGTTCATGCATCAATAATTACCTTCATCAGCCACTAGAGGCAAGGCCTCACTTGAAAAGCACACAGTCCACTCATCTAATTCCCATATTGATTCACATGCACAACACACAGTTAACCTGTTAGCAGGTATACCTATCACAATATACAGTGTATAGTCTACCATTGAATGAACATATTTATTCCTACTTCCGACTGCATTGGTTAGCATTCTAGGCTGTGTCCCTGCACTGATGAACTTTTTTTTTCATCTTGGGCACACTAAAATTCCCTCAGTGGCACCCATTGGGCATGTAAAAAGACACAAAAAAAAAAGATAAAAGATCATTACAGTCAACTTCAGACAGAATCGAGCACATCCCAAGCTTACTGATTAGAGTGTGCTCATTGTGAAAGAATCAGAATACGATCATGGACTTACAGAATGTCTTACTGATTCTGATTAGCCTGGACACAAATCATGGTTGATCATCGATAGAAAATGTAAAGAAGCTGAAATCGTCAGCAGAAACAGTGCTGCATTTATTTCCAAGTAGTGTACCAGGAGGAAAAAATGTTTACTTAAAATGTCCCAAAAAAGTTCTAGAGGGGATGGTCACTTTAACATGAGGAATTCAAATTCCAGTACTGAATGCTCACAACAGGTGAGGCTGATAATAATCACAGATGCTTGGATTATGGATTTATTAATTTCTGTAATAGGTATTCACTTTTCCAGCATTATATATTTTGAATGAGCCTTTGTTGAATCAGACAACAGCACAATTTGCTACAGTTTCTCTGTCAACTAAAATAACTGTCGTGAACATTCATAAAACCGTGCTGTAGTCAGACTCTACAACAACTAATTCAAAGCACATAATGGTGAAAAATTTAAAATTTATTGCAGAAATTAATAAATCCATGAAGGACCAAGCTAAAGATGTAAAATGTCAACACTCCCAGTGCCTCTAATAATGATGTGTTTGAATTTCTAATAATAAAGAAACATGTAATGGTGTTTGAAACCCCTGTATTTTTGTAAATTTCCCCACTTTTTGATCTGGTAGAGGCCATTGGGCCCCATTTTTTCCATTTCTGGAATGAACACTGGGTTAGAAAGGGCCTTCTGAACAGGCTAGGATGTATATAAGTCTAGCATGGCTGAATCATAACCACAAATACTTAACCCATGTTAGAAAAGTATAAAATGTAGGTCACAGTGTCATTCTTTGTTTGTAAGGGTGTAGTACTAACAGAGATGCATGAAACTATCAAGTTTCATGATTGGAACATAAACAGCACCTAAGAAATGAACTTTAAACACAAAATTTCACCGAAGCATGAAATATATGTTACCGAGACCTCTTTTTGCAATAAGGATGTAAAACTTAAAAAGATGCATCAACTCGCCAAGTTTCACGACTCTAGGTAGGATGGTATGCATATAACGTGCGGTAAACTCGTATGGTCATGACCTAAATGAAACACTTTACCGAAGCTAGTGAATTATTAAATATAGGTCACAATTAGCTTCTTTTCTTATAAGGGTGTGGTAGTAACAGAGAGGCATATCATTATCAATTTCATGATTCAAGCATGAACAGTGCCAGAGAAATAAACAAACACAAACTTTAACCCAAGTCAGTAAAGCATATAATATGTACCATAATGACCTAGCAGTGTTGATCCAGATGCATCCCCTCACCAAGTTTCATGATTCGAGATAGGATAGTATGTACATAGCATGCCCATGCAAAAACTTACCCAAGTCAGTAAAATGTGAAATGCAGGTCACAGTGACCTTTTTTGGCATGGGTATAGTACTGAGAGAGTTGTATACAGTAATCTAGTTTAATGATCCAAGTATAAACAGTAAAAACATAAACCAGGGTTAAAAGTAAAATTAACTTTTAAAATGTGAGGGTTTTTCAAGTTTTTTTCAAGGTTTTAAATTGTTATTGAGGTTAAAGACACAAAGCAGTTACAAGATTATCTCCATGGTGAGCATAACATTTATTAAAAATTGGAATATCCCCATAAAGAGAAAAGTGACTCTGTTACAAAGTGGTGAAGAGACCATTCTGTGAAGACTGTTTTGCCTGACCTGGGCAGACTGTCCGCTAATACGTTCTTCTTCCCCAGAATGTGGTGCTTTATGAGGAATGTGGCTGGCTTGGACGGTTATCCCTTCCAAGGCATCCAGCACAGGAGGATCCACCTTCATGCAAAGAGAAGAGGCATGTGAGCCTCCTCAGGGCTGAGCAAATATTTTTTTCATCCACTTGTCCAGGACAAGTGGTTACAGAAAATTCACTTGTCCCACCTACCGTTTCACTTGTCCCAATTTAAATCACTTGTCAACATTTGATGAGATGTTTGCACTTTAATACTTAGAAAGAACAAACTAAATAATGTACAACATATTTATTTCTTGAAAGAATACAAAATTTCAAAAACATAGGTTATTATACATTTTCTTACATCTGAGGTTTTTAGTTTTCCATGGTCCCGGTATTTTATATGCACTATTTCTTGCTTCAATACGGTAGCATCAGAACTTCCATCAGCAAGAATAGAAAGAAATTTACTGGAATTCAGACTTTCTCCAACTGCACAGGCCTTGTGATGTCCAGAACTGACACGAGTCTGGATTGGTTTACCATAATCCTGAATTTGTCAGTTCCATTGAAAAATACACTGGTTGAATTTCCAACCTGTGCCAGTTTGGGATATTGTTTGCATTAACTGCAAAACATGTTTGCATGAGTCAGTGAATTCAAGCCAGGGATAACTATCAACCCAATGTGGCTAAATATATTTCAGTGTCTTAGTAGTCTCATATTTGACAAGTTTTATTGTCACTGAGTCTGGCTTATGTCTCTTTGGATTACCAGTTACCTCACACTCAGTGCCAGTCTTACGTTCTACCCCTCCACTTAATTTTCCTTCTCCAATTCTACCTTATTAACTTCCTTGATATTTTTTTTTAGTAAACTCATTTTATCCACATAGCCAATATCACCTTGCTTGAAAACTACTTCTAAAGTGATCATAATATACATTTGGTCCTTTAAATATGAACAGAGACAGCTTCTTAATGAGCAAAATTGTTTTGCTTCAAAGGCAATATTGGATGTGGAAGTTTATCCTTTGTATAATCAATTAAAAAATAAAGAATCATCACTGCCATTTAATCAGTTCACAAAGGGAACCGACACTAATGTCGGTAAAGTGCCTTTCATTATTTTAATTGGATTGATTCACTGGATAAAAATCATAGGGTGAGTAGTTCGTAAGGATCTGGTTTAAGTAAACAAAATACAATGAAGCCGTTTAAACACTGTTAATTAATCATACCAGCTTTGCTTTGTCTCACATTTTTTGATTGGCTAGTAATTTAATTGCTTAGCCCTATATGCAGTCAAGTGGTAATATGATGTGCGCACATGCAAGAGTTATCAATGACCACTGGTAGGTGTGATAATGGATGTAAAAAAATACACGGAGAGAGGTAGAATCAATCATTCAGTATGCCCAGAGGGCATGAATGGCCAGATAAAGGTAGATAAAAAGTGATTATGGCATGAAAATAGGCCCTTGCCCAACTTTTTTTAAAAATAGGCAAAAAGCGCTTGTCCCGGACTAGTGACTTGGAAAATTTTACACCTGCCCAACTTCGAAACTGAATAGTCCGCGACGTCGGGCTATGGGATTTGCTCAGCCCTGCTCCTTGATTTCGGAGATACCCTATGATAGACGTGTTGTCAGAGGAGACCATGACACAAAGGCCCTTACTCTGTCGACGCACCCTAAAACACTTCTGGTCATAGAATCTTAATCCGAACAAAGGTTGAAGCAAATGGACTTCAAACTGTGCAAAGACTGAAGCGAACACAATGCTAACGCTGTTGATGATCCGACAACGATATGCCGTTATGGGTCTATCACATGAATGATAGAATAATGACCGGATGTCTTTAATTTGCATAATTCAGGCCCTTTCTGGACCGCTAGGCTAGCCTAACTAAAAACCGTGCGCAAAAAAACATTTTTTGTGGGTTCGAGGTAGAGCCGTTCATCATTATTTCAAATTTTCAGTTTTTTTTTTATTAAGGTGTCCTTCAGTTTTTTGGGGTTCTTTTTTTAGGTTTCTAAGGTCAAAATGAAATGTTGAGGTTTTCAAGATTTGAGGTCTGATGCAAATCCCGATAAACTGAACTGAAGTTAGTTAAGTGTGAGTCACAATAACCTACTTTTATTATGAAGGTATAGTACTCATCAAGAAGCACCCTGTCACCAAGTTTAATGATCCCATGTACAACACAATTATACAGGAGATAAAAAAGCAATATGGTCATGAGCTAAACACAAAAGCTTCAACTAGTAAAATGTAAAATGTACATCACAATGACCTTCTTTTGTTTGTAAGGATGTAGTACTAATGGAGATGCATACATCATCTAGTTTGATGAGTCTTACATGAACAGTGCTTCAGATTGAACCCCCAAGTTAGTGAAGCATGAAATATTGGTCACACTGACCTACTTTTGTATTGAGGGTGCAGTACTCATCAAGATGAATCCCTTCGCCAAGTTTCATGAATCTAGGTATAACAGTATATATACAGGGCGCAAAAAAAAACTATTTGGTCATAAGGTCAACATAAAAACTTACTCTAAGCCAGTAAAATGTGAAATGTAGATCACAGTGACATTCTTTTATGTTAAGGGCGTGATACTAATAGAGATGCATACAATCATCTAGTTTGATGTTTCTGCCGTGAATAGAGCTTGAAAAATACACTTAAAAGACAAAATTTAACCAAAGACAGTGAAGCATGAAATATGGATCAAATTAACCTACTTTTGTGATGAAGGTGTAGTACTCCTTAAGATGCATACCCTCAACAAGTTTCATGATATCAATTATAACACTACAGTCAAACCTGTCTACAGCGACCACCCATAAGAAAAGGCCAAAGTGGCCTTTGTAGACAGGTGACCTCTGAAGGCAAGTTCAGCTCTCAAACTAGGTTCATGACAAATACATGTACTATGCACCGAATAGCATTATCATTATTAATAGTAGTAGTAATATGTTATCAAGATAATTAATATACACTCCCATCAGATCAATTAAACTCATACAACTGTGTACATTCACTAATTTATACAATTCTCTCTCTCACACACACACACATGCAAACACTTTAATCTCATTATCAGTTGAAACGACGTCTAAATAAAATTACTAATTGACAGCTTACGAGTGATTGTCAAGCACAGGACTGACTTTGTTAGGCCAGCTGGTATAATTAGGCATGAAAACAAGTGTTTACACTTCAAACAATTGATGGATTAAGCAGTTGCTCAAAACTGACCAAGATCAAAAGATGTCGGCTTTTGTGAGAGACCTTTGATGATTAGGGAATGAAAAGAAGCTACCTGTGGCTATTGTTAGTAGCATATAAACCATAAGGGATATCACAAGTGCAGTGTACATGTATCTCTACTCTGAGATTTATTTTTTCATCAGAGATAATTTTAATTCAAAATCTTAAAATAACAATTAAAGAATTCATCCTATTAATAGTGAAAATCAATTTGGTGTGATTGCACGTAATCTCTTACACTCCGTATTAACGTTCTCAAAATCAGCCATAATATCTCGCTCACACCTAATAATCCCATGGATCTGAGTTTGCCCGACTCCCATTTCTGCAGCAACAACACGAATACTTTTTCCACTATCAAGCAAATGAATTGCTTCAATTCTCTTGCCTTGCTTTTGAAGCTGTCATGTTGACACCTTTTGAGTTTGACAGCATGACTGGAATACAGTAAGTACAATCAAGATATGAAATGCTTAAACATCAATTCACATGATATACCTTGCATATTTGGAGCGGTCACTGCTGATACGCTCCAGTGACTACTTAAGGCAGAATGAAACCATTGTTTGGTTAGGAAACACCTGGACGCTGGCTGTTGTAAGCAGGTGACCATTAAATACAGGGCATTTATATAGGAAATTTGCTGGGGGGAAATTAGAATGACCGTTGTGACCAGGTGACTGCTGAACACAGGTGACTGTTAGGACAGGTTTGACTGTATTTATACA
The DNA here is from genome assembly GCA_029931535.1 of Margaritifera margaritifera. NCBI lineage: Eukaryota > Metazoa > Mollusca > Bivalvia > Unionida > Margaritiferidae > Margaritifera > Margaritifera margaritifera. Next base: position 1,780,696 of record JAQPZY010001632.1, on the reverse strand, counting down.
GTGTGCAAAAAACCTGAGCTGAATTCATAAGTATGCAAATAAACTGAGCTAAATGCAAACCCTTAACCAAGAATGTACAACTATTGTACATGTATGTACAAAGTAGCCCTCTCCCCAAGGGATTAGGTGCTATGAAACCCACTCTAAACTGTTGCCTTGTACCTTGGAAGAAAGAATGGTTGACATTCAGTGAGGGACTACATATATGCTTTTATCTGTACGGATGCCAAATAGCTCTCCTCTACTTTGTAGAATTGAGCTAAAAACAACCAACCAACCAAAACAAATTTGTAGGACATAATACCTATCTAAACAACAGTTACCAATCAAGGGATAAAAATGTAGAAACACTGCTTAGTTAGCATGTGCACAAAAACCCTCAATATTAACAAAAGGGGACACAGAAAAATGGAAAACAAGCAAGGACTTGGAAGAAATGGTCAAATGCAACACAGCAATAGACATGATTGATGACAAATATGTCAAAAGACACTTGAAACTGAGAAAATCTTTGTATGCTCCAAGATGTGATAACCATACAAAGTCCAAGGAAAAGAAGGACGATATTTCGAAGACTCGATGTAACTAAGCCATTAGACTGGGACTGTGTTTATCTTTCTTCTAGGTCTTCACTTACTAAATGGATGAGGGTAATCACCTTAGACCAGGGACAAGTGCCCAGAAAAGTGAAAGTAATGTAATAATGACAGGTAATATATTACCGCTATTAAAATGTAAACTCTCACAGCATTTATCTGTTGAAAAAGCAGTGTAAAAATTTGTTCCTCTGTAGTTAGATTGTTAGCTAACATCTTTTATACAAATTTTGTGGCTATTTATTTGGATATTTACGTCATACACTACAAGACTTCCACTGTGAACCATATCTTAGTGAAGGTTCCTAGACTGAATACTAGTAACCTAAAAGGAATCTATTCAATATTTCATCTTAGTACAAGCAGGAATTAGAATGTCACCTATTTTCAAAGTTAACATCTAGTTCAATAACAAAACTGTATCACAACTTGGCATATTCAGACAAAAAAAAGTTTCCCTATTTTTATAAAGTTTCATTAGTAATTTTTATGGTTTACATCAGTCTTTGCCAGAAGGCCGTTTATAATCATGCAGAGTTTCGAACACTATCCTGTGAACTCACTTTGCCCCATTTTCAACATAAGTGTAAGCTGATCGATCTCTCTTCTCACACACACATATAAATACAAAAACACACATATATACTAATTCAGACACATTCAAAGATGTATCACTGTCTTTCTGATCTTTCGCATGAAATCCACACAGCATTTGACTTGGTGAAAAGTAAATGGCTTTAGTTCATTAAAACTGGAAATTCTACTCAATGCAATTACATACATGGCTTTAGATGCACATTACATACAAAGGATGCAATATATCATTTTTACTTCACACTTTTTATTTATAATAATATATACATAACCATAAGTATATATAGCTTCTGAAAATTAATTTCTTGTTTGCCTCGTTAAATTTATAATGTGATTGCACAATTTAACTGGGGGGGGGGGGGGGAGAAGTGGTAGGGTGACTTCCCACTCCAAATTTCTATTGAGCACAGTGTGATAACATTCGTGACCTCTGTTACAACTTGATACTGTTCTGATGATAAATATGATACAGCAACCCCCTCTTGACAAGTTCATTTCTAGAAAGGCTACCTCCTCCCACCCACCCATGATTAGATGCAACATTGCCAAGCATGAAAATATTAAATATATTTTTTGCTATTTCCCACTCCTCTCTAGACAGGTCAACCTTTATTTACAGATAAATTTTTTGTACAGAAGGGGTTGCCTCACATGAGAAGGACCACTACATATTTTATTCTCAGCTGGTGAACCAATAGGATGAACTTTAATTTTTGGATATAATAATCCAAGCACCAGCTGCAGAACAATTTTATTCAGCATTTCTCAAACCTTTTGTATATGCAATGCATACCCTAAGATATATAAAATATATATATATATATATATATATATATATATATATATATATATATATATATATACAAGTACTATGTTTCATAGGTCATTTATACACAAATAAATGACAATAACTCAGTTACATTCACAATCAGGGCACAAAACATTTTAGTAAAATCTTACTTTGTTTCAAAGAAAGGTTCCTTCTCCAGAACTTTTATCTTTGGATTTGGCTTAAGCTTTTTATCTGGTCCCTTTTTCTTATCCTTGCTTGCTGCTAGTGTCTTTTTCTTCTCTTTCTGTTTTTCCTTCCCTTTTGCCGTCTTCTCTGGAAAGGACATTTAGTAAAAGTTTTACCTACCAATCAACTCTTTCCATCGTGATCATTTCATAGCTACTCACTCATGTTATGCAGCATGACAACTCTATGACATTTTATGCGAAACCTGACAGATAAGAAATAATCATTTATTTACACTGGAAACATACAAAATGCTAAACATAGACCCTATCTACAAACAAATTTGTTCTCTCTGTGATGCCTTAAAGATATAATACATATATTGAACAAACTTTAAGGACAGTTGCTGAGAGGCACGCATACATTTGGTTTCACTTTTAATCATGGTATTTTTACCTAACCAACTGTCTTAAAATGTCGATTTTTGCGTGTTAAAACTAATTTTAATTATGTAATACTTAACTGCTATTATTACATTGCAATATCTTTACCTGGTTCTTGTCCCCAGTCCAAGGACATTATTCCCTCCTCCAATTAGTAACTGGAGGTCTAAAATAAAAAAGTCTGATGCCTTAGTCCACTTCCAACAATCAGAATATTTTTCTGCTTAAGACTTGGAACAAGTCTGAAGGACGTCAGAGCAGGGAGGGTAGATAGAATTGTGCAATAATAGCAGGTTAAGTGTTACATAATTCAAATTAGTTTTACCAACCAAAAAGCTATATTTTAATAGCAGTAATACATTACCTATCATTATTGCATTGATGAATTTGTCAGCCTTATGGGAAGCTGATTGCCTAAGATAACCTGTCAACTGAACTTACCATTGTTGTCAGTAGGATGTTCTACTGACGACAGGAGGATGGCTTGACAACTTATTGGACTGATACAACTGGACCCAAAGAATAAATACCCTCACTTCTGGTGCGCCACTGAACAAACGTGTAATGATGAGAAAATGAAGTGAAAATGTCAGAAGGCGGCTTTGATGATATCATGCGACGAGGACCGATTCAAAATGGCCCAAGAGGCAGCAATAGCCCTGACCTTGTGAGCTTGATTTCCATGAAAGAGAGATCTCTCATAGTGAGAGACTGATAAGCTTTTTTAATAATCTGAACAATCCACCTTGATATGATGACTGTCAAAATATCATAAGTATGTTTTACAGGGAGAAAAAGATGGCTACGACCCTTTCTTTTTCCTTTTGATTTAGCTAGATAGAAGCATAAAGATCTAACTGGGCCAAGGCGTCTATCTTGATCATCTCCAGCACAGATACGACTGAGACTGGGGATTTCAATAGGAACAGGAGCTAACAAAGGTAGCTGAATCTTGGCCAGAAACACAAGTTGGCAAAAAAGAGAGACTGAATCAGTTGCCACTGAAATGTAAACAACCCTTTTCCATTGACAAAGCAGGAATTTCCTTCCTTTTCCTTCCTGATGTTAGGGCAAGGAGAAAGATTGTTTCAAGAGTAAGATTCTTGAAGGAAGCTTCACTCAAAGGTTCATATGGAGATTTATATAGTGACCAAAGAATACACAAGAGGTTCCAACTCAGCATTAACAAGCGAGACTGGTCTCTGGAGGTCAAAGAACCTGATCCATTCCGAAAGATGTGGCTCTGACCCTCTAGTGGAGCCCATATAGAGGTAAGAGTGCTAAAGAGGGCTGCTCTATAGCCCTTAATGGTCGATACTTAGCAATCCTTTTCTTTCAAGAGAAAAAGAACAAAATCTGCAACTGCAGTCAAAGGGGGCAGATAGGATCAATGCATTTCCTACTGCACCAATTACAGAAAATTCTCCACTTGGCATCATAAACCATGGAGGTTGCTTACCTTCTAGCCTAAGCAATGCATTTGGCAACCTTGCTAAAAAAAACTGGTCTTGGCAGATAGATAATTTAATATAAGCTAGGCATGAAGATGGAGGATTTGAGAAGTACTGTACACAAGATCCTCTGTGCTGTGACAAGTCGATTTCTCCTCAGTGTTAATTTCCTGGGATCGTCAATCAACAGGTCAAAGAGATCACTGAACCATGACCTGATGCCACAGGAAAGCTATCAGGAGGAGTCATAACCTGAAGTCCTGACTCTTTGAAGAACCTGAGGGATTATTCTTAAAGTTAGGAAGGCAGAGGCATCAAGTCAATCCAACCTCAGACTGAAGGCATCCACCACCCATGCCCTCCGGTCTGGTACAAAAAGACATAAAGAGGAAGTCTGTTGTTCAGCTTCTATGAAAACAAGTCTACCATCGGCCTTACCCACAGATGAAAAGGTGTCTGCTACCAACTGGTGTTGAGACCATTTCATAAGGACTGCTTGCCCCTGTCTTGACAAGCTGTCCGCCGGAATATTCCTCCTGCCTAGAATGTGGCAGACTCTGTGAGTAATCTCTCCAAAGCTATCCAACGGAGAAGGTTCCAAACTTCCAAGCTGTGAGAAGGCACATGAATGCCCTCTTGGCGTATGAGGGATGCTACAACCAATGTGTTGTCTGCAACAACCATGACACAGCAATGCCTTATGCAGTTGATGCACCACTGAAGTGCTAGAAAAACAGCATACTTTTCTAGATTGTTGATGTTGAGGGAAGATTCTTCCCAAGACCACTGGCCCTGCAGAACTACTCCCTCTGGTTTTAGGTGAGCCCCCAGCCTGAATCTGAGGCATCAGTGTAAAGGAAGGAGCAATGTTCCGGAGTGTGAATTAGAAATCAGGTCAGAAACCTGTCCTGATTTTGCCACCATCTCTGATGGAGATGAAACTTGGATTCTAAGGCGATCTGGGTGGTCCAGGTGAGGTCTCCAGTTCACTAGAAACAAAAACTGAAGGTGATGTGTATGATGCCTTAATAGAAGAACTAAGTCCACTGCTGCATTCAGAGTCCCCAGGTGAGAGAGGTAGAGACAAGAAGACCAGATGTCTTCTAGCCCAGTCTTACTTGTATAGCAAGTAATTGCAAGATTCTGTCAGGAAGAACACGGACTGTCACTTAACAGGTGAGAAAATACATCCCCATATACATAAAATTGTAAGAAGGGAAAAGATCCAGCTTCTCCTGATTGGGGATTTTGCCTAGTCAGGTCACCAATTCCTAACAGAGAGACAGATCCTCAGAAGGGCATATCTGAGGACACTGTGCATCAATCAGTCATTGAAGCACTGGATGATGGGAACCTGCAAGGACCTTAAACGAGCCTTTATTACACCCATCATCCCAATGAAGGCTTTGTGAGTGGATGCTAGGTTTTTTCATTAATTTTAATGATGTAATACTTACCTGTCACTATTGTGTTGCTTTACTTTCCAGGATGGAAATTCCCCTTGTCCATATAAGAAATATTCTATCCTCCAATTAGATGGAAAGTTCCAGAAGTTCAGAACTGGAAAGAAGACAGACCTAGTCTGTCCCTCAAATTCATACGTCTGTATGTAATAGACATCCTCTTTTTCAGGGACACAGACTTCTTGTGGGACATCAGAGAGGGGTGAGAGAAAAGAATCTGACAATAGCGACAGGTAAGTATTACATCATTAAAACTGGTTTTACCCTCTCCCAAATACATTTTAATATCAGTAATACATTACTTGTTACCATTGTGTTGCTTAATTTGCCAGTGTGGAGGATATTGATGGCCCCAAAAACTTGTATGAAAAAGGATATACCCACTGTGAAGGTAGGAATGCGCACCACCAAGTTGGTATCGGCTTGGGCCACTTTTGTGCAAGGACTATTGGCCTCAAAGAAAATATGCTTTCGCTCTGGTGTGCCAAAGACCAAAGGTAGAAGGAAGCAAAAGTGGTGTGTGATGCCAAAACGTCGCTTTCATAACCTCCTCCAATGATGAATGATTTAGATAGGCCCATGCAGTAGCAATAGCTCGGACCTCATAGGCTTTAATCTTCATGAATGAAAGGTCTATCAGTAAGGGACTGATAAGCCCTCCTGATGATGAGAACAATCACCTTGAAATGGTGGATGCCAAAATATCAGCAGAGCCTACAATTGACAACAGGAATGCCAAAAGATGCCTAAATTGACAGTGTTATGTGGCCAAGAGACAGGTGTACAAGAAAAGAAGGAAGATATCCCAATTGTCTGAAGTGGACTAAGGTATAAGACTGGACCATGTTGATTTTTATTCTCTAGCTCCAATTACTAACTGGAGGAGGGAATAATGTCTTTGGACTGGAGACTAGCACCAGAAAATTATACAGCAATGCAATAATAGCAGATATTGTATTATTGCTATTAAAAACAAATCTTATTGATACAGCAGTTTTAAAGAGGAGCATATTAGTTTTTTTCTAGCTTAGCTTGTAATGGAATGGACTGTCAACCCAAGAGTAATGTATCTTGGATTTTAATAGAACTCTGCCACAAGCAAGTTACCAAACACTGACAAGAACACCTTTCAAGAAAAATCAAAATCAACCATATTTTCATACTTATTTACTGCCATTTTACAGAAGAAAATCCTTGAATTAATTCTGTAAAGGGTTGAAAAATGAAAATAGTGTACCTAGTCCATATTTCCCAAAATAATATTCAAAACAATGACTGGTGTCCTCATACTGTCTTGACTTTTAGGCGAGTTGTTTATTCACACTTAACTCAAGAGACAGGTCTACGCAGAACAACTTAATCAGAATACTGTACCCACAGATTGTTCAATGAAAAGAAATCAAGAAAAATCCCAACACTCTAACCATGGATGACAGACACACCCAGGCTAGCTGAAGCAGCAACACTCTAACCATGGATGACAGACACACCCAGGTTACCTGAAGCAGCAACACTCTAACCATGGGTAACAGACACAACCAGGCTAGCTGAAACAGCAACACTCTAACCATGGATGACAGACACACCCAGGCTAGCTGAAACACCAACACTCTAACCATGGATGACAGACACACCCAGGCTAGCTGAAGCAGCAACACTCTAACCATGGGTGACAGACACACCCAGGCTAGCTGAAGCAGCAACACTCTAATCATGGGTAACAGACACACCCAGGCTAGCTGAAGCAGCAACACTCTAATCATGGGTAACAGACACACTAAGGCTAGCTGAAACACTCTAACCATGGGTAACAGACACACCCAGTCTAGCGAATGCAGCATATTTATAGACTAAATAATAACAATATGATTTATCAGAAAACTGGATGCTTTACTAAGCTCAGTTCATCATTATTACTAACACAGTTATAGGTCACATATTTGGTTGTTCTCAAGTAATGCTTATTATGTATGGCCCACCATTCCTGTTAATCAGTCGAGATCCTTGCTCAAGGGTGTATCTAAATACAAACAAAATCTTTAAATAGTATTAGACAGGCAGGGCAACCACGAGGCACAATATGTTAAAATTGGTGTTTTGGGGTTGAAAATCAGTTCTTCTGTAGTCAGCCTATGCATACTTTTACAAGAACATCTTCAGCCATGATCTTAAAGATACATATAGATCATGTAAAATTATGTATCATGTGTGAAAGAGTAACTTTATTTGATTGTCTCTAGAGTTTTTTCATTGTTGTGAAATTGTGCCCTAGAAAAACAGATATACTCGACCATTGGTTATGCAAGAAAAGGTCTGTACTGTAAATTTTCCAATCAGGATCTTGCTTTAATTTAATTTCAGTCTGTTCCCTTACATTTATAGACTTTCTTTAATAACTGTCCTCTTTCTCAAAATTTTTGTCTTTCAAAGTAATAAATATTTGATTGAAGGCTGTAAAGTGCATTTTTTGAAAGTTATTTCCTGAAGAAACAGTCTGTGGTATCATTTATACAAATTCAAAATTATGTTACAATAATGACTGGTTGTAAATAAGGCAAAATCAGCAGACAGGACATGCCGCAAGATCTTCAATGACCAAAATTGATGTTTTCATTGAAATATATCACCACTTGAAAATGTTTACCACCATTTGCAATTGGGGTGATCGCTAGCATCAACAAAGTACTGTGAAATTATTATTTTCACAATATGTTCATTTTTTTTGTTTAAAACCAACTTTAGTATATATTAACAAAATGAATTAAATGTCTTACTTTTCACTTTTTCTGAAGCTTTCTTACTCTGTCCTTTCTTGCCTGTAAAGGAGACAAAATACAATACACAAAATAGCATAGTCTCAAAACGCAAAGTCAAATTAAGAAAGTGCTCTGACATACAGTTTTCAATGGTACTAAAGAAGAATGGAGGACTCCAATAAGAAATTAACTTGTCATAAGACAGCAAATCTTGCATACATACAAGTAATAGTAAGCCTTCACTGCATAGTCCCACCTTCCCAAGTAAGTAAACTGAATATCCATTTTCAAGGCTTCTATATAGATTCACAAATATAAAATAATGTAAATTAAGAGATCCGACTAAACCATTTTCAATTATAAACAAGTAAACTGTCTACCTTTTGATGTGCAAGGCAATCACTTTGGAAATAACACGCCAAAGTCAGGAACTACCCATGTTCCCAAACTGAACTTAGTGGTATGATTTGTTAATAGTAATATTTACTGCTTACAAACTTAAAATAATTTTTTCTAAACATGGGCAAAGTTAAGCATAGATCTAAACTCGAGATTTCAACACACTTTCTCTCTCTCTATACACTTATGGTAGGACGAATAAGTGATGCTTTTCTTTTACAGCTGTATGAATATTAAGACACACTAAATACCTTTCTTATTGGAGGTCTTGAGAGAGACTGTAATGGCTTTCCTGGACCGAGGAGCTGCCTTGGCTTTGGGGAGTCCTGCCTTGGAAGTGGAGGGAACTGGTTCTATGTCCACCCAATCTGCTGGATCAAAGTAACAATGAAAAAGATCATTCAACAGCAAATCCAGAGTCACACACAGGCCTGATACTGCACATCTGACTTATGATGGACTTGAACTCAAAACAATGTGGATTTTTTTGGGGGGAAGTAAAACTAATTTTAATTTATAATTTTAATTCTTACCTGTCACTATCGCCTTCCTTACCTTCCATGACGCTAAATACCCTCATCCGAGCTCGCAATTCCAACCTCCCAATCACTGGAACATTCTAGAAATCTAGAACAGAGAGAACCCAGAACCAGTCTGACTACCACATCATCAGCTGATGCAAGATGCTCTTCCTCTTTGACTTGGACCCAGACTATACTTGGGTCATCAAATCTGGGTGGGAGGGAATCTTGCAATAGTGACAGGTAAGTATTACATTATTAAAATAATAGTTTTACCCCCACTCCCCAAATAACATGCATTTTAATAGCACCAATAAATCACCTGTCACTATTGCCTTGCTGAATTTTGCCAGTTCAGAGGGAGACTGATGGTCTAAAAAAAACTGGTACAAAATTAACATACTCACTCTTATGCTAGAAGTGTCTACTATTGTACATTGGCAGCAAACTGGTCCATTTTTTGTGACATAACTACTGGGCCCCAAGGAAAAGTGCCTTCACTCTGGTGCACCAAAGACCGAAGGTAAAAGGAGGAGAAAGTAGTGTGCAACTGCCAAAACACGGCTCTCATAACATCCTCCAATGATGATTACCATAGGCCCATGAAGCAGCAATAGCCCTGACTTCATGGGCTTTAATTCTCATGAATGAGAAGGCAAGCGCCTGAGACCACTCAGGGCCCATGACATGGCCAAATAGAATCGTAATGCACTAACTGGGCAGAGAAGTTTCTCTTGATCATCCCCAGCACCGCTATGACTGAAACTGGGAATCTCTATAGGGAGCAGGGTTACCGAAGGAAGCTGGTTTTTCATCAAAAAAACTGGCTGATAAAGGAGAGAAACAGACTCATAATTGCCTTTGAACTGTAAACAACCTTTTTCTATTGACAAGGCATGAAGCTTGCTCCTTATCGCAGATGCTAAGAAGATCTGGGAAACAGTTTTAAGGGTAAGGTTCTCAAAGGAAGCTTCACCCAGCAGTTCATAAGAGGGTTTTTACAAAGCCCACAACGTGCACGAGAGATTCCATTTAGGCATTAGTGAGCAAGATGCCAGTCTCTGCAGCTCAAAATACTTGAAAGGCCTGGAAAGATGAGAGTTTGAACCAATGGCCAGATCATTACAGAACATCATAGACCTTGAATGTATATTGTCACCTGGCCCGGTCAATGCAGTTGGCAACCTTGCTCGAAAACTTGTCCTGGCGGATAGATAACTTAAGATGAGCCAAGTGTGAAGGTGGAGAATCTGTGGACTGTTGTGGAGAAGAGACCCTTTGTTCTGTGACAGCAGGTCCCTCCTCTGAGGTAATGTCCTGGGCTAGTCTACCAACATGTAAAGTAGATCGTTGGGGCTACAGAGGGGCGATCAGAATAAGTTGAGCAGCAGAGGTCCTGACTTTGTGGAGCACTCGCATAATCATTCTTAAAGGTGGGAAGGCATAAGTGAACAGACAATCCCATCTTAGACTGAAAACGTCCACTAACCAGGCTCTCTGATCTGAGACTGGAGAGCCTTAAACTGGAGCTTGTTATTAGTCTCATTGCAAACAAGTCCACCAAAGGTCTCCCCAGTCTGAACAGGGACTCTGCTATGGATTGGTGTAGAGACCATTCTGTGAGGACTACTTTGCCTCTCCTGGACAGGCTGTCGATCAGAATATTTTTCTTGTCAGGAGTGTCGAACATGGAGGGTAATCCCCCTCCAAGGCTGTATAGTCAAGGAGGTTCCAAACCTCCATGCAAAGAGAAGAACCATGTGTACCTCCTTGTCACCTGAGGTACATAACCACCAATGTGCTGTCAGAGAAGACCATCACACAACGAGTCCTCATTTGGTTGACAAAACCCTGTAAGGCTAAAAAATACCGCCCTCATTTCCAAATTGTTCATGTGAAGGGTAGATTCTTTCCAGGACCACAAACCCTTAAGAACTATCCCTTCTGGCTCCAAGTGAGCACCCCAACACTAAATCTGATGCATCTATGTACAGATAGGAGTGTGGTTTGGGGGCGTGAATTGGGACTCCGGCCGAAAACTGGTCCCAAATGGCCTACCAACTCAAGTGTTGATGAAGTTACGACCCCAGAGGAATCTGAGCCAACAGGATCCTTGTGCAGTTTCCAGTTCACCAGAAGAAACTGGAGAGGGTTCAAGTGCAGTCCACCACGGAGTTCAAGGTTCCCAGATGGGATAGATATAGGTGAGCTAACAAGGTCTTGGCCTGAAGCACCACCAAAAGAGCCAGGATTCTGTCTATCTTGTCCAGTGGAATACAAACTTGCCCAAGGTTTATGAGGAAATTCATCCCAACATAAAAGCAATCCTGAGAAGGGATTAACTCCAATTTCTCAAGGTTTGGAATGAGTCTTAGCTGGGTCACTGTGCACCAGCAGCAAGATAGATCTTCCATGAGGGTCTCTTTGAGGAAATTGTGCATCACCCAGTCATCGAAATACTAGAGGATGGGGATCTCCAGAGTATTCCAAGCGGGTGGCAACTAACACGCTGGTAAAAACTCTGGGAGCAGAGGCTAGGCAGAGCTCGAAATTGGAAAACCTTCAGGTCCAGGCAAAACTGGAGGTATTTCCTTTTTGAGAAGGAAAACTTGGGATGTGATGGTACGCATCCTGAAGGTTGATGCAGACTGCCAAGTTGCTGGCCCTTATGGTGTTCCTGACTGAGGTGGTAGTCTCCTTCTTGAATGGTTCTTCCTGAAGGAACATGTTTAGGGTTTTAGGGTGGAAAGATCAATGAGAAGCCAAAACTTTTTACCACTTTTGATGACCAGGAAAATCTGTGAGTAGAAAGCCGGAGATTGGTCATTTGCCACCCTCTCTACTGCACCCTTTCGCAGCAGGGTGTGCACCTCTTCCCTTAATTGAACCAGTTTTGACTGGTGAAAGAGAATGGGGGTCCTTGCATGAGGAGAATGTTCCCATAAACGAAGTTAGTATCCTTCCTTTAGTATAGAAAGGACCCAGGTATCTTCCATTATGCCTGACAAAACCTCTGAAATGAGTGTCAGCCAAGCACTCACAGGGATCATGGGAAGAGGGACACATGACATTCGAGGGCTGGGGTCCTTAGGGTCTCCCCACCCATTCACTTTTGAAAAGGAGAGGAGTCCATAGGCTTCCTACCTTGACCCTTCCAGTCACCAAGTCAAGCTAAAGACAGGCAAGAAGGAGGCTTGAATTTAATGTTGCTTCCTGAACCGTTGAGGCTGCATCCTTTTAAAGAACTCTGAGGCACTCCCCAAGGGGCTATCAGGAGGAGGATACTTCCTGGACAGTTTTCAACGTGCCAATAGTGGCTGCAAGGGACCGGTGCTGATGGTCCCTCAGGTCCTGAGATGCCATGGAGGGAATGAGACCTCTGAAAAGAGTCTCTGCCTACAACAATGCAGCCCTAAGAAGGTTCTTACTGTGATCCAGTAAGACCTTCGATGTGTCCTTAGCAACGTCCCTCCAGAGGTGGATCAGCTCCGCCGATAGTACCATGGACATTGCACAGCAGCACAGCTGGAGACAAGGATTCTTCATTCAGAAGACTGAAGGAGGCTGCCAAAAAAAGATCAGCATGCAAGACTATGGTTACTAGCGTACGAGCTTTAAGTTCCAGCACCTCCAGCATCTTGACTGGAAGGTGAGCTCAATTAAAAGAGTACTGCCTAAGCAAGTACTTATTCCAAAATGTACTGACGAAGCAGTGCTATACAAATATTGCAATGCAGTAATTGAGCAAGTACTTTTTAATTAATCAGTTTCCACAACTGATGAACAAAACAATAAAGGGCACTGCCTAAGCAAGTACTATTAATTATATATTCCCAAAATTGACAAAGAAATTTTAAGATTCTGGCACCACAAATGGGTAGTAATACTTACGCCAGGCAAAAAGATATTCGATAACTGCCGGAGCAAGTAATAAATTAAAATTCTGCAACTACCACTCGGAGGAATTACTCACCGTAACACCAGTTAAGGGAAGGGTAGAACAGAGAAGAGTGCCGCTAGACAAATGTGGCACAATAAAGTCCCCTAAATTACCAATAGAGCTAAAATCACAATCAAATAAATAACCAACTGAGGGAATAATCACTCAATTAAAACGGAAAATTATAATAATTTGCCAAAAAAATGTATTGAAACAAATTAATGAAGGAAATTTGCAGAGAACGAATCAAACACATCGAAGCATTACGAATATCCAAGGAAAAAAAGAGTATATCCCATGAGCAAATGATGTGATAGTTAGACTTGTTCTGGGTTCTCTCTGTTCTAGATTTCTAGAACATTCCATATAATGAGAGGTTGGAATTATGAGCTTGGATAAGGGGACTTAATGGAAGGTAAGCACGGCAATAGTGAGAGGTATTGTATTATTTTTTTTTTGCTCAGGAATACAATATTTCGTACATCACTGATAATAACAATCTGACATTTACGTACTGTAGGTTAATGTATTCACACAAATACATATATACACTGTCAGACAAGATTCAGTGTGCATTCTAAAATATTCCATTTTTTGATAAATGTTTCATATTTAGAGGTGCTCTGGTAGTGATGTGAAATGCATTCAATACCAAAGGCAATTTTAAGGTCTGATATGGCACCCGCTAATGATGAAATAAAATTTTTGAATTTAGAAACAAAGGTATTGCACTACTGTGATTAAAAGATCTTTAAATTATCAAGGTTTGAGAATCAACAAAAGACAGAAATTGTTTACTAGAATTTTAAACAGTATTTCAGTGATCACCGAGTTCATTATACTGTCAAGATCATAGTCTACAATTAATGTTTCTGTTAGCATCATGATTCTCTTGTTCTGTTGGTTCTTGTCACTATACAACTTAACTCTGTTGAGTTATACATGTGCCAAATAGTCATTCATATGGAAATAACATTCTGTTTGCTGATTGAAGCATTTGTTTGTATTGTTTTGAGTCACTGTGTGTTTTCTATGTATGGAGGTTAGATCTGAGCTAAATCATGGAATCAAATTTTCAGACTGTGGTACAAGGGTTCTGTGGAAAATTGTCTTGCCTTCAAACTCCACTATGATTTACCCTCCCCTCATACATGACTATAAAATCTACTCCAAAACTTAACACTAAATCTTAATGATGTTGATAATGTCCTTGCCACTAGAATATGACTAACAGTATCTTGTTTTCTGCTTATGTAGGCAAACAAAAAATTAAAGTAAACTTCAACTGAATGGAAAGCCACCTGCTGTATCTTCTTCTGAGGCAGAAGATGGTTCCAGCTCTTCATCTTCCTCATCCACTGGCTCTCCCCGCTCCTTCCGAATCGCTTTGTTAAGGATGTTCTCAACCCGAGTTTGTTCCTTGTTTGGCAGGCGATATGTGTCCCTAGACACTCGCTCCATTTTCACATTGGTCAAAACACACTCAATGTCTGTGGAGTCCATAAAGTCAATTTTGTATAAATCTGGGCCCTGTTCCATATCCAACCACTGAATCTTGAACTTCTTGGTGTTGTTGAAAACATTCTGGTTGGTCTTGCACAGGTAGAAGCTACCTGGAAAAAGAATAACAGTCCAACTTAATTACACACTGTATGTCAAGCACTGCTTTTAATGTTCACCGAGTCACTGACTTACATATAGTTTTAATTTAAATTTGAATTACTCTTCTCATAATGATCAAAACAGAAATAAATCTCGCAAATAAAATTTGTACTCAATTCTCCTGTCTTGTAAATAAAATCAACACTCTTGATTGGACTAACATCTGTGATAAAATCTGTTTTAACTAGAGTTATTATCAATGGGTGCATTGCAAAGGGCCCCACTTGCTACAGTTGGCAAAGCTGAGCCTTAAACAGAGGAACTTGCTACAAGTTGCAAAGCAGGGCCTTAAACAGAGGAACTTGCTCCAATTTGCAAAGTATAGACTTAAACTGGGGAACTTGCATCAGTTAGCAAAGCAGGGGCTTAAACAGATTAACTTGCTTATGTTTTAAGTTTACAAAGCAGGGGCACTTTGTAGAAACAAATGTTTGTGTATCAAACAATATTGGGCTTTAAGAGAATGATGCAAAATGCTGGCAATGAAACTCGTACAAGAGTTCAACAATTTAAAGCTGCATATAAATTCACTTAAAATCCTGGATGACCTTAATGTTGGATAAACATGGGTGACCACCACTAATTAATGATACTGTAACCTTACAATTAATCTCATGGAAAGCAGACAACTGAAAATTAAATTCATCTGAGATCTCATCAATATAAAGTTGCATACAAAATCTGGTTGAAATCCAACAAATCTAGGTAAAGTAATACTGCAGAAACAAGAGTTTTGGGTGACAAGCAATCAAGGGTCAAACATCTGTAATGTAGAACTAATGTTCCTGTGCGGAAAATATGTTTTCTTTCTTCAGTCACAGTAACCTTGACCTCTGACCACAAAATCAATAGGTTTCTTCCTTACCCCAAGAGCAAGCCATCCACAATGTTGGGTCCAGATATGTGATGTAAAACTAATGTTATTGTGTGGAAACCATTTTTCTTCTTTCAGTCACAGTGACCTTGACTTTTGATCTTTTGATCAACAGGGTTCTTCCTTACCCCAATTGCAAGCACAAAATTTGGTAACAGTGGGGGAACTCAAGTTATTGTGGAGAAACCATTTTTCTTCTTTCAGTCACAGTGACCTTGACATTTGAGCTTTTGATTACAACATCGATAGGTGGACAACTCATGTTTTTGTGTGGAAATGAAGCTGACAACAGATGGACGGACATCATAACACAGAATGCTCCACCTTATGTCGGGCATATAAAAAACAGATTTCATAAAATAGAAAAGATCATTGATAACTCTTCACTTAATCAAAAATCTAAAACCGAGTGTAAATCACTACAAAACAGTCAGCTGTTGACACCTTAGCACTTGATGTTGATTTTTCAACTTCTGATTTTGAAAGTTTGCCATTAACGCTACGGTTCATGACGATTTAAAATATTACAGGATTCCATATCGCTCAGGTCTCAAAGTTTGTGATAGGATAAAGTCATTAAAATGACACTTATCACCAAGAAACTTTACAGCTATGTTCTACATCCATTTCTCAGCACCTTCACTGTTCGAAGACGTCAGTATTTCTAATTCATTTGCTCTTGAGTAGCTAAATAATTAAGCTATTTGAGATTTATTTACTCTTCATGAATAATTTTGTATTCGTATACACCACGCATACTTGAATCTTGCAAGGTAAATAAACTTGGCCCCATGCCTGCTTGTTTGGCAAATCTAGTAAGAAATAAATGGAGAATATAATCATGGAGTTTCTAACAGATACATGTTATATTAATGATTCAATCAGAAACTTCCAGATTTTAGCAATCTATGAATCCTGTAAGATTGTACATGTCATGGACCTTAGTGCTAATGCTGAAAGTCCATATCAAGAAATCAAAGACTGGAGTTAAGTGCAAGGTGTCCCCAGCTACACAATATGCAAAACATGCTTCAAGTGCCTAAATAATGCTAAATTTAATGAATTTGTTTGCCTGATTTTATCTCTTTACCCCTGGGTCGAGTTTCTGTTTTATATTTTGGACTTTTGATTCATTTGGTACATTATATACATAAAAAGGCATGTTTTATTTTTCATTTTTTATTTACAGATTGAATAATTGAATTCATTTATGTACACAAAACAAGAGACTCCCTATTTGTCATGCTCGCCTTTTATTTAGCCAGGAATTAAAAACTTGTACATTCAGCTTAATCTGAAAAAACTTTAATACTGACCTTAATCTAGGGTGTAGACAAATGTATGAACTGATGTACAAACAACCACAAAGTGATCACTATGTCAAGCTTCCGCCAAGGTGGTCTCAATTTTTGTTTTTTGCCCGCCAAGGTTATCCATAAATATTGTGAACACCACATTAAAACAGACCAAACCCAAATATGACATTGGAAAATGTGCCAGCAGATCAGGGCCTACAATGTTTGCTTGAAATTATATGTAGAAAACACAGCATAGATATGATCTGTTGGAATGTTTTGTTATAGCAAATCTAGCTCTATGCTCTTCATAATTAGGTGTGGCACATGATACATATAAATAGGGTATCTGCATACCTTCATCTCCCCTGACAGCCAAAAACAGTCCTTTTTTGTACAGAAGTGTGGGTTCCTCCTTTGTCTCTTTAGTTTTGGGTGGAATCTCTTCAGCAGGCGACTGAAACTTTTCGACTGGAACTCGCTGACGTTTCAAAGGTGTCCTTGGTTCCAACTGGTACACCTTCTTCCTCTGCAAGGTTGCATAGGAAACATTATGGGAAATAAAACAAGAGCACTGTGAACGTCACATTATATGCTGCCCCATTTTTAATTGTCTTCTATGTAGGCACAATTAGGGTATGGTTGACTCTGAAGATTATTGACCAACGGGTCTCAAGGTATGGTCAAGGTATGCAGTCTTGAAGTAAACTTAATATGCAGAAATCATTACTTTTTTATTAGACTTACTGTGACTGTGATCTCTGACCTATAGTCCCCAGAATCAATCAGATTCTTTATTATCCTAAGCGCAAACCATCCACAATTTCTGGTAAAGGAACTTACTCTAGAACAAAAATTTTTCTGCAAAACCCATTTTTCACTGAGCTATAATGACCTGGACCTTTGACTTTTTGACCCCAAAATTAATAGCCCTCCTACATACCTTAAATTAAAGCCCTCCCTTGCTCCATCATCCCCAAGAACATCACAAGCATAAATAAATGTAATTCAGCAAATACAATCTTTAAACATTATATTATACAGGTATCAACAACTGCTAAATTTGTTCACTAGCCAGATTACTAGTTACAGATCAAATGACTAGTCCCCGGAAGATTTTAGCAGTCCCAAAAGAGCTGGTACCTTGCAATATGGGGTCAGATACTTTTCCATTGTAGTCACAAGTCACAACACATGTTGTCTCTTGCAAGGGCAGCCATTTGCAATACTCAATAGCCGATCAGATTTTGTGAAATGTAGTCCTGGTTATTACGACGCTTATTGTTTATTTCTGCATTCAGATGTGAATTTTTGTGTGTTGGCAAGCTTGCAATCTATTTGGGCAACAGATGCTGCACCCAAATTTTGATTGTCACTTAATTTTAGTTTGCAATCGACACTAATCAATGCCAGATCTATCCATCGTTTTCAGACATGATTATTATTGTGATAAGAGTTAAAATTGCTACTTAAACAATACGTAATCAAGTGTTTTTTTCTTTAAAATGTGTACCATTTGTCATCTTTTGTCTTCTTTTTGTTTTTTGGGGTTCATTTTTAGGCATTCTTAATGGCACCTTCTCACTGATTACATACTTGTATGCTAGAGGATCAACAGTCTTGACACATTTTAAGATCTATTCATCCTGAAGGGGAGAGAGAGTGGAAGGGAGGGAGAGAGAATAGGAAAAGAAGAAGAAAAAATTAAATAGGCCTAAATATGGAAATACAGATCTGAATAACACACATAAGGACAGATACACTTCCTAAATGGAAACAGAAAGTAGTCCAAAAGTGATATCACCACTGTGGCAATAAAAGTGGTATTGCCAATGTGGCGATATAAGTTTTCTCCATTGATATATTTCAATATCTCATTATGAAATATAACACACACACACATATACGAGGTCCTTAAATTTTTCAGCGTGCAACTCGACATTTGGCAGACTTCACAGATACACATGAACTTGCTGTTTGTAATATATATTCATTGAAAAGAAAAAAAAAATATTTTGACCCCTACATAGCTCTCTTCTGGTGGTAGCAGAACCGTAAGTTTATCAAGATGATTTACTACTGATTTAACCACAAATTTCTCTTTGTTTTTATTTATACAGGTGTTGTCTTTTTTTATTTCCCTTCCACTTCCTGACTGCTGGCATTGGGTCAGCATTTTTTTTATATCAACACTAACATGATTTATTCTCATAAATTCATCAAGAGTGCCAACGCTCATCATGCACTGCAGCTTTGTTTTGATCGAATTCTGGTGTGAAAATCCGCGCTAACACACCACGCTTGACACTGGAAATACATGTGAAATTTCTTATCAAACAAGTCACATTCAGGTACTGTCCTTTCATTGAAACTGGATTTGTCAGTAATTAAGCTGTACTTGCAAATCTCCCACTAATTTCTTCGCTGGCACTTCTGACTGCATCACTGTTGTCTCTTTGTTGACCATAATGAACAATCAAAGTATCCATATGATCATTACCAAACTATGGCATGTCACAACACATTGCTTCATGGTGATGTATGGCAAATCTCTCATCTGCAAACACTGGCTAAGGGTTATAGTTTTCATCCTTATTATGCTTATGCTTTGACATGGTGAGTAGTGCTCTCTCTAGCAATAAAACTTATTATTGTCTTGTCTAGGCATATATAAGCCTACCAATTCAAAACCAAACATTCTTTAAAATAACAAACTCATCTTTACCCAGAAGCTGACCTTTGAAATTTATTGCACTATTGTTCACTAAAGGATTAAGTTGGCTTTCTCTACCACCATTTAACCAGCTGAGCAATATAACTTTCAAGCAGTTGACCTGTAACAAGCTTAGTCTGCGACACCTCTATTGATTGTCTGACAAAGAAACAACCTGTAAACTATACATAGTGACCTTTGAATTTTACTTTGTTAAAGCATTTATTTGACACTTTAATTAATAAACAAATCAAGGAAAATTTGATATAATGATATTTGGGATATTGTATGACCGATGCCTGGTTGCTCAGAGTATGTTCCAGTCAGAAAACTGGTGGTTATGTCCGGTAAATACAGGGATTTAAGGATGCCTGACATATATGTTTGTATGTATGTGTGTGTGTGTATATATATATATATATATGTATGTATATATACATATATATATATATATATATATATATATATATATATATATATATATATATATATATATATATATATATATATATATGTATGTATATATACATATATATATATATACACATACATACAAACATATATACATACATACATACAAACATATATACATACATACAAACATATATACATACATACACACACAGCATTTCTTCTATGATTAGCCCAGGAGGAGCCACTTTGTAAACTGTTTTAAAAGCAAGGGATCAGCTTATTATTGGAAAAAGCTTTCTTAGAACACATTTGTGAAAATGGTGTAAAATGGAAGTCAGCCTTATCATAAGAGAATTAAGAATAACATATAAACAATGCTAGTAGAAGAGTCATGTAGGGCTCTTACAAATACACACTGACAATTGTTTCAATTTACCTTGGAGCTTGAACCAGGATTAGAAGGACTCTGGGCACTATCTTTCTCCTCCTCTTTATCCATCTCTTACAACCTACAAAAGTATCAATATTCTTCTTTATATTTCAGATAAATGTTAAAAATGTGTGAATTTAATAGTTTCAAATTACACAACTTACAAAGTACAGTGTCACTATCACACTGTTATGGGGTGCCATAAAAGTACCCTGCATTATCAGTGACTTTGTCTTACATTGAGGTAGGTTCAATATCAAATATTCCAGATCCATGTCTATACTCATGTTATACTATGGAGATCGATGTCTATACCCATGTTATACTAAGGAGATCCATGTCTATACCTATGTTATACTAGGGAGATCCATGTCTATACCCATGTTGTACTAGGGAGATCCATGTCGATACCCATGTTGTACTAAGGAGATCAATGTCTATACCCATGTTGTACTAAGGAGATCAATGTCATTACCCATGTTATACTAAGGAGACCCATGTCTATACCCATGTTATACTAGGCAGATCCACGTCTATACCCATGTTATACTAGGGAGATCCATGTCTATACCCATGTTGTACTATGGAGATCCATGTCTATACCCATGTTGTACTAAGGAGATCAATGTCTATACCCATGTTATACTAAGGAGATCAAAGTCTATACCCATGTTATACTTGGGAGATCCATGTCTATACCCATGTTATACTAGGAGATCCCTGTCTATATCTGTGTTATACTAGGGAGATCAATGTCTATACCCATGTTGTACTAAGGAGATCCATGTCTATACCCATGTTATACTATGGAGATCAATGTCTATACCCATGTTATACTAAAGAGATCAATGTCTATACCCATGTTATACTAAGGAGATCCATGTCTATACCCATGTTGTCCTAAGGAGATCCATATCTATACCCATGTTATACTATGGAGATCAATGTCTATACTCATGTTATACTATGGAGATCCATGTCTATACTCATGTTATACTATGGAGATCAATGTCTATACCAATGTTATACTAAAGAGATCAATGTATATACCCATGTTATACTAAGGAGATCCATGTCTATACCCATGTTATACTATGGAGATCCATGTCTATACCCATGTTATACTATGGAGATCAATGTCTATACGCATGTTATACTAAGGAGATCCATGTCATTACCCATGTTATACTATGGAGATCCATGTCTATACCCATGTTATACTATGGAGATCAATGTCTATACCCATGTTATACTGAGATCCATGTCTATACCCATGTTATACTAGGGAGATCCATGTCTATACCCATGTTATTCAAGGGAGAGCCATGTCTATATCCATGTTATTCAAGGGAGATCCATGTCTATACCCATGTTATTCAAGGGAGATCCATGTCTATACCCATGTTATTCAAAGGAGATCCATGTCTATACCCATGTTATTCAAGGGAGCTCACCATACCGAGGACCTCACTTCCTGTATACTGATGCACTTCATGGCAAGGGATTAATGACTGTATTCCTTTAAGTATGGTAAATCAGGGGTCAAGCTAGGCTTGAATTTTAGAGAGAAGTGACTTCTCCTTTTGGACAGAACAGGGAGTAGTGAGAGCTGAACAGGGAGAAGTGGGAGCAAAGCAAGAAATGCAATATGCATATTTGCATTAACATTGGTTTGCAGTGATACTTTATCTTCAAGCAGAAAATTATGTCATTTTATATTATAAACACGTTTTGTAAGTTTATGAATGTATCATATTCACATGCAGTGTATTCATACTTGAAAGTGTATGCTTGGATGGAGAGATATATGCAATGTATTTTGGACATATGACTTAAAAAGAGCACAGCAGAAACTATACACTGTAATTAATTTCATCTGATAGGCGTACCTAGATTACAGTATTGTAATTGCAAGTTGGTAAAAATGCTTAATCAATTACCACTGAAACAAGATTTTTTTTTTTTTGGTAGTTTCAAAAACTTCACTAGAAAATGGTAGTCGCAAACATTTCTAAACTAGTCTGAAATTGCCCCTATAACATGCACATGAGAGCACATGCACAAGTGTCTTCACACCCTAGTGTTCATCCATTTTTATTTTTAGGCTAAATCTTCTATCACATAATATTTCGACTTTGCCTTCTATGAATTATACATTTTCCTTAATTTATTTGCCCAATGATTTACGAAAACAGAAAATCTAAAAAAGAGGTACTTCCTAGACACAGTGATGTCCGCCATCATTACCCCTTGACATGTTCACTTAAGGTTTCAAACTGATTTTAAGAAAAAAATAACGCAAACACAGCAGTAAAAATCTTCACAAAAAAATATTTAGAAATCACTTTTCACCAAATCTATTCGTAAAACACAAACTGCTATTTACATACTGATGTTTAAGTTTAAAACACAAGTAGGTATGATTACATCATCAAATGATAACTTGCAGAAATCTGGCAATGATAACTAGCTCAGGAAAGGGTTAATGGTCAGACAGCTATTAAGACACATACCTGTGAACGTGCAAGAGTTTGTTTGTCAGTGCAAATGATATTGTTATGCATACTGAATTTATAATATGTGTCCATAAGGTAAGTTGTAATTTATTCATTTTGTAAACAACATATTTACTGCATTTGAGTTCAAGGTCAGTCTTGTTTACGTAGCATTTAACAATTAGATTGGAATTTTCCATGGTTGGTGTGAGAAAAGTCACATACACACCAGAATTTTCCATTAGAGTTACTCATATTCTAGAATATTCTGTCAGGTGACATATTTATACAGGTTTGGTAAACGAGATTCCATTCCTATATTAAACTTAATGTTATGGACATCAGTCTATTAAGGAATTAATTTTAGTAATCAGATGATACAGTTGTGAAAATCTGACCAAATTCAGAGAGGGGAATTATTTATCTGAAATATTCATTGGAAATGCCAAAAGTGCTAATTCTCATTTTGGATTAATACTTCTCTTTGTGATTTATGTGAATTCATTCAAAGATATTCTAGATTACATCATTCAGGCATATCAGGTCATTTATGACTATGGACACATCAGAACAATCAAGACTACTAGCACAACAGGACATTCAATGCTACTGGAATTCATTCGGAACATTCTATGTTTAGGACTTGTGAGTAGGACACTTAGGATTATTGGATTATTTGGACTTTAATTCACGTTATTGTAAGTGTCTTTTTGAATTTTCCTTTTAATTGTCTGGAAATAAATTGCTTGTTGATTTTACATAAATTGTTGGTTTCACTTTCTTTCTGTTACATTATTTTAAGACCTAGAGTCGTAACAATATCGATACCAGCAATTTGCTGCATGCAATGCATTTCACTTTGGGCTACAAGAAAACACTGGAACTACCCAGCTAGGTCGTGCGAGCATCTCAAAAGTAATAAACTAATATCACTCAGTGTACATCTAAAAAATCACAGGATGAAACCGTTTTCGCTTTCCTAACAGAAGGCCAAGTTTAAATTTTTAGGCAACTTAATCGCCCACTTTGCTTGGTAGCATGACCCCTGGGAATATTCATAAATTTAGCAGGATATTATTAATTTTTCTTCAAGGATGAAAATAGGTGTCACATGCATAGACCACAAGCCCTAAAATGACTTCTGATTGGGATTTTTGCATGTTCATCCCGATTAATAGTTCTACTGTGCCACTATCAACCCTGCCCACTGCAACAGACCCTGACACCGAGTGCCAGTATCAAATGTGGTGAAGAAGGTAGTGTACCGGGACAGTCTCAGTAAAATTCTGCACGATATATCAGGATATACACATCATATTATTCTAATGTTACTGCTTCACAATGTATTGTGCACCTCAATGGACAAAATTTTGTGATTGTATAAAAAGAAAATTAGCTATTGGTTATAACAATAATCTTGATTTACTACAGTATTAGGCCTTCCATCACGGAAAAGTGCATACCATGTTTGAGAGCTATAATGTATTCAGTTTTGAAGAATTAATGAGAAAGTATGTTTTCAACGATGACAACTTCTAATTGTAAGAACTGTATCTTGAGGTCTCTGTGGAACTATATTTGTTTTAATTCTCTGATAATTGATAGATGGAACAAATTACTCTTTACATGTCTCGCATAATTTTTATCTTAACAATGACACATTTTGTAGTTGTACATGTGTCTGTATATTTGTACATGAGACACCTATGATCTTCATGTTTAAAATATATTAATACATGTATTTTAATTTAGATGTACTGAACAATCAGTCTAAAATAAAGAATTCTTATCTTATCTTTCCTTAATAGGGAACAAAAGACACTCACCTGAGGTACTGTGAATGGAGAAATTCTGGGCCCAACAAATGGCTCACACAAATCCCTGAAAAATTTTCCCCTAAGGTATGAAGATAAATATTTTGAAATAATATAACAGTATCAGTCAGAAAATATTTAACAGTGACATCAATGTGCATACCACCACAAAGAAGGATGGACACTACAGCACAGTGCATGATTTTCTGGGAAAAGCTACAGGTAGAAATGTGTTATCGGCTAAAACACGGTATTGGTGCTGATAAAGGAATTTTCATGTTATATGCATGAAATAGAAAAATTAAACAAGATATGAACCAATTTTAAAGATTGGTAAGCCTGGCATATACCTCTCTTACTTTCCTGAAAATTTCAAGAGGTTAGTGTAACCCATTGTTGAGATATGCATGGAAACAAGCTCTAAAAATGGCCATTTTTGAGCGTTATGTAGTCTCACTCGAAAAAAGCTTGAATATAAAATAGAGAATTCTCTAAATATCATACTGAAATTATGCATTTATTGGTCTGGTTTTATGCGGAATTCTATCCTGCAAATATTGCTTCTTGAATTAAAGAAATCGGTAAAATATTATGGATTTTATAAGCAAAATACCGTCAGTAGAAGTTTTGTTTCAACACTGAAATTCAAACACTAATCTGTTGTTATATGCCAACATTTTGTACAAAATAACATTCATTATAACTTTTATTGACATCTAGAACTCGACTTTATATTATAATAAGTAGTAAAACCATTTAAATCACATGGCTAGCCAAGATATTCGATTGAGAGCTTGTTCTTTGTCAAACTTTCCAGTTCTAAATTTTGTAGTGTCTGTAACCTTTACAAGTTTATATGGCAATAATTTTGTTGTTTCATTATGGAAAAGTATAAATCCTACAAAGGCTCATGTGTATCCATGTGATGTCTAAGTTGGCCAAAATTGGTGGTGCTGTATTGTACCATTAAAAAACAGCAACTCAATAAAAAAAGTTACAGACACTACACAAACAGGTATAAAAATGAAAGATAAAAGTATTGTTCTACTTGTCATTAAAACATTGTTTTTCTCAATAGAAAGTTCCATCTTATGTGATGTAATGTTGCATCATCTATTTACCTCTGCAGCCAAGAGCAAAAAAGTGATGCAATAACTCTCTTGATTGAATATTGCATCATTCTTGCAGCACTGTCTGTTTGAGTAATTTACTACAAGACAATGTAACCTGAATTTCTTATCCTAGAAGAAGCTGCCTAATTACTTTTTCTGTTCTTTACCATGGTACATCCCTAAGACATGGGAAGACGACAAAAGCAAACCTCTGGGAACAACTCTGGTAAGTTTGTATTGAATGGTAAACCACACTCTTTAAATTGTAGTGTCTGTAACCAATATCCCCTTTTTATACTGTCTATGACTTTATCCCTGTTTTTTTTTTAAAAAATGAAGCCAAATTATGTTTCTTATTACAGTATTGATGTGTAAGGCTAAATTTTGACATATTGTCTGTCTGCAATTTGTAATATTTTGGTATATTTATAGTTTCTTTCATCTAGATTTCTGATAACAGGCAACATTTTCAGTGATTTCTTACAATATGCAATTGAAACTGAGTATTTTTGCATTCCATATCATTAGACTAGTAAATTCAAACAGAAATATTATGAGAATTCAATGAGCTCAGACTTAGTATTGGATACATTGCTGATATTGTCAAATGGTTACAGACACTACAAGACATGTGAATTGACCCGACTGTTGTTTACATTATTAAGGAAAGTGTGCAATCATTGTAAATGCTAGAACATTGAATAATCATCAGGTTTTATGCTATTTCTTTTTCAATCAGATACTTTTCTTTAAGAATCTACAGGTTATTCCAGTTTGCTTATGTATGAAAGCATATTGCGTACTCATTACAAGTATGTTTTGTAAAGTCTAAATTTCATCCGTATACATAGAGGAACAAAAATGAGAATGAAGTTGTTTGCTTTTAGGAAGCAAAGATAAGCCAGAAAAAGATGAACAGAAGATTAAAGCTAGAAGGGAGAAGACGAGGCTAAAGGTACAAGCCTGGAGAAAAAAACAGAGGGAAAATAAGGCGAAACATGAGGAGCTAAAAAGGGTTGATAGAGAAAGAAGAAAAGATGCAAGACTACTAAAAAAACAGCAATCACTTTCCGATTCAAATCTTCAACAAGAATTAAGAAGGAAAAAACGTGAAGAAATGAAAAGGTATCGCCAGAAAAAGAAAGAAAAAGCAGCCCTGGCAATATCGGTTAATAAGAGTGTTGATTTAAGAAGTCCGAAAACTGCTGAATTAAGTAGAAAGAAGAAAGAAGCTGTGAAAAGAACCCAAGCATGGAGAATGCGTATCAAACTGAATGAAAGTATACAGCAAGAGTGTATTCAGACTGATTGTGAAATAGGAAATACTGGGTCAGCCAGAGATTCACCAATGAATAAAGTGTTACCTAAAGCAACTCTGTACAGACAATTAAAAAAGGTAAAGGAAGTATTACCAAATACCCCAAAGAGAAAAGCAGTCATCGTAAGTAAATTAATTGAATCTCCATCAACATCAAAGTTTCTAAATAGGAATATAATGATAATGACACCGGATTGCAGAAAAAAACTTGAATTGACAGATACTGTTATACAATCTGTGTCAGAGAGCATTTCAGAAGTGAAAACAAGGAAAGGGGGTGCAAAGAAACATGCATACAACATCATTTGTGACGCATTACTGAAGAAATATAAAAGATACAGACTAAAAAAGTATTTCAAAGTATCAGTGAAAGGGCAAAAACCTAGTTCTACATGGTGGGAGACGAAACAAAGAAAAAGAAGAAGGGATGCACTTAACGCTCCTTTAAAGAAATCTGTGAAAGATTTTTTTCTAAGTCCAGAAATCAGTAGGGAAGTGCCTAATAAACGTGAAACTGTGAAAGTAAGAAAAGGTGGTCAAAAAGAAATACTTCAAAAACATGTGATGACTATGACATTAGAAGAAGCCTACAAAGACTACAAGTTAAGGAACCATAGTCACAAAATAGGATTAACTTCATTTTCTAAATTGAAACCAGTGAATGTTAAAAAGGTGTCTGAAACAAGCAGAAGATCATGCTTATGCCAAAAGTGCTGTAACGTGGCCCTAAAAAGTGAGGCACTAACAAATGTAAAAAAAGCAGTGAAAGAAAATGGAGATTTGGATGAAATTTCAGTAGATAAGAAAAGCTTAAGTGATGCTACTTTTTGTAAATACGACACCAATCCAGCTATTAAATGTTTAAGAAGAGAATGCAAACAATGCGGTGTGAAATGTTTGCAGAGTTACCTTAAACCATTTGTTGAAAAGTATAGTGACAGGCAGATATCATGGCATCAATGGGAAAGTATAGAAATAGCAAAAGATGATAAAGTAAAGCGTTGCGTCTCCTGTGTGCCTAAAGAAACAGACATAAAAACATTAATTACATGCTTAGAAACTGACATGCAAGAGTATCCAGAGCACGTTTTCAGGGCCAAATGGCAACAGCAACAGATGGGAATTTGTGTTGATAGAATTGGTGAGGGTTCTATTGCTATGGTCATGGACTTTAGTGAGAACTATGGGTGTGTTTTTCAAAGTGAAGTACAATCTGGATTCTTCGACAGGAACCAAGTTACAATACATCCAATCATGTGTTACTATACAGAAAAACAGGGAGAAAAAGAATTCAAGATAAAGCATGCCATTATTGGCATCAGTGAAGAAACCAAACATGATGCAGACTTAGCTATCACTTTTGAGAACAAAGCTATAGAAATTCTGAAGAAGAAAGGTGTGAAAGTAGAGGAGATCCATGAGTGGACAGATGGCTGTGCTGCCCAGTATAAGGGGAAGAAAGCCTTTGCTGACATAAGTCTGAGGAAAAAGCCATCTGTAACACGAAATTATTTCGAAACATCACATGGAAAGAGTGTTTGCGATGGTCTCGGTGCGACAGTCAAGAATGCTTGCTACAGAGCTGTAATCAGCAATAGAAAGGTGATAGGTTGTGCAGAAGATGTATATCATTTCTGTACAGAGAAACTGAAAATGGAAAATACAGATAATGAAGCTAAAACAGTTTCGAGAAGGGAGTTCATCCTTGTTAAAGATGTTGAGAGAAATAGAGAAGAAACTGATGTGCAAACACTGCAAGGTACAAGAAAATTACATGCTGTAAAGTCAGGAAGCAATGATTATGAACTGAGCATAAGAAATCTGAGCTGTTATTGTGAGCAATGCATGAAGGTTGACGGGAGATGCAACTTCAGCGAAAATGTTAATGCCTGGGAAATGAGAAAGTTAGTACTCAATAAAGATAATTTAAGTCAGAAAGGAAAACAACTTAAAGACAAGAATCCATCAACAATAGAAAATAATGACAAGAAAAGAAAACAAGGAAGTAACCAGAAAGATCATAACTCAGCAACAAGCGAAAAGCCTAATAAGAAACGGAAGTCAACAGAAAGACAAAACATTGTGACAAAGAAGATCAAAGTTGACAAAAAAGCACCAACCAACACAGAGAAACCAATAGAGAAATACCACCCTGGAGAATTTGTTGCTGTAGGACTTAAGCCAAAGAAGGGACCTCTAGATGTATACTTAGCAGAAGTAATAGACATTCTTCATAACGAAGTTAGACTTAAATACATGAGAAAGTCTGGCAACATGTATGTTTGGCCTGAAAAAGATGATTATTCACAAGAGGCTCTATATGCTATCTTGTACAGGGTAAAAGCTCCACAAATAGTCAATGAAAGGGGTCATTTCAAGTTTAATGCAGCTGAATTGTCTAAGCTCAAGTCAAATCTGGAAAAAAATCATAAGCACTTCTATTTGAAATGACAATATAAAGTCAAGGTTTAATGTGTAGTGTCTGTAACCTTAAGATCAATCACATATGGGTCTGTGTTTGAGTCAGCACCTTGGGTTGAACAATACTTTAGTGACTATGATTTATTGAACATTCATTATACTTCAATATTTTACTCTTACAAACACTATTTAGTATTAAACTTTCAAGTGCTATTTACCAGTTCATAATTTTAACACAAGTATTGGACATATACCTGTTACAATGTGGTTTTATCATTTTATTAACTAATCAACATTCATTTAATGAATAATTCTAGTCAATGTGTTCATGTTGAATTATTTTTGAAGTGAATTTTATGGAGATATGTATGGTTCTGCAGCTGTATTGAAATGCTATAGTTTTGTAGTGTCTGTAACCAATTTTATGGACAATGTACTTCTGACTCTTATGGAAGTTTGCAATACTTTTGGCCAGTATTAATGATTTTGTTTGTTTAAATATTCTTCTTGGTGTTAGATAAATGCCTAAATAAGATTATTCTATGTCTTTTATGTTTGTTATGCAAAAGTTTCATGGTTAGGTTTTTTTTCTTAGTGATACCTTTGTCATAGATGTTTTGATTTTGTTATTAAGTTGTTTACCACTTCCAGTTATGTTGTTTACTTTAAATGTTGATATCCTGTTACTGATGTTACTGTGAAAAAAAATAAAGTTTTAAAGTTTTCATGCTGTTTTTCTTGCATGTTATACACCAAGTGTAGTGTCTGTAACTGTTGTTATACCAATGAATTGAAATAATGGTTAAACAAAATCGCATGCATGTTCAAGCTAAATCTAACTTGATCTGACTAGGGGACACCCTAGGGTATATAATGAGCTTCATTGAAATGTTCTATCAAACATTTCAATTTTTTAAGTGAGTGAGACTACTCTCAGCACCAATACCGTGTTTTAGCCGTAAGCAAATTGGGAAAATGCAATATTTTCTGCTTAGATCGTCATGTCTTTCTCTTCTTTAATTTGGCAGAAGTAAACTAACTCTAACCTTTACTGTTTTAAATAGAAAAGTTTCAATATCTCATGTGAAATCTCTTAAGACTTAAAAATGTTTATTTTTATTTTAAATAAACTGATGCATTTACTTGCCTGGATTTCTCTCCCTTAAACAATCAGATGATTGCTGCAGGTCAGGTGTCCTGAAAATAAAAAAAATAGAAACATCTTTTAAAGAACTAAATCTAAAAAATTTCTTGCAATTTTCAAGCAAAATATTCTGGAAAACAATGCAACTGTCTAACAGTATTGGGTACTACCAAGAATTATCATATGGCTCTATACTATGGGCTGATTCAGGCAAAACAGTCACTGCAGTGATTCTCATATCAACCAAATAAGCTGAGAAAGCAAAGCTGACTATTCTGGCGTCAAATTCAACCTCCCCTTTTTGGCCATTGAAAGCTTTTGTGTCCCGAGTACAATATCAACTTGCATATCTCTTTTCTGTTCAAAAAGCAATGTAAAATAATTGAAACTATTATCATGCTTTTTTTAAATCAACTTTTGTAACAATTTAATGATCATTTACGTCTTCAATTCCATTTCACTCTGAGATTCACGCCAAAAATTAAGACAGTAAGCTTGAAGAAAAAAAAAAGAGTTAAATTTAATGCATTTGTAGCCTACTCAGGAGCAAATTATTACTTTGTGATGGTTTATAGGCTGATTGCTATTAAAAGAAAAACAATTTTATTTCTTATATCATCTGTTACCTGTTTCCAATAGTAACCTATTTTTGAGGCTACCATCTTCAACGGAAATCAGTTAATTTTCTGAATCAAACTTATAAAATTTTAATATTTACATAAAGTTTAATGAATATTTCTTTAATTTTTGACTCAAAGGCTTATTAAATTGGCCGTTTTACGTGAATGTTGTGAATGTTCTAAATTTTGACCTCTCTACACTCACTTCTTCCTATTTTCCCACCACTTCACCCAATTGTGGTGGGGAAGAGAAGTCACTTTGGCATAAAATTTGGGCATAGTATGAATCCTAAACATACTGTGAGCTACTACAATAAAAAGGACCATTCCAATTAATCTACACATCATGATTCTTACATAAATTGTACAAATTCAAACTATTACACATTTTCAAGCTGCATTCTCTCATCAAACCACTTTTTAACCCAATCTAAAATAGCCACTTTATGAATTGCTTCACTTAGACAAAACCCCAGTAATCTCTGAGTCTTTTCTAGAGCAGCAATAACTCTGCAAAGCAGTGCTAGTATTAAAATAGAGGAATCATACATGCAATTTTTTATTGGTTCTAGTCAACCTAAGTTTTTAATTTGGGAGTCTATTATCAATGGATATTATCATCTATGTTTATATTTTTGCTGCAAATGATTCTTATCTCATTCTTATTCAGTTATGAGTAACTCAGTTATTTGACAGTCACCCCTACACAGCATTATATTATTATTATGAATCTATTTTTTTTCTTCAATACTATGTTATCGGAATCTAAACATGCATTCATATTCTTATTTCTTTTTCAGTTTGCGCAATATGATTATTTTGTGATCATATGAAAGTCGGTGATATTGTACTCACTGCAATTAAAATAACGATAAACATCGAACAAATTAATAACAAAGCTGCAGTCATACCTGACTGAAGTGAAACAAAATTGCACAAGTTCGGATGGTTACCCAATACATGAGTTCTCATTCACATATTGTACAATTTCTTCTGACATCCAATCACAGCATTAGTGTGGGCAAATTAAAACTTGAGAAAGCATAGTTTTGGCGGTTGCTTTAAGATTTCACATCATTATTTTATTTTAAACTGTACTATTTTGCATTAATTACCAAAGTAGCCGTTTTTTAAAAATCACAAATGGTTGCAAAAGGTCATCCTAGATACATGTAGTTGACACATGCAGTTTTCAACGAGAAGTGCTCATGTGCAAACCAATAGCCCAGCACAAGAGAAGCCATCATACTGCTTGTTTTCTTTGATAATGACGTGTTAATTTCATGTGCGAACTGATAACCTAAAAGTACAACAGCAGCTCTTCTGCAGGTTTGTTTTCTTTGCCATTGAGTTGACAATGAACAATGTACACAGGGATAAGTGATCATACTGTATAACCACAGGCTATTCCATTGTTTGACTCTTGGAAAAGAAAAATCAGTGAAAGAAAGAAGATCTAGTGAACTATCAATACAGCTATTATCAAATATTTGCATTTATCTGTTTATTTTCTTCCACTCCTTGCATCAGTCACATTGGTTGTTTAAAATGGACAAATGTTTTGCTCTGAACTACTTACAAAGATGTAATTTGACCATTTGTTATTAACAATGAGACCTACACCACTAGATCATTCAGCTCCCTTTCTGTAGCACTACCTTGTATCAAAATTAATTCCCGCCTTTTAAAATTTACCAACAGAAATTATAAGTAACCCACCTATACAAAATCTCAAAACTTGCCTGAACAGGGATAAACATATACCCATTTGTTGTATGTAACTACTGTATATTTATATCACCAAGTAAACTTGAGCATCAGATGAAATTAATGTTGAACTTTTTCTTTTTCTGTTTGTTTTCCTATTGCATACTTTGCATAATACAGAAAAATGAGATGAATATTTCTAGATCAATAACTCTTCTTAGGAAAAAGTCTCTCTCTCATAAAATATGGAATCCAAATCACTACTGCACAAGTTATCATAACTGAAATCAGGAAAAGTTTGGAAGTGGTAAGAAAAGTAATACTGTACTAGACATTATAGCGTAATGGAGGAAAAAGAAAGAAACAAATTTTCCTGTCGGTGGGTGCAAACTCATGACCTTGTGCACCAATATCAAATGTGTGTGTGTGTGTGTGTCTGTCACACACTCTATCCATTTGGCCACAGTAACTGTAGCTATAAAGCAATATACCATACACAGAAAGATGCCCAACACTATTCAAAGAAATTAGTTTCTTTTTTGTCTCAATTAGCAACCGCTCCAAAGTCAAAAAGAGGATGCTGCATACATTAATATCTGCGTATCTGATGACAGCTAAATTGTTTTGTCTGTATTATTTTGTCTATTTATTGTATGTGAATACTGTATGTCAATTATGTACTTCTATATCTATATCACCAAGTAAACACAAGCATCAGATGAAATTAATGTTTTACTTTTTGCCTTTTTCTGTTCATTTCCTATTGCATAATATGCAAAATACAGAAAAATGAGATTAACCTGTTTAAGTGTCTCTCTCTCTCTCTCTCTCTCTATCTCTCTCTCTCTCTATCTCTCATAAAATATGGAATCCAAAGCACTACTGTGCAAGTCATCATAATCAGTTGCACTTCACATTAGAAACATTTTTTTTTTTACATGTTCATACTTCAGTAACAGTTTAAGTATTCCATGATTGGCTAGCTTTCTTCAATTAGCGGCCTCATCATTCACACTAAACCAAAAAGATGTTCCTACCATTAAAGTTTTTCATGATTCTGCTAATGTTTTGAGCAGTTTTTCACCAATGTGAGTTTCAAAAATAACGCTAAAATGCTTATTAATGTTAACCAAAATATTACTTTTTCGATGCTTGACATGTCAACATTTTTAGGCAATCTTCTGAATTAAAATATTAAAATTTAATTGATTATAAAGCTAGATGTACACAAATTGAAATCTGTAAACATTCGAAAGTGACAAGAAATGTAATAACGTGCTAGACATTATAGTGTTATGGAGCAAAAAAGAAAGAAATTTTCCCCACCCATGCATGGTAACACCCAACCACATGCTCCAAAGTCAAGTGTGTGTGTGTGTGTGTGTTTGTGTGTGTGTCCGCAGGAATTTTTTTTTTGGGTGGGGAGGGGAGCATATTTATTTTTATTTTTTTAAATTGGGGATGGAGGCAACATGCTCCCCAATCAAAAGAGCCCCAAGTGTGTGTGTGTGTGTGTGTGTATGAGTCGCACACTTTATCCACTCAGCCACAGTAACTCTAGCTGTAAAGCAATACAGTATACCACATACAGAAACACGCTTAATAACCAAAGGCTCTAACAGTCACAAACAGGAAACTGCATACTTTAATATCTGTGTCAAAATAATTATAATAATATATTTTGTTTTTATATTTTTACCTTTAAAAAAATTAAGTAAATAATAGGATACATTTGGAGACAATACATCCATGCAAAATGCTCTAAACTTGTTGGAAATTAAAATCTCCGAACATCTGAGATTTTAGAATTTTCCACATTATTTTTCATTTCGATAACAAGTCGAGTTCAGATTAATTACTAACAATTATCAAACTTCTGTTGTTAATGACGGGACCATAACTCCAGCTGTAAAGTACAACATGCTAAGTCAGATGGCTTCGGGTGATAAAAACACACTGTTTCTAGGCTGAAACTGATACCATCCTTTGATGCAAACCCTTGTCAATATTTTACAACTGTGTTCATAATGGTCACAGCCTTGATTTCTATAGAACATCTGCTGAAGTCAAGTCTTTATTAGGGAGAGACAAATGAATTTTCTATGGGGGGGGGGGGTAAATGCATGAAAACAATTGTCTTTCTCTGATTTGAAGTATAAAAAAGACGTTATTCCATTCCATATTCACTTGAAATAAATTTATATTGTGATGAAAGAACAAAAAATATCCCAGTCGAAAAAATAAAACAACATTTAAGCCCCATACATAAAATGGTCAGTCTCTTACAGTACACATGCAGTCAGAATATTCAGCCTCGTGACTGTGCCACTACTGGTTAAGGACTTAGCACGCGGTTTGCAGTTCAGTCTAAATTCAGTGTTTTATGTTTGTTTGTTTGGGGTTTTTTTTCTTAAGCAGAAGCGTAGGTCAATTTGGATTTTAATCGTCTATTATCTAAGAGAATTACTTTCCTTTCGAACAAAATGATAAATTTATGCTGTTCAAGAAGCTAAGCAAGGTGTGCTTCTCATCAAGTCAGTGTGTAAGTTTGTTCATATTTCTTTGAATAAATTAAAAGCATAAACTTATTGCAAAAGAAGTCAATCAACCTTTTATAAACAGTAGTGTGTACTGAATATACAAGACTTCTGAAATTAATTTTTTATTGTCCAAATATATGATCAAAATAAAGATGTCTGATTCTTTAAATGGTATCCAGTTGTAAATCACTCTTGATGTCTCAGTCTTTCCATAGGTGGTCTTCTTTCATTGGCTGTTCAAATGTCAATCAGTAATGTCGACCAGCCCCCTCCACAGTGGAGTTGACATAGGCATGCCTGCTGAGGCACGGTGGTGATTTGTAGGTATTTATCCCTCCACCGCGGAGCGTTATCGCGAAGCTAAAGTGGAGGGGATTAAGTCACCCACCGCGAAGCATGGGGTTCCGAAAAATCATGCGAGTTGTACTGTAACATGATACTAATATAACATTTAAACAAGACCTGTGCCTGCATATCAAGCTCATGATCAAAACACTGCTGTAAAACATGTGACCTTGACACCAAGGTCAAAAGGTTGATAGATCATGTCAAAGAATGAGTTGTCTTAGCTTCAAAATGATTCATCCAAAATATGAAGAA
This sequence comes from Margaritifera margaritifera, assembly GCA_029931535.1. Classification (NCBI taxonomy): domain Eukaryota; kingdom Metazoa; phylum Mollusca; class Bivalvia; order Unionida; family Margaritiferidae; genus Margaritifera; species Margaritifera margaritifera. The sequence goes on along the minus strand of JAQPZY010001632.1, from coordinate 1,744,416 downwards.
AATCCATCATGGGTTCAGGAAATAAAATTAAATAAAAAGCATCAACCAAAACCTTAATGCAAATATTTTAAAAGTATGGCCTTAACCCCAAGGTAAAAGGGGCAAGCAAGCATGTTGCAGAATGAATTGTCTTTGCTTCAAAATGATTTATCCCAAGTATGAAACAAATCCATCAAGAGGTTTAGGAAATATATGTGAATGAAAAGACTTTAACTAAAACCTTAATGCAAACATTCTACAATTATGACTTTGATGCCAAGGTCAAATGCATGAGCGAGCATGTCGCAGACTGAATCATCTTAGCTTCAAAATGATTCATGACATATGATAAGAATCTATCAAGGGGTTTTGAAAATATATGCAAAGGAAAATATGAAACCAAATACTTAACAAACTGTTCACAATGAGGATGATGATGAAGCAGGAAAATTTACAGCAGTCTCATATCCCACTAACACTGAGAATCTCCCATTATTTTGATGTTAATGAATAAGCACTTTACTGACTTTGATCACAGACTGACCTTCATTTTAAGCTGCAAGGCAACAAGTTTGTTAAACACGACAAAGTATGACCACAGTAACCAAAGAATACTGTCTCAGTGTATATAAGCATCATATTTTTTTAAAAAAATTTTTGGAAAGACAGTACCCTTGGGCTTCTGTATGCAGAACCTAGTGAAAAACTACAGCACAGTTACCATTATGGACTCTAGAGCAAATCGGATGGGAAAATTGATGAGATGATTGCAGTATGCTAATGTTAAGTTTTCTGAATGAAAATGACTCAAATCGAATTAAGGTCTTTCGTTTCTTGTAATCAAACATTTAAATTATTTTATTAGTGTTTGCAATCATTTAATTTTAAGAAAACAAGAACTATCGTTTCTTTCAAAATCAAGCCAATATCTAATAACATAAAAATTAGAATCACTTCATGTGTATCCAGCCAGATTAATATCATTTGGCAATTTTTACTACATTGTCACTTACCAAGCAATGATGCCTATTTTGCTGACATTATCACCACTCTAAATTCTGTCCAAAAGTATATTATATTTGGTTCCAGTGGTTTACAGGATGAAGAAAAGGAAGCCACTTTAGACAATTTCATCAATCTGATTTATAAATGTGGGAGATTTTCCATTATAAAAGCATTAACATGTTCAAGAACCACTTCTTGTGAAGACATCTGTTTGCATGTGGTGCAACTGATTATCACTGATCATGTCTTAAACAGGAAGTCGTAGATATGAAGCAGTGTAACCAGTCTAGCTAAGCTGTCAGTTAAACGCTCAACCATATAATGCATATTACACGTAGTGAGTATAATTAACAACATTTTTGCACCTATGTTTTTTATACAGTGTCATGTGGACACATCATTCATATTTAAGTGGACCATCAATAATTGTTTGTGCCCTGGCACAAAAACACAGCTCAGATTGCACCCTATCAGTATTTCAGATATTGTCTATTTATCAAGTTTACTTTATAGGAAGTCCGAGAAAAATGGAATAAATGAGTATTGATTACACTCGGTGATGTGGTGGTCACTATTTTAACCAGAATTATCAAAGATTACATAGATCTCCTATATATACATATATATATATATATAGCTTTTAGTTGTCTCCAGTAGCCATTGTAAACATTAAATTATTATGCATCAAATAAGTACAGACTAAATTCTTAACAAAAAAATGTTGACCCCTTTTCTAACTCAAGCTTTTATGCAATTTTTTTTCTCTTGACATTTTAACTTTAATCTTTGTAAATTTACAATTTTAATATTTAATAGGCACTATTTAGCCAGTATTGTACTGACATACCATGAAACCACATCCATACATACAATATATCTTTCTACCTAATGTACCTATCTACATGCAGACTCGTGAGATTCCAACAACTTTTTTCCTGTGTCCCCCACCCCATGTGCTTAATTGTAAGAAAGAAATCATGCCTACTACTTTTCATAAGCAGATGTCAATCCATGCCTCTGTTGGCACTAGCAATGGCCAAAGTCATGAAAGGTGACAAAACCTGTAAGATGGCAAATGTCTATTTTCAAACAATGTACGTGTATCTGGCAATGAAAACATTCAAGGTTTGTGGTAGTGGGCCAAGTTACAATATAAAGTGTATGATGGCCATTAGTGTAACCTATTTTCAAGGTTAAAGTCACCCCTATGGCAAGGAAGATTTAATTTATTTTAAAGATGAAATAATGACAAATGAGACTAAATTTCTGCAAATACACAATTTGCAGTTTAATTATTGATTTCTCAGTTTGGAAAGAAAAGTAATTCAGAAAACAGAGATATTTATTATAATAAATGCTGGTAGATAAAGTTAAACGAGAGCAAAATCTGGAACGGAAAATTCCATGTGCAGCTCATTTCATGTTAACCAGATATTCAAACGTTAATTTTTTCATGAATTACTTGAGCACATGTTAAAACTTTTATTGCAATATAATGAAAGTGTCCAGAAAAATATGATAGTATAGTGCAAACCACAAAGTTAAGGTGGCAAAACTGTAAATGCAAATAAGATTGTCTCATTTTTATAGTACTATTAGTGCATTATGTACTATTATTTTCCTTTGTCCCTCTAAAATGTTGTGTCCCATAAATCTGGAGGGTGGGAGACAGTGTCCCCTGCCCTTGGGATTGTCTATGCAACATTGACCATTTCCATTTAGGACCAACTAGATATCATAAGTCTTTTGGTGAAAGCACAATGTGGATATGACTCGCCATCTACAAGAAGCAACAATAACAAGATTTTCAAGATGGTCATTGTCGTGACCACAATGGACGTCCGATCAGCACTATTTTCTTTTAGGACCAACCAGACTTCATAAAAAGTCTTTCAGTGAAAACCCTATGCGGATATGACCATTAATTCAGGAGTAGTGATAAAAAGATTTTCAAGATGGCCACCGATATATTGGATGTCTGAGCACACCATTTTCATTTATGGCCAACTAGACATCAGAAGTCGTCGTTTATTAAAAACCCTATGTTTATACAACCATCCATTCAGGAGGAATATATATATATATATATATATATATATATATATATATATATATATATATATATATATATACATATATAGATATATAGATAGATAGATAGATAGATCGAGTGATAACATGATTTTCAAGATGGCCATATGGATGTGCAAGCAACACCATTTTCATTTAGGACCAACTAGACATCATAGGAAGTCATCGGTTGAAAACCCCATGGCATTATTATTTTTTGTTCAGGAAGAGAGCGATAACAAGATTTGCAAGATGGCAGGCTTGAAACTGACACTAATCTGCTAACCCAAGGTCAGTAATTTTGCCAATGGATCACTAAAATCCCAGCAGTCACTAATCCACTACAGCAGGGAAAATTTCCACCATGGGACTATCATTGCAATTAACAAGTTTTCTTGTCTTAAATGTATCAAATAAAATGTGAGATGCCATTTTCTTTCATATGTAATTGATCTGTTTATTGATTTAACTGAATACCTAGCCACATCCTGCACTTGACATGGTACAATAAATCCCATGGCAGAGATGGACTTGTGTTATTCCATGCATCAACTACATTAAAGTGATACTGCCAAAACAGTTTTCTACAACATGGAACTAGCCTGGTATACTGGTCCCAAACACTGATTTCAATACAGATGATAAAATAAAAGATATAGGGGGCCAGGCTAGTACTGGCCCATCGGAAAAGACTGTGTTGACCCACTCAACGAATAATACAGAATTTTACCAAACCGCGTGCTTTAATAGATATATCATTGTTGATAAACATTCAATGCATTGTGATAACAGCTTTAAAGAATCTACAGGTGTGTATGCAGTAGTGTCTTACAGCACCTCAACACAATAGTGGCTATATGGTGCCAGCTAAACTAACACAATGTGTAAGTTTTTGCAAAATGCGCAGCCACCACTGAAATGTCAGAAATTAGATGATGACAAGAGAGAGCACAATCATAAATATGATCAAGAGAAGAAAGTTCCAGAAATGCTAGAAAAATGCATACAAATCACTGACAAATGACCCTGGAAAGGATGTTATGTTCACTTTCTGCACTGAGTATTTACAGAAATATGAAAGTGTGTTGGGTACTTCATTATGATTCGTTGATGGGTGTAAAAACTTTCAAAAACAGTCACTGAAATCACACTAATGATGGTGCTCTACTCAGCAGACATCAAAGATTATAACCAAAAAGATGCCATCAAACTGTGGCTTGCTGCTGGAACAACAAACAGAAGTTCAGAGACTAGGCATTATGGACCTAGATCTGATGATAAATCGGGCCTTATGGACCTAGATCTGATGATAAATTAGGTCTTATGGACCTAGATCTGATGATAAATCAGGCCTTATGGACCTAGATCTGATAAATCAGGCCTTATGGAACTAGATATGATGATAAATCGGGTCTTATGGACCTAGATCTGATAAATCAGGCCTTATGGAATTAGATATGATGATAAATCAGGTCTTATGGACCTAGATCTGATGATAAATCAGGCCTTATGGACCTAGATCTGATAAATCAGGTCTTATGGAACTAGATATGATGATAAATCGGGTCTTATGGACCTAGATCTGATAAATCAGGCCTTATGGAACTAGATATGATGATAAATCAGGCCTTATGGACCCAGATCTGATAAATCAGGCCTTATGGACCTAGATCTGATGATAAATTAGGTCTTATGGACCTAGATCTGATGATAAATCAGGCCTTATGGACCTAGATCTGATAAATCAGGCCTTATGGAACTAGATATGATGATAAATCAGGCCTTATGGACCTAGATCTGATAAATCAGGCCTTATGGAACTAGATATGATGATCAGTCAGATACAGAAAACGACTATGAACTTTCAACTTTTAATGAGTCTTGTTAGTGCAATACAGATGTTATTGTTTTGAGTTGATCTTAATGAATAATAAATGTTTAATTAAAAACTGAACTGACTTCTATTTGATTTTTGAAAGATCAGTGAAATTTAGGTAGGATCAGTAAAAATGCTGTCATGATGATTCTGTTGGTTAGTGAAAAAAAAAAGCCCAGAGATGGCTACTGTGGTGGCCATAATGGACACCAAATCAGCACCATTTTCACTTAGGACCAACTAGACATCACAAGAAGTATTCTGGTGAAAACCCCATGTCAATATCACTTTCCATTCTGGAGGTATAGTGATAACAAGATTTTCAAGATGCAGAGATTCCGTTACACCAGCATATGCCAGTTTTTACAGATAAAATTTGCCCCAGAACTGGAAAAAATTGAGACTCTATCAACAAACTGAACAATGTGTTTGAAGTCTTGAAAGTTAACCGTCTCAACATCAAAGTCTGTCAGAAACCAACTCATCTTTTCATTCGCCACTACTACTGTAGTCCGACATCCCTGCCAACTTTGATTAGTGATTGACACCAACAACACCAGAAGGAGAGTCAGCTTATCTCTTGATGGCTTCAGGTGGTGTAAAGGTATACACATACAGTATAATCCTGCCTCCTTAATCTGTTAAGATAGACAGTTTCCAGTTAGGACTGGAGCTCCCACAGTTATCAAATTACTGAAACATATCCTGGAGTGCTGCTTCTGCTTAGAGGCCCGTTTCACATGTAAACACATATCTAACAGAATCTATAGTTATTAAACTCCATAGTCTTTAAAACAGACTTAGAGAAATCAATACAGGCGGTGTTACTGAAATAAAAACACCGCCTGAAGCCATCAAATAGATAAGCTGACTCTCCTTCCAGTACTGTGTTATTGCTGTCAATTACTAATGTCAGCAGGCAGGAAGGTAAGACCTGCAGTACCTAATCAAGCAGAACTGAAAAAATGAATTTCAATGGATGAAAATGACCCTCAAGCGACACAGCCAGCTGAACTATGATTCTTGATGTGAGACATTAATCAAAGACTATTTTCGCATCTTTCTGCAGTTTGCAAAACTTGCAGTTATTTGACTGGCTATTCCAGTAACCTGTATACCAGCTGAGTATGGTTTTACTGCATTTAATCAAATAAAAACTGCTGGAAGAAGTTGTTTGAAGGAAAAAATGAGTGACCAGGCTGATCCCATTAGCTACAGAAACTCTGAAATTGTCCAATTTCCATTTCAATGGCCAATTACACATTTCAATTCCATGCATCAGCATCAACACTAAATTAGTGACTCTAGGACTTTTAAAAACCCTCATTGATATTCTCTTGAGTTGTGACATAAATGCATAAGTTCTTTGTTATGGAGTCATTTCATTTGTATACCATTTAAGCTTTTATTTCTTCTTGTTCAAAACAAATTAAGAAAGAAGTGTTCATTTGTGAAGGGACCGGCTTGGTTTGGATCTTGCCGCTTTTTATTTTTACATGACTGTAAGTTGTGATTTATAAGCCATGCTGAAGTTGAAAACTTTCACTCACATAGAGCCACTAAAATTACACTTTTTTATGTGGTGCATGTAAACACCTCAACTATTTACTTCATAAGAGAAGTCTGAACCACAGTTGTTATTGTGTGTGGATTAAGTTGGTGACTGACAATTCTGATATTGGAATGGGATTACACTACTGTCGCGATCTTCACTTGTGATGCAGATTATCAACACAGCTCCTGTCAAGGTCAGAAACTCGTTCACTTAATTTTCTTTTTCAAAAGTATTTTTTACAACATAGCTTTTTCAACTTTATGCAAATGATAAACCATGTTTGATAAGATTGGCTGATTAGGATTTGTACCAGTGAAATCTGCCTTGTACTGACTTTTTTCATCCTTGTCAGTACAAGGCACCAATAATTGTGCAACCCTAGTGGAAATGCCGAAGATGGCTGCCAAGGTGGTAATATTGGATGTCAGATCAGCACCTTTTTTTATTTAGGACCAACTAGACATCATAAAAAAGTATTTTAGTGGAAACCACATGTTGATATGACCATCCATTTAAGAGGAGTAGTGATAACAAGATTTTCAAGATGGCCACAGTAGCAGCCATATTGTCTGACCGAGTTGCACCATTTTAATTTCAGACCAACTAGACCATGAGATGAACGTGTGTGTAAAATTTCATGGCAATCCTCCAAGTAATTTGGGAGGAGTAACAAATTTGTCCTTATGAATGGACAGGCGATGAATAACAGACCATCCCATAACCTCTCTTGGTCTATGACCAGTGGAGCCAAAAATGGAATGTTTACCAAATTTATTTCTACTTCCAACTGCACTGTTCAGAATTGACTTTCTGAGTAGGCTAGATTGTATATATATCATGGAAAAATATATATATAGTCATAAACACAAATACTTAACCCATGTTAGTAAAGCACAAAATATAGGTCACAGTGACCTTTGATTTTATGGATGTAGTACAAAGAGCTGCAGCCAATTACCAAGTTTAATGACTGGAATATAAACTGCACCCAACAAATGAACTTAAATAAAAAGTTTCAACAAAGTCTCTGAAGCATGGAAAAAATGTCCCAAAAACCTCTTTTTGCAAAAAGGATGCAGAACTTAATTAAGATGCATCCTCTCAGCAAGTTTCATGATTTTAGACAGGATACTGATAGTATGTACATAGTATTCAAAAAACCTATGTGGTCTGGAGATAAATGCAAAAACTTAAACCTAAGCAAGTGAAATATAGGTCACATTGACTTTTTTGTATGAGTGTGGTACAAAGAAGGATGTATACAATTGTATACAATCATTTACTTTAATGATTCAAGCATGAACAGTAAAAACACAAAATGTAACCACGCTATAAAGCATGAAATATGGGTCAAAATGACCTACTTTTAAGATGATGGTGCAGTACTCATTACTGATGCATACTCTTACCAAGGTTCATTAATCCAGGTATACCAGTATTATACTTGAAGTAAAAAAAGTACATGATCATGAGCTAAATGAAAATTTTTAACCTAAGCCAGTAAAGTGGAAAATGTAAGTCACTTTAAACTTGGCATGGTACAGACAGAGATGCATACAATCGTTTAGTTTGATTATATTGACATGAACGCTGCTTGATATTGAACCCAAGTCAGTGAAGCATGAAATATTGGTCATAGTGACCTACTTTTATCATGAAGGTGTAGCACTCTTCAAGATGCACGCTGCCTCCAAAATTCATTATTCTAGGTATACCAGTATATATACAAGGTGCAAAAAAAAGCATTTGGTCACGAGCTAAATGCAAAAATGTAACCCAATCCAGACAAATATAAAATGTAGGTCACAGTGACCTTCTTTTGTTGTAAGAGTATGGTGCTAATAGAGATGAACACAAATCATCTAGTTTGATGATTCTTTGATGAACAGAGCTAGAGAAACAAACTTGAAACACAAAATCACTCATGTCAATAAACCATGAACTATGGGTTAGAGTGATTTACTATGTGATGGGTGCATTATTCATCAAGATGCATCCTTTCACTAAGTTTCATGAATCTAGGTATAACAGTATGTATAAATAGTGCAAAAAGCTTTCATGAGCTAAACGTGAAAACTGAAACTTAGCCAGTAAAATGTGAAATGTACATCAAAGTTACCTACTTCTATTGTAAGAGTTTGGTACTAAGAGATGCATTCAATCATCTAGTTTGATAATTCTACCATAAACAGAGATTGAGAAATAAACATAAAACAAAATTTGACCAAAGTAAGTAGAATGTGAAATATGGGTCAGTGACCTTCTTTTGTGATGGAGTTTAGTACTCATCAAGATGCATCCCCTCACAAAGTTTGATTTATCCTGGTATGACAGAATTTATGCAGTGTTCACAAATCTTGAGCTAAACACAAAAACTTAACCAAGAATGTACGACTAATATGCATGTTTATACAAAGTTAGCTCCCGCAGCCCCCTCCCCAGGGAGTAGGTGCTATGAAACCAACTATAAACTGTTGCCTATGGTCCAGGAAGAATGGATGATATTCAGTGAGGCTGTACAAACGTATATGCTTTTATCTGTGTGGATGCCAATGCCAATGCTGATGTAGTACAATAGCTCTCTCTACTTCACATAAATAAGCTAATAATATAACACAACACTTCTAATAATTTCATCTATTTCTAACAATTTAGAGACCAACCTGTTCAACCAAAAGATCATAAAATTCTGTACTAATGAAATAACTCCACGGATTTCGCTAGTCATGGTCGCCAAGATGTTTGTCTTGTATCTGACATTACAAAATTGTATCTGAGCAAGCATCCTTATGACCATTACTAGGATATTCCACTATTTAGGTCTTCTACACATGGCGCCTTCTCATGACAAGCATTCAACAATACAGACTGATGGCTAATCTTGACAGATGAAGAATTCTGATGCTGAAATTGTGAAATAGCAGTGATGATCAGAAAATCATTCAAAGACAGAATGAGAACCATGCCTTGGGAAGGAAATGCTCAAGAACCAAGTGTCCACCAACTACCTATTTGCCACATAATAAATCAAACAGCATCAATGACCAAAAGGTAGATGACACTGAACAATTTCTTTCCTCATAAAATTACAGCAAGAATCAAATGGTACACATAAACTGATGCTTGCAATTCAGTGTTAGGCCAAAAAAAAAAAAAAATATGTGCGTTTTCTATTGCATTGGTTTTGAATTAGGGTAGGCAGGTAGATTTTTTTGTTTTTTTTTAACATTATATATAAATCAAGTAATATTTCAAACACTTCAAAGTACTGGGCAAAACCGGCTCAATTAGATGCACAAATCCATTTCAGCAATGTGATTTTTTAAAATTATTTTGTAGGGCGGAGTCATATAAATAAAACAAATTACCATTTTCATTCAACCAAAAATATCCACTTGTGAAAATTGTACAAAGAATTCTAGGTTTGCATGGCGATGTTACCAATAACTATCAAACTTGGCCATGTTCTCTACGATGAGTCATCCACACTGAATGATAAAAATACTACAGAATATGAATGAATTCATAAATAATTATTTAAAATTATTATTCATAAAATAACAATCAGTTAAGAATAAAAATATCAGCTACATTGACACCTATGCCTCTGAGTGATGTCTCTGGTCATAATATTGTAAAAAGTCACAACTTATTATTTTGTAATTTGATCTCAAAATGAATAAACACTGATGCAAAAAAAAATATAATAAAAATGGACAAGGCAAATAGATGTTTATATGTTAGTGATATACTTATAAATTAATACATAAAACAGTGACTAAATGAATATGTACTGTATCATGCATGTCAGTGATAATCAAGTTTTCAACTTAAAATTTCTATCCCCCAATTTGCCATGCAAATGTTTTGGAATTCCAACTTCAATTTATAGCTACTATCCAGACACAGGCAATTTTTACTCAAAGTTACTCAGTTGCTTTGTGTCTTGTCTACTTTGGAGGACAACGCTTCCAGTGTACTTTGAAGTGAATGCGACTATTGGGCATTATGTATATAAAAAATGAATACCTCAAATAAAAACAATTTAAAAATTAAAATTAAAATCAAGTTTATTTTCTTTCAGGAGCATTTGGAAAATAACATTTCATACATTTTTTCAACAAATCTGTTCATTTAGTATATTGTAAACTTATACGCAAAGGTCCTGGACCCTGAAGTCATTTGCATAGATGAGATAGCACTGATGTAATCACGGTCTAATTGCATTCACTCCGAAGAAGATGGGAAGTGTTGTCCTCCAAACAGTGTTAAAGTAGAGAAGACATGAAGCAATGGAGAAACTTTGGAGTAAAAGTTGCTATTAAAGAATCAGTAAGGAAATAAAATCGTACAGGAGGAAAAGGTTTGGAATGTCTTCTTTACGGTGGTGTAAGTTATGAGTGACTAAGTGCGGTGATAGTATAAGACAATTAGCATGTAGTCATCGAGGAGTCAGATTTCGAACTGTGAGTTAGTTACCCTTTGTTAATTGGGAATAGAGGTGGTGTTATCATGAGTTTCCCCCCCTTTTTACTGATAGAATCAAATGTCTGTGTATCCGGACAATGTTTCTAAAGTCGACCCCTTATTTTTCAAGCTGATTGGCCAGTTGACTGGTGGCTCAAAAACAAATCTAATGCACTTATAACATTTATATTTTGTTAACAAAATATTTTTTAATCTGTAAAAAAATTACATGTTTGCAGACAGCAGGATGTGGAGATGGGCGTTAATTGCCCTCGAGAATCTCCACGTCTGGTACAGAAATATTCATACACCATAATTAAAATTGATGTTATTTCACTATTCCTTGTACAGAAACTACAAAGTGTCCAACCTTGATAAGCAGAATAAGTATTGTACCACTATACATGTGAGAGGGGTGGGGGATATGACCCCACGCGCAAAACAGAACTAAATCAAATGCTGTGCCATCGTTTAAGAATTGATTTGCATACTTATATGCACGCTCACCTTGATAGTACGCTATTTATCTATAGATTGCACTAGTGACTAAAAACAACGATAGTTAACTAATCAAACAATCTTTGAATTAAAACAAACTTAATGCCGGTTCACAGCACCACATTATCGCCATGTTGGAAGCTGTTATATCTAACGGTAGAAAATACATTATTCAACTTTTCTGCTTTCTGAGGTTTATATTTCCCATAAACTATAAATTACAAACTATGGAAATATTTTTAGCTTTATTTAATATCATTTTTGTTTGATCTTGGTGTACAATAGATTTATAATAATTATTCCCTTTAAGTTATAAACACAACTAATACTTCAAGTTAATAACTGTAACAGCGAACAACATTGATCACGTGATAATTTGAACTTGACTGATTGCTTGTCATTAATTTCTCTAACAAACTGTACGTAGTTTTGGACAAACAGTCTTCGAGTCCATGCAGTGGATCAACCTATAGAACTTGCACGAAACAAGCTACCTGTCCTACATTGCGAAAAAATAATCGGAAGCCTTTCTTAAAATAAACGGCCAAACTAGATTGCTATAATAATAATAATAATAATAATAATAATAACAACAACAACAACATCAACAATAATAGTAATAATGAAAAGGAGGCGGAGCAGTGCCCGATTACCCAATAGACAGACTAAGCACGTGGTTAGGGTACCAGCAAAGAAGGGGCACAAAAAAAACAAAAAAAAACAAAAAAAAAAAAAATTAAGAGAAATTACGGTTTAGTATTGTTTTTATTTCTAATTACATTGGGGGGGGGGGGTAATCTTTTCAGTGCTTTTCAGGTCTTAATCCGGCCCTGAGGCGGAGGATACTTAAACTCAAACACAAAAGTTTGTTGTATAGAACATCCATGACAAGACAGTGTAAAAAAACAGATTAGATCATTGAAAAAGACTGGCATTACAGACTTACATGTTTGAAACAAGAAGTCCTTGAAGGACTATAGAGGGCGACTGATTTATTGATTTTTAATATTAATATTTTGTAGAAGTGATAGTCGTATTCAGTTGCGGCCCGAGGGTTCGAGCCGCCCGGGGTCAATGTTCATTAGTGGAGCCCCTACTTTGCCACAGAGAACAGTTTTTATCTAAGTTACCAACTTCCACCACCCCCCACCACCCATAAGTTTTGTAAAGAATTGCGCCCGTTACACTAAAGTAAGGTGAAATACAATGAAAATTTCAGCTGCAAAAAAAAAAAATATGACGGCGCCTCCATTCGCCTGGCGACCGGGGGCAACTGCCCTACACCCCCCCCCCCTCGCGCTGCCACTGGTCTTATGAGGTACATCCAGAGGCAAGCCCGCCAACAGAAATTCCGGGCCCCAGGGCAGATCAGTCATGGGCCCTAAAACTAGTTTAATTTTTTAATAAAAAAAACCCTGTGTACAGTTTTGCATATAAAACCTGTAGTAATCTACAATAACTTAGACTCTTGCAAGGAACAAATTTTAATATTTACTGCAGATATTAATTTATTTTTTATAAATGAGTTGACGGCGGGCACCTAGCAATCACCGGGCTCCTGTGCAGTGCCCCCCCCCCCCCCCCCCGTTCTCTCTCTCTCTCTCTCTCTCTTTCTCTCTCTCTCTCTCTCTCTCTCTCTCTCTCTCTCTCTCTCTCTCTCTCTCTCTCTCTCTCTCTGCGTGTCTGCCCAGAGGAGGGCAATCAAGCCATTCTGGACGTTTACAGTTCAAACAGCAAGGCTATAAATCTGTCAGTTTAAACCGCGGCATCGACGCTAGCCACAGACGATTGACCATTTAAACAATACGCACGCTCTCGGGATCCGCGTTAGATCACAAGACTTGGTAAGTCAAGGGAAACGTCTATGCTCACAATATTGCAGTGTGTTGTTTCCAAATTATATCTACTCTGTTTTCAGTAAATGATAACAGCCATAAACGATGTTGCCTTGTGCAATTGAAAATACTCCATTTTTCGTTATCTTCAATTGTAGAATTTATTTTCCCTTTTGTGGCTCCGTTCTTGTATTATAGTTAGAAACGTGGTTTGCTGGGTGTGAGCCGACTATGCACGCAAAAAACCGAAAGATCGTGCGATTTCGCTTGATCATCCTTTTTTTTTTATTTTGATGTCATGCTTTGTACTTTTTGCAGATAAATTTGCAGTTTCACGTGTGTGTGGAAGTTATTTTGAATTGATTTTCATTGTTGTATGTAGTGTTTCCTCAACGAACAAAAAGGGGCTTCGTTGGTAATTATCCGCCAAAAAGGGCACTTTAAAAGCGTATCTCATGATCAAAAGGGTATCTTGTTTTATCGTTAATTTTCAAGAAAAGTGTAGCAGATGCAGTTAAACTGACTTAATTTGTAAGTGGGCCCCAGTAACATAGCAAGAAACTCTTCCCCACCCCACCCCCACATAGCTTAATTATGGGGCCCCATCCCCCAAAAAAAGTTATTTGATGGGAATTTTGAGCCCCCACTGTGCCTGCCCACCACCCATCCCCTTCACCCCCCGTTGTTGGATGGTTGCTACGCCACTGGTGGGCCCCCTATATTACCAATATAAATATTGTATTTGTTTTGTTCCAAAAGCAATATTGAGGGATACTCGGCCAATCAAATTTTTTTAATGGCCCATTACATTTTGAAATGGCCAATTGTTGTTCTTAATTTTGCATTGCTTTAATACTTAAAGTTCGTTGTTTTTATTGTTTTGTTTTGTTTTTTGTTTTCTTGTTGTTTTTGGGTGGTGGGGGTGGTGGAGGGGTATCCCTGTAATAGACTGACCACTGGGTCGGGGAACACCATCCCAGGGCTACCTTACAATGAAACATTTCGGGTTATCCTATAATCTAGGGACAATACATATGATGTACAATAAAGGAAAAAAAGGGGAGAAGACAAAACAAAACAAAAAAAAAAAAAAACAACAAAAAAAACACGCACACATGCATATAATACGCAATCTCTTTAGATACACAAAATACAAGTCTAGGTGCTATAAACTTTTGTAATATTACAGTATTTTGTTCCGGTTTTCTATCAAACCAGACCAAATAAAGATAACCATTTGCATGAGGAAAAAGGATTCTTACGCAACTTACATATTCATGATTGAGGTTCATTTTTTTAAAAATTTGTCCTCTTTTTATTTTACTTAGCAGTGTATTTTTCAAAGTTCTTATGCATTTCAACTATTTGTTTAAAAGCATAAATGAAAGGAATTTGATTATTGAATCTGCAAGTGTAGATATAACATTTAGCAAAAATAAGAAATTACACAAATTTTCCAATTGTACACTTCCTAGAAATATTTTTTTTCGATAAATATGCAATATTTGGGCAACAAGGTGCAAATTGTTTAATAAAACGGTACCAAAACTTTGAATTTATATCGCAATCACAGAATAGATGTTCAATACGTTCATTCCCACTTTTATAGAAAGTACATTTGTCGTCATCCAATATGTTAATTCTTTTTTTAAAAAAATTATTAGTAACAACTATTTTATGAATTCATTTAAACTTATAAGAGATCACCTTGCTATCTTTCGTACAAATTTTAAATCTCAGACCATTCCTCGCCACTTATATTTTTTTTAATACTTGCATCCAAGTTTCTTGCTAAGCAGTGTGTTGCCTTTTTACCATTTTTTTTAAAGAAGATCATTGTAAACAAATTTCAGTAGATTTTGTTTTTGCAAGTTCATTATTTTATCAACCTGCTTATCAAAATTATTGTGTATTAATGGTTATTTATAACATCTTTCCAATTTTGGATATTGAGAAGTATTTAAAGAAATCATTGCATCTAGTTTTTCGTTTTATCATTTCAAAAGGTATTACATTACCGTGATCATGTACTAAATCATTAAGAATTTTAATGAAGGCACCCAGCCATCCAGGATGTATATTGATAGAACATTCGGGGATGTGTGTGTGTGTGTGTGTGTGTGTGTGTGTGTGTGTGTGTGTGTGTGTGTGTGTGTGTGTGTGTAGGGGGGGGTAAGTTTATAATACTCTGGGATAAATGCTAATTTCGATTTTGTGGTTCCTTTTTCAAAAAGGTACTGCCAAAATTACATGACCCAAAAACTGTTTTCAATGAGCTTACCAAATTCATCTAGTTTCCTTTTCCCTACATTCAAAATATCCTTTTATTTCTGAATATAGTTGTACTGACAACAGTCTGCCACGCTACATTTTCATTTTCCAGCAATCTTTTATCTAATGAAATAATAAATGTGAACCATATTTAGTCCTCCCTCATTCTCAGGAGATACTAGGATATCACGTTTAATTCTCTCTACATTACCACCCCATACAAATTTAAATAAGGTACGATTTAGTTCTGTTTCAACTTTTGCTGATGGATTTGGAAGTGCTGAAAAAAGATTATGAATATGGACACAACGAGAGTTTTTACAACAATTACCTTATCAACTACTGAAAGATGTCATTGACTCCATCTTGCCATTATTTCTTTTGCACTCGTTAATTTCTTTCTGTAATTAATTCCCACCATTTGTTATAAATCTAGAGAAAAATCGATGCCAAGGAGTGTAAAGGTAGAAAAAGACCAATTTAAGTGTACATATTAGGACACATTTCTTTCATTGGAGAATTTCTTGTTTCCAATCCAAATAGCCTTTGTATTTGTTATGTTACATATAAGTCCAGATAATAGAAAAAAAAAAAAAAAAAAGCAAAACGCTGGCAAGATATTCATAGATGCGTTAAGAGAACGTTGAGATCCATCATGAAGAATAAAAGCGTCATACTGACCCAATTTATACTCACTGACATCAAAGATCAGTTTCCGTACAGCCATATTTTGCTTTAAATTTATCGCTAAAACCTCAGGACCGATGATAAACAAGTAAACAAAAGAATTTATAGAACTCTCCAGTAAATCCATCTGAGCCTGGACTTTTTCCATTTTCCATCCATTTTAGAGACGTACTGTATTCATTAATTGTAAGTAGGCTCTTGCACGATTCTCTATCCTCTTGACTAGGTTTAATATTGTGATTAAAAGATCGATTCGGAATTTCTTGAGTTTGTTAACATCATATAAAACTGTTTTTAAGCTTATAAAATATCTATTTCGACTGATATATTTGTCCTATCATCTAAAATAATTTCTTTTTTTGTCTTACTGACATAATACTAAAGGAAAATGAATTTCCAATATTTCCTGTTCATTTTCCTTTAGTTTTTAAGAGTAGACAATGATGCCTTTACATACGTCATCTGTTCTTTTATTTTTATAGCTTCTCTTCATTTCTGTTTTCACTTCTTTCTTTTCTTTTTCTGATGGAGAGGGCGTCGACATCATTTCCCATGATTTGTAGCTGCCCTTATTCCTTCGGGCTTCATCAATTTCTTGAGGTCACTGAGATT
This sequence comes from Margaritifera margaritifera, assembly GCA_029931535.1. Classification (NCBI taxonomy): domain Eukaryota; kingdom Metazoa; phylum Mollusca; class Bivalvia; order Unionida; family Margaritiferidae; genus Margaritifera; species Margaritifera margaritifera. The sequence continues at coordinate 1,727,561 of JAQPZY010001632.1, read as the reverse complement.
TGGTTTCGTGGTGTCGTCATTTGAACACATCGCACTAATTGTCATTATCGTTGCGACTCAAGTCTGCACAACTACCGAACCAGTGGCGTATTGTAGAGGACCTCCCTCGGCTACACTACCCATGAGTCTCGCTTTCTCGGGTTCTTTAGGATAGGTCTATATATTGGAGTGATACCCCGCTGTATCTGTCTGAAGACTGGTACTCCAGAGTGTGACAGATTTCTCCCCAGCGGAAATCGTCGTATTCCTGGCTTCTTCTTGACGCCGGGTCGCCAACCAGGTCGCCGACTGGATCGTCTTCCGGGTCGTCGACTGGGTCGCAGTCGTGGTCGTCGACTTGGTCGTAGTCGTGGTCGCCGACTGGGTCGTCTACTGGATCGCCGACTGGGTCGCAGTCGCGGTCGTCGACTGGGTCGTAGTCGTGGTCGCCGACTGGATCGCAGTCGTGGTCGTCTCTCCTTCTAGATCGACAGCGAGACGAACAAAGACGTAATAAAGAGAAAAGCCGAATCCTCGGTTATAATCTGTATTCCTGAGAAGTCGTAGCAACAAGATTCCCGTGCTCTTAGAACGGGCCTTGAAGCTCCTTTTCTCCGGTCGACGAAAGACCTTCCTATCCTTTTAGAATCTCCCGGTCTTGCCTTTTCCTGTTCGGTGAACTACGGCCAAATGTGTTTATTCCGGCGGGGTGGCTATACTGCTTCGCTCAGAGGGACGTCTTCAGGCTACATCAAACCATACCACACCACCATCGCAACCACAGTTGGCTCGTATATATACCCAACAGACGGGATCACGTGACCAAAAACTAAGACACTAGATGGAGCTACAAAACCCGCTAACATCTAAAATCAAATCTTAAGCTTCTAACGAAACGAAATTACTGTCCATGTGTTTCCTCGTTACACAACCCACGCCTCCACAACTATATGCTTCCACGCACATACGAATGCACACACAAAAAATAATTACGCGAAAGCACGGGGAAATAAAACAAATACAAAACACATTATTAAATGATCATAAATGACTGTTCCGGATTACAATAATCCAACATAAAAATCGTCCAACTTCTTGGGTAGTTTTCTCTGTCTCTTAGGTCGTTCATCACCAGTTGTTCTTGACTCTCCATTGTCGTTGCCCAGCTCTGGAAGAATTTCCGTCGTGCTGTCGATGGGGTAAGGGGCCACAAGACTGGCATCTCCGGAGTCGTCGTTCCCCTGCTTATTAGCAATACTTTCCGACTTCTCAGAATCCATTCTCCTCGCTCCGTCAGAAATTTCACTACATCCCTGATACCTTTTCAAGCGATCCACGTGCACTACAAGAGGCTTCCCGTGTCTACCGCATTTAATCCTATAATTGACATCACTCAACCTGTCAAGGACTTCGTAGGGCCCATACCACCATATCTGTAATTTCGGCGAAATCCCCCTTTTTCTCCTTGGCAAAAACAGCCAGACAAGGTCGCCTACTTGAAATCGGTCCCATCTAGTTCTACTATCATAGTAGCGCTTCTGTCGCTGCATGTTGCATTGCAAGTTCTCCCTGGCGAAACGATGGGAAATTTCTAATCTTCTCTCTAATGCTTGAACCCATTCATGCGAACTGCTGTAACGTTGAACAAGTGGTCTTCCAAACACAACGTCTAACGGCAAATCAGCCTCCTTCCCATAATCATGAAATTGGGAGAGAAACCCGAGGTTTCATGCACTGCTGAGCTGTATGCCATCGCTAGATAGGGGAGATGCTCGTCCCAATCTCTTTGTCGTTCTTCGACGAAAGCAGATAGCATGCTTTCTAGCGTTCGGTTCATCCTTTCCACCATACCGTCGCCCTGCGCATGGTACGGACTGGTCCTAGTTTTCTCGATTCCAAGGAGTCGACACATTTCACGAAAAAGTTCACTCTCGTACTGTCGGCCTTGATCCGTGTAAATTTGTCTTGGCACACCAAAACGTTTGACGACTTCCTCTACTATCAGTTTTGCGACTACTGCAGCTTCCTGGCATGGCATTGGGAATATCTCAGTCCATTTAGTAAAGTAATCAGCGACCACGAGAATGTAAACGTTTCCATTTTCGGTCTTCGGAAGTGGCCCTATGATGTTAGTAGCTATACGTTCCATAGGAACCCCTGACGCAACCAGCTGCATTGGAGCTCGCCTTTTCTGCCCTGGTGACTTTCGCTTCGCACAGGCTTCACATCTCTGGCACCACAGTCGCACATCTTTCTGAAGTCCGACCCAGTAATACCCTTTTCTGATCTTCTCTAGAGTTTTCCTGATGCCGAGGTGTCCTCCACTGCGCGAATCGTGTGCCATACGTAGAACATCATCTCTCTTTTCTCGTGGAACAATAGCTTGACTGTGAATTTCTCTACCGTCGTGCGACTCCCACCTAGGAAAGAGTATGGCGTTCTTTATCTCTGGCTGGTCCCACTGACTCCAGAGACTCTTAACCAACACGCCATATCTTGCAACTTCTTCCCACGGCAGTCGTTGCTTGCTTTCTATCCAGCCTATAACAATTGCGACATCCTGATCAGATTTCTGAGCTTCGACGAACTCGTGGCTACCACAGGACGTCTGTATTGCAGCAACTGGCATATCAGTCGCCGGATCATTGCTGTTTACTTTCGTTTCCTCTGTCCCGGTTGGTGTCACTACTTGAAGACCGCATTGTCTACATGGACCTCTGGAAAGGGCGTCAGCGTTGAGATGCAATCTTCCAGGACGATGCTGAATCTCAAACTGATACTGTGACAGGAATTCAATCCATCTTGCGAGTTGTCCTTCCGAGTTCTTAAAATGCAGTAACCATTTATCAAGAAACGCCTTCCGTACAGGTAGTGCTTGAAATATTTCACAAAGAATTCGACTGCCAATAGCTCCTTTCTTGTGACGCAGTATCTTCTTTCGGCTTTCGTTAGCGATCAGCCAGCATAAGCCACAACCCTCTCGCATCCGTTGTGTACTTGCGAGAGGACGGCTCCAATTCCACTGTTACTCGCGTCTGTGTCAAGAATGAAGGGCTTTGCATGGTCTGGGAAAGCTAGCACAGGGCCAGTCGTCAATCGCCTCTTCAACTCGTCAAAAGAAAACTGACAATTCTCGTCCAGACAAAAGGTCTCCCTTTCTCTGTCAGTCGGTACAGGCTAGCTGCAATATCGGCAAAACCCTTAATGAATCGACGATAGTATGAGCATAGTCCTAGGAAGCTCCGAAGTTCTGTCTGCGACGTCGGATTTCTCCAATCGACGACAGCGGATACTTTCTCTGGGTCTGCACGTATCCCTTCCTTCGACACGATGTGTCCCAAGTACTTGACCTCTTTTGCGAACAAGCGACATTTCTTGGGCTTGAGCTTCAGGCCAGCTTACAGCAATCTGTCAAAGACCTGTCGAAGACGATCCACTTCCTCTTCGAACGTCCGTCCAAAGATTGCTATATCGTCGAGGTAAACCAAACATATCTGCCATTGCAATCCCGCCAGAACTGTCTCCATCAACCTTTCGAAAGTCCCAGGCGCATTGCAGAGCCCAAATGGCATAACACTGAACTCGTATAAACCTTGCCTAGTTGCGAATGCTGTCTTTGACCGATCCTCTCGCTCCATTTCAACCTGCCAACATCCACTCATGAGGTCTAAGATCGAGAACCAGGTTACTCCTGAAAGCGAATCAAGCGACTCGTCGATTCGCGGTAGAGGGTAGGCGTCTTTCACTGTTACTTCGTTCAAGGCACGGTAGTCGACGCAAAACCTCGTTGTGCCATCCTTCTTCTTTACTAAAACCACTGACGACGACCATGGACCGGAAGACGGTGAAATGATCCCTTTCTTCCACATATCATTCAAATGCTTGTCAATTTCTTGCCTGGCGTGAATCGGAACCCTCATTGGGGGTAGTTTTATTGGTCTCGAGCTTTCCGTTTCAATTTTGTGTCGCGCCTTCGTAGTTCTTCCAAGATCAGCATCGGATTCTGCAAAGAGCGACTGATAGTCGCAGAGAAACTCATCCACCTTTCTTGCCTGTTCTTCGGATAGTGACTCTTTGGAAGCCTGAGCCAGTTCTTCTAAATGAGCTGGTAGCCGAAGCTGCGACTGTCTATTCTGGAAACAACGAACAGTCGCACTTCCTTGTAAGTCGACGACTTCCCCGATGGCCTCCAGGATAGCGATGTTTATCCCCTCATAGAGCGTCTGGTCATCTGCAGTTGCGTTCATTATTCGTATCGGGAAATTCCGGTCCCTTGTTCTGATCAGCGTCCTCGAAACTAAGATATCATATCGTTCCCTAAACTTCTGCCGCTGCGTTACCATTCCAACTTCCGGCACTTCTGAAGACGACAACTTGTCCAATTTGCCTGGGATGATTACTTCATACATCGCAGGGATGTTGACCGTTTCGGCGACAATTATACGAGCACATCCTATTTGCCCCTTAAATGTACATGGCAAATTATCTTAGTCGACGGAAAGGCGACCCTTTTCAGTATCGAGCTGGCACGAGTTTACCTTGAGAAAGTCCAATCCCAGAATTCCCTCTGCTGGAATGTCAGCAACCAGCATGTTGTGTCGTCGACGAACCCCATATAGGCTTATTTCGAATTGTCCTTTCCCATCGACCGACACCGGTCTACCGTCGGCGAGACTTATTTTACCCCAAAAAGGAACCAGGCTTGGCCTTTTCTCCGGTTTAATCCTTCTGTAGACTTCTCTCGATAGGGTAGTCACCGTAGCTCCCGTATCAATCAGGAGATCGACGCCAGTGCCTTGAATACTGCCTGCTACATACAATCCGACATCTGCATCCAACGACCGGTTTCCAAGTCGATAAGTTGTTTTGTTCCTGATGCGTTTTCGTATTTTATTCCCGTCGTATTTCATGCGACCTGTCGACTGTGGGGTCGGTTGTAAACTGTTGTTACCATTCTTCCTGGCAGGGCAATCCTTCTCGAAATGTCCCAGCTGGCCGCATCCATAGCAAACAAGTTCGTCACGGTTTCTGTTGCTGCGTCGTTCTGGTATCGGTCTCGATTGCTTGGTACTCCATACTTCGCTCCTAAGTTCCGCGACCAACTTCGTCAGCTCCAACATTTGTTCTCTCAGTTCTCTGATCGCTGGTCTTTGTTCTTCTTCTCGTGTCGACACTCCACGAACATGCCTTTTACCTCCTTGTCGTTGAGACTCAGCCCTAGCAAACGCCTCTAACTCGACATCTATCTGTACTGCGTCGTTAATCGTAACGGGTCTCGCCTGTTGTACCTTTATGCGCATGTCAGAATCATCAAAGGCATCGATGAACTGTTCCTTTGCGAGTGTATCAATCAGAACATAACTTGCTTCTGGGTAGGCTAAAGTCGCAAGCCACCGTATTGCCTGTGCAAGCTTCAGTAACGCTTCTCCATTCTTGCGAACCCTACTCCTTAGCTGCGCTCGGTATAACTCGGTCTGGTTCGGTGGTGCGAATCTCTGTTTCAGAGCCTCAACCAATTCCGCATTAGACTTCTTCTCAGGTCCTGCCAGCAATTGATGTGCTTGTCCTCTCAGTGCAACACCTACATACAGTTTCTTTTCTTCATCTGTCCAAGAATTTAGGGTTGAACACATCTCGAGGTGAATGATAAAATCCATCAAGGGTGTAGTCCCGTCGTACGATACGGGAGTAACGACCGGTTTCTTCAATGTTCTCCGCGGAAGATCATTCGCCGCACCATTTCCTTCTGCAACTGCTCCGTTGCTCCCAGACCTCGATCTTTCTGTGGGCGCTGCCTGTACTGCATCTCTTGTTCATGTGGTATCAGCTATCTTCTTGATCTTCGGCGATTTCGTGGGTGGCGACATAGCGTGTTCACTAAAGTGAATCTGTCGTCTAGGAGCGATTCCTTCTCTCGACGACGCCCTTGTCTTCCTACGGCCAAATGTGTTTATTCCGGCGGGGTGGCTATACTGCTTCGCTCAGAGGGACGTCTTCAGGCTACATCAAACCATACCACACCATCATCGCAACCACAGTTGGCTCGTATATATACCCAACAGGCGGGATCACGTGACCAAAAACTAAGACACTAGATGGAGCTACAAAACCCGCTAATATCTAAAATCAAATCTTAAGCTTTTAACGAAACGAAATTACTGTCCATGTGTTTCCTCGTCACAGTGTTAAGGGTAAATGGCGCCCGGGGCGAGATGATAGCCCAAACCAAAGGGCTAGAATACGAGACCCGAATTTTTATCACCTGTTTTGGCGCCTCAAACCTCTGGCCACCCCGTTATTACGCTTCAGTACCGAACATCATACAGTCAACACAAGCAAATATCATACAAATGGATCGGAAGCATGGCTGAATCCGAATATTAAACTCCGCTACGGTCTGACCATCCAACTTCAACAGCCTCATATAAGATATATATAACGGGCAAATGGGGGGGGGGGGGTCTTCTTATTTCCAACAAGTATGTCTGTGAAAAGAACCAGAGGAAATGAAAGTGAATGAAGACTGCTAATTGTTGTGGGCCAAGGTCAAGAGACAAGGATTTATGCAATGGCTCATTTTAGCGACCACCAGAAAACCATGTCCATGACTATTTCTCATGATTACAGAATTACCTCTCTCACATACCAACCGCGATGGAGTACAGCTGTGGGTCGGTGGTGACTTTAATCTAGCCGATATTAACTGGCAAACTGAATGCGTGAAACCATATTCAGCTCATAGAACATGTAATGACAGCAGCTACGCACCATAATAAAGGACGTATTCTTGGAACAAGTAGTTCTGGACTCCACAAGAACAACAGAGTATTGTGCCAACATCCTGAATTTCTTCTTCCCGATTTAATGAATCCATCATAAAGCTAGTCCATGTGATTCCAGGAATATCAGAGCACGAAGCTGACCTCGTCGAATACTCGAAAAGAGAAACTGTCACCGAGCAGGAGATGTTTTATTCTTGGAACTTTTCTTCTTGGGGCTTTTCTTTTTCTTTTTAGAGTGTGAACTTGCGTCGCCACCACTATCATCACTACCTCTCTTCTTTTTGGTCTTTTAATGGATTTGACTTTTTATTTAGCTTCGGTATTAGGATCCCATATTAAAAGTGAACGAATAATGACACTTCCTAAAAATTTACTTTCACCAGGGTTCAAAATGCTTTTTTTCTGAGTATCGATTGTTGGATCTGCCAGTTGAGACAACGCTACTTTATGTTTTTGAAAAAAAATTAAAAAAAGAATTGTTGCATGTAGTATGTGAATGATGCCTTGTAGTAATTGACATGCTGTCAAATTAAACCATCTTAATACTTCTTTGAGACTAGCTTCTAACAAATGTGAACCTACTTTTGACAGGAGGATGGAATTGAAAGGATGTCATTTTGAATACTTTAGAAAAGAAAAGTGAAGTATGTTTTTATATTTTGTTTTCTGACAGATGCTAAAGGTGACGTGTAAATGACACGACCTCCTTCATGGCACCAGTTGTGAAATAAATTGGTACAAAATCTCAAATAATCGGGAGTGGTAGGTTTTAAATCGATGAGTACTCATGTGGTGTTTGCGTAGCATCGTCATCCGCATAATCCAGCCAAGGGGTTCCTAACTGTTTGACTAACACCTGCACCTGAGATTTGTCTCTTGGACTTTTAATCAATACTACATAATAGTCATTGAGACTGATGTGATGTGCTTTATTTTTTAAAATAAATTTTGAGTAATATAAACAGTACTAACCTTCCGATGATGTCCTTTCGTGTAAACCAAAGTTTAATTTCTTCTTCGTCTTTTCCTAACATGTCATCGATGATGTGTTTGACTAAAGTCAGAGAAGATCCCATCGTCTTCGCGAGGAATGACTTCTACAAACGAAATGGATTCTCCTTGACTGTCTTGGAGTAATGTGTAAGCCGATTGCCACTCTTGGTAACACCACACGATACGTTGTGGAGGACGATCGAACAATTGTGATTTATGTTCCATCAAACAATTGACAAATTCGGTTTTGCTTGAAACACTGGGTCCAATCAACACGTTAAAGGGATGGCGAATATACAATGCCTTCCAACTTTGACGATCTAACTTTTCGTCAATCACTTTGAGAATGGAGGATACAGCCATAACAATGATGTTTAGAATTCTAAGACACGATCAATGACACAAGACGTTTTCTAGATTTTATACATTTAATTTGTCATGGCAGTGTAACAGCATCAACAAAAACATAATTACATTTCAAAGGTCATATTTGTCTTTCTTTCTTTCATGAATTACACACGACGTCTTTCGAATCATCAGCTACCTCTTGTGTCCAAGTATCGAATCCAAGACTTTTCCAGTCACGTACATCCTTCCAGTCGTAAGTCTGTTGGTATATCCAACTTGCTATATACACTTATAGAGAGTAGATAAAGTGCAACGATTGTCTTTTTCACTTGGAGGTGAAACATGACTCATATGTTCCATTGGTGATGTCAAACTCTTCTCTCGTTTGTTGAACGTCTTGAATTTTGCCCAAGGGGTTGAAAGAAGTTAATTCTGCAGGTGTACTAGCCTAGAGCCACACACAGGAGATTTCAAACTGTTGTGAGACATCGTTATACTCAGACTATATTGATCTTTCGCTTGACACGGTCGTTTCAATTATTCTAACAATGTGTCATATAAATCCGCAATGAAGACAGCTGCTTCCTCTGCTGGAACCTCAGACGTGAAGTCTTTAAATTTCACTGTGTATGTGTAAGCCGTCGTTCAAAATTTTCTGGAAGTCACTTTGTGAGTGATTTGAATGTGAAAATAATCTTCAGGAGCTACCGATCATTTTCTTTCTTGGACGAACTTTGCTCTGACGGTCTTGTTGAGGAAGAGGAAGACGGTGTTGAACATGGTCTTTTCTGTGTGGAATTCATCATTCTCGGTCAGCGTCTGTACTCACAATGAGATTTTTTTATTTTGTTGAAACTTTTTTCTACTAGAGATCGGCGTGTCCGTAAGGTAAGCTGTTGGAGTCTGGAAGTCGCACTCGTTGCTGGTGGACAATCCAATACACTTTTTCTTAGGGTCGGCTTACGATTTGATGATTTTGTAATGGTACAATTTTGTGTAGATCCTACTTTTTCACGCGAAAGTCTTGATCTTGCCCGGAATGTAAAACTTCTTTTATTTAAGATGTCAAAGTTGACTACTTGACTCGAACGATAGTTCAGTGTCAGTCATTTTACTTTGCTTTTGGTATAAATTTCTCCATGTCGGTCTTTATATTGGTGTCCGTAATTTTTAGGGCCACCACTAGCAAAACTTACAATAGTGTCTTCTGGATGTTCATCAGTCCATGCTCCTAAACGATCGTCTTCAATGTCTGGATGATAGCTTTCAGGGCGATTGATGTACATACAACTATTGGTATCAAAATAAAGGACTCGATTTCCTAAACGTTCTAAGGGATGATACAATTTCAAATGGGCATTGGATGTCACGCACGCTGCAATGTTGACATTTCCAAACTTGTCCGGAGTGCAAACTCTGTCGCTTCTTCGTAATTCACCCAGATCAAATCTTCACGTAGGATCTCCACGTATTTTATAAGTTTTCCATTATCGTCCAACGGTTAAAAGTAGCGACTTGGATCTTTCAAGTATTCCGTCCTGGGTAATGTCATACGTTGCGCCAATTTTCCCCATAAACAATTCAGCATGACTTTAGCAAACGATCGTCTTCCTTCGTTCTTTTCCACATGTTCCAAGTTCATACCTTCGTGAGTCCGGTGCCGTTCTTTGAAAGCCTCTTTGTCTTCTGGAATCTGACACCGAGAAGGATAGCCGCTAGCTTCTTGTTTCAGTTTTAGGGATTCGCTGACGTAGCCTGACAAAATTCCTTCATTAGAGTCGTCGTCCTTTCGGTATTGTTCTGTGGTAGGAATGTGCCGAATTTCGTATACTTCTAACACTTGGTATCCACAATCCAGAGCATGAAACAATCTGACACTCACCCACGTTCCTGTCAAAGCGCGTTCTTGATCATTGTGGCAACAAGGTTGGTCTTGATTACACGTTTCAGCACACGTACGACATAAAGGAAACATCAGTTTTCCTTGACAATCGTGTGGTAACACAGGATGGTACAAGTTCGTCGGGGATCACACTTTGCATTTGATCATAGCCTGGTATTGGCTAATGTGTTCCACGTCGATGTGTTCTGTTCGTATTTCAGGGTGACCGGTAAATAATCGAGCATATTTACACACCCAAGGTTACAAGGAACACGCATCGATACATTAGATTTGCTCTCCAGGTCGTACAGCAATCGTGTCGTCCTCCAATCAAACCGTATGCCATATTCAAAGGTTCGATATCCACCACGTCGTAATTTTCGGGAATGTCTAAATTCTGGATCGGTTTTGAAACGTCAATCATAATCGTGTTCCCACATTTACGTCACTTGGTATCCTTGACAGTCTAACCTCAGGCGTCGTTGGTACGTTTTCTCGTACAACTCTTCCATTGTGAACTCTGAGAAAGGACTTTTCAGGTTTCATTGAGGAAATCAAGTGGGACAACCGTGAAATAAACATTGCTAGAATTCGTACACCGTCTGAGGGGTTTCTAAATCCCAACCATCCATAGAAAGAGTTCCAATTTGCTTTTCTTTACCGTCTCTAGCATGCTGTATCCATTTGTCTTCAGTATTGCAAACATGTAATGGAGCCAGCGCAAAGATTTGGCGGAGTATCGACGGCTGACAGAGAGATAGGATTGAGAGGGTATGATAACTAGTTTGTTCTCAGGCATGAACTCATTTCGATATACTAATCCATGGTAGAAACTTCCTTCAAAGGATCGATACCTCCTTGATCCAAAACAAATTATCGAAATTGTCCACAACATCGTCGTAAAATGTCCACAGTCAGATCAGCAATATTTCAAAATTTCTTCTTGAAAGTAAAAACGGTCTGACGAATGAGTTTGGTACCAGGCGTAGAATACTTCTCTTTGTTCTGTGTGCTTACCGTCGGGGTCGTAGTTGGGAACATCAGGCAAATGTGGGAGCACAACGTGTTGATTAGCTTAGGTATTGAAAAAGCGTGGAAAATAACCTTTTGGCATTTCTGTCATTCCAAACGTTTTAGGGATTCTACTCATGGAATCTTTAAACTGTACGTTTCCAACTTTCATGTAAATGAGTTTGGCTCCATTCAGGATGACTGTGGGACATTCGGTACCTTGTTGGAACTTAATAATATTTCAAAATAAACTCTCCGTCGTATCCTGAGAAAAATTTTGAACCATGACTGTAGCATATCGATGACAGTTCCCATGACTGGAACATATCGATGACAGTTCCAGTAACGCTGGATGTCCTCTTCGCTCCAAGTGTCGATTGGGTCTAAAATAAATTCGGCAATATCAGCAAGATTTTTTCGCGTCCTCCTAGAATCTTACAATTAGGATAATGACAAAATATAGGTTCTTGTATACACGTCTCACAAGCCCGATGAGATACGCAAAAATTAGGGATGTGAATTCCGGTCTCTTGTGTACATTAAAAGTAAAAAAAAAGATAAAATCTACCCCTTTCTTTTTGTTCTTGTTCTGATCTTCTTTAATACCTGCTCAAACTCGTTGTCATATTTTTGAATGTAACATTGATGCTCGAAGTCCACAATTTGGTCGCAAAACGGCATCTTTTCTTTCGTGGACAAACGTGTGCCATTGGGTTATTCGTTCGAACAAGATATCCACAAGTGGAACACAATCTCAATAATTTTGCAAGCACTTTTCTGCTGTTGTGATTGCTTCATGCAATGTTGTTCGTAACAAGATGGACTGACAAAGTTCGCTTGCAAGAAGAGCAATTCATTCTTTATTTTTCTTCAGGAATGCAAGGTCTGGAAGTTAAACACCCACGACATCTGTCTCCACAATACATGTGTTTGTCCCGATTGGCAAATGCTTGGTCACATTTCTCGCAATAGTTTTGGTATCCAAGAAATACTGTGATACTGGTAATGGTGCTCTTCGTGATGATGATACTCGTGATGTATTTTCCGTCTGGGAAATCCTCGAAACAAGAGAGATCCACGAATGACTTGAGGGTATATTTTCAAAATATAACGAGGAGCCAACACGTCTTGAAGTTTCTGCATTCCAGGAATTCCACACACGGTCTCTTTGGAAATGCCTGCTTGCTGCAAAAAAGTTCTGCTTCTTTTCGTTGTTAAGGTCTGCTCGATCGTCTCTCTTTCTCTATCTCTCTCATCTTGAAATAATAATAATAATAATAATAATAATAATTTTTGTATTGTCTGTAGTAACCCTGTCTTAAGAAACTCATAAAAGGGTAACATTCTCTCTCTCTCTCTTTCTCTCTCTCTCTCTCTCTCTCTCTCTCTCTCTCTCTCTCTCTCTCAAGCACACACACAAACACACACGCAAACACACACACTCACACACTTGAACTTCCTATATAATGATTTATATTTAAATCATAATGGTATCTGTTTTTATTTTAACATACCACCCTAAAATTTGCTGTAGTTGAAATGTGTACTTGAAATAGAAGGCTTGGCGATACATATGTATTATTTTGACTGCATGGCTTGAGCCAAATCATGGGCTTTGGAAAAATGTAACAATGTATGACATGATTTGTTGTCATCTGCGTTCAGACTGCCGATAGATCAAGAGGTGGGGTTTGTTGATAATTTTTTTTTTTTTTTTTTTTTTTTACTATTCTCCCGTTTATGGTTTAGGGAATTTTGTAACATAGTCTGTAATAATCTCAAAGCGTATGCAACAAAACATGACCTATCTTAAATTTGGGGTATACACAAAATGTTACTGTAGTCAATTCGACAATATATATATAACAATACTTTTTTTTAAACTGATAAATGAAAAAATTTGCTAACTTAGGATTTACCCTTGTTCTCAGAAACTCATAAAATAGGTAACTTAATGTTAATTTATTCTTGTCCTATAATACCATCCCCTATATATACTCTCTCTCTCTCAAAATCTCGCTCGCTCTCAAGTAATGTAGCTTGGTCAATCAGTGCGAAACGGCGTGTTTTGAGGACACGTAATTTTAATCCCTGCTCGCTTTAGTACATAATGTAGTTTGATCAATCATTGTGAAACGGCCTGATAGCGGTTTAGTACGTAATGTAGCTAGGTTAATCGGTACGAAAACGGTGAGTTTTGAGAAACACCTAACTTCAGTCCCTGCTCGCTTTAGTACTTAAATGTGTTGAAATTAATGTTTATCTTCTGTGCACTATGCTCGCAGTAGTGTGCATCGATGGCAAAATGACACTGTACTAAATTATTGATAAACTATTCTTACGATACAACGTTGTCAACCTTAAATCACTATCAATTTTTGTATGTTTGTATCTCTGTGTATGTCTCTATGTTTTCAACTAAAACTTAAAACCCCTTGCCCCTCTCTTGTGTTTGTGTGTGAGGGTATAGTGTGTGTCTGTGTGTGTGTATATATATAAACACTCCTACTCTTGTGTCATAGTATGTTTATAGGAATGTAAGTATAGTGTGTGTATAAACACTCCTACCCTTTTCGTTGGATAGTAGTGGTGTGTGCTGAATATTATATCAGAAAGCGGGTGCTTGATAGTTGAGGTGGGGTGGGGGTGTTGGATTGTTATCAAAAAGAGGGTGCAGGATAGTAGAGTGTGTGTTGGATTGTGTTACGACTCTATGGTCTAAGAAAAATGTAACAGAAAGAAAGTGAAACCAACAAATCAAGTAAAAAATCAACAAGCAATTTATTACTAGATAATTAAAATGAAAAATCAAAAAGTCACTTACAGTAATGTGTTTTGAAATCCTAATAATCCAATAAGAATGATTGTTCTAATCACAAGTCCTAAATATAGAATGTTCCGAATTCACAGCTGTGTCCTTGAATGTTAAGATGTGCTAATGGTCTCCAAAGTCCTGATGTACTAGAAATCTTGAGGTGCTGAAGTCAAAATGAAGTATTCCAAAATCTCTGAATAAGTTCACATAAATTCCAAAATCATCAATTAAAAATCCAAAAGTTTATGAGCACTGTTATAATCCAATGAATATTTAAAATAATTCCTCTCTTAGAATTTGGAATGAATTTTCACAACTGTAATAGCTCTTTACAAGACTGATGGTAATGTCAAAACTGAAAAAATGTCCACCAAACATGGTATATATAAAGATTGGTCACATGACAGAATGTTCTAGAATATGAGTCATCTTAATGGAATTCTAACTGTAAACAAAATCAACCTTGACCTTCAAATTGAGAAAACATATTGATCAAAACAACCTAATTCAAGGACACTAGTTATACATGTTTTTCCTAATAAACATAAAGATTTAAGCAAATATTAAAGTGAAGAAACATTTATAATTTCCTAAAATATTCACAATATTATATAAACATCATACATAACAATTGTATATCTAACATTTTAACATTACATTTCCCATGACCCATATAACGTCGCCCACTATGTTTGTGTAGGTATAATGTGTCTATAACCGCTCCTACTCTTGTGTGATAGTATGTTTGTATGTATGTTAAGTATAGCTTGTATTTCAACATTTCTACCAGTTTCATTGGATAGTAGTAGCGTGTGTTTGATTGCATATCAAAAAATTTTAACATTACATTTCCCGTATGAGGCCAGACATTTTTTAACATGGAAACGGTCTTTAACACTCCGCAACTTAGCACTACCTTTTCCTATATGATGCCAGATTGCCCCTCGCCAGGAGTGTACTGGGTAAGCAACTCGGCCCTGGACTTCTCTGCCAGGACAGGCACCGGGGTTTTGCTCACACCAGTAAAACACCGGTAAAAACGGATTTTTTTGACGGCCCACCGGCCCACCGATGCGGCGGTCTGCCGGGACAGGCCTGTGGTTTTGCTCACACCAGTAAAACACCTGTAAAAACGCATTTTTTTGCGGCGGCCCACCGGGATTTGTCCCGGTATGCCCAATGGCCAGTACACCACTGCCCCTCGCCTCAACATGTAAAATTCCCGTTTGAGGCCAGAGTGCCTCCCACATGTAAACCTACGAGCGCCTATACAATTCTCATTTGAGGCCATGTTAAACCTGGGGCGTGATGTTGGTTCCCGTTTGGCTCTATAACCTTTGTCTCTGTAGCCTACATTGATGTCAACCACTAATATCACTGTTACAATACTGCCTCCCATTGAGGCCAAGCACTTCTTACACTGTTACCATTAACCTATGAACCAACATTGCCCCTGTTAAATTCCCGTTTGCTTCTATACATTTTTCGACCTGTTTCAGGTGGAAGTCCCGTTTGGCTCTCAGGATTGGAAACAGTTGAGATGGTTCATCGTCGTGCTGCAATACATACTACAAGTAGATATTATAATAGAACCAGTGTTACTGGAATGACTGAACAACTAGCTGGAGTCAGATGAAACAAGGAAAACCAAACCGCAGTTTACAATGTTATGTAAAATCATCAATAAACTTGAAGACATCACTGCACCAGAATTCCTCACCCCTCCACCTTCCAGAACAAAATCAAATCATTCTCTAATATGTGGGCAGTATACAACCTCTACAAATGTCTTTAAATACAGCTTTCCCCAAGACCAATTCCACTTTAACAGCTGTAGCAGCCGATGCTCTCTAACGACTTAAGAACAACATAGGTTCAAATTGCAAGTAAGATCTAATGAAGCCTAGAGCTTGTTTCATATGAAACTGATGAGCCACTTTGGTAACAGGTTTGTTTACTAAAAAACTGAAAATGCAATCTAAACCATCCTTTTTTCTTATATATTTTCTTTCCCTACTATTCCGCTATCTTTTTTTGTCAGCTTTACTTATTCGCTGTTCTTCTCCACCAAGGCTGTGCATAATATAGTCTAGTGTGATTGCGGTTTCATAGTAGTAGATGCCTGTAGATTCAGGATACCGCTAAATTATAGAAAAGTCTATCACCGGACAAAACTGTTTTTAAAATACACGATTATTGCTGTCTGATAAAGTTGATAGCAGTAGATATAAAACTGTACGCATCTCATTAAATCTATATTTACAATGGCTTAAGTTGTGGTGAATATTATATGCGTCGGAAGATTTTAGACACCAGTCTGGCAATCCGAGTTAATTCCCTTTGACAATGATATCGACTATTGTGTTGTGTTGACAAGGGTAAGTTGTTCCGAACATTAGTAACGTTTTATTCCACCCCCCCCCCCCCCCCATGTTTCATAGTTTAGTGTATAAATACGCTATTATTTAATGCTGTAATAATAATAATGTTATAAACTTAACAAGCGCCGCAATCTTGATTAAATCTATGGACCATTGAAAAAGGCAATCCAGAATCGTGACCTATTTTCGATTAAATTCACTTTCTGACCCCTGATAATCAGGTTATTGCAAACAGAGCAAAATTATATGGTGTCACTAAAAGACTCACTCAGCCATGATTATATAAAACAATGTATGCAGTTGGAACCCAAACATATGGTTGGGCCTCTTTCGTAAGAACCTTTAATTGGAAGGCAAACATTCACCTTGGTTTCTTTCCTGCCGAAATGGATATGGTCATAACGAGAGGGATTGGTGCTGGAGTAATCCATGTAGAGGTTTTAACTCGGGGTTATTTAAATTGATTTTTATTGTTCACCAACTGTGCTGATGATGACAAGATGCCCATAATAGTCTATATCACTTTACTTTTTTGAGGGTGGTGGGTGGTAAAACAAAGGGACGTAACAGTAACTCTAAATCACAATCGAATTGGGTTCCAGAATGCGAAGTTTTAACATTCGTTTGGGTGGTCTAATGTTACATTCTCGTGAGCAATGACATATGATTAAGTTCCAAAAATAATTCATGAGATATTTGTGCCAGTGTATATGCTTCTTAATTGAAAAACTGGTGCTGAATTAAAAACTGTAATTTTGGAAATATGGATTTACCAGCGATATATTGCATATACAACCAATTTACTGACTACTTTAATATTTTAGAAATCACTCTTAATAATTATGAAATTATTAATTTCAAGCACAAACATATTCATGAACAAATTCGGCTTATAGGACTTGTGGAACTAATTCAGCTCCCATGGTAAACCTATGGAAACACCACAATATTAAAAATTAATTACTATGGAACACCATTACTGTCCGCTGATGTTGATTTCTTTTATGAGCAGTGCGTATTATAATAAATAGTATGTTAAGTGTATGTGGTGTCTAAACCAATATAAGGGGTGCTATGCAGTATATATTTGATCATATATTTGTATTATTATATTCAGTCCATTTAACATTATATGAGGTTAATTTGCCATTATGCATGATAGAGAATACAATTGGGAATTATATGCAGTGTATATTTCAATATATGCAGTAGTTTTTACGTTATGCTTGGTGCATTTTATTATATATGCGGTACATGTATTATTATATTCAGTTTTATCATATATGCAGCAGATGTATTATTATATTCAGTCCGTTTAACATTATATGAGGTTAATTTGCCATTATGCGTGATAGAGAATACAATGTATATAGTGCAGTTAGCAATATTGGTGGCACTTCTTGCTATATATGAATATTCATTATATGCTGTGTATATTTTGATATATGCGACTGATAAATTCATTATTTGTGGTGAAGAAAACATCATGTACAGTGCTTGTCAATTCATTATGTTTAGTGCAATGTATGTTATACGTGATCCACTTTATATGTGGTGCTTTCAACATTATGATGGTTAGGTAGCTACTTTCGGAAATTTTTACGGACAAGACCGATAAATACCAAAAAAAGACATATCACTAGGGGAACATTTATAGCGTACACTGTAACATCAACATGGATGTCTCTGAGATTTTGCAAAAACTAAGCTTAGATGAATACGTGTCCATATTTCAGAGTGAGAAGATAACAGCCAACATCATCTGTAAACTTTGACAGTATGAATTTGAATGTTTGGGTTTGAAAGATCAAGGTAAAATCATGGAACTGAGCACAATGTGCTTAAAATATGGAAACTGAACGTTTCTGAAAGTACAATTTATCGGATATAGGATGAGATGGTATAATCTAAGTAAATTAGAATATTTGGACATCAAGAATGAACATCTGGACTACATAGTTTCACATGTTGCAATGGAATTTCCACATTGCAGAGTGACGATGCTAAGAGAAATCATGACACAACAAAAGAGTACGATAACTGTGATAGTGTATAAAACATGTTTTCAATTCGGCCCTCAAAGAATCATGTGTTAATTTCACCAATGAGTGTTCCAAAGTCAAATCTGTAAAAAGACTGAAAGTCCATCAATAGAACATCGTCTCTATTTTGTTAAGTTACAAATAGGATAAGTTATCAAAAGATTCTTTTTACTAAAATTTTATTTTTTATTATCAACCAATCATAGCCATTCAAACTCATATATACTCTTATTTTATGTGCACCCATTTCTAGACTGGTTCTCATATTTCTAAATAAAATAAGTACCATGAGTCCTTTAAAAACCTGTGGTATAAATACTTAAAGAGTAGCCTCCCCTTATCAAAACTCTTAGTGTTATCACAGAAATAGTGTCAGATAAAATTCATTTCATCAAATGATCAATTAAAATGTTTTATGCCATAAAAATGTTTTCATTTAGAAAATTGTACTGTACCATACTTCACTTGGGGTTGGAGAAGACTTATGGATGCCTCGTGCTGCCAGCAGGCACAACGAGAACTGAGAGAGTGCGAGATACTTCACTTGTGTAAATACTAAATTAATTCCTATTGTTATTAAATATACTTTTATTCATTTAACACAATAATCAGCTTAAAGCTAGTGGAAAACAAAAATCATTAAAAAAAATTTTAAAATGCTCAAAACTGTTATGTACATGTAAATGGAATCTATAATAATGAGTGCCTAAACTTTTGGTCTGTGACTGTACTTTAAGATTGTGTCAGATAGTAAGTCGCACTTTAAGTTTTGCTAAGTTGTACTTTAGTCATTTTATAAACAACATGTTGACTACATTTGAGTTCAAGGTCAGAGTTGTTTACCATTTCTTGAGGAAATTTCCATTCGAAAGACACATTTAGTATTGCATTCTGGGTTGTAATATGACATGTTTCCTGTTGTGAAATAGGCCATTTGCATGGAGTATATAAGACCTTGATATGTGCATTTTAATCATTCCAATTTTAAATCCTGTGTTAAAAACATTCATGTTTTTTTATGATCAGTCATTGGAATCATCAGACTGTTTGGAATAATAGTTGTGCTGTAATCCTGTAATGCTGTAACCTTGTAGTACTGTAATGATGTATACATAATTCGAAAATAATTATTTATTGCAACATTCATTGGAGTTATCTAAAGTGCTGACATCGACCATTGGATTTAAATATACGACTTTTGGATACCTGTGGACATTCTCAAAGATGATCTGGATTACATTATTGGGGTACATCAGGACATTCCAGACTACCCATTCATTCATTCAGAACATTCATTCATTAGGAAGATTCATTCATTTGGAACATTCATTCACTTGGAACATTCATTCATTCAGAACATTCTATATTTAGGACTTGTGAATAGGACACTTAGGATTATTGGATTATTTTGATTTTAATTCATGTTACTGTAAATGTCTTTTGATTTTCATTTTAATTATCTAGAAATAAATTGTTTGTTGATTTTATCATATATTGTTGGTTTCACTTTCTTTCTGTCACATTTTTCTTAGACCATAGAGTTGTTACAAAAAATGGGGGCCATTTCGGGATGTGATTACCTTTAAATTTTAATTTAAATTCAATTTGTTTCAGAAATTTATTGTCCCAGGTAAAGATTTCTTTTCACCCATTTGAATATTTTAATTCCAATTGAGAAATCTTTAGTGAAACCAACAAACATTCACGATGTTATTAAATGTTTAGAATTTTGTTTCAAGTCCTACTCAGATAGGGTCAGTCTATGAGTACTTCCAAATTTCAATACGGCATAACTTTTAGAAATCAAACATCTGATAAGACTGATTAGAGATTCTAATCTCTTTCGACGTTCACTTACTGTAAAATGAAAGGGCATGTTATTTCTGATTGCTACAGGTTGAAAACTAAGGAACGGAATATACAGATTGATTTCAAATGCTCTTGTTTCACAGAAGTCAAGGTCACAGTCTTGTAATGAAGGCAATACATATGTGGGTCCGACAATCCCCAGTCTGATTCTATTTTGGAGATTTATGAACCATTCATGTCAGAAGGTTCTATATCACTTAGTTGTGATTTTGCCAAACCTATCCCCACTGTAATATTAAGGGACACAGGAGCTTCTCAGAGTCTGTTATTTTTAGGTACTTTGCCTGTGTATGAGAAGTCTTCTTTTAGTGAAAGTGTACTTATCCTGGGATTAGAGTGGGTTTTGTAAATTTTTCTCTCCAATGTGTTAATTTAGCATCAGACTTAGTTTCTAGACCTGTGATTGTTGGGAAAGTGACTTCTTTACCTATCGTAGGTATCCATTTATTGCTAGGCAATGACCTAGCTATACATAAGGTAGTGGTTATTCCACTTGTAAATGACAAACCATGTTGGGATCAATCCTATGTGTAAAGTTACATAATCTTTAGTGATTAATCCACTTATAACTGACAAGCCTTGTTGGGATCAAAGAGATACGATCTTATTAAGATTGGAATCCATGTTTTTTGTATCCATAAAGTTACCAGAGCTATGGCAAAGAGCTCTTGAGAATGATGTTGTTTAGGAAATTATTCCTTTATCTCACACATTTATTGGTCAGTCTTAATGAGGTCACTTTTTCATGGCATTGATCAATCAGTAGGTATTGATCATAGTGATTCTCTTTATTACAACTTGTTCTCTCTGTTTTAATCAGGGGGACATAATAGAACAATTCGTTGTCTAAAACAGGAACAAGATCTCGAAATATCCTGTTTGTTTCAGTGAGCTATCAAATTGTCATATCGACAGGACATTATTAGTCTAGCCCATGAAACTCCCTTTGCTGGTCATTTAGGAGTCAATAAGACTTATCACAAGATCTAAAATCATTTTTTGTTGTCTGAAACTTAAAAGTGATGTTTTACTGTAGATCTTGTCATACTTGTCATATGGTGGGAAAATTCAATCGAAAGAGATCAAGGCTCATCTGTCTATTCCTTCATTTGATGAACCATTTAGTCTGTGTCGGTCCCTTACCTAAGACCAAGTCAATATTTTATATTTTTTTATTTTTTCCTGGTGCCTGGTAGTAAAAAGAACTGGTGCACTCTCAAGAATATAGAAGTACTATATTGTTTTATTTTGTGTACATTTTGTGTAATTCAGTTGAGTGCCATTCATAAGACATATTCCTATATGATTTTGATTATTACATTATTATATACATATTTGATTAATATGTAAAAAAAAGTTTTTTTGCATACATCTTTCTTTCTTTTTATGAGGGGAGGTGTTATGTATATGGAATCTATCATAATGAGTGCCTAAACTTTTGGTCTACGACTGTACTTTAAAATTGTGTCAGATTGTAAGTCGCACTTTAAGTTTGGTTAAGTTGTACTTTAGTCATTTTATAAACAATATGTTGACTACATTTGAATTCAAGGTCAGAGTTGTTTACCATTTCTTGAGGAAATTTCCATTCGAAAGACACATTTAGTATTGCATTCTGGGTTGTAATATGACACGTTTCCTGTTGTGAAATAGGCCATTTGCATGGAGTATATAAGACCTTGATATGTGCATTATAATCATTCCAATTTTAAATCCTGTGTTAAAAACATTCATGTTTTTTTTATAATCAGTCTTTGGAATCATCAGACTGTTCGGAATAATAGTTGTGCTGTAATCCTGTAATGCTGTAACCTTTTAGTACTGTAATGCTGTATACATAATTCGAAAGGAATTATTTATTGGAACATTCATTGGGGTTACCTAAAGTGCTGACATCGACCTTTGGATTTAAATATACGACTTTTGGATACCTGTGGACATTCTCAAAGATGATCTGGATTACATTATTGGGGTACATCAGGACATTCCAGACTACCCATTCATTCATTCGGAACATTCATTCATTAGGAACATTCATTCACTCGGAACATTCATTCATTCAGAAAAACATTCTATATTTAGGATTTGTGATTAGGACGCTTAGGATTATTGGATTATTTTGATTTTAATTCATGTTACTGTAAGTGTGTTTTGATTTTCATTTAAATTATATAAATTGTTTTGTTTTTTTTGTCATACTTTGTTGGTTTCACTTTCTTTCTGTTACATTTTTCTTAAACCATAGAGTCGTAACAACTTAAATTACATTTTCACCCTTAAAATAAAAATATATTAAAAAGGAAAGCATTTTTGATAATGACTCATCATGATATTTAGTTTATACATGACTCATCAATACCCTCATAATAATATTTAGTTTATACATGACTCATCAATATCCTCATAATGATATTTAGTTTATACATGACTCATCAATACTCTCATAATGATATTTAGTTTATAGTTTATACATGTGGATTTTAAAAAAAAATAATGTTCCATACCTACTCTACTGACCTCACAAATTAATGTTCCATACTTACTATACTGACCTCACAAATTAATATTTCATACTTACTCTGCTGACCTCACAAACGAATATTCCATACCTAATCTAATTACCTCAAAATAAAACTTTATTGAACAATGGGTTATACTGTCAGTATATTAGTACAGTGTATCAAAATTCCAAATCTAATTTTAGAACAATTCAAGGTTCTAGACAACAGTGTCATTTGAAGCATGTGTAAATTTACTTTCTTATAGCAACCTGAGAGTAGCAACTTTTCAAAAGTTTTTGTCTGCTGAGGCCTCTGAAGCTTCTTACTATAGCCCTACAAAGATCTATTGGCACATTGTTGACTAACATTGGTGAGTCTAAGTTTTTATCAAGAGGGGACTCGGGCTATTGACAAAATGTACACAGAGAATCTCACAGTTGCATTACAAGTTACATTTGAAGTAGCTTAATTAGTCTGAGTGGTGTATACATGTGCATCTTAAAATAGCTGCATATAGTTTAACTGCATGCCAGCTGGCCTCCCAGTTTCTAAGTCATTCTTAGTTTTGTTGACATAAATGTTTACATTCATGAGGAATACATATGTGCCTGTAAGATACTAGGACTTTCATGATGGCCCATGATAACATCACAGTACTATCTCTGTGGATGGCAAAAAATATGGGAACTGTGAAGGGCAATGATGAATTAAGCTCAACAATTGAAACACTGCAAAATTGTACATTATTTTTTTTTTTATCATACTATCAAATTAGAATGTTTGAGTATTATTTCAATCCAACAGAGGATCTGAAATTTTTATTTTAACAGCAATAATACAATACCTGCTACTGTTGCATTACTTTCCTTTTCTGGGACTCTTGGTCCTCAGTTCAAGCTAAATATTCACTCCTCCAGTTAGTATTGGAGAGCCAGAATTAAAAAGAACATGATCCCAGTCTGACTCCGTAGTCATAGCCAACATATGGAATATCTTCCTCTTTTTTTCCTTGAACTACGTGCTTAGTACACATGTGCCAGATCACTCATTGAAATATGCCTTTGTTGTCATCTTTAAACATCTTTTAGGGCAATTTCATGCCTTTTTGTGTCAATTGAGTGTTTATCTGTTCAGTCCTTGCTTTATTTGAGTGTTTTCTGTGTTCCATTGGTTAATTTTGAAGGGTCTTTGCATCTTGTTTAGCATGCTCTGCTTCAGTAAATTGTAATCCCTTTCATAGTTCCTTTGCAAGGGTAAGTATTCCCTACTCTGTTTAGGTTTCTGGACTTTTTGTTTTCTGTGATTTTTTCATTCAGTACTTAATATGTCACAGGGTGTGGGTAAGTGTGGGCACAGGAAGGCTCCATCTGATAAGCACCCCACCTGCCTATTGAGCACTTGTTGTGCATGCACAGATGGATGCAGGGATGATTCAGCTATATTAATTAGGGCTGCCTGGCCATCCCAATTTCTGTTGGTGGTCCCAGAATTTGTATTTTGAAATATCCCAATTGAAAGTCTCCAGTCTCTTAAAAGAGGACTTGTCATCTCCAGCGGCACTTAAGTACTTGATGGAGGCCATAGCAAAGACATAACATCATGCACTCTTTGTGTCAATGGCACTGTTGGCGGAGCTTCTTCATCTCCACAGGGATGCCACCTTAGCGACATCTAAGCTCTTGCTGGACCACGGAAAGAAGACTTTAAGGGCTGCACCACTTGAGGTAGAGACTCTCTTCTCGTCCTCTCCATAGCATCACAGGATTTGAGGGACCAGCAACACAGGTCCTTGGTAGCAACTTTGGGACCATCAAAACTGGCAGAGAAGCGTGCCAACCTCGACTGCCCTATGGGACCTTCTCCAAAGTTCTTCAAGCAGGCACAGCCTCAACAGCCTCTCAAGCAGCCTCAGTTCAAAGTTCCCTCCTGCCCTTGTTCGTTAGGTGAGGTGGTTGGAGAGGCCAAGGGAGAAATTCTTTGGATTCCTCCTCCTTCCCCAAAGAAGGGATGACCCAAACTTAGGGAGTTGCACCCTCTCGTGCAGTGTCTTCCTCATCCCAGTGTCCTGGTAGATGCTCATTTAGCCAACGTTTTAGGAGTTTGGTTGGGCATTATGGACAATGTGTGGGCCTGTTCCACTTTTAAGGACAGATACTAGCTTCATTTCCAGGAACATTCTCTCCTATCACAGAACCCGATCTTCTTTCACCAGTCCAAATGGGCTCAATTAAGGGAAGAGGTACACATCCTTCTGCACAGTTGAGAGGGTGAAAAACAATCAAGTTCCGGTTTTCTATTCCAGGATTTTTCTGGTGTTGAAAAAAGGCAGAAAGTTTTAGCTCATAATTGACCTTCCCACCTTAAACATTTCTTCAAAAAGAATGCTTCAAGATGGAGACTACCACCTTGGTCAGGGTCACCACAAGGCCATATGACTGGGGGGGGGGGGGGTCTCCATCCATCTTCAGGATGTGTACCTTCACATCTCAATCTTCCCACCACACAGAAAATACCTCCGGTTTTGTCTTGACCAGGAGGTATTTTAGTTTGAGCTCTTCCTTTAGCAGCTCACTTGAGGTCTTTATGGATCCCCAACCTCTGGTATTTCGATGAGTGGTTTGATGCACAACATCCTCAAAGAGTCTCTTCTGAAGGACTTTTCCCTCAGTTGGTTGACAGTGACTTGTCTCAGTCTTATCCCCAACCTAGAGAAGTTGGATCTCATCCCTTCTCAGGACTTCGTGTATTTGGGGATGAATTTCCTCACCAGCCTTGGGACGGTTTGTGTTCCTCTGGACAGGATCAGCCAAATCCTGTCCTTCATAACAGGCCTTCTGATCCAAACCTCATCGTTGGCTGGCCTTTACCTCTCCTGGGAACTCTAGTTCCTGCTTCTAGCAAACTGGAAACTGCACATGGACCCATTATCAGCTTGGATCACCCTAGAATCTGACTTTCATCACCACCTGCATTGGTGGCTTAATCGGGACCCGTTTCTGACTGGAGTCCCAATTCACACACCCGAACCCCACTACTTTCTGTACACCGACGCATCAGATTTGGAATGGGGTGCTCACCTGGAGCCAGAGGGGTTAGTTCTTAAGGGATTTTGGTTGCAGGAAGCAGTGACCCTTCATATAAACAACTTGGAAATGCGGGCACTGTTCCTAGCTCTTCAGAAGTGTGTCAGCCTCATAAGGCAGTGTTGACAACATGTCAGTAGTAGTGTACCTCAAAGTCAGGGAGGTACACATGCATAGAAGTCTGGAACTGCCTCCATTGGGCAGTCTTGGAGTCTGCCATATTCTGGCAAAAGGAATATCCTAGCAGACAGTCTGTGCTTCAAGTCAGGATCTCTACTTATTGGCTAATCCTGTTAGCCCCTATTTGGCACCGATGATGGTGGTTCAACAACCTACTCTCCCTGTTGTAGACGAACCAGGAGATAATCACAGAGGAGGGACCTGATGTCGCAACACAGGGGTCTCTCCAGCACAACAGCCCACAGATTTTCCACCTTCATGCTTGGCTCATCTCAAATGATCAATATGCCAGGACCAGTTTTCAAGCAAGGTTGCCAACTGCATCATCCAGGCTAGGATGCAATCTACTTCCAGGGTACAATGCAAAGTGGAAAAACATATGTAATTGGTGCAGTAGGAAACATGTTGATCCTAGCTGTCCCCCTTTAAATGCAGTTGCAGAGTTTCTTATCTTCCATTTTGAGGAAAGAGAATGTGCTGTGTCCACTATTATGGGCTGTAGAGCAGCCCTTTTGAACACTCCCAAATGTTCTAGGGGTTCCGCCATTGGGTCAGACCCTCATCTTTCTGATCTTCTCAGGTATTTTTAGCTTCAGAGACTGGTACCTCGTTAATACCTAGATGGAATCTTTAATGTGTTCTTTGGGTGTTGTCAAAATCCCCTTATGAACCTATGAGTGAAGCTTCTTTCAAGGAACTTACCCATAAGACTTTTCCTGCTGTCCTTAGCATCTGTGAAAAGGAGTTAGTTTCATGCCTTGTCATTGGAAAAGGGATGTTAAAGTTCAATGGTAACTATGATTCGGTTTCTTTTCTTTGCCAAACCTGGGTTTCTGGCTAAGTATCAACTACCTTCAGTAGCCCCACTTCCTACTGAGATCCCCAGTCTCATTTATATCTGGGGATGATCAAGATAGGCTTCTTTGCCTAGTTAGGGCTTTAATGTTTTATTTGGCTTCCTTTAAAGGGAGAAGAAAGGGCTGGAATTATCTCTTTCAACCCTAAAGGGTTCCTCCAATATTTTGGCAGCCACCATTTCCAGGTGAATTGTTCTCAGTATCAAAAAAGCTTTTCATTTCATCACCAAGAGGGACCCTTCTTTCATGAGAATTAAAACCCATGAAGTTAGGGCTATTGCTACATCTTGGGCCTACTTGAATCGCTATGCTTTGGGTGAAATTATGAGAGCTCCCTTCTGGCAATCTCACGCTACCTTCTCTTCATTTTACCTTTGATCTTGGCACACCAGAGCAAAGGCATTTTTTCATTGGGCCCTATAGTGATGGCACAGCATGTGGTTCAACCTTCTACCAGCCTACAGTAGTGAACACACCTACCTTAAGGGTAAGTGCAATTGTTTTCTGTACCAGTTTTGTTGAGGCCTTCAGCCTCCCTCCTAACTGGTAAATTCAGCCTCCCTCCTGACTGGTA
The DNA here is from genome assembly GCA_029931535.1 of Margaritifera margaritifera. Taxonomy (NCBI): domain Eukaryota; kingdom Metazoa; phylum Mollusca; class Bivalvia; order Unionida; family Margaritiferidae; genus Margaritifera; species Margaritifera margaritifera. The sequence goes on along the minus strand of JAQPZY010001632.1, from coordinate 1,700,264 downwards.
AATTCAGCAATGCAATAGTAGCAGGTAGAGTATTATTGCTATTAAAATGTAATGTTTGGAGGGTGGGGGCAACAGTATTTAAGTTTCTTTATAATAGATCTATCATTTCAGTACATATTGAAATTTACGGTAATATTATAGTTTAAATACTTTTTGAAGCTAGTGCATCAATAAGCACTTATTACTTAAATTAAAACTAGAGAGTTAAATTAGCAACCATTGGGAAAGCTATAAAGATAAGCTTTTAACTTGGGTTCCATTATAATGGACAAAAAAAGTCTTCTGTTAAAATGTGGAATTGTTCATACAGGTTTATATATTTATTGCTAGGTATTCCTGATTAATTACTTTGTTAAAAAAATTCTATAAAATGAATGTATTTTGGCATAAAATTTCTACTGATTTTCTCTATGTTTCATAGTTAAAATGTGCCATAATTTTTACCATTCCTGAGTAACAACATTATATTTCATATTTAAACTGCCATAATTTTTACCATCCCTGAGTAACAACATTATATTTAATAGTTAAACTGTGCCATAATTTTTACCATCCCTGAGTAACAACATTATATTTCTTTTCAGGAATACACCTAAGATGCATCGGATAAGGAAATGGTTTGGACTGGATGAGGGTGACACCACCTCACTGAAAATGCAAACTAGAGAAGCTGTTGAAAATAAGAATACACAAAATATTAATAATAACACAAGTATAATGCAAACAAAGGAATTGCTTAGTAATCAAAGTGCACAAAACATAAATAACAATTCCAGCTCAGTAACACCAGTGCCATCTATTGGGAATGAGCTTGGTCCAATCAGAAGGGCCTACAATCAGGTCGATGCCTTTCTGAGACAACATGTGCCTCTCAAAGAAGGAGATTGCTTGAGTTGTAAGCTGTTGGGTACAGGCACCCCTGTTTTTGCCGCTCTTTTTGTTGTTTGGTATGGAAAGAGGAATGCACATGAATTCCACGGGAAACACAGGTTTAATTTTCTGGCATCACATTTTGTTCTCTCAATCAGTAAGTATGTTTAGACCAATGGTTCTGAATGCTCCTTTGCATCATTGCAAAAATGCTTCTTTCAGAAGAGCTTAATACAGTATTTTGTGTCTTTTGTGGAAAATGCTTTCTTGGAAGGCTAATTTTTAAGGTAATTGAAAAATCCTAGTATTTTATACTTGGAAGGCTAATTTTTAAGGTAATTGAAAAATCCTAGTATTTTATACTTTGAAGGCTAATTTTTGAGGTAATTGAAAAATCCTAGTATTTTATACTTGGAAGGCTAATTTTTAAATTAATTGAAAAATCTTAGTGTTTTATACTTTGAAGGCTAATTTTTAAGGTAATCGAAAAATCTACTTGGAAGGCTAATTTTTAAGGTAATTGAAAAATCCTAGTGTTTGATACTTTGAAGACTAATTTTTAAGGTAATTGAAAAATCCTAGTATTTTTTAATTGGAAGGCTAATTTTTAAGGTAATTGAAAAATCCTAGTATTTTATACTTTCATGGCTAATTTTTAAGGTAATTGAAAAATCCTAGTGTCTTATACTTGAAAGGCTAATTTTTAATGTAATTGAAAAATCCTAGTATTTTATACTTGTTCAGGGATTTTTGAAAGTTTAATCATAGCGAGCTGTCCATAAGCACTTCCAGCGCAAGCTAGACCTTCAGATGATAGTTTTGGGCTCTCAGAACTCTAAGACTGTGCATCCTTTAGACCCTTAATAACTAGCCCTGTCTTGGGCCCTCAGAGCTTTAAGACTGTGCATTCTTTAGACCCTTAATAACTAGCCCTGGACCTTCAGTGTTCTCAAACTGAATTCTGTGTATATACATTTTCCTTAACAGATGGTAAGGAAAACAAGCCCTAATTGTCCAGAAATATAATTGGATAACAGAAAAAAGAATTCTTATATTATAAAGTCAAGAAGATAAAAAGAAAATATACATGACATAAAAAGGTAGATCATATAGTAAATAAGATTTACTATGATACAATTTTATTGATTTACCTTGAATGTAATGACTTTACACCATTAATGTGTTCCATTGTTTTTTTGGACCACTTATTTTCCTGTCAGGACCCCAATTTCTGGAGAATGAGGATCCTCGACTCCTCTTGTCTAAGGCAGCAGTTCCCAACCTTAGGTCACGAACCAAATCAAGGTCACGGGTGGGGGTCCTCAGTAGGTTCATGAAGGGTCATCAGAAGAAACTTTTTTAATCTGTCATAAGTCTGATGTTCGGGAGGTCCTGTTAGTGGCCAATTTAGGGTCACAGCAAAAGAAAGGTTGGGAACCACTGGTCTAAGACCTATAGAGAGTTCTGTCAAGGAGAAGTCTGGCAATTTAGTGTTGAGTGTATACTGAAAATCAAGAAACTATTGTAACATTTATTAAGGGGAATCCTTTTTTTGTAGACACAGGATATCTTCCAACAGGAATTTAATAAACTCAAACAATTTCACTGTGATTATATTTTCGCTTTATGTTGACATGGATCATTCAAATAAATCACATACAAATGCTTACAAATTTACAATACTTATATGCTGTGACTGTCTTTAAGCCCCTCATTCTGGAGAGTGTTACAAGTCCTAAAATTTTGCCTTTCTGGACAAGGCTCTTTGCTACAATGGGCTAATCTCAATATAACCTTTCTGGGCAGGGCTCTTTACTCCATTGATCATGGCTCAGTATAACCATTCTGTGCAGGGCTCTTTACTCCAATGGCCTTGGTTTGATATAACCTTTCTGGGCAAGGTTCTTACTCCAATGACCTCGGTACAATATAATCTTTCTGGGCTAGGCTCTTTACTACAATGGCCTTGGCTCAATATAACTTTTCAGGTCAAGACCCTTTACTCCAACAGCCTCAGGTGCAATATAACCTTTTTATATCATTTGTTGATGTGCTTTTAAATACTAATCAAGGAATTCTCATAGAACAACAGCTATTATTATATGATTCTCATGAGAGACACTTTTTCAGTGGCTGATATGCAGTCTTATTATAAACTTCATAAACAGTCCCGTTTGTTTAAATTTGTTGCTACTGGTCAATGTCCAGCGGTATTGACCATGGTTAAGTGAAGATATTCACCACTTCTTTATATGGTAAACACATGCCACATCATAAATCTGATGACCATCAGGTGCCGACAATGAATGTAACCCATTCTACCTGACACCAGTGATGGAGAATCAGTAGATTTAGCTCTCATCCAAATAAAAATATCTATTATACAAATTAAATAAAGAAAATCTGAATACATCCAAAGATTTAAATTGTAAGGAGAAGAATAAATATGATTTTTAAAAGATATTGAAAATAGACAGCTAGTGATCGCTTGTTGCTGCTGTTAGTACAAGTGATAGGGAGATTGTTAAACTGATCTTTGATACCATGTATCATTCGACAACTTCTCTTTCACATAAACAGTGCACTTTTATCCACTCTAAATCACATTGTTTTATACTTTACTCAGAATTTAATGAAACACAAGTGACTCCAAAATGAATCTATATCCTTTTTTGAGGTATTATCCAAGACCAGTGGACCACAATATCCTGGCAACAATCATGGCACACACTACACTTTCACATTTACCCGTCGCCATGACAGCAGCATTGAGACAATGTTTTAATGATAACCTTAGACTGAATTTGTCTGGCTCAACTTTTCACAATCATATCTTCAATTTTCATTGATGTATTTTGTCATTTTTTCCAAATATCAATATTTCATTCCATTGTTTCTTTGGATAAACTTAGTTTCATTCAGTGTTGAATGAGAATCACCCCATGTACATGTACACCGCCATAGCAGTAAAGTAGATCGTTTTACTGTGCTGTGTTCAGGTTTCATTCACTAAATGAATGTATCAAATGTTCAAATGTTTGAATATTTTTTTTTTCAATTATGTTATTTGTATAACATAACTGAATGATTAATATGCTTGTTTTCAAGTATATAATAAAAAAGTTATTGACAGAGTATTAAAAAATATTGGGCCCTCATTCAGTGACATAGAATGCACTGACAAGCTCAGGTATACTGCGCCACATGACCTCGGGTCCAATATTTTTCAGTACTCAATTATTAACCTATACATATAATTTACAATAATTCATGATATTGCACTGTCACAACACCATAATGTATTTTCATGGTGTCATGAAGTTAAAATGGCATTTTCACTATACTGAAGGTAAATTTCAAAATTTTGCATTAAATCATGTAATAAAACAAGAACTTTGTTTGGGGGAATATGATTTTTATGAACCAGTAAACCTGTTATATTGACCTCTATTTCAAAATGGTCAATATGAGGTTTCCTGGTTCATAAAATTGCCTTAAATAAATTCATTTTCATAACTTTGTCAATACCATATAGAATATTGAAATGAGTTGAAACATTATTGTACTGTTTTTTCTTGCTTATAATATCCATCCAATTGTGAAATACCATGTACCCAGATCTACTGATAGATAATGTGCCAGTGGATCTGGGGGTACACTCTCATATTACATATAATATCAAGCAAACAGTGGTGACTCTGATCTGTCAGTGATTTCAAGCAAACAGAAGTTATCCTGATCTGTCAATGATTTCAAGCAAACAGTGATGACCCTGATCTGTCTGTGATTGCAAGCAAACAGTAATGACCCTGATCTGTCCATGAGTTCAAACAAACAGTGATGACCCCAATCCGTCAGTGATTGCAAGCAAACAATGGTGACTCCAGTTTGTCAGTGATTTCAAGCAAACAGTAATGATCCTGATCTGTCCGTGATTGTAAGCAAACAGGGATGACCCTGATCTGTCAGTGTTTGCAAGCAAACAGTGGTGACCATGAACTGTCAGTGATTTCAAGCAAGTAGCAATGACCCTAATCTGTTGGTGATTTTGAAACAGCAGATCTTAGTATTTTGCTGTTCTGAGTTGGGTGTGCACTTCACACAAGGAAATACATTATTTGTGGGAAAACTTTGAAATAAGATACTTCCATTTTGTCAAGCCAGCTTTATTTAGTTAGAAAATAAAATACTGTTACATTGAGCATAATCTAAGAAACTTTAACATTGACCTTAATCTATGGTGTGAAAAGACAGACTGTTTGACTACAGATAGACACATGGATGCCAGAGTGATTGCTGTGTCAGACTGTTTGACTACAGATAGACACATGGATGCCAGAGTGATTGCTGTGTCAGACTGTTTGACTACAGATAGACACATGGATGCCAGAGTGATTGTTGTGTCAGACTGTTTGACTACAGATAGACACATGGATGCCAGAGTGATTGCCATGTCAAACTTCAGCCAAGGCAGACACAACAAACATTGTCTTCATTCCTTTTCTTTTTTTATTTTCAGTCCTGTTGACGATAGCTACTGCAAGATATACAGACAGCAGCATTTTCCGAGCACCAAAGACAAAAGAAGAGAAAGAAATGAAATTTCCTCAGCATGTTAATTTGCTTTTGAAAGAGGACATACAAAATTTTAAGAAAACATATGACAAATATTTTCCACCAAAAGATGATAAAGAGAAATAATCACATTCTTTAAAGTGTTTCATTAGAATTTGAAGAAAGCAATTAATCCATATGTGTGAAATTTGAAATGACCTTAAATTTAATGCTCTATATTAAAAAATTATACAGAAAAAAGGACATTTGTTTTAGCAGTATTTTCAATAGCTTGTTAAAGGTAAGATTTTATATCTTTAGAATGCTTACAACAAATGCATCACTCTGAGGACAACAAAGGGAAATGACCATGTTGTTCATGGTGTCTCTGTCAGTTTAATGAATCAATTAAGGTCATACATGGTGTCCTAAAAAGGCTTTGAATATTGTTTATAAAATAAGATGTGAATTTGAAATTATGTAATAAAGTTCATAATAGTTTGTTCTATTCATGTTTACAACACTTGGAAAATCTCTTATTTTAGAACTCTGTAAAATACCTATTCCTGACAATGAGTAATCTTAACAAGAAAATTTTGTATGTCTGATGCCATAATATAATGTATTACTTGCCTGACAAAGAAGATACAAAGATCCAATTTTAACCATCGGAAAATAATTGGATCTGTTTTTCTGTCAATAATCTAGTTCACCTATGACCACATGTTGGTCAAACTCTGACATTTGCTTGTACATATGGACTGCCAGCCAATAATATTGCTAGCACTTGTAAGGCATTACGTAATTAAGTGGTACATTGCTGGATATTCAGTTCTTATGGCCATCACCTAGCTGACGGTCACTCTATATCATATACAGATTTAAATGGCCATTCTTTCAATCATTTTTCATGAAATTTTTCTTTATATACTCAGCTTGCTACTTATTCACATAGGTATCAAAATTAAAATCTTGGATTTAATATGACATGCTATGTTAATAAGAAGGCGTGATTATCTCTACTCTAGTAATAGGTCAGTTTATCACATGACATCATGCAAGACAAACTTGTCAAATCTGAGTTATCCAAAAACACTTTGGAGTTGATTATTGTTACTATTTCACAATTTATGAAATAAAAGCAGGTTTTTTTAGCATGGAGGGATTTTAAACCCTTCTTGTCTATGGCATAGCATCCATTATCTTTTACAAATATAGTTTTGTATTTCCAATAATAGTAACAAATATTGTATGGTCTTACTAAGATTAGTAACAAAATTTTTGACCCACTTGTTTTTTTTCATGGTAATGTTATATTATATGTCAAGGGAGGCAACTCAAATTGTTAGACCTGATAGTAGTTACCTCCCTTGGATTTAAAAAATGATAGAAAATGCTTTCAGAGGGAAATCACAATAATATTTCATATAATGTTTCAGATGTTATTATAAATTCTCCAGTTACAAATAAAGAAAATAAAATTTCAACAAATATTATTAAGATTATTTAAAGCAGTTCAACTACATTGGTTTATGATATAAAAAAGGACCTTGAATTGCAATAGCTCTGGAGATATGTTCTTCCATCTGATCTTGTGTAAATTAGTATCACCCTACAAGCCATACATATTCTCAGTACTTTGATTTAATGTTTTAAATATTTAATATCTACTTGATATGAAAGATAGGGCAGTGTTCCAAGTTGCAACTAAAATGGTCACATTTGCAACTAAAATTTCAGAATGGCAAGTAAAAATGGTCAACCTCTTGCCACAGGGCCACCTTTGGAATCATAATGTGGCACTAGAAAAAGACATCACAGCCACCTTTGGAATCATAATGTGGCACTAGAAAAAGACATCACAGCCACCTTTGGAATCATAATGTGGCACTAGAAAAAGACATCAACACTTTTTGATTACCACATTTTACGCTAAAAATCATTGTGCAGTTCAGTTTAGTTCACAGCATAATCCCTTTCTGGTTGTGTGACTTGCATGTGACTAATCTGACTTACAGCCTATTGGAAGTTACAAGTCTAATACATGACCTAAGCAATCAACCAGTTAATGGTATCACAAGAAAAATGTCGACATGGAGACAAATATGAAAAATGTAGTTGACAGTCAAATTACTGTCTGTCCAACTACAGTAAATGCAGTTATGGCTAAGGCTTTGTTAATATAAACTATCATCAAAAGACAATGAAGGTTAAGGTCATTTATCAGTGAATTTGAGACCAGGCAATATGTAGAGAGATGGTTTAGAGAGCTCCAAAAATGACCTTTAATGGTTGGCCTGAGGTTGAAGCAGCAGATGACTGTTCACATTTCAGACAGATTTAGGTATACTATTAAACATAACATCTTGCTTTTTAATAATTACTCTTTTAATTTGCCTTAACTAAAAACTTAACTTTTTGTCATCTTACTATTAATGCACAACTAAATGGATTTTGCTTTCAAGGTCTTGGGCAACCAAATTTTTTAGGTCTTGGCAACATAAATTCTAAATCGCTGCTTAAATTGTCAAGTAAGTTACTTTATGGCTACTAAACTTTTATAGGTACTTGGAGTGCTTTTGTGAGATCCAGTAGCTTACATGGGTTATGTTCTTACAGTATTACTTAAGCCTACTTAGTAAAATGGTCAACTTATATGTAAGCCAGGTAAGTGTTATAAGGTCTACTTGGGCCTCTTGTTTAGCCCACATCTTCTCCACAGTTTTTGATAGATTACCATGAAACTTGGTAAATACATGTATTATGGTCATCACCCAATGATGTGCATATTGACAAGTCACTTTGCTCCCGCAATTTTTTTTAGAGTTATTGCCATTTTTGTCTTGTGGCTTAATGCAGTGTATGACATAATCTTGTCAGTGCAACTATTTCTGCAGTTTTTGATGGATTGCCATCAAACTTGGCAAATATTATGGTTATCACGTGAAGATGCACATATTGACAAATCACTTTGCCCCACAATTTGTGTTGGAGTTTTTGCTCTGTTTGTTTTGCAGCTAAATGCATTGTATAACACAATCTTGTCAGCACAATTTGCTCAAATGATGTTGATCCACGATCAAATATGGTTGCTGTTACTAAACAGAAAAATAAATAAAAACAACTTCTTCTCAAGAACCACTTAACAGAATTTGACCAATTTAATAGATATCATTCAAGTATGAAGGTCTTTCAACTTTATTCAAATGATGCTGATCTGTGATCAAATATACCTACTGTTACTGAAAACAGAAAAACATTGAAATATCTCCTAAGAAATAGCTTGACAGAATTTGACCAGATTTGACCACAAGCATCCTGGTATATATGGCTTTTAAATATTATAAATGCTGCAACTACCAGGAGAGCGATATCATGTCTACTTGGGCCTCTTGTTTTACTATAGATTTATGTGAGCAAACTTTTAACCATTCCTCCAGTTTTTAGGTCTACTGGTCATAGACCAACAAAGCTTATGGGATGGTCTGTTGTCTGTCCATCTGTTAGCATAATTTTTTGTTCGCTACTCCTACTAAACTACTTGCAGGATTGCCATGAAACTTGACACACACATTCATCCCATGGTCTAGTTGGTCCTAAATGAAAATGGGGCTGATCTGATGTCCAGTATGGCCACCACAGTGGCCATCTTCAAAATCAAGTTATTGCTACACCTCCTGAATGGATGGTCATATCAACATTTGGTTTTCACTTAAGACTTCTTATGATGTCTAGTTGGTCCTAAAAAAATGGGGTCGATCTGATATCCAATATGGCCTCCACAGCAGCCATCTTTAAAATTTTATCGCTGTCTTCCTGAATGGATGGTCATATCAACATGGGGTTTTCACTGAAAGACTTCTTATGATGTCTACTTGGTCCTAAATGAAAATAGGGCCGATCTGATGTCAAATATGGCTGCCACAGCAGCCATCTTAAAAATCTTGTTATTGCTACTTCTTCTGAATGGATGGTCATATCAACATGGGGTTTTCACTAAAAGATGCCTACTTGGCCCTAAATGAAAATGGGGCCAATCTGTTGTCCAGTATGGCTGCTACAGTGGCCATCTTGAAAATCTTGCTCTCGCTACTCCTCCTAAATGAAATGTAATATTGACATGGGGTTTTCACCAGAAGACTTATGATGTTTACTTGGTCCTAAATGAAAATGGTGCAGATCTGATGTCCAATATGGCTACCACAGTGATCATTGTAAAAATCTTGTTATTGCTACACCTCCTGAATGGAAAATCATATTGACATGGGGTTTTCACCAGAAGACTTCTTATGATGTCTAGTTGGTCCTAAATGGAAAATGGTGCTGATCTGATGGCCAATATCGCAGCCACAGTGGCCATCTTCAAAATCTTGTTATCGCAACTCATTATGAATGAAAAGTAATATTGCTGTGGGGTTTTCACCCGAAGACTTTTTATGATGTCTAGTTGGTTCTAAATAAAAATGTTGTCAATTTGATGTCCACTATGGCTACAACAGCAGCCATCTTGAAACTATCGTTATCACTACTCATCCTGAATGGATGGTAATATCACCATGAGGTTTTTACTAAACAGCAGTTTGTGATGACTAGTTGGTCCTAATAGTGCCATTTACACATTCAGTATGCCTGCCACAGTGGCCATCTTGAAAATCTTGTTATCACTATTTCTCCTGAATGAATGGTTATATCAGCATGGGGTTTTCACTGAAAGACTTATGATGTATTGTTGGTCATAAATGAAAATGGTGCCAATGCAACTTATAATATGACTGCCACAATAGCCATCTTGAAAATCTTGTTATCTCTACTTCTCCTAGATGGCTGGTCATATTGGCATTTTGTCTTACCAAAAGACATCTTGTGATGTCTAGTTGGTACTAAATAGAAATGGTGCCAATCTAATATCGAATATGGCCACCATGGTATCCATCTTGAAAATCTTGTTATTGTTACTCCTCCAAAATGGAAAGTTATATCAACATGGGGTTTCCACCAGAAGACTTCTTATGATGCCTTGTTGGTCTGAAATGAAAATGGTGCCAAGTTGACATCCATTATGTCCACCACAGCAGCTAATTTGAAAAGTTGTTATCACTAAAGAATATCAAAGATGGTTTCAACATTCTGCAGTTAAAGGGATGCAATGGTCTTATCTCGAATTCCTGGAAATTCTTTTCAGCCAGTAGAGCATCGGTCCCTTCAAGGAACTCTTGTTTGGGTATTGGGTTCATTGGTGGCTTGTGTAGCAACCATTATATATGGTAGTAAATTTTGCAAATATTTTGTCAGCTAGTTAAATGACTGAGCACTTAAATTACAAAACAATTATAAAACATTTGTAAATGATTGTTAATAGAAATGAATGGAGCAGTTTTTTAAGCTCAGCTGGTCATAGACCAGAAAGCTTATGGATTGTCCTGTTGTCCATTGTCCGTCCAGCCATTAGCACAAGTTTGTTATCACTATTCCTCCTAAACTACTTGGAGGATTGCCATGAAACTTGACACATACATTCATCCCTAGGTCTAGTTGGACCTAAAGGAAAATGGTACTGCTCAAATATCCAGTATGGCTGCCACAGCAGCCATCTTCAAAATATTGTTATCACTACTCCTTCTGAATGTATTGTCATATCAACATGGGGTTTTCAATAAAAGATTTCCTATGAAGTCTAGTTGGTCCTAAATAAAAAAAGGTGCTGATCTAACTTTCAATATGGCCACCATGGCAGCCATCTTGCAAATCTCATTGCTACTCCTCCAGAACAGAAAGTTATTTTGACATTAGGTTTTCACCAAAAGACTTCTTATGATATCTGGTTGGTTCTAAATGAAAATGGTGCTGCTTGAACATCCAATATGGCCACCACAGTGACCATCTTGAACATATTTTATCACAACTCCTGAATGGATGGTCATATAAGTATAGGGTTTTCACTAAAAGACTTATTATGATATCTAGTTGATCCTTAATGAAAATGGTGCTGATCTAACATTCGATATAGCCACCACAGCAGCTTTTTTGACAAGTTTTTAATTGCTACACCTCCTGAATGAAAAGTCATATCAGCATGGGGTTTTCACTGGAGGACTTCTTGTGGTGTCTGTTTGGTCTTAAATGAAAAATGTGCTGATCTGACATCCAGTATTGCCACCACAGTGGCCATCTTGAAAACCTTGTTATTGCTACTCCGATATGGAAAGTCATATTGACATGGGGTTTTCACCAGAAGACTAATTAGGATATATCTACTTGGGGTCCTTAATGAAAATGGTGCAGATCTGATATCCAAGATGGCCACCATGGCAGCCAGCTTGAAATTTTTTTTATTGCTACTCCTAATCTGAAAGTCATATCAACATGGGGTTTTCACCAGAATAATTATGCTATCTACTTGGGCCGATATGAAAATGGGGACAATCTGACATCAAATGTAGCAGCCATCTCTAAACTCTTGTAATCGCTACTTCTAAATGCAAAGTCATATCGACATGGGGTATTCATCAGAAGACTTCTTATGAAACCTGGTTGGTCATGAATGAAAATTTATGCTGATCGGACATCCAGTATGGCCACCATGGTGTCCATCATGAAAATCTTGTTATCACTACTCCAGAAGAATTGATGGTCATACCAACATAAAGCTGTCACCAAAAGACTTCATATGATATCTAATTCGTCCTGGATGCAAGTGGTGTCAATTTTATATCCAATATGGCTGCCATGATGGCCATCTTAACAATTATTGTTATAAGTACTACTAAATAGATGGTCATATTGGCATGAGTTTTTCACCAAAAGTCTTCTAATGATGTCTTGTTTGCCCTAAATGAAAATCTTGCTAATTGTACATCCAGTATGGCCACCAAAGTGGCTACTTTTAAAATCTTTTTGTGCAAGAATATCAGATGGTTTCAACATTCAGCTGTTAAAAAGAGTTAATGGTCTTGAATTCATGGAAATTCTTTTTGGACAGTAGTTAGTCCCTTCAAGGGACTCTTGTTGTAATAATTATTTACCAAATACAGTAAACCTGTCTCAAAGATGTCAGTATATAAGGGGCACCTGTTGAAAAAGGATGCCTTCAACCATGATGAATTTTCCAATACAAGTGTGATTTGCACCTGTTGAACAAAAGACACTTATTTTTTTCCCAAATATGCATTCTCATATAAATGACACAACATGCACCATAAGGACATTAGTAAACACAAACCCTGACCATTCTTCTGCATTTGCTTACATGCCCTCCTGTATACACTACATCATTACAAATATTGATTTGGAGCTCACCAGTACCCGGTAGATGGAGCTAATGTACTACCCCCTGCCAACTACATATATAAAAGCATATACTTATGTACATCTTTATGTTCTTTCTACCTAGGTCCTGGGCAATAGTTTAGAGTGGGTTTGAATACATGTCAATTTGCCCCATTGCAAAATCGCCCCCGTAAAAAACCACCACTTTTCACAAGATCGCCCGCATTTCACAATCACATCATGTCAAAAACACCCCCACTTTTCACAAGATCGCCCGCATTTCAAACTCGCATCATGTCAAAAATGCCCCCACTAAATTTAATTTTAGTTTTACATGGTATTGATTTTGTTCTTGCCTTTTTTATTAGTTCAGTTAAGTTCATTTATAGATCTATGTTTGAATAATACTCTTTTAATCATCTTTTTAATCATTGGTAATATACCCACTGATAATTAATACTTACATATCATTAAGAATAATTAGAATAGATTGTTTTTACCATTATAATCATTGCTGAATTAAACCTTGATTGATTTTGTTCTTGCCTTCTTTAATTAGTTCATTAGAATTAGAATGCTTACCAAATTGAAATTTTATTAACTTTTTTTGCTTCGACCTTCAGGGTATTGGAAAAAAAAGTCGATATATTATATATAAAAATTCGGGAGTCATGTCCTTTACACGGTGCATAGATAGACCAGAAAAACAGAGAGAGATGCTTTATTTTATTTTAGGCCGCATTTCATGGCAGATGAGAAACAGCATGTCCCTTGACTGATTAAACTTAGAACACTGATTATCATAGAAATATTGGCTGCTTACAGAATCATGCATGAAATATGACACTTTATAACATTTAAAGGTGTTTTTTGGCTGTGTTTCTCTGCAGCTTAGGAACAACATGTTACGTGTCAAATTTAAAAATTTCATAATCATAGAAATATTGGCTGTTTACAGAATCATGCATGCAGTATGACACTTTATAAAATTGCAAGGTGCTTTCCGGGAGTTATAATGTGTTTTCCGGCAGCATTTTTTGGCCGTGTTTCTCTGCACCTTAGTAACAACATTACGTGAATGAAACACAAAAACGTTTGATAATCATAGAAACAATAAATGTTTACAAAATCATGTAAGTAAGAGGAACATTCATGAGATTAAAAGGTGTTTTCCGGCAGCAATTATGCATTTTCTGGCAACATTTATCAGCCGGTCAGCGATTTCCAGTCACTTTTTGCTCAGACCAAATAGAATCAAATACTCTATATCATAAAACAAGAACTGTATTTATAGTCATGAATATAAAATGACAATATTTTTAGAGTGTTTTATTACATGTTGAGGACAGGACCATTGATACAACCCACACAGCTGGAGGAGTTTGGTTGTGCTGATCTCCTTTGCAATGTACTGGTCCCACAGACTGAAGATCTTGGCCTGGTTCATGTGGGTCTGTTGTCTCTGGTACCGAGATAACTTGCCCTCAGACACGAGCTTTTGCTGAATTGGCAGCAAGCTGGCTTCTTCATGTAGCTTCTGGATCAGCTCGTAGAAAGGTGGTGACTGATCATTAGATTTCTTGTTAAGATGACGGTGCCACCCCTCTACATCGTTGTTTGTGTGCATAGGTTGGCCAAACACAGTCCAGGTGTTGTTGATCCAAGTCTTGCTCATGTAGCGGACCAGCTTGAGTAGTGACTTATCTTCAGCACCATCTGTAAGCTTCTCGAAAGCTGGTTTAATGTGTGTTGCTGGCAAGAAGGACAGTGCCATATCAGTTTTCTACAAAACTTAAACACCTCGTCGTGTTTGAAACAAATCAACCATAAAATATTAGAATTAGTTTTTCTAGTCCTATTAAAGGGAATCCCTGCGACCAAATATACATTTTAAAATTATTTTTCATTTGACTCTTTTGTATGATTTTTTCTCAAATGTCGTTTAAAACTATTTTTGCAACTATTGACATTTAATTCTGTGGTAGTTTTGCAATGCATTGAAGATTTAATTCAAAGGTAAAATAATCATAACACAAACCACAAACAAAGGTATAATTAAGCCACATCAAAGTTTCTATTCTTTGCAGTCTTTGTACAACTTAATGTTTCAACAAAAGTGAACTGATGTATGTTGGTTTTTAAAATCTAGATTTAAAAACAAAACAAAACAAAACTGCGGATCAAAGAGATTTTTGTGCGAATTAATACATTGAAGATGATAATCTGCTGGAGATCCCATGTGCGCCCGCCGAGAGTGGTCAGCTATCGCGCCTAAATCGATTCCTATAAAAATACACCCCCCCCCCAACACCCAGCTTTACATACATGCATTCATTCAGTTCAATTAAATAGGTGTACTTAATCAAGTGCGTACATCATTTTGATTTATGTAACTTTTATCCTGTCATACGCTAAAGAATTATCTGAATATAACTTCATTTTTTTATTAATATTGAATCTAGTTACACTAACAAAATAAATATGTAAATAAGGAAACTACAAGTGTTTGTTTAATATTATATATTCATTTTTTAATTTACAATTTTTTTTTTTACCAAATACATTAGCCTGTTCCCCTGGTGAAATCTTCAAATATTACTAAGGCCTCTTATGTTTTTGAGGTTCTTGGGTTATAAAAAATGCAGAGAATAAAGCGCATGGGGCATTATTGACTGGAATGGGGGCAATTTTGTGAAAAGTGGGGGCGTTTTTGATTGGAGATGATTTTGCAATGGGAGTGATTTGGTGACAAGTTGGGGCATTTTTGCCAGGGGTGAGTTTTCAGTGGGACGTTTTGACCTCTTTCATACCACCTATCCCATGGGATGGGGGCTTAAATCTTTGTATATATCTGTACATTTTTATTTTGTACTTTATTGGTTAAGGTTTTTCATTCAGTTCATGACACAGCTTTTCAACACCCAGTATTCATACTGTTATGCCTGGAATAATGAAACTTGGTCAGGGGATGCATCTTGATGAGTAGCATGGCTCATACATAAAGTAGTTCTGTGACATATTCATTGGTGTAACTACCGCCCTCAGTGAAGATTAATTTATTCTTGGGCTGAATTAATGAGAAAGGGTACCTTTTTTGCATACACACTTTGTCTTTTGATGATTGATTTAATACTTTTAAATTATTAAAATTCCATGATGCAGTTCATTTCAGGTTAACCAGATATTCAAACATTTTAATATTTTCATGAGTTACTTGATCACACGATAAAACGTTTATTGCAATCATGTAAATGTCCAAGGAAAATATGAGAAAGTTAAGGTGGCAAAACTGTTGAAGCAAATAAGATCATCTTTTCTTTTTTTTTTCTTTCTAGCACTTCTAGTGCATTATGTACTACAATTTTCCTTTGTCCCTTTAAAATATTGTGTGTCCCCTACATCTGGAGGGTGAGGGACATAGTATCTCCCCTGACCTTTGGATCCTAATGCAACACTGCATTAGAGATTGAATGGTGCTGTTGTTCAACCTACCGAAATAATCATGTTTTGAATTTTATATGTGGAGTGAAAATCCGACTTCAAAGAAACGCTGCCACTGATCACAAACTTTAATAACGATGGCTTCAATATTCTCATTCCATGCAGTCAGTGATGTGTAATAACATTTGTTTTTGAACCCGCATCTGTTTGATGTACTTAAGATAAATTGGGCTGTTCCACTTAGTGTACGTTACCTATGCAAATTAGCCTAAGGGATCATCCATAAAGGACGTCCGCAAAGATGGGGGGAGGGGGGGTTTGTTCAAATGCGGACAAGGGGGGAGGGGGTTAAAGGACTTGCGGACGTCCGCAAGCTAGTATTTTTTGTTATGATATTCTGTGTTGAACAGCTGCTTTATGCTTACTGCGTGTATTCCAGTATGTTTTGCGGACGTCCTTTATGGGTGATCCCTAAGTATAAATTATTTGTTAATTTCAATTTGTATGATTCGTGCCACAGAATATATATGAATGGGTTGGCATTAATACATAGATCTGGCTCAAAGTGCCTGAGGTTGATTACATGGCCCACATATCGGCCCTGCAGACCTGAGTGAGTATACAAATAGCCAAGTAAGATGCACCAGCTATTACACTGCCAGACCATAGAGCAGTGTATAATGCTAGATGTGGACATCCGCAGCCCGGGGGGGGGGGGGGGGTAAGCCACATGCGGACAAGGGGAGAGGGGGGGGTAGGAAAACAGGTATTATCTGCGGACGTCCTTTATGGACAACCACTAATGGGCTCTCCCTCAGTAGTGCTCAAAGAATTTGATACGACACATCACCCTAACAATTGTGAGTCAATTTGGTAAATCTCAGAAAGGTGTCTGTTTAACTCTGATGGCCTTACCTTTTAATGTCTCTAAAACAGCTGTATGAACTGCCCCAATAATAGTTTTACACGAACTCTGAGCAAAACTGTTTACTGTTTATACATATCACATATTATGGGCATATATCAATGTAGTCAAGAAATGGGCATTTTTGGGGGAGGAGGATTTTTTTTTTTTTTTTTTTTTTTTTCGCTAAGATTGCTGAAAATCGTGTTTTTCGAAATACGAACGTGTCGGAGGGGGGGGGGTCCAAAATAGTGTTTTTCGCGTGACACGTCGTGTTATGGCATGTGTGGGGAAGGGGGAGGGGAGCATTCAAAAATGGGGACCGAAAATCCCAAGTTTATACATTTGGGGGCCCATTTCTGAATTTATTCAAGTGGGACCTAAATTTGAAGTTGGCCACTACTTGTGTTTCATGCTTCACTGACATGAGTTAAATTTTGTGTTTTAGGTTTATTTCTCAAGCACTGTTTATACTCGAATCATCAAACTAAATGATTGTGTGCATCTTAATTATTACCATACCTTTGCAACAAAAGAAGGTCATCATGACCTTCATTTCACATTTTGGGGGTTTATGTTGTTTTTGTATTAAACTCATGACCACATAGTTTTTTGGCGGACAGAAAGGCGCCGGACAAATTGGCGATATTCTTCATACCTCAGACAGAATGGCGATGATATTATACGATCACAGGACAAAATGGCGATATTGTATTTTCCGATTGGCGATAAAAGTTTATAGAAAGTAAAGTGCATTAATTTTTTTTTTACTTCTATTGTTTGCAACTATGCGTCAAAAGCTTTATTTGATAATACTATGAAGAACGCTTTAACTAAGGATATCGTTCCCACTATTTTTGTCTCATTAATATGAGTAATGCAAACGTATATGTAATGAAAACGATATAATTAACCATTAATCTGATGTAAGCAAATACAATTCTGTATGCAGATAAATGTCCGGAAATGCAGATACCACAACAAACATGTAATGACAATGGCGGTGTTTCTTTCATCAATGTAGATCAATAGAACTTGTTTGTTAAAAAACAAAGGAGTTTTAAGACATGTAATGACAATAGCGGTGTTTTTTTCATCAAGGTAGATAAATAGAACTTGTTTGTAAAAAAAAAGAAAACGAGTTTTAAAACATGTAATAACAATAGCGGTGTTTCTTTCATCAATGTAGATAAATAGAACTTGTTTGTTAAAAAAACAACCCCAAAGGAGTTTTAAAACTGCCGACACATCATAAGGTTGTAATTGTTTGTAAAGTATTATTTAGTTCTTCTCAATTAGTTAAAAGTACTACTTTTTTGCAAGAAATGGAAAACTAACAATACATCAATAGGTAATGATATAGTTTTATTATTAAAAACGTTTCTTTAGTTCAACCGGCAAATTATAAGTATAAAATTGACAGTCACACGAATCATATTTATTTTGCATTGCATAGTGTTCATTACTCTAGTAATGGAAGCCATGGAAATCATTCCATCAAATAAAGGCGGCCGAAATTTAAGTCGCGATGGATTTATCTACACCGAAAAAAAAGAAAAAAAAAGTGAAAGATGGCATACCATGGAGATGTGTCCGGCGTGGCAAAGATTTCCGCTACTCTGGCAGTGTAACAACAGACGAGAACGTGACTTTAATAATACGCGAGTCATAACACACCCCCACCCCACCCCCCGCTCCAGATCCGACTGCCGTTGAAGTTTTAAAACAAGAGACTAGACTTAAAACGCAAAGCATCAACTTCTTACGACAGGCCCTCCAAACTCTACGCACAAGCTACACAAAACTTGTCTGAGCCAGCTCAAGCTAAACAAGACAGTTAAACGGGATATCAGACGACAACGTTCCAAACTATACCCAGAAACCGTAAATGACTTATTCATTGATGGTGATTGGAAGACTACAGGAGGTGATGAAACTGAGAGGTTCCTCCTGTTTGACAATGAACAGGACTCTGATTCACGTATTCTAATATTTGCGAGAAAGGATTGTTTAGAGAAGTTGTCGCAGGCCAGGAGATGGTACATGGATGGTACTTTTGATGTTGCGCCAAACAATTTTCGGCAAATGTATTCCATCCATGTGCCATTGTCTGAAACAACAGTTCCTGTAGTATATGCAGTTTTTGAGCACAAAAATAATACATGTTACGAGGAACTGTTGCAAACACTTTGTGACAAGTGTGAAGAAGCCAGATTTGACACTCCAGACCCTGACACTGTCATCATAGATTTTGAGCAGGCAATGATTCAAGCACTGCATTCTGTTTTTGAGAGAAGGTGTCCAAGTCCAACTCTGCAACTTTCACCTTGCTCAAAGTATTTGGAGGAAGGTGCAGGAGTTTGGACTGGCCACAAAGTACAAAGAATTAGAATGATTGATGGTCTTGCGTTTCTTCCCGTAGAGGATGTTAAAGCTGGAATGTCCAACCTTCTGGAACATGTGCCGGAAGATGTGGAGGACCTTTACGATTACTTTGACTCTACATACGTAACCGGGAAATTCAGAAGAATACAAAGATGAAATAACATCGTGGTACGACGCCTACCTCCAATTCTCAAACCAAAATTATGGAATGTGAATAACGCAAATATTGAAGGTGATGATAGGACCAACAGCATTGTTGAAGGGTGGCACACAAAATTCATGGGGATAGTGGGCATCAAGCACCCTTCTGTTTGGCGTTTGATCCAAGCCTCCCGTCAAAGCAATTCAGCTGTGAAAACATTGCAGGTTCAGCTCACATCTGGAGCAGAGTGTAACAGAAGGGTTAGAAAAAGGTTCCAGGTGACTCAGTCACGCCTACAAAAATTGTGTTTGCGCTATCGTGATGAAGAAATCACGATTGGCGAGTTCTTGCGAGGGGTGAGCTTCAACCTCCATACATTTTAAGCCGTTTTCTGTGACAATCCTATTTACGGATTACTTATATATTTGTATATTTTGTTCCATGTAATAAATGGTTTAATGCACTTTATTTGCTATAAACTTTTCAATCTGTATACGATATCGCCATTTTGTCCTATGACCGCATAATCTCATCGCCATTCTGTCCGGGGTGTGAAGAATATAGCCATTTCGTCCGGCGCCATTCTGTCCTACAATCGTTTTTGTCACCCCGTCAAATTTCTGTTATACCTGGAATCATGAAACTTGGGTAGGGGATGCATCTTGATCAGTAACTTCATTACAAAAGTAGGTCACTGTGACCAATACTTCACAATCAACTGACTTAGGTAAATATCGTGTTTATATCATGACTACATAGGTTTTTTGCATGCTATGTACATACTATACTATCAAAAATCATGATTCTTGGTGAGGGGATTCATCCTGATGAGCACAACACCCTTATTTAAAAATCAAAAATCATTATGGCTCTTTTTTACACTTTATTGACTTTAGTTAAATTTTGTGTTTTGATGTTTATTTTTCAGGCTATATTCATGCTAAAATAATGAAATTGTTATTTTTTGCATCTCTGTTAGTACCACACACATACAAAAGCAGGTCACCATGACCTATATTTAATATTGTACTGGGTTTGGTTAAGCTTTGAGCACACGAGTCTTTGGCATGCTGTATGAATACTAACCTAAATAGAATCATGAAACTTGGTGAGGTGATGCCTCTTGATTAGTACTACCCCTTTAAAGAGGTATATTCGACCTGTATTTCATGCCTCAGTGACTTTGTTGGAATTTTGCATTTAAAGAGGTATATTTGACCTGTATTTCATGCTTCAATGACTTTGTTGTAATTTTGCATTTAAAGTCCATTTCTTGAGTATTGTTCCTGTTAGAATCACGAAGCTTTATATGTTTCTCTGTTAGTACTAAACCATTAGCACCAAGTCACTGTGATCTTCATTTTACACTCTACTAACATATGTTAAGTATTTGTTTAGCTCATGAACAGAGATTTTCCATGCTATATACAACCTAGCCTACACAGAAGGCACTTTCTGACCATTGCAGTTGAAAGTAGGAATACATCTGTTTTTTCAATGGTAAACTTTCCATATTAATGGCTATAGGATATCTCAACAGTTTTACTGTGTATTGTAAATGTAAATGAGTAGGTATTAGAAGAGTTGAATGTATGTATTTCATGTGAGGTCTCAGCTGTAGTAACTAATGATGGTAATTACTGATGCATGAACTATGCTTGTTATAGAGGTCATACTGGCTGTTACTCCAAGATTACTTAAAGCCCGTGACTTCCACCCAGAAAAGTATGGTTTCTAGGGGTGGACAATGATAATAGCTTCTTATGCAGATTTTATGAGCAATGATTTGAAAGCAAAATTTTACAAAATTAATATCTGATTTTTATCAACTCATTATAATACTTATATTTAAATATCAAAGAAATTAATGTTCTTTTTATTGTTTTATGTGTTTTATACCCTGTCACAGGGGAAAACATTATATATGTCAAGATCACCTTAGCCTGCATTTATTTTCTACTTGATAGTTGATGTTTACAATGGCTGCTGGAGACTACTAAAAGCTTTGTTGAGGCAAGCCATATAATCAGTTATGGGGAGATAACCATCATCATGCTGGTCACATTATTATTATTATTTTTATTATTAATTATTATTATTACAGTACTCCAGCAGTTGTTGATGAACAAGCTGGAAAACCATATCATTTCCTTTACTTTGCTTAAGTCGCTGAATTCTGTCAACAGCTCTAAAGTTATTATCAACACACACTGGGCAATGAAGACGTAGCTTTCTCACAGAAGATTTTTTTGTGGCATTACTAGATATTAAGACATACCATACTGTGAACAGATTTGCCACTGAATGATGTTCCGACAGATCAAGGTCTATACTGTATGTTCTACTTAGATTTTCAAGCTAATGTTGTAAACCCTGATCAACCTATGTATTACAGGATGGTATATCTGAGTCTACGCTATTTGCAATTAGGTGTGCATCATACACGGGTAAATAGTGTTAGGTGCCATTTCTCCAGCAGTGATGGTGTCGGAATGATCGGGTGCGCTTCATACACGGAAAAATATGGTAGATGCCATTTCTCCAGCAGTGATGATATCGGCATGATAGCGTGTGCTTCATACACGTATAAAATATGGCAGATGCCATTTCTCCAACAGTGAAAAAAATGGTGAGATTTTGTTTTAAAATGTTAAATCCACCATAGCGCTATTAGCAGGCACCACAACGTATTTTATAGAACCCTTGTAATATGTCCATGTTCTCTTGATTGCTTAACAAATGTTTTTGGACTTAGGTTGATTAATTAAAAATGTGTATATTCCAACAAGAAAGGTCAAACCTTTTACTTTTAAACTGATGTAAACATTAAGACCTTGACCCCAAGGTCAAAATAGCGAGCGATTGTGTCGTAGAAACAATTGCCTTTCTTCATAATGTAATGTTCCTTGTATGAACAGAATTCACGAATGAGTTACGAAAATATAAGTCATTGAAGAACTTGAATTAAAAAAAAACATTGAGCTGTATGTTATACTGATCCCAAGGTCAAAGGGATGAACGAATGTGTCACATAATGAATTAGACTTTGCACCATAATGAGACCTCACAAGTATAAACAGACTCCATTAAGACGTCTAAGGGAAAGTCTAAGAAGACATCTTGTGAATCACTCGATTGTTAAGTGGCGATACGGTAACTGATGATGGAGAGAATAGTCAAATATTTAATTATTTCTTTTGTCAACAGTCTAGCATACAAAATAAATCTTACTGATTTTGAACAGAAATTTCTGAGTCTGTTATGCATCAGCTGTTGTATTCCCCCGCTTCCTCGCGTTCATTCTAGCGAAGACCACGTATACAACGTAATAATCGGATTAATTACAATTTAAGGCGTGTGATCCGAATTTACTGCATCCCAAGCTGCTTTTAACAAATAATTGCAAGTTTATTCAAGTACCCACTGTGTCGAATATTTATATATTTCTCTTCAAAAATGTCATTATTTCCAGATTCTTTTAAACTTGCAAATCTGGTCCCATTATATAAAAGAAGTTATAATAAGTGTTTCAAATTATCGTCCAATAACACTGATTTGTATTTTGTCCAATGTATTTAAAAAGTGTATCTGTAAATATTTGTATAAGCATATTCTTAAGTATAATTTGATTGTATCAACTCAAGCGAGCTTTACAACAGGTGACTACAACCAATCAGTTAATCAATATTTATAATACGATTTGCTTAGCTCTGGACCTAAGAAAGTATTAACTGTTTTCTTCGGTGAAAGTAAAGCCTTTGATCGTGTTTAGCATTCCGGATTGATTATAAAACTTAGAAATATCGGCATTCATTGTAGATTACCGTCTTGGTTACAAGATTATTTATCGTTACGAAAGCAACAAGATGTTATGAATTCACGACTGTTGGGGGTTTCAAAATATTAATGCATGTAAACGATATACAATAATCAGTTAGGTTTTTTCACTGTATAATCAGTTAGATTTTTCACTGACAATACTGCAAGAACAAATTTATAATCGTTGAAAATCCAAATGAGGAAGGTGATATTCAAAATTGGGATATTAAAAAAAAAATACATTAGTGGGACCGTCAGTGGCTAGTGACTTTTGACCCAGATGAAACAGAGTCGATGTTTATAATGGTAAAACCAATCCAAATAATCATCCGATACTACAGATGGCTGGCAAAGGTTTTCAACAAGTATACTAACATAAACACTGCGGTATTATATTGTATAGTGACGCCACTAGGCATGCATATTTGTCTGAAAAGATCAGGGATAAAGTCGATACTTTCAGAAAATTTAAATATTTATTGGATCTTTCTCCTTGGAAACAATATATAAATCGCATATACTTGCCTTGTTTAACTATACTGATTATATCAGAGATAAGCTTTACTATGCAGGAAAAATCATTGGAAAAAAATAAATTTGTAAATAATAGTAACATGTGATACCAAAAGTGCGTCATTGACACAACTATGTGAGGAAATCGGTTAGGAGAACCCGGATTCTTGACGATGCAATGATAAACAAATTCACTTGTTTAATATGTACCAAGGTCTTGCTCCAAAATGCTTACAAGATTTAATTCAATCCTTTGTTGTTAACAATGAGTCCTACACCTCTCGATCATCAGATCCTATTCGACCCCCACTGTGTATGACAAACTTGTATCACAATTCGTTTCTGCCTTTTACGATTCAAATGTGGAACCCTTTACCAGTAGAAATTATAAGAAACCCATCTATTCAAAATTTTAAATTGTAGCTTACCTGAATCGGGATAAACACATACCTCCGTAATTTGAAATTGTAGCTTACCTGAATCGGGATAAACACATACCTCCGTAATTTGAAATTGTAGCTTACCTGAATCGGGATAAACACATACCTCCGTAATTTGAAATTGTAGCTTACCTGAATCGGGATAAACACATACCTCCGTATTATTACGTTGGTGATCAGGTGGTTCAAGCCCAGCAGACGCGATAGAACACCAAAGGTAGTTTAACTCACGATTTATTCTTAAATCATATTTCCAACAGAAGGTCCAGTACATGTGGGAATATCAAATCAGTTGAACACTTCTATTAAAATGTCAAAATGTCAAAAATATAAAGCTTTAAGTAAGTAGACAAATGTCGGCCGTTATAATTTCTTTGTAGCATAGACAGCTTTTAATAAACTTTATACTTTCTGCTGAATCTCTAGGTATTGCTTTAGTCTGAATTTTACGTCGAGATGTTTTCTTGAATAAATATTGTTTAAACCAAGAACTTAAAGAAATGGAAACTTTTGTTTAGTATTCCGCCTCAAAGTGGGCATCTTTTTTGTGCTAGGAGTTCCTAACTCGATTGATTAGGGAGAGAGCGACGTATCGTAACCCCGTTCACTGGGGATGTCATGGGTTCCGTGGAACTCTTGCTTTTGTTATCTAATATTTTTAATATTTTCCTAATCCAAAATTAATCCAGAGAGAGAGAGAGAGAGAGAGAGAGAGAGAGAGAGAGAGAGAGAGAGAGAGAGAGAGAGAGAGAAACGGGGTGGGGGGGGATAGAAAGAAAGGCAGTATTTATTATGCCGTATTGTACTCGTCTTCTGTAAGATTAGCGTCTCCTGAATTCCTGAACAATAAAATAAAAATCACTTTGTAAGATAAACAGAATTCTTTATTTCAGATTGCCTGGTACATGCATCTAAATTAAAATATAAAAGTATTTTAAACATAAAAGTTCATAGGTATCTTATGTACAAATATACAGACACATATACAACTACAGAATATGTCTGTCATGGTTAAGAACAAAATTATGTAAGACATTTAAAGAGTAATTTGTTCCATCTATCTATAATCCGAGAATTAAATCGAATATCATCGTTTCACGGAGATTTCAAGCTGCAATTCTTACTATTAGAGATGGTCTTGTCATCGTTGAAAACACATACTTTCTCATTACTTCTTGAAAACACACACTCACTCATTAATTCTTGAAAACACATACTTTCTCATTAATTCTTGAAAACTAAATACATTATAGTTAACAAACATGGTAGAGGCACTGTTCCATCTTGGAAGGCTTAATAATAAACAAAGGCTATTGTTATAACCAATAACTAATTTTCTTTTCATACATTCACTAAAGTTTGTCCACAATACATTGTGCAGGAATAAGATTTGAATAATCTAATTTTTTTTCAAATCCAGCAGCTAAAACATCTATAGATGTACCTGAAGTAGCCAAATGTATATCAACCAATGTTTTTGAAAACTTAAATTCTTTTAAGAAATAATTATGTTATATATTATTTCGTTTGTTCTTTCTATGGATTGAGTACATACATCTCATCAAATCTCGGCAAGTGATTACCATTTTGGGACAAGTGAAAAGTAAGGTGGGACAAGTGAATTTTCTGAAACCACTTGTCCTGGACAAGTGGATGAAAAAAATTGGACCATACATACCGATTTTTGTGTATTATATATGATATCATTCTCAAATGCTCATTGTTTGCATATCTTTAATAATTTCTTTAAACCTGCGATAGATGGACTTATCAATGACAAATTATCAGTAAAACTAAATTTTGCAAGAAATAAAGCATTTGGTGTCAAATATAGCCTCTATATCCTCACATGATATTGACCCAACTTACGATTTAAATTCTCTCTCTCTCTCTCTCTCTCTCTATATATATATATATATATATATATATATATGTGTGTGTGTGTGTGTGTGTGTGTGTGTGTGTGTGTGTGTGCACTACCTCCCAGCCTCACTCCATTGGTCACATGGGTTACATGGAAGGAATTGAATAATGCACTTCCCCAACACACATAGTACAACTGTTTGCCATACAAGTTGATTTGAATATGAACTATGTAGATGGATGTTTGATGGTCGAGTAAAATTGTTAAAAAGTGTGAAATTATTCACCCTAACAAATGTCTTACTAGCGTCTAAAAAACATGCAAGCACAAAGCTACCATGTTCTAAATAACAGCTGACAGTTTGTTTAAAGGCATAGAGGCACAAGTTTCTTGAATGTTACTTCTTGAAATCAAACTGATCATCAGAAATTGTGACTTCACATTGTTGTAGTACAATACATTCAAATATGTTTGAAATAATTGTCCTAAGAGCTATATGTCTATAATTATTTTTGTCTGACAGGTCACCAATTTTACTTTTCAGTAACGGAATAATTTTAATTTTTGTGAAACAATCTGGAGCAAAGTTATATACAAACCATAGTTAAATAAAATCATTAAAACAACAGGGAGTCTACTATCTGAAAATGTAAAATGTTGTAAATGTACATATAAAAAATCTGACCCTGGACACCCCCCCCCCCCCTTTGTTTAGATATGGCACGTTGGATCTCAGACAATGAAGTCAATTCAGTTAACTATAATGGGACTTGCATGCTTAAAAAACATAATCCTTATTCGAATCGTTTTTAATACTACTGAGTAGGGATTTAAAATGATTTTTCCATACTATGTTGCATATGTTATTTTGGACATGGTTCCCATATATGCAAATTGGTACTCTCTGTCTGTCTGTCTGTCTCTCTCTTTTTCTCTCTCTCTCTCCATCTCTCTCTCTCTCTCTCTCTCTCTCTCTCTCTCTCTCTCTCTCTATATATATATATATATATATATATATATATATATATATATATATATATATATATATATATATATATAAAATACAAATCATATGGCGAATAACAGTCCTTTCAAGAGCAAGGGATCCAGCAAGGGATCGCGTGTGTCAGGGATTGATTAAGATAAAAGCAACAAACTGACAACGAACAGTGTAAAAACTAATTTTTAACTAGCCTAAGCGTTTTCAACTTTCATTGAGTCTTTGTCAAAGGCAAACACAAAACAGAGGCAGGACAAACAATAAACACAAAAAAGCATTGAAATTACAAAAGTTTACATGGCTACTTCTAATGGAATTAAAGCTTGAAAATGTTTGATGTTTCGCCTAGTTGGCTTCAACTTGTCTGATGATGTGGTAAACTAGTAAGTATTGACCTACAAAGGGAGGAGCTATATCACCATCTGTTTTTTTTTTTTTTTTTTTTTTAAATTAATGTAAAGTGGTGTAACCATAAATTATATCCAGGATAATTCATTGTTTATGTAATGTGAGTAATGACCTTAGCAATAATAACACCAGGAAGAACTACAACAAATAGTAGTAGTTATTGGTGATTGAGTGAGTAATGTGCGAAATGAATGAATTATTTAATTGAAAAAGTGGTGGCTGTAAACAGATAATGATTTTATTTGCGTGTGGTTCTCATTTTTGAGTCTTCTTGGTTTAAGCTGCTTGGTTTCAGAGTTCTAAGGCGGCGTATCCAGTAAGATTCCTTTTCTTTCTAAGTTTCTGAATTCCAGTTAGGGTTGTGAGCAATTGCAACTAGTGTTACATCACTGAACGTGTGGACAGGGGAAGAGAAGTGTTCTGCAACTGGACTTCTGTCTAGCTTCTTTGTCATCCAATCAGATCTGTGAAGATTGATCCTTTTGTGTAGCTTTTCGGTTTCTCCGATATACTGAAGCCCGCAGATCTTACATGTGATGAGATAAATTACATTCTCTGTTTTGCACATTCTGTTTGGACCATGTATGTTCAAATTTAAGCTCGTCACTGTGCTAGAGAATGTGCTGGTCTCAATCATATGTTGACATGTTTTGCACCTTTTATCACCATAGGGACCAGATTTGCCAGGATGGTCTTGGCTTGTGATTGGCGTTACCTTCGCTTTGATGTTTTTGAGGTTTTTCGGTCTGCGGTAGGCTAGTATTGGTTTGTTTGGGAGGATTAACTGTAGTGTGTCACAAGATGCCACGATGATCCAGTGTGTCTGGATGATTTTACCTACTTTGGGGTTGTCTGGAAGGTAGGTCAGGATATATATATGGTATCTGATCAACCGTTTCCTTTTCTCTATATTTTAGTATGTCATTGCGGTTTATTTGTTGAGCCCTTTGTGTTGTCTCCTCTA
Organism: Margaritifera margaritifera; assembly: GCA_029931535.1. NCBI lineage: Eukaryota > Metazoa > Mollusca > Bivalvia > Unionida > Margaritiferidae > Margaritifera > Margaritifera margaritifera. Next base: position 1,671,694 of record JAQPZY010001632.1, on the reverse strand, counting down.
TCAGGTCTTTGTTGTAACCTCGGTTCATCAAATGTTCAGAGAATTCTTCAGACCTTTTTTTGAATTTTTCATCGTCGGAGCAAATTCTGCGTATCCTTAGTGCCTGGCTAGTGCAATGCTTTGGATGACATCTGGATGGGAGAAGATACTGATGTTTATCAGTTGGTTTATAGTAGATGTCTGTGTAGAGTTTGTTTTATACCAGTCTGGTTGTGTCCAGAAAAAAAACGTGGTTTGAGTTGGAGACTTCTGCCGTGAATTTTATTGGAGGATGGAAGTTGTTTGCTTTTGATATGAAGTCATCCAGATTTTCTCTTCCATGGTGTCACTTCATTTCTATATCATCGATGAAGCGTACCCATTGGTATGGTGCAAGTTCCACCGATGTTAAAAGTTGACCCTCCAGTCTTCCCATGAAAATATTAGCATACAAGGAGGCCATTTTTGTACCTATTGCAGTTCCATTGATTTGGAGGTAATTTTCTTCATTGAATACAAAGTTATTGAGTTTTAAGACTAGATCCAGAAGTTTAAGTAGACGGATCGTCTACAGTTCTTGTTTCCCATGCTTCCTTACACGCATGTATCCCTTCACTGTGCGGTATATAAGTATACAGGGATGTGAGGTCTATCTAAGGAAACAAGCATTGTATCTGGTAATGGTTCGCTTGTTTTGCTTATATATATATAGTCTAATGGCCTTGGTATAAAACATATGCACACGAACAAATACGCGTAGTCAATCACACATTATTTATTAAAGCAGAGACATGCATTGGGAAAAAATGGAATTCGGTATTTTTAAAAAAAATCCTATAATGACTATAAAAAGTGCACCATTTCGATTTTGAGAGAGACAATAGAGAAACGGAACGAATAGAAGGAATAAATGGACTTACAAGAAAAAAATTATTTAGCCCTTTTGTTTTTGTTTTCTTTTCCTATGTTTTATTAAATTTGTTGTTGTTGTTGTTGTTTTTTTTGTGTGTTTTTTATAGCAAATTTCTTGAAGAAATTAAACAGAGAGGGGCCGAGTAAACCAGTTGGACATTCTGTTTAATTCTTATGTATTTACAGGGACAGTAAACACATGTATATTAATCAAAGGTAATTACCATAATTTTTGCAGCATCAACGTTTTTTGTGTATCCCTAATCCTTCAGCATTGTGATTGAAATTCATTGAAGACTACACTGTTTGTTTGATCTTCACACACGCGCTATCCAATATCAAAGACAGTACTGAGGTCCGTCGCGGAGTTCTAAATCAGTGAAAGCAAACTTTTTAAATTATGATATATATGTATGTATGTACGTACGTACATGTATGTACATATGTATGTCTAAAAGATAAAGCCCAGTTGAACAAAAGAAAAATATGTATACAGATGGAGAAAAGTAAACATTAGGTATTGAAAGAATGTATACTATCAACTTTATCATTGATCTAGGTAGAAATGCTAGTCGGTTATGGCTAAATGTACCTTCAGATTTCGCATATCATTGATCTAAGTCGAAATGCTAGTCGGTTAAGGCTAAATGTACCTTCAGATTTCGCATATCATTGATCTAAGTTGAAATGCTAGTCGGTTATGGCTAAATGTACCTTCAGATTTCGCATATCATTGATCTAGGTAGAAATGCTAGTCGGTTATAGCTAAATGTACCTTCAGATTTCGCACATCATTGATCTAGGTAGAAATGCTAGTCGGTTATGGCTAAATGTACCTTCAGATTTCGCATATCATTGATCTAAGTCGAAATGCTAGTCGGTTATGGCTAAATGTACCTTCAGATTTCGCATATCATTGATCTAGGTAGAAATGCTAGTCGGTTATGGCTAAATGTACCTTCAGATTTCGCATATCATTGATCTAAGTCGAAATGCTAGTCGGTTATGGCTAAATGTACCTTCAGATTTCGCACATCATTGATCTAGGTAGAAATGCTAGTCGGTTATGGCTAAATGTACCTTCAGATTTCGCATATCATTGATCTAGTTCAAAATGCTGGTCGGTTATGGCTAAATGTACTTTCAGATTTCGCATATCATTGATCTAAGTCGAAACCCTAGTCGGTTATGGCTAAATGTACCTTCAGATTTCGCACATAATTGATCTAAGTCAAAATGACAGTCGGTTATGGCTAAATGTACCAAGATATTTCGCACATAAACCCATATATATCCATATCATACATAAACTCAGCTAATTGTATAACATAACTTGGATCAAAGAGTGTATGGCTGACAAGTACCTTCATATTAGCGTCCGTATTTAAGGCCAAGATATCCAAAGCAATGCAAATATTGGGGCTTTTATAGCGCACTTGGCAAAATTGTGTACATATATCAGTCATACTTACTTTGTATAAATTTTTTTATAAGGAGTTGGCTTGAATACTGTTGTGAAATTTGGCCTCCTCACCAATCTCTTTTGACCCAACAAAATTAAACGGTTCGACGAAAGTTTTTGAAATTCGGGTTTTTTAAGTTAGTTTTGGATTTTACCAATAACGCATATTAGCAAATCTGCATACATTTTAATTTACCACCTTTAGAGAGTAGAAGAAAGATTACTGACTTTGTATTTCTGTGTAACTATATACACAGTCATTTGGAATGTCCTTATTTAGTACGTCAAATAGCCTACAATGTTCCAAGAAGAAATATTAGACACGAAACTCCTTTTTATTGCACAAATATTCGCTTGAACATCACAAGACACAACATTTTAAATAGAGTACAAAGTAATTTTAACTAATTCTTAGAAACACATAACATTGATATTATGACTGACAATATTACAGTTTTTAAAACTCTTTCAAAGAAATACTTTATGATTACTGAATGTGATGTTACTATGTATGTAAAAGAAATACTTTATGATTACTGACTGGGATGTTACTATATATGTAGCCTTTTACGGCACTTCAGCACAATAGTGGCTATATGGTGCCAACTAAAAGTAAAGTTCAACAAATGTAAAATGAATTCCCCCAAAATTTAGGAAGATAAACCCTTAAAAATAAACACGAAGAACAACAAGATAAAATATGAAACTTCAAGGTGATAAAATTTTGTAAAATGTATATAAAATAAAACATAAAGGTAACACATGTAAAATCCTTAAAACATATGGTCAAGATTACTGAGTTGACAAACACACAGGTTATTATTATTTCTACTTGTAGAGATAAATAAATAAATAAATACAAAGTTGTAGGGATACTTGCGCTGTAAATATACATAAATGAATTTTGTTTGTTTGTATTCAAACCAAGAATTTACACAGGTAGTAATATATATACCCCTGTAGAACAATGTGTTATCTTTCTAAGTATGTCTATCTCTCCAATGTTAACATTTAATTTATGTTAGTTAAGTTTACGACCGCTAATGACATGCAATAATTTATTTTCTGTGTCGAAATTCAATGATTGAATAATGCAATGAAATACATTGTATGCATGACTTTTGCCTTTCACTCTACTTAGCTAATGTAAGGTTTTAAGCACATATAATTAAGTTCGGTTGCATACAGAATATAACTTTAAGGAAACTTATATTTAGGAGAAAATTAACTCCAGAAAAATGTATTAATTTATTCCAAATGCTTGCTGTTACAAAAATAAGGAATGACTGACCTTTTGCAACTTTCTTCCTGTGCAAATGTTCCTTTGAGCTTTCTTAGGAATGTGCAACTTAAGTGTACTAATGCTACTTAATATAACATATTCAATTGACCAAATAGCTTTTTCCAGTTGAATATTATTCAAAAGAAAAAGTTTAGTTGAATATTCTGTCAACAGTTTATCAACACAAATAATGCAAGACAAATAATATAATGAAGGCTTATGACTTTGTCAAATAATTCACAAGTAATTATTGTATCAACTTTAATTATTTAAAAATCCGTGACAACAAATTAATTAGAAAATCATTTTATAATATTAAAAATAAAAAGTATTTTCTAATATTAGAAATGTATTATATAATAATAGAAATGTATTTTCTAATATTAGAAAATAATTATCTTATATTAGAAAATGCTTATTTTGGACATACGAGTGGGTGTCCGCATGAGCAATCTGTGTAGCTTCGCGATGTACTCTCTCGACTAAGTAGAGGTGCTCTCGAGGAGGGGAGGATGTCAGCTAGTATAACAACAACTCCAAAGGAGTTTCACAAAAACACCACCCCTAACCATGCAGGACTGCTGGTATCAGAAGCAATCAACGAGACAAGAGATACAAACAAAACACTCGCCCTAGCCACACTCGATGCTGAAAAAGCCTTTGATGTCGTTTGGCATGAAGGCCTCCCGAGGAAGCTACATACACACGGTATCACAGGAATTATGTGGCTCCACCTAAAAGACTTGCAGACAGCATCAGTTACCCAAGTAAAATGGTTACACCAGCTCGGAAACCACTTTCAGGTTGGACAGGGAATTAAGCAACGCGCCAAACTATCTCCTACCCTCTACAAGTGCTTTAACAACGACCTGTTACACACAATCCAACGGAATAATCTGGGGGCATCAATTGGGACCACCTTCATAGGATCACCCACAGTAGCCGACGATGTGGCAATCCTTGCTAACAACCCAGTAGACATGCAAATCTCACTACAAACAATCTATAATTTTGCCAGCGCTGACCGCTTTTCAATCAACCCACTCAAAAGCGACATCGTAATCTTCAACGGCCCTAAGAGAAGAGCAGCACAATCCTGGAACATAGGAAAAACGATAATTAAGGAAACATATTCAACAACTCACCTTAGTATTTCCAGGACACCCGACATGAAGACAGATATAGAGGATATGATGCAAAAAGGAGAGAATAGCACTGTATTCCATCATGGGAGCAGGCCTACACGGAAAGAATGGGATAAACCCTATTGTATCTTGCAACATGCATTATCGCATCTTCTCACGCCCGCGAACTGTCTACGGCCTAGAAGTGACACGGATCTCCACAGAAACACTGAACAAGTCTGAATTAAAGATTATTCGTCGGATACAGTATCTCCCAGAGAGATTTGCTACAGCCGCAGTCTATATACTTATAGGCACAACTCCCATAGACGCCCTCATTCTCACATGCCCCTCCATACAGTACAAACGTGCTAAATATCTAAAAAAGAAATCATAATATTCGTCCAGTCTTGTAGGGCAGGTATTCTGTGCAAACACGTCGAACTTATGTTGCTGTGCGTGATGGATTGCAGATCTCCTGCCATTAAGACCGCCTTTAATTTAAGCACTGATCAAATCCAGGAAATTTAATACTACTAATTCCGTCTGTACTTAAAAACAAATGTATTCTCAGTGCAATATTCCTGCTACATTCCCATTAACAATATACATATTTGTAAGTTCAAAGTATGATCACATTCACTTCCTCAGTACTGCAAACATTCCCCGTTTTGAATACAAATGGATCAACTTCATGTGTGTTTGTGTGTCGATCTATCTATCTATCATCAATAGAATACTCTATTATACTATGAAGTCGTTTATATTGTCTCTTATGTGGAAAAAAAGAAGGTACATGTGTATGTAGCACCACATTAACACTCCTCCACTTCCACCACCATATTATTTTATTCATGTGTGTGTGTATATATATATATATATATATATATATATATATATATATATATATATATATATATATATATATATATATATATATAAATAAATGTGTGTGTGTGTGTGTGAATTAATTGCACAGAACACGAAATCTGGGGTGCTCCGATAAAATACCAGAGGAATTTACAATCAACAACAACAACGATGGATGCAATCGGAGAGACGAAGAAATGATGACTTGTGAAAAATCAGTTTTCGGTCGTCTACCAGCGAAACTGGTCGAAAAATTAATGCCATTTCAGCGAGAAGGAATAATTAATGCAATCAAGAAAAATGGAAGGTCCTGCTACCTCAGTTTCGATGATTTTCTTTCTAAGCTATGCGGGTCTTTCTGCGTCTTGAGAGTCAATTGTTTCTCTATTGTAAGGTTACCACGTGAATTTTTTAGATAAAAAGAAGAAAAGAATAGATGGTCTATACATAGATATTCACGATTTACCACAATCCACTACGAAAATACCACAATCCACTACAATCTACCACAATCCACTAAAATCTACCACAATCCACTACGAAAATGCCACAATCCACTACAATCTACCACAGTCCGCTACAGTCTACCACAATCCACTAAAATCAACCACAATCCACTAAAATCAACCACAATCGGCCATGAAAATGCCACAATCTACCACAACTGTCCTTGAAAATACCACAATCCACTACAATCTATCGCAATCCACTATAATCTACCACAATCCACACTACAATCTACCACAATCGACACTACAATCTACCACGATTGACTTTGAAAATACCACAATCAGCCTTAAAATACCTCACATAAAGTATATATACTGTGTTTTGGGTGGCCGCCTAACGAACTCGAGAATACCAGACACTCCCTTGCACATATGCAAAAATGATTAAGAAATAGACAGACCAGCTGAAAACTGTTTTATTGGTATACGGTTCAAAACGGACATAATAATAAGTACATTCAAAATGAACATTGACATAAGTAATCTAAATATTTAAATAAAATCAATTAAACAAAACATCTGAAAGCTTCTGCTAAGATAAATATTGTCTATTGATATTTATATACATGCACATATTTACTACACAACACAAATTTATTGCGCATGATTCAGAGCAGTTACATTCTCCATACACTGTTGATGGAGGAATCGATGTCCGTGACTGGATGCACATGCTGGATGTCGATGTATGATGGCTTTTAAGCATATTGACAGTCTGTCGTTAACCATTTTTTAAACCTTGCGTTCAGTGAAAATCGGAGACTAGTCTGTTATTGGAGGAAGAGTTTGGGATACTGGACAGTTACAGAAATGGGTGTTTGATACACAAAGACAACTTTTTGAACATATTTCAAAATTTAATGGTTTCATAATTTTAGAATATGTACAAATAAATGCTGATAAATATTATACAAGTAATGCAAGAAACAACATATCAATTGAACTGATAAGTCTATGGCCTCAGCATATGGCCACCTGAACATAGCATGAATATATATGACATTTGTGCATTAAAATATACCAATTAATTAATACATTACCATAATATATATTCCAAAGGACAATTCACTAGTATATACATGTTTATACACATTGCATCACAGAAGTAATCATGAATCTTATTAACATTAAACTTGAACTAGCCAAAATATGTACAAGAAATACGACAAGAAATGTGTTAATTGAAACATACCAATTTATTAACACATGTTACAGAAATGTTTATTGCTGCACTCGGGATCACTGCTATCAGTGTTGCCTCACTGTTCGGTAAGCCTGACTTTGTGGGTGCGTAGAAGGCGCACGAGGAATACTATCTTTTTTATCTTTGTGAAAACGGTAGTTGCTGGTGGATTTTCTTTATTGATATGGTACACATTATTCAAAACAAACGGATCTGTCCTTATAAAAGCGCTGTCTTTCTTGGAATTTCCATGGTGAGGATGGGATATTGTTTGCTCTCCACAATATTCTACAAAATCCACTTTTGTCCTCTATATCTACTACCAAGTTTGCAAATATTGTTAGAAGATTGTGTTACATTTTATGTTTTCTACTAAAAATAAGCTAATAGGGAATTCAAAAGGCCACTCAAAACACAGTATATATACTGTATGTGTGGTATTTTAAGGTCGATTGTGGAAAATTGGGGCATTTTCGTAGTGGGTTGTGGTAGATTGTAGTAGATTGTGGCATTTTCATAGTGGCTTGTGGTAGATTGTAGTGGATTGTGGTAGATTGTGGCATTATTGAAATGGATTGTGGTAGATCGTAGTGGATTGTGGTAGATTGTAGTTGGGTGTGATATGTTACGACTCTATGGTCTAAGAAAAATGTAACAGAAAGAAAGTGAAACCAACAAATCAAGTAAAAATCAACAAGCAATTTATTTCTAGATAATTAAAGTGAAAATTCACAAGACACTTACAGTAACGTGAATTAAAATCCAAATAATCCAATAATCCTAAGTGTCCTAATCTAAAGTCCTAAATATAGAATGTTCCGAATGAATGGCTGTATCCTTGAATATGTTGATGTGTTAATGGTCTTTAATGTCCTGATGTGCCAGTAGTCTTTAATGCCCTGATATGCCAAAATGAAGTACTCCAAAATATCTTTGAATAAGTTCACATAAATCCCAAAATCATAAATTCAAAATCCAAAATCCAAAAGTCTGAGCACTTTTATAATCCAATGAATATTTTAAATAATTACTCTCAGAATTTTGAATAATTTTTCACAACTGTAATGGATCTTTAAAAGACTGATGGTAAGGTCAAAACTGAAAAACTGTCCACTAAACATGGTATATATAAAGATAGGTCACATGACAGAATGTTCTAGAATACTAAATGGTTTGTGTGACATTTAATACATAGCTCTAAGAAAATTCTGGTTATATCTGTAAACAAAATCAATCCTGACCTCAAATTGAATCAACAACTTGTTTACAAAAACCGTCCAGAACTCGAATATTAGGTAAACAACCTAATTCAAGGACAATAGTTAAACATGTCAACCATTATACTTAATATTAAGGATTAAGCAAATATTAAAGTCGAGAAACATTTATAATTTCCTAAAATATTGATAGTATTATATAAACATCATACATAACAGGTAGATTGTGGTAAATCGTGTTACCGGTGGTTTTGTATTAATTCTTTTGTTGAAGAGTATCTCCACTTTCCAAAATGTTTCTTCGACCATCCAAACTTTGTTCCCATCCTTGATTCATGGATGTTGTTTTCGCAACCAAGTGCGCATGTTTTGAGATCCTGACATCATCAAGTGTATCACAAACATTCTTTGACAGTGACAGCAAGTGTTGAATAAGAAATATTAGATGAAATGATATTTAAATAAGTACTTGAATTAAAATTAAAAACTAAACAAATTAAAAAAAAACTATAATAAAATGTTAAATGTACCTAATGCCAAATTTGTCTTAAAGTTTATGGCATTGGAGTGTGTTAGGTATTCAAGCCAGGGCTTCTGTTAACATGTTAGCTTTGTTTCCGATTATGTTAAGATTAAACCAACATTTGGGAGTTCAGAGATGGCAAAGGCAAAATGTAAACATTGGGTACTATCAGTTTGTGCTTCTTATATCGTGTAAAATAAATCCAATGGAAAACTATACAGTATGGAATTCTTCATTGGAGTATTTAAAAAAAGACAAATAAAAAACTTTGTTTTTCAAAGCCTGAGAAAAAAACATGAACATTATTTTTTTTATAATTTTGATATTTGTATCATAATTATTTATTGCAATTAAATATTCTTTTTAAAGCAATGAAATATCTTACTAGAAGATTCAATAAGAAATAAAGTAGCAGGAGTACACACACACACACAGCCTGAAATGGTGTTGGTGTATCAATTCAAGTTAGACTGTCTTTACTTGATGGAGAAATGTTAAATTCGTTTGAAAACAGTTTTTTTTTGTATTATAGAATTTCATATAAATTTCATATTGATAATTCATATCTTTGTTTTTTTTTCATGATTATCATTGATCATATGGGTTCCATCGTATTAATAAGGAAAGCAGTTATCATGTAGAATCATCGGATTTATTGATATTTATATCTAACCATTGCAAGTCCCTGGTCAGAAGATAATGGCCTACTTTATAATACTGTATATGTGCTGAAAATGTTACAGAATTATAGATAAATTACAGAATTATAGATAAATTACAGATTCTTTTCTAAAAGACTTGTAGAAATTAGAACACTTTCAGAAAATGTTTGATATATGTCACTTGTGCATTGTATTCATATTGCATTTTATATTCACATGCTTTTATTGGTTGTATTTAGGTAAAACTGTAAGCAAAATATTTGACATGTCGATCGTCACTGGCATCATTCATATATTATATCAATAAGTGTCCACTAGCCTATCTTATTACATTTGTGTTTCATGCCGTCTCCTCTGTACTGCATAATTTATAGAACTCTGTTATCATTTGTTACAAACCCCTTTTTGATTTTTTTATTTAGCCAAAAGTCAGGCATGTGCCTTCTTTGTTTCATTATTATCATTTTATTACCACTCTTTATTGTGATTGATTGGGTGTGAAAGGAAAAAAAACCTGGACTTTTATAGTGCTCTTTGATGTAGATTGAATCGTATGTCAGGCAAGCTCTTTCAGTGATGTAGGAATTTAATAAATGTTAATTTACCAAAGTCATTAAACTAATACTGGTCTTCATTTCTCACTTTAATTACATGTATTACCTCCTCTTTTGTTGAAAATGAGAAAGGGTGTGTGTGTAGTGACTAATTTTATGAAACTCTAAAATGTGGCATATGATTTAGGGTGGTGTGTAGATGTACATAACAGGCTAAGAATTATAATCAGTCCCGTTCAGGTGGGGCTAGGGAAGGGGGTAGAGTTGGGTAGGGGATAAAAATATCTAAAAGTGAGACTTAAGTAATACCACAGTTGCTACTTCTACAGTTCTTAGAATGAAGGAATGTGGGATAACTTGCACAAGTATGAACATAAAATATCAAATAGAGTTTAGATTGAGCCCTTATGGGTTATGATCCAGAGGTATACAGAATTGGCCCCTGGGTCATAACTTGGAAACTAAGGAGATTCATACCCTATAACCATATACTTTATATATTCTTAATGGATAATAAGAGAGAAATTCAGATAATTGGCTTCTGGGTATATAATTACTAACTCCTTGTTTTTCTGGGATTTACATGGAAACTATTGAAATATTTACCCAAACAATTATACATAAATAATTGGAGATTTAAAAACCCCACATCCAAATAGATAACAGCTAACGTAAGTACCGGAGTCCAGACAGTGACTTGGATAAGAGACTAAATATCTTGTTTCTCTGTTGGGGCGAGACATCAGAAAAAATAGATTTGTGTTTGTAAAACACTGCAGACTTTTGGCCAGAAAGTCTCAAGGCCAAGGTTTGAAATGAGAATAACAACATAATGGTTATTAAATACTCATATAAGTTAAACCAAAAAGCATTGTCAAATCATGACTACTTACTTTTCAGGGTGAAGGGTCATAATTGTTCTCTTGGGGGGTTGGGGGTCAATGGGTTATTGTATAAAAGCACTGAACAAAACAAGAAACTTAATCAGGACAAATTAAATAAAATAAAAGTTTATCACAACCATGTGAATGACTACATGTATTAAGTACCTTTTAGTGATTTGTCTTTTCTTTTTGCAGACAATATAAAGCAGGCTGTTAGTGTGGAGAAGAACACAACTCGTGTGAAAATTACTCAAACCATTTAGATTGAAATTGTGAAAAACTTTCAGTTTGCCATTGTACCTACTATAAATTTTGGTGACTCTTCATCTTGATTCTTTCCAATCTTCACATTTTATTTAAAAGATATATTGGAATATTTTTTTTTTTGATGGGGGGAGGTAAATAACAAGGAAAAATAAAAGCATTTTTTTTCTATGTATAAATACTTTTTCTGAATCTATGCAGAAATCAACAACCAATGATTTGTGACTTGCATATATAGTTTTAAATGCTTTGGCGCTTAAGTAACCTAGATCAGATTAGGGGCATGTTACTTTTTCTATCAATACCTGGAGTCACAGTTACCTCCCTTGACTATTTAACAGTGCTTGGTTTTAAAGACAAAAATTGTTTCAGTATTGTTCTCAGTCAGTCGATAATTTAGAAATTTTTATTTTAGCTAACCATGCCACTGGAGGGGAAATAGATAGGATATACATGTATGCCAGACTATCTGCATCACATTAAAGAAATTAGGAAATTGAATCTTGACCTTATTACAATACTTGAAAGCATAATATTGGGCTACCCTCACGATTGGGTCAGCAGGTCAAATCTGAATTGACTTGGTGATCAATGCCCGCAAGCAGCACATGGCATTGACATCTGTTGCAATTCACACAGCATTCAGGGCTTTAATAAATGGCACTTTTCAGACCAGTTGACCCACCAAAAGAAATGATAAACTGTGTGAATCTGACACAACTCTTATTTTATTCTGACCAGCTTGTGAAAATGTCATTTTTCTTGCTGTCAGGAGTCAACTATGGCTTATCTTCTCTTATGTGCCACATTTGTCAGCAAATGATATGCTAATTAAGTGTAATAAGCAGATGAGCAGCTCTCAGGCAAACTGCATTTGTGGAATAAATACATATATTGTGACTTTAGACTGGTTTTGAAAGATTCATTTTTATTGACTGAACTACTACTAAATTTGACACAGTTCTGCCAAAATTAGACAGTACGCCCATTTCCAGTCAATTTGTGCATATTTTTGTGATGCAATAACCCATTGTTTGTTGTCTCCCTTACAAGGACCACCTCATTTGATGCATTTAATTACTCTGTCTTTTCCACTTGGCACACCTGAATTTTGAAATAAAATTCAAGTTACATTGATTTAATAATGCACATAAGTGTATTAAATAATTTTTACAAAAATCGTTCAAGAATATCTTCAGAACATTATTTAAGTATATGAATAGTACTTGGAAATAAAGTCTTAAACTTGACGATTTTATGAAGGATGAAGATCAAGTTTTCACCTCAGTCAAATGTCAAACTGTAAAACTGCCATACCAGTATATCCTGTTAACAACTAGAAGTTATTTGTGAAGGAAGGTATTATGTGGATTTGTAATTTTTCATATGACTACTGTGTTACTTAGGTTAATATCATATCATATTTTTCTATATGTAACCCTTACAATGACATCTCATGACATCACAATGATGTCGTGATGTCATGCAAGACAAAGGCATAACGACCAAAGAATCTGAATTTATTTCAGTGTCATTCACTATACTGTGGTTTTGTCAGATAAAATCAGTATTTTTAGGGCACGAAAATTCTACTCATCTGCTTGTATTTATGAGTGGGGGCTGAGGAAGGGTAAATCACTTTTTCAAGATGCTAGTACAGTTGGACAATTGGCATTTAAAGCAGATTCAGTGCTATGTACAGTCTAGGATGAATAAATTGATGCCTCATAAGTAAACATTTCAAGTCACTTACCCTGCATGACAAGTAGCCAACCAAATTATTTTGAGCCATGATTTTTAGTCCTCTTATAAATAGGATCTTACATTTGTGATCATTTCAAATGAAATTTCTGAAACTTGTCAAATAATTTCAATCTTTGCTCACCAACGCTTGCAAAAAAATATAAATTATTTGACTTGTTTTGTAAATTTCATTGAAATGAATACTCATGAAAGATTCTCTATGCATGGCATGAAACATTATTTATCTGTCTACCCGAGGACAAAGAAAGAGAGCTATGCCCTTGAGTTGTGTAACTGATAATTTTAGTGAATTTTAGAGACAGGCAAATGCAGTTTTTATGCTAAAAGTTGCTAAAATCACCAATGGTGAAAAAATGTTCATTTTGCATTTTCATTAAAAACACCAAATTTGCTTGATTGAAAATATTTAGTCATCTCCTATTGGCATCTGGTTCTAACATTGTAATATTCTAAGTTGTTGCTTACTACCTGGGCAACATATTTTTGTGGCTGTGTTGCTGACATAAATGACACCATTTCTGATGTAAACAGTCTCACACAAATGCACAATTTAGCATTAAATGAAACAAGAAATACATGCAGTTTGGAAAGAAAAAAAAATAGAAAAATCAGGGATTGTGTGAATGAGTGAAGAAAATGGCAAATGAAAGGTGTAAACTCAAGTTAAATAATAGAGTAGGATTCAGAGCAGAAAGAAAATTTGCTTTGATGGTACACCAAATAAATAAATATATCAGACAAAATCATTAATAAATTGATGTTTTGCTTGTATCATTATAAAAAGCAATCTGTTTAAATATCCAGGAACTTCTTTGACTTTTTGATTTATCCATCATATATGATATGCTACTGTCCCAATTTGATCTATCCATCATACATGATATGCTACTGTCCCAATTTGACCTTCAAGAAAAATATCTTAGCGGAATCCCGGCTGAACATTATATATAATAAACTGATTATGTGAGTGAAAAGTGAATATGTGTATAGACAAAGTAGCACATGACTGCAAGGGTACAGACATGTAAAAAAGAAAACTGTATCAGAAAAATTGTGGAGACTTGCCTCATTTAGGGATGTTTATTATGTGAATTGATGAGTGAAAGGTGGGGAAGGGGGTGGTTAATAGATTTTCTCAATGAATAACTGAGAAAAACTTTAGAACATAATGGGACTTTGAACCAGATTTCTAAGTAATTTAACAGTGAAAATCTGTTCTTTTCTCAGTTTTCCCAGCCAGATGGGGTATTTTAGTGATCTTAATTGATTGCACACAGAAACGAGATGAACAAGTTTTAGGGACCTTTGAGAGTGTCAAAAATGAAATGTAGTGTTGAACTTGCAAGGGATACATTCAAACAACATTCTCATATATGAAATGTACTCCAGCATCACTTTTTTTTTTTGGGGGGGGACTTATTTGATTATTTGATCTCCCATAAAGTACCAGTCTTGATATGAAAGTTCTTAGAAGGTGCTGAATATATTCAGTGATATGATGGGGGTCTGACTTGTGTATGCAACATTCAAATTCATATTTTTTTTCCTTTGACCACATGGTGACCAATAAGTTTTGTATAATAGAAGCGGACTCAAATGATATCGGGTTAATGTAAGTGGACTCATATGATATCACATTAATAGAAGCGGACTCAAATGATATCAGGTTAATAGAAGCTGACTCAAATGATATCAGGTTAATAGAAGCGGACTAAAATTATATCAGGTTAATAGAAGCATCCTCAAATGATATCAACTTACTGCATTATATTGCGAAGATATGATTGAATGCATTTATATTACAAATGTATTTATAAGTAATTTTATTGTGTATTTTGAAGTTTCAAATTTATTCATGATGTGTATGACCATTTCTACTTGGGGTATGGGGGGGTTGTGGTAGTAATGTTTAATAATTTTGGTAGTAAAGCAATTCAGAATACATGTGTTACCTTGAACATTCATTGTAACATACAGTCTACTCCCAGTTATCCAGCGAAGTCTGCTGCAGTGAAAATTGTCAGATAAATGTGACTAATAGATAAACACATTTTACCTAATGATAGTTCATTGTTTGACACTTCTGCTTTATTTACCTATTGCTAATCAGGTTTAATTTGGTGAGAGGTATCTGGAACACTGTTTGACCATTGTGTGGGGTGTCAGCTATTCATTATTGTGACCTGAAGGCATATTAAAGCACTTCACCCAATATCCGATTGCTGGAACAATTAGGCCAAAGATAATTAATGTAGGTTAAATGAATTGATAATATATATGTATTTATATATATAAATATATATATATATATATATATATATATATATATATATATATATATATATATATATATATATATATATATATATATATATATATATATATATATATATATATATATATATATATAAAGCATTTTGTATCTGAATGAAGACATCAGAGATGGAACATGGGACTGTTGGTTAAGCATATAGTAGTAAGAAAGAAAATAAACTGCTTCATGAAATTTCATTGAATAAAAGTGATTCTTGGTTAAACAGAGGTTGGATAAAGTAGACTGTAGGCCATACATCTAGCACAAATTCAGAGCCAAATATGAAGATGTAACTTAAGTATGGTAGTAACTTATGTAAAGTATATACTACATATACATTCAACAAATACTTTATCTTTTTCAGGTGCCTTATTGCAGATGAGGTAAGTTGGACCACATATCTCTTCCCCCCCCCCCCAGCAGATAGGAAGACAAAAGACATTGGTATCACATTTACATTGGTGGTGTCACCTGTGTGTCAGCAATGTTAGTATATCGTATCAGAATGTTTTGTAATTCATATAACATACATATCACAGATGTGATTACAACAGATATAAAATATTCCACATAAATTAATAACACAAAGATCTGATTGACCAAATAAACAGATTAGAAAAACAGCAGTAGTACCTGTAGATGTTATTGACCAAATAAACAGATTAGAAAAACATCAATAGTACCTGTAGATGGTATTGACCAAATAAACATTAGAAAAACAGCAGTAGTACCTGTAGATGGTATTAACCAAAGAAACATTAGAAAAACAGCAATAGTGCCTGTTGATGGTACATGTATTGACCAAATAAACCGATTAGAAAAACAGCAATAGTACTTGTAGATGGTATTGACCAAATAAACAGATTAGAAAAACATCAATAATACCTGTAGATGGTATTGACCAAAAAATAGATTAGAAAAACAGCAATATTACCTGTAGATGGTATTAACCAAATAAACAGATTATAAAAAAACCCCAATAGTACCTGTAGATGGTATTGACCAAATAAATAGATTAAAAAAACAGCAATATTACCTGTAGATGGTATTAACCAAATAAACCGATGATAAAAAACATCAGTAGTACCTGTAGATGATATTGTAAACTTTAAAGAGGAGTTAAAAGGGATTAGGAAAAAAGTTAGAAGGATTAATGATAAATTCAAAAGCTTTATGGATTGGAAAAGGACAAAAAGTAACAAACTATTCTGGCAATCTTGAAAAATAGAAATTTTGTATCCAAACTGATGCCACAGTTAATAAAAAGTGATGGCTCTTTGTCAACAGATTATCACCTTAATTTGAATAAAATTAAGTCTTATTTTGAGTATTTATACCAATTAAAAGATGATGATTTTATCTAGATAATCTTTTTAATCAGTTTATAATACTTAAAGTTACCAATGAAGAAAAAAATTATATTGATGGATTAATTACTTATAATGAATTATTGTGGAGTTTGAGAAAAACAAAAACAAATAAAATCCCAGGGTGTGATGAATTTACAGTAGAGTTCTTTAAGTTGTTTTTGGAAAGATCTCTGTCACTTTTTACTTAGATATATTAATTACAGCTTTAGTAAGAGTAAACTAACAACGACTCAAATATAAGGAATTATAACTTGCATCCCTAAAGGAAACAAGGATAAGCAGCTAAAAAAAAAACTGGAGTGCAATATCACTTTTTAGTACTTCATATAAACTTACATCAGCAACTATTGCAAACAGAATTAAAAAAATTCTTGGCAGGTATGTATTTGAAAAAAAATCAGGATTGTTAATACACCTCTCCATTGATAACTAGCTCACAATGGGGTCCAAAAACGTAGACTGCACTATAAGCGAGAGTGCGAGTTGCTGAGGGACCTCACAAAAATTAAGAAGGGGATGCCATCCCTGCTGGACATCAAGAAATGGCAGGGGACTGGTAACAGGGCTTTTTAATGACTGAATACTCATTTTATAATTGTTCACTTTTCTGTGTAAATTACCTTTACTTTCAAGATGAGCAACCTCTGAAAGATCTTTAACAACATTACTCCAAGACATTTCAACAACCATCACGTGTATGCAAAAACATTGTGTATTACATCGCTGCTTTTTGCTGTTGTTGATTCACAACAAAACAAGAATCCTTTTTTTTTAAAACCAGGGACATTTATTTTGTGAAACAACTGTCAGTGTCAAAACAATTTTTTTTATTGTTCTACATGTATTAGTAAAATATTGATGCTGTGATTTCATTGCAAATAATAGTGAAACTTCTTCTCATCCTTGATGAAATCTCAGAGTGCCAATTCAGGAATTTTAAGTTCACTACAAACTCGCTTATCCATAATGAACTATATCTGTGAAACAAGCTTTTTACTCACCGAGTATTCATTTTGCTTGGTTGCCGTGTTATCTTTTATCACATCTGTGAATGAGTAGGCTAATTTAAGGTAGATTAATTATATTATATAATAACATTTATAACTGTTTGATTGATCAATTGAAATCAGTTGACCTGACACATGACTGTGACCGCTAGCTCTTACGCAGGTAGGATTTGCATGCCTTTTAACTTTTCTTTTATTCCACCCCCTTTATTTGATTTGATATAAAAGACATAATTAACATGATAATACAAAGCAGGTCTGCTTTTAAATGAGTGTAACAATACAACAGATACTTCCACAAGTCAGAGATCAAAACATGGTCAGCACTTATTTAGAATCTCACAGAAACACTCGTTCATAGCTTGATGGTAGAATTACATTTTTGACATTTGGATACAAGAGAGCATATTGCATTTATGATGATCACACTGAAACCAAATTAAAAGATAGAACTAAAACACAACTTTCACTTTACAAAACTTGTTTAATTGGTATTTATTTTTTAAAGTGTTGCTTTCAGTAGGCATTAGTGATATTTTCTTTGATCAAAATTTCGTCGAATATTGTTATTTACAGTGTAATGAGAATGTTGTTTGGAAAGAAAATTTAACAAAATATATGACTTCTTTTTAAAAGTTGTGAATTTCATGATGTTGATTCAAATTTCTGGGTGCTAACCAACGTTTTCGATGCTAAAATGAGCGATCTATCAAGGTTTCATTTACCAATTTTGACAGCGATTTTCTTCACATTCAACAAATAGGGGCCAACTTTTGGAGAATTTCCAGTTTTAAAAAAATGGAATCCATGCCTGACCCCTCATTATTAGCAGGTTCACGAGTTATCTGGGCGTGAGTTATGAAGGAAGTGGTGTAATGTAATGCAATATGCAGAAGACAGAGACATTCCTGATCTACTCCTTAGAGACTTTCTAAAAGCTTTTGATTCACTTGCATGGATATTTATAGATAAAGTTCAAACATTTTTTAATTTTAGTTAAAAAAATAAAAATGGGTTTTAATAGAGGTGTTAAATCCTGTATCATAGTAAATTGTCAAGTGTCCAGTTGGTTTCCTATTGAGCATGGTAGTAGACAATGGGATCCTCTTTCTCCATATATTTTTAATTATATGTGTTGAGATTTTGGGACACATAATTAGGTCAAATCCAAATGTCAAAGTTATTATGGTTAAGGATACTGAATATGTCTTGTCAGATAATATTTTATTTATTATTGATGCATCCCAAAAATCATTACAAGCTTTTTTTTAGAGGTATTAAAGTTGTATGCAAAGATCTCCAGCCATTGTGTTAACATTGAAAAGACTAAAGCAGTAAGGTTTGGTAAAAGGAAGAACAGTACAGACAGATAAATTGTGTTCAGAATATTCTTTACATTGGGAAATAGCAATTGTCACACTGCTTGGTATAAAATTCTCCACAAATATTATGGAAATGTCAGAAATGTATGATAAAGATAACATTTCTGATATAAAAAAATCTACTGACTCATTGATCCAGTTAGTATAGTTGGGGACTTTATATATAATACATATAATTAGTTTATCTGTTTTGATGAACTTATAAGGATCCATCCATGTGGAATTAATATACTATCAGGGTACCATATGTGCCATTAAAGTCTTTGCAAGAAATAAAACAAAAGACAGATACTGGACTCAACACTTGAAAGACCAGTCATACTATTACCTTTACACATTGTCACTCATAATGAAAAGTCTGTCAGAATATTTATATTATTTTTTTTAATTGAAGCTTGACTGTCAGGATTTTATGAATTCCTTTTAACACCACCTGACACAGGTTTTTGGGGAGTTATACATAACTGTTGAGGAGTCCTGGCTCTTAGTCTGTACAGTCTATAGTAATAAATACAAATAAATATCTTGTACAAACTCAATAGTAGGTGCATGTTTAGCTGTAGTATTCTACAAGCTGTTAAAAGTTTTAAAAAAGGATCCACTTTTTCTTGAACATAAATGTTTTATTATGCAGCTTTGCTAAATATTTGACCATTTGTTGTAGTATAAAACATTACATTTGTAACTTGTAAAATTAGTTTTTTTAAGCACAGTGCAACCTGTAAATTAGATATTTAGTAATCAGAATGAAAAAATTAATTAGATCACCAAACTTGTCATTTCCTAGAAAGACATCACTTTTGGAAATGGTAATATTTGATTTATAATTCCTAATCCATGCAGTAAAGGATTTCCAAAAATCTTGAATAACTGGGTAATCATAAAATATAAGTACATTGTTTTCAACTTCTTCTTTACAAAAAGTACATGTGGCATTTATATTTTGTTCAAAAATTGATTTGTTACAATAATTCTCTGCATGAATTTTAACTGAAAGGCAATTAAATTTGTATCTTTGGTGGACTTCTTTGCTAAAATTAGATTTTATTCCAGTCTTTATCATTTATCTGGCACCTTAATTGTCTGGACCAAACCTTATGTTTTCCATACGGTTTATTTTTTAAATTATTTACCAAATCTTTATATACGGATTTTAAATTCTTATTTGCTAAGAGCACAATTATTTCTGAATTTACACTCACAACATTGTTTCCCTTGTTGATATAATTTTTAATCTGTCTTTTCCAGTAATGAGACAATTTTGAAATAATTGACAAATATTCAATGAAATTGTTAGTGTAAGCCTTTTAATGTAGTGCTTTAAAATTTAATAATGATCCTTGACTATCAAAGAGATGTTTGATATGTGTTATTCCATTTGATTGCCATTTTATATAGGAATGCAAGTTATAAATATCAACAAAATTTAGAATATCCTGTGACAGGTATTCTCTCACTGATAAGGGCTCCAATTTCCATGTTGCTAAGGCATGGATAACATCTTGCCATAATTTATAACTGTTATGACACTAGGTCTTTAAAATAAGTAACAGAAAGAAAGTGAAAGCAACAATGTATGTAATATTAACAAGCAATTTATTTCCCAATAATACAAAATGAAAATTCAAAAGACACTCACAGTTTGTGAATTCAATTCCAAATAACCCTAAATGTCCTATCACAAGTCTAAAAATATAGAATGTTCCAAATGAATTCCAATAGTCTTGAATGTCCTGATATACCATGATGATACAATCCAGAATGTCTTTGAATAAGTTCATACAAATTCGAAGTAATGTATTACCATATATACTCGCATATGAGGCGAATAATTTAGGTAAAAAATAAAAGCCTGGAATAATGGGGTTGGCTTATCCACAGGACAAGGTCTAAACTTGAAAATTTAAGTTTTCTTGTTGACTACCGTTATATATTGCTGTTAGCCAGGAATACTTGGTACAGGAGGTCCTGAGGTTTAAGGTTAGACAGAAGCTGTTAGCAAGGACACCTTGATACAGGAGGTCTTGGGGGTTCAGGATAGACATAAGCCGTTAGCCAGGAAACCTTTTTACAGGAGGACCTGGGGGTTCAGGTTAAACAAAAACAGATGATGTTTTATTAGTCGGCTTTTCCGTGGTCATGCACTTTTTAATGTTTTTACCTATTCAGTTGGGGGGGGGGGGCGGGTCGGCTTATACATGAATAGGGTTATACGCGAGTATATACGGTAATCCAAAAATCAATGAGCACTTATTAATTACAGTGAATGTTTAAATTAATAATTCCTCTCGAATGATGTCTAAGTTCAATGGTACAATGTAAAATCTGATCACAGAATGAAGATTGATTCCCAAGCTGATCTTAAAACCGGAATGAAGTTAATGAATATCAAGTCTCTATTATATGCCTATTTTCTAATGACCCACATCATAACGGGACATGAGTCATTCTATGGAGAAAAAACCCCAGCCTAATAGCAAATAAGACTGGTCTTAAACTCAAATGTTGTCAACATTATATTAAGAAGAAACCATATTTTTATAGTAAAAATAAGTACAGCCTTAATATAATAGACAAAGTTAAGCACACATTATAGATTTAATATGCATAACTAATACATTTACCAGTCTCCTCTAATTTTAATATCTGGATGCCTCCAAATTTTCCTAAGATTACTTTTGTAACCATATTCTGCCAAAGTCCTTCATTTGCAATAAGGTGTTTAATCCAAGTGATCTTCAGCTATTGAATAAAAGAATATGAACCATGTCTAGACCACCATCTGTAGATGGGGCTGTAAGTGTATCTGTTTTTACCTTTTCAGTTTTACCACTCCAAATAAACTAAAAAAAATTTTTGTTTAATTCGTTTTCTATATATAATGGAAGATTAGGCAGTGGTAAAAAAATAAAATAAATGAATACATTTTGAGAAAATCAATGATTTGGTTAAAGTTATTTTTCCAGTAAGGGACAGATTTTTCCTTATCCAACAACCCAGAAGTGTTTTGGCTTCTTTTAACATCTTTGCAAAATTCAACTCTAACATATCATCTAAGTTCAAATAAAACTCTGTTCCTAAAAGTCAAAATGAAGAAGTAGACCAAATTATTTCAATGTCTGTGCATATTTATTCTTCTGAAAATGTGCTCCTTCCAATCCAGATGGCTTTAGATTTTGATGCATTACAGTGTAAACCAGAGACATATGCAAAATCCTTAAGAGTTTTGATGGTACC
The DNA here is from genome assembly GCA_029931535.1 of Margaritifera margaritifera. Classification (NCBI taxonomy): domain Eukaryota; kingdom Metazoa; phylum Mollusca; class Bivalvia; order Unionida; family Margaritiferidae; genus Margaritifera; species Margaritifera margaritifera. The sequence goes on along the minus strand of JAQPZY010001632.1, from coordinate 1,649,195 downwards.
ATATATATTCACTTATAAGTTGCTGTTTTTTTTTAGTGAAAACTCGATTCATGCAGAGCAGGGGTTGTCAATAAATTAAATATTACTTACCGCAAAATGAAGTGTCCACGAATGTTGTTTACCATGGATGTTAACTAGTAGGTATAATGATGTGATCTGGAGAAAGCCTTCTGAAAACCAGGCCACCAACCAATCTTCTAAATATGAACGTTAACACCAGGATAGGGAACTGGAACATCAGAACCCTATACAAGTTGCTAATGAAAAGAGAAAGTACAATATCAGAGTGCTTGGCCTCAGTGAAACCCGATGGAATGGAACAGGCCAAACAAAGCTAATTACAGGAGATAATATCATCTACTCTGGACATGAAGAAGAAGACCATGACCACACTGGAGTTGCCTTCATGTTGTCGACTGATGCAGCCATGGCCTTGATTGAGTGGAAACCTGTATCTCCAAGAATCATCACAGCAAGGTTCAACTCGAAAGGAAAGAAAACCACAATCATTCAATGCTACTCCCCTACATATGTTGCAGAAGAAGAAATGAAGGAAGAGTTCTATGGAAGGTTGCCAAGTGCTGTTAACCAGTCACCTAAAAGAGACCTCAAGATCATAATGGGGGACTTAAATTCCAAAGTGGGCCCCATACATCACGGGGAAGGAGGTGACCATGGGAAAGCATGGGCTGGGAACCATGAACAAAAACAGAGAACTTTTCACTGACTTCTCTGTCTTCAATAACATGGTAATTGGAGGCACTGTTTTTTCCCACAAACCAATCCACCAAGCAATATGGGTTTCACCAGATGGGAAAGTTGAAAATCAGATTTACTGGCCATTGGATGCAAGTGGAGGAGAAGCCTTCTAAATGTTTGTGTTAAAAGAGGAGCAGATGCAGCATCCAGTCACCACCTTAGTAGCGGGTTCATTCAAAACAAAACTCAGGAGCTATAAAGACTGGTGCGACAGGCCACATGCAAAGTTGAGCATGCAAAATCTGAAGTGCAAAGACATCAACAATGAATTCAGCTTTCATATTAGCAACAGATACACAGCACTTGGGAACCTAACAGGAGAAACTGAATATTTCAAAGAAATCATCAACAGGCCACCACCAACAGAAATACCTGACATACCACCAGCAGAGGAACTACTCTGAGTCAGCATGAACCCCCATCCAAGACAGAAATCTCAAAGGCCCTGAAAACACTCAAAAATAACAAGGCAGCAGGCCCAGATGGCATCCCACCAGAAGCTCTTAAAGCTGACATTGAACAGACACAAGAAATGATGCACCAACTACTCCTTAAAATCTGGAAAAGTGAGCATGTCCCTACAGAATGGAAAGGGATATATGGTCAAACTGCCAAAGAAAGGAAACCTGGCTCTATGTAAAAATTAGCAAAGAATTTTGCTGCTCTCAGTGCCCAGCAAAGTCCTCACTAAAATCATCTTAGAAAGACTGAAGAATTCTCTTGAAGCAAAACTGAGAGAAGAACAGGCAGGCTTCCGCATAGACAACTCCTGCATAGACCATATCGCTACACTGTGTATTGTAATTGAACAATCCCTGGAATGGCAATAACCCCTCTATGTGAACTTTGTGGACTTTGAGAGGGCCATTGATAATGTGAACAGGGAAGTAATCTGGAAGCTGATGCACCAATACAGAATCCCAGAGAAGTTCATATCTTAAATACAGCAGTTGTATGAGAATTCCACTTGCCAAGTGATCCACAATGGGAAACTCTCAGAACTCTTCCAAGTCCAGATTGGAGTCAGACAGGGATGCTTCCTCTCACCAATGATATTCTTGATGGTGATAGACTGAATAATGAAGGTCACCACTAAGGACAAGCAAACTGGAATACATTGGAACTTAAAAAAACAGCTAGAAGACCTGGGCTTTGCAGATGACCTGTGACTCCTGTCTCACAAACACCAGCACATGCAGGCCAAGACCAGCTGCCTGGCAAAAGAAGCAGAAAAGACTGGACTTCACATACACGCCGGGAAGACAGCAAATTACAACTCAGAGTAGACCTGGAGGAAGTTACCTATCTAGGGAGTAATGTCTCGACCAGTTGGGGGACCAGAACAGAATTGGGAAAGCCAGACTAGCATTTAACACACTGAAAGAGGCATGGAGCTCATCATCCCTCACTAAAAAGAACAAGATCTGACTGTTCAACACGAACATGAAGTGTGTCCTGCACTATGGCTCAGAGACCTGGAGGGTGACTAAAACAACCTGGAACAAACTGCAGTCCTTTGTGAACAGCTGCCTCCATTGCCTCCTCAACATCCAATGGCCAGAGAGGATCCATAACACAGACTTGTGGAAAACCACTGGCCAGCTACCAATTCACCAAGAAATTTCCAAAAGGAAATGGGGGTGGATTGGGCATACACTGAGAAAGCTGCCAAAAAACATCACTAGGCAGGCCCTTGAATGGAACCCCCAAGGCAAGAGAAAGGTTGGCAGACCAAGGAAGACCAGGTGCAGGTCTGTCGAGGAAGAGATCAAGGCTGCCAGAACAACATGGGTTGAACTGAAGAGAACAGTCCAGAACCGTGTCTGCTGGTGAGGCATAGTCAAGGCCCTATGCTCCCATGGGAACGGAGAGGCATGAGAAGATATTGCTTCCATTTTCATGCAAGTCCAGACAAGCCGTATTTTTGTATTATATTTTTTGTTTTGCTGTATAAACACTGTTTGTGTTTGATCCAATAAAACTTCTGATTTGTTTCATATTTGCCTTTTTCATAAGCCAGATCTAATTCCCAAGTGATATTTCCTAAGTTATCTGCAGCGCATGTGGGCCGATAAACCCTTAGCTTGTAAAGGAAGCACCTTGTTTTCACAGTTGACAATCCTTTGATCCAGCCGCAAATTTGATACTTGTTCAGTGCCAAGTAGAGTCCTGCAACTCCCTGTGCATGGCTGATCTTGATCCTTTAGCTTGTAAAGACAGCACCCATTTTGTTTTCCTAGTTGACAACTCTTTGATCGAGCTGCATATTTTTGATACTTGTTCAGTGCTATGTAGAGTCCTATATTAAGTTAACAGAGAGTGCTTATTTGAACTCCCAGTGATCATGCTGCACAACTGACGCCTGTTCAGTTGCGGCATATCCTTTAATAGATTTCACTTACTGAATGATCAAAGTGTCACTTACAGAGCCCAAGCTTGGTCTCCTAATAAGCACCCGCAGATGAAGGTAAAGACGTGGAATCGAAGTCAGACCATATTTATGATGACCAGATGATGATGGAGAATTTCAGAACTTTATTTCGTGACTCAGACAATGCGGATACATTCTTGGGCTTTGAACCAGATGACATTAGACAGTGACATTCATAGGATACTTTGAATCACAAAATTGTGGACTTTACTTTCATTGTTTATTTGTAAGACATATGGAATAAACATATTATGGGATGTTGTGAATCGGATCATTCTGGACTATTATTTTGATACCAGTATGTGACCTATAATAGAATTCATGGATTTATCATATAAATGGATTTAAAATGTCAAGTATTATGGATTTCTATAAAATTCAGCACAAGAACATGGACAAAATGTAAGTTGTCAATTTATTTGTGACATATTCCACTCAGTAATAAAATTGCATTTATTTTACACTGGTTTTGTCTTTATTTTTCCTATCTATCTATCTATGTATCAATGTATCTATCTATCTGCCGATTGATCGATCTATCTATCTGTTGATCGATCTATCTATCTGTATCTATCTATCTATATTTTATCCATGTATGACTTGTTTATTTTCACAAGTGCATCTCTGACTCACTGACTTTAAGTTATCCATTACAGATGGATCTGACATGTAAAATACGCCCTGACTTATAAAAAGGGTTGAAGAGCAATTTGCTTTTTGCAGCACTAAAAAGAGGGTGTGTGTGTGGACTTAATAGTTGAGTCATCTTATATGCGAGTATATACTGTAGATCTAAAAGACTGGAGAGTGATCCAGTTGTAAAAAGATATTATCAGTTTACTGAACCAGTTTAAATTTTCTGTCATGATAAAAAATAGCAATACATGTAATATATTTGTTCTTTTTGTGGTCAATGGAGAGCAGTTCTGTTCCTATAATAAATAAGTATTGAGCTCATGGGTCTCCCTGATGACACTCTCTTTCTAAATGAAAGAACTGAGACAAGTAACCATTGTTGATGACATTGCTTTTGGACTTGTTGCAAAATATTCTGAACCACTGACAAACTCCAAAATTTAAAGATTTCAGAGCATTTTCCAAAAAGTCCAATTCAGCAGTCAACCGCTTTTTCAAAATCATAAAAGAAGGGCAGACTGATTTGTTTCATCAAGGTAATTCATAAAATCGTATAATATTCTAGTGTTTTCACCAATAAATCTCCATTTCATAAAACCTTTTTTAGTATCACTTATAATAGATGGAAGTGGTCTCCATTTTTTTTTATATAAGTCTAATATCTTTATCTTCTTTTGGAATACATGTGATAATTCCATGAGACTGAAATTCGGAAGAAGTTTTGTTTTCATATCCAAAATTTAGAGATCTATATAAAAATTCACTCAGATCTTTCCAAAATAACTTATAAAATTGAACAGTAAATCCATCAGAACCAAGACTGGTTTCATTTTTCATGTTTTTCAGCCATACTCGGGAAAGACCAGCTTACACTTACACGAGTTTTTCTTAGCAATTGTAAGTTTTGTGTCATGCGTAAAGAAGTACACATTTGTTTTAAAATTAATATTAGTTTGGCTTTGATAAAAGTTTTTCATAAAAATCTTTATGTTGATTCAGTAGTTCATTTAGATCTGTTAACCTTTTCCCATCATCCAGAATTAATTAATTCACTATTTTGTTATTGAATTCTTTTCACCAAATTCATACCATCTTGCTTTTTATCTGAACATTACCCCTATATGTTTTTTTCTTATGTCTTCTAATTATTTTTGTTTAATAGTGATTTGTGCTAATGTCTGTATCATATCTATGATTAAGTGATTGTTCAACCTTAAAATTTGTGCTTTAATTCTTTTAGTCTGTTGTGTTTCTTGTTTTGCATTCGTCTGTGATCATTACATGTTAGCTTTCCTTGTAGTGAATTATTTTTATCACTCTTCTTCAACTGTATTTAGGATACATTTTTTAATTGAATTAGTGTATTTCTACTGTTTTAACAGTTTTGCATTGAATTTCCAATAACCATGACCTCCAGGTAGTGTAGATAATAAGGTAAATGTTATGGCAGCATGGTCTATTTTATACCCTGGAACAATAGCTGAGTCTGTGAAATATAAAAACATGTCCTCCGAAATCAGAGAATAATCTAATCGATTTTGTTTTATAGGACTGGGATGTCTCCAGGTAAATAATCTAGCATCTGGATTGACTACTCTCCTTGGATCTAGTAAATCTAGTTCATTCTTGATATCCTGGACTGTTTGGGCCATTTTGTAATATTCATCTAAAAACTCCTCATAAATGGGAAACAGATTTTAATTTGGATGAAAGTTTTAACTGGAAAGATAGATATTTAACATTACAAAAACTTATGATGCTAACATTAAATGGTTCCAGTTTAAAATCTTTCATAGAACATTGGCCACAAATGTCTTCTTGTTTAAGATTAAGAGAAGGCAAGATAGGTTTATGTTCATTGTGTAATGAAGAAGAGAAAACCCCTCTGTATTTACTCTATGAATGCATTAAAGTTAGATTTTCTTGAACAAGTTTGTCTGGCTGATAAGATTAGGAGATTATTATTCACACATAGATTTTTGTTTATCTAAAGTAGATAAGGAACAGACAAATAAAAATAAGAGGTTTTGAACTTACTTTTATAACTTGGAAAGAAATAAACATATAAATTACATATGCAAAATAAATTACTGGTTTTAGACATTTGTAAAAAGAATATACACACAAGATAAAGGAATACATGGATTATAAAAACTTTGAGTGGGAAATATTTAATACAAAGTGGGATACGTATAAGGACAAGATCTAAAAATGTTTCCATCGTCGATATAAAATAATAATAAAACAAGACTATAAGTAAATTGATTCCAAATATACTCATGCGGATGTGTTCTTTACTGTCAGGCAGCAAAGATTGGTCAAAATGGGTTGGTTTTATGTTCTTTAAAGTAGACTAAACTTTGATGTCTTCATATACATTTGATATGTTTTTAAGTGAAAATGTTTCATATCATGATACAAGTAATAACATATCAAGGTTATACAGAGTGTAATATCCAACAATATATCTCTTTATTTCTTCCTTATTTCTATCTTTTTTTCTTCTTTCAAAATGGATATTCCTTGCTCTGTGGTTCATCTTATAAATCTTTTGTGTTGATTATCATGTGTATATGCCAGTGTAAGCTAGTCTGTGAGATGTCTGCCCAACCCACAGATACCTGTGTACGGAGAATATTTTTTAAAGAGTTTTTTTTAACCCTTGTCATTTTGGTTGAGCCACAGTGAAAACAATGCACTACTTTGAGGCTTTTGTTATGCTCTGTGTTATATATCTTGAGATAATTCTTTTAGTACAAAGGATGCTTGTCATTTCAGTCTTTTATAAAAGTTATTAGCTATGATTGCTACTGTTGCTTTGTATTTAGAACACAATAGACTTGGTTAATGACTCCATTTGCACAATATCAAAGGTAAATATATTACTACATTCAACAGTTCTTTCTTCTTTCCATCTTTTATAAACATTTATTTCCTCCACAAGTTTTTAGATATGTTTTTCCGTCAATATAATGCTATTCAGGGGAGAAATAAAAGATTGCCATGATATAAACATGATCATATGTTTTTCCCTCAATATAATGCTATTCAGGGGAGAACTAAAAGATTGCCATGATATAGACATGATCATATGTTTTTCTCTCAATATAATGCTATTCAGGGGAGAAATAAAAGATTGCCATGATATAGACATGATCATCTTATACTGGGGCACATTATATGGAAAAATATAATTCAACCCGTGTAATTGCATCCAGGACTAGTGTTATATCAGGGACTGTGCTATACTGAGGTGCTTTATAGTGAGGGATCACAGTAAATAGTTAAATATTATCTCATCGACTTAAAACAAGTAGTAAAGTATAGATATCACATATCTAGTGGCAATGCAACAGCGTTAAGATTTTGTTACAATTTTGTATATTGTAGTGCACTTTGCAGGCAAAACACAGGGTTCCATAAAATCCTTGTTGATAATAGAGGGAACTTCATTGATATATACAGTTTCTCATCTGTAGAGGGAGCCATAGTAGAGTGTCCGATTCATGATCCAAAGGTTGGGGGTTCAATACCCACCCAGGCCAGCCCAGGTTGGCTACCTCATTGTATACTTAGGAAATGTATTTGGCTCCTATTCGTTGGCATGATATAGCTAACAATGTTTCAAAAGTGCCATTAAATAACAACCAACCAATCATCTTCCGTAGAATTTTCCTACATAGAGAGTATATTAATTTTGTCCTTGTTTTATTTGTTTATTAGATGGGCCTAGGCAAGACAATCCAGGCCATATCTGTGGCATACTACTATCATAACGAGTGGCCTCTTCTGATCATAGTGCCCTCATCCCTCCGCTACTCATGGGTGGAAGAGCTAGAAAAATGGCTGCCAGATGTTGACCCCAATGACGTCAATATTATCCAGCATGGCAGTGATGTCAGGTGTATACATTAAGTTTGCTCTAGAAATTATACATTTTTGACATGTCAGAGCTTTTATTAGTGAATCCTTTAAACTTTATTAACATGGTTAATCATACAGACAATGAAAAAGACTGTATCATCAGCTTTTTCATCTCATCAACATACATACAGTAAGTCCATTTTATCTCAATAGATTTTTGTTTTTAGTTCAGGAGAGTACCATCTAAAACTTAAGGTATGCTTTCCTTAAATGTTTTTGTTAGGATTAGAGAGAAGTTGTTGTGATATATCTGACTAAAGATATAAAAAATTGTGGCAGGGGTGGGGGGTCATTAAATTAATTTGTGGCAGGGGTGGGGGCTCATTTAATATTTTTTAAATATTACTGCAAATATTAAGATTCTGTCTCTCAGTCTGTTCAGACACTTTCATCTTGCACCATTGGAAAGAATTGTACAACCTTGGTAATATTTTTTCCCACACTGTGACTAGGCATGAGAAGGTGTTTAGCTTGTATTTTAAATATTAGGTATTTTCACAATTTCTTTTGACAATACAATACACAACTTGCAATATTATTTTGAAAAACATGGTAGATAGAGGATATCTACATTGTAGATAAAGGAAATATTTCATCAGTGAAATGGAAACATTATATTGTCATGAGTAACTTCACCACTCATGACACTTCAAAATGTTTCCACTTTACTTGTAAAATATTTCCTTATACACTGTATCTACTAAAAAAATGTAGATTTTCTATCAATTTGCATGGATTGTTTTCTTCCCATTCTTTGCCAATGTGATTAATGCTGCATTACTACATTAATAAAAGGAATTTACAAAATTTTACCATAGAGGCAGTTTTTTTGCACCAAAGATGAAAACTATGGGTCATCGGCACAGCCTAAAATAAACTATGCTTGAAGCCTACTTTTGTTGTTTTGAGTTCATTTTTAGGCATTTTTTTATGGCACCTCCTTGTTGATTACATAAATGTATACTACAGTCTTGACATTTTTAGATTTGTTGAGCTTGATGTATAGAGAAAGAGAGAGGAAGGGAAGGAGGGAGAGTGAGAGAAAGAAAGAAGAATGAAAATGAAATTAATATAAATATGGAAATATAAGTTTGAAAGAAAGTGACCCTAAGTAAATCTAGAACAACTGCTGTGGCTCCCCATTGCAAATCTCCACACTTTCAACTGCATATTCGAGTTTATAGATGTGTTAATGGGCTGATGAATGGATGGATGGACAGACAGACAGACAGACAGACAGGGTATCACAATATCCATGATGCTTTTTGAAAAAGTGTGAGAGTGGGGTTGATGAGGTACATTATGGTTTTTATATCTCTCTCATATTACAGTGGTATATCCATGGCTCATATCACAATAGCCTCATATGGTCTGCTAAGTAAGAGTTCCAGTAATATTGTACTCGAAGCTCTCATCAACCAGAATTTCCAAGTTGTGATTGTTGACGAGTCCCATTACATCAGAAACCAGAAGACAGCATCATGTAAAGCTGTGGTACCACTCATTAAGAATGCCAACCGTCGGCTTCTTCTGTCAGGAACACCTGCCCTGGCTAGGCCAGTTGAGGTGAGTTTGGTTATCATAAATAGAATAGTATGCATAAAAGAATATTTTAATAGCGTAAAATTTGCGCTGTGGAAAGACACTTACCAGCCTGGTTGGTCTTTAGTAGGAATGCATGGCTTTGGTATAAAAGAGGTCATTTTTTCGATCTTAAGTGGTGACCAGTATTTTTAGTATCCACAATTCTGTAATATATATGCCATGTATGCACTGTTGTTTAAACGCTATGACATGAGAAACAATCGATACCTAAAACAACTGAAATATCAGTTGTGCTTCCAAAATTAGGCAGTTGCCATACAGTGGGAAGCTTTAGCAGTGGACAGACATTTAGCAGTTACCATATAGTGGGAAGTTTTATCAGTGGACAGACATTTAGCAGTTGCCATATGGTGGGAAGTTTCAGCAGTGACAGACATTAACAGTTACCATATGGTGGGAAGTTTCAGCAGTGGACAGACATTGACAGTTACCATATGGTGGGAAGTTTCAGCAGTGGACATAGATTTAGCAGTTACCATATGGTGGGAAGTTTTAGCAGTGACAGACATTTAACATTTGTCATATAGTGGGAAGTTTGTTGTCATATAGTGTGAAGTTTTATCAGTGGACAGACATTTAGCAATTACCAAATAGTGGAAAGTTTTAGCAGTGGACAGACATTTAGCAATTACCAAATTGTAGAAAGTTTTAGCAGTGACACATATTTACAGTTACAGTATGGTGGGAAGTTTCAGCAGTGGACAGACATTTAGCAGTTGTCATATGGTGGGAAGTTTCAGCAGTGACAGATATTAACAGTTACCATATGGTGTGAAGTTTCAGCAGTGGACAGACATTTAGCAGTTACCATATGGTGGGAAGTTTAGCAGTGACAGACATTTAACAGTTGTCATATAGTGGAAAGTTTGTTGTCATATAGTGGAAAGTTTTAGCAGTGGACAGACATTTAGCAATTACCAAATAGTGGAAAGTTTTAGCAGTGGACAGACATTTAGCAATTACCAAATAGTGGAAAGTTTTAGCAGTGGACAGACGTTTAGCAATTACCAAATAGTGGAAAGTTTTAGCAGTGGACAGACATTTAGCAATTGCCAAATAGTGGAAAGTTTTAGCAGTGGACAGACATTTAGCAGTTGCCATATGGTGGGAAGTTTTATCAGTGGACACACATTTAGCAGTTGCCATATGGTGGGAAGTTTTATCAGTGGACAGACATTTAGCAATTACCAAATTGTGGAAAGTTTTAGCAGTGGACAGACATTTAGCAGTTGCCATATGGTGGGAAATTTCAGCAGTGGACAGACATTTAACAATTGTCATATAGTGGGAAGTTTTATCAGTGGACAGACATTTAGCAATTACCAAATAGTGGAAAGTTTTAGCAGTGGACAGACATTTAGCAATTACCAAATAGTGGAAAGTTTTAGCAGTGGACAGACATTTAGCAATTACCAAATAGTGGAAAGTTTTAGCAGTGGACAGACATTTAGCAATTAACAAATAGTGGAAAGTTTTAGCAGTGGACAGACATTTAGCAGTTGCCATATGGTGGGAAGTTTTATCAGTGGACAGACATTTAGCAGTTGCCATATGGTGGGAAGTTTTATCAGTGGACAGACATTTAGCAATTACCAAATAGTGGAAAGTTTTAGCAGTGGACAGACATTTAGCAGTTGCCATATAGTGGGAAATTTCAGCAGTGGACAGACATTTAACAATTGTCATATAGTGGGAAGTTTTATCAGTGGACAGACATTTAGCAATTACCAAATAGTGGAAAGTTTTAGCAGTGGACAGACATTTAGCAGTTGCCATATGGTGGGAAATTTCAGCAGTGGACAGACATTTAACAGTTGTCATATAGTGGGAAGTTTTATCAGTGGACAGACATTTAGCAATTACCAAATAGTGGAAAGTTTTAGCAGTGGACAGACATTTAGTAGTTGCCGTATGGTGGGAAGTTTCAGCAGTGGACAGACATTTAGCAGTTGCCATATACTGTACAGGTGTAGTGGGAAGTTTTAGCAGTGACTGACATTAAGCAGTTGCCATATGGTGGGAAGTTTTAACAGTGGACAGACATTTAGCAGTTGCCATACGGTGGGAATTTTTTAGCTGTGGACAGACATTTAGCAGTTGCCATATACTGTACAGGTGTAGTGGGATGTTTTAGCAGTAACAGACATTTGGCAGTTGCCATATGGTGGGAAGTTCAGCAGTGGACAGACATTTAGCAGTTACCATTTATTATTGTAAATATTTCTTTAGATCTCCATTTGCTAAAGTATAAGCAGCCAAAAATTAGAATCTCAGTTTTTAACTATATTGCCAGCTTTCACATCCATGAAAAGTACCTGTTGTACAGTATTTCTTACTCTGAAAACAAAGAATTAATTTAATAAGCCAATATTTAGTGTTTTCATAGTCACTTTTAGCATGGAACTGCACCCTGACCTTTTCCTTGTGCACTATGATGCTCCTTTTTTTGTGCCATGCTTTTGGCAGAGGGGCTTTTTTTTCACTGCCTCTGCCAGCTATTAGTACCCCCTCTTCTCTCCCTCTCTGTTGTTTACAGCTGCTTGAGTATTGTTTATTAATGCACTTTCATCTTGGTTATAATTGTACAAAAGGGTACTCAAAGCCTGTTAATTAACACTTGAGCCTCATGTAAATTTATATTGAGAAGTTTACTGACCAGTTAATCCCACATGGTGCTTTAAAAAGTGCCCAAGGCAATGTCACTATCATGAGATAGTTATGCATTGAATCCAAAGCCTGTCAGAAAAATGTGCTTTAGCAAATAGTTTCTGTCATGTTTTAATAGTTGTCAGTTTATAATTTAATGACATTCATGTAGTTTGTGCCTCCAGATTAAAACTGAAAATCAAATTAAAATTTTTTACCACTGCATTCTCTAAAGGGCAAATTTCAAGGATACACCAAATGCTACCAACTGGTTATAGGATTATTCTTTACAAAGCAAAGTACACCTGTTAAACTAGTAAATACACAGATCCTGCCCTTTAGTAAATTACATCACAGTTAATCAGGGGAATTTAAAGAACACCTGAAAGGAAAAGAAGAAGAAGAAGAAGAAATGAAGCCTAATAAAATTGGGAAATTTCTTACGTGTCATCGAAATTCGCAGTAAATAATGATAATTACTATTATTGAGATGATTATTACTTTGTACTTTACTAATCATACATTAGATTTTTTTTAGATTTCCTTTTATTACTAATCATACATTAGATTTCCTTTTATTACTAATCATACATTAGATTTCCTTTTATTACTAATCATACATTAGATTTCCTTTCATTACTAATCATACATTAGATTTCCTTTCATTACTAATCATACATTAGATTTCCTTTCATTACTAATCATGCATTAGATTTCCTTTCAAAGCATTATTTATATTAATCATATATTAGATTTCCTTTCAAAGCATTACTGATACATATATCTTTTGATAAGGAATGAAGAAACAATTTAATACTGAGTAAGACTGTATCCAAGTTTTTACCCAGCAACTTTTTCTGGGTGGACTACATATGAAACATAGGATTTTTTAACTTTACAAGTCATCAGCTCCCATCACAGATTGTCCAAATTGACAACAACAGCAACAGTAATATAATAATAATAATAATAATAACAATAATAATAATAATAATAATAATAATGATAACTACAATAAAACAACAACAATAGCAAGAATTCATGATAAAATAAGGTGCAAGTTTAAAAGTACCCTTTCTAGAGGATAATTACCATGCAATTTAGACCCTGGGGGAAACACTAATATTTATTGCCCTCATATAAGACCCTATGTGTCATGTGTGAAGTACACTCTAGTTTTGCACATACACCTATTGAAACCAGTCTTGCATAGATGAGCTCTTATAACGCACATAAATATTTAGTAGAAAACAATTAAAAAAACATGCTTGCTTAAGATTTAAAGTTCATTGTCCTGTTTTAAATAAATTATATATGTTTCATATATATTAGAATGCATTCATTTATCAAATGCAGTTAAACTCTCTTCTTGTGTTACCTCTAAAGAGCAGACACCTGTATATAAAGGACAATCACAGCAAGTTGCATTTATAATAACTTTGGAACATATTTACCTTTATATTAAGGTCATCTGCTCATTAAAGCCAGAGTCCCAGAGATTACCTTGACATATAGGTTTGACTGTAATTAGAAATTGAATGTTTATTTAATGCACACACACACACACATGTATGCATGCTACACATGCATGTACAAACATATGCATGCACACACACTATCCACTCATTTTTCTTGAGGTTCCCATATAGTCATTCTTTTCACAGCTGTTCCCCCAGATAGATGCAGTTTGCCCAGGGGAGTTTGGCTCCTGGTGGTCATTCACGGCCAGGTATTGTGATGCCCAGATTGAGTGGATCGGCAGAATTAAACGACGCAGAGTGGAGTGAGTAGTACAATTTTAGATTCTGTCATGAAGCTTCTCCCCCTCCTTGGGGTGCATAATAGTGTACAGTCTGTGCATATGTTTATGTTTTGCCAGCTTCAATTAGCTTTTCTGTGCAAAACTTGAACTCTCTCAAGCACAGCATACTGTTGGTTTACAAGACTCAGTAAGGGAATGCATTGCAATGTGTACACCACCTTATTACCTAACCATGTCACTGTGACTTACATTACATGAGATTTTTTACAGCTTGTATTTCCACAGACCCTATAGCATTTATACCCTACTAATACTTTTCTTTCATACTTTAACTTTTATCGTACATTGAGTTTTTAAGTTCTGTTAACCTGCATGAAGTTTTGTGAACAGCCCAGACAGTAGGATAGAGTAATTTGTGTGGTGTAGGAAACCAGATGAGTGACCACCAAACCTTCCACATGATGGCCAACTTCTGACATATATTGGATGCTTCAGTTAAAACTGGCGAATGACATATAGTGAGCAGGTTGATGAGATATAACCATGCAAGCCATCCCCTATATTTTATATAAATCCCTATATTTTTATTGATTCCTATATTGTCTCCTATCATTTTTCCGAAATCCCTTTAATATCCCTCCTTTTGTGGGAGAACCACATGTCAGTTTTGTAATAAATCTAGAAAAAGTTAAAAAATTATATTCATCATGATGGATGTACTCAATATAATAGAGAAAAGAAGTAGCAGTAATTGATTTAGACAGTCAAACCTGTCACTAGCGGCCACTCATGGGAAAAGGCAAAACTGGCCATTGCACACAGGTGACTGCTGTACACAGGTTCACCTTTTAAAATTGGTTTGTGAACAAATTCCATGCACCGGTTATTATTATTATTATTACATTATTAAGATTGTTTTTTATGTGCACTGTACAACAAAATAAAAATTACGGGTATATGTTGTTCTCTCCTAAATTTATGTTCCACACAAACTTACTGTATCCTGCTCACTTTAATTCATCCTATAAATGAAATCATCACCGACTTAAAAATATACACCGATCTTAGATTGTTCAGCTATAAAAACAATATCTGGATTAGTCAGTTGCTCAACTCGCCAAGATCAAAAGATAGTTGGCTTATGTAAGAAGCCTGTGATGAACAGAAAATCAAAATAAGCTGTATATGGCTATTCATTGTGACCCATAAACCAAAACTTTACCTACCTTTACAGACATGTTTTGAATATTGAATGACCCCTGACCCTAATGAAAAGGGATGTAACTCTTATCTCTTCTCAAAGACGAACTTTTTCATCAAAGATAGCTTTAATTCAAAGGCAAATAGTTGAAGATATCAAACTATACCTGTCACACTGGCACAAAAGGTGACTTCCATTTCTGCTGCGATAACACAACTACTTTTCTCACCATCCAGCAAACGAATTGCTTGAACCCTCTACCCTAATGATAAAAACTGCCTCGCTTACGAATTTGACATATTGGCACCTTTGAGTTACACTGTCAGCGTGACTGGAGTTACGAGTACAATTAGGATAAGAAATGTTTGCACATCGATTCACATGATAATCCTTTATCTAAACAATGCCTTTCTCATGAAGCAAAAATTCAGTTTGAATAGACTGAATGGTCAATGTAGATATGCTCTAGTGACTGCTTAAGGAAAGGAGAAACCATTGTTTGGTTAGGAAACACCTGGCCACTGACCACGGAAGGCAGGTGACCGTTACATACAGGACATTTATATAGGAAATTTGTTGGGGGGAAATTAGAATGGCCATTGTGAATAGGTGACCGCTGAATAAAGGTGACCATTAGGACAGGTTTAACTTTATATAAAGTATAATTTTAATGCATAATTATCTTAATATTGGCAGTTTTGTGTGTTCAAGTACTTAAAAATGTGGTATTCAATTGTTAATACACTGTATTAGTATGTCATTATCTGTATATTTTGTATGACTTTCCTTTAAATTCCATTTATTTTTCTCTATATATTCAAGACCAAATGCCCAATGAAATCCTTATAATTTTTTTATTTCCCTTTAAAACCCCTTAATTTTTCCCTATATATTTGAGACAAAATGCCCTATAAAATCCCTATAATCATGGTATAAAAGAAATCGATCTTTCATGGTGGCTTTAGCTTTGTTTATCTCATACAGAATTAAGTGAGCCAGTATTCTTAATGTAAAGAGCATTACATACAGCTGCTAACTCTGGGCTGCATTCAGTAAAGGATGGCATTATGCACTGTTAGCACGGAAACGATGGCATTATGCACTGTTAGCATGGAAAGGATGGCATTATGCACTGTTAGCATGGAAAGGATGGAATTATGCACTGTTAGCACAGAAAGGATGGAATTATGCACTGTTAGCATGGAAAGGATGGAATTATGCACTGTTAGCACAGAAAGGATGGAATTATGCACTTTTAGCATGGAAAGGATGGAATTATGGACTGTTAACATGGAAAGGATGACATTACGCACTGTTGGCGTGGAAAAGATCGCATTATGCACTGTTAGCATGGAAAAGATTGAATTATGCCCTGTTAGCATGGAAAGGATGGAATTATGCACTGTTAGCACAGAAAGGATGAACTTAGGCACTGTTTGCACAGAAAGGATGGAATTATGCACTGTTAGCACAGAAAGGATGGAATTATGCACTGTTACATGGAAAGGATGGAATTATGCACTGTTAGGACAGAAAGGATGGACATAGGCACTGTTAGCACAGAAAGGATGGAATTATGCACTGTTAGCACAGAAAAGATGGAATTATGCACTGTTACATGGAAAGGATGGAATTATGCACTGTTAGCATGGAAAGGATGGAATTATGCACTGTTAGCACAGAAAGGATGGAATTATGCACTGTGAGCAAAGAAAGGATGGAATTATGCACTGTTACATGGAAAGGATGGAATTATGCACTGTTAGCATGGAAAGGATGGAATTATGCACTGTTAGCACAGAAAAGATGGAATTATGCAC
The DNA here is from genome assembly GCA_029931535.1 of Margaritifera margaritifera. Classification (NCBI taxonomy): domain Eukaryota; kingdom Metazoa; phylum Mollusca; class Bivalvia; order Unionida; family Margaritiferidae; genus Margaritifera; species Margaritifera margaritifera. Next base: position 1,632,411 of record JAQPZY010001632.1, on the reverse strand, counting down.
TGTTAGCACAGAAAGGATGGCATTATGCACTGTTAGTATGGAAAGGATGGCATTATGCACTGTTAGCATGGAAAGGATGCAATTATACACTGTTAGCATGGAAAGGATTGAATTATGCACTGTTAGCACAGAAAGGATGAAATTATGCACTGTTAGCATGAAAAGGATGGAATTATGCACTGTTAGCACAGAAAGGATGGAATTATGCACTGTTAGCATGGAAAGGATGGAATTATGCACTGTTAGCATGGAAAGGATGGAATTATACACTTAGCATGGAAAGGATGGAATTATGCACTGTTAGCACAGAAAGGATGGAATTATACACTGTTAGCACAGAAAGGATGGAATTATGCACTGTTACATGGAAAGGATGGAATTATGCACTGTTAGCACAGGAAGGATGGAAGTATGCACAGTTAGCATGGAAAGGATGAAATTATACACTGTTAACACAGAAAGGATGGAATTATCCACTGTTACATGGAAAGGATGGAATTATGCACTGTTAGCATGCAAAGGATGGAATTATGCACTGTTAGCATGGAAATCTAACTATCACTACTGAACAAAGTGTCTTCTCAGTTGGATTTTCAACATGGTGGACAAATGCGTTGAGTTGGCATAACACTGAATTATCTGATTTTTACACTGTGCTCATCAAAGATTGGCAAATAAACATTTTGTACCTGTAGAAAATTTATATTTGATTAATATAGTCAAGTAAATTGGTCTAAATATACATCAGATGTACATTTAAGGTAAATTAACCTTGTATCTATACTCTCCAAACCACTGTTTAAATATTTTAGTTGACAAGCATTTTTATGAGTGAAAACAAACTTTGCATGCAATGCTCATGGCAAGCTGCCTGTCTTGACTGTTAGCTTTTGCCACTTTGCACCATTTGCAGGCAGCCTGTACAGACTATTAGCCTAGCATTAGCCTAATGCCATCTAATTCTGGCCATATTTAGCACAGTTCTGATACTCTTTAAGTATTTTTCCTAGGTCATTAGATTAGAGAGTCCTCTGGACCCACCAGCTTTTTCATTGAGGATCTTGAAGACATAAATATGGGTCCTCTCTAGTGGAAAACATTGCAAAACATTTTTCAAAAGTTGAGTCATGGGGACTTTCGTGATTTTGTAATGTGGACTCCTTTTTTTGCTTCATAGAAAACACCTATATTTTGTGGGTTTATTTTTTTAGTGGTGCCAGTAATCTAGAAGAGCTCCAAGCCAAGCTATCCAAGAAATTGATGATTCGCCGTGCAAAGGATGAAGTTCTAACACAGCTTCCTCCAAAACAGAGGCAGAAAGTCCTCTTTGACTTGAAAGAATCTGACATTAAAAAGGTTTTGTTTTACATTTGTCTTTTTAAAATCACCTTATATTGAAGGTATTGGGAATTCATTTTTTTTATAGAAATCATAGTGTGTATCACTGATTTTTTTAAGAAGGGAAATAAGTGGTTTCAATTTTCATGTAAGTTGTATTGAATTTTATTACTAGAGATGATATGTAAGTTGTATTGAATTTTAATACTAGAGATGATATGTGCAGCTTCTATAAACTTTTGTAAGTATCTCTTCCAAAGTTTGGAGTCAGATTGTATATACAGTGTAGTTAATTTAATTCAGATTTTACATGCAATTTGAAATCTTCCAGCATTTGTAATTTAAAGATGCAATTTATTCATCAAAGATTCTTACTTGCTAGATTAAAGTATATTGAAAAAGTATTTGTATTGCCTGTTGATTGTTTCTTAATATTGATGAAACTGCTAGAAGTGTGTACATTAGTTGAATGTAACAAAGGGTTCCAAAATGATCAGGCCCTTGCTGGACATGTTTTGCCCAAAATGTTATGTGGCTGCCAGATATGAGTAAAATTTAATACAAATACATTAATAGAACTATTATTAGTTACAATAAATAATAAAATATTAATATCACTCATCATTAGCTGAATCAGAAAAAGCATCTTTTTCTTTTATGGATTTGCTGTTGCTTCAGTTTAAGTACTATCCTTCCAAGAAGAATTCCTTGTTTTTTTCTAGAACTATCTATCTATAAACATTATATTTTCTTTTAGACAACTATGCTATAGAAGGTCCCCGACAACAGTATTTTATATTGCTGTAGAATGTCCCCAACAACAGTATTTTATATTGCTATTGAATCCCCAACAATATTATTTTATATTGCTATAGAATGTCCCCAACAGGAGTATTTTATATTGCTATAGAATGTCCCCAACAACATTATTTTATATTGCTACAGAATGTCCCCAACAAGAGTATTTAATATTGCTATAGAATGTCCCCAACAACATTATTTTATATTGCTATAGAATGTCCCCAACAAGAGTATTTTATATTGCTATAGAATGTCCCCAACAACATTATTTTTTATTGCTATAGAATGTCTCCAACAACATTATTTTATATTGCTATAGAATGTCCCCAACAAGAGTATTTTATATTGCTATAGAATGTCCCCAACAACATTATTTTATATTGCTACAGAATGTCCCCAACAAGAGTATTTTATATTGCTATAGAATGTCCCCAACAAGAGTATTTTATATTGCTATAGAATGTCCCCAACAACATTATTTGTTATTGCTATAGAATGTCTCCAACAACATTATTTTATATTGCTATAGAATGTCCCCAACAACATTATTTTATATTGCTATAGAATGTCCCCAACTTGAGTAGTTTATATTGCTATAGAATGTCTCCAACAAGAGTATTTTATATTGCTATAGAATGTCTCCAACAAGAGTATTTTATATTGCTATAGAATGTCCACAACAACAGTATTTTATATTTCTTTAATGTCTTTAAAAATAAATTATTTTTAGTCAACAAGCAGATTTATGACCTTAAAAACACATAACACATAATTTATATTTATTTCTGGTCAGCTTGTTAAAGTTTTTACTGATCAGGTCCTGAAAAAATATTTAAGGATGGTAATAAATGTTAGTTTTGTTGCTAGTATCTTCTTGTGAGATACAGTAGTCACTTTTCCGGTGACAAAGATGGCATTGTCATTGTCATCAACAATGTTAAAGGTTTTCCATAAAGTTTTTTGAAAGCTTGATATCATCTACATCAGTTGCTTCATTCAAGTGAAACTCCTTGATGATATCACTCTAAATAAATATAATGTTTATGTCATGATATGCTGGGAGTTTCTGTCTTGTATATCTCACCTGCTTAAGCATCATAGTGAACAATGTTAAAGTTTTGCATTCAAGTTGAAAGTCACATATTTTACAGCATAAGTTACTGTATTCAACTGAAATGAGGGATAATATTATTATAAGTCTAAAGTTTATACAAGGAGTTTCTGTCTTGCTTGTCTAGCCTGTTTAAGCATTATGGTTCACAGTTAAAGTTTTGTTTGAAAGTTTAAGAAAGTCAGATACAAGGGCTTTGTTTACAAGCATATGGATACAGGTGAGACACTGGGTTCTGTTTACTTACAAGCATATGTATGCAGATGAGACAATGGGTTCGGTTTACTTACAAGCATATGGATACAGGTGAGACAATGGGTTCTGTTTACTTACAAGCATATGTATGCAGGTGAGACAATGGGTTCTTTTTACTTACAAGCATGTGGATACAGGTGAGACAATGGGTTCTGTTTACTTACAAGCATATGTATGCAGTTGAGACACTGGGTTATTTTTACTTACAAGCATATGTATGCAGGTGAGAAAATGGGTTCTTTTTGCTTACAAGCATGTGGATACAGGTGAGACAATGGGTTCTGTTTACTTACAAGCATATGTATGCAGGTGAGACAATGGGTTCTTTTTACTTACAAGCATATGTATGCAGGTGAGACAATGGGTTCTGTTTACTTACAAGCATATGTATGCAGGTGAGACAATGGGTTCTTTTTACTTACAAGCATATGTATGCAGGTGAGACAATGGGTTCTTTTTACTTACAAGCATATGTATGCAGGTGAGACACTGGGTTCTGTTTACTTACAAGCATGTGGATACAGGTGAGACAATGGGTTCTGTTTACTTACAAGCATATGTATGCAGTTGAGACACTGGGTTATTTTCACTTACAAGCATATGTATGCAGGTGAGAAAATGGGTTTTTTTTGCTTACAAGCATGTGGATACAGGTGAGACAATGGGTTCTGTTTACTTACAAGCATATGTATGCAGGTGAGACAATGGGTTCTTTTTACTTACAAGCATATGTATGCAGGTGAGACAATGGGTTCTGTTTACTTACAAGCATATGTATGCAGGTGAGACAATGGGTTCTTTTTACTTACAAGCATATGTATGCAGGTGAGACAATGAGTTCTTTTTACTTACAAGCATATGTATGCAGGTGAGACACTGGGTTCTGTTTACTTACAAGCATATGAATGTAGGTGAGACAATGGGTTCTTTTTACTTACAAGCAGATGAATGTAGGTGAGACACTGGGTTCTTTTTACTTACAAGCATATGAATGTAGGTGAGACACTGGGTTCTTTTTACTTACAAGCATATGTATGCAGGTGAGACACTGGGTTCTGTTTACTTACAAGCATATGTATGCAGGTGAAACAATGGCTTATTTTTTACTTACAAGCATATGTATGCAGGTGAGACAATGGGTTATTTTTACTTACAAGCATATGTATGCAGGTGAGACAATGGGTTCTTTTTACTTACAAGCATATGTATGCAGGTGAGACAATGGGTTCTTTTTACTTACAAGCATATGTATGCAGGTGAGACAATGGGTTCTTTTTACTTACAAGCATATGAATGCAGGTGAGACAATGGGTTCTTTTTACTTACAAGCATATGAATGTAGGTGAGACAATGGGTTCATGAAACACGTGTTTTCTTTACTTTTAAGTAAGGTATATGTTGTATATATATAGCTGTTAGGGTCTATATGTGTTTACACACTGCCACAAAATAGGGACAATTCACGTAGTGTAAGTGACCTGATGTACCATAACATGTATAGTGCCCTGGGCAATTGTTTATTTGTAAGATTCTGATGTATAGAGCCCTGGGTAATCATTTATTTTTAAGATTTTGATGTATAGAGTCTTGAGTTATCATATATTTGTAATATTCTGATGTATAGCAGCCTGGTTAATCATTTATTTGTAAGATTCTGATGTATAGAGGCCTAGTTAATCATTTATTTGTAAGATTCTGATGTATGGAGGCCTGGTTAATCATTTATTTGTGTATAGAGGCCTGGTTAATCATTTATTTGTAAGATTCTGATGTATAGAGGCCTGGTTAATCATTTATTTGTAAGATTCAGATGTATAGAGGCCTGGTTAATCATTTATTTGTAAGATTCTGATGTATAGAGGCCTGGTTAATCATTTATTTGTAAGATTCTGATGTATAGAGGCCTGGTTAATCATTTATTTGTAAGATTCAGATGTATAGAGGCCTGGTTAATCATTTATTTGTAAGATTCTGATGTATGGAGGCCTGGTTAATCATTTATTTGTGTATAGAGGCCTGGTTAATCATTTATTTGTAAGATTCTGATGTATAGAGGCCTGGTTAATCATTTATTTGTAAGATTCTGATGTATAGAGGCCTGGTTAATCATTTATTTGTAAGATTCTGATGTATGGAGGCCTGGTTAATCATTTATTTGTGTATAGAGGCCTGGTTAATCATTTATTTATAAGATTCAGATGTATAGAGGCCTAGTTAATCATTTATTTGTAAGATTCAGATGTATGGAGGCCTGGTTAATCATTTATTTGTGTATAGAGGCCTGGTTAATCATTTATTTGTAAGATTCTGATGTATAGAGGCCTGGTTAATTATTTATTTGTAAGATTCAGATGTATAGAGGCCTGGTTAATCATTTATTTGTAAGATTCTGATGTATAGAGGCCTGGTTAATCATTTATTTGTAAGATTCTGATGTATAGAGGCCTGGTTGATCATTTATTTGTAAGATTCTGATGTATGGAGGCCTGGTTAATCATTTATTTGTAAGATTCTGATGTATGGAGGCCTGGTTAATCATTTATTTGTGTATAGAGGCCTGGTTAATCATTTATTTGTAAGATTCTGATGTATAGAGGCCTGGTTAATCATTTATTTGTAAGATTCTGATGTATAGAGGCCTGGTTAATCATTTATTTGTAAGATTCTGATGTATGGAGGCCTGGTTAATCATTTATTTGTGTATGGAGGCCTGGTTAATCATTTATTTGTAAGATTCTGATGTATAGAGGCCTGGTTAATCATTTATTTGTAAGATTCTGATGTATAGAGGCCTGGTTAATCATTTATTTGTAAGATTCAGATGTATAGAGGCCTGGTTAATCATTTATTTGTAAGATTCTGATGTATGGAGGCCTGGTTAATCATTTATTTGTGTATGGAGGCCTGGTTAATCATTTATTTGTGTATAGAGGCCTGGTTAATCATTTATTTGTAAGATTCTGATGTATAGAGGCCTGGTTAATCATTTATTTGTAAGATTCTGATGTATAGAGGACTGGTTAATCATTTATTTGTAATATTCTGATGTATGGAGGCCTGGTTAATCATTTATTTGTAAGATTCTGATGTATAGAGGCCTGGTTAATCATTTATTTGTAAGATTCAGATGTATTGAGGCCTGGTTAATCATTTATTTGTAAGATTCAGATGTATAGAGGCCTGGTTAATCATTTATTTGTAAGATTCTGATGTATGGAGGCCTGGTTAATCATTTATTTGTGTATGGAGGCCTGGTTAATCATTTATTTGTGTATAGAGGCCTGGTTAATCATTTATTTGTAAGATTCTGATGTATAGAGGCCTGGTTAATCATTTATTTGTAAGATTCTGATGTATAGAGGCCTGGTTAATCATTTATTTGTAAGATTCTGATGTATAGAGGCCTGGTTAATCATTTATTTGTAAGATTCTGATATATAGAGGCCTGGTTAATCATTTATCTGTAAGATTCTGATGTATGGAGTCGGGGTAATTGTTTATTTGTAAGATTCTGATGTATATAGTCCTGAGTCATCATGTATTTGTTAGATTCTGATGTATAGAGGCCTGGTTACTCATTTATCTGTAAGATTCTGATGTATTGAGTCTGGGTAATTGTTTATTTGTAAGATTCTGGTGTATAGAGGCCTGGTTAATGATTTATTTTTGTAAGATTCTGTAAAGTCCAGAGATTAGGAGATAAGCTTCTACCCCTTTGTTGTCTTTGCTTTGTGGGTATAGAGGTTTTGTACAATAAGGAAAATATAATGACCAAATAACTGCATGTAATTATTATAAGCACCAGATATGTCCAATGTCTGACATTTCGAGTTAGCAACTTGTCATTTGAGCTCATTTATCAGACCCGTGAATGTATCATAACAAATAGGAAAATGCTTTCTCAAATGAGATTTGATTGAGCTATGCAGGGCTACAGTTGTTTTTTTTTTGCCTGACTTTCAATTTTGTGTTTGAATGAGATGAAAGCAACTGTTCTACTTTGAACTTTGGTCATCAGTTTGCAACACTAATGATGGTGGTGGTGGTGGTGGTGGTGGTGGTGTCAATATGAATCAGTAATCTCCCCCAGAAAATTCTGCTAGCATAGTGGGTGTCATCAACATAAGTGCATGCTCATATTCATTCATTATGTGCATGTTAAGTTAAATGTAACCTGGTATATAATTCAAATTTTAAAAATTGAAAGTTTGAGTTCTTTTCTATTTAGCAAAATTATGCAAATAATGGAAGATGCAAGTTATCAAATAGACATTTTACTTTTTCTTCATGGTTGAAGTCTGTCAAACATCTGAATAAGAAATGTTGATGTTGAATGAGGTAATATAGAGCAGATAATGTTTGCTACTTTTGAAAAGACCTCAGCTTCTCATGTGTTAAAGAATAATTGTGATGTAAATGAAACATGTATTCTTATTTGTTGTGCCTTCAAAGGTAATACTGTGTCATTTATTATCATTTGTTGTGCCTACTAAGGTAATACTGTGTCATTTATTATCATTTGTTGTGCCTACAGAGGTAATACTGTTATTTATTATCATTTATTATGCCTACAAAGGTTATACTGTGTCACTTATTATCATGTATTGTTCCTACAAAGGTAATCTGTTTGATAATATTTAGCATTCTTACATACGGTTCAGGAAAATTGTCCATGATATGAAGTATTCAGGTGGCTGCGAGAGGCTGTGATGAATTTACTTTTCTCCCAGCAGTTATGGGTAGTTTCCTTAAGAAATATCAGTTTCTTCACAAGAGCGCTCCATCGTGAAGTGAAACAGTACTGTTGACTTGTTTTCTAGGGTGATTCTGTGATGAATTTTGTTCTGGCAGTACAGTTGTTTAAAAGGTCATGATTTGAGTTGTTCATTGCCAGGTAGTACACAGTACTATGTGACCATCTATTACTGCTAAGTTTACGAAATACTATAGATCATTTGTTCAATAATCAAACATGCACTTACATTCTTAGCAAGGAATTATGACTCTGTGTTAACTGAAACTGATTAGCATCTGCGATCCAAACAAAACAGGTGACAATGTTTCTGAAGTATCTAATAACTGAGTCAACACATGGTCCAGTTTTACTGCATCTCATCAGACTGTTGTGAAAGCTCATCAGTATGGGCTGGCATATTGGTATCTTTGATAGGATATTGGCTGCTTGTGATAGAGTAATGGGCTGTCTATCCTGAAAGGCCCCAGGGAGAACACTGTCATTGCAAGATACAGTGGTATTCTCAATATAATGTTTTTTGGCTGATTGATAGAATTTCTTTGATTGATATAATTAGAGTGAAAAATTCTTTACTTCGCAATATATAAAAACTGTATAGCAGTTTTCATTAAAAAGTAATTTTAATTTTTGTATGTGAGAAATGGGATGTAAAATGCAACTATCATGTTAAGGATATGTAAAATTTCAGGAGATAAGAAAAACATTTGAAGAGTTAAGGCCCCTTTTGAAGCTGAAGGACACCAGCATGGCAGAAATTCTTACAGGAGGGGGTGAAGATAGTCCAGCTAACTATGGAACCATGGGATTGATTAGTAGACTTTACAAATTAAGTGGAGAAGCCAAGGTAATTCAGTTTAATTAAAAAAAGTTGTAGGGCTTTCGTTATAACTTTTATCAAAGTATAAATGAGGGAAATAAAGCTAGATTCTTGCATAGCACTAATTTGGTATCAGAGTTTAGAGATCATGTTTAGAAAAGAAAGGATTCTGTAAAATATAGATAAAGCATAACCTTTCTTTGTATTCTGATATCAGATTGCTCTCTTGTATGGTTTGCCCAGAAACATTTTTAACCTTTTGTCATTGTTTTACTCTCTTGTTTACCTGGGAAATGATACATGAATTAGTTGATGCATGGATGAAGTAAATGCATTAATTTAACATAATCTATGTCAGATTGTCTCACAAGTTTGTTTAAAATATAGGAAGTAAATAGTAAGTTTGAGCTGAAATAATTCAGAAAAAATTGTTTTGATTTTGCTTAAACTTTAAGTCCCCTTTCCTTTCCTTGAGCAATAAGTCTTCAAGTCTTGAATGTTTCTTAAATTTTGATACATCAGAAAGAAGTTCTCATGACCATGAGAGCTCTGAGCTATTTTTAGAACGTATCAGTTGACCCAATCCTGACCTGTTGAGGGGAGAATACTTGCAAATAATATTTTAATCATGGCTGGAATATTTTGAAAATGTTTTGCTTGCCAGGAAGTCAGATTTTGATTAAATAAAAATAAAAAAATAAAAATTTTCATTTACATTTTTTAATATAAAATTGAAGGTAAGCAGCATTAAAAAGTTGTTCATGCCCAGCTCAGTTTCTAACTTATCCTGGCATAGTGGACAATGAATTTTTCAAGCCCTGTTTAATTGATAAGAATGATATTATAGTTTTCTGTGCTATTTCAGATTGGCCCAGCTAAGGAGTATGTTGAGATGTTGTGTGAGAACCAGAACTTGAAGTTTTTAGTGTTTGCCTACCACCATGCCATGATGAATGGCCTACAGTCGTCACTATGGGACAAAAAGGTCAAGTTCATCAGAATAGATGGGGAAACCAAGCCATCAGAGAGACTGGTACTGTGTACAGTTATTATTGCCTTATCTGTGAGACATGTTTTCTCTGTTTGTCCAGCAGTGTCAGCAGCTTTCTCATCAACAATTTAAAATTTTGTGCTTTTGTGCTAAGATTTCATATTAAAGTTGTTGTAAAGTCATATGTTGGATGTACATCATGATTGACAGATTTAGTTTAGTGTTCCAGGGAACTCTCTTGTTGAGTCAATAAACCAAATTAAGTCATATGTTTCATGATGTACATCATGATTGACAGATTTAGTTTAGTGTTCCAGGGAACTCTCTTGTTGAGTTAATAAACCAAATTAAGTCATATGTTTGATGATGTACATCATGATTGACAGATTTAGTTTAGTGTTCCAGGGAACTCTCTTGTTGAGTCAATAAACCAAATTAAGTCATATGTTTGATGATGTACATCATGATTGACAGATTTAGTTTAGTGTTCCAGGGAACTCTCTTGATGAGTCAATAAACCAAATTAAGGTCCTTTATGAATATCTCTTAGGTCAGATCAGTAAAATCAAACATTTTACAAAGTGGAAAGGGAAACATTTTATTAGTATTGTCATTTTACTAAGCTTAATTAACCATGTATCAAAGTTGTTATTGCAATTGCTGTTTAGAAGTGAAGGTACCCTGATAGCATTTCAGGTTCGTCTGTTAGTACCCAATTGACTCTGACTATGTTTTAATTTTGCTGTATCTACTGTATTCTAATTGTCAGTATTTATAAAATTGATGCATCCCAGATTTTCCTGATTAAAAATTTAAATTGCAAAGATTTTTTTTAATGATTTGGTCAATATTAAATTATGCCCATTAAGGGAATAAATTTACTGTTCTGCTGTACAAGTACAGAGTTAAGTCATGAATATGACAGATTTTGACAATTCTGCTGTACAAGTACAGAGTTAAGTCATGAATATGACAGATTTTGACAATTCTGCTGTACAAGTATAGAGTTAGGTCATGAATATGACATATTTTGACAATTCTGCTGTAAAAGTACAGAGTTAAGTCATGAATATGACAGATTTTGACAGTTCTGCTGTATATGTATAGAATTAGGTCATGAATATGACAGATTTTGACATTTCTGCTGTACAAGTATAGAGTTAAGTCATGAATATGACAGATTTTGACAATTCTGCTGTACAATTACAGAGTTAGATCATGAATATGACAGCTTTTGCTTCTGTTGTTTCAGCATTTAGTCCAGCAGTTCCAGTCTGACCCTGAAATCCGTGTTGCCATACTCAGTATTCTGGCTGCTGGGGTGGTAAGTCCAGTTAAGCTTGACCTTGTCATCATTATTTTCACACTGGGTCTGTTCTACAACAAAAAATGTAGGGTTGAAAGTCCCCCTCCCCCCTTAAAAAAGGGGTGGTATGGTGTGATTTTTTCTAAATGGTTCTGCTCCACAGTTATCAAGTACTTCTGAAAGAAGGACAGGTATAAGGTGAAGTTGCATCAAGCACAATGGAGAGAATGTTGGCATACCTCTATGCTACTTTTATGTACTGTGACAGAAATTTCTTTATGTGTGGTATTAGGGAAACAGCACACTGTCTAAAGCAGACAGCTGATTGAAATGACTTTTTCCATGTGCTTGAGAAATGAACTTGTACCAGTCCTAAGTACACTAACGTAAGCTGTTATTAAAATATAGAAAATGATTTTGGCCAGAGTAGACAATACTAGCTTCGAAAAGTGCAAAAAAGGAATTATAAAATTTAAAAAAAGTTTAAAAAAAGTTATTGGGTACTTTGTTTTAGCTCTACTGGTCATAGGCCAGAAGAGCTTATGAGATGGTCTGTCATCTGACCGTCGTTCATATGTCCATTAGCACAAGTTTGTTATTGCTATATCTCCTAAACTACTTCGAGGATTGCCGTGAAACTTTACACACACATTCAGCACATGGTCTGGTTGGTCCTAAATGAAATGGTGCTGTTTGGACATCCGATATGGCCACCACAGCAGCCATCTTGAAAATCTTGTAATTGATACTCCTTCTGAATAGATGGTCATATCAACATGGGGTTTTCACTAAAAGACTTCTTATGATCTCTTGTTGGTCCTAAATGAAAATGGTGCCGATCTGATGTCCAATATGGTTGCCACAACAGCCATTTTGAAAATCTTGTTGTTGCAGCTCCTCCTGTACAGAAAGTCATTGATGTGGGGTTTGCACCAAAAAACTTCTTATGATATCTAGTTGGTCCTAAATGAAAATGGTGCTGATCCAATATCCAATATGGTTGCCACAACAGCCATTTTGAAAATCTTGTTATTGGTACTCCTTCTGAATGGAAAGTTATAATTGACATGAGATTTTCACCAGTAGACTTCTTATGATATCTAGTTGGTCCTAAATGAAAATGGTGCTGATCTGATATCCATTATGGCCACTACAGTGGCCATCTTGAAAATCTTATCATTACTTCTCCTGAATGATCATATCAACATAGGGTATTCGCTAAAAGACTTCATTTGATGTCTAGTTGGTGCTTAATAAAAATGGTGCTGATCTGATGTCCAATACGGCCACCATAGCAGCCATCCTGAAAATCTTGTTATGTCTACTCTACATGAAGGAAAAGTAATATTGCCATGGGGTTTCCACCAGAAGACTTCTTATCGTGTCTAGTTGGTCCTAAATGAAATAGGTGCCGCTTGCACATCCAATATGGCTGCCACAGTGGCCATCTTTAAAATCTTGTTACTTCTCCTGGATGGTTGTATCAACATGGGGTTATTACTAAATGACTTCTTATGATGTCTAGCTGGTTCTAAATGGAAATGGTGCCAGTCTGATATCCAATATGGCCACCATGTCAGCCATCTTGAAAATCTTGTTATTGTGATTTCTGAAAATCAGTCATATCAACATGGGGTTTCCATCAGAAGACTTGATATGATATTTTGTTGGTCCTAAATGATATCTTGTTGGTCCTAAATGAAAATTGGGCCCATCTGACATCCACAGCAGCTAATTTGAAAATCTTGTTATTGATGAAGAATATCAGAGATTGTTTCAACTCTCAGCAGTTAAAAGGAAGAAATGGTCTTATCTTGAATTCCTGGAAATTCTTTTTGGCTAGTAGAGTGTCTGTCCCTTCAAAGGACTCTTGTTCCAATTTATCTCTGAAGTCCTGCAAGTGAAATGACCAAGTGGAGCTTGTGGTCTTTTGAGAGATGCACATCTGAAGTAAGGCCAAGCTGTTCACTCTCCAACCCAAATTACACTCATCAATCATACACCAAAGTAAAAGGGAAATTTAAAGTTATTTTAACAATACCTGAGATCTATAAGGTCTTTTTTAAATAACCAGGATTACCAGTGAGAAAAATCAGGGAAATTCTTTTTCTTTAAAATCAAACCCTGTGCAAAGTATGAAACTGTAGAGTGGAACCACTGTAGGAGGGATTTAACACAAAAATGAAGGTAGGACTTGCAGATATGATCCATGATTTTAGCATAGCCAGTTGATTTTTCTGCAAGATGTTTTTAAACATTAGCATGAATCCTGCAAATGTGCATCCTGGAATAGACTTTGGTCACAGTATGCTTAGTTTTTTGCTACAAGAAAATAACAGAGTTTGTTTGATGCTGATCTGTCATATTTACAGGGAGTGACAATTAAAAATTGGGCTACTGACATGAAATTTCATTTGCCCAACAATGATTTTTAGAGCCATTGCTATAAAGGCTCAAACAATCCATTGATGATACTGTTGATGTAGGAGCTTGCACCATACTGAAATTTCCCATGACTTATAAAGCTTCATACCCTGACAGCCAATATTGCCGATTAGCTGATACAGTGCCAGGATTCTGCCCACTGAGGCAATCTCAAAACTAGTGAAAGAAATACTGTAACTTCTTGACTAGCCTGCATGTTTTCCAGTCAAGTTGTCCCCACTAGCCTGCCTGTTTCTCAGTCAAGTTACCCCCACTAGCCTGTGTCTTTCCCAGTCAAGTTGTCCCCACTAGTATGCATGTTTCCCAGTCAAGTTGTCCCCACTGATCTGCATGTTTCCCAGTCAAGTTGTCCCCACTAGCCTGCATGTTTCTGAGTCAGGTTGTTCCCACTATCTGCATGTTTCCCAGTCAATGTGTCCCCACTAACCTGCATGTTTTCAGTCAAGTTATCCCCACTAGCCTGCATATTTTCAAGTCAAGATGTGTCCACTAACCTGCATGTTTCCCAGTCAAGTTGTTGCCACTAGCCTGCATGTTTCCCAGTTAAGTTGTCCACAGCTACATATAGTACAGATGTGGACATGGTTATTTTTTGCCCATGTATACATGTTAAGTGTTTAACCTTGCTCAGCTTAGTTGTTTAAGTAAAGAATGTTAATACCATTCTACCACATATTTCTGAAATTGATAGATTTAAGCCTAATATCTGCAGAAACTTAAGAAATTGTTTATGTGTATGTGTGTGTGTTTTTGTGTGGGAGGGGGCCAGTAACTTGGCAATTTATGTGTATGTGTGTGTGTTTTTGTGTGGGAGGGGGCCAGTAACTTGGCAATTTATGTGTATGTGTGTGTGTTTTTGTGTGGGAGGGGGCCAGTAACTTGGCAATTTATGTGTATGTGTGTGTGTTTTTGTGTGGGAGGGGGCCAGTAACTTGGCAATTTGAGCCTGCATTCAAGTATCAATCTCATTAGAAGCTAAATTTGACGTACTTGCAATTGATAGTACAAATTTGTGGCAAAACGTAACTATATTGCAGTTCTGTTAGTCTAGAAAAATACATAATATAATTAATAATGTGAGGTATTTAAATTCATGGCTGCTGCCACCTAATTTCTTTTCCTATGGACAATGGTGGGATGGCAAAATATATTTCGGTGACAATAAAGAAGTAACTATTTCAACCTCAAAGAAAAATGACATGTTTTGTTTGCATTAGATTTCAAGTCACCATCTTTTAAAACTCTGTAGTTTTATAATGTTTGAAAGTATACATTTATGATAACAAATTTGGTATAACCATGGTCAGATACCTGCCATACTGTAAGCAACTGACTTGAAATTATATCGTTAGTAGTACCTATGATAAAGCTGGTCTTTTTATGTCCTGATATAATTATTATTATCATTATTCTTCGTATTATTTTTGCTCTTCTTATTATTTTGTAAAATTAGTTCAATTTGTATGTTGGTCACTACATTTATGAGAAAGAGAAAAAGAGAGAGAGAGAGCAATAAAGTGGTCAATAACTACCTGATCTACAGATCCAAAAGTGCTTGAGAACTACTGATAAACAGTATAAATAACTTGCCTTGGAAATATCCAACATTTTCTGCAGAATTTGTAATTTTGCTTCATTATACATAAATAATTTATTATATCTTGCTAGGAATGAAATTTTAGTATCGAATATTTGATACACAAAATATCTAAATGTACATGTATCATAGGCTTCGGTAGAGGTTTTTGTAATAGTGAAATATTCTACATTTGCCCTTTGAAAAAAATGTCAGGATCACCACACCTGCAGATTTTTCCACAAACTGCTAAGTTTTCATAAATTTTGTTCAGAACCAGATACAGGCTTTCTCTTCAAACTTAAAGCACTATTTTCAAAAATTCCCTTTCCTACTAAATACTGAATCAAAATAATCTTTATCTCCTGTTTTGTCAATGATAATTTTGCCTCAGATAGACTGTATTTTCTGGCAAGCTCGTGCAACTCATCCTTTCTCATGCACTCTAACCCCTCCTGGGTAGGTTTTGAAATGAAATTCTGAACATTAGATGCCATAGTAAATGCTTGTTGGTTTCACACACAAAAATTTCTCTATATAAAATCTTTGCCAAAGACAAAAAAAAAAAATTCCGAGACAAAATCAATATGAATTTCAAAAATAACTTTAATATCTCTAATATGCTTTAAAGAAATTCAGATCCCGGACGAGCCCCCAATTTCTGTTACGACTCTATGGTCTAAGAAAAATGTAACAGAAAGAAAGTGAAACCAACAAATCAAGTAAAAAATCAACAAGCAATTTATTACTAGATAATTAAAATGAAAAATCAAAAAGTCACTTACAGTAATGTGTTTTGAAATCCTAATAATCCAATAAGAATGATTGTTCTAATCACAAGTCCTAAATATAGAATGTTTAGAATTCACGGCTGTGTCCTTGAATGTTATTATGTGCCAATGGTCTCCAAAGTCCTGATGTACTAGTAATCTTGATGTGCTGATGTCAAAATGAAGTATTCCAAAATATCTCTGAATAAGTTCACTTAAATTCCAAAATCATCAATTAAAAATCCAAAAGTTTATGAGCACTGTTATAATCCAATGAATATTTAAAATAATTCCTCTCTTAGAATTTGGAATGAATTTTCACAACTGTAATAGCTCTTTACAAGACTGATGGTAATGTCAAAACTGAATAAATGTCCACCAAACATGGTATATATAAAGATTGGTCACATGACAGAATGTTCTAGAACATGAGTCATCTTAATGGAATTTTTACTTGTAAACAAAAATCAACCTTGACCTTCAAATTGAGAAAACATATTGATCAAAACAACCTAATTCAAGGACACTAGTTAAACATGTTTTTCCTGATAACATTAAGATTTAAGCAAATATAAAAGTGAAGAAACATTTATAATTTCCTAAAATATTTATAATATTATATAAACATCATACATAACAACTCGATTATAAGTCGACTCTACCGTAGGTCGCCCATCTCCCCATTTTTATGCCTGCAAAAGTCAATTTCTCTTTGACCCTCCATAAGTTGGGGTGTATTTTACAAATCAGATCCATCTGAAGGGGTGACTTGTCGTCAGTGAGTCAGAGTTGCATTTTGGAAAAATAAACAAGCCAAACTGGATAGATAGATAGATAGGAAAAATAAAGACAAAACCAGTGTAAAATACAATTATGTTGTTGAGTGGAATATGTCACAAATAAATTGACAACTTACAATTTGTCCATTTTCGTGTAATAAAATCCATTGAAATCCATAGTGCTTGACATTTTAAATCCATTTACATGATAAATCTTTGAATTCAATTATAGGTTACATACCAGTATAAAAATAGTAGTTCAGAATGATTTGATTCACAATATCCCCTAATATGTTAATTCCACACGTCTTACAAATAAACAATGAAAGTTAAGTCCTTGTTTTTGTGATTCACAGTATCCTATAAATATCACTATCCAATGACATCTGGTACAAAGACCAAGAATTCATCCTCATTGTCTGATAAAGTTCTGAAATCCTCCATCATTGTCTGGTCATTATAAATCATCATCATCTAGTCATTGTAAATATCATCCAACTCCGATTCCGCAGCTTTATTGTCATATGCAGCTGCTTATGTAGAGACTGAGCTTGGCTTTGTAAGTAACACTTAGATCATACGGTCTGTGAAATCTATTATAGGATGCAACTGAACACATGTCAATTGTGCAGCAAGACCACAGGGAGTTTAAATAACCACCCTCTGTTACTTGGCACTGAACAAGTATCCAACTTGCGGCTCAATCAAAGGGTTGTCAAATGGGAAAACAAAGAGGGTGGTGCCTTTACATTGTAAGGGGTTAAGGTCAACATGCATAGTAAGTTGTAGAACTCTACTTGGCTCTGAATAGGTATTAAATTCACGGCTCGATCAAAACAATTGTCAAATTGAAAAAAAAGTGAGTGCTGACTTTACAAGCAAAGGGCTTATCATCAGCCCACATGTACTGGCAGATAACTCTGGAAATATCACTTCGGAATTAAATCTGACTTATGAAAAAAGAAAATACGAATTATATTAAAGCTTTTATTGCATCAAACACAGTGTTTATAAACAGCAAAACACAAATATTAATACAAATACAGGTTGTTCAGAATTGCACGAAAATGGAACCAATATACTTGCTAGTAAACACCCATCATAAACAACATTGATGGACACTTCACTTTGCAGTGGGTAGTATTTAATTTACCAGTAATATTTTCAAATTATTAAATCCATATAACTGTAGATACAAGTATTGTGTAATGAATACTACCATGAAACGGATAAACACAGTGCATACCATATATGCATTTCTGAATGGGAATAGTAACATGAAAAAGTAAAAATATTTGAATTTTTATGTACTGCAAACATCTAGAGTTTCCAACATTACCCCTAAATTTATTTTTAAAAAATGTATGTTGCACTTATAAGATGACCCCTACTCTGCAAGAATCAAATTTTCAGTAAACAAAAACATCAACCTATAAGCGAGTAAATATGGTATGCCAAATACATGCTTGACAAATTGTAATTTCTGGAAAAGATACAGTGTACTCACTCTTTCTTCAAATTTATTAAGTCAATGCATATAATAGGGGCAAATCTAAAATGACTTTTTATAAATGAATCTGATAAAGTATGTGGTAGAGTAGTTTTGATTTGCATTACTAAAAGAACTAAGTAGAGCAAACTCTGACACATGACATGTATACATGGTCTAAAAATTACCAAGTCCACTGGATTCACCTGTGCTTCATGTAGCTTGGGGCAGCTTGGCTGGGAAATCTGCAGGCTAGCGGGGACAACTTGGCTGGGAAACATAAAGGTTAGTGTGGACAACTTGACTGGGAAAATTGCAGGCTAGTGGGGACAATTTGACTTGGAAACATGCAGGCTAGTCAAGAAGTTGCAGTGTTTTTCTCTAGCTTTGAAATTGATTTGGTGGGTGGAAAAATGTTGTGTCAGCCATAGACAAAGTTTGTTTGACATAGTGTGCCGATATGAGTAATTGTGGGAAATTTAAGTATGATGCAACATCCTACACTGATAGTACTGTCAATGAAATGTTCAAACCTTTAACTCCCTGGGTATAATTGTCAGGGCTAGTTGGGCTAGGCTATATTGCCTTGGGTATGGTTGTCAAGGCTTGTTGGGCTTGGGTATAGTTGTCAGGGCTGGTTGGGCTTGGGTATAGTTTTCGGGGCTAGTTGGTCTAGGGAATTGTTGTCCCATGATTTATTTGTGTGTAATACTTGCCGAACAGTAAATAGTGTAGACCTAGATCTTCCATTACACAATATCTGGGAAGATAATGGTCATCACCATTTTACTTCTTATTTCCAGCAGACAGTGTAGAGAGAGATCTTCCAGCTCATAATGCAATGGTAGGTCTAGATCTAAACTGGATTCAGGTGGATGGTGTACGAGGAAATATTGTAAGAATTGTTTTCACAAGTTAGACACTTGATTTTTGTGGAATAGGTTTTTTTTCTTCTATTAATTGAATAGACCAATCTTCGCATTCCTTTTCAAGAGGTCAGAGTTCACCAGGGAAAAAACTATTTACTTTAGAAGTGATTTCCGCTGAAATAAGCAGAATTTTATATGTGTTATAAAAGTTTCTGCTTACAGTAAAATGGGACCAAATTCTTGTCTGTTTTGTGTATTTCTAATTTTTCTGAAGCATTTGAATGAACACCCTATAGTTTGTTCTGCACAGCATCGTGAATGATATCCACATCTGTAACTCAGTTAATTTTCAGGTCAGCGTCTTTAAACGTAACTAAAAATACCTTACTCATTTTGCGCATGAGCTATTTCAACACCATTTGAATTAACATACAGTGTAACAAATCTTGTTCAATACATGTTGAAACAGGGTGGTCTGTTTACATCCAGTTCTTTGATGACACCATGACCTGTGGAAGAGTCGATTGCTTATTATGGAGTGAACAGCTTTCCTATTCAGCTATTTTTAGTCATAATGTAGTTGCTTCCCATGCAATTTCTTGGCAGTTGCATTGCTATGCATGTACTTAAATTACGTCAGATGTTATATTTCTCACAACAAGTCTTTTTTTGTATCAAAATATAGATTTCATTGCTGATCAGACAAGTCATAGCATAAACAGACATTAACCAGAAATTTAAAATAGTTTATCATTTGTTTTTATTTGTTTTTTTTGTTTTTTTAAAGGACATAGAACATCCACAAGCAGTTACTTATTTTTGAGGTCACACATTTCCATGGCATCCTTTATAGAAGTATTGAGATAGCATAATAATTTAGCAGTAAGACAACTTATTACTGAACTTATGCTAACTGGTAGCATGATAATGAAAAATATACTTTGACACAAAATCAGTTTAACCTTTGATCTGGACTATACCGAAGTCACCCGCATGCAGTCAGCTTTAATGTTTACTATTTGCCTTCTGAAGTTATTTTTGCAGAAACTATAAAGTAAATGAATTCAAGGGACAAATAAATCAGCACTGGGACAGTGACTTTGTATATTCGTGAAAGAGACATTAAAGTTTAAAATTATGATCACCATGATACTGCTGATATTTTTTAAACAGTTGCCAAAATATGTTTCAGCTCATACAACTGTTATGGATAGATATGGATTTAGTTAAAATTTATATATAATGAAGGTTCCATTGACAGTATTATTGCACAGTTTTCCCCGACCGGTACATTTTTATAGTAATAATTACTTGCCAGATACTTCTTGATAACATGTGGCTACGAATGTGGAAGTTTTGTTGTTTGATAATGCTAGTGCATGTATCCAAAGAAGGACTGCAGTAAGGAGGCTTTAAAAAAAACAAAAGCAACTCCATACCTCATAACCTGAAGATCAACCTGTTGATATTTAAACTCGCAAAACTTACTTGATAACATGTTGGATCCATGGTCATCTCTTTGTTTTGTGAACTTTTCATTACCCTATTTTCATATTTGTATCTAGACATATAGGAATGTTGGGATGTGTATACATTGGTAACAATCTGGAGAGAATTCAAAGGAGAAATCATTTCAGTCTGGGTTAACTTCACTGCATTTAAAAGCTGTCTCAGGTCAGTTGTTCCAAGAATCAATGATTCTTAAAGAAAATGTTATTGTAAGGTAAGATTATGTCGATGTTTGTAAAGACTATTTGGATTTTCTCTAGTCCTTGTGATGGTTCTATTTCCTTGCTTGATATGAATTCAGTCTTGAGACATAGCCTTAACCACTCAGCCATTGTGTATCCCTCCTAGGTTTAGTACACTGTAACTATATACATGTAGCATGTTTCTTACAGTAGGGATGGTGAAATACCTTGCAAGCAAATTGTCCTTTGGCATAGTTTCACAGATTTTGTTAGTTAGAAATTACTTATCTATGGTCATTTAAAAGTTTGTTGAAATATGAAACTGAATTAATTGAGGCATATCACATTATATTGATAATGTGGCAAAAGAGGTAATGTCATATTGAAAACATGTAATTGTGATGAGCAATTGAAAAGTGGAGGCTATGTATTAGCTTCCATGTTTATGTTCAGATTTAAAATGAAAATCCAGTTGTTATTCATTTATTGTCTAAGATAAAGTTCATGATAAACTCATAATATAAATGATATATGTCAATGTTACCCATGATAGAGTTGCAGTTGTAATAAGTAGCAAGAAATCTTGACTGTGTTTTTGCATAATTTTTGAAAATATTCTGAAATCTTTGTGAGCAAAGCATAGCCACTAATTGAGCAGGTGCTGATAATTAAATATCCTAACTAGCTAGTGTACTCCCTTCAAAAATATAAAAATTAAATGGAGCACATAATAATAGAGTTGACTTTTGACTGAGGTGCATTATACATTTAATATAGTAATTTTCACACATGCACACATATATGCAGGTTACATGTTTGAAAGCGATATTGAACATTCATAAACCTACCATAAATCAAGTATATCAAACAGTTATAGTATAGTAAAAACTGTTGCAGTTCCTTTCAGCATTATATGAATTAAAAGGGAGTGGCATTCTACTAGCCAAGAATAGATATTTGGAAATCATTAAATGACCAAGTTGGACATCCAGTTTTTGAACTCTTCACATTTACAGCCAACTATTCCTGGAGTAGCAATAGAACATTCTTATAATGGGTGGATGACAGACAATATGCCATTTAATAAGTGTTTTACTGCTCCATGACCAATAGAGCTAACAATTTGGAAGAAATCTGTTACTATCATCATTAAATTGGAACTTGTATTATTGTCATGTTAGAAAACTTCGCTTTTCGGCTGCGTGTTAATTTGCTTTTTTTGTGACCCTGACCCTCCGATGTATGTTTCCACTGAAAAATATGTTAGTTACATATTGTTTTATAAAATTATGTTTAATTTTCTCAGAATTATTTATAAATTACCATATATAATAAACATTTGTATTTAAATTAAAATATGATATAATATTAATAAATTGTGTAATATATATATATAAACTTGATAAGCCTGGTAGCAAGCTATATTGAGCTGTGATAAAAAAAAAAAATGTATATTCAGTTTTATTGAAATATAAACATAAGGCATGTACAATAGATAATAGATAGCATGGGTTATGAACAGACAGACAAATGGATGAATGGAGGTGAAATCAGTATTCTCACACTATTTTATAATGTGTGTGGATAAATAAAAATCACTATGGAATACAAATTAACTTATATAACATAAATAAATAAAATATTATGTGTATTTAAATATTGCAAAATTTGCACAAGTGAAATAATTGCAATTTCTTTTCACCTTTATGTTCTTGGGATGTAGTTTATGCTGTACATCAGTCTGTATTGCAATGTTTTAACATACTGCAGTTGCAGTTCATAATTTCCAGGTCTTATTTGTAGATTAAATGTAAAAAAGAAGAAAAGAAAAAAAGTTAAACCATTTAACCCTCTTTATGACAGTGTCAGTCATTTTTACTTGGCCAAAAAGTATTTTTAGTTTTTCCCCCCATCAAGACAATATATTTTCTCCCTACCTATAGCATGGATTTTTGTTCATACCAGTGACAAATTCATAATATTTATAGCTAGACTTGCAAAAGTATGTTACCTTCAAAATGAAAACAATGTACAAATGGACAGAATTTTTATCAAATATCTTGGGGGGGGGGGGATAGAGGCACATAATTCTCCAATTAACCAAAAGTGTTTTCACAATTACAATAGGAGGCACAATTTTTATCTTTCATATATTTTAACAAGTAATGCTTTACCTTGCTTACAAAAAGAAATCAAATTTATTATTGGATTATAACTATATAAATAACGGCAAACATTGACTTGTGTAATAAAAATAATAGGGGCTATATGACTTATGTAATGTTATTTTGGGCACTTAAAGATTGGTGTCAAATCAAGTCAAGTTATATTTATTTAGAGTCAATACATGCACAAACAAATCAAGTTTTATTTATTTAGAGTTGATATATGCACAAACAAATCAAGTCAAGTTATATTTATTTAGAGTCGATACATGCACAAACAAATCAAGTCAAGTTATATTTATTTAGAGTCAATACATGCACAAAGAAATCAAGTCAAGTTATATTTATTTAGAGTCGATATATGCACAAACAAATCAAGTCAAGTTATATTTATTTAGAGTCGATACATGCACAAACAAATCAAGTCAAGTTATATTTATTTAGAGTCGATACATGCACAAACAAATCAAGTCAAGTTATATTTATTTAGAGTCGATACATGCACAAACAAATCAAGTTTTATTTATTTAGAGTTAATACATGCACAAACAAATCAAGTTATATTTATTTAGAGTCAATACATGCACAAACAAATCAAGTTATAATTATTTAGAGTCGATACATGCACAAACAAATCAAGTTATATTTATTTAGAGTTGATACATGCACAAACAAATCAAGTTATATTTATTTAGAGTCGATATATGAACAAACAAATCAAGTTATATTTATTTAGAGTCGATATATGCACAAACAAATCAAGTTATATTTATTTAGAGTCGATATATGCACAAACAAATCAAGTTGTATTTATTTAGAGTCAATACATGCACAAACAAATCAAGTTATATTTATTTAGAGTCGATATATGCACAAACAAATCAAATCAAGTTATATTTATTTAGAGTCGATATATGCACAAACAAATCAAGTTATATTTATTTAGAGTTGATCCATGTACTAACCAAGTCAAGTTTTATTTATTTAGAGTTGATCCATGTACTAACCAAGTCAAGTTATATTTATTTAGAGTTGATCCATGTACTAACCAAGTCAAGTTTTATTTATTTAAAGTTAATCCATGTACTAACCAAGTCAAGTTATATGTATTTAAAGTCTATATATGCACAAACAAACTAAAACACAAGCTCTTCTAAGCTATTTCTACCGACTATCAAACAATAATTAGTCAAGAACTTAAAAGATAATCATTTTGTAATAGCACAAATTACATATTCACAATACATGGTTCAAAGAACAATATGTTTACACATATACACATTACACATCATATAACATACATACATACATACATAGTAACATCACATACATACATATACATACACACATATATATAGTAACATATACAGTTCTAGATAAACATACATACCCATACCACTATGCACATAATGCTCACACAGAAACACATTTTCTAGCATTCACATATAATTTATTTTTAGCACAGATATAGACATACAACATTATACAGACACAGTTTACAAAGACATAAAAATATTAAAATAAGCTAAGTATTAAAATATGCATAAAAATCATACACATAAATTAAATTATACTTATGATAATTTTTAAGATCAACTAAAATCTCAAAGCAGGAAGCTAAAAACTAGGAAATTTGGCTATTTGACATAAAAGGCTGAAAAATAAAATTGCAGCAAGCTATCAAGCAAGATAAAATTATGGAATTGCATACCCAGCATTAGCTAAGCAGTCATCAAGTTCACAGTATTCCTGTAATATGTTGACAAGCACTGTATTTGTAGCATTCACTTTGCAAATAGTAATAACCCTTTTGAATTCATTATAACTGCTGGCATGTCTGGATTCATCTGTTAGTGAATTCCAATTAGCTGCTACATTTTTAAAACTGTTTATACCATACCCAGGGTCCTTGCTAGACTCTAAAATTTTTGGTGAAATCACTTTTGTTTCCAGACAGAAAAGGTGATATAGCGAAAATTGGGAGAAGTGAGTGTAGGAAGTTAAAAATTTAAGATGTTCAAAATAGTCACTTTAAACTTATGTTTTTGCATATTTTCATATCAGATCATTAAAATACTGAAATACTATTAAAACTTTAAAAACATATAAAAAATTTCTTATTTGACTTCACCACAGTTCTATAACATAGTTATGCATAAAATGGCAACCTCGAAAGTAAGTTGGTCTTCTGTTCATACATTTATGAGATTAAATATTGGATACAATTTTTAATTTATTAGAAATAATACATTACCTGTTAATATTACTTTGTTTTCACTTTTCCTGGCCCTAGTCCCCAGTCCAAGGTGAATTCCCTCCTCCAATTAGAAATTGGAAGCTTTGAAAAAAAATAACGTAGTACTAATACTTTAGACACTTCAGTCATTCGGAATATAGTTCTTCTTTTCTTTGGACTATGTGCGGTTTACAGGTGTCTCTGGGCGCCAGAAGTGTTTGTTATTTCTAGTGTCTTGTGGCATATTTTCCTTGAAACATATCCATTTCTGTGTTGCATTTGACATTTCTCCCCAGTTTTTGCTGTTTTTACATTTATCTGTGTCCCCTTTTGTTTATTTTGAGGGTTTTTATGCACCTGCTAGCTAAGTGGTGTTTCTATAAATGTGATCCCCTTGTTTGTACTGTTGTTAGGGTAGGTAATACTCCCTAAAATGTGTTTCAGTTGTTTGTTATTGTATTCCTCTTTTGGCCTTCCAGTATGCCACAGGGATTGGCAAATGTGGCCAGAAGAAGGCATCTTGGGACACTCACTCCACCTGCTTGGCATGTGCTAAGTGCACTCACATGGACAAATGTCCATTCTGTGCCTTGAGGGCAGATGAGGTGTTGGATCTGTCTGAAAATCACTGCTCCTATAGTGGCAGGTTGAAGGGAGCCACATCCTCCTCATCTCCAGCAGACCCCTTCTGATCCTGGGAGGGATAAGTGGCACTTCCATTATCAAGGAAGTCACCAGCACCTGCAAGTAAGTCACGCCTTTCCAACGCATGGAAAGTGCAGCCATCTTCAACTCGCTAGGGGTAGACCTATGCTTAAGTCAAGGGGGTTTAGATCATCGGATGATCCAAGTTCCCTGGATACTTCTCTAGCAGGTCTCATTCACCTGACTGGTCATACCAAGAGGCAACAAGTCTAAGCACTGGTCACCAGACAGGGTTACAAATACCAGTCACCAGGCATCTGTCATCAGTCACCAGTTGCTGGTGATCCAACTACACATTGGGCTCTGTTCACTGGTCATCTAGTACCAGTCACAGGGCAGAGCACAGGGCACAGGTAACTGGGGTTAATCTATTGGTCATTGGGCATCAGACTTCAGTCCTTGCCCAATTATACATGCCTCCCTCCCAGGTCTGGGCATTGGTGAAAGCTGAAGCCCAAGAATTGGATCATTCACCAGTCCAATCAAGGTTTCAGGAATAAAGTCCCTGACTGAGACCAGGTAGCAACCTGCCCCTCTAGGGCAGTGGTCCTCAACATGGTGCACGTGGGTGCCATGACGCCCGCCAAGGTTTTCTGTGTGCCCATGGAAGAGGTTATAATAAATAATAATAATAATAAAAAATGGGTCAAGTTAATTGGTTGGTGCCCGCCACTCTCTCATAAACTCACAAATGTGCCCGTAGGCACAAAAAGGTTGGGGACCCCTGCTCTAGGGAAAGGGACCAAGTCAGAATCCTCCTTTCCCAATATTCTCATTCAATCCCCATCTGGCTTAGGGACTACCACCACCTGGTAGTGAGTCTGAAATGTCTTCTTTCCCCCACCTGGCATTACAGATGAGTTTCCTATGGCCTCAATTGTCAGCAGAATAGGCAGGCCACAGACCCCCCCCATCCCCCCTCTGGCATCATTATCGAAGAAAAAAGAGGGGGGCACCAATCCTTTCCTCCTGCATTGAGAGAGGATTGTCAATCCACTTTTTATGGAACCAAGTGAGTTTGAAATGGACCTCATTTTGTTGGTTCATACTCCGCCTCTAGTTTCTCAATCTCAGTTCCACCCTACTGGTCAGCTGAATGAACATGAAGAAATATGGACATTTGACAAGGTGGTAAAGTTTACCACCTTCTTCCCTCAGATCTGTGTCTAAAGCTTCCCATACTGGAGAGGTTTTTGGGCACTTAGAATAAATACAATCTTCTGCTGCTTCCCTAGTCAGCTCTGGTGAAAGGGCATAGTGTAGAAATTAACACAAGGTCAAGAGGCAGCAAGGCAGCAGAGGGTTAGTCATTCCCCTCTTCCACACTGTGACCCCTTGTTTCAGCATCTAGCATAAAGGTGCATTCACTGGCTGGGCCACTCAAGGCTCCCACCTTTGATTTTTGGATATCAATGTTGATCTAGACCTGCATCCCCATTAAGTTGCTTGAAGCAATGGAGCTTAAAGCTGAAACACTGGTTATCATAGCTTCACATACTGATTTCTTTGTTGCAGCTTCCTTCAACATTTCGAGGAAGGAGTCTCTGTCAGGCCACCTTGAACCTCAATAGAGATGTTGCATTAGATACCTGGAAAGTTTTGCAGAAACAAAGCAATGAACTCTTAAGGGCAGCTATGCTACAGTGACCTCCCAAGATCTCAGGGAGCAACAAAACCAGTTGTTGGCCATGCTCCCAGGCTCAGTTAAACTGGCAAAGAAGTATCCACAGCAGTTCTGTTACAGTGACCTCCCAAGATCTCTGGGATCAACAAAACCAGTTGTTGGCCTTGGTCCCAGGCTAGGCTAAAACCAGCAAAGAAGTATCCACAGCTGGGGAGGTCTATGGGTCCCCTAACTTAACGTTTGGTTGACACAGAGTGTTCTCAGACATGCATTACTAAGAGAACTGTCACTCTGTTGGAAGACAGTGACTCGTCTGGGGTAAATCCCCAACTAGAAGAAGTCAGATCTGACTCCTTCTTTAAATTTCACTTACATTTGGATGAATTTACTCACAAATCTAGGGACAGTTCATGTTTCCTCCAACAGGATCACAGAGATACTGTCCCTCATAACAAGAGTGTTCAAGAAGACTTCATTGTCTGCTCATCTTTACCTCTCTCTCCTGGTGACCCTGAACCCCTGAACACAACAGTGGATCTAGTTCCCATAGGAAGAGGTTTCTCCAGTTTCTGCTGCTAGCAAATTCCTTTCAGCTTTGATTCTTTTGGGATCCAAATTTTAAATTTGAGTTTGTAACTAAATCAGGACAGGTTTCTGACCGGAGTTCTGATATATGTCCCAGAACCTCTCTCTTTCCTGCATACTGATGCTTCAGATTTAGGCTGGGGTACCCACTTAGAGCCCAGGGGGGTTGTCCCACACGGCTTGTGGTTTATGGAGGTATCTTCTCTTTATATCAATAATCTAGAAATGTGGACCATTTTCCTAGCACTACAGGGGTGCGTCAACCTCATAAGATACAGCTGTGTTATGGTTGCTATGGGCAACTCATCTGTTGTGGAATACCTTAGATGTCTAGGAGGCACTAATGCCCTTCTCTTTGCTTGGAAGCCTAGAACCTGCTCTGATGGACAGCCTTGGAGGGGATCACTCTCAGAGTCTACCACATTCCAGGCAAGAGAAATATCCTGATGGACAGCTTATCCAGACAGGGACATTTGGTCCTCACGGAATATTCTCTGCACCAGTCAGTGGTAGATAGACTTTTTCAGCTGTGCAGGAGACCTTTGGTAGACTTGTTTGCAGTGAGGTTGAGCAACAAACTATGATTTTATGTGACTCCAGTTCCAAACTTGAGTGCATGGGTGGTGGATACATTTAGTCTGAAGTGGTAATCAACTGTACACCTGTACCTTACACTTTTCAGGACTTATGTGTCATGGCTTATCCTTATTGCCCTCCTATGGCCCCAATGGTCATGGTTCAGCGATCTCCTTGGTAGATGCCCCCTGATATTTATGGCTGAGGAGGGATCTACTGTTTGCAGTACAGAGGGTCCCTCCTGCACAACAATCCACAGATTATCGATCTTCACACCTGGCTCATATTTACACAATCTATCTGCCAATTTTTGAGCAGGGTTGCAGATTGCATTGCCCAGGCCTCTTGTGTATCAATTAATTACAAACAATTTTCAAAGCAGATTAGGGCTACAGGAAGCTAGCTATACTCATTAGGCTGTCAGATAACCTGTCTGCATATAAGAAGATACATTTCTTCTATTCTTTTTTTAGGGTTTAACATTAACGGCAGCTAAGCTGGTTCTGTTTGCAGAGATGTACTGGACACCAGGTGTCATGATACAGTGTGAGGACCGTGCCCATCGTATTGGCCAGACCAGCAGCATACCTGTACATTACCTGGTTGCCAAAGATACTATGGATGAGTGGGTGTGGTCAGCTGTTTGTAAAAAGGTAAGAAAATTGAAGTCTGGTGGATTGGTTCTTTATTTGCTACCATTTCATATTCAGCATGGACATCAGTTCTTCTCTTTGGCCTCTGTCTATGTTTCTTTTAATTTCCAGTTTGTTTATACAGTCAAACCTGTCATGAGCGACCTCTGCTATGAGCGACCACCTGTCATGAGCGACCACAATCGTAATGCACGGATCGATTTTATTATATAAACGCACTGTCGTGAGCGACCACCTGTAGAACGCGACCAGCGACCGCGATTTCTTGGCAAAATATGCATTTCGACACTGCTATGAACGACTGCATCACAAAAACAGAGATAAACACAACTGACCTTTATTTAACTCTTTGTAATCACGACCGCTTAAGAAGCGAAGATGTTAAAAACAAAATCAAAAACTTAAAAACAAATTAGACTGGCTACCGGTTTCTTGAATTGTACAGCTCATGCATGTAGTGTCATATGTTATAGATTGTAAACCAGACTAGAGTACATGCCGATTGCTCATTCGGAAATACCTCGGCTATTTCTGCGAGACAAAAGTATAATCCATAGGATTTCCCGCAAAATTGCGTATGGCAGCTTGTTCTAAAATAATACTGCAATGAACGACCCTATCGTGAGAACTGAGACAACACCACTGACGTTTATTTTATTCTTTGTAACAATGACCGCTTCCAAAGTAAAGACTGTTCTAACAAAAAAAAAATTATAAAAACAAATTAGACTGGCTACCGGTTTCCTAACTTTTGCAGGTCATGCATGTAGTTTCCTTTGTTCTTGACTGTAAACCAGACTAAAGTACATGTTACTAACTGCCATTGTAGTGCCAAAGTCAATATAGCGGTCGCATACATCATTTTTCTTTGGAGTTAATCCGTAATGCCTGGGGTGAATGAGGTCTTTGTCTTTAATACCAGTAGGTGAGAATCGTTTTCTGGATTCGATTGTCATTGTGAAAGGCTTGTGTTGTTTGTTGGGGTGTTTTTGCTGGTACAGAGATTAGAGCCCACACACCAAACCGTCATATGCTTACCTTAGTGCAGCTGGTTACACCCTTTGTTTATAGAGTTAATCTCTTTGTATCGTCGGTGAATAAAGTCTTTGACTTTTGTCCCTAAATAAATTTATTCAGTTTCTGGATAAATTAATTGTGTCTTTTTATTTCATTCATTGGTACATATAAATGTATATGTATTCCATATTTCCCCAAAGCTTGATCAAAACTAGTTATTACAATTGATCCCTTATAACATTAACACCTAGCACTTTAATAACAATGGCAGAACCTCCAATGAAAAAGAAACAAATTCTAACATTGGAGGAAAGAATTAATGTGATTGAAAGAAGTGAAAAATGGGAGACCGTTTGCAACATAGCAGCCACTTGAAATGTGGGTAAAACTCAAATTTAGGGTGTTATAAAAGACAAGGAGTCAATTAGAAACGAACTCATATGCTAATACTAGTACATGTACGTGTGATCTTCAAATATAAATTTGATTCATGTTTAATGATAGATGTATATCTTTATTACTATTTAAGATTATTTTCAGATTAATGCATGCAATATTTTAACAAGAACTATGAACAAATAATACAATAAATGTACATGATTGTGCTTATTTTTCCCTCTTAAACAGTGCTGAATTTCGACCTTGGAAACTGGTCTTTTTGTACAAACCTGTTATGAGAGACCACCTGTCTTGAGAGACTGCTTTTTGGTGGCAGAAGGGGTGGTCTCTCATGACAGGTTTTACTGTATCATTGACATTATTGAGTTATCTGCTGATTTTTGTTGAGCAAAGGCAGAAGCTGAACTATAGTGATCACTTTGGTTTCCGTGTCCATCCATCCATCTGTCCACACTCTAGATTAATCTAAATGTTAAAGTTTAGATTATCCTACTATGGAAAATAAAAACAGGCTCAACGAAATGGGTGTTTTTTTATTGTACTATTATGACATTTCCTAAACATTTTTATCTCCAGTTATGCACATCCAACCAGACACTTGACATCCATCTCCTTCATAGAGACCATGTTTGGGAATCTTTTGTCTAATAATTGCAGTTTTCTTTGAGGACTCTTTTAATAAGATTGCTGAACTCTCTCTCTCTCTTTCTCTCTCTCTCTCTCTCTTGCTCTCTCTCTCTCTCTCTCTCTCTCTCTCAGATTCCATTTAAGGGTATTTTGAGGAATTTATTTCATATATCAGACAATAGTGACCACCATGACCCTGAATGGCCAGAAGCAGATTCTCCAGGCATATGGTGCAGATAAATACCAGCTGGATGTCCTATCTAATGCTGATGCATGGATCCCCGATCAGAATGACAAAGAGCTAGATCTCCTCAACTACTTTCAGTCACAGCAGGTCAGTTTTATGTGTAAATCATTGCTTACTTGGATCTTATTTTTAGCACATCTTCATAGAACTGCAGGAGAGCATAAGTAAAAACTCTGCAATTGTAATCCTTCACTGTTAAAAACAATTTCTTAAACAAAAAAAAAAAAACTGAAAACAATAAGAAATTTGTTTCAGGAGTGTAGCTAGATTTAGATGTATACTGTTGATTAGAATCAGTTATTCAGTTAAGAAGGCTTTCTTTTTACAAGGATATTTGGTAAATTACAATTTCTTAATAATTAAGAAGACAGTTTCTTATTACAAGGAAATTTTGTAAATTACAATTTCTTAATAATTAAGAAGACAGTTTCTTATTACAAGGATATTTTTGGTAAATTACAATTTCTTAATAATTAAGAAGACAGTTTCTTATTACAAGGAAATTTGGTAAATTACAATATCTTAATAATTAAGAAGACAGTTTCTTATTACAAGGAAATTTGGTAAATTACAATTTCTTATTAATTGAGAAGACAGTTTCTTATTACAAGGAAATTTGGTAAGTTATAATTTCTTATTAATTAAGAAGACAGTTTCTTATTACAAGGAAATTTGATAAATTACAATTTCTTATTAATTAAGAGGACAGTTTCTTATTACAAGGAAATTTGGTAAATTACAATTTCTTTTTAATTAAGAGGACAGTTTCTTATTACAAGGAAATTTGGTCAATTACAATTTCTTATTAATTAAGACGACAGTTTCTTATTACAAGGAAATTTGGTAAATTACAATTTCTTATTAATTAAGAAGACAGTTTCTTATTACAAGGAAATTTGGTAAATTACAATTTCTTATTAATTAAGAGGACAGTTTCTTATTACAAGGAAATTTGGTCAATTACAATTTCTTATTAATTAAGAGGACAGTTTCTTATTACAAGGAAATTTGGTAAATTACAATTTCTTTTTAATTAAGAAGACAGTTTCTTATTACAAGGAAATTTGGTAAGTTACAATTTCTTATTAATTAAGAAGACAGTTTCTTATTACAAGGAAATTTGGTAAGTTATGATTTATTATTAATTAAGAGGACAGTTTCTTATTACAAGGAAATTTAGTAAGTTACGATTTCTTATTACAAGGAAATTTGGTAAGTTACAATTTCTTATTAATTAAGAAGACAGTTTCTTATAACAAGGATATTTGGTAAGTTACAATTTCTTATTAATTAAGAAGACTGTTTCTTATTACAAGGAAATTTTGTAAATTACAATTTCTTATTAATTAAGAGGACAGTTTCTTATTACAAGGAAATTTGGTAAATTACAATTTCTTATTAATTAAGAATACAGTTTCTTATTACAAGGAAATTTGGTAAGTTACAATTTCTTATTAATTAAGAGGACAGTTTCTTATTACAAGGAAATTTGGTAAGTTACAATTTCTTATTAATTAAGAAGACAGTTTCTTATTACAAGGAAATTTTGTAAATTACAATTTCTTATTAATTAAGAAGACAGTTTCTTATTACAAGGAAATTTGGTAAGTTATGATTTGGTATTAATTAAGAATAAAGTTTCTTATTACAAGGATATTTGGTAAATTACAATTTCTTATTAATTAAGAGGACAGTTTCTTATTACAAGGAAATTTGGTAAGTTATGATTTATTATTAATTAAGAGGACAGTTTCTTATTACAAGGAAATTTAGTAAGTTACGATTTCTTATTACAAGGAAATTTGGTAAGTTACAATTTCTTTTTACAAGGAAATTTGGTAAGTTACGATTTCTTATTACAAGGAAATTTGGTAAGTTACGATTTCTTATTTTAAGTAAGCAGATAATTAAACTCTTTATGTATTTGAGAACAAATATTTCTTATATCATGATAATGATCTCATTTCGAGAAATAAAGCAACACCTTTTTTTCTTGTTAGTTTTAAAGAATTCTCAATTTAAGATGTGAAATTTTATACAGTAAGAACAGTACTCAAAGAAAATTTATTCAGACACAGGCCTAGGGTAAGTGACTTTGAAAAAACCACAATCCCTGACTCAGATTCCACTAGCCCTCACTCCAATTATATGAGCCCAAAATGTCCATATTTTTTTACTATTATTTTGACACAACGTTGAAATTGCTGCACATTAAATATGAAAAGAAATAAACAAAAATCATATTAAAATGACTCTTGTTTAATTGCCTCTCAAAATAGTTCAGGTAAAACAATGTTTTCCTCCAGGTCCTGATGTCAACCATTGTCCAATTGCTCCAGTGCTCAAATACATTTTCAGACACAGGCCCAGGGCAAGTCTCTTAAAAAAATATCACTTGCCTTGACTTAAAATCCACGTGCCCGAGAAGGTCATATGTTTTACTATTATTTTGATACAACCACCCCGTCCAGAAAAATTAAATAGTAGGTCCCTTATACTTGTGATTTGGTAATTGAATCCTCATTCACATTCTGCTGAAGAGGGGCTCACAACCAATGAGGTTTGCAGCAATTTAACAATTTCTGAATGCTCAAGTGGTAAATTCTGAATAATTGTGGCCTACAGCTTTTGCTCTTGCGATTTCTGACTGTATGCCTTCAGGTTGATGTACAGTCTGTATTTCATCACAATCTGTATGTAATATTTGTGTGCCTTGGAGTAATTTTGTTTTCTTAACTCTGTTTCTTGATAACAGTTGAAAATAAAAATGAAGTCAGAGAGGCATTGATATTTTTTTAATATCAATCAGTAAAAACAGTAGCTTCAAGTTCGTAATTAGTTCCTGTGATAATACAGTGGATGTGTCACAATTACTGAAAACACTCACTCTGTATCAATAAAATCAGCAGCTATCAAGTCTCTGAACTGAATGCATTTAAATATAATGTAATGATCTCAGTTCCTTTCAATGAAAAAACATTGTATTGGGGGCTTTTGTAACTTGCTAATCCCCTAGCTTAGCTTAATTGTCAAAAAATCGTATAGGTACTGCTTGATATACCTAACTAGCAATGTATTACCAAGTCAACATCAGCAAGGGACAGCTTATTGTTATTCATGCTGTACAAGTGAGTGCTAATTATAGGTAACCGCTGAAATATGGAAAACAGAAATAGTATTGTTCCTCTTTCATAGGTCATGTGCTTCGCTTTGTATACACAAAGTTTACAGCTTTTGATACAATTAAGCAGACAATCTTCATAATTTGGAGGGATTTACAGATGGGGCCCAGCAGGGAGCGGAATATTAAGAATTTACCAGTGTCTTTTAAGAACTTCAAAATAAAAATGCAGCATTTCGTCGGTGGGCTCAAGGTTTCTTTCAGGCAAATAAGATAACACTTCTTTTTGGACAATGGGCAACTCACACATAATATGAGCGGGGCCCGATCTAGATTTAGAGGGGCATTGGGCTATCAGATTTTTTGAGCTCAGAAGAAAAAAGCAAGTATAGCTAAAAATGGAATCTTAACAAGAAAATTAATCTTAATACAGTCCTACCCATTTATGTCTACATCCTCAGGCCCAAGGCAATATTGTCAACATAAGCAGATGTTGACATAAGTGTCGGAGTGGGTTGCTGAAAACAGCGAATTTCTTTTTGACCCGCATACAAGTGAAATTTTCTGTAAGGGGTTACCTGTAGTCAGTGAATAGGATTTACACTTGAGAAAATAAACAATGGAAATTTTCGAATAAATAAAGACAAAACCAGTGTGAAATACATTTGCATATTGACAACTTTTTTGTTACTTTTGTGTAATAAAATCCATAATGCGTTAAGTACATGTACAGTCAAACCTGTGTTCAATGGTGGAAAGGGCCAAAGTGGCCTTTGAAGACAGGTGACCTCTGAAGGCAGGTTCAGCTCTCAAACTTGGTTCATGACAAATACATGTACTATGCACTGAATAGCATTAACATTATTAAGATTAGTAGTTGTATGCTATCACGATACATATATTTAGTTTAGCTAATTAGCAAAAAGATAAATAGCAAAATAATAAAATAAAAAGTTTCACTTTAATCCATCATCACTTATCAGTAGAAATGGTGTCTAAATAAAACTACTAATTGACAGCTTACCTGCTATTGTCAAACACGGGACTGACTTTTTGTTAGGCCAGCTGGTATAATTAGGCATGAAAACAGATGTTCACACTTCAAACAATTGACAGATTTAGCAGTTGCTCAAACTCAAAAAAATCAAAGACATTTGGTTTTTGTGCAAGATCTTTGATGATTGGGGAATGAAATGAAGCTTCCTGCAGCTATTGTCAGTAGCATATAAACTGCAAGGGATATCACAAGTGCAGTGTACATATATCTCTACTCATTTGGTGTGATTCTATGTAATTTCTTACACTCCAGATTAACGTTGTTCACAAAATCGGCCATAATCGCTTACACTTAATAATCCCTTGGATCTTAGTTCACCTGACTCCCATTCCTGCTGCAACTGCATGACTACTTTGTCCACTATCCACGAAATGAATTGCCTCGATTCTCTCGTGTAAGGACAAAAAATAGCTTTGCTTTCGAAGCCGACATGTTGACACCTTTGAGTTAGACTGACAGCGTGATTGGAGTATGGTAAGTACAGTCCAGATATGAAATGCTTATACATCAATTCACATGATATACCTTTATCTGAACAATGCCTTGCTCATCAAACAAAAGAAGTGTTTAATTTGCATACTTGGAGCAGCCACTGCTGATATGCTTCAGTGACCGCTTAAGGCAGGGTGAAACCATGGTTTGGTTAAGAAACACCTGACCACTGACCGCTGAAAGCAGGTGACCAAAATAATATAGGGCATTTATCTAGGAAATTTGCCAGGGGGAAATTAGAATGACCGCTGAACACAGGTGACTGCTAGGACATGTTTGACAGTATATGAAAAATCCATGAATTCTAGTAGAGGTCACATGTTAGAAAATTCATCTATCGGTCACATCCTGCTAGAAAACACATGTATAAAAAAATGGTAGTCCTTGTTTGATCTATATCCCATTGTCAACCAACACATGTGACTAAACAATTCACTACAATATTCATTGTTATAAGTAGCATGTGGCTGTATAGTTGTTATTTACATGCTACATGTACTTAAATATTGGCCTAGATTTTGGTCAGCCTAAGCAACAGATGTTATCATTTTACTGAGGCTATTCATAGGGAAATGAAAACATGGCAACAAGTTATGAATTCTCTCTGATCACAAAACATTCAACGACATTTTTTTTAAAAAGTCTTAATTAAACACAGATAGAATTTGCATTTTACACTGCTGTTGGTAGCCATTGTAAGCGTAAATAAAGTTACCTTTCTTCCTGCATAAAAGGAAACTTTCACGGCACAATAAACGTGTTTCAATCACCAATCACTTTGGAAAATGCAACAATCGATCAGATTCCATTGCTTTTATTTAAGTCTGATGATGACTTCCTTTGATGAAGGGTGCATATTTTTTTTTGAAGATTATAGCCGGCTTGCTTTGATGAAGGGTGCATGCATTTTTGAAGTTGCTGTGAAGGGCCAACTTTGGAGGACCAAACAAATGCCTGTTTGTTAATCCAATGGCAACATTAAAGCCTAGCAGCAACGTAAAATAATTGTCAAACAAAGTATGGGTCGGAACTGGCTGCTTGTTGACATAAATGATCAGAAAACAAAGGATTTGTTCAAGCTGGGACCTAGGGCTTCTGTCGATATATACATTTTTTTTATCTCAATGTTGACATAAACATGACAAATTTGGTCGTATCAATAGACCAGGGGACCAAGACTTAGCTTTTTAGTCGACATAGGCGGTTTTTTTGACATAATTGATGTCAATATAAGTGGGTAGGATGGTACAAGAAAAAAAATTTCTAACCAGTGTAATTGATAGGAAAATGTTATGATTTCAAGAAACAATTTTATTGCAAGAATAGCATGATAACTAGAAATAAAATCTTCGCAAGAATTTTTTTCTTGACACAAAAATGTTTTCGCACAAAAATAAGAAAACATTGTTCTCATTTCGTTTACTTTTAGTTCATTGAAGTAAATTTAATGAAGAAATTTTATAAATCCATTTCCCCTTGACGTATAGTCTGAAATTGGAGAGTGTTTGCTCTTTCATGTATTGCAATAGAAGATAATCAGATTTCCCTTTGACACAGTCTGAAATTGGAGTGCATTTGCTCTTTCATGTATTGCAATAGAAGATTATCAGATTTCTCTTTGACATATAGTCTGAAATTGGAGTGTATTTGCTCTTTCATGTATTGCAATAGAAGATTATCAGATTTCTCTTTGACATATAGTCTGAAATTGGAGTTTATTTGCTCTTTCATGTATTGCAATAGAAGATTATCAGATTTCTCTTTGACATATAGTCTGAAATTGGAGTGTATTTGCTCTTTCATGTATTGCAATAGAAGATTATCAGATTCTGGTTGTGTGCTTAGTTGAAACTGCATTTTACAGGCTGTAACATGCCATGGAAATATGAGCAAAGTGTTTATCCAAGGACACACTGAGGCAACCAACCCAGGTTCGCTTGGGTGGATATTGAATCATTGACCTTTGAATTATGAATCTGAAGCTCTTCCAAATTCTGGACTATGAATTTGGTGGATTTTATATGTTTACACTTATAACAATACAAGCAATGCAGTCCAAAAATACTTTAGACAGTTTACAATAGATTTTTACTTTTAGCTGAAAAGTTAATTAAAATGTTCATTTATTAGCAACTGAATCTTTAAAACTAGATATGTTTGTACAACACATGCCTCTGCATAATATAAAAAAATGTCTAAGTCCCAAAATTAACAAATTAGGAAGAACTTGAACAATTGCATTAAGTGGTTTATGCCAAATTATGCTAAAAAGTGGTTTTTGCCAAATTATGCTAAAAAGTGGTTTTTGCCAAATTATGCTAAAAAGTGATTTTTGCCAAATTTTGCTAAAAAGTGTTTTTTGCCAAATTATGCTAAGAAGGTTTTGTACAAAAAAAGTGAGTCTAAAAAGTTTCAAAATTTTTTTTAAAAAATTTGAACAATTGTTGAAATTGCCTGAACATTTAGTCAGGTCATCTACATGTAATATAAATACACATATGCCTACTAAATTTCATTTTCTACCTTAAGTGGCATTTGCTTAATTGTTCTAAAAAGGTTTTGTGTCAAGAAAATCTATGTCGAAAAACTTCAGAAATGTGTAAAAATAAAACAATTTAAAAATGCCAATAAATGGTCTGAAAATTGAATCAGATCATCTAATTATAAACATGATAATTTGTGTAAAATTTCATGGCTGTAAATTTAATACTTTTTGTGCTAGCATTCTACAACAGATTTGTGGTGGATGTATAGACAGACAGCAGTAAAACAATGTGCCCTTTTCTGCTATGACATTGTGGAGGGGGGGGCACAAAAAAGTAAAATATAATAAAGGGATTTAAGGATTCTAGTGAGCCTTAATTGGTCTTATTTCGTTCTCTATGCCTTCATCTTTTCTACATGAGCATTCAATATCTACATAAATGTCCATAGGTTGTTAACTTACTTATTTTCCTGCAGTTTTTATTATCAAGTCACTTGAATCTGCAATGAACATTCACAGGAATAGAAAACTTATCTACATGTATTGTCAGGGTTTGAAATCAACATCATTGTTTTAGTACCGAGAGGACTTATAATCTACCTGTCCTCCAGGATTATTGCTAGTCCACCCACGAAAAAATTTGCTATCACTTCTGAATTTCAAATACACACAAAATGACACAAAAATTGATTTTACTAGTTGTTGATTTTCATTATTTAGGTAAAAATAAATTACACATATATGGAATAATAGAAAGATAAGTGACTACTTTAAATAGGGAAGACATAGGTTAATAATAAA
This sequence comes from Margaritifera margaritifera, assembly GCA_029931535.1. Lineage (NCBI taxonomy): Eukaryota > Metazoa > Mollusca > Bivalvia > Unionida > Margaritiferidae > Margaritifera > Margaritifera margaritifera. The sequence goes on along the minus strand of JAQPZY010001632.1, from coordinate 1,592,627 downwards.
TGTAGAGTTAAGTATTCTCATAACTAACAATCTGCTGTCAGATGTGTAATACCTTTTACAAGCATATTACCTGTCAGATGTGTAATACCTTTTACAAGCATATTACCTGTCAGATGTGTAATACCTTTTACAAGCATATTACCTGTCAGATGTGTAATACCTTTTACAAGCATATTACCTGTCAGATGTGTAATACCTTTTACAAGCATATTACCTGTCAGATGTGTAATACCTTTTACAAGAATATTACCTGTCAGATGTGTAATAGCTTTTACAAGCATATTACCTGTCAGATGTGTAATACCTTTTACAAGCATATTACCTGCATTTTTTAAAAAATATTTGGACAAGTTTTATTTCATATAAAAAGTAGTTGGCAGAATACATTTTTTAACTCTGATCTGTTCGGAATTAGTTTATGTGCATGTAAAACATAAAAAAAATACCTGCCTGGAGTAAGCATGTAGAAAATCCAAAACACCATCCACATTTTGTTTCTGAGCACCATGCCAGTCTTCTAACACATTTACCAGATGATGTTTCCAAATTGTGTGTTTTGGCATCCCTGGCATTTCTGGAGAAGTTTTATATCAAATAAAGTGGCTGGTTCACCTAATCTACATGAATCTTCAGTTTTATATCAAATAAAGTGGCTGGTTCACCAAATCTACATGAAGCTTCAGTTTTATATCAAATAAAGTGGCTGGTTCACCAAATCTACATGAATCTTCAGCATACATGCCATAACATGACGTGTCACGCGAAAAACACGATTTTGGATTCCCAAACCCCCCGACATGGTCGTGTTTCGAAAAACACGATTTTCAGCAATCTTGGCAGAAAAAAATAATTCCTGCAACAACAACAAAAAAAATGCATTTTTTTTCTCAAATTTCTTGACCACATTGATATATGCCCGTAATCTGTTGTATGTATAAACAGTAAACAGTCGTGCTCAGAGCTCATGTAAAACTATCCTCAGGGCAGCTTATACAGATGTTTTAAAGACAATTAAAAGGTAAGGTGGTCAGAGATAAACAGACACCTTCCAGATATTTACTGAATTGGCTTACAATAGCAAGGGTGAAATGTCGTGTCAAATCCTTTGAGCACTGCTAAGGGAGAGCCCATTAGGCTAATTTGCATAGGTAAAGTACACTAAGTGGAACAGCCCAATTTGTCTGAAGTTAAGTACATCAAAGAGATGCGTGTTGAAAAACAAATGTTATTACACATCACTGACTGCATTGAATGAGAATGTTGAAGCCATCTTTATTAAAGTTTGTGATCAGCGGCAACGTTTCTTTGAAGTCAGATTTTTACTCCATATATAAAATTCAAAACATGATTATTTCAGTAGGTTGAATAAAAGCACCATTCAATCTCTAATGCAGTGTTGCACCTTGAATCCAAAGGTCAGGGGACACTGTGTCCCTCACCCTCCAGATTTGGGGGGACACAACATTTTAAAGGGACAAAGGAAAATTGTAGTACATAATGCACTAGAAGTGCTAAAAATAAAATAAAAAAATGAGATAATCTTATTTGCTTTGACAGTTTTGCCACCTTAACTTTCTCATATTTTCATTGGACATTTACATGATTGCAAGTTTTATCATGTGATCAAGTAACTCGTGAAAACATTAACATGTTTGAATATCTGTATAGTCTGAAATGAACTGCACCATGGAATTTTAATAATCTGTTACGACTCTATGGTCTAAGAAAAATGTAACAGAAAGAAAGTGAAACCAACAAATCAAGTAAAAAATCAACAAGCAATTTATTACTAGATAATTAAAATGAAAAATCAAAAAGTCACTTACAGTAATGTGTTTTGAAATCCTAATAATCCAATAAGAATGATTGTTCTAATCACAAGTCCTAAATATAGAATGTGTCCTTGAATGTTATTATGTGCCAATGGTCTCCAAAGTCCTGATGTACTAGAAATCTTGATGTGCTGAAGTCAAAATGAAGTATTCCAAAATCTCTGAATAAGTTCACATAAATTCCAAAATTGTCAATTAAAAATCCAAAATCCAAAAGTTTATGAGCACTGTTATAATCCAATGAATATTTAAAATAATTCCTCTCTTAGAATTTGGAATGAATTTTCACAACTGTAATAGCTCTTTACAAGACTGATGGTAATGTCAAACTGAATAAATGTCCACCAAACATGATATATATAAAGATTGGTCACATGACAGAATGTTCTAGATTGGTCACATGACTGAATGTTCTAGAATGTGTGTCATCTTAATGGAATTTTTACTTGTAAACAAAAATCAACCTTGACCTTCAAATTGAGAAAACATATTGATCAAAACAACCTAATTCAAGGACACTAGTTATACATGTTTTTCCTAATAAACATAAAGATCCAAGCAAACATCAAAGTGAAGAAACATCTACAACTTCCCAAAACATATACAATTTCCTAAAATATTTATAATATTATATAAACATCATACAAAACACCTCCCCTCATAAAGAAAAAGAAAGATTTATATAATAAAGCTTTCTTTTGAATATACATCTAATACTATAATAACCAAAATTACATAAGAACATGTTTTATGATACTGGACTTAATTACATCAAGCAATATTACATTTCTAGGCACGTGAGAGTGCATCTGCAATCACATTGTCTTTTCCCCTGATGTGTTTGATGTCAATGTTATATTCTTGCAATATCAAACTCCATCTCAACAATCTCCGATTTTTATCTTTCATTTTGTTGATGAAAGTAAGGGGATTGTTATCACTGTACACAATAATTGGAGAAAGAGCTGAGGTAACATACACTTCAAAATGCTGTAAAGCCAATATCAAAGCCAAACATTCCTTCTCAATTGTGGAATAATTTTTCTGGTGCTTGTTTAGTTTTTTAGAAAAATAACACACAGGGTGATCCACACCACTTTTGTCTTCCTGAATCAATACTCCACCAACCCCTACATCACTTGCATCAACAGATAATTTAAATGATTGGCTAAAATTTGGTGCAGAAAGAACTGGTGCATTCTTAAGCATGGCCTTTAACTTGTCAAAAGATTCCTGACACTTGTCAGACCAATAAAATTTGGCTTTCTTACTCAATAAACTTGTCAAAGGTTCAGCAATTTTGGAAAAATCGGAACAGAATTTCCGATAATATCCAGCCATACCTAGAAATTGCATCAGTTGCTTTTTACAAATTGGAACTTGAAATTCAGAGATAGCTTTGACCTTAGCGTCTATAGGTTTAACTTGACCTTGTCCCACAATATGTCCTAAAAATGTGGCACAAGCATGGCAAAACTCACTTTTGCTCAAATTAATTGTCAGATTCGCATCGCTGAGTTGATCAAGGAATTTTCGAATGGTTTCCAAATGATCTTCCCAGGTGTTGTTGTAGATAATGACGTCATCGATATAAGCGTCACAATTATCAAGACCAAATGTTACCATGTTCATCAGACGTTGAAACGTTGCAGGCGAATTTTTCATTCCAAACGGCATGACTTTATATTGATAAAGTCCATCTGGAGTTACAAATGCTGAAATTTCTTTTGCCCTTTCCGTCAGTTGAATTTGCCAGAATCCTTTTAAAAGGTCAAACTTGGTGACATATTCCGCATTTCCAATTTTATCAATGCAATCGTCCATTCTTGGGATTGGAAATGAATCAGTTTTGGTGACACTGTTGACTTTTCTATAGTCAGTACACATACGGAATGTATTATCTGGCTTGGGAACAAGAATACATGGTGAACTCCAGTTACTTTTACTTGGTTCTATGAAATCATTCTCCAGTAAATACTGAATTTCTTTCTTCAGATAGTTCTGTTTGAGAGGATTCATCCTATAAGGATGCTGTTTCACAGGCGCAGAATCTACAATGTCAACGTCATGATAAATTTTACTTGTTCGTGTTGGAACATCAGGAAACAAGTGCTCATAGTCATGTAATAGCTGTTTTAGTTCATTTCTTTCCTGTTGTTGTAGATGTGAAAGTTTCTGGTCTAGGTTGTTCAATATTTCTGAATTCCGAAGATTGGTTATACCAGAGTCACTATAGTCTGATCGTACTCCATCGTTGATATCTTCACTGTGTGGGACAGGTACAACTAAATTAACAGAATAATTAGCTGGGCTATCTCTGTCAAAATATTCCTTTAACATATTTATATGACAAAGTTGTTTCTGTTTCCGTCTCCCAGGAGTGTTAATGATATAATTTAAGTCATTTACTTTCTTTTCAACGGTATAAGGACCAAAAAATTTAGCCTGAAGAGGATTCTGAGGTATGGGAAAGAGAGCCAGAACTTTGTCACCAGGTTTAAAACTCCTTTCCTGTGAATTTCTGTCATACCTTAATTTCATTTTTGACTGAGTAGTGTGAAGATTAGTTCTTGCTACTTCACAGGCCTTTGACAACTTGTATTTGAAATCAGAAACATAATCAAGAAGATTAATCTTTGAATCTTCATTTGAAAGAAGTTTCTCTTTCAATAATTTCAGTGGTCCACGGACAGTATGACCAAAAACTAGTTCAAAGGGACTAAAACCCAACGACTCTTGAACTGATTCCCTAACAGCAAACAACAACAAATGAACACCCTCATCCCAATCCTTTTCTGTATCAAAGCAATATGATCGAATCATATTCTTCAAAGTTTGATGAAATCTTTCCAAAGCACCTTGACTTTCAGGGTGATAGGCAGAAGATTTAAACTGTTGGATGCCTAATTCATGCATAACTTGTTGGAAAATTCCAGACATAAAATTTTACCCTTGATCTGACTGGACAGATTTGGGAAGGCCAACAAGTGTAAAAAACTTCACCAAAGCTTTCACAATAGTTTTAGTTTTTATATTTTTCAGAGGAATTGCCTCTGGAAATCTTGTAGATGTACACATGATGGTCAACAAGTATTGGTTGCCTGACTTGGTTTTAGGTAAAGGACCAACACAGTCTACTATTATTCTACTAAATGGTTCATCAAATGCAGGAATAGGTTGCAGATGAGCCTTAGGTATCTTCTGATTGGGTTTTCCTACCATTTGACAAGTGTGACAAGATCTGCAGTATTTAGAAACATCACTTTTGAGTTTCGGCCAATAAAAATGATTCAAGATCTTGTGATAAGTCTTACGGACTCCTAAATGACCAGCCAAAGGAGTTTCATGGGCTAAATTAAGAATTTCCTGTCGATATGACTTAGGAACAACAATTTGATAGCTCACTGACCACTCGTCACCAGCGGGTACATCAGGTGGTCTCCATTTCCTCATAAGGACCCCATTTTTCACAAAGTAACACACTGGAACTTGTGTGGCTTCAGTTTCACTAATAGCCCTCTGAAACAAACAAGATATCTCGGGATCTTGCTCCTGTTCAACGACAAGAGATTGTCGTTTGTCATCCTGATTAGGACAAAGAGAATGAGTTGCCAAAAGAGGATCACTGTGATCAATACCATTTGATTGATCAATACCTGAGGAAAAAGTGACCTCATCAAAAGACTGACCAATACATGTGTCAGCTAAAGGAATAATATCCTGATCAACATCACTCTCAAGAGCTCTTTTTACCATAGCTCTAGTAACTGCACAAGCAGGGTACAAATCAGGGATTTCAGTTTTGACAGGATCAACTTTCTGATCCAAACAAGGCTTGTCAGTTACAAGTGGATTAACCACAACCTTATCTCCAGCTAGGTCATTGCCTAGTAATAAATGAACACCCTCTATGGGTAAAGAAGTCACTGCCCCAACAGTCACAGGTCCAGAAACTAAGTCTGATGCCAAATTTACACAATGAAGAGGAACATTTACAAAGCCACACTCTACTCCCTGAACAAGAACACTTTCACTTGAAGAAGACTCCTCAGACAAAAGCAAAGTACCTGATAATAAAAGACTCTGAGAAGCTCCAGTGTCCCTTAATATTTTAATTGGGATAGGTTTGGCAGAATCACCAATAAGTGATATAGAACCTTCTGACATGAATGGTTCATAAGCTTCCAAAATAGAATCAGACTGGGGTTTGTTTGACCCAACAAATGTATTGCTTTCAATACAAGACCGTGACCTTGACCTCGTAGAAATAAGAGCATTTGGAAAAGCTCTGTCTTTTCTCTGTTGCTTATTTTTCAGCTTGAAGCAATCAGAAATAACGTGCCCTTTCGTTTTACAATAAGTGCACGTAGGAAGAGATAAGGATTTCTGATCAGTCTTATCAGATAGTTTGATTCCTAACAGTTGTGCTGTTGTGAAATTTGGAAGTACTCGAATGAGATTGAAATGGTTTTTTTACCAGAAAACTGCTGAGAGGACGACTTATTGCCAAATGAAATTTTGTGAGTCAAGGAATAATCATCAGCCATACGAGCAGCATTTTCCAAAGTTTCCACATTCTGCTCGTCAAGATAGGTTTTAACATCACTATGGATGCACCTCTTGAACTCTTCAATTAATACGAGCTGTCTGAGGTTATCATAAGCTTGATCAACTTTCTTGGCTGAGCACCACCTATCAAATAGTTGTTCTTTATCCCTTGCAAATTCGACATGAGTTTGTCCAGTTTCTTTTCTACAATTCCTAAACCTTTGTCGATATGCCTCTGGTACCAACTCATAAGCTTTCAAGATGTACTCCTTAACCACATCATAATCAGTGCTTTGTTGTACTGACAGTGAAGTGTAGACTTCACGAGCTTTGCCAATAAGTACACTTTGTAATAACAAAGTCCAATGCTCTCTGGGCCATTTCAAGTTTTCAGCTATTTTCTCGAAATGAATAAAGTATTTATCTACTTCTTTTTCCTGAAAAGGGGGTACTAACCTAATATATCTAGTAACATCAAAACCTGGACTTGTGTTTAAAGGAGTGGAGTGTGCTCTGTTTGCCAGTTCTAATTCTCTTAACTTAAATTGCATTTCCCTTTCTTCTCTTTGCATCTGCATCTGCATTTGTATTTGTCTATCTTCTTTCTCTCTCTCCATCTGCATTTGCCTCTCTTCTTTCTGCATTTGTATCTGCCTCTCTTCCTTCTGCATTTGTAGCTGCCTCTCTTCTTTCTCTCTTTCCATCTGCCTCTCTTCTTTCTCTCTCTCCATCTGTATCTGCCTCTCTTCTTTCTGCATTTGTATCTGCCTCTCTTCCTTCTCTCTCTCTCTCTGAATCTGAAGCTTTGCCAATTCTAAATCAATCTGGTTCTTTAACTCTAATTCCCTTAATTTCCTGTCAGAACCAGATACAGGCTTTCTCTTCAAACTTAAAGCACTATTTTCAAAAATTCCCTTTCCTACTAAATACTGAATCAAAATAATCTTTATCTCCTGTTTTGTCAATGATACTTTTGCCTCAGATAGACTATATTTTCTGGCAAGCTCGAGCAACTCATCCTTTCTCATGCATTCTAACCCCTCCTGGGTAGGTTTTGAAATGAAATTCTGAACATTAGATGCCATTGTAAATGCTTGTTGGTTTCACACACAAAAAAATTCTCTATTAAAAATCTTTGCCAAAGACAAAAAAAAAAATTCAAGACAAAATCAATATGAATTTCAAAGATAAATTTAATATCTCTAATATGCTTTAAAGAAATTCAATCCCGGAACGACAAGCCCCCAATTTCTGTTACGACTCTATGGTCTAAGAAAAATGTAACAGAAAGAAAGTGAAACCAACAAATCAAGTAAAAAATCAACAAGCAATTTATTACTAGATAATTAAAATGAAAAATCAAAAAGTCACTTACAGTAATGTGTTTTGAAATCCTAATAATCCAATAAGAATGATTGTTCTAATCACAAGTCCTAAATATAGAATGTGTCCTTGAATGTTATTATGTGCCAATGGTCTCCAAAGTCCTGATGTACTAGAAATCTTGATGTGCTGAAGTCAAAATGAAGTATTCCAAAATCTCTGAATAAGTTCACATAAATTCCAAAATTGTCAATTAAAAATCCAAAATCCAAAAGTTTATGAGCACTGTTATAATCCAATGAATATTTAAAATAATTCCTCTCTTAGAATTTGGAATGAATTTTCACAACTGTAATGGCTCTTTACAAGACTGATGGTAATGTCGAACTGAATAAATGTCCACCAAACATGATATATATAAAGATTGGTCACATGACAGAATGTTCTAGATTGGTCACATGACAGAATGTTCTAGAATGTGTGTCATCTTAATGGAATTTTTACTTGTAAACAAAAATCAACCTTGACCTTCAAATTGAGAAAACATATTGATCAAAACAACCTAATTCAAGGACACTAGTTATACATGTTTTTCCTAATAAACATAAAGATCCAAGCAAACATCAAAGTGAAGAAACATCTACAACTTCCCAAAACATATACAATTTCCTAAAATATTTATAATATTATTTATATAAACATCATACATAACAAATCTAAAAGTGTTAAATCATTAATAAAATGACAAATTGTGTATTTGCATAAATTAGTACCTTTTTTCATTAATTCAGCTGGAGAATAAATTAAATCTTCACTACCGTAGGTGTGACTTTAACCTCTAAAATACGTTACAATAGCGGCGGTCAAAGACTTGAGCGACTCGGCCGACTACCACCTTGAATGTTTTCATTGCCAATTATTTGTTTTGAAATGGATATTCATTGCCATTTTACAGGTTTTATCACTTTTATCGACTTTGGTCATTGCTTGTGCCAACTTAGACGTGGATGCACATTCGCGATGGAAAAGTAGGCATATTTGTGAACACAAATGACATTTGCATTACCGTCAAACTAACTACTGAAATATTGAAACCAGCAAAAGACTGCATGTAATTAAGACTACATTCCACTGTCCAATGGATTTTAAAGACAGTTGTGACCATGTGTATGGTGATGTTATTTGACAATACTAAGTCTACCATTTTTTTGTTTTTGTAAGTATATTAAATGCTTCAGAGAAAACACATGGTATTTTCTTTTATTCAGATTTGAATTTCCAGTCATTTGCTATAGGCTGATTGGAAAAGATAGCTTATTCTCATTTGGATAACGTCGCTTTTGGGGGGCCCCGCGCACTGAACCCCTTTGGGACCTCAAAACACATTTTTTGAGTCTCAAAAAAACCCCAACACAGTCTGGGAATATGGCAGGTATGCTTCAGTTTTATATCAAATAAAGTGGCTGGTTCACCAAATGTACATGAATCTTCAGTTTTATATCAAATAAAGTGGCTGGTTCACCAAATGCACATGAATCTTCAGTTTTATATCAAATAAAGTGGCTGGTTCATCTAATGTACATGAATCTTCAGTTTTATATCAAATAAAGTGGCTGATTCACTTAATCTACATGAATCTTCAGTTTTATATCAAATAAAGTGGCTGATTCACCTAATCTACATGAATCTTCAGTTTTAGATCAAATAAAGTGGCTGGTTCACCAAATGTACATGAATCTTCAGTTTTAGATCAAATAAAGTGGCCGATGCACCTAATCTACATGAATCTTCAGTTTTATATCAAACAAAGTGGCTGATTCACCTAATCTACGTGAATCTTCAGTTTTATATCAAATAAAGTGGCTAGTTCACCTAATCTACATGAATCTACAGTTTTACTATCAAATAGAGTGGCTGGTTCACCTAATCTACCTGAATCTTCAGTCTTAACATTGTTTGACAACAGTTCAGATTTTGGCACTGGCATACAATCATGTTTCAACAAATTCTCGCCATCTAAAATCTAAAAGTCAACATTTGCTAGATTAATATCACCGCAGTTTAATTCATATTTGTCTAGTGCCTGGCTTAATGACAAATCATCCAGGTCATCAAAACCAGTGACGATATCAAATTTGCAGCCATCATCTTGAGTATTAGTTTGCAAATTACTCATTGTGTTTCCTAAAGTATATGTTTTTTCCTTAGAATCCCATGGAAAAATCTTGAAGTCAATGAACAAATCAGTTACATGATTAACACTCAACAATGTATCGAAATATCAGCAACATATTGCCACTCAGGGGCTTTGCCTCTTCAAGCCTGATATATTGCCAATATTTTCAATACATTGTCTCGTGTCATCTTGTAACTTTGACTCATTCCCATGTAATGTAAAATTATGTCCAAATTTCATAAATGTTGGCAATGATGCCTTCCTTAAAAATTGAAATAGTTAAATTCCCTTTAATAATGAGAAAACCCCGCTGTTGCATGCATTATTATAACACAAATTAGTTTATACATGATACAAGAAAATATACTTATTTTTTGACCATTTAAACATTCCTGTAATAAAATATACAATTGATAAAACCAATCAGTGGTGGTTAGACAAACATCAGTGTATGGACCACCACCCACCCCACCCCCAGTTTTAATAACATTTCTTTTTAGTTAAGATTATCCAGATATAAAATGATCTGGCATATAGCAAGATGTCTTTCCATTGACCCTTGCCATCGTGTTTTCATGAGGTTTACCTGTAATAATGTTAATTTTACAGTGAAACAAATACTAATTTTATCTAACATCTTTCAGCAGTAATAAGCAATTAATGATTTGTGTCCTTGTCTTACAGTCAAATGGTCAAAAGTCCATACTGGATTATTTCTCATCCCAGAGTTCACAAGGCTCCAGCACAAAAAGTTCAGGGAAAAAAAAGTCACCTAAGAAGCAGCTGAAATACAGTGCATTGGATCTATTGTGGAAAGATGATAATCCTTGTGTAACTGTAGAAAATAAAAATGTAACTGACAATGAAAATACTGGTTTAGATTCTCCAGGCCAGGATACACTTGTATCAGAAAAGAAATCAAAGAAAAAGTCAGAGACTCAAAGGGTCATAGTTATCAATATTAGTGATGATGACCAAGATTTTGTAAATAAAGAAAAGTCGTCAAAGAAGTCGAGTAAACTGGACTTAGACTTACCTGTATCAAAACAGAAAACCAGTGAGGTAGAAGAAGGAAGTAAAAAGACATGCAAACTAAATCTGGTAGGGAAATTTTCATGTCAGAATGATTCTAATGCTAATGAAAGTGATTTTGACCTGGGATTTGAATTCTCACATAGTCCTGAAGATTTCAGTAATATGGATCTAGGGGAGGTAACTAATGTACAACCAAACAGTTGTGATGTAAATAGTGTGGAGACCAAGGATCAAAGCTGGCCAACATTGACCCCTTTTGCCAAGAAAAGTAATGTGCTCCCAATATTTTCTACTCCCCAAAATGCAGGAAAGCTTAGCTCAGTTAGCTCCATCAAAAAATCAAAGTCACAGAAATCAGAATTTAATTGTCAGCCAGTTGGACCTTCCTCTTCAGATTCCTTATTGTGCCTGAAGAAAAGATTAGGTTCAAATAATCATTCAAATCTTGAAAGTCCATTCAGGTTGAAGAAAGATAAAGAAGGTAATATTCAATCAGATGAATTCACAGAATTCTCAAATTCTTCACCAAATGAGGATGTAGTGACCAGTTCAGCACATTGGGGATGCAGTGTATGTACCTATCTTAATCATTACGAGCTACCTTATTGTGAGGTGTGTGAGACACCAAAAAAAGAGCAAAAATTGCCACAGCCTGCCACCAGGTCATTTGTTAAAAGTTCTAGAGCTCCAGGGCATCAGTTTGGTTTTAGGAAGAATGCTAGAACTGTCCAGGAGAATGTGAAGAGAGATTCAGCCATTGTATCACATCATGCCAGGGGAAGAAATTCCAAACACTTGGCTGTAGAACTAGAGGAACAGTTTGCTGTAGAACTAGAGTATAAAGCAGCATCTGAAGACACTGAAGATAACTGCTTTGAAAAGAGTATTGTTACAGATTTGTCAGTGGATATTGACGAGGAGGGTTCTTTTGAGCAAAAAAATTCAACAAGAAATTCTGTTAATGCAAGATCCAGTTTATTTTCTTGTAGTGATGAGAGGTCTCAGTCATTACAAGGTGATGAAAATGACCCTTTGGAAATTACACCTTCTAAGCTTACAAGCAAGCAAATCATAATGCATAACACAGTCTTGAAATCTGGTAAGAAAAACATGAAATTTTGTAGCAAGGTTTTAGGGGAAGGCAGAATAATAGATACTGATGACAGTATTGAGACCATGGATGTGTTTGAAAAAGTTAAGAAGAGAGGGGAAAAGAGAAGCAGAAGTTGCTATGAAGAAGAAGAAGAAGAAGAAGGAGGGAAGGACATGTTAGATATCACAGAGTATGACAGTGGGGACGAGATGAATGTCAGTACACTTGACAATACTCATTCTGGAGATGGTGACCTGCACTCAGAAGATGAAATGCAAATAGGAGTACATGACTTGCATTCTGCAGCAGATGACTCACAAACTGGATGTGTCACAGAGTGTATGTATTTTGAGCCATTTATCTCCTTCCAGTCCTTGCACCAAGATATTTAAAGTAGCACTAGAATGATGTGTGAGGCAAGTGTTTGCAGGACATGCAAGAATTATTAGTAAAAACATGTTGAGATAGGGTCATTTGTGGCTAGGTGATCGGAGTTATCCAGATAAAGTTTCTTGAATTGACCAGTGCAATTCACATTTATGATATGAAGAGTGGTTTTAGAAAATTTACTCCAGTTTTTTAAATATATGAAGCTCTTGCCTTTCAAACTCTTGCCTTTCAATTCTTGCCTTCCAAGCTCTTGCCTTTCAAGCTCTTGCATTTCAAACTCTTGCCTTTCAATTCTTGCCTTTCAGCTCTTGCCTTTCAAACTCTTGCCTTTCAAGCTCTTGCATTTCAAACTCTTGCCTTTCAATTCTTGCCTTCCAAGCTCTTTGCCTTTCAAGCTCTTGCCTTTCAAGCTCTTGCCTTTCAAATTCTTGCCTTTCAAGCTCTTGCCTTTCAAATTCTTGCATTTCAAACTCTTGCCTTTCAATTCTTGCCTTTCAGCTCTTGCCTTTCAAGCTCTTGCCTTTCAAGCTCTTGCATTTCAAACTCTTGCCTTTCAATTCTTGCCTTTCAATTCTTGCCTTTCAAGCTCTTGCCTTTCAATTCTTGCCTTTCAAGCTCTTGCATTTCAAACTCTTGCCTTTCAATTCTTGCCTTCCAAGCTCTTGCCTTCCAAGCTCTTGCCTTTCAAGCTCTTGCCTTTCAAATTCTTGCCTTTCAAGCTCTTGCCTTTCAATTCTTGCCTTTCAAACTCTTGCCTTTCAATTCTTGCCTTTCAAGCTCTTGCATTTCAAACTCTTGCCTTTCAATTCTTGCCTTTCAATTCTTGCCTTTCAAGCTCTTGCATTTCAAACTCTTGCCTTTCAATTCTTGCCTTCCAAGCTCTTGCCTTCCAAGCTCTTGCCTTTCAAGCTCTTGCCTTCCAAGCTCTTGCCTTTCAAACTCTTGCCTTTCAAGCTCTTGCCTTTCAAATTCTTGCCTTTCAAGCTCTTGTCTTTCAAATTCTTGCCTTTCAAGCTCTTGCCTTTCAAACTCTTGCCTTTCAAGCTCTTGCCTTTCAAACTCTTGCCTTTCAAACTCTTGCCTTTCAAGCTCTTGCCTTTCAAGCTCTTGCCTTTCAAACTCTTGCCTTCCAAGCTCTTGCCTTTCAAACTCTTGCCTTTCAAGCTCTTGCCTTTCAAATTCTTGCCTTTCAAACTCTTGCCTTTCAAACTCTTGCCTTTCAAGCTCTTGCCTTTCAAACTCTTGCCTTCCAAGCTCTTGCCTTCCAGGCTCTTGCCTTTCAAACTCTTGCCTTTCAAACTCTTGCCTTCCAAGCTCTTGCCTTTCAAGCTCTTGCCTTTCAAACTCTTGCCTTTCAAGCTCTTGCCTTTCAAACCCTTGCCTTTCAAACTCTTGCCTTTCAAGCTCTTGCCTTTCAAACTCTTGCCTTTCAAACTCTTGCCTTCCAAGCTCTTGCCTTTCAAGCTCTTGCCTTTCAAACTCTTGCCTTCCAAGCTCTTGCCTTTCAAACTCTTGCCTTCCAAGCTCTTGCCTTTCAAACTCTTGCCTTTCAAGCTCTTGCCTTTCAAATTCTTGCCTTTCAAGCTCTTGCCTTTCAAACTCTTGCCTTTCAAACTCTTGCCTTTCAAGCTCTTGCCTTTCAAGCTCTTGCCTTTCAAATTCTTGCCTTTCAAGCTCTTGCCTTTCAAGCTCTTGCCTTTCAAACTCTTGCCTTCCAAGCTCTTGCCTTTCAAACTCTTGCCTTCCAAGCTCTTGCCTTTCAAACTCTTGCCTTTCAAGCTCTTGCCTTTCAAATTCTTGCCTTTCAAGCTCTTGCCTTTCAAACTCTTGCCTTCCAAGCTCTTGCCTTTCAAACTCTTGCCTTTCAAGCTCTTGCCTTTCAAGCTCTTGCCTTTCAAATTCTTGCCTTTCAAACTCTTGCCTTTCAAACTCTTGCCTTCAAGCTCTTGCCTTTCAAGCTCTTTCAAGCTCTTGCCTTTCAAACTCTTGCCTTTCAAGGTTTTTATCAATATCAGGTATCTGTTCAATCTCATCATTTTTAAAAGAAAGCAAGAACATTTAGAGTTTGTAGGGACTATTTTACTACACTTAGAGTTTGTAGGGACTATTTTACTACACTTAGAGTTTGTAGGGACTATTTTACTACACTGTTAGAGTTTGTAGGGACTATTTTACTATACTGTTAGAGTTTGTAGGGACTATTTTACTATACTGTTAGAGTTTGTAGGGACTATTTTACTACACTGTTAGAGTTTGTAGGGACTATTTTACTACACTGTTAGAGTTTGTAGGGACTATTTTACTACACTTAGAGTTTGTAGGGACTATTTTACTATACTGTTAGAGTTTGTAGGGACTATTTTACTACACTGTTAGAGTTTGTAGGGACTATTTTACTACACTTAGAGTTTGTAGGGACTATTTTACTACACTGTTAGAGTTTGTAGGGACTATTTTACTATGCTGTTAGAGTTTGTAGGGACTATTTTACTATACTGTTAGAGTTTGCAGGGACTATTTTACTACACTGTTAGAGTTTATAGGGACTATTTTACTACACTGTTAGAGTTTGTAGGGACTATTTTACTACACTGTTAGAGTTTGTAGGGACTATTTTACTTTACTGTTAGAGTTTGTAGGGACTATTTTACTACACTGTTCGAGTTTGTAGGGACTATTTTACTATACTGTTAGAGTTTAACAGCCACATGCATCAAAATATTTGACAAGCCAACTTTCGAGATTGAGAACACTTATTTTTATCCATTTAATGGTTTGCCAAGCAGTATGTATGTATCTTGTAATTATGACATAAACAATGGCTCATAAACTCCGCTTGTGGGTGCTACATTTTTAGTACATCGATCACGCTTTGAATGAAATCTTCCTGGTGGTTAATCATTAGAGATGAGTGTCTTTTATTTCCAAACACACCTGTCAAAGAAATCTCACTAGTTATATTATTAACAATTAACACCTTTTCACCTTAAAATCAGCGACATGCCTCAAAACAATCTTTGACAAGCCATTTGTGTAGAGTCCGCAAGCTCACAAACTGCCCGAGACTAGGTTAGGACCTGAAAGTTGGCAAATCCCATTTACATACAAATATTACAATTAAAATATAACTGACAAGTTAAAATAATATTTATTCCTTATTTGTCATAACTTGCTTTAAATAGACCATGACATTGACTAAAAGATGGAAATGACGTATAATAGATGAACGAAACTGTGGCCAGTTATGTAATAAAAGCATGTGGTACATATAAACACTAAATAAAGGTGCTGAACATGTACTGTGGCAAGATCACAGGGTATAAAATTTGCAGAACATAAAGCATTAACAGAACAGAACCCCTTTGTCCCTCGCTCTCTCAATGTTTTTGACTTGCCCATGGGCAAGTACCGTGGAAACTTGAGCTTGCCTGAGCTGAATTCGAGCTTGTCCTAGGAGTCAGGCAAGTGGATTCGTAAATCCCTGTGTATGTGTATTAGTATTGAAGAGTGTGAGTTAAATGTTTGTATGAGCTTGGTCAAATCAAATGGAAAGCAAACTTTTGGTAGAAAATATGGACTTTCACTGAACAAAGTCTGCAATATTCTCAGCAGAACATTGTTTTCATTAAAGAGAAGGGTAGCTGCAGGAGCTCATTTTGTAGAGCGTTGGACTCGTAATCCAAGGGTTACAGGTCGCAAGCTCAAGGATCAAGCTCACTGTAACTGAAAGAAGAAAAATGGCTTCAAAGCAATAACTGGAGTTCTTTGCCATTTACATTTACCAAACTATGTGCATGACTTGCAGTTGTGGTTAGGTAAAATCCTATTGATTTTTGGCGTAAAAAACTCAAAGGTCAAGGTCACTGACTGAAAGAAGAATAATGGTTTCTGCACAATAACTTTAGGTATCCACCATCTACAGTCACAAATCTTTGTGGATGGTTTGCACTTTGGTTAAGGAAAAACCTTGTTGATTTCAGGGTCAAATGTTAAAAGGTCATGGTCACACATGATTGAAAAAATAAAAATGGTTTCTGCACAATGACATTAGTTTTACATAACATACCTTGACCAGACTTTGTTGATGACTTGCACTTGGAGTAACAAATAAGCCAGTTAGTTTCGGCATGAAAAGGTCAAAGGCCAATATCACTGTGACTGAAAGAAGAAAAATGGTTTCTGCGCAGTAACATTATTTCTACATTACACACCTGGACCAAACTTTGTGGATGGCTTATACTTGGGGTAAGGAAGAAGCCTATTGAGTTGGGGGTCAAATGGTCAATGGTCATGGTTAATATATCTTCCTGAAAGAAGAAAAGTTATTTCTGCACAAAAATTTCTGCTATTGACATAGAGGTCTATTAAATACAGAGTGGGTGTAATATACTGTTCACTGTACTCTTGTTTAAATATCATATCAGTTTTTGAAATACCTTGATTATTGAAGTAAAGTTTTTCTTTTAAAATCAAATACTAATATCTTGAGAACAACATGAAAGCTTAATCTTATAATATATGCAAAATTAAATAACTGACATAAGCACTAAACATTCTGCTTTGTGACATATTTGTAGGTTTTTTAGTTGCCTTTAAAGCAATGACATGAATTATACTGAACACAGAGTATGCTCTGTAGGATATCTTGTACTTATTCTTTCAGCCAAAGACTGTGTTACTAATGTAAACTCTAAGTCCACCAAGGTTGTTGATTTAGACAAGGTACCAGTCTACAACATGTTTCAGTTCACCTGCAGCAAGTACACAGGGAGAGTCTATTTGTATGATCAGGTGAGACAGTTGTTCATAACTTCCCACAGATGTAACCATACATGTATGTTTGATGGACATTATTTTCTCAGACTCAAATTTTACACCAGAATTCATACCAAAATTCTGAAATGCAAAGATTTCCACTTATTTCTAAGTTTTATTTACTAGTGCTTTACACCTATAAATTTTACCCATCATTTCATTCTACAGATTTCCAAGGCAATGAATTTTACAAAAATTGTTTTGAAAATTTTGTACGGGTAAATGAGATCCATTACCCAAAGTATTTATCAGTAACCTAATGTATGCATTATTTAGCTTCACAAACCTGTATGAAATTGTGCTATATTTCCTCATACAGCTCTCCCCCATAAAAATCACCTCATTATAACACAATTCTGGATGTAATGCAGAGTTACTATGGACCTAATGACCAAAATCACACCAATGTATAACAATATGAGTTGAAAGAAAACATGGTGAAACAAAGTCTTATATCTTCATTTCCTTTTCAAAACACCATTATTTAACAAATTTTGATAGTACCAGCTATACCACTGTTTGATATATTACACTATTCTCAATATATCGCAGTTCAATACATATTGTGATTCTCAGTATAATGCAGTTCAGTACATAATGTGGTTGGCAGTTATGGACCCCGACTACCACGTTATAACAAGGGAGAGTTGTACATGTTTAGATATGTTTTGTCTGTGTACCTGTATGTGTGTTTATTTTGAATATTAAAATTTCTGATTGAAGAACCCCTATTTCTCCAGAATAATACTTGTTAAATGACCTTGACTTTCCAGGATGGCACTCCGTTACACCTGAACTTCCTTCCCATGGATATTGAAGTAGATAACCATGATGACCTACCAGATCTGCTCTTACATCCTCACAACATACAGCTTGTCCAGAAATTTGTCAGGGAATGGAACAGGTCAGGATTCTGGACATTTCTTTACCATTTCACCCCATTTTAAGGTAGTCCTCTTTTATAAAATCGGTGCTTACTGCATGGTTTGAAATGGCATGATGATTATGTTATGATGTCATTGAGATGACATCACTTTTTACCATGGTGTATTGTAGCCCTGTGAATTCTGGTAGAGATCAGACTTAAAATGATGTGAAGAAAAATACTTATACAGTTTTAATAATTGCAATAACAGTGCAAGATAAAGTCAACAAAAAAATTAATTATAGGTTACTGCATTTGTATGGGAAAATATGAACAAGTTTTTCTGAGCTATACTGCACAACGTTAGGAGTGCAGTATATAGCTCAGTAAAAACAAGTTCATATTTTCCTATACAAATGTAGTAACCTTTTTATTATATACTCATTTTGCTTTTCTACCTAAGGCTGAATAACAAAAGAACACACTACAAGAAACAAAGTAATTGAATTTCTGCTAGATTCCAAAGTAAATACACCACCGTAGTTAAACAAATACACAGTAACAGTATTAATGCACACATGGCACTGCCCAGCGACCTTTGAGCTTGGTAGCGTAGTCATTCGTTACAAAAAGAAATCTCATTTTGGTCTACTTAAAATTTAAATTTAGAGTCATATTGTGAATTACTGCACCTTGGAATAACTTTCCCAGTTGGTCTGGAATGGAGGGATTTTGTTTTTCTGTCGATCCAACTAAATTCTGCTTTTTTAGTGGTGGTGGACTTGAGTTATTGGCTGGGTCGATTACGTACATGTACATGTAGCTGGAGGGACTGGCCTCAACAGGAAGCTACACGTGTTTCTGTTCTGCCATTGATAGTTTGGAATAATAAGGGGAACACAGTTTTAATTCTTTTAATTCATATTCTCATAAAGATGCAGGATTAAATATTTTTTGTTAGGGAATATCAAATTAATTTCATTTTGGAGTGCAATAAATTCTCCTTTGGAATGTGATTTCTCTTGGAAATGTAGTCTAGATTGCAGTGCAATTTCATGCAGTGGATCAGAAAGTACATTTTGAAGAAATTCAAGATGCAGAAAGGTAAGTACATTTATTGCCATTCTTATTACCAGCTATAGATGACATATTTTTATGTACTGTCACTTGCATCATCTTTGTTGGAGGGACCCCAGCTACATGACCTATATGACTTGTACTATAAATCCAAACATTTTAGCAAAAAATTAAAACAGGGAAAATCGCAAAGCAGCTGAGGTGAGAGAGCCCATTTCGCCAGCAGAAAATAAGGCTTCGTTATCTTGGCTTATTGGCTCCGAGGAACTTGTTTTTATACCAAAATCCGCCTTCTTTAGTTGTATTTTTTTTAATTTAGTGCTTGGACTGACTTGTAAAATGGGCAGTCTCTGAGAGAGATGGAATATCCTTTGGCCTTAAGATACCTTTCTATGCTTTTTTTATAGACTCTAGAGAGCACGGTTCATAGTCTGAACCATAAGCTAAATAAGTTTTTTAATAATCAGAATGATATTTTCAATACTGCATGTCTCATGTTTGTTGTCATAAAAAATGATAAAGCCACTGCTGGACATTGCGAATATCACGTTCATTCACTTGCTTGGTTGAAAGTTTCTTTTGTGACTCAATGAACTCACCCACATTGTCAGCTTTATCATCTCAACTTTCAAATGGCTCAAACAGCATGCTTAGTTCATCCACAGACAAATCTAATAAAGCAAAAGCTCCGGTGTCTGCTACATGAGCGTACATTGTTTGTTTACAATAAAACGTAGTTACTAAACAACGATACTATTTTTAGATACACGTGTCATGCAGTATGAAGCCATGCAGTATGGAGAAATACTGCACGATTCTGACAATGCAGTTAATGGAGTAAAAAATGAGTATATAATAAGAGACCTTTGGAAATCTTTAGCAATTTACAACCTACCATAAATTGGCCATGCAGAGTTTCTTTTGTGGAAAACTGATATGATCTCAATAATTGTGTCATATTGAAAAAATTCACTCTCCATCATACTTGGTGACGTATTATTTTGTGGACAATTAGTGGCATTCTTTTTTATGTACATGTAATGACCCTTACTTAGGAATAGATATTCAAACCAAGAGTAGCACAAGAAAATGCTTGGACTCTTAGCTATGTAATAATGCACACCAACCTATACATATTTAAGTGATATTTGATTGCTTGGACTCTTAGCTATGTAATAATGCACACCAACCTATACATATTTAAGTGATATTTGATTGCTTGGACTCTTAGCTATGTACAAATGAACACCAACCTTATACATATTTAAGTGATATTTGATTGCTTGGACTCTTAGCTATGTAAAAATTTACACCAACCTATACATATTTAAGTGATATTTGATTGCTTTGACTCTTAGCTATGTAATAATGCACACCAACCTATACATATTTAAGTGATATTTGATTGCTTGGACTCTTAGCTATGTACAAATGAACACCAACCTTATACATATTTAAGTGATATTTGATTGCTTGGACTCTTAGCTATGTAAAAATACACACCAACCTATACATATTTAAGTGATATTTGATTGCTTGGACTCTTAGCTATGTAATAATGCACACCAACCTATACATATTTAAGTGATATTTGATAGTTTGGACTCTTAGCTATGTAATAATACACACCAACCTATACATATTTAAGTGATATTTGATTGCTTGGACTCTTAGCTATGTAAAAATATGAACTTTTTTTAAAAAGTTAAATACTCCAATATTTCATAAGTGCACTTCTTTTAAGTTTCTCATCTTTCCTATATCAGCAGATAGCAAGATGTTTCTTATCACTTTTATTGTGGCAAGAGCAGCATTATTGGCATCATAAACAATGTTTAGATTTTATGCTATAGTTTTGTGGTAAAGTATTTGAAAGTCAGATAACATAAATTACAGAATGGTTAACAGTTCAGTAAGTGTTCTTTCAAACCAGTGTTTAATGCCAGTAGACCAAAAAGTTGGTCCAACAGGACATATAGGTTAAAGCTGTAAAGAGTTGTAAGGAGTAAGCAAACATTGTTAATTCATTTTCATCTGTAATCTGGTTTATTCCTGCTGTGGGGAAAAATCTTCTCGGATGATAAGGGGAGACATGGTCATAACATGTATGCAGTAGAAACATTGAATTTAGTCATTGCTAGACTGTTCTTTATATTTATCAGTTTGACAGAAACAAAGCGCAGGTTGATTATTAAAACTGGACAATTGTTTGTCAGCCCGCTGCGAGCCTATGAAGACATCAAAAGCTGCAAGACTATCTGTACACAGAGAAATAAAACAAAGGTGAAACAATTTTCATGTGCCAGTAGATATTCAATATATATATACAGCTTCTTAAAAATATGTTAAGAAAATTTATTTAATTATAGTTATTTGTATATGAACAAAGAAAATTACTTTCTTTTGCAACTAGACTTGAGAACTAAAATTGGTTCTTGTTTCTAATTTTTGACACTAAAATTAAACCTAAATTGTACACTTTTGTAATTGAACCAGATTTTTCCTTTAAAATACGAAAAATAGGTATGATGGAATACAGAGCTATTCTTTAATGTTTGACGTAATGTGAAAATGCATATTGTCACATTTACTTTGCTTGTGTGAAGGAAATTTTGTCAATCCTGCCTTGCTGGAGCTCAGTATTCTTATCACTTTGGAGTCAATGTGAATGTCTGTATGTCTGGCCACACACTAGAGGATTAACCTCTATATTAAAGCTTTTACTTTCCTTTTATTTCAAAACCATTTTATTTCACCTTCTTAAGATTTGGAACATAGCTCTGGGGCAAGCTTGACATGCAGACCATGACCAGCTTCTTGTTAAAGAATTTTTCACATGAGAAAAATAGCTGAGATTTCTTACAAAGATAAAGTAAATACATGTAGCCACATATGCTGCTAAAAAATACCATACAAAAGTTTGAATTTCTTTTTATTGAGGTTTGACATTTTTCCTGCAGCTGGACATTGCTGTATTGGCTGCTAAGAAAGCAGCAGAAAATGGAGGTTCAGTAAGAGTTATTTCCAGGAGGAACAACTGTCAGAACCCAGGAGATGGTCAAGAAAAAGGGGTGGCACAGGTATTGTAAAAAAAGGGAATGCTTTTGTCTAGGAATTTTTAAAATACCACATCTTTGATGAAGAAAATTTTGGTTGTCTTGCCTGAAAAGTATAGGTGAGCCATGATGGTATCAGTGGCATCAATATGAAGATTTGTGTTTTGTGTTTGAGATATAGAAAATACATCATAAGTTACTTCTTAGCTGAGACATTGTATTATGTAGAAACCCTTATTGTACTTTTTAGGAGCCCCTTATTGTATTAAGTGGAACCCCTTAGCTTCAGTATTTTTGTCAAACCTGCCGAGGCAGAGGCTTAACATAGCCATTACTTTTGTTGTCTGTGTGCATGTCCATCTATCTTTCCGTAATTATGTCCATCCACACCCTAGATTAAACTTGGTGTTAAGGTTTTTTAGACTAACTCAGTTTTTTTCCAAGTCCACCTTGATGAAAGCTCAATATAGCGATCACTTTGGCATCCATATGCCTGTCTGTATGTACATATGTCCATCCACACTCTTGAGTAATATCAGTCTTAAAAGTTTTTAGATTAATCTCAGTGTTAAAGTTTGATACTTTTCTTTTACTGTGGTTTCATTTATTTTCATGGGTATCATTTTTCGTGCATTTGTGAAGAAAAAATGTGTCGGTACTTAAATTCGTCAATTTGCCTCTGTCAGAGTTTGCATATTTATAGGTTTTTAATTTTGTGGATGAACCTCCACAAATACATAGAATAAAGAATACAAAAGAACAAATCTATGCTGTCAACAAAGGGTGGTCACTTGAATGGTTAAAACAATACTAATGCCAATATGAGCACAAATCAAACATGCGCCAAGACCAATCCCTTACATCATGTTTTCTTCCAAGTGCTCAACATCAAATGGATGCAGCCAACAACACCGAGCCAAGTGGTTATTGAAGCACATCTATGTAAACTTTCATTTAGAATATCCGCTATATACATTTTTAACTTTGTTATATAGGCACTGTCATAGAGACCATGAGAGGAAAAGGAAGACATATTCTGCAATCTCAGGATTAAATAATGTGACAAATGTCTGTGTACATGGCAACTTGGTTGACACAATGTTCAGTGGTTTTGTCATAAAGTCATTGAAGTGTGAGCTTTAGTACTGTGCTGTAATTAGTCTATATACATAGTATTTAATTAGTACTTGTGTATACATGTGACAGAACCAGGACATCAAAACAGTAATAGATTTAAAAATTTGGATCAGTAGATTGGCTTCAAAATCAGTAGGATTTGTTATCAACATACATTTTATACGTTTTAAGGATACTGAAACAAAAGTGCATTTTTTGGTATAATATGTATTCTCCTCACATTATAAGAAAACAGCAGGTTCTAAACATGAATCAGATTCTGATGGAAGATGTTACAATAATAATTAATTAATATGAGTCAGTATATTGTCAATTAAATGAAGAAGGAAGAGTTGTATATCTCATAGTTCACTGCAAAGATTTTTTTTTAATAATTAATTAATATGAGTCAGTATATTGTCAATTAAATGAAGAAGGAAGAGTTGTATATCTCATAGTTCACTGCAAAGATTTTTTTTCTTAAATCCACAAGCATTTTTAGTGTCCTTCACAAGTTCACTGACCAGTGATCACTGAGACATTCATTGTGATTATTAAGTTTCACACTGAACAGGCTCTCAATAGATTTCTGGTCTAGATTTCCCCTTTAATCCCTCAGTATTTTTCAAAGAATGGAGAATGTCCTCTCCATATCAGCATTGGAATGTGGCAATGACAGAACTTTTGATCCAGTCGTAAATAAGGCCTTCAATGTATGTGTTTGTTACAGAAGAATCATTGCTCCTATGTAATGGTGTCTGCATATGCCTGGTGATATCATTTCTTCCCCCATGTACTGTCTTAAAATCCACATTGCAAACAGTGCACATTGCAAACTCAGGACCTTTGCTACTCGCCTGCACCCACTTAAACTTTGATTTTCTAATATTGTGCAACTTGTTGTAATATTTCTTAGCTGCTGTTTTTATTTAGCATTGGGAGAAAGCGTACATTTCGGCATGTTGACATGAATTGACCTAAAAGAAAATAAGAGCTGCTCTTAAAACATCTTGAAAAATGCAATAACAATTAAACTAGACAAAAAATCAAAATACTTACACAAGTGTTTCTGCTGAAATAATTTTTGGGTCGGTCTCTCCATTTTATCTATCCTCTACAAAAGGTCAGCCAATTTTAATCAGAGACTCACAAGCCATCATGGACCACCTTTTGTTCCCTTATTACTTATAACACCTCAATAAATATCCCACCTTTGACTTTAAACTCTCCAAATTACAACAATAGGGCAATCAATTTACAGTTTTTTATTTACACATTCCAGTCTTAATTGGATTACTCAGCACGCATCATTACACAGGGTGCTGCACTGTTGGAAATGGTCCCCAGTAGACTGATTCTGATTGGTTTCTGTAATGTGTTGATAGAACATATAAAAAAAACATTTTGTTTCTAAAATTTTCAAAAAATCTTTATATTTCAAATGTGGTTGATTTCAACTATAAAATGGTATGTGTGGTAGATGGCCATTAAAATGGTATTTTTAACCTTCCACCAGTAGAATAATGTGTTTGTGCTTCAGGCAATTGTTCTAATATTTTACAGTCTTGTTCCTATGTATTAAAAAAATATGGATAAAATGAGATGTGCTTTCAGAAGGATTTAAATTTTCACAGGAGAGTTTGCTACCTGTGATCAGAAGTATAAGTGTTTCCATTTATATATACTTTATGTTGATTATTCATTCAGATGGATCATGACTGTGATTAGATCTTATGTATTTTCGACAACAGGTATACCTGAGTGAAGGAATGGTGTAAACAAAAATTAGATAATTTTATTATTTACTCCTTCATATTTAGTAATACTAGTACTTAGCTGTTTTATGCTCTTCTTCTTTTCTATCTTTACTGATCTCACAACACATCTCGATTTAGGCAGTGAGTGAAACCAACATTTACCAGATACTTTATACATACACGTGGATTGGAACAATATAAAATGCTTTATAATTAATTTATATTTCCTTTTTTAAAAAAAGGGTTAAAATAAAACAAAGCACATGTAAAAGACAATATTTTCTTGCAGTAATCAAGTTGAATTAACAAATAGCTGAGATTGTTTTATCACTGGGGTTTTTTTAGTGAGAAAAGGGGGTGTTTTCCTCATGATGTGTGGCTCATTTGTCATTGAGTCTTCAAGTTCATGGTTCATAGCATCCACAAAATCCACGAAAATGTGTACCCCATGAATAAAGTGAATCCACAGTATGTTTGTCTTTTCTAGCCTAAATAAAAAGGCAGGCTTGACAAAATGAGGGTCTTTTGTTTAAGAATTACCCAAGTTTATTTTCCATTTATTCCAAAACTGGACACTTAATCATGGAATAAGGTAATAGATTCACACAGATTGGGGGTCTCATGTTGAAGAATTAATGCAAGGTTATTTCCCCTCTATTCCAAATCTGCACACTTAACCATGGAGTAAGGCAATAGTCACACAGATATGGGGGGGGGGGGGTCTCTTGTTTAAGAATTAACCCAAGGTTATTTCCCCTTTATTCCACATCTGCACACTTAACCATGGAGTAAGGCAATAGAGTCGCACAGATTGGGGGTCTCTTGTTTCAGAAAAAAAATCCCAAGGTTTTTCCCCTCTATTCCAAAACTGCTCACTTAACCATGGAGTAAGGTAATAGAGTCACACGATGGTATTTGGTATCTTTTATAAGATTGATTTTGATACATCATCACTATACTAAAAATCACTGAAACAAAAAGAAAACATTCTTAAGAGGATATTAGAATTGCATTGAATATTTGAAAAATGTAAGTTCTGCATATTTTAGATTTTCTTTGATGTTTTTGCTTGATATCAAGTTCTGCATCTGCATGTTACTAAACATAGCATGCTTATTTATGTTAAATTATTGAAGAGAAATGCATATTTTAATTTAATGTCTCCCACATTTAGGTTTTAAATATGGTCAAAGTTAATTTGTACAGTCTAGTTTTTGTTTAATTTGTTTATTGAACAATTACATACATTTAATGGTACATGTATTCTGTTGGTTAAAATATATCTTGACATTTTCATCCTACATGAACATTTGTTGATTGCCAAAATTGTTTCTCTGTAGGCTGTGAACAGTGAGGGGACCCCTATGTGTATCCACTGCCAGAAGCCATATAAGAACAAACTTCTTAAAAAGGAGACTATTGTCAGCGAGAAAAATGCCTGGAAAACACGATTCTGTTCTTACCAGTGTGCCCAGGACTACTGGGTAAGTGTGATGTGTTTAGCTTTGCCACTTGACTTTTAAAAAAACTGCCTCTAATTAAGCTGTTGGGTACTAAACAAAGGTGGTTTATCTATCCAAAGCTGAAGTCCAGTTACAAGTATGCAATCAAAAAACAACAACAATTTTTTTTTTAAAAACAGAAATACATACAGGCAGTTTGGGATGTTATAGTGACCCTGAGGGCACTAAACAATAATAATAAATACAGCATTTTATGGATTGAAATTATCTCCCCTGAGATGCATTTAAAGGCTGTAGTCGTCTATTGAGTTTTCAAATAAATATGGTCCCTTTGAATCTTAATTCAATTTAATGTACTTTTATCAAAGCCAAACTCTGCATGTTAAAAGTTAAGCGGACTTAAGACAATTTTTATTACAAAAGTAGTTGCATTTGTGGGATCACACTTTGAACATAAACAGAGTTTGTCACTGGCTCCCTTTGAAGTATTGTGTTTTTGCAAATTAATTCTAAAGAAAGTAATTTTCTGTATTGGCATTCAGGCTATCATGAGAAATCTTTTGTCTTGAAACATCTTGCTAAAATGTATCTGCAACTGTGAATTTGTTAAATGTCAATTATGTTTTAATTTAAAATTGATTTTTCAGACTCGGACCAATGCATCCTACTGTAGAGACAAAGTGCTGGAGGCAGAACATGGAATTTGCCAGCTGTGTGGATTTGATTCTCAGTCTTTCTACAAGCAAGTCAGGTATCTATCATTCATTGATTATGTTTTAAAGAGTTTTTCATGGACATTAGAACTTTGATTGTTTAGACAGTTGCTAATCTCTATGTGTTTATACCATGATGAGCACAAATATAGTTTTAGCTATTGACGGAATTTAATTAGCTTCATATCGAGGGTACAGAAATGTAAGATTCTAATCATCACGTGGGAAAATGAGAGAAGCTTATAAGATTTTACCTCTACAGGTCATAGACCAGAAGAGCTTATGGGATGGTTTTTCATTTGTCATCCGTTCCTTAGCAGAAGTTTGTTATTGCTACTTCTAAACTAAATGGAGGATTGCCATGAAACTTTACACACTCATTTATCTCATGGTTTAGTTGGTCCTACTCGGACATCCAATATGGCCACCACAACAACATCTTGAAAATCATGTTATCGCTATTCCTCTTGAATTGATGGTCATATCAACATGTGGTTTTCACTGAAAGACTTCTTATGATGTCAAGTTGGTCCTAAAAGAAATTGGTGCTTATCTGATGTCTAATATGGCTACCACAGTGGCCATCTTGAAAATCTTGTTGTAGCTACTCCTCAATGGATGGTCATATCAACATGGGGTTTTCACTAAAAGACTTCTTATGATGTCTAGCTAGTGCTAAATAAATGGTGCCAAAATGATATCCAATATGGCTGACACATCAGCCATCTTGAAAATCTTGTTACCACTATTTCTCCTGAACAGAAAGTCATATTGACATGAGGTTTTCACCAGAATACTTTTTATGATGTCTAGTTGGTCCTAAATGAAAATGGTGTTGATCTGATGTCTAATATGGCCGCCATAGTAGCCATCTTGAAAATCTTGTTATCACTACTCCACCTAATTTATGATCATATCAACATGGGGTTTTCACCAGAAAACTTCTTATGATGTCTAGTTGGTCCAAAATGAAAATGATGCTGCTTGCACATCCAGCATGGCTGCCACTGCTGCCATCTTGAGAATCTTGTTATTACTACTCCTCCTGAATAGATGGTCATATCAACATGGGGCTTTTACGAAAAGACTTCTTATGATGTCTAGGTGATCCTAAATGAAAATGGTGCCACCCAGTATGACCACTACAGTAGACATCTTGAAAATCTTGTTATCACTACTTCTTCTTCTGAATGATCATATTAGTATGGGGTTTTCACTGAAAGACTTCTTATGATGTTTTGTTGGTCGTAAATAAAAATGGTGCCAATCTGTCTTCCAATATGGCCACAACAATGGCCATCTGGAAAATCTTGTTATCGCTACTTCTACTGGATGGCTGGTCATATCTACATTGTGCTTTCACCAGAAAACTTCTTATGATGTCTAGTTGTTCCTGAATAGAAATGGTGTACATCTGATATCCAATAGGGCCACCATGGTGGTCATCTTGAAAATCTTGTTATCGCTACTCCTCTTAAAAGGAGTTATTTTGACATGTGGTTTTCATCAGAAGAGTTCTTATGGTGTCTAGTTGGTCCTCAATGAAATGATGCAAATTGACCCTCAATATGGCTACCATGGTGGTCATCTTGAAAATATTATCTCTACTCCTCCCAAATGGATGGTTATATCAACATAATGTTTTCACCAATAGAGTTCTTATGATGGCTTTCTTGAAAATCTTGTTGTCGCTACTCCTCCTGACTGGATGGTCATAATGATATTGGGTTTTCACCAAAAGACTTCTAATGATATCTACTTTGTCCTAAATGAAAATAGTGCCAATCTGACATCAATATGTCCACGACAGCAGCTAATTTTAAAATCTTGTTATCGCTGAAGAATATCAGAGATGTTTTGAACATCAGTCACTTCGATGGACTCTTGTTACCAACTCACTATTGTACCTCAGTTTAAATGTCATTCAAAGGACGTTTTTTGTTTTATATCTTTTATGCCCTGTCTCAGTGGCCAACATTTCATAGGTGAAGATCGCTTTTGTCTGAATTTATTATTTGCAAGATAATGGTTATAATGGCAGCTGGAGACTATTAAAAGCTAAGTAAAGGCAAGCTATGTAGCCATTTATTACATTCTGGTTAAATTTCTTAAAATCTATATTGTTCTGGTATTGTAAGTGCTCGGTAATTTAAATAATGATTAAATAAAATGCTGAGTAATATAAAAATTGAGTAAGGTTGCTTGTAATTAATTAAAAGTATGAAGGCAGTTTTTAAAATCCACTTTGTAGCAATTTGAAAATTGGTTCAGTAAAGAATAATAGATATTTAGAAAATTTTGAATTTGAACTACTGTAATCCTAACACAAAAGAGACAAAATATTTGTACCACCTACTTGTCACAAATGGATGATGGACCAACATGAGAACCAGCTGACACAGTTGGATTTAAACATGACCTATATATCCATTGTGAACCTAACCCTAAACCATTCTAACATGGAGATTAACATATTGCTGATTTAATGAAAACCTTACTGATTATTACAGGAACACATAAGATCAGTCATTATAGTTATGGTCAGATTC
Organism: Margaritifera margaritifera; assembly: GCA_029931535.1. NCBI lineage: Eukaryota > Metazoa > Mollusca > Bivalvia > Unionida > Margaritiferidae > Margaritifera > Margaritifera margaritifera. The sequence goes on along the minus strand of JAQPZY010001632.1, from coordinate 1,562,819 downwards.
TGAAAGCATCATGCAAAACATGGTGAACTGATTACTGAGTAGACTGAGAGAATGACATGTAGTTCATACTGTCAAAGTTGCCAATATAGAGCATGTTCTGATTTTCATAATCATGCCCAAACTGTCTTGCTCCAAAAGTGCTACCTACTCCTGCAAATAGTCTATAATTTAGCATGTGATCAGTGAAACTATTTCCACCAACAACTTGGCAGTTACTTAAACTTCTGGTATTGAATTATCTATAATGATCGGCCAGTGCAAAATCAGATCTAGTGTTACAACCCTATGGTATGAAAAAACGTAGCAAAAAGAAAGTGAAACCAGCAATGTTTGTAAAATCAACAAACAATTTATTTCTAAATAATTAACGTGAAAATCAAAATACATTACAGTATTGTGTATTAAAATCCAAATAATCCAATAATTATATGTGTCCTAATCACAAGTCCTGTATATATAGAAACTATAAAATGTTCCGAATGAATGAATGTTCCAAGTTAATGAATGTTCCAAATGAATCTTCGTAATGAACGAATGTTCTGAATGAATAAGTCTTCATAATGAACAAATGTTCCAAATGAAAGATTGTTCCGAATGAATGCGTCTGTAATGTCATGATGTACCAACAATAATGTAATCCAGATCATCTTTAAGAATGTTCACAGGCATCCGAAAGTCATAAATATAAATCCAAAGGTTGATGAACACTCCAGGTAACTCCATTGGATGTTCCAATAAATAATTCTAGTCGAATTATTTATACAGCAATACAGCATTACAGCATTACAAGATAACAGCATGGCTATTTTCTCAGACATCTGATGATTCCAAAGGCTGATCGTAAAAACAGATGTTTTCAACTCAAGATTTAAAATGGAATGAATATTATTCATATATTCAGGTCTTTTATACGTTTGCAAATGGCATATTACACAACAGGAAAAGTGTCATATTACGACCCAGAATGCAATACTAAATGCGTCTATCAATGGAAATTTACTGCAGGAATGATAAACAACTCTGACCTTGAACAAAAGGTCAGTAAATACGTTGTTGACAACGTTAACTAAACTTAAGCGTGACTTACTATTTGACACAATTTTAAATTACAGTCATAGGCCAAAAGTTTAGGCACATTGTAGATTCCATATACATAATTCCGTAACACTAGAAAAAGTGGGTTCTATTGAGGTGGGTTGTGATTATTACATAATAATACAAAACAGAGAATCAATCAAACAAACAAAATAATAATAATAGCAAAAGTATAAACCAGTAATATAAGCAATATTAAAATTATAAAATATCACAGTAATAATAATAATAATAATAATAATAATTGTTAATAATATCTGATGTTAATATTTTTAACATGTGTGAGGAGGAAAGTAATATTCATGGACATCAAATGACTTTATTGTCATTAGAAAATTTCCTAAGAATGATGAGACTATTCAGTGGAGAACTTGGGCATCCACATGAACTTTCTGTCATTAATACTAAAATTCTCAAGTGTGTTCTCAGTGTCACTTGATGCAAGCATTTCTCTCTCAAACATTCTCCTACATACTGTAGTTGAACACTCAAAGTTTTGAGCATTTGCAGCTTGTTTGGGTGTTTGTAATTAAACAGTGCATGAATTTGACCACATTATGCTGAATCTGGTCTGGTCACAAAGTTCAGTTACTAGGGCAACTTGATTTAGAGTTCCAAATGTACAGGATTCAATGATTTTAAAATTCCAAAGGATTCTGTGTGGGACACTGTTTTTTCAGCTCCTGTCAAGGAGGTGCTATGCACAGGACTTGTTGTGCAGTCAAATAGTGGAGACTGAGAATAAATGTATGCTTCCAATAAGCAAAGTATAGGAATTTTTATTTTATTACTTAAAAAAACTCCACAAAGGACATTGCTTTGAAATGAAGCATTACCAGAATTAAACTGTGTAGTTAGCTAAAGGTATTTAGAATTATACACAGTATTTCAAAGCAGAAAATAGTTCCAAAATAAAATCATACTTTAGAGATCCTACTACAACTCACTTGATTTGATCTCAATTGAACACGGTTCTTTAACTGACTACAGAACTCTATATCAAGTGCACTTACATGTACTGTCTACATTCATTTTGGCTGTCTCTTCAGGGCTGGACAAATTCAATTTTATCCTACTTGCCCAGCAAAAAATCTCTTCATATATATATATATATAATTATCCTGATAATTGTTCTTGGATTACCCCTATTTTTAAATGCCAATTGAACATTTGTGAGTGCCTTCATTAAGCCAGCATTTCAAGGTTTCAGTTCAGAGGAACCAACTATGTATGATTTTCATCTAAAATGTTAAGTAAAGGGGATATGTGTAATAAACAAGAAGATGATATATGTTACTTTGCTCATGATAATATAAGTAAATCGGGGATTTCAATTCACTCGAAGCAATATAACTTAAGGTGTGAACATTAGTTACCATAGCTTCACATGCCTCTGTTTCATTGCAGAGATGTCTGGAGGCTATTGCCAAGACAGAGAGACACTTGCTGTCGCTGTTGATGACATTGTTGGCTGAGCTTCTCTACCTGTGTAGGAATGTCAACTTGGATATCTAGTGACTTTGATATCTAAAGGGTCTTGATTGATCACAGCAAGGACCTACTGTGGGTGGCTCCACAGGACTGAGAGTCCTTATTCGCAGTTTCATCCCTACAGTGGTCTTCCAAGATCTAAGGGATTCACAACATTGGTCATTGACCACGCTTCAAGGCCCAGCTTCAGTGGCTACAAAGGCTCCACAGCCTGAGAGGCCTATAGGTCAAAAGCCTAAACACTTTAAGCAGGAGTCCCATCAGAACCCCCAGACTCCCTTTCAAACTCCTTTTAAAATTCAGGGCAAGTGGCCTATGGTCTACTACACCTCTGTAAGGAGGGAGTAGGGCAAGCCTAGGGAATTGCTCTCTCTCATGCCAAGTCCCCCTCTTCCTGACATTCCAGTAGGTACCAGACTATGCCACTTTCAGGGGCCTGGTCAGACCTAAACAAACACTCAAAGCCCATGATTCTATTCACAAATCTTCCTGTTTTCAAGAAATGAGGGAAAATTTCACCATATCAATGATCTTTTCTCATTATACATGTTTATTTGGGAAGAGCACTTCAAGATTGAGATGCCAACATCAGTCAGGAATGTTACAAAGGGAAATAACTGGGCAGTCTCCATAGACTTCCAGCATGCTTAAATACACATCATCTTTCAGTCCCACAGGAAATTCCTGTGGTTCTGTCTGGGCAAGGAGGTCTTTCAGTTTTGGACTTTTCCCTTTGGTCTAGCTTTGTTGCCCAGAACCTTTACCAGGGTGATGGTAGTAATAGTGGATCGCTTAAAATCATTGCAGATGCCAATCATCCAATATTTCGAAAACTAGTTGATATACAGTGTTCTCAGAAGTGTCATACTAAGAGACCTGTCACTTGGTTCAAAAGACAGTGACACATCTCTGATTTATTCCTGACCTGGAGGTCAAATCTGATTCTTTATCAGCAGCCAGATTGAAAATCTTCTTATGGCTATTACTCCTAGATCAATGGTCATATCAACATGGGGTTTTGACCAAAACACTTCTTCTGATATCTTGTTTGACCTAAACAAAAATGGTGCTGATCTAACATCCACTATGGTTGCCATGATTGCTATCTTGAAAATCTTGTTATTGCTACTCCTACTCAATGGAAAGTCACATTGACATGGGGTTTCACCAGAAGACTTCTTATGATATCTAGTTGGTTCTAAATTAAAATGGTGCTAATCTGACAACCAATATTGAAACCATGGCAGACATCTTGAAAAGCTGTCTACACCTTTGTAATGGATGGTTATATTCACAAGGGGTTTCACAAAAAGACTTCCAGTGATATCTAGTTGGTCCTAAATGAAAATGCTGTCAATCTTACATTCATTATGATTGCAACTGTGGGTAATTTAAAAATCATGTTATTGCTAAAAAAAATATCAGAGATGGTTTCAACACTCTGCAGTTAAAAAGAAGAAATGGTCTTATTTTGAATTTCTGGAAATTCATTTCAGCCAGTAGAGTGTCAGTCCCATTGAGGGACTCTTATTTCATATGCCTTGGTTGTTTTCATTTTTGTTTTACAGTTCCTGAGGCTATGACATAATATAACAGATACTGTATAATCTCATAAATAGAAATCATGTCTGTTATCTGGAGTTGTCTTAACTGTGTGAGACCAGCTATAAATTGTTGTTTTAGCAAATGTTTTCACATATGCCCACCATAAGAGAGAGTGCATCATGTATTGATGTCCATCTGATTTCTATTTCGATTCTGCACAATAACTTGAGTTCTCCACCATCTACCATTACCAAACTTTGTAAGTAGTTTTCATCTGGGGGAAGGAAGAAATCTATAAATATTTGACTCACAAGTTTAAAGATCAAGGTCACAGGGAATGAAAGAAGGACAACTATTTCTACACAACCAAACTTTGTAAATGGGTTGCCTTTGAAACAAGGAAGACACCTATTGATTTGGGGGATAAAAGTCAAAGGTCAGAGTCAGAGGGACTCTAAGAAGGAATACGGTTTCCAAAAAAATAACTAAAGTCCAATGCCACAAACCATGACCAAACATTATGAATAACTTGCTTTTGAGACAAGAAACTCGCCTATCGATTTTGGGGTCAATGAGTCAAAGGTCAAGGTCACCATGACTGATTAAAAAAATATGGTTTCTGAAAAATAATTACAGTTCTATGTCATTTGCTATGACCAGATTTTGTGGATGGGTTGCATTTAAGACAAGGAGGACACCTATTGATTTCAGTTTCAAAAGGTCAAGTGTCAGATCAATGAAAGAGGGCTTTACATAAAAGAAATATAATAACACTGTTTACCATATAGCCGGGATATAATGTACCATTTTGGTACTTTGTTTACTGTGCAAAACATTTAGGGGGTGGAATATCAAAGCAAGTATGATAAATTAAATGTAAGATCAGGTGATCTCTTGGCACATAAACAGTCAATGGCTTGTGATTCTGCTTGATGTGAATTAGTTTGTATTTATTGGAGACCAATTTTCATGCTTTTCTTGGGTTGTCAAGTTCAAAATTTTTAAAGTCATAATGAAAAATAAACAATGCCATCCTGCAACTCCCCTCCCTTTCTCTAAAATACCTCTTTATGTAATTATAAACGTCTTATTTTTATAGTACAATTAAAATTGCTTGTACTTGGAAGAAAGATAGTCAAATCTTTGATTGATAAGTTTTAATTGATGCTCTATGTTTTCTCTATATCTTATTTTATTTTCTTATTAATGATGAATCCATGAAATTAAGTACCCATAAAAGTGTATATTTTTCACCAAACAACAAAATCTGATACCCTTATATTTAAAATGTGTCACATTACCTGCAACATACAGCCTCAGTAAATATATTTTTAATCAGGTTATAACCTTATCTGAACATGTCACATTTATAGTGCCTTTTTTTATTTTCAAGGGACACTTCTAATCTGCAGAAACGGGCAGAGTTGATCAGTCAAAGCAAGTTCTCCACCCTGACAGGTAGACAGAAAGAACAAATGGTCAGGAAACCAGTAGAGGGGCAGGTAAATTCATTTCTCTCTAAGTAATTTTCACGTTTCTCTGATAGACATAATCTTGCTATGTATACATCAACTTCAAAATTATTAGCTTAAATAGATTTTAATGCAATTACCGTTACCACCACCTGTTATTATTTTAGGAAGTAGCATTTGACAGGAAAATACTGATGTTTGCCCATGACTCTTTATTTACTTTATTTACCTTGTTTAAATATATGTACATTTTTTAGATGAGATGCATCGTAGGTAAAAATGAAAATTGAAAAAAATATTCTATCACTAAATTAATTAGTGCACTGCAATACTTAAAGACAAGGATGGGTAAAAAGGAACATTGACTGAGTTATGTTATTTTCTCACTGACTGTAAAGGTGAACAAACTACTGAATATATACCCAGTTGGTTATATACATGTCTGATTGTGTCACACCTCTACAGGTAAACCAGGTAGTTTCAAAACCTTGTTTTTAAGTCAAAACAATTTCAGTCTTATTAAAATCAAGATTTTCAACATAATGAGATTTGACAGGCACCTATAATATAATATTTTTTTATATTGATTAATAATATTCATATACAGAAGACATAGCAGCATAGATATATACAATACAGTTGATTTGGGGGAATAAAGCAGTCTGACATTGTATGCTGTAGAAACCAACTATTTTCAGATTAAATGTACATTCAATAAATTGGTTTACTAAGTCAGTGCTGCATTTATTAGTTTCCGTCTGTTTAAATTTTTTTCTGTCAAAGATATGTACAATAAAGCTCAATATGTTTGTACAACTTAAAATTTTCTCTGCAACTGTGGAAAGTAGGAATACAGTTTCTTATTCATCAAGAGTATATATACCTCTTAATCAATTAAAAAAAAATGTACACAGTCATATTCTGTAAATAAATGTACACTATCGTTTTCTGTAAATAAATGTACACTATCGTATTCTGTAAATAAATGTACACTATCGTATTCTGTAAATAAATGTACACTATCGTATTCTGTAAATAAATGTACACTATCGTATTCTGTAAATAAATGTACACTATCGTATTCTGTAAATAAATGTACACTATCGTATTCTGTAAATAAATGTACACTATCGTATTCTGTAAATAAATGTACACTATCGTATTCTGTAAATAAATGTACACTATCGTATTCTGTAAATAAATGTACACTATCGTATTCTGTAAATAAATGTACACTATCGTATTCTGTAAATAAATGTACACTATCGTATTCTGTAAATAAATGTACACTATCGTATTCTGTAAATAAATGTACACTATCGTATTCTGTAAATAAATGTACACTATCGTATTCTGTAAATAAATGTACACTATCGTATTCTGTAAATAAATGTACACTATCGTATTCTGTAAATAAATGTACACTATCGTATTCTGTAAATAAATGTACACTATCGTATTCTGTAAATAAATGTACACTATCGTATTCTGTAAATAAATGTACACTATCGTATTCTGTAAATAAATGTACACTATCGTATTCTGTAAATAAATGTACACTATCGTATTCTGTAAATAAATGTACACTATCGTATTCTGTAAATAAATGTACACTATCGTATTCTGTAAATAAATGTACACTATCGTATTCTGTAAATAAATGTACACTATCGTATTCTGTAAATAAATGTACACTATCGTATTCTGTAAATAAATGTACACTATCTTATTCTGTCAATAAATGTACACTATCGTATTCTGTAAATAAATGTACACTATCGTATTCTGTCAATAAATGTTGTTATGTATGATGTTTATATAATATTATAAATATTTTAGGAAATTATAAATGTTTCTTCACTTTAATATTTGCTTAAATCTTAATGTTATCAGGAAAAACATGTTTAACTAGTGTCCTTGAATTAGGTTGTTTTGATCAATATGTTTTCTCAATTTGAAGGTCAAGGTTGAATTTTTGTTTACAAGTAAAATTCCATTAAGATGACACACATTCTAGAACATTCTGTCATGTGATCAATCTTTATATATGCCATGTTTGGTGGACATTTATTCAGTTTTGACATTACCATCAGTCTTGTAAAGAGCTATTACAGTTGTGAAAATTCATTCCAAATTCTAAGAGAGGAATTATTTTAAATATTCATTGGATTATAACAGTGCTCACAAACTTTTGGATTTTGGATTTTTAATTGATGATTTTGGAACTTAACTGAACTTATTCAGAGATTTTGGAATACTTCATTTTGACATCAGCACATCAAAGATTACTAGTACATCAGGACTTTGGAGACCATTAGCACATCATAACATTCAAGGACACAGCCGTGAATTCGGAACATTCTATATATAGGACTTGTGATTAGAACAATCATTCTTATTGGATTATTAGGATTTCAAAACACATTACTGTAAGTGACTTTTTGATTTTTCATTTTAATTATCTAGTAATAAATTGCTTGTTGATTTTTTACTTGATTTGTTGGTTTCACTTTCTTTCTGTTACATTTTTCTTAGACCATAGAGTCGTAACAGAAATTGGGGGCTCGTCCGGGATTGAATTTCTTTAAAGCATATTAGAGATATTACATTTATCTTTGAAATTCATATTGATTTTGTCTCTGAATTTTTTTTGTCTTTGGCAAAGATTTTTAATAGAGAATTTTTTGTGTGTGAAACCAACAAGCATTTACAATGGCATCTAATGTTCAGAATTTCATTTCAAAACCTACCCAGGAGGGGTTAGAGTGCATGAGAAAGGATGAGTTGCTCGAGCTTGCCAGAAAATACAGTCTATCTGAGGCAAAATTATCATTGACAAAACAGGAGATAAAGATTATTTTAATTCAGTATTTAGTAGGAAAGGGAATTTTTGAAAATAGTGCTTTAAGTTTGAAGAGAAAGCCTGTATCTGGTTCTGACAGGAAATTAAGGGAATTAGAGTTAAAGTACCAGATGGATTTAGAGTTAGCAAAGCTTCAGATTCAGAGAGAGAGAGAAAAAGAAGAGAGGCAGATGGAGAGAGAGAAAGAAGAGAGGCAGAGGCAGATGGAGAGAGAGAAAGAAGAGAGGCAGATACAGATGGAGAGAGAGAAAGAAGAGAGGCAGATACAGATGGAGAGAGAGAAAGAAGAGAGGCAGATACAAATGCAGAAAGAAGAGAGGCAAATGCAGATGGAGAGGGAGAGAGAGAAAGAGGAGAGACAGATGCAGATGCAAAGAGAAGAAAGGGAAATGCAATTTAAATTAAGAGAATTAGAACTGGCAAACGGGGCACACTCCACTCCTTTAAATACAAGTTCAGGTTTTGATGTTACTAGATATATTAGGTTAGTACCCCCTTTTCAGGAAAAAGAAGTAGATAAATACTTTCTTCATTTCGAGAAAATAGCTGAAAACTTGAAATGGCCCAGAGAGCATTGGACTTTGTTATTACAAAGTGTACTTATTGGCAAAGCTCGTGAAGTCTACATTTCACTGTCAATACAACAAAGCACTGATTATGATGTGGTTAAGGAGTACATCTTGAAAGCTTATGAGTTGGTACCAGAGGCATATCGACAAAGGTTTAGGAATTGTAGAAAAGAAACTGGACAAACTCATGTCGAATTTGCAAGGGATAAAGAACAACTATTTGATAGGTGGTGCTCAGCCAAGAAAGTTGATTAAGGTTATGATAACCTCAGACAGCTCGTATTAATTGAAGAGTTCAAGAGGTGCATCCATAGTGATGTTAAAACCTATCTTGACGAGCAGAATGTGGAAACTTTGGAAAATGCTGCTTGTATGGCTGATGATTATTCCTTGACTCACAAAATTTCATTTGGCAATAAGTCGTCCTCTCAGCAGTTTTCTGGTAAAAAACCATTTCAATCTCATACTAGTACTTCCAAATTTCACAACAGCACAACTGTTAGGAATCAAACATCTGATAAGACTGATCAGAAATCCTTATCTCTTCCTACGTGCACTTATTGTAAAACGAAAGGGCACGTTATTTCTGATTGCTTCAAGTTGAAAAATAAGCAACAGAGTAAAGACAGAGCTTTTCCAAATGCTCTTATTTCTACGAGGTCAAGGTCACGGTCTTGTATTGAAAGCAATACATTTGTTGGGTCAAACAAATCCCAGTCTGATTCTATTTTGGAGGCTTATGAACCATTCATGTCAGAAGGTTCTATATCACTTATTGGTGATTCTGCCAAGCCTATCCCAATTAAAATATTAAGGGACACTGGAGCTTCTCAGAGTCTTTTATTGTCAGGTACTTTGCCTTTGTCTGAGGAGTCTTCTTCAAGTGAAAGTGTTCTTGTTCAGGGAGTAGAGTGCGGCTTTGTAAATGTTCCTCTTCATTGTGTAAATTTGGCATCAGACTTAGTTTCTGGACCTGTGACTGTTGTGGCAGTGACTTCTTTACCCATAGAGGGTGTTCATTTATTACTAGGCAATGACCTAGCTGGAGATAAGGTTGTGGTTAATCCACTTGTAACTGACAAGCCTTGTTTGGATCAGAAAGTTGATCCTGTCGAAACTGAAATCCCTGATTTGTACCCTGCTTGTGCAGTTACCAGAGCTATGGCAAAAAGAGCTCTTGAGAGTGATGTTGATCAGGATATTATTCCTTTAGCTGACACATGTATTGGTCAGTTTTTTGATGAGGTCACTTTTTCCTCAGGTATTGATCAATCAAATGGTATTGATCACAGTGATCCTCTTTTGGCAACTCATTCTCTTTGTTCTACTCAGGGTGACAAACGACAATCCCTTGTCGTTGAACAGGAGCAAGATCCCGAGATATCTTGTTTGTTTCAGAGGGCTATTAGTGAAACTGAAGCCACACAAGTTCCAGTGTGTTACTTTGTGAAAAATGGGGTCCTTATGAGGAAATGGAGACCACCTGATGTACCCGCTGGTGACGAGTGGTCAGTGAGCTATCAAATTGTTGTTCCTAAGTCATATCGACAGGAAATTCTTAATTTAGCCCATGAAACTCCTTTGGCTGGTCATTTAGGAGTCCGTAAGACTTATCACAAGATCTTGAATCATTTTTATTGGCCGAAACTCAAAAGTGATGTTTCTAAATACTGCAGATCTTGTCACACTTGTCAAATGGTAGGAAAACCCAATCAGAAGATACCTAAGGCTCATCTGCAACCTATTCCTGCATTTGATGAACCATTTAGTAGAATAATAGTAGACTGTGTTGGTCCTTTACCTAAAACCAAGTCAGGCAACCAATACTTGTTGACCATCATGTGTACATCTACAAGATTTCCAGAGGCAATTCCTCTGAAAAATATAAAAACTAAAACTATTGTGAAAGCTTTGGTGAAGTTTTTTACACTTGTTGGCCTTCCCAAATCTGTCCAGTCAGATCAAGGGTAAAATTTTATGTCTGGAATTTTCCAACAAGTTATGCATGAATTAGGCATCCAACAGTTTAAATCTTCTGCCTATCACCCTGAAAGTCAAGGTGCTTTGGAAAGATTTCATCAAACTTTGAAGAATATGATTCGATCATATTGCTTTGATACAGAAAAGGATTGGGATGAGGGTGTTCATTTGTTGTTGTTTGCTGTTAGGGAATCAGTTCAAGAGTCGTTGGGTTTTAGTCCCTTTGAACTAGTTTTTGGTCATACTGTCCGTGGACCATTGAAATTATTGAAAGAGAAACTTCTTTCAAATGAAGATTCAAAGATTAATCTTCTTGATTATGTCTCTGATTTCAAATACAAGTTGTCAAAGGCCTGTGAAGTAGCAAGAACTAATCTTCACAATACCCAGTCAAAAATGAAATTAAGGTATGACAGAAATTCACAGGACAGGAGTTTTAAAGCTGGTGACAAAGTTCTGGCTCTCTTGCCCATAACTCAAAATCCTCTTCAGGCTAAATTTTTTGGTCCTTATACCGTTGGAAAGAAAGTAAATGACTTAAATTATATCATTAACACTCCTGGGAGACGGAAACAGAAACAACTTTGTCATATAAATATGTTAAAGGAATATTTTGACAGAGATAGCCCAGCTAATTATTCTGTTAATTTAGTTGTACCTGTCCCACACAGTGAAGATATCAATGATGGAGTACAATCAGACTATAGTGACTCTGGTATAACCAATCTTCGGAATTCAGAAATATTGAACAATCTAGACCAGAAACTTTCACATCTACAACAACAGGAAAGAAATGAACTAAAACAGCTATTACATGACTATGAGCACTTGTTTCCTGATGTTCCAACACGAACAAGTAAAATGTATCATGACGTTGACATTGTAGATTCTGCGCCTGTGAAACAGCATCCTTATAGGATGAATCCTCTCAAACAGAACTATCTGAAGAAAGAAATTCAGTATTTACTTGAGAATGATTTCATAGAACCAAGTAAAAGTAACTGGAGTTCACCATGTATTCTTGTTCCCAAGCCAGATAATACATTCCGTATGTGTACTGACTATAGAAAAGTCAACAGTGTCACCAAAACTGATTCATTTCCAATCCCAAGAATGGACGATTGCATTGATAAAATTGGAAATGCAGAATATGTCACCAAGTTTGACCTTTTAAAAGGATTCTGGCAAATTCCACTGACGGAAAGGGCAAAAGAAATTTCAACATTTGTAACTCCAGATGGACTTTATCAATATAAAGTCATGCCGTTTGGAATGAAAAATTCGCCTGCAACGTTTCAACGTCTGATGAACATGATAACATTTGGTCTTGATAATTGTGACGCTTATATCGATGACGTCATTATCTACAACAACACCTGGGAAGATCATTTGGAAACCATTCGAAAATTCTTCGATCGACTCAGTGATGCGAATCTGACAATTAATTTGAGCAAAAGTGAGTTTTGCCATGCTTGTGTCACATTTTTAGGACATATTGTGGGACAAGGTCAAGTTAAACCTATAGAAGCTAAGGTCAAAGCTATCTCTGAATTTCAAGTTCCAATTTGTAAAAAGCAACTGATGCGATTTCTAGGTATGGCTGGATATTATCGGAAATTTTGTTCCAATTTTTTCAAAATTGCTGAACCTTTGACAAGTTTATTGAGTAAGAAAACCAAATTTCATTGGTCTGACAAGTGTCAGGAATCTTTTGACAAGTTAAAAGCCATGCTTAAGAATGCACCAGTTCTTTCTGCACCAAATTTCAGCCAATCATTTAAATTATCTGTTGATGCAAGTGATGTAGGGGTTGGTGGAGTATTGATTCAGGAAGACAAAAGTGGTGTGGATCACCCTGTGTGTTATTTTTCTAAAAAACTAAACAAGCACCAGAAAAATTATTCCACAATTGAGAAGGAATGTTTGGCTTTGATATTGGCTTTACAGCATTTTGAAGTGTATGTTACCTCAGCTCTTTCTCCAATTATTGTGTACAGTGATCACAATCCCCTTACTTTCATCAACAAAATGAAAGATAAAAATCGGAGATTGTTGAGATGGAGTTTGATATTGCAAGAATATAACATTGACATCAAACACATCAGGGGAAAAGACAATGTGATTGCAGATGCACTCTCACGTGCCTAGAAATGTAATATTGCTTGATGTAATTAAGTCCAGTATCATAAAACATGTTCTTATGTAATTTTGGTTATTATAGTATTAGATGTATATTCAAAAGAAAGCTTTATTATATAAATCTTTCTTTTTCTTTATGAGGGGAGGTGTTATGTATGATGTTTATATAATATTATAAATATTTTAGGAAATTATAAATGTTTCTTCACTTTAATATTTGCTTAAATCTTAATGTTATCAGGAAAAACATGTTTAACTAGTGTCCTTGAATTAGGTTGTTTTGATCAATATGTTTTCTCAATTTGAAGGTCAAGGTTGAATTTTTGTTTACAAGTAAAATTCCATTAAGATGACACACATTCTAGAACATTCTGTCATGTGACCAATCTTTATATATGCCATGTTTGGTGGACATTTATTCAGTTTTGACATTACCATCAGTCTTGTAAAGAGCTATTACAGTTGTGAAAATTCATTCCAAATTCTAAGAGAGGAATTATTTTAAATATTCATTGGATTATAACAGTGCTCACAAACTTTTGGATTTTGGATTTTTAATTGATGATTTTGGAACTTAACTGAACTTATTCAGAGATTTTGGAATACTTCATTTTGACATCAGCACATCAAAGATTACTAGTACATCAGGACTTTGGAGACCATTAGCACATCATAACATTCAAGGACACAGCCGTGAATTCGGAACATTCTATATTTAGGATATGTGATTAGAACAATCATTCTTATTGGATTATTAGGATTTCAAAACACATTACTGTAAGTGACTTTTTGATTTTTCATTTTAATTATCTAGTAATAAATTGCTTGTTGATTTTTTACTTGATTTGTTGGTTTCACTTTCTTTCTGTTACATTTTTCTTAGACCATAGAGTCGTAACAATGTACACTATCATATTCTGTAAATAAATGTACACTATCGTATTCTGTAAATAAATGTACACTATCGTATTCTGTAGATAAATGTACACTATCGTATTCTGTCAATAAATGTACACTATCGTATTCTGTCAATAAATGTACACTATCATATTCTGTAAATAAATGTACACTATCATATTCTGTACATAAATGTACACTATCATATTCTTTAAATATGTGTACACTATCATATTCTGTAAATATATGTACACTGTCATATTCTTTAAATATATGTACACTATCATATTTTTTAAATATATGTACACTATCATATTCTGTAAATATATGTACACTATCATATTCTTTAAATATATGTACACTATCATATTCTGTAAATATATGTACACTATCATATTCTGTAAATATATGTACACTATCATATTCTGTACTTAAATGTACACTTTCATATTCTTTAAATATATGTACACTATCATATTCTGTACATAAATGTACACTATCATATTCTTTAAATATATGTACACTATCATATTCTGTACATAAATGTACACTATCATATTCTGTAAATATATGTACACTATCATATTCTGTACATAAATGTACACTATCATATTCTGTAAATAAATGTACACTACCCGTATTTACCGTATATATTGGGACAGGATAAAATAAATTATTTTTTTCCTGTCCCATAACTTATGGTTAAACTTTTTTTTCAACTAGATCATATGTCCCAAAACTTAAGAACCGAAACAAATTGTGTTGAATTTGCCCCCACCCCCAGCACTTCATGTTAAAATAAGGTAGGTAAATTAAACGTTTATTTGATAATAAACTGAAAGAAACTAACCTTGTACTGTTCTCACTTATTCCTCATTTTTGTTCTTCATAAGCAATTTATGTATAAAAGACACAAACGTATCCACTAATACATGGTCCGGTAATGTAGAGTACTGGTCGTGTGTATCGCTTATGTCAGGTAACAACATTGACACATTATTTTATTGACGTGAATATAGATACACGAATCATATTTGGTTGTCCTCAAAAGTTTGAATACCGGTATATTATCAAACTTAAAATTGGATCCAGCAAAATCACAAACAATAGAAAGAGAGAGACAGAGAAATAACAACCGATTGCTTGAAGGCACCAGCAATTAACGCATGATCCGGTGTATGGTGCAGAATAACCAGGAGTGTATTATATCCAGGTTAACAATATAACAACATTTTGCAAATAAAAATCTTTATTAGGAAATACATTCACCCTGAGAGCAAATGACAATATTTTCGCTAGCATGGGACACAGAATGTATTCTTAAAGACAATTAATGCCGTGTATATAATTTACCCTGCAGACATCAATGCCTGTTTGTATCAGTTACGATTACAGATGGCAAACAATAGAAGACTGGGTGGTGAATAAACACAGCTGGTCGCGAGCAATAAACTCATTGTTTCAACTTACCAGTAGGATATCAAATACAAAGTTTATTTTATTACAAAGCAAGCAGACCCTGGAAGACAACTTTGGGTTCTTTTAAGTGTGCAGATTTTTTATATACAAAGTCAGCAGACCAAGGGAAGCTTGCTTTGGTTTCTTTTAGCAGTATTCACAGGAATTTTGAAAATAAATTGAAACAGTGGAACAGTCAGGGTCTGTAAGTGACACTTTGAGCATACATTGTGAAATGTACTGGTATTAAAGGATTTGCCACAACTGAACAGGTGTCAATTGTGCTGCATGATCACAGGAAGTTCAAATAAATTCTGTCAGCTGAATATAGGACTCTACTTGGCACTGAACAAGTATCAACTCGGCGGCTCGATCAAAGGGTTGGGAAAACAAAGTGAGGCTGCCTTTACAAGCTAAGGGATTTGCACTGGCAGATAACTGAGGAAATATTACTTGGGAATTAGATCTGGCTTATGAAAAAGGCAAATATAAATCAACTTAAAACTTTTATTGCATCAAACAGTGCTTATACAGCAAAACAAAATATAATATAAGTACGGGTTGCTTCGACTTCCACGTATTTTGTACGTAGTGCAAACATATAGTCTCCTATATTGCACATAAATTTATCAAATTTTGTTCTTCAAAAGTTTGCAGACAAGAAGACAAGTGTAAACAAACAACACTGACAGCAGTTTTTATTTTATTTATTTAATAAAATATAAGTTCTAGTGCATTTTTTTTACTAGCTAAGCATCAATATTATGATTTAAAAGGTGTCCCAAAACTTACGACTCGAAAAAAACGATCTGTCTCAGAACTTACAGTGCACAAAAAAATTACTTTAAAAATTAATTTATGGTGTCCCAACATATACGGTAAATACGGTATCATATTCTGTAAATATATGTACACTATCATCTTCAGCAGGAATTCTTAAACCAAATAGAATATTATGAGCTGTTAGTCTACTTGCATACCTCATTTATCACTCAGTAGTGATTTGAAATTTAGTAATATTATTTTTTACAGTAGGACAATCAAAACTTGTTTCTGACTGCTTATTACAGAATGTGCAAACGCATGTTGCTGAAATTTTCTGTTTAAACAATCTGCTGTTTGCATAGACCATTTGGTGAATTATTTTGAAGTGAGAACTTGTAAGTCCTGTATCATCTGTAACTCTGAAAGGTAGTAAATTTATCAATTTCCAGTCATCATATTGGTATTTCTGATTTATTGCAACATTCCATTTGCTCTGGTCTTTAGAAAGTTAATTCTCTGTATTTCTCTAAGAACATCATGTAGAAAGGTTTTGATAATTTTTCATATATTCTCAGTAATTCATAATATTTGTTCACACTGTGACTTGAAGTTTTTATTTATTTTGTTATCATGTTCTTCCAAGACCAAGTTATAGTATCAAAACATCCATACCATTCCATAAAAGATATATTGATATTTTATTTATGTTTGAATTCTACATAAGTGAGATAGTTACCATTGGTATTGACTAACTCATTGAAAAAACATAAAAAACTCTGTGCACCAGTTTTTATAATAGACGGTTGAACCATTTACTGTAATATATTTATTGTACCACAATGGTATGGATAATGATATCTTCGGGAGTTGTGGTTTTGTAATCATCCAGTTCTGACCATATAAAAAAACATTCTGCCAAAACATTGTAAATTTGTGGGATATATTTTGGAGACCTTGGATTTTTAGAAAGAGGATTTTGTCAGCTCCAGATTTTTCTAATGTATCGATAATAAGAGGTTTTTGTCAGCTCCAGATTTTTCTAATGTATCGATAATAAGAGGTTTTTGTCACCTCCAGATTTTTCTAATGTATCGATAATAATAGGTTTTGTCACCTCCAGATTTTTCTAATGTATCGATAATAATAGGTTTTTGTCAGCTCCAGATTTTTCTAATGTATCGATAATAATAGGTTTTTGTCAGCTCCAGATTTTTCTAATGTATCGATAATAATAGGTTTTTGTCACCTCCAGATTTTTCTAATGTATCGATAATAAGAGGTTTTTGTCACCTCCAGATTTTTCTAATGTATCGATAATAAGAGGTTTTTGTCAGCTCCAGATTTTTCTAATGTATCGATAATAATAGGTTTTTGTCAGCTCCAGATTTTTCTAATGTATCGATAATAATAGGTTTTTGTCAGCTCCAGATTTTTCTAATGTATCGATAATAATAGGTTTTTGTCACCTCCAAATTTTTCTAATGTATCGATAATAATAGGTTTTTGTCAGCTCCAGATTTTTCTAATGTATCGATAATAATAGGTTTTTGTCAGCTCCAGATTTTTCTAATGTATCGATAATAATAGGTTTTTGTCACCTCCAGATTTTTCTAATGTATCGATAATAATAGGTTTTTGTCACCTCCAGATTTTTCTAATGTATCGATAATAAGAAGTTTTTGTCACCTCCAGATTTTTCTAATGTATCGATAATAAGAGGTTTTTGTCAGCTCCAGATTTTTCTAATGTATCGATAATAATAGGTTTTTGTCAGCTCCAGATTTTTCTAATGTATCGATAATAATAGGTTTTTGTCACCTCCAGATTTTTCTAATGTATCGATAATAATAGGTTTTTGTCACCTGAAGATTTTTCTAATGTATCGATAATAATAAGAGGTTTCCAGGCAGCACAATTGAGAGGGTCAGTCAGTTTTTTAATTCATGAGAGTTTAAGTGCTTGACAGAAAGATTGAATATGGGGCATTTTTAATCCACCATCTTCATAATCATTTAAAAGAATGCATAACTCAACTTTATCACCCTTTCCACTCCAAAGGAAATTAAAAAGAATATCCAGAAGCATTTGAATCAGATCCTTTGGAGGGTCAGGTAATATTGTAAATCCATGAACAAGTATGGTCAAAGCTAAAGATGTTCTAACTGTAATTTGACCTACTAGAGAAAGATTTCTACATTACTAAATTGCTAGTAATTTTATAATTGCTTCTAATTTGTCTGTGTAATTTATGAAAGTAATATTTATTGCACTAAGATTGAATGTAATTCCAAGAAGTATATTTTTTAAAAAAAACCTTTGTGATTTCAGATAACTCTTCACCACAACCCCTTTTAAAGTCAATCCATACTTCTTGTGTTTTTTGAAAGTTTGCTTTTAGTCCTGAACAGCCTGAGAAGCTAAAGACATGTATCATCATCAGCCAGGATATGGGTAGAATCATCTACATGCTGACTTATTAGATATTCAGAATTGTTAAAATCTATTTCATTTATATGTGGGTTACTCTTCATGGCATCACTTAACAATTCTACAGCTATAATAAATATAGTGAAAGGGGATCATCCTGTAAAACGCCCTGCTTGATGGGGAAAAATTGTGAACAGTGTTCATTATTTAGCACACAGCTGGATATGTCATGATAGAAGGTTTTTGAACCATTTAAGAATAGTTAGACCAAATAATCATTTCTTTAATGATACTGCAATAAAAGACCATTCTATAAAGTCAAAAGCATTTTCGAAATCAAATAGGACTAACATTGCTTGAATATCTTCTCTTCTGTTTTTCAATCAAATCATAAATGAGATATGTACAATCACCATTATATCTCCCTTATATCAAACCTGATTGGTTTTGCTAATTATCTTTGGTAATAGTTTTTTAATTTTATTTGCTATAGCTGAAGATGCAATTTTGAGATCAGCATTCAAAAGAGATATATGTCTCCAGTTTTTCAAATAGAATTTAGATTTTCCTTCATTTTGAATACAAGTAATGACCCCATGTTCTTGTGTAACAAAGAAAGAATTATTTTCATATGCATAATTCAGAGCTCTTACTATGCAAGGCCCAAGATTTGACAAAAAGAATGATTAAAATTCTGTAGTAACACCATTTAAAATAGTTGATTTTCCAGTTTTCATATTTTTCAATGCAGAAAGACATTCTGGTATTGAAAATGGACCTCAAAGTAAGTCCCTGTCTTCTGTAGATAATGTTTTTTTTAATGGATTAGTCGAAGAACATACTTTTGTAATTGTCATTTGTTACGACTCTATGGTCTAAGAAAAATGTAACAGAAAGAAAGTGAAAACAACAAATCAAGTAAAAATCAACAAGCAATTTATTTCTAGACAATTAAAGTGAAAATTCAAGAGACACTTACAGTAACGTGAATTAAAATCCAAATTATCCAATAATCGTAAGCATTCAAATCACAAGTCCTAAATATAGAATGTTCTGAATGAATGGCTGTAGCCTTTAATGTGTTGATGTGCCAATAATCTTTAATGTCCTGATGTGCCCATAGTCCTTAATGTGATTTTGTGCCAAAATGAAGTACTCCAGAATATCTTTGAATAAGTTCACATAAATTCCAAAATCATCAATTCAAAATCCAAAAATCCAAAAGTCTATGAGCACTTTTGTAATCCAAAATTTCCTTTCATACTAAATATTGAATTAAAATAATTTGTATCTCCTGTTTTGTCAATGATGCTTTCGCCTGAGACAGACTATATTTTCTGGCAAGATTGAACAATTCATCCTTTATCATATAGTCTGACCCCTCCTGATTATAATTTGAAATGAAATTCTGAACATTAGATGCCATTGTGAATGCTTATTGGTTTCACACAAAAAAATTCTCAAATTAAAATCTTTGCCAAAGACAACAAAAATTCCAAGACAAAATCAATATGAATTTCAAAGATAACTTTAATATCTCTAATATGCTTAAAAGAA
This sequence comes from Margaritifera margaritifera, assembly GCA_029931535.1. NCBI lineage: Eukaryota > Metazoa > Mollusca > Bivalvia > Unionida > Margaritiferidae > Margaritifera > Margaritifera margaritifera. Next base: position 1,542,561 of record JAQPZY010001632.1, on the reverse strand, counting down.
ATTCTATCCCGGACGAGCCCCCAATTTCTGTTACAACTATATGGTCTAAAAAGAATGTAACAGAAAGAAAGTGAAACCAACAAATCAAGTAAAAATCAACAGTCAATTTATTTCTAGACAGTTAAAGTGAAAATTCAAAAGACACTTACAGTAACATCAATGAAAATCCAAATAATCCAATAATCCTAAGTGTAATAATCACAAGTCCTAAGTATAGAATGTTCCGAATGAATGACTTTATCCTTGAATGTGTTGATGTACCAATAGTCCTAAATGTCCTGATATGCCAGTAGTCTTTAATGTGATGATGTGCCAAAATCAAGTACTCCAGAATATCTTTGAATAAGTTCAAATACATCCCAAAATCATCAATTCAGAATCCAAAATCCAAAAGTCTATGAGCACTTTATAATCCAATGAATATTTTAAATAATTCTTCTCTCTGAATTTGGAATGATTTTTCACAACTGTAATGACTCTTTAAAGACTGATGTTAAGGTCGAAACTGAAAAACTGTCCACTAAACATGGTATATATCAAGATAGGTCACATGACAGAATGTTCTAGAATACTATATGGTGTGTGTGACTTTGACACATAACTCTAAGGAAATTCTAGTTTTATCTGTAAACAAAATCAACCTTGACCTCAAATTGAATCAACAACTTGTTTACCAAAACTGTCCATGAACTCAAATACTAAGTAAACAACCTAATTCAAGGACAATAGCTAAACATGTCAACATTATACTTAACATTAAGGTTTAAACAAATATTAAAGTCAAGACATTTATAATTTTCTAAGATATTTATAATATTATATAAACATCATACATAACACATTTAATTACAAGATTTCATGATGAATAAAGATTTTCATAGACAGACTTTTGTTCATGGAGAATGGTGTTCACAGCAGTTATTTCTAACCCATTGTCAAGAATTATTTCAGGTATCAGTTTTTCTGTATCTACTTTCCCTCTAGCTTTTGCCCTCATTTTAATACTCTACTTTCCCTCTAGCTTTTGCCCTCAGTATAATACTCTACTTTCCATCTAGCTTTTGCCCTCAGTATAATACTGTACTTTCCCTTTAGCTTTTGCCCTCAGTATAATACTATACTTTCCCTCTAGCATTTGCCTTCAGTATAATACCTTCATTTTTTTCTTCTCTAAAACTCTTCAGTCTTGTTTCTAAAATAGTAATTTCATATTTATTATCAGATTGGTCATTTTGTCAAAAATAGTAATTTCATTGTATTTATCATCAGATTAGTCATTTTGTCAAAAATAGTAATTTTATCGTATTTATCATCAGATTGGTCATTGTCAAAAATAGTAATTTCATTGTATTTATCATCAGATTGGTCACTGTAAAAATAGTAATTTCATCGTATTTATCATCAGATTGGTCATTGTCAAAAATAGTAATTTCATCATATTTATCATCAGATTGGTCACTGTCATTTAAGTTCTTATGTTTTTCCTCTGTCTCTTTTTCCTCTTGATCTCTCAGTTTCTTCTGGAAAGATGAATAAGAAAGTGTTTTTCCATTTATCATTATTTTGAGAGAATAACGGATTATCAATTAAAAAAATGTAAGGGGTGTCTACATTTTTGTATTCAACCAATTTATTATGATCATTTGTATGAAAGAGTCAGAGTATTTGAACTTATTCAAAGATATTCTGGAGTACAGCATTTACATAGGATCATTTGTATTCAACCAATTTATATTGATCATTTGTATGAAAGTGTCCGAGTTTTACAGCATTTACATAGGATCATTCAAAAGACAATTGTTAAATTTCCATATCCCTTGCCCTCTTTTCTGGTCACAGAGTTTAAAAGATAAAGAGATGGAACAGTGATCTGACTTTTAACAAAGACCAGTATCACAGTTTTCAAGGAGTGTTTGAAGGTCAGAGGATACCAAAAATTAGTCTTCTCCTAGCTTGTTTATTAAAAGGCCCTCAATAAATGCATCATTTTTCTGCTGGATTTTCCTCACACTATACATTTATAAGATCAAACTTTTCTGTTAATGCCTGTATTTTATCACATGAGTTCTTGTTATTTTTTTGTGTATAATTAATGCCTGTATTTTATCACATGAATTCTTGTTATTTTTTTGTGCATAATTAATGCCTGTATTTTATCACACGAGTTCTTGTTATTTTTTTGTGTATAATTAATGCCTGTATTTTATCACATGAGTTCTTGTTATTTTTGTGTGTATAATTAACAGTGTCCATATTGTAATTAAGAAATAAATTCCAGTCGACACCAACAATTATTGAGGAACAAGGAAATTTGTAAAAAAAACTTGGGTGTAATCTTCATTTGATCCATAGACTGCTGCCAAAATTATGTTCAAATCATTTATTTTAGTGTCTAAAATAAGGAAATTCCCATCTGGATCATTAATTTGTTTTAAGACATTGTATGTAAATGTGTTTTTGAATAGAATATCGGAATAAGAGCAAACCTTGGCATTGTAATCCCATTCACTTCTCCAATATGGTTTTATATTTTTTGTACAGTGACTGTCTACCAAAAAGTAATGTCATATTTATCTGTACATCTAGACACAATATCTCTTCTTTCGATCTTATCAGATAAAAAGCCCATGGCAATTTAGGCAACCAATTCTTTGATTATTCATTCAACAAAAGAGTATAGAGTAAATTGACAGATTGATAAAGTAATATATTGGATATCTGAGATGATAAACTGTTCACTGACATATGATTAAAATCTTGTTCCCCATTTAAACCAACCTCAGTCATTATCTCCCCCATAAAAAGCTGCATGTGTATGGTAGTCATCTTTGATATATACAAAAAGAATCCTGATTGCTGTCATTTATTATGAAAGAGAAAGAGTGGGATTGTGAAAGAGATATCCATGGTTTTATGTAATAGTTTCAAGAACGTACAATAAAATGAAGAAGAAAAAAAATACATTTTTCTTACTGATGCCCATAACAGTCATATTAATATTCCCTTGTGCACAATTGATATACCTAAATTTAGTCAAATATGATAAATTAATTCTAAACTGTTAGTCTATTAAACCATTAAAATATATGCACATATGTAGGTATATGTATGAGTTTGAGTGTTGCAAGAGTGTCATTGCTTATCAAGATATACACCTCCTTGAAATATATTTATAACAATAAACTTCATTAAAAATATATTATAATCCAATTGCACATAATATACCATATAGAGTTATTCTAGGAATTTATCATTCAGGCAATAAAAATCAACATGTGCAGTAATGTCAAGTAATAAAAATCAACATGTACAGTAATGTCAAGTAATAAAAATCAACATGTACAGTAATGTCAAGTAATAAAAATCAACATGTACAGTAATGTCAAATAATGATTCATTTTTGTAAATACTGCAGTTTTGCCACCGAAGTATACTTCACTCAATTCAACATATACATCTCACAATCTTCATCTTATGTCACTGATCACAGTCATTAAGATGGTTACAATAGCTATATAGCTTGCTCAGTATCTAGTTTAATCAGGATTAAAGATAGTACATGTATATACTAATATTAGAAGTCACTCTTGAAAATGTATTTAAATAGAAGAGGTATCATTCATAAAAGAAAGATAGAAAGAGAGAGACAGGATGAAGAATAAAATAGAATTAATAGAAAGAAACAAAAGAAAGAGAGAAGATGTTCATGAAATAGAAAAAGAGGAAGCAGAAGAAGACAGAGCATCATGACATACGATTACAAAAATTTCAGCTGGTGAAAACAATAAAAAATAATAAAGAGACAGTATTAACTTTGCAGTATCAAAAAGGCCCCAAACTCATAAAAAACATTATAATTTTTGCTAGAGCAAACTGACAGTATTCCCAAAGGTAAGGAATATGAGTAATAGAGCCAGTTTTTCATTCTCGTTCATGTTTTCTTGACAGCACAATGAAAGGCATCTCCCTCTTATATACAGTCCTGTACTTCTACTTCTTATCTTCTGACATGAGGAATCTTACCTGAAGCAGCCTTTTCCTGTGTTCCATGACACTGAGAAGTAGATCTGGGACCGCTCTGGGCCTGGACCTTTTGCATAGCTTTGTAGCTTCCCTAAGCACCAAATTATGGTTAACCACCCTAAGAAATTGAACAATGAGGACAGACTTATTTCTATTGTCTGATTTTAACTTGTGAATGGCCTGGTACAGAAAAATGTTGACTTTCTCCCTGGGAATTTAAAGCTTCTTCATGATAAACTGATTTAATTTTCTCAGTTATTTCCACATTTTCCATATGGGCACCTGGAAAACTCCACACCAACAAATTCCATTTTCTGCCCCACAATTCCAGTTTTATCCGCTCATTTGCCTCAGGCTGCAGTTTGGTCTCCAAATCTTGTGCGACCATTTCTTGGACGGTATTTATGCTCTCATGACAGAATTCCAGACTTGACTCAACTTGGTTAACACAATTGGTAACTAACTTCAGTTTGACTCTGACATCATTGATATCAGCTGACGGAAAAGTTATATAGCTGGACAAAACATTTACCAATGTCTGCAAAATTCTCACATTAAAAGGCATCCTCACATATGCCAAGAGCATGAGAAGAAATTGAGGTATCTGTAACTTCACTTATCATCACAACACTTAAGAACAGCTATTCATAAATTTTACTCTCTTGGCTCGTGCACTACCTTTATATTTTGTGTACAACTCAGAAAAATAGGTGTTGGAAAATACAGGAATTAAAGTTCAGTTTTCAATATTGGTGCACATATATATTCACAAAAAGTTTGTGAAGAAACAGTTAATAAGTTGTAAAGTTTGGAGAAATGAGTGAGAGCAATCACTACCAATGACTCACTGATTACACCACCATATTGGAAGTCTTTCTGGCACCGATAAATTTAATTTCCTGGTGACCTTTGAAATTCCTGGTCCAGTTATTTTTAATAGCCTATCAGACAAAGCTTTTCATTTTGTGTTAGTGCTTTGTCCTGAATTACATTTTTATATTTCAGAAATATGAAAGCTGTAATTTGATTGGTGAAATAAAGTTCACAGAACATAACCCCATATTGGTGCCCATCAGATTTACTTACTACAAGTAGATCTTGATGTTAATCAGATTGGAACAATATAACCAGTTAGGAAGAGTAAACAAAAAGCAAACCATAAACATCTTCAATCATTCTGTTTGTTTCAGTTCTGGCATGCAGACCATATCTTGCCAGTTTGGGAGGGTGGTGGAGAATGTGACATTGACAACCTGCGTACTTTGTGTGTTGTCTGCCACCAGAAAGTCACTGCAAACCAGTCAAGAAAACGTGCAATTGTCCGTAAACTTGGAGCTGCTGCCAAATCAGGTGATATAACAGCCTTCTTCCAGCCAAGATGAAGACGTGTTTACAAAATGATACTGGGTTTTGGGTTTGCGGTATGATCAGAACAGAATAGATTAGAACTGAATGCATCCCACCCTCTTCTGAGTCAGCTTTCTTGCTGCCCATTGTGACAGAAAAGCTACACGCATTAATACTTTGACTTCGCAGTTTTGTTATGGGGTATCAGTTCTCATGGATTTCATGCTGTGAGTTCACAGTTTTGTTGTGGGATATCGGTTCACATGGATTTCATGCTGTGAGTTCACAGTTTTTGTTATGGGGTATGTTACAACTTGGGGTAATGTAACAAAAGAAAGAATTACTCAAACAAGCTTTCAAGATTTACAAACACAAATTTAATTTATTAAAATATTAAATATTTAAAACAAACAAAGTTAAAGAATTAAAATTAACTTACAGTTTAGAAATTCCTAAATAATCCTAAATTGTTCTATTGTTCACTGATCCGGAAGTTATTCAAAATATTCAGAATGAAGAATGTTCCGAATGAAAACACTACTGTGCTGATGTGCTAACAGGAATCAGTTATATCCAAATATTATTAATTCCAAATAAATCCTTTTGAATGTAGAATATCACACAAGTTCTAAACAAAATTTCCAATAATCACAATGGAGCTGAACAATTCTTACATTTTTAAATGTCAGTACTTAATCCCAAAAATTTAGTCTGGAAATATTTCTGAAGTAGATAATCACACACAATGAACCAATCTCGTTTATGACCTCTGAAGCTGATGTAATTACAAAGAATGATGAATGCTGCGATTACATCTTATTTTATAGTTTCAGTACTGCATCATTGAAACAAACCAAATTCTTATTCCGACTCAAATCAACACCTTAATATTACTATCTTACTATCTAACTTCTGTACAACAAAATGAATCGTTCCTGAATTGCGAAATCCAGGTCAGGTCAAGTGCAAAACTCACGCACTGAATCACATGACATGAATAATGCTTAATCGACAATATTGATTTCCCAGGACCAATGTGCACTATACAAAACAATGGCTATTAGATTATAAAACAAAGGTCATAAACCAAATAAAACTATATTATAATTTAAAAAGATGATACATAAGTCTGTAACAGGTATCAGTTCTCATGGATTTCATGCTGTGAGTTCACAGTTTTGTTATGGGATATCGGTTCTCATGGATTTCATGCTTCTACAGACCACAAACTTAAAGACCCCACATTGATTCTTCCACAATCCATGAATTTAAGTACAGATAAAAATGTCATGTTTTTTTCACAGATCCATGAAAATTGATACCCACAAAAACAAAAAAAATTGACAGTACCCTATTTGGATTTTAACTTTTGTATGTGGTGTAAGGTTTGTGAAATTATGTGGACTGGACCATTGCAAGTTTCACACAGTTGCAAGGATGAGAGCAACATTACCACAATCATTGTAACTGCATTCTTTATCAATGTTCACATTTTGTTTGCTTCAGTGAAAAAAAGATGTTACATTGTATGTTCACTGTTTTACATACATTAAATATAGTAAATTACCTTCTTCTAATATTTATTTCATGGAAGTAGGCTGACTTTTGATGCATCAAAGGATATATGTTTTTGTTCTTTTAGTATCTGAAGACAACGAGGATTAGATGGAATTGAAAAAATGTCTGGCAACACTGATAAAATTAGCATAATCATAAATGGTTTAAGTTTTCTTATCACACAAATTTCCCTTATTTCACACCCATATACCATATATATTCACTTATAAGTTAAGTATAACTGCAAGCAACATAGACCCTGATCTGCCATCATATAATGTGCCAGCAGATCAGGGTCTATGTTGTTTGTTCTACTGATTGCTCCTAACAAAGTGCATATACCCGGATCTGCCAGTGCATTATGTGATGGCAGATCTGGGTTTTTGCAATTTGCAGTTGGACTTGACTTATAGGCAGGTATATATGATTGGAAATAACTTGTTCAGTAATGTGACTGTACTATCAAATAAAAGCCTGTATGAAAAAATGGATGCCACTGCCTTTAGTGTTAGAGGGTAAATGCCATGACTTGTATGACAGTGTCATAGCTAGTATTGATTACAGTCAGATGTGCAATAAAATGATGCTTTTCATGGAATATTTTCCTCTCATCTTTGTAAGACTTTGTTTTATTAGTTGCATGAATAACAGTTATAAATTTAGTTTATTAGTTGCATGAGTAACAGTTATGAATTTAGTTTATTAGTTGCATGAGTAACAGCTATGAATTTAGTTTATTAGTTGCATGAGTAACAGTTATGAATTTAGTTTATTAGTTGCATGAGCAACAGTTATGAATTTAGTTTATTAGTTGCATGAATAACAGTTATGAATTTAGTTTATTAGTTGCATGAGTAACAGTTATGAATTTAGTTTATTAGTTGCATGAGTAACAGTTATGAATTTAGTTTATTAGTTGCATGAGTAACAGTTATGAATTTAGTTTATTAGTTGTATGAGTAACAGTTATGAAGTTAGTTTATTGGTTGTATGAGTAACAGCTATGGATTTAGTTTATACTCTTATCATTCTCACACTTGGGGTATTTTAATACTGTCCATCTCTATGTCTGTTCATCTATCTATTCATCTTTCTCTTACCATATGTCCTTCAAAATTACTGGGTTTAATTTCACCAAGGGAGCTGCATTAGCTCAGTTGGTAGAGTGTCTGACTCATAATCCAAGGGGCACAGTTTCGATACTTGCCCACACCAGCCAGGGTTGGCTGCCTCAGTGTGTCCTTGGGAAAGGCACTTAGCTCCCACTTCCTCTTCATCATATAGCCAATAATGTGTTAAAAGTGCCATTTAAACCAACCAACCAAAAAAAATTAATTTCACCAAACTTGGTATTTTACTTTTCCTTATAGTAACTATCTGCAACAGGGATTCAATTTTTGTTTCACTTTCCTTAGGTCCCAGCAAGGTGGTCAAAAAGTCAGATGTGCTAAATTTCAATTACAGTCCCATTGTAAGTATTTTTGGACTAATATGTGCAGTCATAGCAGGAAGACATATATATGACAGATGTCAGGTTACATCCTCTGGGTCACAGTTCAAGGGCCATGTGACAAATTTTAGGTTACAACTTCTAGGTCACAGTCCAGGGGCTATGTGACAGATTTTAGGCGACAACCTCTGGGTCACAGCCCAAGGGTTAGGTGATAGATTTCGGGTTGAAGCCTCTGGGTGACAAGTCCAAGAGCTTTGGGGATAGGCAAAATATAAATAATAATTGATAGTAGACAATTGCGAGTTGACAATATCTTAGGCACTTATTAGGCAGATAATTATGTAAATTAATGAAATCAAGAGATTTATGTTCCTAATACTTATTTCTGTTATAATACTGCCATGCAAACCCTTTCATTTCAATTAGTAAACAAATCTGTACCCAAATTTTCAAGTATGACACATACATGTCTTGAGCAGTCATGATACATATGTGTTCTCGGTAGTCATGACACGTACATGTTTTGGGGGGTCATGACACATACTTGTTTATTGAGGTCATGACACATACATATTTTTGGGGGTCATGACATGTTTTAAAGGGATTCAAGACACATACCTGTTGCAGAGGGGGGTCCTGACATGTTTTTTTGGGGGGGGCTAATGACATGTTTTAGGGGATCATTACACAGTAATGATTTGGGGGTCATGACACATTTTTTTGAGGTGTGATGACACATAAATGTTTTTGGGGGGAGGGAATGACACATGTTTTGGTGGGGCATGACATGTTTTTTTTTTGGGGGGGGGCATGACACATGTTCTGGGGGGATCATGACACATACTTGTTTTGGGGGGTCATGACACATACATGTTTTGCTACTTAATAAACATAAGTATGTGTGCCTCATTAGTAGTAATAAAAAAGCTGACAAGCAGATGGCTCTTTGCTTGACATTGTCAATGTCATAGTATCAAAAAAAATTAAGAGCAGGTGGGAAACTGGAACTACATTTTTTTTCTTTTAAGGCCAAATTGCAGCTTAAGAATAAGTTTGTATCCCATGAGTATCTCTATGTTAATTTGTTCTGATTTTACTTTTATGAGAATAATAGCAGACCAACTTAAAGTAGAATAATTATTAAAGTTTGTGTCAGAATTAAGGAGACCAATGGCAAATATATTTTTCAGATTTTACTTTATTAGTTCCTATGTCAATTTACTTTATTAGTTCCTATGTCAATTTACTTTATTAGTTCCTATGTCAATTTACTTTATTAGTTATTATGTCAAGGCTTGAAACTACCTACACTATTTTGCTCCTTAATTTATTTCTTTTCTTAATGATTGATTTCCAATTAGTTGGAATGTATGTAGTGATAACTTTTGTAACTCAGAAATGAATAGTATTAATTTGGCAATGTTTTACTGAGTACTACAAAGAAGGATATACTGATACTCAGTTGGGAGGGATGGGGGGGGGGGAGAATTTATGGATTGTTAATTTCAGACATTAAATATCTTTCTACCTACCTGTCTATACAGGAGCATTCTTCATGTCCATATAAAAAAGCTTTGGAAATTATATAACTCTCACTTGCTATTATCAAAGAATTGAATCTCATGCTGCTTGCTCATTAAAATGAAAGTTTTGGTATACTGACTTGTTCTATTCCATGGATTGTGTATTGGGGTCCAAAGCTATATCAAGGAATTTATAATGGTGATGTTTGTTATAGTTAGCCTGCCAAGGGCTTTCAAACCTCATAATTCTCATCCTGATGGCATGTTATGTAGAACCACCCCTCATTTTGTTCTTTAAAGTGTATTAATTATTGTACAGGTTGATACCACCTTGGATCTTGTCCCAGAAGTCAACCAAGCGTAATTGCGCTGTAAAATGAGACTTCCAAATAGCGTTATATGTGGCAGTAAGGCTCAAACATTCCATTAATGGTACTAGGATGTTGTGTTATATTTAAATTTCCCACGACTACTCAGACTTCATATTGGCATAGCCTGTCAATCAACCTTGCTAATTGGCTGATGCAGCATTGTTCTGTCCACCAAGGCAGTTTCAAAACTAGTTAAAGAAAAACTGTAACTTTTTGACTGCCCTGAACATTTCTCAGTCAGGTTGTCCTCACTAGCCTTCACAATTCTCAGTCAAGTTGTCCTCACTAGCCTGCACATTTCTCAGTCAAGTTGTCCTTGTCCTCACTAGCCTGCACATTTCTCGGTCAAGTTGTCCTCACTAGTCTGCACATTTCTCAGTCAAGTTGTCCTCACTAGCCTGCATGTTCTCTTGTCCCTGGCTACATAGAGCATAGGTTCAGACAGTGGACTTGGTGGGTTTTTTTAGCCCATGCATACATGTCACTTGTTAGACCTTTCTCTGCTTAGTTGTTTTAATTATGAATAAGTTGTTTTTGTAATGAGTAAGTTGTTATACTAATGAATAAGTTATAGTAATGAATAAGCTGTTATAGCAATGAATAAGCTGTTATAGTAATGAATGAGCTGTTATATTAATAAGTTGTTTTTGTAATGAATAAATTGTTATAGTAATGAATAAGCTGTTATAGTAATGAATAAGCTGTTATAGTAATGAATAAGTTGTTTTTGTAATGAATAAGTTGTTTTAGTAATGAATATTGCTATCACTACCACATATTTATAAACTTCATGAAAAAACAGTCAAGTTAGATTTACTGCTAATATCTACATAGATTGGAGAGAGAGAGAGAGAGAGAGAGAGAGAGAGAGAGAGAGAGAGAGAGAGAGAGAGAGAGAGAGAGAGAGAGAGAACACCATATATTTTCTGGAAATTGATATTTTCATATGTGTGTTTGGCATGAATGATGCTTTTGGGACCACAAAATTTTTTTAATTTTATATTGAAAATATATGGAGAAATTTATGTTGAAGCTGCACATTTCAGAGTGACCACATGAATGAATTCATTTAAAAAATCCACAAATTTATAATCAAAGATTTTGGTCCAAAATAAAAGTTACATTTTGTTACATCAAGCAGCTTGCAGCAAATGTTGATACTAATGTCTTCCTTCTGTTATAACACCTATATCTTGACATACTACCAAGCATTATCTGTATGTAAAATCATTTAGTTGAAGGTCAATCATTTTATCATGTTTCAGAGTTTGACATTAGCATTTTCTTAGAGAGAAAGCACAGAGAAAAATAAATCCAACCAGAATACATTTTACAAAGGATGAGAAAATCTGCAAAAGTGTTGATTCTGCTGCAGATCTGCAGACTCAGTGAAAAATGTACAATTTGTGGAAAAACTAGCAGGTGTGGTCATCTGGACATTTTGCAAGAGGAAAAATATTTTAGAATATTTCCATATTACAGACATCTACAGAGAGAAACCTAGGATACATTTAGATATGTTGCTGTATCAGATGTGTTACTACAATTTATATAAATCTATATGTATGTGTATGTGTGTGTCTATTGAAGCAAAATTACAAATTCTGTTGATGATGCTGGATACTTCCAAGGCAAGTAATTTATGATGTTAATCAGAAGTTCCAAAGCACTTTTGAGCACGTAGATCAGGTAGTTATTGACCCCTTCCCCTTCTCTCTCTCTTTCTTTCACACACACACAGTTTATGCAGATAGTATAGGTAAATCTAACTTGATTCTTGATCAATGTTAGAAATATGTCATAGAGACAGGGGTGTACTGGGTAAGCAACTCGGCCCTGGACTTATCTGCCGGGACAGGCCCGGGGTTTTGCTCACACCAGTTAAACACCAGTAAAAACGGATTTTTTTGACGGCCCACCGGCCCACCGATGCGTTGGTCTGCCGGGACAGGCCCGGAGTTTTGCTCACACCAGTAAAACACCGGTAAAAATGGATTTTTTTGACTGCCCACCGGCCCACCGATGTGGCGGCCCACCGGGATTTGTCCTGGTATGCCCAATGGCCAGTACACCACTGCATAGAGAGGTACTTAAACAACTAACATGTGACATGTATACACAAACTAAAAATAACCAAATCCACTGGCTGCACCTGTGCTATAAGTAGCTGGAGATAACTCGACTGGGAAACATGCAGGCTAGTGGGACAACAGGACCGAGAAATGTGCATGCTAGTGGAAAAAACTTGACTGTGATACATGCAGGCTAGTGGGGACAACAGGACTGAGAAATGTGCAGGCTAGTGGAAAAAACTTGACTGGGAAACATGCAGGCTAGAGGGGACAATTTAACTGAGAAATGTACAGGCTTGTGGGAACAGCTTGACTGTACCAGTGGGGACAACTTGACTGGGAAACATGCAGGCTTGTCAAGAAGTTACAGTGTTGTGGCAGCCAATTGGCAAGGTTGATTGATTGTCAATTTGAATCTTGAGTAGTTGTGGGAAATTTAAGTATGACATGGTGTCCTAATCTATAATCTAACAGCAAAACACCTTAAAAAATGTTGACAAGAATTCTTAATGAACCAAGTGGAATATCTATTGTAAGTCAAGATAGTAATGTAAAATTGCTTGTTTGGCCATCCATCTGTGTCCATTCTATTCTAATTTAAGTAATTTCATGAACACTGTAACTGTAGTCCCGTTGAATAAGTGCTAATACAGCCATTGAAAATTATTTTCATTCTCAAACACTTCAGTCCAAATAAATTAGATATGGTGTCATAGTCAACTTCTGGGTAGCAAAGATATGTGGAGATACAAAGGAAAACATAAGACTATTGATGTTTCTTCTACAATAAATGACAATTATAAATGACCATTATGATACTAATGATAAAATGATTGATGACTTATTTCATGACAAAGTATATAATAATAATAATAATAATAATAATAATAAAAATAAAAATAAAAATGAAAATATAATATGATTATTATAATGATAATAATCTATTTTTATTATTTTTTTAACAGTAAAAAATCAAGTCAATGAATTTATCATAACCAAGTAAATGATAACAATATTTATAATAATAAATAGGATGATGACTGTATCATTAGTATTATTATAATAATAATCATCAATTATAGAGTGTATGATAATGATAATAAGATGATGATGATGATGATTGATGATCATTAAAATTAGTCATTATTATTATTATTATTATTATTATTATTATTATAATGATGTTGCATTTATACAATTATTTTTTTTAATTAAAGTTTAATATAACCAATGAAAATTATTAGTTCATTTAAGTAATTTTTAAAAAAATGAATTTATAAATAGAACATTCTAATGATTTAATAATTTTACTTAATATTAATGCTGCATAAATTAATAATTGAAAGATTGAATGAATAGTGAATTTATCAAAACTTTTCCTAAGCTTAGATCTTTTTTTAGTTTTGTTCATAGATTAGTGTTGGATAGTTCTTCAGTTAAAGTATCTATAAAAAATATGAATTTTGAAAATTTTACAAGATTTTAATTTTTCAAATTAAATAAGAGAGTCTGAAATTATTGTGGATGCTGCTGTAATAGTTATAATGATTAGAGACATGTCCTGTCAATGCTGACATCTTTGATGATTCTTTGTACTAGTATTGCTTTGTGTAGTAATTGAATGCACACATTGGAGAATGTTGCCACTCAGAAATGATGTGCATTGTGGGTAAAATCAAGGGAAGTAAATCTCTAAGGGAGGTAACAACCCTTGTTGAAATGGGCAATATAATCAACTAAACATTGGCCTAAAAATATTCTCAGTGGCGTTTTACAAGCTCGTTATGATATTTAATCAAATCCTCATAGGGTACCAATAAGAACAGGAGTGGATATCATTCTCAATCCCGCACTGTAAGGAAAATATTGAGGTCAAAGGTCATTTTAAAAAAGTCCACTGTTCAGTTTTGATATGATTGTTATTTAAGTTGGTTATAACCTTATGGGTATACAAGTGTCATTAAGTGAACAGAATTACCCCAGATAGCTTTTAAAATACCATTTAAGCATCAAATGGGGCTAATATAATAGTAGACAGTGGCAAGTTGACAGTATCTTAGGCACTTCTTAGGCTGAGAATTAGGTCAAATAATGAAATCCAAAGATTTATGTTCCTAATACTTATGTCAGTTGTAATACTGCCCTGTAACCCTTTCATTTAAATTAGCAAACAAATCTGCACCCAATTTTACAAGCTTTAAAGACAAGCTATCCTAAGAATGCAAAAAAAAAAAAAAATCAAAGTACTAGAAGTACTGTGGTGAAGACAATTTTCATGTGACTCAGAAACTATTTACTACCTGGATTTTTTTTAAAAAAAAGACATCGCGGTATGCTTCATCATAAACAATACTGTAATTATCATAAAAAAATAACTGGGTATGCATAGAAGACTGTAATTATCGTAAAACAATAACTAAGTATGCATAGAAGACTAATTATCGTACAAAAAACTAGGTATGCATAGAAGAATGTAATTATCGTAAAACAATAACTAGGTATGCATAGAAGACTGTAATTATCGTAAAACAATAACTAGGTATGCATAGAAGACTGTAATTATCGTAAAACAATAACTAGGTATGCATAGAAGACTGTAATTATCCTAAAACAATAACTAGGTATGCACAGAAGACTAGTTATTGTAAAAACTAACTAGGTATGCATAGAAGACTAATTATCGTAAAAAATAAATGGGTATACATAGAAGAATCATCAAGCTGTTGGCATCACCTTTGTGTCTAGATTTTGAGAGAGAGAGAGAGAGAGAGAGAGAGAGAGAGAGAGAGAGAGAGAGAGAGAGAGTACTGACAGACATGTGCAAAAGAAAAGTATCTTTTTTTGAGATGGTATGGGGAAAAGCCAAGGAAATATAAAGCAAACAAACTCTATCCTCATTATATCACACGAAATTCCAATCGCCTGTAAGGGCAAAGATTCTTAGATAATATGTTTGAGAATATTATGATTCAACATCCTCTTTTTCTATACCATGAAAAATAGTGGCAGAACACAGTTTATTTGTAATCAGACTCATTTAAATTTCATAAGTTTGGTATAGGATTCTACAGAAAGGTATTGCTGGAAACGATCTGGTATCGTACACCAATTGTATACCCTCTTCATTACAGTCAGAAAAGCTGTATATATGTTGTTATCAACCACAAATACATTAAGAAATTCATGTATCTAGAGTAGTCTTTAAAGCAAGGCTGACATTGACGTACAGTCAATATGAAGGTACAAGCATAGAAACTAATACTCAAAATTTGAGTATGTTATCATAATGACTAGCAGTTATTCCGTGTTTTTTTTAAAACTTATTTTATGCACCTGTTAAATTGAATGCAGTACAGCTCCAATACTTTAGCATGAGATTGTCATGTATTCACTCCATCATTGTGAAATGCAAATACCCCATTTCAACATACCAGTAAAATGACGTATGATAAAGGTTTGATATGACAGTGCCCTTTCAGAAAGCCTCTGCATTCGTTTGCCACTTCAGGTAAATTTCAAGCAGTATTTAATAATTGTATTCATATAAGACATATTTTCGCTATATGAGGTCAAACATGTTTATTTTGTATCATAATCTAGATATCAAGTGACAAAAACTTTTGAAGTTACCCCGTCCGCCCCGCCCCCCCCCCCATACGCATCCTGTAATTGGTTTAATAATATCTTATATTCCTGTCAATAATGAAGCATGCAAAAATTAATTGTACATGCATTCGAGAAGTAAATAATCTATGCCAATCGGTAAATGTAAATTGAAATTTAATTACTACAGTACTTTTAATACTTTGATATTGTATTTTTCCAGAAATAAAAGTGATGAAAGGTTGAATGTTTCAGTAAATAAGATGCAGTTCTATTTAAAATTAAATCAATAGGCTTGAATTGCGATTTTACAACCCAGGGTAAATAATAAGAATGCACATCCTCGATTTCATCATTTCTTATCATTCTGAGCAGTGTCTTTGCCAAAGATATTGATGTCTGCCCACAGGCAGTAGCAGCAAGTCTCGTGAAATGATATCTAAACATAAAAAAAACTTCTCAGCCAATTTGATTCCCTTCTTGATATTACTGAACAAGTTATGCAATAAATGATCTTCCAATAGTGCTATAAGGCTTGCAATAATGGTTTTTGTGCTCTAATTTGACCTTTGACATCTAATTTTTCCCTTAATATGCAAAATGAAGAGTGGCATTTATGGTACACATGAAGATTCGATCAAGCGTGGATGCCAACTTTTTCTGAGAAATGCAATCAAAAGTATATTTGAAGCTCATGGCGGGCTGACTATTTACACGTGTATATTTCAAGCTCATGGGGCTGACTATTGTGGTATGAGTCATTTGTATATTTTGTTCACTTCAAGACACGAGTAAAGATATCGGTCAACCTGATTCTTGCTCATGAAGGTGCTTAAACGTATGGTACTATTATTATCATATGCTATGTCCAGTATAATCACTGTGTTCACAACTTCTGCACTAGGGTTATGGGTTTTCTGGCATGCCTGTTAATCATGACAGTCAGTGGGTGTCACTTTTTTTGTAATAGGATTGGTGTTGTCGCGGTTGTACTTTGCTTGAGCTTCAGTGTTTATTTTGTTTGCAGTAAGCTTCATTTCTCTGACACTTGTGAATGTACGGTAATGAAATTTGATGTATGCATTCATCTTGAGAAGTACTCCTCTTCGTTAGCTAAAGTAGGTCACAGTGACCTGCTTTTGATTCTTCAGATATTGCAGTAATTTTTTTTATGCTCTATTTCTCTAAAACTGTTGCGTGTGAAGTGATGAAATTTTATATTGAGGAGTACCAGTCACTGCTAGCAAAAGGTCAGAGTTGTAGGTCACAATATCATACTTTTTAATCTGTTGTAATTAAGTTTCAGTATTTTTTCTCCGTTTTTCAGACATTGTTGTTGTTACGGTCATGAAACTTGATCAGGGTGCCATTTTAATAAAAATAATCACATCCATACTAATTCGATGGTAGTGACCAACTGATGACTATGATGGGTTTTTGGATTATGCATTAGCAAAGCAGGTGACATCTATGTGGAATTGTTGATTAAACTGTATCTCTGTTGGCAAAAGGTAATAATTTTTGTTGCCTTAGAAACCTGGTATAAAATCTTTCTTTCCAACAACATGTAGATGATCCTTGTGATAGAGTCATACGTCTAATTTCATGATAATTTTACTGGCAATTATTGAATTTTTACCAAATGTGGTATACAGCTTTATACTGATGAGACCTTAAATGAGTTCCATTTCCAGCGTTCCACTACATCATTTGCAGGAGTTGTACCTCCTAATTACATCATTTACATGAATTATACCCCCTAATTGCCGTTCTTCCTGACTGAGGAGACCTTGGGTGCGTGTACATTCCACATCATTTGGATGAGCTGTGGCCTCTGATTGTCCGTTTCTCTTTAATGCCGTGCCAAACAAATTTTAATGTGCGAGTTCCTTTGCGATGCATCTCATTGGCTGAGCTTGTAAACACTCTAGAGCCGATATTTCTAACCAGATTTGGATCAGACCTGTTGTGTAAGCTTGTATCTTCAAAATCTCGGAAGAGTTATATTGTGAGTGACATATTAATGAGGGGGTCTTTATTCTGGTTGGCTGAGTCTGTGAACACTCCAGAAACCACATTTCTGAACAGATTTGGATCGTATTTTCTATGTAAGCTTTTATCATCAAGATCTAGACCGAGTTCGATGATGAGCGATATCCATGCATAATAATAAGGTGATCTTGCATCAGATTGTCTGAGCTTGTGAACGCTGTAGAAGTCATATTTCTGAGAAAAACAAATTGATTGTAATTCCAGTATAAACTTATATGATCAAAATCTCGGATGAGTTCGATTGTGAGCAACGTCCGTGCATATTAACGAGGTGATATGTGTTTGATTGCTGGGCTTGTTACCACTCTAGAACTCTTGTTTCTTATCAAATTTTTTATCAGATTTGGCATGTTAGATTATTGTTCATAACTCCTTACTTCGTGCTCTATCGCTTAGAAAAAAAACGAGTTCATAATTTCCCATTCAAATGAAGTAACTTTCGTATAATATACTCTTTTTTTCAAAATCTAGCAGTTATTGTAACATGAACCCGTTTCGTATCCCTGTACAACGCATTGAGAAAAAGAGGTACATATCTTTTATAACATACGCCTCTTTTTGAGAGAAGCTAGTTTCACCAACAGTAGCACTAACTACAACGTAACATTCCAATGTCATCACTGACGCGCTATAGGATTATTTAAAATTGAAATATTGAAAACAATCATAATTTTCGACATGTGTCGTTCAGTATAAAGCAGTGCAGTATGTTATAGGCTAATACACTTCTTTGGGAAAATATGAAGGAGCTTTATCTGTACGATACTGCACGACTTTAGGAGTTCACAATTTCCCATTCAAATGTAGTCACTTATTTATTATGTACACATTTTTCCATATCTAGGAGTGGTTCTAAAAGGAACCCGTTTCTTCTCCCAATACAACGCATGGAGAAAAATAGGTACTGTATGGTTAACTGACTAATTTATGTCCTTTTCTAGTTTTCCGATAGTTCAGAAGGACTCCGATTCATACTTATTCTACAGAATAATGGAAATGAATACTGTGAACAAACGCCAGTAATCACTATACAGTTATCGTTCGTGCTAACTGGAGCTTGGAGTTATCTCCCTTTAATTATTCGGCGCTCACCGTATCACAAAGGTGGCTGTTTAAAATTTTCCAGTGACTCAGTGTGCTGTCTTGTTTTTAATTTCAAGCATTTCTCTTTCGAACAAAAATATATTCCCTCCTGACGCATTGGATTTGTATTAATTAAATTATATTTATTGCCTAAATAAGAGTCGGTTTTCATCAAAATTCAAAATATATCAAGTGGTGGCTCTTACTTAGAATGAGTTACTTCTGGACATGTTTCCTTGCTTGTTGGGGGACTAAAAATCGAAATTTTCGATCCACATAAAATGTGAATGATAAAAAGTAACGAGCAAGACTGATCTCTCTCTCTCTCTCTCTCTCTCTCTCTCTCTCTCTCTCTCTCTCGGACGAAGACGTTCTTCCGTTCTTAAAACAAAGTTAAGTCATCCTCCCATTTTTGTTAACACTTCAGTTTGCCATTCTTTATTTCTTGCATATGAATTCATAACAAAATTGGTAAGAATACATATTTGAAAATCGATTATACATGTTTTTGCGTAAGATATCTTAACGACTTGAGCTACAATTATATGTCCGTGGCATTATGGGTATGGAATAAACAAGTTTCGTCTGTCACTCAAACACTTGTTGCTTGTCGTCTGCTCTTGTTTTTTTATTTTAGTTTTTATTTGCGGTAGCCATTTTTGTTTCTGAGATGACTAGAAACGGGTATCTATATTGCAGAACGTACTGGTAAGTATTTGGTAATTTACGAAAATATTGAACGATTACATTTTTTGAAAAACATGCAATAAAAAAATATTTACGAGACTTGTTTGTTTGCAAAAGGTGCAGAGGTAGAGTCTTAAAAGGCGTCAGAAGTCAAAGAAAAATGAAAAAATACTGTGTGGGGCTCTTCAGCAATATCCTTTACAAAGGTGATTACGTTTTATTATGGAAAAAAAAACCTGTTAAATATCTAGTTTAGATACCGAGGAAGTGAAAGGTACGCGAATATGTTTATTTATTTTATTTTATTTTTTTATTTTTGTGTGAAATGGTTCGTATGGAATTATTAAGCTGCCATCGTCATCACGAGATATTTCAATTGTATACGGTGATGAAGACGACGTCTTTTACGTCAACAAAACGTGTTACGGATTGACATGTGTTGACATAACTATGCAGAGATTACAAATTTGCACAATTAGGTTATTATATTGTGGCAACATGTCTTTAGCACAACATAAATATATAAATGTGTTATCACGTCTACATAATCATGTCCACACCTTACAATCGGCAACTCGTCTTGATGACGTAAAAGACGTCGTCTTCATCGCATGTGCTATAGAAATATCTCGGCATGACGATGGCAGCCTAATACTTCAATAGGTTATGTATCCAAACATGATTTTAAACTGCGAAGAGGACGAAATACTACTATGCTTGCACTGCTTTTCACCTTACCATTTCGCAAGTGTTCATCGAACATTTAAAGTTCCTGTACCAAAATTTACTTTAAAATCAAGAAAAAAGGTGAATTCCTCTAAATATTCATGTATAATTTTTGAAAATATTATAATCAATTAAAATACCGTCTATACTCGCTTATAAGTCGAGGTTTTTTTACTTAGAATTTGACTCACACAGAGTAGGGGTCGTCTTATAAGCGCGACATTTAAAAAATAAAAAAATCTTGGGGTAATGTTGGAAACTCTAGATGTTTGCAGTACATAAAAATACTGTCAATTCATATATTTTTACGTTTTCATGCCACTATTCCTATGCAGTAATGCATATATGATATGCACTGTGTTTATCCGTTTCATGGCGGTATTCATTGCACAATACATGTATCTACAGTTATTTGGATTTTATTAATTTGAAAATATTACCGGTAAATTAAATACTACCTACCGCAAAATGAAGTGTCCGTCAATGTTTACCGTGGGTGTTTACTAGTAAGTATATTGCCTCCATTTCGTGCAAGTCCGAACAACCTGTATTTGTATTAATATTTGTGTTTTGCTGTATAAAGACTGTGCTTGATGCAATAAAAGTTTTGATTTAATTTGTATTTTCCTTTTCCACAAGTCAGATTTAATTCTCAAGTGATATTTCCCAAGTTATCTGTCAGTGCACGTGGGCCGATAAGCCTTTGGCTTGTAAAGGGACTCACTTTGTTTTCAAGTTGACAATCCTTTTGATCGAGCCGCCAATCTCTACTTTTTCAGTTGCACCCTTTAATAGATTTCTGATTTTGTGATCAAAGTGTTACTCACAGAGCCCAAGCTCAGTCTTTGCATAAGCACCCGCATATGACAGTAAAGCCGAAAATCGGAGTCGGACGAGATTTACGATGATTAGACGACGACGATTTACAATGACTAGACGACGATGTAGGATTTCAGAACTTTATCAGACAATGAGGATTAATTCTTAGACTTTGTACCAGATGACATTGGATAGTGACATTTATAGGATACCGTGAATCACAAAAAAAGTGGACTTAACTTTCATTGTTTATTTGTACGACGTGTGGAATTAATATATTAGGGGATATTGTGAATCGGATCATTCTGAACTTCTATTCTTATACTGGTATGTGACCTATAACTGAATTCGTGGATTTATCATATAAATAGATTCGGAGTCGGACGATGTTTACGATGACGGGATGACATTGTAGGAATTTATTACTTTATTTGGTAACTCTGATGATGAGGATGAATTCTTGGGCTTTGAACCAGAGGACATTAGACAGTGACATTTATAGGATACCAATTTTATGCCTGTATGTGACCTATAATCCAATTCATGGATTTATCATATAAATGGATTAAAAATGTTAAGCTATATGGATTTCATTACACGAAGATGGACAAAATATAAGTTGTACATTTATTTGTAGATATTCAGTTCAATAATAGAATTGTATTTATTCTACATTGGCTTTTGTTTTTATTTGTCCTATCTATCTATCCAGTTTGGCTCGTTTCTTTTCCCAAGTGCAGCTCTGACTCAGTGATGACATGTCACCCCTTGCAGACGGATTTAATTTGCAAAAAAAACCACCTCGACTTATAAGAGGGTCATAGCTGAATTGGCTTTTTGCAGCTATGAAAAGGGGGGTCGACTTATAGTCGAGTCGACTTATAATCGAGTATATACGGTAGATTGATAAATTACAGGAAGATTCTCGTATTTTCTTGATTTTTATATTTTATTATTTAGAAGTTTTGTTACTGCGTGTAGTGCCTATTGTTGTAAACTGCGCGGAAAGACATAAATAACAACAACAAAAACAAAAACAACGCTGGCTATATTTTAAACTCAAAATGTAGTTTTCGGAGTTATTCACTCTCAGGTAGTTTTCACCTTTTTGTTCTAACCAAAGAAACAGTCTCATCTTACTATCCCGCTTGTTACGTAGATATTCATTTTATATTTCTGTACTTTGATTTACGATCAGTGGAATTTCTCAAGAAGTTACTAAATTACAAATTTCCATTATATGTGCCTCATTGAATATGCATTTCGAGTTAGATTTACATGATTACCCAGAGTCAGGAGTGTACTCGGTAAGCAACTCGGCCCTGGACTTATCTGTCGGGACAGGCCCGGGGTTTTGCTCACACCAGTAAAACACCGGTAAAAACGGATTTTTTTGACGGCCCACCGGCCCACCGATGCGGCGGTCTGCCGGGACAGGCCCGGGGTTTTGCTCACACCAGTAAAACACAGGTAAAAACGGATTTTTTTGACGGCCCACCGATGCGGCGGCCCACCGGGATTTGTTCCGGTATGCCCAATGGCCAGTACACCACTGCCCAGAGTATATTTTTCTGATGGACTAAAAGTGAAATGTTCTAGCCATATTTGGAGTGAATCCCCAGAATGTTTGATGTATATCTTTAACTATCGTCATAAAAAAATTATTTAAAAAAAACAAAAAAACAACAACAACAACTCAAAAAGCAACCATTAATATAGAAAGCTAGATAATTATTTAAATTGACGAAGAATAAAACACAATTTGAAAAAGTAAAATCATCTCCCACCCAAGTCAGACTGTTACTTGTGGTTTCCAAATCTACTTTTTAAATTCTGACATAGCATTATAAAGAAAATTAGCGTACTGAAGCGAGAAAACTGGGTGATTGTGTTGTGTTGTTTTAATAAAAAGAATTATTGTTTTAGCTGGGAAAAGAAAACTATTCTAATATAAACGGGGAGGAGAGTAAAAAGTGAAGTAGAAGTCTTAAGCACTACCTCGAATTATCTATTTGAAAACGTTGAAATCTGTCAGTATCTCAGCTGCAGACTTTTATTCCTTACTTCATTTATTCGTGGAGACATTATATAACATTTACTTCATTGCGACACACACACACACACACACACATATATATATATATAAATACTGTATGTTCTGTGATAAATTAGGTACCTCGGAGACACAGGTTTCGTAAATGTAATGTTGTCACTAAGCAATGCAGAATGAACAGGAATAATGTCTTGTGTGGGATGTTAATTTATATCTATCAATGTGTATGTAATTCAGACTATCAAGGTTCCGGGTAGGGGTGGGGTACCAATGTAGAAGGTTGAGACTAAAGCGAGATCTGTGCACTTTTTCTGCCATTTCAGACAAAGTTTTAGATCTTCTTTATCAACATTTGTAGTTTTGGGATTCCAAATAGATAACTCTCTTCAGCCTCAGTGGCCAACCCGTAATTTTCTGCTGACCGTAATTAGAAGAGCCATATCATATTTACAGCATACCGTATGAGTACATGTAGCTTAATCATTCTTACTTTGAAAATGACACCATTTATCCAAGAGGCCCTGATAGGGAAATTCTGCATTTCCCTTGGTAGCCCCACTTTTCCAAAATTGCATAATAAGACAGATTTACTGATATTCACAATGTGCTGGAACATATATAATCTTGCGACACTTAAGCCTATTGTGTACATCAGATAAAAACCTCTTCCGTATCGATTTTTCTCAAAGTCAATTTCTTCAAAATCTAAGTCTCTTTTCCATGGTGATTTTGAATAGTGACAAGTTTTGGGGCCGGTTTGAGGGCGATATCGGTAGTGATGGATACTTTTTGAACGACCAATTATTGTATAACTCTTATAAGAAAAGAGGCGTCCTCTTAGCATCTCACCCCCACCCTCTTGAAAGTAGGTCATCTATCTTTTCCCATAGGTCTAATCGACCGGTGGATACCAATTACAGTCATTACGAATATGCATGTGAATACGGTGCACGGGGAGTGTGAATTGACTGGGAATTTTCTTTTATATGGATTGGTTGCCCCAACCCCTATAACCCATCCGTCCTTTGCTTGACCCCTTACACGAGTCACTGATTTCACTGTACATAAGAAAACCCAATAGACCAAAAAAAAACAAAATGTCTGTTCACCGAGTAGCACTGATATACGACTTATACAGTAGTCGTATAGGTACTCTAGGGCCACACTGCGATATTTTTATCTTTTGTTGAATAGTGTCATGCACCAACATGCATTGAGTCGGTTCAGAAGTTAGGCAGTATCAAGTAGCAAATGAAAAATCAGATTCAACATATCGATGAGGTCACCCAATGTCCTATTATGAGTGATTTACTAATTGGTGTATATTGGCCTTGTCTATAGCGAATAGTTTATTCCTAACGTCAGGCTCAACTCTCTTGTGAATGCACATCGCTTTTTTAAAAATTAGGAATGATGGAAAGTAAACAACACAGGTTTCATGTATAATCACAAACGGGCCGCTTTAGGGAGGTGGGTGGGTGTGAGACAGTAAATTGCGACATGTACATTTGGAGAAGAAAAAAAATGCTTCATCGGCGAAACAGTCTTAAACACAAGTTCCCCTTTTATCACTACAAGTATTTTGTATATTAACGTGTGATTATTGATTCTCTTTATGTACATTTTCCGCCCTCAAATTGGAATTGAATGATCTCAAAGTTGTTCCCTTACCCCACCCTCTGTTACGAAAAACATTTCTTTAGCATCATTCACGAAGTCACCGTAATCCAAATCGATCTTTTAACACAATCAACAAATCTGGGCGATTGGCGGTCGATCATGAAGGTACGAACAATACAAAAATTGTACCCACAAACGACCAGATTATTTATCAGCTGGTAGAGAATACATTAGAAATTATGAGTGGGTGTGAGACTTTAAAGTGCATTGCGTGTTGGGATATATATATATATATATATATATATATATATATATATATATATATATATATATATATATATATATATATATATATATATAAATGATCTCATTTAAATTGAGTTTATCATGATAAATTCATTAAGCTTGTTTGATGGTAGCAGTTTTTTTTACATTATCCGTCCCTAAACTACAACTGAACTTAACAAATTTAATATTTGACCTGCAACCCCACCCCTTCTTCATGAAAACCTTATTTCTTATCTTTTTCTATCAACCTTAAATCGATTTGATTTTCAGAATAAAAATTGGTATTTGAAACACGAACGCTATACAAGGCGATTTTCTCACTGTCATAAATAAACCAAGATCAGCTTTATTTTAGGTGATTATTATTGTTGATGGCATTGCACACCCGCTCTGTAGTTAACAGGGTCAGAAAGGACTAATTTGTTTTCGCCAACTATAGCTTGAGGCCAGTAAGGGGTATACATGTACACTGCTGCCAAGAACAGTTTGGACAAGAGTGTACATTGACAGGGAATATATGTATAGGTATATTAAACTGTTGCTTATTGTCGGGTCACTTGAATTATAGGATGTACAGACTTTGTAATATTCTTAATATTCGTTTCACAGCACCATATTTCACAAGTGGATGCTTATTACAAAAACGTCTTGGTTACAAATGTGTTCACAGGTGCAATTAATGTTTTCCGACACTCTAAGGTTTGGCAACATCGACTACAACAGAAAATCATCGTTTAGTATAACTCATTTTTAAAATGTAGCAAAATTGCAATTTAAATGAATTTTCAGTATTAAACAAATAATTAATTTGAAGCGTGTACCGGTAATTTTGCTTAGGACACTCATTGCTAATTAGCATAAATGTAAACGGAAGAGAGGCAGTGTGCACTACAGAAGATTGCTTTTTACAGTCCTGATAGATGAGTTACGTACCGATGGAGGGATGGGTCAATATAAACCTTGCTGTCTTTGTTTCTTTTATCACGAGTTTAGTTTTTCATTATGTCAATACGTGTATCTCTGTTCTTACATCTGCTAGGTCAATCCTAAAACTAGTGCGGACAAAGGATAATGGACATCCATTAATGGCGGGTGGTTTCATCTAGGCTCACTAGTTTTCTTTACCCAGCGAGTACTTATTTACTAAGATGCTAGAACATGCGTACCTGTATAAAATTTACAATTTTTTTTATTTTTTTCTTTACAAGATCAAAATAGGATCATGCTTGCATACAATATATGACATACACTGTGACTATATAAAATTCATTTTTCGTGTTTAAAAAAAATTGATACTTTTTGCTGTCTACAAGTCTGTGCACTCAAAAAAGAACTTCCAAAGTATTACTTTGAAATTGTAGGAGTTAATGTCAGTTGTTAGTTTCAGTACTTCAGACAAAAGATATCACACTCAAACCAAATTCAGGAAAAGCACAGTGGTAGATCAACTTGTTGACGCAAACAGAGCTAATAAATACTTCGAACCAGTGTTCAAAAGTTTAAGTGGTCTTTATGACATTATGTTTGATTAATTGCAAGTTAAGCTAAAATTGCCAGTGAAATCTGTTTTTATTCTTTGTGGCAGTGCAACTTGACGAGATTTGTATAACTTGTGCTACTTAATCTAGACGTCAACTGGACATATTGTACTGAAACTTTAGGAGATTTTGTATAAGTTGTGCCACTTGAGACCGTCAGCTGAACTGTCCACATGTTCATATTGTAGAAGATTTTCGTCAGATTGTGTCCGAGAAATAATGGTACCTTCCGGCAAGCCAACGTATGGAGAGGGACCTGTATACTTTAGTATCAAGAAGAAAAGTTCTGCCGTCGCACCAGAAACTTATCCAGTCCACATTTTCATGCTCTTCTGAAAGATGTAAAGATTTCAGAAAACAGTGATTTCATTTGGTTATGTGTTACCAGTGTGCCGCCAGTTTTATTTCAGGCTGCTGATAGATATATACTTCTCAGTCTGGGGGGTGTCGCAACATAATCAGTTATACTTTGTTGTGAGAAAATTCAAAGAGACTCCACTCTTAGAGTTAGACTTCATGGACAGGACCTTGACAAAGCTATAAAAAATAGTTGTGTGTGTGTGTGTATGTATATATATATATATATATATATATATATATATATATATATATATATATATATATATATATATATAATACAGATCATAGGCGAGTAACAGTCATTTGTCATTTCAAGTGTGGATAGTGTGTCTCAGGGATTAATTATATATCGCAATGAATGAAAAACGTTGCAACGCTGTCAACATTTCCAATGCGTTAGCTTTACTTTCCCACATGGCCGAATGGCCGAACTATATCAACCACATACCAGTATTTAAGAATGAATGAAAATTCCCTTCGAATAAATTATGTATGCTAGTCGTACTTGTATATAAAAAAGATCTGTAAAAATAGATAAATTTTCAATTTAAATGCAACTATATGAAATCCATGAAAATTATAATTTCCAACGTGTTTCCAACTAAATGTAATTACATGTATTTGGCTGCTTGACTACGATAAATTATATTCTTCTTGATTAGTTTCATATAGGATATAGATCACGCCAGGGGTGTACTGGGTACGCAACTCGGCCCTGGACTTATCTGCCGGGACAGGGCCGGGGTTTTGCTCACACCAGTAAAACACCGGTAAAAACGGATTTTTTTGACGGCCCACCGGTCCACCGATGCGTTGGTCTGCCGGGACAGGCCCGGGGTTTTGCTCACACCAGTAAAAACGGATTTTTTTGATGGCCCACCGATGCGGCGGCCCACCGGGATTTGTCCCGGTATGCCCAATGGGCAGTACATCACTGGATCACGCTGTACCCTACCATTTTCCTTATTTCCAAAGCCAGAACAAGAAACATAACAAGAGCGGGTGGAGGTGGGGGTGGATTACAGTAAGAGCAACGGTAGTTGCTCAAAACCTGACTTTTGTTCCCTCGACTACTTTTTTTTTTTTTTTGTAAGTGATGAATACATCAGTAAATATCGGGTCTCGTTTTTGTCTTAAGTTATTATTCTTTTGACTGTGCTATTCCAAAGTAAGGAACCATTAAGATGTGCGACAATTAGCCAGTAACTATTTTGTTTGCAGAAATACGATATCGTAATATTGCAACGTCGATCGAGAGATAGATAAGATATAGAATGCACACATTGCCCACATGAAATGGTTTCTTTCAATTACCCCCCACCCACCCCCAAAAAAGAAGAAATGTTTATCAGATTGGTGCTCTAAGTATGGTACGCGTCCAATACATGCGTACAGAAAGAATTAAATAAACGCAACATGATCCCCCACCCCACCTCACACTCGGCACCTTTTTAAATTTGTGTTCTCCGCCACTCGTCTTTTTTATTGTTGTCATCCGCACAAAAAAATGATCCATAGTGAAACTAAGGATAGTCTTGGCTGTATTTTAATGTAATTCATCGTTTACATCCAGCAGTCATGGCGCAGCATTAAACACTCCGTAAACTGTACAAAATTAAAAACGTTAAGCAAATTTAGTCATTAAGCAATTAAAGATTACGGAACAGGATAGGTGGACTAGTCTACCAATAGCTCACATATTTGAAACAAATGTGTACTATTGAGACCAAAATGTCCAATTCTGTTCTTTGTATACATAAAAACAGTGAAAAAGTGATATTCAGCCAAAAACATGTTGACCACGAAAGTTTTGGAGAAAGGTGGGATGTACACTCATATTATTATGTCTGGTTGGTCATGTTTTGTTTTGACAGCTTGTGGCTGTTGCAGTCAAGCAATTTTGTCAAATTAAACGGTAATGTCTCTCTTTGACCATTTCGAAAATGTATTCGCTATCGTATTGCAAAATGGCATGTGTATACCACTGAACCACATTCCAGCGGTTTCTGGCAATGAGTCGTTTCTCACCACAGAAGACTGTTCGGATGGATTGGGTCCGCAACTAAATGCTATTGCATAAAGCAGGATGGGTTGCTAGAAGAAGCAGATGGTTTCTGTTCATTGTCTTCAGATCTAGCTGTAGCCTCGCGTAGGAGAGTGTGTACAGTAACATTTTAGTAGCCTCGCGTAAGAGAGTGTGTATAGTAACGTTTTTTGGGATCTTTTTTGTAACGTATAGTTAAATAAAGAAATAAACGGCTGTGTCAACTTTTTTGGTGAGAAGGAATAATTGTCAAATTCCATTTTTAGTTAGGAATAACTGAAGTCAAGGTTTATACTGTATTTATGCTGTCACAATTTGTCCCAAATTTGATGTAATAAGGGTTTCTTTGGGATCAGTTATAAATTTCTGACTTAATAACTCGAAATTTTCTTTTGTTTGCGTAACTCATTTCCAATATCTCGAGCTTTTAACTAACTGTCCTGATAATGCATACTTTTGTTTTAAACAGTGATTAAAGAGTTTATCTGAACTCGTGATGTAATAAGTCGACTAGTTGGGATAATACGAGTTAGAATCAAGCAGTTGAGATCGTGATCTAATAAGTCGACTAGTTGGGATAATACGAGTTAGAGTCAAGTAGTTGAGATCGTGATGTAATAAGTCGGCTAGTTGGAATCAAGCAGTTGGGATCGTGAAAGTCGAACATTCGAGATAACCACGTTTTACTTTAGCAGCGCTTAAATTGTGTGTGTGTGTGTGTGTGTGTGTGTGTGTTAAAGTCATTTGTTTTTGGAGACCTTCCAAAAATTAAAAAAAAAAAAAAAAAAAAAAAAAAAAGTTTTTGGCCAGTAATAAAGGGGCTGGGAAGTGCATTTATCTCTTCACCCATTGATCTCTTTTTTTTTTTCTCGCTTTCTTTCGTTTGTCTGTTGCAAAATAG
The DNA here is from genome assembly GCA_029931535.1 of Margaritifera margaritifera. Taxonomy (NCBI): domain Eukaryota; kingdom Metazoa; phylum Mollusca; class Bivalvia; order Unionida; family Margaritiferidae; genus Margaritifera; species Margaritifera margaritifera. The sequence goes on along the minus strand of JAQPZY010001632.1, from coordinate 1,512,441 downwards.
ATTAGAATCAACAACATAAGTCAACAAAATTACCTGTGATTGATTTTCTTTTAAGCATCATGTTGTATAGGGACACTTTCGTCTCGTTTTGAATTTTATCATTAACGTATATCTCGTTATAGTTCCTATGCAATGTGTCAGGTACACCGGATCGATTTAATTAGATAGCTTATATATATTGAGTATAGTAGCAATAATTTTAGAGCAAACGTTGTCAAGAAAACATACACGATTTTATTTCACACTAGAAATAGAAACTGACTTAAATAAAATAAAAAATAAAAATAATGGTTTCCTAGCGAGAAAAGAGAGGGGCGGGGAGAAATATAAATTTACATGACTTTTATATTTCGATAATTTCCCAAATAGTTTTAAGATTATTATTTATGGCTGCGAAAGGTTCGCTAATCTAGTGATAGTTCTATTTGTTTTAGCTATATAACTACTATAGAAAGGACAAGTTGTTATGTATGTATATTTGTTTAGGTTGAAAGCTGCCAAAATTAATGTCAATATTTAAAAAGTATTTCTTGGTTTATGTAGACGTGCAATAGGATTTATTTATATATTAAAAAGGAAAGAAAATATTTTTGGTTTAATCCACAGATTGTCTCCGATGATGTTTGATAATCCATAATATACAGACAGATTATAAAACGTTAACAGAGGATTTTTTTTCTTTATTCTGTACTATGACTTTATATATATATATATATATATATATATATATATATATATATATATATAACGTTTTTAGTTATGAGAAACTGGAATTGTGTCTTTCGTTAGGATGTCTTGTATCTGTTTGTTACGTGTGCGAAATTTAAAGGGGTCTAATAAGTCTTATATTCACAGATATGTACTTTGATATGAAATAAAGCAGAAAATGTATCGTTATGGGCCACGGGCGTACTTATTTCCTCCATGACATATCTATTTTGGGTCAATAGTTCATCTGAATAGATAGATCAGATAGATCCCGCTGGAGCCTCGCTGTTAGTTACTTTTACTTTTGGTGTCGGAAACAGGGAAATAAATATGTAAATTAATTCTATATTCCATGAAGATTTCAACATTGGTAGGATTAACAGTGTTGTCTTGATACGCCTGGTTTCTATTTCTGTATCCCATTCAATGTAAATTTGTTCAGGAGAAGCCAGGAACAAAAAGGTGACTATTGTTTAGTCTTCTGTTGATACCGTAAATACTCCAAAATTATTTTAAAAAAAAAAATTACATAGTAGATGAACTTTATTAAATTTGGCTTAAATAAAAGTCATAGCTACGAGTGAATTCCAGGGGCGCCAGAGGGGTACTAAATTATGCATATGTGAGGCCCATTGCAGGGTAATTGTGAAATTTTAGATAGGTACTCTTTGGTAGGTACCATACCGACCCAGGGCAACAGCTGTCACGCATTCCAGAACTATTTTCTTGCGCATGCAGACAGGTGCAATGTACCTTGACGTCACGAGTTGCTTAGATACCAACTTTTTCCCGTCTTAGGCGGATGGGTACAGCATTTTCGTCCCGAGAGAAGAAAAGATTTTGGGGGTGGGGAGAGAGCCATTGGAGGCACCGATAGGGAATTTACGGAACTCGACTACGTGTTATATACACGCTTAAATTAATTTTCTGTTTTTGTCAGAATTGTTTTTGTGTTCATTCATCTTTGTGCATTTTCGAAAGAAAAAAATAATGATTTATGGTTTAAAATAAAGATGATTGAAATTCAGTGAAAATGTGTAATGGTTGACAAAACATAAAAATTGTACGAATTACACTAATTTAACTAGTATTTGGACATAATGTATGAAAATATTGTAAAAAATGCTGCAAGCAGACACCTTGGACACCTAGGTAATTTTAAGGCATCGCCAAAGTGAGTATTGAAATGAAAACCGAACGCTGCCGAAGGACGAATGACGTCACCTTGAAAAGAGGAGGAAGACAGAAAGCACAGAGAAATGGCGACTCCATGATCTGTCGTATGGGGGTGACGGGACTGGACTCTACAATTAGCCATATCTGGATATGCTTCAAAGTTTTCAATATTCCTACATATGTAACATTATAACTTAGTGATTCTTTTGGACTTTTCAAAAATGGCGGCAAATATGTATAGAGTTGGAGGTAAGTATAATTTTCATACAAGCGTGTGCACGGACAGACCTCATTTTTCTTGCGCGGATTGATATTGATACAATTTTCGTATTTTTAGCTCAAATCAGTGTGTAAATCCATATTATTTCTCCTTGCTATAATTCTTGTATCAAGAAAATAAGACAGAAAGGATATATACGGTTAAAAAGAACCGTTTTACAACTTAAATGTTATTTGTAACTGTGGGTGCCTCAAATAATAGGTGTGATGAGGTCATAATGAGATCTGAATTTTTAAACAAACATTTGCCAAATTCTCAGCAGAGATAATAAACTAGTACACTAAAAGCTTTGAAATAAATGCCACCTACTTCACCTTTAGTCAGAGATTATATATGAATTTTGTCAGAGAGTACCCAAAATGACATTCTTGGGACTATATTTTGTGAGGCCTTGCATGCGGCATTGGGTACACAAAGACTTATTTTTTCTTTCTTTCCTTCCAGACTATGTCTTCTTTGAAACGTCATCTACCGCCCCATATCAGATCAGACGCATCGAGGAACTAAATAAAGTGAGTATCAGTGGTATGCTTTTTTTTCTCTCAAAAATTGTTCTTTTTATTGAAGGTATTGATTTTATAGAAATGCCGGTTCAGGGGCGCCTTTGGGGAGTTTATCATTTACTGATATCCACATAAGTAAACAACGTGTTTGATTACACGGCTTGTTCAATGGCGGCTGAGTCTAAATCAATAACTGATCAACCTTACTGTCACATCTTTTTCAGACACCTAACGGAAATGTGGAAGCAAAGGTCATGTGTTTTTATCGAAGACGTGATATTTCAAGTTCCCTCACATTGTTGGCAGATAAACATCAAAGTAAGTTTTTAAGAATGAAAGAAGTGACATAGGGAAGAATGAGAGTCACGTGGGAGGTGCGCCATCATGCATTATTCACATACAGGCTACACATATTGCCCCATACTGTAAAGATTGACCCCTAAATGGTCCTTATAAACAAAGCCACGTGTATTTGTTGAGCAATCGTATAGTCCTCAATGATTAGGTCGAAAATAGTGCAGGCTGAACCTGTTGTTTGATTGGTGGATCAGAATTCATTCACATTGCCTTTACTATTTTACTACAAGATATGCTGTTTAGTTTTAATTTCCCATTTTTCTTGATTTGCTAGTTATGTAAGGAATATTCTGATGTAATAATCAGTTTCGGATCCTTGTGATATTTATAGTATTTTTTTATGGTCACTGATATTACTCATACTTTTTCCTCAAATATTTTCCTCTTCATCTTTTGCAGTCACCTATCCTTCTAATTTTCATTGCAGCTTTGGTATATTTTAAGATGGTAGTAAATGAAGAATAATTGTGTTATTTATTTACGAAGTTATCGCTTTAAGACATGTAGTTTGTGAGAATGATATATTTTATTTTTAGATTAAAAACGTGTCGATGATTTTGCATGTTTCTTGTCAAACATTGGTTTAAAGGGAAAATATAAATACTGGTGAATAATGATATTTTATATTCAGAATTTAAAACACCCCAGTTTTTTTCTGATGAAGAGATGTCCATAACTTTTGAGATTTATCTTGCATAAGATGGTTCTTACTTTTCAACAACAGGAACTACAAAGTAATCACATGTATATTCGGTAGACAATGGTGATGTCATCATAAATTGTCATCACAATTTATCATCAGATTCAGTGATGACATCTTATAGATTAGAGATACACCACCCACCCACCTGTGTAACTCTTTCCAGTTTTACTGCAGTACAGAGTAGCATGTTTACTGTAATCAGCTGTGTTTTGTTTTTGTGGGTTTTAACAGCACTTTTAACACATTATTGGCTATATCATGCCAAGAAATGGGAGCCAAGTGCCTTTCCCTATGACATACCAGGGCGGGTTGGCCTGGATGGGTATCGAACCCATGACCCTTGAATTGAGTTAGATTCTCTACCATCTGAGCTCCCAATCAGCCCACAGCATTAGTACATTTAAGTGAATACTTGTTCGTCAGGTACAAATAGCAATAGTCTACAGGGATTGGTCAGTGGGAAAAACTGTATTTTTCCACAAGTTGTGTATAATGCTTATTGTAGAGACATAGTATAAATGCATAATATTATCACGATGATATTATATAAAGGTGGTGATGTTTCAATTCAACTTTAGGCATATGATAGCTTTACTATAACAAATCTCAGGTACTCTCAGACACTTTCTAGAGGCTGTTTATTATTTGCTCATAAAAAATGAAAAAGTGATGCATAGACATAAAGTTTGTATTAACATATGAATGAAAGTCCATTCATATGAACAAAGGTGAATGAAAAATAGTAATTGAATGTCCATTGTTTTAGCTACTTGTTTAAATCAATGTTAAGTTCTGCCATTTTGATATAATTATACCAGATGTTTTGTACTCGTATTGAGTTTTACCACTTTGTTTCTTTTATAATTGTAGCATCAGAAGATACGAGTAAGTTATTTTTTAGAGGCTTGTGTACTATTTAATATCTGGTTATGGTATAGATTAACAAAATTTTTGTCCTGTGAGTATTTTTGGTTTATGTTTCAGAAAGTGTAGTGCTAAATAGTAAAATGTTGATAATTGTGGGAAAAAAGTGGGCAGACAGAGCATGCTATTGTAGTTTTGCCAATTTTGTGATGTATAATTGTGTTTGTGATTGATATGTCTGGCTTTCATTTATTACTTGTCTTGCATTAGCTACACTTATCTATCTACTTGCTTTTTTTTTACTTTCGCTAGGTATTGTAAATTATGTTTTTGTCTCCACAATTGAAAAAAAAATACGGAACTCTGATTCTGCCAGTCCATGTGTGTGAGTAGTATAGAGATCCGGTGTAATTTAGGGTCTGTTGTACAGGATTTATGATAATTTGTAAATAATGAACAGAATGGGTGAAAATCATGCACGATAATTGCAAGCACTCTGGACTCTTTATTACACTGTGGACAGAGGTAAGAAGCCGATCAAAGGTGCTGAATATGTGTTATTCAACAAGTAAAGCAGACAATTCCATGTCATTTGCTTCTTATTTCTTGCCCTCCCACCCCCCCCCCTCTCAACGATATAGTGATAATTAACCCATAAATATACTATAAAGATGGATTGTGATGTTATGGTAACATCTGAAACATAAAGTTTAATCTATATTAATGAAGGCTGCAACATTTACACGCGTAAACTGCTTAGTTTATTGTCTGTAACTGTTTACAAAATAGGTAACTGAAAATGAACCTGCATGTGTCTGTCTGTTGTGCAGGAACTACCTATTCCAATTACATATATTTCCACACCTCTGCTTAAAAGGTCTGTTTAGTAAGAGATATTTCTGGTAATTCTTTTCTTTAAGTATGGATGATTTTCATATCAAAATGTGGCATTGCTATGAAAAAGCCAAAGTTGACAATAATTAGTTATATCGCACATTACACATGAGGTTGATTTACTGATCTTGCTGATGAAATATTCTTGAACTATATTATTTACCATTACAAAACATGTACATTAACATGTTGAGTGAAGTACGGTATGCATATTGTCTATCATTTATATATAAATTGCTGTTATGCATCAGTAATAAGCCTAATGTGCAGTGTGCAGATCTGGGGGAAAGGCAGAGTTTAGAATCATTTTGATTTAACAGCATAATTTCAGTTAATGACTACACTTTTTCAAATTTTTATAAATGTTGCAGCCTTAATATTGATGGAAATCGATGACATTTTTTGTAATGCCAAGTGCTTTTGTTTTGGAAGCCATGTTAGTGATATAAATACACAAAAGTGCCTCCATGTAAAAGGTCATGATTCTGTTTACTTTCTATTTTATCCTGTTTTGTGCAGAGTAATTCCACAACACTGAATTCGCCAAGTCACAACTGAAAGTAGTACTAAATGTGCTTTAAACTGAACCCAGGATGCTTTGATACTTCTGTACAATTTGTGTCACATGGCCCAAAAATTGTCAATATGGTGATCATAAAGAAGTCGTCATTAATTGTGGTGTTTTTGAAGTCAATGCAACTTTGTTGTGTTGTTTTAACTTTGTTTGCTGGCTTTGATCACTTAATGCAAGTGTTTTTTGTTGAGTAAAGCTCATTACACTGTCATATTGAGTGAAAGCATTCATTGGAACTGTTAATAAACCAGCAAACAAGACGTGAAGCCATGCATGCCATGTGTGACCACTTTCATAGGCTGATGGATTAAACAATTGAAAGATTTGAATATCTGTTTATTGTCATCTTTCCAGGAAGATGGCTTTGACAATCATTATCAAACAGGATAATGTCTGCACTGCTAGCAGTTCAGGCTTTAGAGAATCACACATTTAGATTATATAAAATCAATCTTGTGTTTTTCTGATAGTTTAGTCATAGACTGTTTGCTACATAACATGCTGATTGGTTTTAAAGGTTCACATCACTGGTCACTCTGGACTCCTCAGCTCTGGCGGAAGAAAGTGCTGATTATCTCCCATTGCAAAGCTCGCCGGTGGCATTGGCTCCTGTTTATATTGTACATGAGGTCTTTAGCAAATGCCTCTGCATGATTAACAAGTATTAGTTTTTCTGTAAAAAATCTTGCTGTCTTGCAGCTACTACCAGCTGGGTGCCTATATATATATTCACCCACTGATATAAGGATTTCTTATTTATTATTTTTGTTCACCTGTTTTTAGGTTAGGCAAAGTGTTGTTAGGATGGCAGCAGTATAAATATGAAACAAGTAGCACCCAGAATGCAAACTCTGTTTGATATCGTATAGCTTCTGAGTATCCCAGTACATGGGTTTAAATAAGAATGTAGCAGAAGTTGAAGAAGTAGCAGGGGTTCCAGGGGCAGCCCTTTTTGCAAGGGTGGAGAAAGTATGGGAGGCAAAGGCTTCAGATGCAAAAATGGTCTTGGTGTATGAGCTGAAGTTAAACTTTTCTCCTTGATAGAGAAATTATGTTTTTGTATGATTATATTATTGTTTATAAAATTTGTATTGACAATTCATATCTGACGAGATTTTAGCTGTACTGGTCATAGAACAGAAGTGCTAAAGCCATGGCCTGTTGTCTGCCCGTCTGATAGCACAAGTTTGTTATCACTACTCCTAAACTACTAGGAGGATTTTCATGAAACTTTACATACGCATTCATTCCAAGGTCTAGTTGGTCCTAATAGAAAATGGTGCTGCTCAGATATTCAATATAGCTGACACAGCATCCATCTTGAAAATCTTGTCACTTCTCTTCCTGAATCGTTAGTCATGTCAGCATCGGGTTTTCACTAGAAGACTTCTTATGATGATCTTGAAAATCTTATCACTACTCCTCGGTGGATAGTCATATTAACATGGGGTTTTCACTAAAAGACTTGGTATGTTTCCACTTGGACATTCAATATAGTCACCACATTGTCCATCTTGAAAATCACTACTCCTCAATGGATGGTCATATCAACATGGGGTTTCAACTAAAAGACTTGAGATGTGTACTTGGTCCTAAGTGACAATACTGCTGAGCTGACCTCCAATATGGCCTCTATGGCAGTCATCTTGAAAATCTTGTTATTGCTACACCCAAATGGAAAGTCATATTGACATGGGTTTTTCACCAGAAGACTAATTATAATGTCTAGTTTGTCCTGCATGAAAATGGTGATGCTGATCTCATGTCCAGTATGGCCGCCATTGCAGCCATCTTGAAAATCTTGTTACTGATACTCCTCCTAATTGGAAAGTCATATAAACATTGGGTTTTTACGAGAAGACTAATTATGATATCTACTTGGTCCTGAATAAAAATGGAGCTGATCTGACCTTGCATATGCCTGCCATGTCAGCCATCTTGAAAATCTTCTTGTTGCTACTTCTCCTAAATGGAAAGTCATATTGACATGGGGTTTTCACCAGAAGACTTCTCTTGGTCAGGGCGGACCTGAATGAAAATTATGCCAATCTGACATCCAATATGGCCACCATGGTCGCCATTTTGAAATCTTGTTGTCGCAACTCCTCCAGATATGATGGTCATACTGAAATAGGGTTTTCACCAAAAGGCTTTTTATGAATCTAGTTGGTACTAAATGAAGATGGTGCCCCACAGACATCCAGTATGTCTGCCACAATGAACATAATTAAAATCTTGTCTCTAATTCACCTGAATGTGGTCATATTGCCATAGGGTTTCACAGCTAAATAGAGTCCAGAGTAAATTTGGAGAGGGAATTCCCCCACCCCCTAAATTTTCAGTTCAAGAATAGTTATGTCATAATTATGTAACAGGATTCCAACGTTATGGTTAGAACTTTCATCCTCCAGTTAAATGGAATAGGAATATTGTGAAGTTGTACAATTCTGGCTTTAATGATGCATTACAATTTAATTAAAATTAAAAATTTTCAAAAATAAAATTACAAGCTTATAAAAGTATTTTCATTGATAAAGTTAAAAATCTATATTGTACTTTTATTTAGGGTTGTCAGCAGCAAAAGTTTATGCTTTTAGGATCACTAGTCTATTTTCAGAATTGGGTGAACATGCATCTTTGCACTGGAATTTCATTGTCTTGCTTAACACAGGCAAGACATAGGGATCGCTCATTCTGGCATCTATGGCATGGTCTTGCTTGCTTAACAGGGGTGAGACATGGGTGTCACTCATTCTGGCTTGTATGGCATTGTCTTGCTTGCTTAACACAGGCAAGACGTAGGTGTCACTCATTCTGGCATCTATGGCTTTGCCTTGCTCACTGAACACAGGCAAGACATGGATATCACACATTCTGGCATCTAAGGCATTGTTTTGCTTAACATGGATGAGACATAGGTATCACTCATTCTGGCATTGTCAAGATTGCTTAAGGTCTTGGTTTCGGTTTTTCTGTATGGTTATATGTCCCAAGCTCTGTGAGGGATAGCTGTCATACTTGAACTGTAAAAATCAGTAAGCACTTCCCTTAAATGTGCATGCACCCCTGCCGTCCATCTGATCATCCTGCAGAATCAAGGTTATTGGCAAATGTTGGTCAAGTTTTCAGTTGGAGGTGTTTTCTGCATGGTCACAAGTTCCAAACCTGGGGGATGGATAAGTGTCATACTTGGACTGTAGAATCGGTAAGAACTCCCCTTGCATATTCATGCACCCCTACCCTCCCTCTGACCCTCAGGCAAGGTCAAGGTCATGAAAATTAAAACGTATCCAGCATTCTCACTCACTTTTGTAGTTGGTGGTTCCCCCCCCCCCCCCCACTTCGCTGGTCAAAATTCATGGTACATGGCTATATTAATGAGTACATTGGTTTAGAAACCAAATCTGGTAAACAGTAAAGTTTAAATTTAACAATTCATCAGATACACTGGGACAGTAACATGATATGCCAAGAATAACCATGTGCCCTTCTTACCTTCACTTGTGCAGTAGTTTTCAAACTTTATTTCAGTCATAATCTCAATATCAGACCCGATTGTATGCATATTCCTGCTTTTTGTAGCACAATCTTTTAAAAAAATATCTGTGTGCATGAAACAACAAGCCATCATGCTTGTCTGCATAACATAGCCACCCTAGGTAACATGTTAATGAACGAGCAATATAATTGGATTACAGTGTACTCGGCAACCAGTGGGCATTGATGTTACATTCACAGTAGAGTATCTTTGTCTACAAGCCACTTGACAGGTAGTCACAAGAGGCAAGCAGTTGGTTGATGTGATCACAAATTTGCATACACATAAACCTGCAAAAAAGTCTCTCTTCTATGTTTACTCCAAAACAGAGCTTACCTGATATACATGCCTTTTGATTTCTGTATGTACACTTGTAGTCCTCGTTAAAAATGTGTCTACACAGCACTTTTTTTTATATAGCACATGAATGGGAATGCTGCATATCTGCATGAGGCAGAGGGAGCAGGTGAGAAAGAATTCCATGGAATTTCTTGTTTTTGAGTGGACATGTAGTTATGAACTTGCATTTTAGCTTACCTGCACTGAGCACGGGAGAGCTTATGATATTCCTCCAGTGTCATAGTCAGTGTCGATGGTGTTGTTGTTAGCAAATATACATCTTTTTATGTTTGACCCTTAAAGTGCTAGTCACGACATAAGTCGTGCCTTTGGTAGAGGTCTTGTACTGCTTGTCGCGACTTAAGTACATGTAATGTTTCAGGTAAGCAACTGTTTACACATCCCGGTACTTGGCTTGACATAAATGATTGTTAAACTAAATTTGATTGGTACATTAGGCCCTTGAACAAGCATTTTGTCATAGTTTTAATCTTGTATTAATCAAAGAAGTATTACAAATGCATGTTTATGATAGGCACTACCTAGAAAATTCAAAATGGCTGACTCCAAACATGGTTCATCTTGAGATGATGATTTGATTTGGCAAATACTGGCAGATGATAGTGATGATGACAGTGATTTTGAAAGTTTTGAAGTATATGAGATTATTAGAGCTTGGAAAGTGTTACTGGAAATGCCAGTGAGTGATTTTGAGCCAGAAAATGATCTTGAATACGAGTCCAATGGATGGACAAAAACTGATCGCATGCCGGTCAATCCCCTGTTCAGTGGTATTTCAAAATTAAATGTATAAATGGAGAATATCAAGCCTATAGACCATTTAAGGCTATTTTTTTATTTGGATTTCTTGCATCTGATCATAGATCAAATGAATCTTTATGCACAGGAGAGAATAAATTGGTCAGACTTGATTGCAACAGCTGCATGAGAAAATGGGTGCCTGTCACACCCGATGAATTTTTTTTTTTTTGCATTGGTTTTGGCCGTGGTGCATAAATCTGGTTTCGATTTTTACTAGACAGCTGAATATGTGATATCAACCACATACTTCAGCCAAAAGAAAAATGAGTTGGGATATATTTCCTAATATTCTAAGCAATTAACACCTGAACAGGTAATACATTTGGCAGGTGACTGTCTTTGTAAGCTCATAAGTGGACATTTGATGACAGACATATACTAGAAAAAATAACAAGAAAACTGTGAACATTTATTACAGACTTTAGTGGGTGTAAACTTACTTGTGGTGTTCCTTGACTGGATGCTCATTAACTGTTGCCTATTCTACACCTGTGATTTTCACAACTTGGAGATAAAGTTGTAACAGACATAATATATATGGTTGAGCCACGAAAGAATGGAGTATTTTATACATTTGAACTTTTTCATTAAAAAAGATGCAAAAATTCAGATGAAATAAGAAGATAATTTATATATTTACCTGTATTTGCACCTGTAAGTGCAAATATAAAGTTGCATATGTGACTTGATGCTTAGTTCAGACATCAATAATTATTTTTTTTCATATAGGGTTTGTGTATCTAATTAAAATGCAGGCAATTTAGAAGCAGAGTGCAATTATTTTTCATAAGCCTTTGGCCTGACATGCATAAATTGGCATTTTCACCCTAGCGCTTGCTTGAGAGGCGCTCTTTAAAGATCAAGAAAACCATGTGACAACTGCAAAATAAGAGCTGTTGTGTTCAAACCAGGTCATATTTCACTTTGTGCTAATGAGAGGTGGTAAGTATAGTGAGTACAGACTGAGATTTTCAGCTGTGTGGTCGGTATTTTGTTGAGTTTTGTTTGAAAGTAAATAAATGATAAACTTGCTGCGTATTACATTGTTGATACTGTTTATTATATTATTGATACTTTTACTAAAGTAGCCGACTTTCGAACGCTGTTCAGGTCAGTTTATACCATTCCTTTGTGCAGTATAGACTCTTGAAGTTATGGCTGCTGACAAGGACGCTATACATCACTTACCCTGTCTGACTCCGAGATGTCAGACTTTGTGGGGTTCAATATTGAATATTGCTGGCATTGTTGTTAACATGGTCGTATCCTCCATGAGAAAGAACAAAGCACACATCTAAAGTCTTGTTGCTTGTTGACAAATGACAAAGGCACTTGTAAATGCAGACAACTCGTCCAAGTATAATGTTGTGTGCTGCCTGTCAATAGTAAGGATGGCTTAAGCTTAGCAAGCGGAAAAATGTCAAAATGACCAAACTTTATTGAATTGAATAATTGAACCCTGGAAACATAGCACCTTTGCATGCATTGTTGGGTATTTGCCCAAAAAATTGACAGCACATGCTGTTGTAGCGAGTGATACTTTTGATATGGAAACTATATGACAGGATCCCCAGTTGGGATTTGACCTTTGTGCAGAAAAAGTTAACTGCTGTGTTTGATAATTTTTGCTAAAATCCAGCGCTTCCATAGGGGTTGCCTAAAATATAGGCCAGGCTTGAATTCTGAATGAAACCGGTTTGATAAAAAATTGTACTGGGAAATTTGTTATACACATGATATTGATCATAATTGATGCAATGGATTTGTTCGTGCTTTACAAGCACTTAACTCCTGTTTTCCTGGGTATGATACAGTCAATGTAATGTGCTAAAAGTACTGAAAATTACCAAAAAAGAAAAAAAAATCAACTTATTAGAGTCTTTGACTTGGCTGATCAACACTGCAACCTTACAGTGCATATTCAGACACAATGGGACAAATATAACATGGCCAGAGTGGCATTGAAATGGAACCCCAATATTAACCCATAGGTCTGGAGGGCATTAAACAAAAAGCATATGCTGCTGACAAGAACTGTGTGACATTGAACTGTTTGTTAGAGCTGCAATTTTTCCCATAGTTAAACTTGATTATCTTTAAAAAAAAAAGCCACAAAGATTTTAATGTCATGGGGTGGGGTGGGTGGGAGTAAATAAAAAATAAATAATGTGGTACCAGACTTCATTTTCGGTGACATGATAATGCATATAATTTTACTGGCATTGGCCCCTACAGGCATTACAGGTGAAGAGGGTTCAACAGATTTTACTTGTAAAATAATCCCAAACAATATGGCCACGTCAATGCAACTCATTGCCAGAAAGAGGGAGAGAGCGGGAAAAAAAGACAGGTAAGTTCATGCATGGCTAAATATTTACATGTCTTTGAGGCATGGCAGTGGCCAATATCTGCTAATTTGATTTTACAAAGATTTACAAGACTGAATTTGACAAAATTAAAACCAAAACAGAACACCAAAAATAACATGATAAGGAAGAGGTTATTTCAAATCTGATCATAGTACCAAAACCTAACGGTAAATTCAGACTGGGCATAAATAAAAAGACTTTGGATGACTTTGTGATTTGTGAACATTTTTAAACAAGATGCTTATTTCACTTGGTATGGAAATAATGACACGAAAATGATTTTATCATATCCATTGATCTAAGAGATACATATTTCAGTGTTCCAATGTATGAACATATTAATAAAATGTATATAAAAATGTAAAAGTTTAGGTTGAATGTGATACTATAATACTTCATAAATTTGCTTGTTTAACCTGTGCACAGAGAGTCATTACCAAAATTTTAAACCACCGTATTTATAGTTCATACAACAGGGTATTTGTTGCTCCTGCTACCTTGATGACATCATCAACATCAATATATTCCCCAATTTATGCTGGAAAAAGTTGTATCTGGGTTTGATGGTTAAGTACAAGAGGGTGCACTTTATTTTGTCCGGGGCATTAACTACTTGGATTTACCATTTATTCAGTTCAATTCAAAACATATCCTTGTGACTGAAACAGTTTTGAAAAAAAAAAGATATATATATATATATATATATATATATATATATATATACATTGTCAATCAGATATCCATCAAGACGTTCCTTTCTACCAGAGAGCATGTTTTGTTGGTTTACTAGATGATACTTTTGAACAAGCTTTAGAGGGAAGAGATAAAGTTCTTGGCCTTAAATAGTACCAGAATTTTGATGCACATATAAACTTGTCAGATACAATAAGGCAGAGCCCAAATGTTGATCTGAAAATAATAAATGCAATAGTAACAACTTCGACCCATAACAGTTGATTTTGTTATTTACATATATGCATCCAAAGATGAGTGGTGAGTTATTTAGCAGAGTTGAATCAACCTGTTTGTGGCTATTGGCCAGTTGAAGAATCAAATTATCATACATTAATTATATAGAATTTCTTGCCATCTTTCATAACTTGCAGTCTTTCTGTTTGGTTCAGAATAAACATATTGGTACTCTAACATGGCAATACATGTCCTTTCTCCTCAATTAATTATGTCACTCGGTCTAGGGAAATGAATGATCTTCCTAAATCTACTTGGTAGTGGTCACTGCCCTGAAAGAGATGTATACTTTTCAGCCATCTGTTTATAATGAGTAGATAATACTTGTGCTGAGGTTTACTCTCATGAATTTTTAAAAATCTACAGAGTGGATGTTAAATAGAGAAATTTTGCTTTCAAATTTTCAAATTGATGAATATACTTATAGAATCCAGAACCTGGAGCATTTATTTTGGGATGCTTTTTCCTGTAACTGGCATGAGTTTGGGTCATACAAATTCCTCATTTCCACTTGGTAAGAAAAATTATGAATAAGGTCATGAGTGACAAAGCTGTTAAAGCTCTTGTGATAATCCCATATTGGCCAGTTTAATCTGGGTCTCCTTTCATTGTGGCTTTTAGTGTTGATTCTTGCCAAGTTCCCATGACCCAAGAACCTGCTTATACACCTGCATTTCGGAGAGACTCGCCCTCTGAAGAAAAATATGCAGCTAATAGATGGTTGTATTGCGACAAACTTCTGAAGTGCAAGACTTTATGCAAAAGCTGTCAATCTTGACTGCAACTCGAGAGGGAAGGCACAAAAATGCGATATTACCTTTCATGGTGTAACTGGATCTTTTTGGTGTTCTGTTTGGGGGTGCAGCAGTCCTAATAATGTGTCTGAAAAAACAGTTGTGACATACATAGTTATCTTGTAATACTAGGTAAATAATGCAGGTTTTTAAAGTCCATGTGGATAAAAACTCAACAATAATTAGGTCAGAACTGCTCTTTAGAGTTGCTTTTAAGTTCAAGGTTCCTGAGAGGTATTGTTATTATGAATCTACATCAAGCAAACTATGCTTTTACTTGGGATGTTGGACATGTGGTTAAGTTTTAATTAGTTTCTTCTACAGAATGTAAAGTTTAATGTGCTGTAATTGAAAACAGTGGCTATTTTAGTACTCTCTGCAACAACAAGGGCACAAGCATTGATATTCAGTTTAGTTTCCAACTTTACTCAAAAGCTGCAGGCAGGGGAAGAGCTATTGTTTGGAAATCACTCATTTGTTTAGAGGAAAGACTTAGTCTTACACACACACTTTTACATTATCTCAGTAGAGCTCGAGTCTTAGTGTTACGACTCTATAGTCTAAAAATAATGTAACAGAAAGATAGTAAACCAACAATGTATGTAAAATCAATAAACAATTAATATTTCAAATAAATAATTCCTCTCTGAATTAGTCTTACAGGAGATCTCTGGATCTTGTTCCTGTAAGACAATATGTAATAATCTGTTGTCACCCTGATTAGAATAAAGAGAATGAGTTGTAAAAAGAGGATCACCGTGATCAATACCAGAGGAAAAGGTGACCTCATCAATAGACTGACCAATACATGTGTCAGCTAAAGGAATAATTTCCTGATCAACATCACTTTCAAGAGCTCTTTTTGCCATAGCTCAGGTAACTGCACAAGCAGGGTACAAATCGGGGATTTCGATTTAGACAGGATCAACTTTCTGAACCAAACAAGGCTTGTCAGTTACAAGTGGATTAACCACAACCTTATCTCCAGCTAGGTCATTGCCTAGTAACAAATGGATACCTTCTACAGGTAAAGAAGTCACTGCCCCAACAGTCACAGGTCCACAAACTAAGTCTGATGCCAAATTAACACAGTGGAGATCAACATTTACAAAGCTGCACTCTACACCCTGAATAAGAACACTTTCACTGGAAGAAGACTTCGTAGACAAAGGCAAAGTACCTGATTACAAAAGACTCTGAGAAACTCCTGTGTCCCATAATATTTTAATAGGGATACGTTTGGCAGAATCACCAATAAGTGATATAGAATCTTCTGACATGAATGGTTCATAAGTCTCCAAAATAGAATCAGACTGGGCTTTGTTTGACCCAACAAATGTATTGCTTGCAATAAAAGACCATGACCTTGACCTCTTTGAAATAAGAGCATTTGGAAAAGCTCGTTCTTTATTCTGTTGCTTATTTTTCAACTTGAAGCAATCAGAAATGATTTGCCCTTTCATTTTACACTAAATGCACGTAGGAAGAGATAAGGATTTATGATCAGTCTTATCAGATGTTTGATTCCTAACAGTTGTGCTGTTTTGAAATTTGGAGGTACTCGTTTGAGACTGAAATGGTTTCTTACCAAAAAACTGCAGAGATGAAGACTTATTGCCAAATGAAATTTTGTGAGTCAAGGAATAATAATCAGCCATACGAGCAGCATTTTCCAAAGTTTCCACTTTCTGCTTGTCAAGATAGGTCTTGACATCACTATGGATGCACCTCGTGAACTATTTAATTAATACAAGCTGAGGTTATCGTAATCTTGATCAACCCTCTTGGCTCAGCACCACCTATCAAATAGTTTCTTTTCTACATTTCCTGAACCTTTGTCGATATGCCTCAGGTACCAACTCCTAAGCCTTCAAGATGTACTCCTTAACCACATCATAATCAGTGCTTTGTTGTACTGACAGTGAAGTGTAGACTTCACGAGCTTTGCCAATTGGTACACTTTGTAATAACAAAGTCCATTTAAAGTTTTCAGCAAATTTCTCAAAGTGAAGGAAGTATGTATCTACTTCTTTTTCCTGAAAAGGGGGTACTAACCTAATATATCAGGTAACATCAAAACCTGAACTTGTGTGTAAAGGGGAATGGATTCTTCCGCCTGCCAGTTCTAATTCTCTCTACTTAAATTGCATTTCCCTTTCTTCACCCTCTTTCTCTTGGCATCTCCCTCTCCTCTCTTGGCATCTGCCTCTCCTCTTTCTCTCTCTCTGTCTCTGAATCAGAAGCTTTGCTAATTCCAAATCGATCTGGTTCTTTAACTCTAATTCCCTTAATTTCCTGTCAGAACCAGATACTGGCTTTCCAATCAAACCCAAAGTACTACTATCCAAAATTGCCTTTCTTACTAAATCTCTTGTTTTGTTCATGATGCTTTTGTCTCAGACAGACTACATTTTCTGGCAAGTTTGAGTAACTCGTCTTTTCTCATAGACTCTAACCCCTCCTGAGTAGGATTTGAAATGAAATTCTAAACATTAGATGAATTTATGAATGTTTGCTGGTTTCATTAAAGATTTCTCAAATGGAATTAAAATATTCAAATGGGTGAAATAACAATCTCTAACTGGGACAATGAAAATTCCAAAACAAAATGAACTAAAATTGTAATTTAATAAAATTCAGATCCTGGACGAGCCCCCAATTTCTGTTACGACTCTGTGTTCTTAAAATAATGTAACAGAAAGATAGTGAAACCAACAATGTATATAAAATTGACAAACAATTAATATTTCAAATAAATAATTCCCCTCTCTGAATTTGCTCTGAATTATCACAGCACAACTATAAACATCAGATTATTGGAATGATTCTTCTTAGGCTGACCATTTGAACAAGAATGAACTCTTCATATATAAACATAAATCATGTGACAGAATGTTCTAGAAAATGCATGACTCTGGTGGAAATTTTTCTCTGCAGGGAGGAGGAATAACACCAGATTATAGCAAGTGCCCCCACCCCCACCCTAGCCTCTATTTAGGGGGTCAGCAGCACCTTCTCACAGAGTGAGTTCCCCCTCCTGCTTAGGGGGGCAACATACCCACTCAAGGCCCTTTGCCCATTGAAGGTAACTAGTTGATCGCACCACCCTTAAAAGGGAGAGCGATGATCACACTTCGTAAGTTCTGAGGAGGATACTTACAATCATGGTCGACTTGAGCGATTTCATGGAGGATCTGTCCGAGACAGTTCCACCCCCTCCCTATGGGTCCTCTTCCCTCTCCCACCTGTAGGCTTGGGCGGTAAAAGAGGAAGAGATCTGGTCTTTTGACAATGCAGTAAATTAAGTTTACCACCTTCTTCCCACTGAATTGTGTCCCAAACCTTCGGGCAAGGATGACAAGAAAATCCTCTCCAGTTTAGAGAGCCTCTTTCAACTGTGGTAAGGGAGCTTTCCCAAAGGCTTGCTAAGGGCCAGGATTTTGCCAGGCAACGCAAGTGGTGGTCTGTTCCTTAATTGATGCTGCAACCACTGGTCTCTGCATGCAGCTACAGGTTTCACTCTCCCTCCTGGCTTTTTAAGCCTCCTCCCATGGATGCTGGGGTGTCACAAGTGGGGATTTTGACAGGGACCTCACCTAACCTTCCAGTCAAGACACTGGAGGCACTGGAGCTTAAGGCTTGTATGCTTGTCACCATATCTTCGCATGCTGAATTTTCTTTGTGTGTCCGCCACGTTCAGTCTTCTGAAGAAGGATTCTTTGTCTCTTGAAGCGCTTCATTGCTTGCTTGAGGCGGTTGCTTTAACTTCTAGGCATGCCTTGTCTATGTCCATGGTGCAATCGGCAGAGTTGCTCCACCTCTGCAGGGAAGTTGCCCTGGACACTTCAGAGATGTTACTGGAGTACAGTAAGAACCTCCTTGGGGCTGCAGAGACGCTCTTCGGAGGTCTCATTCCAGTGGCTTCCCAGGACCTGAGGGGCCAACAACACAGGTCCCTCCATCTGCCAGGACAAGTTTTCAAGCAAGGCTGCCAATTGCATCATTCAAGCCAAGAGAAGCCCATGTCCAAGGTTTCTGATGCAAAGTGGAGAATCTTTTGCAATTGGTGCAGTAGGAAACGCATTAATCATAGCCGTCTCCCTCTAAGCGCAGTGACAGACTTTTTCTCTTCCTGTTCAAAGACCAAGAATGTTCAGCTTCTACTATTAAGGGTTATAGGGCAACCCTATCCAAGATGCTCAAGTTGACGAAAGGTAAGGCCATTTGTTCGAACCCTAACATTTCCAATTTTTTCAGGTATTTTGAGCTGCAGAAACCTGTTTCTCACTCACTAATGCCTAGATGGAATCTCTTGTGCATCAGGGATGACTCGGCAATATTAATTAGGGCCGTCTGGTGGCCCCAGTTCCATTGGCAGCCCCAGAATTTTTATTTTGAAATATTCCAATCAAAGTTGGTAAATCTTGCTTGCCAGAACTTTTGCCTTGTTCCATTCATATCTGTAACACATGTTGCTAAATTGAACTGTAATTTTACCTTTTTTATTACCAGAAGTCATCTTAATCATACAAAAGCATGGCATTGCTTTTAAGTGCATTTAATTATAATAAGTCAGGGTCCAAGTTGGGCCCCAACAATGGCCAAAATTGCCTCTTTCCAGTTAGAATAGTGTGAAGTTGACAAAAATAGATTGAAGTGGTCATAGAAAGTTCAGAATAGTCACTTTAAACTGATTTTTTTTATTATTCTTAAGCTGCTGATGAAATAGTATTTAAAAAAAGTTATAAATATATTAAAACTTTCATTATTTTGCTACACCACAGTTATTGTATAACGTCAAACAGCAACCACAAAACAGTTGTAAATTGGCAACAGCTTCCATAGAAGAATTCCGCTTTTCATGTTTGAAGGATGAAATATTGTATAAAATGATTAACTTTATTCATCATGGACCTGGATATGTCCAGTGAATCATAATTTGCTTCAGATTCGGGAACAAAAAATTTATATTTCAGTTGTTTTTCAAGGATCACGTGCAAATTTTTGTCAGGAATTCCAAAGATAGCAGTGTAATTTCTGGTATTTATGATCATCAAATTAGCTCCAAAATTGACTACCAGTACAGAACATAAAACTTCTTCTTTCCACCCTCCTCTTTGAAGGGAAAACTGACCCAAAAGTTGATGTCTTACTTTGATTATGAATGCATTGTATTGAAACAAAATGGAGTGTGGGTAATGTTGTGAAATCAATGCAAGGCGAACTGAACTTTGGGCCTGTTTAGATGAAATGATAGGTTCTGAGGTGTACATTTTGCCCGAATCACCCCCCGAGCTTGTACTCTGTAAGAATTTGGATTCTCCAACATGTATGCATTGTCGAAAAGCTAACAAGTGAGCAGACAGCTCCCCTTTTTCAAAGCGACAGATATATATTCCTTCCTTGATTAAAAGAATTTTTTGGAGTAGCTGTTTGGATAGTTGACAGTACATGTTGATAATGATCGATGTACATTTTGTGCTTTGAATTGCTTGAATTCAACATATGGTCTGAGATTTGCGTGCCAAGGTATGCTTGGAGTTACATGGACTAGCGTGAAATGCCAAATGACTTTTTCAACTACTTTACTTCTAATGAACCAAATCATGTTTTATTTAATGCATTTCTTTTACTGAAAAGGGAATATATTTTTTAATAGAGTTAAGTATTAGTTATGTCTGCTGGGTAATAATAATAATAATAATAATAAAGATTTATTTAATGAGGGTAACTCAATTACAGTAGTTACAAAACAGAACTAATCTAACTTCATGCCCTCTAAGATATATGTACAGATATATACACTGTGCAGTCAATCACCACCCATCTCACACATACATGTTCACATACATGTATATATACACACATTCATGTACGTGGAAATTACAGACCCAGACTAATTTACTACACGTGTAAATTGTAAATATGCTGGAAAGATTCCTATCCTCTAAAACAGAGAACTATAATTCGATGTGAAACTAACTGATGGTGCCGTATAATCATAGGGCACTTTTTATTCCAATAACACCTGCAAGTAACAAACAGAATTGTTACAATGCAACCTAAATTTATATTATGTTAGATGAATAAACAGATAAATTTGTTTTGTACAAGGACTTGTTATAAAAAAAGCTGTTTTTATACCAAGAAAACACTAACAACAGCAACTTCTGCTACAGCTACTATTTAATAAGGAAACTTCTCTACAAAGCAAGAACAAAATTATGTAACTAAATTTAGTTTATAATAATAATTTTTTAAAATCTGCTATAAAGGATAATAAATTGCAGCAAAAATCATGAGTGATGAGGAATAGAAGGTTATAAATTGTAAGCCTATGTGTTAAAAACTCCCAAAATTACTCATTTCACAATGAAAAATTCCCAATTGTAGGGATGAGTGCTCCAAAATTTTGTTGTGGAATCTCTCTGTGCGTGTTGTGGTCTTTGTCAAAACCCCCCTTGAGAACCTTACCCTTAAAACTTTTTTCCTGCTTTCATTAGCGTCCGCAAGACAAAAGAGCAAAAGAGCAAGCTTCATGCCTTGTTCAGAGAAAAAGGTTCTTTGCGGATCAGCAGCAATTTACGAGTCTGTTTCTCTTCTTTGTCAACCAGGTTTTTTTTGTCAAAAAACTAGCTTCTTTTGGTAGTTAAACTCCGTATAGAAATCCCCAGTCTAAGTCGTATCTGTGCTGGGGATGATCAAGATAGACTTCTATGCACAGTTAGGGCTTTATCGTTCTGTTTGGCCACCTCTAAAGGGAAAAGAAATGGTAGGAAGCGTCTTTTTCTACCTATTAAGGGCTCCTTTGATATTTCGGTATCCACCATTTCTGGGTGTATTGTCCTGACTGTCAAGAAAGCTTATTGGTCCCTTACTGAATGGAATCTTTCCCTCATGAAAATTAAAGCCCATGATGTTAGGGCTATTGCTATTAAATGGACCTGACTAACTGGTTTGTTACATGGTGGATGATGTGAAAACCACGTTGTTGGCAGTTACATACCAATATCTGCTCCTTCCACCTTGGGTCTTTGGCACACCAGAGCGGTGTTTTTTCCATTGGGCCCAATAGTTGTGGCACAAAAAGTGGCCCAAGCTGATACCAACTTTGCAGTAGTGGACACTCCCACCTTAAGGGTGAGTATATCAATTTTTGTAGGTTTTTTTAGGCCATCTGTCTCCTGCCATACTGGCAAATTCAGGTAGGCAATAGCGACAGGTATTATATTACTGATATTAAAATGTAGTTGGGGGGGGGGGTAAAACTAATTTTAATGATGTAATACTTACCTGTCACTATTTCAAGATTCTCTCCTACCCTGCTCTAATGTCCCACAAGTAATCTGGGTCTGAATAAAAGCGGACTATGTGTATGTGTCTATGAAGTGGGAAACAGACTGGGTCTGTGTTCTTTCTATTTCTAGCTATTCTAGAGTGTTCCATCTAATGCGAGGTTGGGATTTTATAATTTGGATGAGTATAATTCCAGCCTGGAAAAGGTAAGCAAGGCAATAGTGACAGGTAGGTATTACATCATTAAAATTAGCTTTACCCCCCAAAAAACTACATTTCTGAGGGTATGGGCCCCAACATTTTCTTGTAATCATCTCTGGGCAGTTTCACTTTAAAGCAGTATATTCCATGGTTCCCAAGGACAGCATTATAATGAGGGAGTGTTGTATTTAGTTACATTCTGAATTAAATTATACAGCAAAAGTATTGTATACTGTTGCAGTTGGCAGCCTGGCATTGACTTTCTGTCATTTTATATTCAGTGGCAATTTTTTACTTCTCAAGTTTAATTTTTTCCCCCATGTTTTCTCCTTCTTAAACTTTTAGCATATCATGATTGACTCTTTTATTTTGTTGCAGTTATCTTTTCTCATTTTGCCCTAATTTGTTTTTAATGAAGAAATGGGATTTGTTGAAGTTCATGTAATGTGATGTGCTGGTGCCATACTTTTGATAATGAACTTGCCAACAAATGTTTTGCAGAGTGCAGTATCGATGAGCAGACATGAAAACAAATCCTTGAACAGTATTAGAAAAACTTAGTCATAAAGGGATTTACATGTAGTTTTACTTACTCATAAAAAGATTTACATGTAGTTTTACTTACTCATAAAGAGATTTACTTGTAGTTTTACTTACTGTGACTTTAGTTATAACACTGTGAATACCAATTAAGCAATACATGTGCTGATAAAATCAAATTACCTTTAAAGAGAATAGGTTCCTATTTATTTTAAAACAAGGTACACTTAAATCTGGTCTGTACTTAGTGCGACTCAGAATTATAGTTGTTTTATCAGAGTATATTAGATTTAATGATGAATATTATTTAGCTCATGATTTCTGTCAGATATGGTTTTTCATGGGATGGCACAAGGTCACATGATTTGTGATAATTATCTAGGTCTTTGTGTTGCATGGTCATTCTTCATGTTGCATGGTCATGACATTTACTTTTATCTCAAGTTTTTAGCATTGTACAGTTGAGATGGCATTTGTACAGTTCAGAAGCATATTAAATTGATATTTTTTTTCTCTGTAAAATACATTATGAAAGAATTATATACCTTTGTTTTGGTGTATATGAAGTTTATTGAATCTGTAGAGTAGGTCCAATGCCCCCCCCCCTTTTTGCACTGTAATGATGTTCCAGCTGAGTAAGTCTTGGATTTTTTAAAAAAGCATGGTTGATATAAAAAATTTGGCTTTGTATTTTAAGGATTTTACCCTTTTTGCTTTTATCTTGGTTTGTTATGCCCTACTTGGTACTATATATGTTCAGGATTTTGCTAACATGCCATTAAATCCGATACATATATATATATATATATATATATATATATATATATATATATATATATATATATACATACATTATAGTAAACCTATCATATTGACCTCCACTTTCTGTTGGTCAATAACTGAGGTTTAACTGGTTCATAAAACTTCACATTCACCTCAAGAAGGGTCTATAATTGTATATTGTCCCATCCTCTGCACTTTTTTGTGTTTATGAGATTATTTTATATCAACAGAGAATGTTTGTTGTCATTTTATATGCCTGCCACAAGTTGGAGCATATTATGTTATGATGTTCTCCATCTATTACCAGTATAGTTCAGGTCTGGAAAATGAAAGAAGGCAACTGGTCTGCACACAATAATTACAGTTCTGCACCATCTACAGTTACCAAACTTTGTTCATAGCTTGCACTTGGGGTAAGGAAGAACCCTGTCAATATCAGGGTGCAAAGGTCAAGGTTACTGAATGAAAGAAGAATGGTTTTCACACATGAACTCTAGTTCTCCACCATATACAGTTACCAGATATTGTGGCTGGCTTGCACTTGGTATAAGGAAGAACCCTATTGCTGTTGGAGTGAAAAAGATCAAAGGTCAAAGTCACTGTGAATGAAAGAATTTTAAAAAAAAACTACAATAATGTTCTGTGTGACACACCTCAATCAAACTTTGTGTATGGCTTGCACTTGGGCTAAGAAGAAGAAGGCTGTTGTTTGGGGGTCAAAAAGTAAGATATCAAGGTAACTTGTTGCAAGAAAAAAATGGTTCAGCACAATAATAATAGTGTTACATCACCGACCTGGCCAAAACTTTTTGGGATGGCTTGCATTTAGGTTAAAACCTATCAATTTTGGGGTCAAAAGGACAAAGCTTAATGTCACTGACTTGAAGAATAAAAATGGTTTCTGCACAAAAATTAAATTTATCAGCATAGTGGACTATTAAACATGGGGCAGGCATATAAAAAATGTGCCATGATCTGTACTCTTGTTTTAGATTGAAAGAGCTTGATGTATAGTAAATTGGTGTTGATATTGACCTGAAGTTTTTATTTGCATATGCCTTTCTTTCCTGTTTAGGAATCTATTGCAGGGAAAGTTGCTACAAAACTCCTCAAGTTGCATGTGGTCTTGTCTATATTTTATTATCATAAGAAGATGCAAAAGTGCTTAGCTTTCTGCATGCCATAACAATATTTCATGCGGAACTTAGTTTGTAGTTTTAGAATATTGCAATCAAGACTTGAACACAAGAATAGCATTAATCTGCTTATAATTGTGAAATTTGATGGACTATTTAAGTAGTGCATATTAACACTTGTCTAACCTTTACATTATTACTAGACTGTACATGATTTTTGTCTCCATTGTGAATATATAGCAAAAGGTGAGATACATTGGTCACAATATCCATTCACCTCTCTAGCATAAACTTTTGGTTAAAGTTTTATTTTAAAGAACAACATCTCTTGTTGGTATCAATGGATCTTATCATCAGTTTTCCCACAACCCCATCAGGGGTAAAAATCATCCCATAATATTTAAGGCTTAAAAGGTTAAAGGTTAAAGTTTACAGGGCAATAATAATAATTGGGATGGGGAAGAGGGTGGTAATGGTATCTTGTGGATATGGCAGTATCACTTGTTCCTGTGGTCATCAGAAATTACACAAATGTTTAATATAGGATCTTGAATACTGCTAAAGATTTTGAGGTAAAAAAAATGGTACATGGTCAAGGACTTTTTCATTTGTTTCAAGCTTTCGGAAGTACCAGTAATCTTATGTTTTGATGAAAATGTTTATTATTAGACTTTGCACACAAGTTCACCAGTATATATGGAATATCCTAAGGGATGACAGCCAAGATTCAAGGAGACAATCTACATAGTTCAGATTTTTATTTTGAGCATGAAATGTCTACATTTTGATAAATTGTTTTGTTTGGACCCCAAGGTATATTAGAATGATATATTTTTTAGCTTTCCAGAGTTCAGTCTATGAAAACTAAGTATATCAATCAAGAAATGCAAGATAATGTAAATCATTGGTGTTCAAGTTACTGTAGTATCACTAATTTTCGTGGGGTGGGGTACCAATTTTTGTGGATTTCGTTGTTGCCCTGAACCATGAATTTAAAGACCTGACAACAAATTAGCCACACAATATAAAGAAACCTTCCCCTCCCCCCCCCCCCCATTTCTTACTGTGTTAGATTCCTAGAGATCAACAAAGCTGATTGATAAATCAACCTCATGTATGTAATCTGGTAATAAAATATTAGCTTTTACATGTGTTTATTATATTTAAACCCTGTTAAAAACAGAATTGTAAAGCATTTTATATAGTTTCAGTGCACACGTATCTATACGGTATCCGGTATATGTAATTTCAAGTTGCTGCCTTAAATCGATATGTTGTGACATAAGTGATTTCATTGCAAGAGTGAAACTTATTCTCATCCTTGAGTAAATTTCTGAGTGCCAATTTATAAATTTTAAGGTCACTACAAACTCTGGAACTCGCTTCTCTGTAATGAACTGTATCTGAAACAAAGCTTTTATTCACCAAGTACTCATTTCGCTTGGTTGCCCTGCTATCTTTGATCACATTTGTAAATGAGTAGGCTAATTTAAGGCACCAGTAGTTTACTTAATAATATTTATAACAGTGATCAATTGAAATGAGTTGACCTGTGTTCGATTGAACAATTGAAATGAGTTGACTTGACACACAGCTTTTAATTGAGTGTAACGACACAACCAATACTGCCGCAAGTTGGAGATCAAAATGCGGTCAGCACTTAATAGGTTCTCACTGAAATGCTCATGGACATAGCTGTGATGGTTGAATGACATTTGTCATGTTTGAATACAAGAGGGCATATTGCATTTATGATGATTATACTGAAGCTGAATTAAAAGATACAACTAAAACACAAATTTCACTTGACAAAACTTGGTATTTATTTATTTAAGTGTTGCCACCAATAGGCATTAGTGACATTTTCATTGATCAAAATTTTGTCAAGTATTGTTATTTATAGTAAGATAAAGAAACCTTCCCCTCCCCCCCCCCCCACCCCATTTCTTACTGGCTACCCATTAGATCCAGAATCAAACACAAAATTTGTTCTCTGTGCTACGTTTCATTGACTGGCTCAAGTCCAACATACCTATCTCACCTCACCCATGTGTTCACACCAGCAAGATACTTACGCTCCTCTTCCGACACTCGTATTCTCATTATTCCCACTATCAAGATGAAGTCATACAGACAACGTTCTTTTGCATACCAGGGCCCAGCAACGTGGAACGAATTGCCCTCTGAACTTAGACACAAAGACACAGTGATCTCATTCAAGAGCGCTCTTAAAACTCACCTATTTCGACTGCAAGAATAGACCTAAAGACTTAATAATGTTTCCTTACCTTAACTATTTTCAGCACGTTTTTGTTTTCTAATTTCATGGTGTTTGTTTTTCGTATTCATATCATTATATATGTTTTTAGGTGTTATCTAATGTTGTAATGCGCTTAGAGCTTCTAAAGATTAGGCGCTATACAAAGTCCTCATTATTATTATTATTAATTATTATTAATGTGTACTTAGAATGTTGTTTGGAAAGAAAATTGAACAAAATATATGATTTCTTATTAAAAGTTGAGAATTTCATGATGTTGATTCAAATTTCCGGGTACTAACCACTGTTTTCGACGATAAAACGAGCGATACATCAAGGTTTCATTTATCAATTTTGATAAAGATTTTTTTCACATTCAACAAATAGGAGCCAATTATTTGGGTATATTTAGTTTTAAAAAATGGGATCCACGCCTGACCATGCGCTATAAGCGGGTTCGTGAGTTATCCAGGCGCAAGTTATCAAGTGAGTGGTGTATTAGTATATGAAAATTAGATTAATACTTATTCAAGTAAATTCTTCATTCAAGTGAAACTGTTTAAATCCTTTGGAATGATGACATTATCCAAACCGACGGTGATCTATAAGTTGAATTTTACCACTCTTGAACCACTGTGTTCACGCCAAGAAATCATACACATGTTTTTTAATAGCCAATTATCATAGTGTTGTTGGCTGCTTCAGCTCCCTTTGATCTTGCATGTAAATGATTGATCTTGACAGGTGTTTGATTTGTGCTCATACAGGAGGTAATATTGTTTTAATCATTGAAACGACTGCCGTTGTCGGCACAGTTTTGTTCTTTGGTATTCTTTATTTGGGGCATTTGTAGAGGTTGAAATTAAATACCTACAAATATGCAGACTTTTGACAGGCAAAATCATGAGTTTAAGATCCCATGAAAATATATTTTTTTGTACAAAATCATGACAATTGAGACCCACAAAAATCAATGATACTACAGTATATTGGTTTAACTTTTTAACAGGCTTATTTTTTCCTGAATATATATGATATGGATGGTTTTGGCAGACAGAAGTATATTGAATTTGATTCTATTTTTAAGCTTGAGATTTAGTTTATTGTTTTTTTATTTTATACCCCACCACTTGTATTGTATAGTGTTACCCATGTTCATCCAGCTGTCCATCAGTACATACATCTGGTTAAATTTTGGATTTAGGTCAGTTTGATCTTTTTCTGGCACTATGTTGGGACATTCATAGGATTGCATCTAGGATGTGCGATCGTGAAAATCCCCCTAAAATGTAAGATTTCTCACAACATTTTCAATTCTCTGTGGGCAAAGTCGTGCAAAAAATAAGAATTGTGCACATTTTTTCGTGAAGAATGTGCTATTTATTATATATATATTTTTTTTTTAATGTAAAAATCGGGTTGCCAATCCCAACGGATATGTTGTCTTTGTGAATCACGTCACATATTTCCTGTGTCACATGCTCCATTCTGATTGGCTACTAAGAAAGGTCCAGAGAGCACATTTGATGCAGAGGCCAGCTTCGCGGTACAATGCATTAAATGGCAAAATTTGTTAAAACTCTTGACACTTTTTCATTATTTTAGCAATAATACTTCTAATAACAGTCGGAGTGCAGATGTTTCTGTCAATAGGCACAGTGACAGTGAGCAAACAAATCCTCACGCTAATCACATATCAGATGATGCTAAAGATGGCGGCACTGAAACTGAGGGTCCATCCAATGTCAAGAAAAAAAAATACTCTTTCAATTTAGACGGGGGAAAAAAAAAGCGACCATGGCTGGAAATGAATCAATTAAATGAGATGCTTTGCAGTTGGTGTGTAAAAACTGGCAAAGAAAATTCCTTCACACTTGGAAATACTAATTTTAGGACATCAACCTTTGACAGACACATTGAATTACCAATAACAACTCACAAACAGGTGATTTAGGATTTGAAACTAAGCTTATGAAAATCTTGAAACTACATGCATGACGGCTATCGTGTGACACGCAGTAAATACGTGACTTTTTTTTAAGATATAAGAATGGACAGAGAGTGACATAATCTGCAGCCCATGGTTTGATTCTTTAATGGCAAGTGTGTAGAGAAAATACTTTTATTAGAAAACTATAGATTTTTATTTCAGTTTTAAGTGTTATATTGTAATATACAGAACTATGATATTTGTTAAATGTTATACCATAATATACAGAACACATGATATGCATTAAGTGTTATACTGTAATGTACAGAACACATAATATGCATTTAATGTTATACTGTAATATACAGAACACTAGTCTGATAAATTAGCCCCCCAAATCTGTGTTGATACTGATGGACGATTTGTGGGTCTGAATTCACCTACTGGTATTCATTAAAATGTGCAATTTTGCTGCATATAAATCTGCCTGGAACACACCAGCGTACAGTTTAGACACTTACTGGTATTTGGTAACAGCTATATGTAGCCACAAAATTCAAAATGGCCACAGGACATAGGGTTGTGTTATTTCATGTGGATTTACAAGTCATCAGACATAGGATTTGATCTGAAAATAGTCTGTTCATATTGCCAAAAGGACCCTTCAGCCGACGGTTGCTCAAGAGACGCAAGAAATAGCGGTAAGTGTCTGATGTGTTGTGGACAGAATTGTCTGCAAATAATTATTTGATTTTATGAATAGGTGAATTCAGACAACAAATCGTCCATCAGTATCAACACAGATTTTGGGGGCTTATTTATCAGACTTACAGAACACATGATATGTATTTAGTGTTATCCTGTAATGTTCAGAACATATGATATGCGATTATTACACTTTTTATACTTGCTATTGCTCTGTTTGAATCTGTTGAAGTTTTTTTTTTATGCCATACTGGTAGGCCCCCCTTATCACTATGTTGGACCCCCCCCCCCCTTCAGATTCAGTGAGGGCAAGTTCCAACATTAACCAAATCCTAGATGCAACCCTGCATTCAGGTTCCATGAAACATGCTTCTAATTTTAAATTCATATCTATATATTAATATCTATGCAGTCCTAAGGATATGCTTTGAACCTATATAATATTTCTTGTTTTATGAAGCAGTAAAATAATTAAAATGCAATTTTATTTTCCATTAATAGATGGTTCCTTGGATGAAGAAGAAGAACATGGTAGATTTGATGAATTTTCAGAAAAGCATAGACACCAGTTGAAACATAGAGAACTCTTCTTGTCAAGACAGGTGGAAACTTTGCCAGCCACACATATAAGAGGGAAGTGCGTAGTTACACTTTTAAATGAAACAGAATCTGTGGAATCTTACCTTGATAAAGAGGTGAGAATTCAGTCTTTTTTCCCTAGTTATTTGTATGGAGGATAATACATAGCGATTATAATTAATAATTCACAAGTGGCTAAGAGAACAAAACTTGTGCTTAAGCATTGAGCAGTCAAAAAGTGAGTTTTTTTTAAATATCTTAGACACAAGTGAATCATATCACTATGCTAACACGTATTTATTTTATTTTATCCTTGTGCATGAATTAGTGGATTTTACAAAAGAAATAATTTTGATAATTCACTGGAGTGAATTATGAATTTTATTTTATTGCTCAAGAACTTTTTTCAATAGACATTGATAACATTATGACCAAAGAATTTCATCCGACATGTTGGCAATCACTTGTTGCAATGGTAGTATGTTGACCTGTCTCAAAGTATGTGCTTTCTTACCTTGAATTAAGAAAGAGAATTATGTCAGTACTCATATTTTCTGTGCAAATGTACACAAAACACAGCAAAACATAAATGGTAAACAGTTGATATTACTGTAAGAAATCTGCTACTTCAATCTGTTATACACTTTAGCTTGCCAACAAATTTGAGCATAAAATAAAAAGAAAATTTGTGCCGAGTGAATAACGGATATATATTTCATCTCGTGGGTGAAAAACTGTTGTATTTTCACCCACTCTATGAAATAAATTTTCTTTTTACTCAATACAAGTAAATATCCTCTATATATGGATCATGAAGAAGAAAGAGGTGCACATCTGTGCATCTGACTTTGAAAAAAACATAATTGCTAATTGTTGCACGTCAAGCAAATGAATATACTGTACAAACCATAAAATCGTAAAATATGTGAATGAGTCATGATGTCATAATGCTTGAAATATCAAAGCATGCCTTGTGTGACATACAGTTCAGTTTCACCGTTGATGCAAACAATGTGTGTAAATAAGCCTCGCCCACAATAAAGTAGTTCCTAGCAAAATGTGCATAACTAAGACAGCTGTTTTGTGACCTATACTTCACTTGTGAATTATTTTCCATATTTCACAGAGTAAAATTATTGAAAAAAAGTTAAGTAAATTTCTACTATATCAGCCTTTGTATATAGCAAAATGCTTTTCTATGTATATTTTGCTGTCACCTATCTTATTTAAACTTGGTGAAAATACTAAAAGTGAAATGCTAGGAAGAAATAGATCATGTATCTGGGTACAGACATATTGATGGCTTTTTATCTCGTAAGTTGAATGAAAAGTGGTAATGAAAAGATACTCTTAGATACCCATGAAATTGTCCATTATACCCCACTGTTTTCCTTTGTCCATTTTAGGCTGCACTATTGTGTCATTGATCCTTATTTTTCATATTTGTTTCAAGAAGGTTGTCTCAGGTGCATTAAAAAAAACCTTGAAAATTGCAGATTAAAGATCATTACAGTTCATTTTAGACTGAATTGAATATACCTTTAGCTTGCTTATTGAATAGAGTGAACTCAACTGATATAGAAGCATCAGATGATACATTTCAGTGGCTGACAGTAATGTCTTTCTTATTTTAATTGCTTGGGGAACAATCGAAAGTGCATGGTTAATGAACATTGATAGGTAATGTAAATAAGAGAAGATGAAATCTTCAGCGTAAATAGTGCTGCGTTTATTTCCAAAGTATTGTACCAGTAAAAACAAATATAGACTCAAGTGTCCAAAATAAATTTTAGAGGGAAAAGGTTACTCAGGAACAAGGAATTCAAATTCTGGTACAGAAAGCCCATGGCAGGGGAGGCAGATAATGATATGTGTTTGAATTTTCTTGAATAAAGAAGAAACAGGTAAGGATATTTGTTACCCTGTTTTGTTTTTTTCTTCTTCAAAGTGACCCCACTTTTGGACATGGGTATTTTCTATTTCTTGAATGAACATTTGTTTTCAGTAGCATTGAAGTTTTATTGTCATGTTATTTTTATAATAGAAATATTAAGGGTATCTATTTGTTAAAAAACAAGCAATTTTGGGAAGAAGAAAAGCATTAAAAAGACATTTACTCTTTATTTTATGCAATGACCTCTTAACTACACTGAATTTCTAGTGTTCTGTGTTTTAATAATGATAAATTAACCATTTTATTTGGTTTCTTTCATTGCAGGACACATTTTTCTACTCTCTTGTTTATGACCCACAACAAA
The DNA here is from genome assembly GCA_029931535.1 of Margaritifera margaritifera. Classification (NCBI taxonomy): domain Eukaryota; kingdom Metazoa; phylum Mollusca; class Bivalvia; order Unionida; family Margaritiferidae; genus Margaritifera; species Margaritifera margaritifera. The sequence continues at coordinate 1,479,863 of JAQPZY010001632.1, read as the reverse complement.
AAACACTTCTAGCAGATAAAGGAGAAATAAGAGTCGGACAGAGATATCAAGCTGACATCACATCGATTATGCAAGAAGGTAACTGCTGAAGTCCTCCTTTTTTATGCTTGGCAGTGTCGCAAAACAAAGGTCATGTATACATCTACTTTAGCCGCAATAGGCTGGTCACACAATTGATTTTAACTTTCGCCTCACATGTTTTTTTCTTACCTGGCCATAATTCAATGTGGCTGCCATTACTAAAATTAGTAAAACCTTCATATGACTTCATTTAAAAAACCACGGAACAGATTTTGACAAAATGCAATAGAGAGCATCCTGGCATCAAGACTTTTCAAATGTGTACAAATTATGCCAATTTGTGTCAAATATGGCCGCTTACTAAAATTAGAAAACCTTTAATAAACATTTCTAAAACTGCTGTATAGATTTTTAAAAATGTGATTGAGAGACTCTTTGCATCAGAGGATTGCAAGTTTATATATATTACAATAATCTGTTATCAAATTTGGCAACTTAATAATAGAAAAAATCTTGAAATGACTTCTTAAAAATCACATAATAGATTTGTACCAAATTCGACAGAAGTCATAATGGTAATAATGTCTTGTGCTTTCATTTCTCCCTGTAGCCCCTCCTGGTATTAGGTCCTGTCCATGGGTGAGAGGCAAAGAGTAGGACATGTTTTGCTGTTATTGTTTATATTTCAATAACCCTTACCCTTTTACTATGCATAAGGTATAAATTGTCACATATTTATCTTTCTACTTTACTTGAATCATACCAGTGTTGGGGCCAGAGTTCATCTAGATATCTTCTTGAGGAGCATATTCATTTTATTTTAATGCCCTGACACAAATGTGGAATGGGCATATAGTGTTACCCTTGTCCAACCTTGGTTAAGTTGTGTGTTTTGGTCAGTTTCTCGGGCATTGTTACCCTGAGAATCATGCAACTTGGTATGTAGATGGGTCTTGGTAAGCATAAAACCAGTGTACCAAAAGGAGGTCATTTGACCTAAATTTACACTTTATTGACGATGGTTAAGTTCTGCATTTAAATAGGTTAGTTTCTGTTTGACCCACAGAGTTATGCAACTTTTTATATAGATGCACCTTGGAGAGACAACATTTAAGTAAGTAGGTCATCATGATCAGAAAAATTTGCAATTTAGAAACATGGTTTAAGTCTTGTGTTCGGGGTTGGTTTCTCATGCACATTGACTGCAGGATCACACAAGAAAGGTGTGATGGGGCATTCATAATCTGTGAACACATTTCTAGTTTAAAATGCACTTAAAGTAGACCTGATAAATCCTTGTGATTGTCAGGTTTGTATCTGTGCTAGAGAAAATGGTGAAAATAATATAGAAGAATGGTTGCTACTTTACTGTAGTTACTATTATCTTTCACCTACATTGACAAAGAAGTTTTTACTAAATGTACAAACAATGAAACTACCTTAAACTGACCACTTTCTAACTCTGCTTCGTTTTGCAGACTAGCCACATATTTTGTCCCAGTAAGGCCTTTCTAGTACTAAAATGAAAACCATCAGTACTGGTCAGATATTTTGTCCCAGTAAGGCCTTTCTAGTACTAAAATGAAAACCATCAGTACTGGTCAGATATTTTGTCCCAGTAAGGCCTTTCTAGTACTAACATGAAAACCATCAGTACTGGTCAGATATTTTGTCCCAGTAAGGCCTTTCTAGTACTAACATGAAAACCATCAGTACTGGTCACATCCTTTATATGTCTCATTCTTTTGTCCCAACAGTGTCCAGTTTAGGGAAGTTTTACTGTGGTAGATATTTTTGTAGCATTTTTGTTAATAAATATATGTAGCAGCTGATAACTGGTTCATTTATGTGTAAATATTGTATGCCAGGTCTTTGATCTACTTATTTTCAAAGTTTCATTTAGTTTGACATCATTCATTAAATTGAGAACATTGTTATGTTGTAAAATGTGTATACAGATTATAATATTTGTTTTTGAAATGAGATAACAACCTTATATCTCAGGATTTTAGAACATCAATGGAAGCTCTACATTGGTGAATGTCTCTTTACCTGTATAAATCGACATTTACCTGTATTACCTCGACATTTACAGTAAAGCCCCCGTTAACTTATTCAAATTCTCAGATGCAAGACTTGTATTCCATAGTTTTTGATATTTTACAGGTGAAGAAGATGGAAGAAATTCAGAAGAATTAGAGGAATTAATATGGAATTCAGAAAGCGGGTTAACAGATAGGCAGACAGATCAGTTTTTGATTGTTGCAAGGTAAGGATTCATTTCATGTTAGATCATAAAAAGTTGATTTTTTTTATATTGATGGAAAATCTCTATATCTTTACACATTTTTAATATATAGAAGATTTACATCTGAAGTAAGGTTTATATTAGTCCACTTCTAATCATTTTTAAAGTCTTTTTGGGTGACAAACCCAGTTGTTGTTCCTAAAAGAATTTGGTTTAAACAGGATTTGTGAAATGAATAATGCTATCATCTCTTTTGACCGAAATTTAGGAGAAAAATCAATAAAGAAATTAAACCTCCCACATTCATTTACCATGCTGCTTAGTAACAGTAACCAAATTTATATGTCTGATTATTGCTTTCATATGATGCCATAATTGGGAGCAATTTATTGGAAGTCATTCAAAATTAAACCGATTTATCCAACACTGGTTTTAGTGATCATACTTAAAATCTTGTTTGATTAGTTTTATAAATCTCAAAATTTCTTTAAACTGCAGGTCAGTTGGAACTTTTGCAAGAGCACTAGATTGTACAAGTACGGTACGACAGCCGAGTTTACACATGAGTGCTGCTGCAGCCAGCAGGGATATTACATTGGTAACTTAAGTTAGGAAATGTACTTTTATAATAAAAAGTAGAAATATGCAGTGCTTAAAAATTGTTGGGTGGGTGGAACATCATGAATTGTTTCTGAATAGTGCATATCCAACTCAGAAGGGCTCCTTATGCACTGAGTTTACAGAAAAGGTTTACATCATGCTTTGAGCACATTTTTTTATGTTTTCTCCTTTTTAGTTGAAAAAGGTTAACTGGCTTTTTTCTTCATGCATCATTTACATGAATGTTTTTGTTGGATTCTGAACAAGAATACATGGTCATTAGCCTAACAAAACTGAAGTGAAGCATTTTAAATTAGAAGCCTCAAGTCAGCAAATATAAGTGTTGGTTCAAGCCAAAAGTGGAAAAAAACCAAAGACAAACAATTTTCAAAGATTGTTTGGGTGGAGGGGATGTCGTGAAGCACAGTTGCTGCTGAAACCTACCTAAAATGTTATGTTTTCTATATCTTTTCAAATGTGCAGTTTACTTTTCTTGTGATCACTAGGGTATGGGTAAAAAATAATTTTTTTTTACCACATAACAATTGTAAAATGGATCATTAGGATAGCATTAATTAGTTATTCCAACATGACAAGAAACAATTGCACTGAAGGTAGACCTGATAAATCTAAGTGATTGTCAGGTTTGTATCAGTGCTAAAAAAATGGTGAAAGGAACATAGAAAGTTGCTATTGATTTCAGTGCAAATTTATTATCTTTCACCCACAGTGTCAATGAAAGCATTAAATTAAATGTAGTACTTAGATAGTCCTGCATAGTTTGCTTACTACTAACCTTTGTAGCTCAGTTTTGTATTTGTTGATTTATGTGCACATACATACTGAAATGTCTTCAGTTTGTTTAAAAATTTCATTTATCTTATTCAATGTAATGCCCACACTGCATGCTTAAGAAATTGTTATTTGGATAAATTTAGTTAGGTTTAAGCTCAGCATAATAAACACACACTAACTATCTCATAAACCATGTTCCAATCAGGTGTATGTACATACTAGAAGAGCCAGTTACCTTTGTGTTGGGATATCTCCACTTGGGAGATGCATCATCTTTCCCAAATTGGTCATGCTGAATAAAGCATATGTAAGATTCGTTTTTGAGAGTTTTAACCCAATAAAAAGTTAAGTGGTGATGAGACATCAAAAATGCATAGTGGTAAATTCCAAGTAAATTGTGATCATCTAAGCAGGTTTTAGCAGCCACTTCCCACTAGTCATGCAAGGATAAAAAAATGTGTGCTTGGTAAAGAAATTTTGTGTGTGCAAGTTTTGACTTGACCAAAAGTGATGTGTGTGCTTGTTAAGGTGTTGCATTGAATACAGTACTTTAATTCATTGATCTGATGTGTGAGATAGTCAAGCTGTATGATGAACATTGATATGTGAGATAGCCAAGTTGTATGATGTGCATTGATGTGTGAAATAGTCAAGTTTTATGATGAGCATTGATGTGTGAGATAGCCAAGTTGTATGATGTGCATTGATGTGTGAAATAGTCAAGTTTTATGATGAGCATTGATGTGTGAAATAGCCAATATGTATGATGTGCATTGATATGTGAGATAGCCAAGTTGTATGATGTGCAAGATAGCCAAGTTGTATGATGTGCAAGATAGCCAAGTTGTATGATGTGCAAGATAGCCAAGTTGTATGATGAGCATTGAAGTGTGAGATAGTCAAGTTGTATGTCTTGCATTGATGTGTGAGATAGCCAAGTTGTATGATGTGTGAGATAGCCAAGTTGTATGATGTGCATTGATGTGTGAGATAGCCAAGTTGTATGATGAGCATTGATGTGTGAGATAGCCAAGTTTTATGATGAGCATTGATGTGTGAGATAGCCAAGTTGTATGTCTTGCATTGATGTGTGAGATAGCCAAGTTTTATGATGTGCATTGATATGTGAGATAGCCAAGTTTTATGATGTGCATTGATGTGCGAGATAGCCAAGTTGTACGATGAACATTGGAGTGTGAGATAGCCAAGTTGTATGATGAGCACTGAAGTGTGAGATGGCCAAGTTGCTTAGTATTTGCATACATATTTTTATGAAAACCATTTGATTCTCTCATTACACATATTTTTTTATAGAAAATATCGGAATAATAAGAACAATGAATATACTGCATGATAATCTTGTAGCTTGTGCTAGTTTCATTCAATTTCCTCTTTTCACGATTTTTGCAGTTTACATCCATGGACCTTTTGCATAAATCAAACTATGACATAGCCAAGGCAGTTTCTAGTCTAGTCCCCACTGGGGGCCCTATGTTGTGTCGAGATGAGATGGAGGAGTGGTCAGCCTCTGAAGCCAATCTGTTTGAGGAGGCCCTTGATAAATATGGGAAAGATTTCAATGATATTAGGCAAGACTTTGTAAGTTCATATTTTTACTTTCAGTATTATAAACATACAGTGCATATATATATATATATATATCCTGAAACAGAAAAGAGAGACACAGAAGCTATTCTGCATTTGGTTGGGAAGGGATGTTAACATATGCCAAGTAGGGGTGAAATGATGCACCTGTGCTCCATATTGATACATATTGCGATACACAACCTGTGATATGATACATATTGGTACACGTATAAACGTGTCCAGTTGTGGGTGCTGAGATACCAAACAAGGAATTCCCTTGCACTGTACTTCATGCAAATATAAAACAACTGCCATGACAGCTCAGTCTGATGAATTCTTAATTTAAAGAATAAAGAGGCAGAAACGACAATTAATTATTCATGGCTTTTGAAGATTAAGAGTAACTTTAATAAAGTATCATTTTGTTATCCCCCATATGTATCCATGTGTGTATGAAACGGCAAAATTTTGCATTTCACCCCTAATACCAAGTGACATAACTCTATTTTGTCAGGTAAGTACCTATTGAATGTGTAGATGTTTATACTTTCTAAATGATTAATGTTAAGTATTTTTTCCATTTAATTAAAAAGTTTGAATATAGAGTGGTAATTATTAATAAATTTGTATCAAAATCAGCTTTAGATCTTCAAGTTTACAAAGATAATATGTTGTATTTTTCAGTTGCCTTGGAAAGATAATATGTTATATTTTTTCAGTTGCCTTGGAAGTCATTGAAAAGCATTATAGAGTATTATTATATGTGGAAAACCACAGACAGATATGTGCAACAGGTATGTTACATTTTAATGATCAACCTGTTATTTACAACTTTCTGTTTAAAAAAATATAAATTATTTGTAATTTTCGAATTACTTCATTCTAATATGATTTCGTGTGAACAATACCATACATGCGTTTACTGAGGAGCTGCCTTCAAAAGACTACCTCTTTTTAAATATGCTGGGCTATGAGCCACTTAAAGTCTATAATGATAGTTTAAAAGTGACAAATTTCCTTATAAAATGATTGGTTTACAAATAATCAAGTTGTTTTCATTTGAGCCCAGTTATATTCCTTGGTGGTAGTGTTCTTGCCCCATGCCTACCCTTCCAGAAGTAAAGCTCTCAAATGATATTTATCTTTAATATGGACATGTCTGTTGAGATCAAGGCTAAATTGTGAACAAAGGTCAGTCTGACTTGCTTTTATCACTGAACTGCACATTCCTTCATTCCTTCCAGTAAGATAGGGTGTTGTTAACGACTTTTCTGCAAAAATGAGTGCCTGGAGATGCATGGGTTGTTTATACTTGATTATGTCCTTTTTTTTTGTAGAAAAGAATCAAAGCTGCAGAAGCAGAAAGCAAGCTGAAGCAGGTTTACATTCCTAACTAGTAAGTTTGAAGTTTTTATGAAATATATCATTCAGAAATATATTTACAAAGAAGAGTACTTCACCAAATATTTCATTTGACAACTTAAACAGACATAGGCAAAATTCAGTAATCTCTTTTCTGAAAGTTAGTTTTATACATGATGAAGACCACAGACCTCTTCTGACATTTTATTTTAGGAGGACAATGAAACCTGAAAAGATTTCTTTGTGTCTCACCACTGTATTCATGGCAAGACATGCATGTAAATATTGCTTTCCCAATGAAGATGATTGCAGCAACATCATTGTCAACATTAATGTTTTTGCAAGTCAGATATGAGCGTGGGGTGGTGGTGGGTGTTACATCATTACATGGATGCTTGTGAGACATTGAAAATGGTGTATAGTAATCACATCCAATTGTCAACAGTTTGGTTTCCACAAGATAACTTTACTTTGATTTGTTGAATTTTAACCAGATTTTGTATGCAGCTTTGTATTTATTGAAACCTCGCAAGGGTTTGATCTCCAAGTCGTCATTTTGAGGAGTAGGTTCCTGAGTGCCCATCTCCTGACTTTTGTTTCTGCAGCCTAACTTCAACAGCAACTGCTGGATTTAAACCAAATTTATTATATGCCTTGATATTGATGAGACCTTGAATGAAGTTGATGTCTGGCATTCCATGTCATCAATTAGAAGGGTTATGACTGCTAAATGCCCATCTTGCCCTAACTTTGTTTTCCAAACACAAGTTCGTTTTCAGTCCCTGCTGAGGAAATTGTAGCAAGTGGGGCCCTTTATGATGCACCTAATATTTAATTTAAAAACGAGCAACCAGTGTAAAATTCCGTAGCTAGAAATACCATTAAGAGAAGACATGCTTTCCTTAGAAGAAAAGAACAAAAAATTTTAAAATAAAATGAGATATAATCAGATTCCTCTTAACCTATGTTGTTAATTGGTTATTAGCAGATAGAAGCTTGTAGCCATAGCCAAAATAGCTTGGGGGAAATCCTGACCTTTGTTTGCTTCTCTTTTGTGAAGTTTCACAACCAGCATCACAGCACCACAGCTGTAGAAGACAAAAAGAACAGTAAAACCTCAAATCTCAGAAATTTAATTACCCAAATTTTTTGGCTGATCTGAACCTACACTAAATCCCCATATTTCTGGTCTGTACAAAATCACCAATATTTGTATTCAGGTTCTACTTTACTTCTGCAGGGTACTTTTTGGAATCCTATCTTTCAGTGTAGCTTCAATTTAAAAAAAAAATATCTGGTGAATTCCACCAGGGTGAGACACTATTGTATTTAATTGCACTAATTTACATCCGTCAGACTTGTTGATATGGAAGTATCATTGCATAATTTTCCTTCCATTTCAGCAACAAACCAAACCCAGCTGCAATCAATGGAAAAATGAATGGCGCTGATGGCCAAGTCTCAGGGAGGGCATGTGAAAGCTGCTATGGTAAGTGTTGTGTAACCTATGATGAACAGTGTATTATAAACACAAATCCTTGACATTTAAAGAGAGATGTATCTGTTATTTGGAAGTTTTAAGTTTCAACTTTAACTTTTGAAGGAAAATTCCCTGAATATTCTGAGGCTGAGTCTTACACATACTCCAAAAGAGCAAGTGAAATCAAATTTAGGATATCGATCTACAAGAGATTTAACTGCAAATAGATGGCCATTAACTATGATAAAATCTTGTTTACTCCTTGCAGCACTAAAATTCTGAGGATTAAATAGTTTTGTTTGCTCAGTGACCATGGCCATAGGTAAATTTTAATACAGAGGAGAATTCTCCAGATTGATATGGAATTCCATATTCACTGGTTAGAGCATTAAATTAACCAAAACATATTTGTTGAGATTTATTTCTCTTTTCAGTGTACTGTTGTAGTGCTGCTAGGATAAATACAGTGTATACCTGTATCATGCTAGCCCTCATGATCTGCTGTTTTTTTTTTCAAAGTCGTGGCTACATGTATGAATAGGCATGGCTAAACAGTAGAATCATTCATTAAAGAAAGAACCTTTTGTATCTACTTGATTCTTTCCTGTTCTGGGGTGATTTAATAAATCCAGATGTACCAGATATTTAAACAAAATATTTACAAATGCCCCAATTGTCATTCTTTGCACCGTTTGTTTTTGTTGTGCTATTGTTTGTAGAAAATAATCTGTACAGTTGCTTTAGGGGTCTCTGTACTAATGATTTCCATTGTTAAAAGAAATATATAAGAAATACTGAGTTACAGAAACGGAGGCGGGAAAGATAGTTTGTCATTTAAAACAACCAGGATTAACTTAATTTTAATGTAAATCCTTTAATGTCCAGTGGGCCAAATTTTGCATCTATCAGAGCAAGACCTGTCAGTTTGCAAACTGCTGGCAAACAGACACACGCAGACATACCACATTGCAAAAATTGCTAAAAGAGGATGGAAATTCAATCAGATTATCTGCATATGCATATACTTCAGTGTCTGAAATTTCATCTGTGCATTTCCAGCCATCCTGTTTAGGCCTGGTAATGAGTTTTTGCCCTGAAATCTAAGTCCAATCACAAAGAAAAAGTGATAAAAAGTCCAGAAATCATTGAAACTGTACAAATTCAATCAAGTCATCTATAAATGCATTTAATTTAGCTCACCATATTGCATTTCTGTTGATGGGGTAGTTACGTATTTGTCTAACAAACCTGAGACGAACATAAAGGCAGACATCCTTATGTATCTGATGGGTTTGTCTACTAGTCTTTTGACACAACATGTGTCGGAAGATTGTCACAATAAAGAACCAAACAGTGAGAAATGAAAAGTTAAATTTTTGTAAGCTGCATTGACAGTGTATTGTCACCAAAAAATATAAAAGTACCTGTAGCCTGTGGGCTCCCTTTCCTTTTTATAGCACTTAAAGAAACACAAACTGTACAGATACGTTGTTTAAATCCCACAATGAATTGTACAGATGCGAGCTAAAAAAAACTTGCAAGCAAACAAGGAATCCACCTATGCAGTTGACAAGCAATGCACTGCAAATTTTAGTTTACCAATGACAACAGTGTTGTATAGTATGGACTACTTGGGTTACATTTTTATGATATATTTGGCAATTGTGTTCTGTGATGTTGGTTTTTATTATAATTCTTTACAACAGTACGAAAATATGCCTTTCCCCATCAATATAGCAGAAATTACACAATAATTAAGTGCATCTGCAGTTTATGGACCTCTTGTGTGACCACTTTTTGGCTGGGGGTAGGGTGGTTGGATTTCATTCTGTGTTACCAAATATAGTTTGTAATACTAAATATAGTAACAAACTTCTGGTATTACTAAAATTAGTAATAAAGTATATATCCTTTCACTTTGATTTTATGTCAAGGGAGTCCACACAGATTTGGTGAAATAATTAGCTGTGATAGTATCTCCCTTGGATAATGTTCCACTGATGGTAATACTTAACAGTAGTAGAAAATGCTTTTAAAGCTATCACAGTAAATTCTCCAATAATGTTCCAAATGTTAATATAAATTCTCTCATGACATATATAGTGAAGACAATTTAGAAAAATGTAAAGATTGTTTCCATGAACAGCAATAACGCTTCGTTAAAAACAGAGTTTTCTCCAGGTCCTGATTTAAATCAGTACTGTGTAGTTTCGTTTTGTGAAAATAGAAATGTAATTGGAGAGTTATTGGTCTTCGTTTTAAACATCAATCAGTAAAAACAGTAGCTTCAAGGTTCGTAATTAGTTTGTGTCATAGTACTGCAGAGATGCTGCCAGGGGAAATCGCAAAAAAATTGTGCAAATTCGCACACTTGGAAAACAGAGATGCACAAGATTTCCCACAAATTAGTTCAAAGCCGCACATAAAAAAAGTACTCGGCACAGTTTGCAGATTTTATGTAACTATTAACCCTTAAATTGCTTGCTGCAACATAAGTAATGCCACCGGTAGAGGTCCTGTAGCGGTTGAAGCAGCAGATGTCATTTTTCAGGTAGACACCTGTTTATACATCTGGGTACTTCAGCTTGGCATGAAACAAGCATTCTGTTGTAGTATTAACCTTGCATTCATCAAGGAAGTTTAAAAATGATTGTTTTAAATATGGGCTACCTAGAAAACCCCAAATGGCTGACTCCAAACAAGGTTCAGCTTAGATGACGATTTAATTTGGCAAATACTGGCTGAAGATTGTGATGATAACAATGATTTTGAAAGTTTTGAAGTATATCAGATTATTGGAGCTGGGAAAGTATTACTTGAAAAACCAGTGAGTGATTTTGAGCCTGAAAATAATGCTGAATATGAGTCCGATGTACATGCTGGATGGACAAAAACAGACTCAGAGATGCTGCCAGGATGCGCGAATCGCGCACAATTTTTACAAATTCACACACTTGGAAAGCAGTGATGCGCGAGAACTCCTTCAAATTAGTTTGAAGTCACGCATATAAAAATCTACTCTGTACAGTATGGAATTTTTATTTAACTATTTACCCTTAAAGTGCTTGTTGTGGCATATGTCGTGCTTGTTTCGTTATCCGTCTTTTCTGGTAGGCAAATGTTTACACATCTGAGTACTTCGGCTTGACATGAACTGTTATTAAAAAATTTGATTGGCATATTGGGCCCTGGAACAAGCATTGTTGAGGTTGAACCTTGCATTCATGAAGGAAATTTTACAAATGCATGTTTAAAGTAAGGGTTCATCAAAAATCCAAAATGGCCGACTCCCAACATGGTTCATCTTCAGATGACAATTTCATTTGGAACTACTGGCCAATGATAGCGATGATGACAATGATTTTTAAAGTTTTGAAGCATGAGATTATTAGAGCCCGGAAAGTGTTACTGGAAATAGCAGTGAGTAATTTTGAGCCCGAAAATTATGTTGAATACGAGTCTGATGTACATGCTGAATGGACAAAAACAGATGGCATGCCGGTCAACCCCCTATTAAGCGGTACTTCGAAATTAAATGTTAAAAAGGCAGAATATTGAGCCTAATTAAAATACATGCAATTTAAAGGTAGAGTGCAATTTTCATTTCTTTTCTCAAACAATTCTGCCTTGAGGATCTTGTGCTACAAAACTATATAGCACTCTAACGGTTAAGATAAATTTAATAAATAAGAATCTAAAAAGAAATTAAAAAGTAAGGATATTTATTTTTGATCAAAATACCTCAGTCTGAACAAGCTGACTATGGCATTGATGGACTTCAAACCCTAATACAACATTGTGGAACAGATAAGAAATCTGGCATAGTAGTCAGCAAAGCACTAATTCAAGAAAGTGGAAAATTGGCAGAGCTTTTGTTAGTGAAAAATATTATTTTGGAGCAGAGATATCCAAGAGACCATACCTATGAGCTATTGAAAATTGTACATAACAACAATAAAGAACAGTTTTCCACCTAGTTCAAGCTGGCTTAGCTAGCTATGCATATGTGAAAGGGTATTCTCAGTACAGAACAATATTCATACACAGATAAGGAACAAATTAAGCTCAGAAATGATCAGCAGATTAATTTTTATACAACTAGAGGAGATATCTTTTGAGGAGTTTGATATCAATAGAACAGAAAGAAAGAAAGAGATGGATATTTATTTGTTAGGTAAATATTGAACTATGGCCGTTTCTACTCCCCCCTTATTTTCTGGTGACAAGGGTGGAGCTCCCCCTTTTAGATAAAATCCTGGCAGCATCTCTGCAGATGGCATGCTGGTCTACCCAAAATTCAGCAGTATTTCAAAATTAAATGGAGAATACCAAGCCTAATTTAAATGCAGCAATTTAGAAGTAGGGTGCAATTTTCATTTCTTTTCTCAAAGAATTCAGCACAGAGGGATCTTGTGCTATAAAACAATATAGCACTTTAAGGGTTGAATAAATAAGAACCAAAAAAGAAATTTATATATTTGTTTGATCAAAATACCTGTCTGGACCACCTGACTAGGGCATTGATGGACTTAAAACCCTAATACAGCATTATGGAACAGATAAAAGATCTAGCAGAGCAGTTAGCAATTCACTGATTCAAGAAAGTGAAACTTTGGCAGAGTTCATGTTAGAGACAAATCATATTTTGGAGCAGAGATCTCCAAGAGACATTGTCTATGAACTGTGGAAAATTGTACACAACAACAATAAAGAACACTTTCCCAACTTGTTCAAGATGGCTAAGCTAGCTATGCATATGCCCCATTTGACAGCAGACTGAAAGCGCATTCTCAGCATGTAGCAATATTCATACACAGATATAGAACAGATTAAGCTCAGCAACAATCAACAGATTAATGCTTATACAACTTTAAGGGACATCCCTTGAGGATTTTGATTTCAGTAGAGCCCCAACAATGTGAATCATGAAGAAAGAGAGACAGAAAATTAAGTGTTAGGCAAATAATGTCTGTTTCCCACCTCCCTGCCCTGTTTTTCCCCTTATTTTAGTAACAAGGGGGGAGATTACGTAAAATCCTGGCAGCATCACTGGTACTGTGAATGTGTCACAATTACAGAAAACACTCACTCTGTATATCAGTAGAACCAGTGGTTACCAACTCTTGAACTAAGTGGATTAGAGTATAGTCTAATTGTCTCAGTTCATTTAAGATGAAAAACATTGTAATGGAGGCTTTAGAAGTCGGTAATCCCCAAGCTTAACTTCATTGTCAAACATTTGCATAGGTACCACTCAATATATTGAAGGGCACCCCGACAGAAGCACGCCGACAAAAGCATGCAGACAAAATCGCACAAAGACGAAAGCGTACAACAATTACCATTTTGTGTCTCTAGTAAAGAAAAAACTAACAAATACAGCATTAAAGATCATGAAGCATCGTTTATTAATTAATATCTCAATATGCAGAAATATGGCGTTAAAGAACAAATAACATCTTTACGAAGCTGATAGCCATCACGTAAAATGTGCTCTTTCTGCTTCTGTGATATGGGGGATTTCATGTTTTGTCGGCACGCTTTTGTCCTGCACACTTTTGTTGGGACACCATATTTAAGCAGTAATGCATTACAGAGTTATCATCAGCTGAATATGGCTCATAGCTATTCATGCAGGACAAGTGAGCACTAATTATAGGTAAGCAATAAAATACAATCAAACCTGTCTTAATACTCACCTTTACTCAGCAGTCACCTGTTTACAATATCCATTCTAATTTCCCCCAGCAAAGTTCCTGTATAAATGTCCAGTATGTAATGGTCACCTGCCTTCTGGGGTTATTTGAGCATATCTACATTGACTTTTTGGTCTATGCAAACTTAATGTTTGCTTCATGAGGAAGGCATTGTTTAGTTAAAGGAATATCATGTGAATCGATGTGCAAACATTTCTTATCTCGAATGTCTCATAACTTGAGTCACGTTGAAAGTGTAGCTCGACGGTGTCAATATGTCCAATTCAAAAGCTAGTTAGTTTTTATCATTAGTGTAGAGGGTCAGAGCAATTTGTTTGTTGGATGGTAGGAAAAGAAGTGTTGTCGCAGCAGAAATGGAAGTCACCTTTTGTGCCAATGTGACAGGTATAGTTAGGTATCTTCATCTATTTGCCTGTGAATTAAAGCTATCTTTGAAGAAAAAAGTTTGTCTTGGAGAAGAGATGCGAGTTACATCCCTTTTCATTAAGGTCAGGGGTCATTCAATATTAAAAGCATGTCTCTAAAGGCAGGTGAAGTATCGGTTTATGGGTCACAACGAATAGCCATATATGGCTTCTTTTGATTTTCTGTTTGTCACAGGCTTCTTACAAAATCCAACTATCTTTTGATCTTGGCGAGATGAGCAACCGACTAATCCAGATATTGTTTTTATAGCTTGAACAAACTAAGAGCGGTCTATATTTTTAAGTCGGTGATGATTTCATTTATATGATGGATTAAAGTGAGCAGGATACAGTAATATTGTGTGAACATAAATTTGGGAGACAACAACATATTCCCATAATTATGATTCTGTTGTACAGTGCACATAAACAATATTGATAGTGTAATAATAATAATAAATAATAATATTAATAATAACAATAATGATATTCAGCGCATGTTTTTTTCTTTAAAAAACAATTTTAAAGGGTGAACCTGTGTATAGCGGTCACCTGTGTGCAACAGCTAGTTTTGCCTTTTCGCATGAGTTGCCAATAGTGACAGAATTGACTGTAATAAAGAGAACAGAAACTGTGCTGTTCATCCAATTATTATCGGTCACATACTTTGCTATCTACACAATATTTGTAGTTTTCTATACAATTCAGCAGACGATGATCTTTACAAGGTGGAGGGACCTACAAGTAGAGCCCACAGCTGTGGGCTGAATATCAATAATTTACCAGTGTCTTTCAAGAACTTCAAAAGGAAAATGCGGCATTTTGCTGGTGTGCTCAAGGTTACTTTCAGGCAAATTAGATAACATTTTTTTTGGACAAACCAGACAGACAGACTCACTTAGAATATGGAAGGGGCCCAGTCGAGATTTAGAGGGGCATCAGGCTATCAAATGTTTGAGCTCTGAGAGGTAGGTCTTCCTCTCGTGTATAATTAACGGCAAATTATGAGTTTAATTTCAGATAAAAGTTCAGAATAGGGCATTTTTGTACATCCACATCTGTTTTAAGAGGGGAAGTCATGTTTATTCATAATTTGGAAGATTTATATTGAGGGCAAAAGGTAACATTTTCTGCTGTTACTTTTCTTTGTGAACTGTATAGTTATATTCTGTTCCTTTTTATCCAGTGATCAAGTAAGCATTATTGAAAACAATTCTCTAATGGATTTTATTCTTTTTGTGTAGCTGCCCGTTCAGATCAGTGGTATGCATGGGGCCCAACCCACATGCAGTGCAGGCTGTGTTCTTCTTGCTGGACATACTGGAAGAAATATGGGGGTCTCAAAATGCCAACTAGATTAGGTAAGTACATCAGTACTTTTCTCTTAGTCGTCTGGCTTTGGAATTTTCTGGATTAGTCCAGAATTCCAGATTGATAAGTCTGGTTCATGCATCAAAGTAACCAAAAGGAATATTTTTAAAAATAAAATCTTTGTCTACAGAGGCATCAAATTATTGACCCAAACCTTGTTCAGCAGCTCAAAAAGTGAAAATTATTAAGGTAGGTTTTTGTCTTTAGATTTAAGAATTTATTGTGTATTAAATTTTTTTAAAAGAAGAAGTTCAAGATTGGACATTATTTTCTGTCGAATACATTCCCTGATCACAGTAATGTTTGGGAAATAACCTGCTACCTCTCAAATCCAGCAGTTTAAGAAAGACAAAAATGTAGGAAAATCATGGACAAACTCGACCTGTTCACAAAATCCTGCTCGTGCTCGCAGGTGTTTCATCCCTGCCCAGACAGGCTTTTTATTCACACTTTGCTCTTGTCAGGAGAGCCTTGTGTAGAAAAGAATTTCCACCTTCAACCATGGAGAGAATCTTGTGAGCAAGAAGGCTCTCCACTTTGATTGCTTACAATGTTAAGTGGCAGGATTTCAGGGACTGATGCAGGTACAACAGCATTGTCCCATGGAATTCTTTGATATCTCAGCAAACTTTTTTCTCAGGATTTTCGAGGAGAAGAGGTCTGTTCCTGTTACAATCAGGGAATATGGCTCCATGATTTCCAACACATTTTACATCATGGTAGAATGAATATAGGCCACAACAAGGACCTATCATACTTGCTATCCAACTGTGATCTGAAAAGGCCTAAATCACGAACCTTGTTTCCTAAGTGGAATCTTTTATGGGTTTAGACTTGGCTCACCTCGGATAAGTTTGAACCCTTAGCTAGAACCTCATTGTAGCTGCTATCTTACAAAACATGCCTTCTGATGAAGCTAGCCACAGCATGCTTCAAAGATGCTGCCAGGACAAGCGAGTGCATGAATTTGTACGAATTCGTGCACTTGGAAAGCAGTGATGCACGAGAACTCCCGCAAATTAGTTTAAAGTCACGCATATAAAAAAATGTACTCTGCGCAGTATACAATTTTTATTTAACTGCTAACTCTTAAAATGCTTGTTGCTGCACAAGTTGCGCTGCCAGTAGAGGTCTCGTAGTACTTGTCTCCTCATCTATCTTTTTTTCTGGCAGGCAACTGTTTACACATCTGAGTACTTAGGCTTGACATGAATGGTTGTTAAACTTAATTTGATAGGCACATTGGGCCCTGGAGCAAGCATTGTTTAGGTTGAACCTTGCATTCATGAAGGAAATTTTACAAATGCATGTTTAAAGTAAGGGCTCCTAGACCCAAAATGGCCAATTCCCATCATGGTTCATCTTCAGATGACAATTTCTTTCAGCAAATACTGGCTGGTGATAACAATGATGATAATGATTTTCAAAGTTTTAAAGTATATGAGATTATTAGAGCCCGGAAAGTGTTGCTGGAAATAGCAGTGAGTAATTTTGAGCCCGAAAATGATCTTGAATATGAGTCCGATGTACATGCTGGATGGACAAAAACAGATGGCATGCCGGTCAACCCCCTATTAAGCGGTACTTCGAAATGTCAAAAAGGCAGAATACTAAGCCTAAATAAAATACATGCAATTTAAAGGTAGAGTGCAATTTTCATTTCTTTTCTCAAACAATTCTGCCTTGGGGGATCTTGTGCTACAAAACTATATAGCATTCTAAGGGTTAAGATAATCTAAAAAGAAATTAAAAAGTAAAGATATTTATTTTTGATCAAAATACCTCAGTCTGAACAAGCTGACTATGGCATTGATGGACTTCAAACCCTACACAACATTGTGGAACAGATAAGAAATCTGGCATAGTAGTCAGCAAAGCACTGATTCCAGAAAGTGAAAGGGCAGAACTCTTGTTAGTGAAAAATATTATTTTGGAGCAGAGATATCCAAGAGATGATACCTATGAGCTGTTGAAAATTGTACATAACAACCATAAAGAACAGTTTTCCACCTAGTTCAAGCTGGCTTAGCTAGCTATGCATATGTGAAAGGGTGTTCTCAGTACAGAACAATATTCATACACAGATAAGGAACAAATTAAGCTCAGAAATGATCAACAGATTAATTTTTATACAACTAGAGGAGACATCTTTTGAGGAGTTTGATTTTAATAGAGCTTTAACATTGTGGAACAGGAAGAAAGAAAGAGACAGTTATTTATTTGTTAGGTAAATATTGAACTATGGCCACTTTCCTCCCGCTCATTTTTGTTCTACTCCCCCCCCCCCCTTATTTTCGTGACAAGGGGGGAGCTCCCCCCTTTAGGTAATATTCTGGCAACATCTCTGTATGCAGGGTGAGTGAGCTGCAGACCCTAACAGACCCAAATATTTTGCAGTTCAGATCAGAGGGTTCTGTGGTCCTAATGACATAATTGGGCTTCATAGCTAAGAACCGACTATTATCTGTGACCAATAAAAAAGTTATCATCCACTGTCTCTCCTCCATCGAAATATAGAAAGGAGCATCAATGCAAGACCCAGTTCATATTCTGAAGCATTAATTGAAATGTACGGAGAAGAGCCGTGGGCCCCAACTGGTCTTTTCCATCCAGTTACGGCAGGAAATGAGGATGTAACCCTGCAAGCCCTTGCATTGTGGCTGAGCGGGTAATAATATGCTCCACATATTCTGAATTGTCACATGATCAGATACACCTTGTGAGGATTTCAGCTCATGAGATTTGAGTATACATTAGAAGTCTTTGGTTGGCATGCACAGTAAACCTTCTAGGTCTTTTATCTCCGAGATCTAGCATTGCAGAGACAAGAATTTAATCAGGTGGGTATAGTGGCTGTTGCCCAGATGACCACCAGACCCATCTGACATTGGCAAAAACTCCTCATGGGTGTGGGTTTAGTACTTTCATTTATTCCACAGTAAGGAAAAGTAACTCTTTTCTTCTTATCTGAGTGTTGTGGTCATGTGTTACATGACTGTCAGTTGTGTTGCTTTTGTATTAGAGCAGTTTAGCCTTCTTATGGGGAATTCGTCCATTCTTCCCTCAAAGCTATGATGGTACAGATTGGATGCTCATGCATTTCCTCCTTCTCTTGCCTATTCTCTTAACGTTAATGTGATCAGGGAATGTATTTGACGGAAAAAGTCAGTTTTTTGTCAATTATGTTTCCCTGAGAATACTTACCAGATCACATTACTATTAAACCCTCTCACATCTCACATTAAATGGGAGCATCCGCATTGATGTATCGCTCAGCTTAAACTAGTAAACAACCAGTTGTTACCTAGCAGTGATAAGGGGAGGTAATGGATAATAGTTTCTTCCCATTGTCTATGTGATATATAGATGGGATAGACAAAATGTTTGTCTTTCTGGGATTGCTGGATTTGAGAGGTAGCCAAGCTTATTTCCCAAACATTAATGTGATTGGTTAAGTATTCTCAGAGAAACATACTTTACAAATGAAAGTACTTTCCATTCTCATTTCTGCTGAGGTTAATTTAGAGTTTTCTCTGAAAATCAGAGGCATGGTATTTATATTCTCAACTTTTACCAGCATATCCAGCTATTTTACTTGGCCCCATAGTCTCCTACAATTAAAGGACCTTAGAGTCCCCTTCTGTTTTTGTCTCGCCTTTCTGGAGTAAAATGCGAGACATAGCACACATGAAGTCCAGTGGCAGCAGCAGTGGCATCAACTCAATGTTGAAGATTTTGAGCAATTTCCTAACTCTGAAAAAGGCAAGACAGCATTCTGCTTCAGCCCTTGTTTCCGCTTTTTATTGATTATCTAGAAATTATAAAATACCATGCTAATTCTAGTATCTCTCGTTGACAGAGTCTGCATTCTTGAAAAGTCACACCAGCCAAGCTCATACTTCTGGCAAGTTATTACAACATTTTTTTACTTAACTAGCTTACAGACAATTATCTTTAGGCTTCTTTGGTATTGAAATCATGATTTTTCTTTCATTGGAATATATGTTTTTCTGGCACAATAATGTCGGGTAAGATAGTGATGAAAAAATGTTTATAGAGAATTCTTGTCGAGTTCCCCTTGGCAGAAGCACGATGTGGCGATCACTTTCGTGTCCATGTGCTTGTCCATCCAGCGATCCACACGCTAGATTAAAAGTCAATGTTAAAGTATTGTTAGATTAAGCTCCATGTTAAAGCTTTTTACTTTCTGCTAAATAAAAGGCTGGCTCGACAGAAAGGGAGTCTTTTGTTTTGGGATGGTCTGTTGTCAGTCCATCTATTAGCACAATTTTGTTATCGCTACTCCTAAACTACTTGGAGGATTGCCATGAAACTTCACACACACATTCATTCCATGGTCTAGTTGGTTCCAAATAAAATTGTTCTGCTTAGACAGCCAATATGGCCACCACAGCGGCCATCTTGAAAATTTTACTGCTACTATCCTGAAATGATGGTGATAAAAACACGGAATTTTCACTGAAAGACTTGAGTATGATGTCTAGTTGGTCCTAAATGAAAATGGTGTTGATATGAGGTCCAGTATTGTGGTCATGGCAGCCATCCTGACAATCTTGTTATTGCTACTCCTCCTGAATGGATGGTCATATCAGCATGGGGTTGTCACTAAAAGACTTATTATTATGTCTAGTTGGTCCTAAATGAAAATGGCGCTGATGTGAGGTTCAATATGGCCGCCATGGCAACCATCATGAAAATCTTGTTATTGCTACTCCTCCTGAATGGACAACCATATCAACATTGTGTTTTCACTGAAAGACTTCTTATAATGTCTAGTTGGTCCTAGATGAAAATGGTACTGATCTAACATCCAATATGGCTGTCAAAGCGACCAGCTTTAAAATCTTGTTATTGCTACTCCTTGTACGTGGATGGTCATATCAGCATGGGGTTTTCACTAAAAGACTTCTGATGATGTCTAGTTGGTCCTAAATAAAAAACTGTGCTGATTCGACATCCAATATGGCCACCATTGCAGCCATCTTCAAAATCTTGTTAGCACATCTCTACTTGAACAGAAAGTCATATTGATGTGGGGTTTTCACCAGAAGACTTCTTATGATATTCAGTTGGCCTTCAATGAAAATGGTACTGATCTGAAATCCAATATGGCCACCACATCAACCATCTTGAAAATCTGAATGGAAAGTCATATCTTGAAAATATTATCTCTGCTCCTCTCCAAATGGATGGCTATATCAGCATGGGATTTTCACAAATAGAATTCTTATGATACCTAGTTGGTCCTAAATGAAAATGGTGCCAGTCATACATCTAGTATGGCCCCAACAATGACTATCTTAAGCATCTTGTTTGTCACTACTCCCTCTGAATAGATGATCATTATGACATGGGATTTTCACCATAAGACCTCTAATGATGTCTGCTTTGTCCTAAATGAAAATGATGCCAAGCTGACATCCAGTATGTGCACCACAGCAGCTAATTTGAAAATCTTGGTTATCACTGAAGAATATCATAGATGGTTTCAACACTTCACAGTTAAAAGGAAGAAATAGTCTTATCTTTGTTACGACTCTAGGTCTTAAAAAATATGTAACAGAAAGAAAGTGAAACCAACAATGTAAGTAATATCAACAAGCAATTTCCCAACAATACAAAGTGAAATTCAAATGATACTTGCAATATTGTGAATTAAATTACAAATAATCCTAAATGTCCTAATCACAAGTCCAAAAATAAAGAATGTTCTGAATGAGTTCCAATAGTCTTGAATGTCCTGATACAATCCAGAATGTCTTTGAATGAATTCACAAAATCCAAAGTAATATATTAATTCAAAAGTCAATGAGCACTTTAGTAACTCCAATGAATATCTTAAATAAATAATTCCTCTCTAATTATATCCGATTTCAACAGCACAAACTTGAAAATCTGACCTCAAATGGCCCACAGACTGATCTAAAACAGGAATTAATTATTTCTTTACCAAATCCATATTTATACACATTTTCACTTGACCTATATCAACAGGATGTGCAAGCAATAAAATGGGAAAAACCCAGTCTAACTGTAAATAAGAAGGGCCTTGAACTCAGATGCTTGTAAACATTCTGTTTCCTAGTGACCAGAATCGAAAGTGCAACTTATCACCATGGACAAAATTCAAACACACATTATAGATTATATGTACATAACATCTTGAAATCCTGGAAATTCTTTTCGCCAAGTAGAGCACCAGTCCTTTCGAGGGACTCTTGTTGCTTATTTGATGTACAGAATATCGTTATTTGTATATCATAATTTGAAGATATTATTGTTTCTTTTTATTATTTGATACATACAGTATTTCCTTATTTATGTAGATGGTGAGAGACCAGCACCAACTCAGAGATCAGGTGAGTTAATGAAATTGCTTTTTAAAATATTCAGATGATTTTAGGGAACTTGTCATTGTGGTCATATATGTTATACTTATTGACTGAAATTTTTTCTTATTAATTTAATCTTCATATTTTCATAGAATTGTTTACCAAGATAAAATTATACAATTGCTACTTATATTCCGGAAGGGACACCAGTTCATTTATTACATGGAAGGGACACCAGTTCATTTATTACATGTTAAACCCCCATCTAGTGGTACCTATCCAGAGCTACCTATCCAGAGCTAGACATAATAGAGCAATTGAAAAAAAAAGTTACATGTCATGCTGAATGAAAGAACTGGAATCTTCTTCTTGGGACTCAAATTCAAGACTTTTCTATTTCAAGTCCAAAATGACAACTAATAAACAGTGCTGTTTCTGCTTGGTTTTAAAACATATAAAGTGTGTAACTTGTATAAACAGTAGATGGTCCCTCACATAATAAATTGTCATGTGAATTAAGTTTTATTGTGTCTTTACTTCCCTTTTGAGTGTAGCAAATTGTGATATTTTTAACACCTGATGGAGAGGTAGGTCAGATCCATTGCCATACGAAAATATTGAAGTAACAATCAGTAAGTTAAGTTGCCACTTTTTCACCTTGCCATGAATGTGCATATGTAAGAGGCATGTAGTCTTACCATTGTCAGTAATTTTTGATTGCTCCTGAATTTTCGCATAGAGGGGGAATTCCCATTCTGGCCTTTTTTGTAAGGCTGGAATTTCATTTGGGTGGGGTGGGGTGGGGGTATTTTTATATGAGAACGGTATCTATATCTTTGGATAGAACCCTTATGTTTCAACAAATGTGTGTGATAAATAACTTTTAATGAATAAAGATAAAACATACTGTTTATCTTCATTATTGGCACAGCTGCAGCTGGTCGTGAGTCATGAAAATTGCACTGCATTATATGAATTGAAACTGCATGTAATAGCATAGACATTACCACTGTAAAGCTAGATTTCCAACATTTTACAACCTCACCAAGTGCAGTTGGTAAAACATTTGTAATTAAATTATCAATCAAAGCATCTCGTTGCTCAAATGCTCACTTATTAAGTGCTTGATTTTGGTGGCTGATCTGAATATCAGGAGCTCACATGATCATTATGAGCTATTTAATATTCATCAAGGTTACAGGTTTTGTTATGCTCGCTGCAAGTCATCTGTGTATGACTTTCATGTGCTTGCTAATTTTTTAATGGGGGGTGGGTTATTAAATTTAGAAGGGATTTGCATGAACGGGTGTACTGGAGAAACAGAGTTGTGTTTCATCTGGGTCACTATAGCTGGGTATGAACACATTTCTAGTTTAAAGTACCACCAGAAAAACATTGCATGGGGGTAGAAACAACATGGTAATCAATCTATTCTAGAAAGTTTTGTTTAATGATATTCAATGTATAACTTTTTAAAACTTTGCTTAGTTTTCATATCACAGCAATTGCCACATGATGTTAATTGATAGCTGAGTCTCTGTACACTGATGACTTTTATCTATCACCCACGAGACTGATGGCTCCTTCACAAATGAAATACCGTTTTTAAAGTCATAAAAATCATGTTTGTGGTCTCTATTTCATAATTTGTTTTTTTCTTTCAGAGAGACTGGCACATTCAAATGCAATGAGGTTCCATAAGTGCACAATTACAGGATGTGGAAAGGTGGGTTTGCTGCAAAAGCAGTAGAATTTTAATAAACTTGCATGAAATTTCACTTATTTGTTATACTTATGTTCATATTTGTGTACAAAGCTCCTTTCTGCTATAAACCTTAATATGTTGCTATATCCATATTTATTATATTCTCAGTTTATGACTTTGTATGCAAATGTATTGTGTGGGACAATCCAGTACATTTTCCACTTGTTGGATGTTGTCAAGCACTTACTGGTAAACACTTGTGAGACCCAATGAGCTTGATGCTATGCGGCATGACAGCACAGCAAGTCAGTTGTGATTCAACAGTACATAAAAGCAAGTCATATACTATGTATTTATGCATTATTCAGTAATAAAAATAATTTGAACAAGATTTCTCTTCAAGTATATTAGTATTCACTTAATTTTATGAAAAGCAATTTAAATACAATTTATTTTTCAATAAATTGGGGTATATAATAAATCAATTACAGTGATTGTACTGTTGGATAATGTGGTCTTTCCCTAAGCACATGGGATTTCCATGCTCACCCTGTTGTACTTGGGTCTCGCCCAAAATAGTCAACAGTACAAACACTATTACCTATAATTGTAATATTCCTAGGAGCTGTGGTGGCTCATTGGTTAGCATGGCAGACTTAAGACCAGAAGGGTACAGGTTTGAATCCTACCATCAGATCAGCCCATTTTTGGCTACCATGCTGTGTCCATGGGCAAGTCACTTTTTTCCAGTTGCCATGGTATTAAATAACCTTCATGTGTTGTAAAATACCAAACCAGACATTGTAATACTCCTGCACTGCAAGAGATCTTGAGAACATTTTCACGTGTCAGTGATTAGCAAAGTTTCAGATGTGGATGTGACCTAGTTGCTTTCTGTAGTGATCCAGAAATGGATCTGTTGCATGAAAGAGGTCATCAGAATTCTTTTGAAAGCATTGAAGAGCTCAACCACAATGTAGTATATACTTATTATTCCTTGGTTAAATCAGAGTAAACTGTATGTGGTTGACCACAATGTAATATTTAGTGGAATATTTTATGTCATATTTCTGTAGTTTGAAACATTTGCTCACCCCCGCACCATTTTGTATTGTGAATTATAACAGATTCCTGTAAAATTTCATTTACAGGAGTTCAGGTTGAAGGCACATCTTGCCAGACATTTGGCCACTGCTCATGGCCTTGCTATCAGAGCAGGAAGTCCACGGCCAGTCATGAAAACACGGGCTGCATTCTGTCTCATAACAACGCCACTCACACGAATCTCACGGCGTTTATGCAAGGACATTCTGAGACCAAGACATGCAGCACGATCACCTTTCATACCAATCAACATAGCAGCAATTAAACAAGAGTGTAAGTAATGTATAATTGGGTACAATATCTGTAGGGTGACTGTATGTGAAGTGACTAAACATTGTCTAGTTTTTGAATCAGCTACACTAGCAATAGTCGGAGAGATACTTAGGGGATACTACAGAGCAGTTGATTTAGGACCAGCTATCAGTGTTGCAGTGACAGATCATGGGCACATGAAAAAATTAACAGCCAGACTTCATGTAAACTACTGATATGTAAACGGGTGCATTTGGGTCACAGTGCAGAGTGTTTGTGTGTTTGTATTATGAAAAATTGGGGTATTTGCTATGGCAAGTTATGGAAGTAGTTCAATTTTTACATATTTTTTTAAAATAAATATATTTTGTTTATAAAAAATGGCAGCAATTAATGGATGAAATAAAACAAATGCAGCAAAAGGTGTGACTTATATCATGAAAAGATTGTTTAAGATATCTTTGGTCTTTAAACTTTTTCCACAATTTTCAGGCCAACTGCGGCTAGGTGAGGCAGGCAAATATGTCCCCAACATTAAGCCAAGGGCAGCAACCACTCTGGAACCAGTTTCCTCAAAACTTGGTATTGATATCAAGATGGAAAAACCAGCCTTGCTGCAAAGGGTTGAGGGTGAAATGAAACAGCCAGCTAAAATCTTCTTCCCACCTCTATCTCCATCTAAGCGTAAGTCTTGATAGATTTTAAGTGAAAAAAAATTCCTAAAAAGAACACTTGAGGGACCAAAAAATTGTGTCCTTTGTGGACTGGCATTCCTTATACAGAGGGTGAATATGAAAGCAAAACTGAGAAAAGAGATCCATGAATCTTGTTCTCTTACAGCAGATATCCATTATATGGATGTTCTGCTAAGATAGGTTTCAATTTTCATCACCTGCTTTAAATTCCTATGTTCTTTTGTATTTGAAGCACAGTATTGTACTTCCCAAACTTATACTTGGATGCAATCATAACAGAAGGAATATCAAAAATTCCATAAAAATTCATATTTTGTTTGCATTAAAAATTTCACGATTTCTACCTTTTTAAATCAAGTGTCTGCTTTTCTTTACATTAAAGCAGCAGTTTTTACCTGAAAGATCGAATCTGCTCAGTTAACTTCAGTCAGTTAAATTAGAACAGTAACATTTATTTCCTAATTTTCCTATCAGTCGAATAGATTTGCAAAGGCATTAAAGTTAATACATGGTCTCGTGATACTAGTTGTATATTTCTAGTATCATCATCCATAACAAATATTAGTTCAACTCAATGTTCTGTGTTAGAAAGAAGGTGAAAAATACATGACAATAGAAAACTGTATTTAAATATCTGATCTTTATAGGTTTTATTCATTATCAAAATGTTATAGTTTTAACATACAGAGGAGGTTCATAGACAATTTATATCTAGTCATTGTGGATTTCCTTGAATGGCATCATGTTTGATAGTGTATATTCTGGGGAAGTGCAATGCCTATCCATGAAATGAAATTTTACCTTACATATGGGTTGTAATTAATAAAAAGAAGAGACAAAAAGAAAGCTGGTTTATTAGGATAATTTGCCATCCAACCCTATCATGCTTTTTCATATTAGTAAGAAGGTTAGTTGCTAATTATCCATCTAGTATAATTGAGAAATCACAAGAGCCATGAAAATCATGCCAACTTGTTACCTTGACATTTTCCATGATTTCATATATTTAGTTCTGCATATGCAGTTGTCCTGCATTTTTTGTCTGTTGTCAGTAAGCAGATGCTTTCTATAACTACTCCTAAACTATTTTGAGTAAGTCATGAAAGTTAACTTGGCAGCTTCATTCTGGTCTTAGTTGGTCATAGATTAAAATTGTACCCCCTCAGACATTCAAGGTGACAACCAGCCATCTTGAAAATATTGTTATTGCTGCTACTCCAGAATGGATGGTCGTATTGACATGGGGTTTTCACTGTAAGACTTCTTATAATATGTAGATGAAAGTGGTGCTGATCATATGTCGAACATGGTCACCATGGAGACCATGTTGAGAGTCTTATTATTGCTATCATATTGAAATGGGGTTTTCACTAAAAGACTCTAACGATCCAAGATAAAAATTCTGTCAATCTAAGGCCCGAGATGACTGTGGTGGCAGCCATCTTGAAAATCTTGCTATTGCTACTTCTCCTGAATGAATGGTGGTATTGACATTGAATTTTCATTAAAGGATTTCTCATGATATCTAGATGGTACTAGATGAAAAAGGTGCCAATCTGACCTCCAAACATGGCCACCATGGCAACCATCTTGACATGGGGTTTTAAAATGACACTGATCTAACTCCAGAGTGGCTACATTGTTGGACATCATGAAGATCAATTTATGGCTGTTTCATCTGAGTGAATGATTGTATCAACAGGGTTTTCACTGAAACACTATAACAGTATCGAGTGGTCAGGGGTACTGACTACTAGAAAGTTGATAGAGAACAAGACAGAGTTAAAAAAAAAGGAAATTGTTCGATTATCTTTTATTTGCTGATTCTAATAGATTAAATAAGTGTGTAAACTTGTGACATTTTCCATTAGCAGAACAGATGGTGAGTTACAAGTATTGTGTGCAGTAATGATATGTATATATATATATATATATATATATATATATATATATATATATATATATACACACACACACACACACATGGTCAAACCTGTCTACAACCGTCACACATGGGCAAAGTCCAAAGTGGCTGCTGAAGACAGGTGACCTTTGAAGGCAGGTTCAGCTCTCAAACTTTATGACAAATACATGTACTGTGCACCAAATAGCATTAGCATTATTATTATTATTAGTAGTATGCTATCAAGGTACATATATTTTGTTTAGCTATCTAGCAAAAAGAAAAATAACAAAATAATAAAATACAAATGTCCACTTTAATCCATCATGTACATTAAATCATCACTTATCAGTAGAAATTGCGTTTAAATAAAATTAAGAATTGACACCTTACCTGTGATTGTCAAACACAGGACTGACTTTTTGTTAATCCAACTGGTATAATTAGGCAAGAAAACAGTTGTTCACAATTCAAACAAATGGCAGATTAAGCAGTTGCTTAAACTCACTGAGATCAAAAGACAGTCGGCTTTTGTGGGAGACCTTTGATGATTAGGAATCAAAAGAAGCTTCCTGTGGCTATTGTTAGTAGCATATAAACCGTAAATGATATCACAAGTGCACTGTACATCTATTTCTACTCATTTGGTGTGATTGTACATGATCTCTTACACTCTGAATTAATGTTGTTCTCAAAATCGGCCATAATATCTCGCTTACACTTAATAATCCCTTGAATCTGAGTTTGCCCGACTCCCATTCCTGCTGCAACTACACGACTACTTTGTCCACTATCCTGCAAACGAATTGCTTTGATTTTCTCATGTAAGGACATAAACTGCTTTGCTTTCGAAGCCAACATGTTGATACCTCCGAGTTTTACTGACGGCATGACTGGACTATGGTAAGTACAATTGAGATATGAAATGCTTGGAGCGGTCACTGCTGATATGCTCCAGTGACTGCTGAAGGCAGGGTGAAACCAGTGTTTGGTTAGGAAACACCTGGCCTATAACTGGTGAAAGCAGGTGACTATTAAATACAGGGCATTTATATAAGAAATTTGCTGGGGGAAATTAGAGAATTAGAGAGACCATTGTGACCAGGTGACCGCTAAACACAGGTGACCATTAGGACAGGTTTGACTGTGTGTGTGTGTGTATATATATATAACCTTGAAGAAATTTGTATCTCTTGCTCAGCAATTAAAAAGAGTCCAAGGATGCCAGAGAATGACTTCTTGTGGATTCCTGCACATTTGTTTCGGCCAGTAAAGTGTTAATCCCATAGAGGACTCTTATCTTTAAAAACTGGGACCACTTTATGAGAAAAAAGTAAAGTTCGGTTGATGGTGAAAATATCACAAAAGATGCATGAAGAATAGTCCAGTTCTACCACTTTTATTCTGTATGTTACATTATGTGGAGCAAACTCTGCAGGTCACTAATCATTAATGATCGAAGCTGCTTTATTGCTAAGCAAGCCTGGGACTTCACATACAGTCTGGCTCAAGATTGGATGGCATCAGAATTTTGTATAATTCCCTGCCACCTGGTGATAGATGAGAGCTGTGGTGGCTCAGTTGTTAGTGTGCCAGAGTAGTGACCAGAAGGGTGCTGGTTTGAATCCTGCCCAGATCAAGCCAGGTCAGCTGCTGTGGTGTGTCTTTGGACAAGACACTTGACTCTGTTTGCCTTGGTACAATATAACCTTTCATGTGTTGAGGTGCTATTAAACTTCAAACAAATAAACTTGCTGGTAGATAGGTAAAGCTTTGCAGTGTGTCAGTTGATGACTGTCATATATGATGAGAATTTTCACAGACCTGTTCTGCATTAACCTTGAAGTTATTTGTATCTCTGATATGACATAACACAGATTTTTTTGCTGCACTTAACTTGTGAACATGTTAACTCAAGTATATTAGAAATTATTTTCGTTACCAAACTTGGTATGTTTCAGTTTGTCAGGAATATCTAAGATGGTTTAAATATTCAGTGCTTAAAAGTAATAAAAGGAAGGAAGAAAAGAACTTGTTGTGAATTCCTGCTAATTCTTTTCAGCCAGTGGAGTGTCAGCCCCTGGGAGGTACTCTTGTCTTTGGAAAATTCTACGACTTTATGAGAAAAATAAAGTTTGATTATGAAAATATAAAAAAATAGATGAAAGACTTTAGAGTTCTAGAACTTTCATTCTGTATGTTACATTATGTGGAGCAAACACTTTTGGTAGGTAACCATCCGTGACGGATGCTGCCTTGGTGTTAGACAAGCTTCACACGTCAGGTGATATTACATAATATTCACATACATTCTGGCTCAAGATTGGGTAGCAGTCAGAATTTTGTCTAACTGCGCGACACCTGGTGTTAGATGAGAGCCATTGTGGCTCAGTGGCTAGCATGATGGAATAGTGACCAGAAGGATGCTGGTTCAAATCCTGCACAGATCAGGCCGTATCTGCCATTATGGCATGTCTCTGAACAAGACACTTTACTCCATTTGTCTTGGTACCACATAACCTTCAGTGTGTTGAGATGCTGTTAAACTTCAAACAAACAGTCTTGCTGATAGGTAGGTTAAGCTTGGCAGTGTGTTAATTGATGACTGTCATATATGATGAGAATTTTCACAGACCTGTTCTGCATTAACCTTGAAGAAATTTGTATCTCTGATATGACATGACACAGATTTTTTTGCTGCACTTAACTTGTGAACATGTTAACTCAAGTATATTAGAAATTATTTTCGTTACCAAACTTGGTATGTTTCAGTTTGTCAGGAATATCTAAGATGGTTTAAATATTCAGTGCTTAAAAGTAATAAAAGGAAGGAAGAAAAGAACTTGTGAATTCTTGCTAATTCTTTACAGCCAGTGGAGTGTCAGCCCCTGGGAGGTACTCTTGTCTTTGGAAAATTCTACAACTTTATGAGAAAAATAAAGTTTGATTGATTATGAAAATATAAAAAAATAGATGAAAGACTTTAGAGTTCTAGAACTTTCATTCTGTATGTTACATTATGTGGAGCAAACACTTTTGGTATGTAACCATCCGTGACGGATGCTGCCTTGGTGTTAGACAAACTTAACACGTCAGGTGATATTACATAATATTCACATACATTCTGGCTCAAGATTGGGTAGCAGTCAGAATTTTGTCTAACTGCGTAACACCTGGTGTTAGATGAGAGCCAATGTGGCTTAGTGGCTAGCATGATGGAATAGTGACCAGAAGGATGCTGGTTCAAATCCTGCACAGATCAGGGTGTATCGGCCATTATGGCATATCTCTGAATAAGACACTTTACTCCATTTGCCTTGGTACCTCATAACCTTCATTGTGTTGAGATGCTGTTAAACTTCAAACAAACAGTCTTGCTGATAGGTAGGTAAAGCTTGGCAGTGTGTCAATTGATGACTGTCATATATGATGAGAATTTTCACAGACCTGTTCTGCATTAACCTTGAAGAAATTTGTGTCTCTGATATGACTGACATCATTTTTCTTTGTATTAAAAGCAAATGTTTCCAAGTCATTTCAAGAGCTATCAAGAGCAAGGATACATCGACTAATTGAAAAATCAGAGCAATTACCACTTGTCCCATAACTTTAAGAGAATAGTAATAATTTGTTTACAGATGGTGCAGATATGCTGCCAGGGCGCGTGAGTGCGCGAATCGCGCAAAATGTGTATGAATTTGCGCACTTGGAAAGCAGTGATGCACGAGAACTCCAGCAAATTAGTTTAAAGTCGCGCGTATAATACTCTGCACAGTATACAGTTTTGATTTAACTGTTAACCCTTAATGTGCTTCTTGCGGCATATGTCGCACCACCAGTAGGGGTCTTGTAGCACTTGTCTCGTTATCTGTCTTTTTTCTGGTAGTCAACTCTTTACACATCTGAGTACTTAGGCTTGAAAAGAACGGTTGTTAAACTAAATTTGATTGGCACATATGGGTCCTGGAACAAGCATTGTCGAGGTTGAACATTGCATTTATGAAGGAAGTTTTACAAATGCGTGTTTCAAGTAAGGGCACCTAGAAAATCCAAAATGGCTGACTAACAACATGATTTATCTTCAGATGATGATTTTGTTTGGCAAATACTGGCCGATGATAGCGATGATGACAACGATTTTTAAAGTTTTGAAGTATATGAGATTATTGGAGCTCGCAAAGTGTTACTGGAAATACCAGTGAGTAATTTTGAACCCGAAAATGATGTTGAATACGAGTCCGATGTACATGCTGGATGGACAAAAACAGACGGCATACCAGTCACCCCCCTATCAAGCTTTATTTCGAAATTAAATGTAAAAAAAGGCAGAAATCTAAGCCTAATTAAAATACAGGCAATTTAAAAGTAGACTGCAATTTTCATTTCTTTTCTCAAACAATTCTGCCTTGAGGGATCTTGTGCTACAAAACTATATACCACTCTAAGGGTTAAGATAAATTGAATAAATAAGAATCTTAAAAGAAATTATAAAGTAAGAATATATATTTTGATCAAAATACCTCTGTCATAACAAGTTGACTATGGCATTGATGGACTTCAAACCCTAATACAACATTGTGGAACAGATAAGAAATCTGGCATAGTAGTCAGCAAAGCACAGATTCAAACAAGTGAAACTTTGGCAGAGCTCTTGTTAGTGAAAAAATTAAAATATTATTTTGTAGCAGAGATATCCAAGAGACAATACCTATGAGATGTTGAAAATTGTACATAACAACCATAAAGAACAGTTTTCCAACTTGTTCAAGCTGGCTTAGCTAGCTACAGTGTATGCATGTGTTAAAGGGGGTTCTCAGCACAGAACAATATTGATACACAGATAAAGAACAAATTAAGCTCAGAAATGATCAACAGATTAATGCTTATACAACTAGAGAATACATCTTTTGAGGATTTTGATTTAAATATAGGAGGAAGAAAGAAAGAGACATATTTATGTGTTAGGTAAATATTGAAATATGGCCGTTTCCTCCTCCCCCATTTTTGTTCTACTCCCCCCTTATTTTCTGGTGACAAGGTGGGAGCTCCCCCCTTCAGATAAAATCCTGGCAGCATCTCTAATGGTGCAGCTTGTTTAGCTAATTACCAGATCATCTCCCATGGTGCCTCCATGATACAGAACTACATATAATAAGGAATACAAAAACCAAAACAAAACTAAAAAAAAACCAGACTGATGGCACTGAGTGTGTCACTTTTTAAGAGGTCTCCATTTTGTCCCATACTAGTGCTTACAACTGATGGCACTGATAGTGTCACTTTTTAAGAAGTTTCCATTTGTCCCATACTAGTGCTTACAACAGACAATTATTATTAGCATAGCTCATTTTCGTTATGCAAGCTCATTAGATTTCATTTGAAATGAAAGTCAGTTGTACCAAAATAAATCCTAAATAGTTAGGGGTGAAATGATTCATCGATATATCGATGCATTGATACTTTTGCCATATCGATACATGTATCGATACAAGAGGTGAAGAATTGATACAAAACGATACTTACCTTATATAAGTTACTTTAATCTTCAGCAGTCATGAATAATTATTAGTCGTTTGCCTTTTTTATTCTTTAAACTGAGAATCAATAATGTATCGTATCGTAGGCTGTGTATCGTGAATCGTATCGATACGCGTCACTGGTGTATCGTTTCACCCGTATAAATAGTTGACTGATATGGAATTTGCAGTTTAATTGTTTTGAATATTGCATTTGACAAAATGTTACTACCTTTTTATTGTTTCACAGACAAAGCGCTTGATACACACACTAGAGATGAAGAACCGGAGGGGGCCAAGAAGGTGTCCAGTGGTGCTCCGTCAATAATGAAAAAACGTGGCTATGAGCAGAGCAATGGTTTTGATGGTATGTTCTTAAAATAACTGGCTTTTTTTTCCTTGCTGTTGATCATTTGTTTATGTCAGAGAAATTATTTAGATACAAACTCTGGTAATCCAAATAAATTTTTTAAAATACCTATCTACTGCAGGATCAGTGACCCTTAGTTGATTACCAGTAAGATTTATTGAAACTGTGTCTGTGTGTGTGTGTGTGTGTGTGCATGCGTGCATGTATGTATCTATATATATGTATGTATGCATGCATGTATGTATGTATAGGGTTTAACAGCACATCAGCAAAATCCTGACTATATAGTGTTGAGCAATATCTAGGTATCCAAACGAATGGTAAAAACCTTCTCAAAATCCCATTGAAGGCAAAGTACTCCCACAAAGAAGAAATATGCACAATACGACAAAAGATAAAAGGTAAAGATGTTACAAAGCCCCCAAAAAGGCATATAAAACGAAGGCAAAAAAGGTTAAAATGCCTAAAATACAAGGTCAAAATTTTCTGTATAAACCACAGCCTTTTAAAAGTCCAAGACCTTAGTTGGAGCATCATCATGGGAAACATCCCATAGCAAACAGGTATCCTCTATTAGTGGTCTTTTAGGATAGGCAGGATGACATATTGGATCTGTTATAAATTTCTGAGCCAGTGGGGTTCCATTGACACAGTCGCAAAAGAAGGAACAGGCATAGGGTGGAGTTGTGTATATGTAAGGAATAGTATAATGATGCAAAAACAATTCAGTGAATATATTTATGAAATGATACTCATAAATTTTAAAGTTATTGATGGGGGTGTGGAAGGGTGTACTTATTATGCCTGGTATGTAGCTGTTAAAAATAGTCCAAGCTATACAATCATTGCCCATTGCAGAGTTTCACACACACACTTGGTCACCTCCGCTTTCAAGTATTGGTGTGTTTTTTATGTAACTTGTTTTAATTTCCTGTGCATTAAATGTACTTAGAGAGTAGTAGTTGTGGGGTTTAACAGCATGTCAGCACAATACTGGTTATATGGTGCCAATTGAAAGTAAAGCTCTAAAAATATAAATGTTAAGAATTGCAAGAAAAAAAATATAGAAAGATGAGACTGTTGAAAAGAAAACAAAAAGATTAAGTACTCAACTATAATAGTTAAAAGGTAAAGAACTTTTAATTCTGTTAAAGGTATTTAAAACGAAAGATGAATTTCGTACATAAAATCCTAAAAACAGATGGTCAACATCTTTTGTAATGACAGCATTCCCTCAAAAAGATTTTCTCTGGTGGTACATCATTATAAAGTTGCTTCATAGAACTCCCATCAAAATTCTTCTGTCTCATAATTCATATAGAATTAGATTTATCAAACAACAAACAGAAACTAATACTTAACCTATTTCTTGACAAGGTTGTGCAAAAGATTGCTGTTGTTGTGCTGTGGTGTGGGTTTAGGTTAGTAGTGTACATGTACCTCTGCATACTTCTGCATGGTTATATTATTCACCATTACACAATCTTATTATCACTGAGTTAGAGATTGATTGTTACAACTATGTTGTTAAATTTTCTGTTATCAATTGTGCATGCAAATTACATTATCCATGTCCACATATTAAGGCATTCTAATGTACAAATTTAATAGCAGGAGTACATTACCTGCTATTGTTGCATTGCAATATCTTTTCATGGCACTATTCCTCAGTCCAAGGAGTTTATTCCCTCCTCCAATTAGTAATTGGAAGTCTAGAATAAAATACATAATCCAATTTGGATACCTTAGTGCACTTCCAACAATTGGAATAGTGTCCTTTTCCTTGGACACCAAGCACTTCTACACATCTTGTTGGCGCTGAACATTTTCTTCATTTAAGTTGTCTTTGGGCATTTCTCTTGTCAATCGTATCCATTTTTATGATGTATTTGTTATTTTCTCTCCAGTCCTTGCAATGTTTTTCATGTATATGTGTCCTTTTTGTTGAATTTGAGGATTTTGAGTACCTCACTAGGAAGTGGTGCTTCTTGTTTTTCATCCCTCTGTTAATAACTGGTGTTAGGGTAAGCATTACCTACCCAGTTTTTGTTCTAATTTATTGTGTTATTTTTTGTATTTCATTTCAGCATTCAGTAATGTCTCAAGGTGTGGGTAAATGCAGTAATAAAAAGGCCATGTGAGACACTTGCTTTGCATGTATTGCATGTGTACACACAGATGGTTGTCCTGTTTGTTGTCTCTGGCCTGACCAAATAATGGACTTGGAGGAAAGTCGCTGTGCCTCTGTGGTGAGGAGAAAGGGATCTGCTTCTTCCTCTTATCCCTGGAAGACCCCCTCCATTCCCAAGAGGGGTCTTTGGCAGTTCCCAGTTCTGGGAAGTTGCCAGTTTCTGTAAGGGAGGTGTCTGGAGCAAGGAAGTCGCCCGCTTCCACTGGGAGGGGGGGGGGCATTAATCAGGTAAGAAGATGTAAGCTCCCAAGTGGGAGGGATCCTTGGCTCTTCCTGGTGTAGGGAAGTCACCGGTACCCAGTATTGAGTCCCACCTTCCCAATGCAGGGGAAGCACAGTCGTCGTCTTGCTCAAGTAGATCTGGATTTTCCCAGAACAGACTCCCCAGGATGTTATCATCATTTGTTCGGTCATTGCCTGGTGACAGGTCATAAGGGCACTGGCCACCAGTCACTGTGTAGGGTGACAGTCACTGAGGATCTGTCACCATGTAAGATGTCGGGTGACAATCGTCAAAGGTCTTTCATTGGGTACTGGGTGACAGTAATGAAAAGGTCTGTCATTGGTCACCAGGTACCAAGCACCAGGGATGAATTTTGTCAAGTAACAGTCCCCCCCCCCCTTCCGATCTCCTCAGATCTCTGTAGGATCCAAATTTGATCACCATCTGAGTTGGTGGAGAAATTGGGACAGGATTCTTACCGGAGTTCCGATTCATATTATAGAACCTCATTCCTTTACACAGAGGACTTGGGTTCAGGTTGGGGAGCTCACCTAGGGCACAAGGGACTAGTCCCGCAGGACCTGTGATCTCAGGAGGAATCTTCTCTTCACATCAAGAATCTAGAAATGTGGGCTGTTTTTCTAGCACTTCAAGGGTACATCATCCATACGAGACATCACCGTGTCATGGTCAATATGGACAACACATCAGTTGTAGTGTTATCTCGGATGTCAAGGGGCACTCGTGTCCCCACTCTCTGCTTGGAAGCCTAGTACTGGCACCACTTGTACTGTTGGACAGCTTAAGAGATCATTCTCAACATCTGCCACATTCCAGGCAAGAGGAATATTCCGGTGGACAGCTTGTCCAGACATGGGTGAGCAATCTTCTCCAAATGGTTATAGAGGTAGCAGAGACACTTTCAGGCCAAGAATCAGCTACTTTCATTAGCTCCTATTCGTATTAAAATACCCATTCTCAGTTGTATCTGTGTTTGGGATGATCAAAATAAACTCCTTTGCCCAGTTAGAGATATACATTTCTATCTAAATCAAAAGAAAAAAAGAAAAGGTCATAACTGTCTTTTTCTCCCTCTAAAAGGTACCTCTGATATTTAAGGAGCTACCATCTTGAGGTGGATTGTGTGAACTATTAAAAGAGCTTATCAAGCTCTCGCTGAGAGAGAGAGAGATCTTTCATGAAGATCAAAGCTGTTGCTGCATCTTCAGCCTTTTTGAATCATTCCTCATTGGATGATGCCATGAAGCCATCTTGTGGCGATCTTACTTTCACGTCATTTTACCTTCGATCTGTGTTGCACCATAGTGAGGGCATTTATGCTTTGGGCCCAATTGTATCAGTCCAACAAGTCATTCTCCAGTCTGCAGCAGAGCATCATACTAACAGCAATGGTAAGTTCACTTTGACAGCTTATCTTGGGCCATCAACCTCCCACCAGGCTGGCAAATTCGGCCATGCAATAAAGCAGGTATTGTATTACTGCTGTTAAAATGTAGTGTGAAGGGGGTATGGGTAAAACTAAATGTAATTATGTAATACTTGCCTGCTATTATTGCCCCATTGCCTCCTCCTTACCTGTCCTGATGTCCTTTCAGTCTCAATCCAAGTAAAGGAAGGACAATATTCCAATTGTTGCAAGTGGACTAAGGTTTCAGACTGGGATCATGTTTTTTAGTCGAGGTTTGGTTTGAACATTACTTTTAACACTTTTTTGGCTATATCATGCCAAGAAAATGGGAGATAAGTTCCTTTCACAAGTCCAGTACAAACTGAGGCAGCCAACCCATCACCCTTGGATTATGTGTGATGATCCACCAACTGTGCTACTGTGGCTCCCTTTTATTCTGGATCTCTAATTACTAATGGGAGGAGGGAATAATGTGCTTAGACTAGGGACTAATGCCAAGCAAAGAGATACTAATGCAAAAAAAGCAGGTAAGTATTACATAATTAAAATTAGTTTTACCCTTTCTCCAACCCCAACCCCCTTACATTTTTTGTGATTTGTTGAAATTCAACTGATAATCATACTCTTACAAATGTGTGAAAATGCAGTAAAACTCGCACCCTCAGTAACTAACCACAGCTTCAAAGAATTTTTTCCTGAGCAGTGTTTTAACTGATACATCACTCTTAAGGACAGTGTTAGAATTAGGAAAGATAGACTGATACTAATACTTCCCAAAAAGTGTTTGTATCTTTAGTACTTCCCATAATCATGTTATCTAAAAAGAGTAAATGTGTCTGATAATGCCCCCTATATGATAGTTTGAATATAAACTCTTCCTTGCCTCATGTGAAATGTATTTCCCCAAAAGATCAATTAATCAGAAGGGCTGTTGATATTTTGTTCACTAGATTTGGCCAATACTTATGAATTATTGATTAATTTTATTTGTAGGGCCACCTGCTAAGAGAAGTATGGGAGTTATACGTCAAGCTGGCTTGGCTATGAGACCTCAGATGGTAAATTGTTTTTAAAAAAAAAATTTCCATTTCCACCATAATTTTATCAAGGAGGAATTTATGAACTTGCTGACAGTCATTTTGTTTTTCCTTTTATAATTCTTCAAACTAATCTTGATTTTTTAATTTTTTTATTTGGATGGAATAAATAGGACCTTTACACTTTCCTCTAAGAACAATGAATCACTAAATTCTCTTCCATGTAGATCATAATAAGATATAAGTTCTGCGATTCTTAATTAAATGGATGAAACAAATTTTAAAAAGTTTAATCTATTTTTGTAGGCCATAAAGTAATATTATTTTAATGGCTTCAGTCTTTTAATACATGTGACTTGCACCATGCATGCTACAGTTGATATTGTTTTGGTCCGCAGTGGTAACTGCTTGTGTTTTGTTCGAATTATTTGGATTTGTCTATTGTTTATATTTCTGTGTACTGGTTCAGTTGTTAAACACTCCAATAGCAGAGATGCCAACCTTTCAGAATTTGGCGAAATCAGTCCAATTTGTAACCTCTGATTTTCCGGTCAGATAAAATTGTTATATAGGCAAACCACAATTTGAACACCAGTATATCTAGATACTGAAATGCTTGTGATGTCAAATTGTAATTCTCTTTGTGAAACCATATGTAAGCCCTTTTATCGCAAAAGCAATCGAATATTGACCACTCAGAAATCGTGTTGGCTTGGCACCTTCAGACAGGAAAATTTCAAGAAAGATGTTGAAATAACAGCCATTGAGGATAATACCTCAGCAAAAACATACCATCTTCTTCAGAAATGCCAAACAGGATACCCAAGGCTTCAGGATTGGAAGAATAACATGTCTTTGCAGTATTTTCTTAACCGACATCAGCTTATCACATGGTGGGAAAGATTATTGTAGGAAAGCACATTTCAGCCAAAAAGGACTCTGAATCTGTGGTTTAATGCTAAAAATCAATTGTTGGATAAAAGTTTAAAGTATTCCTATATTTATGTTAAGATTCCGATTTTTTTAATACTGACATTTCTATTTCAGTTAATTAGGGGTTGGCATCTCTGTAATAGGTCTTTCAATAAGATGTTTACATGGCTTATACAGCGTATGGATATTGCAATAGTATTCATTATCCCCATGCTTTGCAAAAAAAAAAAGGGGGTTGGGGATATTGTTATACTGTGATTGTCCATCTGTAACTCTATCCACCCTTAAACAGCTGTGTGGAAATTCACCAAACTTTGTATATATGTTGCCCCTGTGGTAACCATCTTCAGTAGGGGCATACTTTTGGGGAGTTTCCCCTGGGGTCCTCAGGCAGGGTTCAGAGGTCAAATAGACCACACTTGAATTATAGCACCATTTAAAAATATTTTTTGACCAGACTTTATACATGCAGTCGTTGCTGGAAGACACATATATTTGTTAAGGATTTTGGGGTACAATCCCTTTGTCATGATCTGAAAAAGGTGTGTGTGTCTGGAACAGCCTCAGTATTGCAACATGTAACATTTTAGGATTCTGATGATCGTCTTTACTTTTCAGCAGTCTGCCCTTAACATATATTTCTCAGTCCCTACAACTCTTTACTTGCCTGTTGTGGGATTGAGCAGTTACAGAGCTCTCTGTAGAATTTTTTAAAGGGAAGTCAAGGGCTACATTTCTCCAAAACAGAGTCCAATTTATGAAAAACTGTAGACAAATTATGAAAACTGTGAGTTCAGGACTAGGAACTGAAGGTCCTGAAAGCATGGACTCCCACTACAGAAAGCTCTGAGTTGAAGGATAATAGTTAAAAGATTTTTAAAAAAATTGAAAGAAGAAAGAATGCAGCAGGAGGGGAGAGAAATTCTTCAACAGCATGTATGTGGTTTTGCTCAATCTTCCATCCAAGAAGTACTTCTGTGTATGAATAAGCAAACTTGTAGCAAAACATGGAAGCTTCATAAATGCCTCCACTGTTTATTATAGAACTATGCATCAGTCATTTTATTTTGCAGAGAAATGCTATGCTAAATCACACAAATATGAATGGCAGAGGAGGCAAGAGCATGGCAAAAGGAATGAGAATGCACATGATCAGCTGGATTGATGCGCCAGATGATGTGTATTTCATCTCCACAGAAGCTACAAAGTTAGTAACTTACTTGGTCATGACAGGCAGACTGTATGTTAGTAACTTAGTATAGTTAGCAAGTTAGTAACTTACTTGGTCATGTCAGGCAGACTTTTCATGAAAGCATGAGGGATTCTGAAATATTATCTGCTAATATATACGCTAGTTAATTATTTCTTATCTTTGTGTTTAGAATGATTCAGCCATACCTGGCTTAAGCTCAAAATATAGGTAAAGATATTTTTTGGGTAATTAAGTGTTACCTTTCCCCAAGGCACTGTAGCAGTAAATTCTCATTTAGGAAAAACCAAAAATGCATGTAGTCTAATATAACTTTAAAACAAAATTGCCAAAATCGAAAATTTCCAATTTTACCAAACAGTAAATATCTTGAAGTCAGATTTCTCATTCAGAATCCAGATGTAGCAAATGCATAAATTGACTTAAAGAAATGAAAATTCTGAATGGATAAATTGATCCAATCATTTGACAGCAGTTCCTGTCAACAGAGAAATTCTGTTTGATAAAATATCTGCTTATGTATTAACTAGGTTTTTAGACACAACTTAAGAGGATACAAATCTGTGCAGCAGTCACAAGGTCATAGCATCAGATATAGCATAGTCTTGTAGGGTTTCTCTTTGACCCCATAGGGAGAGTCCTGGTCTCACAGAAATGTGTGAAAATCAGGTTGGAACTCGCCAGTCTTTTCAGAGTGCTATATAAATAGCATTGGGACTCTAGATGGGACTCTATATGCTAAAATCCTGATAAAAATCCTGCCTTATTTGATTATCTAGGTGTCTAAAGAAGGCTTTGTTACCCTTTTGGGAAAACCACAATAAAACCTTGATAACTCAGAGAACAATTTCTGCTTGATTTGTTTGCATCACTTGATTGACTTGGTTATGAACTGGAAAAATCAAGCAACCAGAATGTTGGCAAATTTTTTGATGTGAAGCTTATGAAAAAATGTGAAGAAGATATAGGTCATACATTTTTTAAGTAAATTCTGTTTTCAACCTTTTGACTTCTTTAATTGCTAAAACCATTAATATATGTGCTTTTTTAAATTATTTGAATTTCTGTCCCCTGAAGGGATACTATTCTAGCCATTCCTTCATTCCTTCCTTTAACACTGATTCAGTTAATTATCCTACAAGTCTGTTAAGCCGTTTATATTTACAAGTGAAAACATATATGGAATAAGGTAGATTCTGATTTATGACAAATTTTGTAATACATTTGCTATAATTTGAAATAGGCTAGGAACAACACTTCAGAATACTTGATCTTCAGAACTTTAATCTTTTTTCCTACTTGGTACGAATTTTGGGTAGCCAGGGTTTGAATTGTTCAGGTTTAGCTGTACAGGTATTTTGATACAATTGTTTGGGTTTTATTTACTTTAAAATATACAGTATTGTTCTTTCTGCTTCAGGAAGCTGAGAAAGCAGCTGTCTAGCCATGATTTCAAAAGGGCAGGGCGGAATCCCTGGAGAAGAATTCCAATCAAACCCATGATTCCTGGAGCTGATGGTGACATTGTGGTATTAGACTGAGAGGGACCCCTATATTTGTGGTATTCAGTTACATCCATTGAGATGAAAAATAATCTTGATTGTGTGACATTCTTCAGCTTGCCTTAGTGCCTCAGGAAAATAACATATTCATTCATCAGGAACAGATGAAAATATAACTGAGGATAAACCACATTTGCTTTGGCTCTTGAAGATTCTTTGAATAAAGGATATCCTAGAGATGGCCAGACACAAGTCTGCTTATCACATCAAAAGTATGTGGTTATACTCAATTGAATCGCGCCATTATCATTTCTGTGAATGCGTTTGACCATGTTCTAGTAGATCTAGATTGTGTGGTCCAATAAGTACGTAAATGTGAAATATTTGTTGTTTGTTTTCCAGTTGTGGGGCTGTGTGTTTCAATCATAGCATTGGAAGTCATACGCAGCTCATCATTAAATACATGTATGTGAACATACTGATATTTAATTAATTTATATTTTTTGATACTATGTTTGCTTGGATTTCAATTGTGTGGATTATATTTTTTTCACCTTGGCTGTAAATGCTAAGATTGATAATGAGGAGATTTGACTGGGAAGACAGAAAACATGTACATACTTAAAATGCAAGGCAGGTATTTCTTCCTTCTGATATTCTGATATCAAGGATGTGCATTATGGGCCGTACCCAAGTTGCATGTTTGAAGGTGTATACATTTACACGTTTTCTTCAAACTGAGTGTGCATTTGTACATGCAAAACTTAACAGCACTACCTGATATTAACTTGTCTTTGCTCTCCACTTAGCTAGACAGATGTACAGTGAGATCCACTTAATCCATGCACTTTTGTTCCTATTTGCACAGATAAATGAGGTGTATGAATTAACAAATCAAATCACAGAACAATAGAGCAAATGTAAAAAAGCATTGTTCTGATACTGACACATTCTGATAAATGTAATCTGGATAAACAGGTCTTCTCTGTATATATTTATTCCTCGTACAGATAATTTAGATAAGAGCAGATGTTCTTGTAGGTTCTCTTATTCCCATCCTTTACACTGACAGTTTGTTGTGTGCATGGCTTGATCTTTTTACAGTTCCCAGCTGCTATGCTTACACATAGATTTTTCAGAATTTTTGAATTTCTGTATTAACTTTACACCTGAAAACAAAATTAGCACAGTCATGCAATATTTTCCCCCACTGGCTTTGTATTGTGATAACTTTCATAAAAATTGAATTCATAAGTTAGTATGTTTCAGATCTCAACATTGCATTAGTAATCTTCACACCTTGAACATCTGTTGCATATCAAAGACATTTCAGAAATTGAAACACAGTTATATTTTTACTTGTTGAACATGTAGCATATTCACAACATACTTCTGCTTATTTGAAATATTTCTAGTTACTGATGATGGATATCATATTCATAAAAAAAACCTACTCGGATGGATTGGTACATTGATTTTTTATAGTGGATTCTGTTTAGAACTTTAGTTATTAAAAAAAATCTTTGAATTTCAATGGAGTAACAATTCAGTGGTATTAATTTCCATGGATCAACATGTTTAATTTTCTACACAATTTTGTGGTTTTTTTTAGCTCACCATGTTCACAAGGCAAAGTGAACTTGTGGTGTAGTCCTGTATCTGGGCATGAAAAGGGATTTAAGATTGTTTTATAAATAATACCAGTCTGCCTTCAAATATGGCTGCTATTACTAAAAATAGAAGAAAAATATTTAAATTGCTTCTCAAAAACCACTAAACAGAATTTAATCAAATTTGACAGCATTATGGCTTAAAGGGCTCTCAAGTTTGTACAAATGATGCCAATCCACCTTCACATGTGGCCACCATTAGTAAAAATAGAAGATCCTTTAAACTACTTCTCAGAAAGTATTCGGCATAATCATTGGACAGTATCCTGGCTCAACAGGATTTCAGCTTTTTGAAATGATGCCAATCCACCATAAAATATGGTTGCCATTAATAAAAATAAAAAAAACCCTGAATGATTTCTCAAAAGCCACTCTACAAAATTGGACCAAATTTGACAGCACCCAAGTCTAAGGGACTTTCAAATACAGATGATGCTGATCTGCCATAAAATATGGCCACCATTATAAAAAATTGAAAACCTTAGGTGACTTCTCAAAAACTGCTTTTTAAAATTGGTCCAAATTTGACAAAAAGGATTCTGGCAAGAAGAGCTTTCAGGTTTTTACAAAACTAACAATGCTAATCCACTTTCAAATATAACTGCCGTTATTAAAAATAGAAAAACATTTAATCAACTTCTC
Organism: Margaritifera margaritifera; assembly: GCA_029931535.1. NCBI lineage: Eukaryota > Metazoa > Mollusca > Bivalvia > Unionida > Margaritiferidae > Margaritifera > Margaritifera margaritifera. The sequence goes on along the minus strand of JAQPZY010001632.1, from coordinate 1,435,543 downwards.
AAAAACCAGTCAGCAGAATTTGAACAAATATGACGGATTCCTGGCATGAAGGGCTTTCAAAGTTATACAAAGTTATGCAGATGATGTTGATCTGAAATCAGTTATGGCCACCATTACTAAAAACATAAACAAACCTTTAAACGAAAAGTTTTCAAAAACTGCTCAACAGAATTTAAGGAAGTTTGACAGAAAGCATCCTGTCATAAAGAACTTTAATTTTTATACAAATGATGCTGATTCACCATTAAATATGACTGCCACTATTAAATATACAAAAACCTTTAATCAACCTCTCAAAAACCACTCAACAGAATTCAACTAAACTTGACAGAAAGCATCCAAAGTGGCTTTCAGTTGAGTATAAAAGATGCCAGTCTAATATAAAAATAAAAATGGCAACTGTTACTAAAAGCAGTAAAACATTTAAGTGATTTCTCAGAAACCACTCTACAGAATATGAGCAACTTTGACAGAAAGTATCTTGGCATAAAGGCCCCGTCGGTATTGGACAAGTGATGCCGATGTGCCATCAAATATGGAAGAAGATACATATTATAGACAAACCTTGAAACAATTGTTTTCAATACATGCAATCAACAGCATAGGAAGAAATATCTTTAGAAAGCATCCTACTGACCCTGATTTCTTGGCCAACTACTCTTGCATTTGGCTATATTAGGCATATGTCAGCCAGGCAACTGGTCTCTGGCCTACTTGGGCTTCTTGTCTGAAAAAAGTCATACATAGCGTGTATGTTTTATAATTGGTTGTTCTTTTGCTGTGTTCTGTTTTCATTTCATTGAATTTGAAAGAAACTTTAATTTTCACATTTATGAAAATTTCATTAACCCATATTGTCAGGCCACCCATGTTGATGGAAGCTCAACATGTGATCACTTTGCCATCCATGATTACTTTGCCATCCATGATCGCTTTTGGCATCCATGTGCATATCTGTCTGTACGTCCATCCGCACCCTAGATACACAGTGGGCAAAGCAAAAAGATACTCTCCTGTTAATATGCTATTCATAATCTCTGATAAATTTGTCTCATTTGCGATTTTTATCAAGTTAATATATAATTCTGTTAACTTAGAAAGCTTATTGCAATGCTCATACAACTGAGTATTATGAGGCTGCATTCTGCAATGTTTTCAAGTCTCATAATTTTAGAATATCAGAACACTTATGTTTCCACAACATAAAGTGGGTTCGCAGGATTGCATTTTTTCTCTTTTGGTCTTCTTTTCATCATTGTATGTTGAATCTGTCAGTCTTTTTGGTGCTGTTTATAGAGCAATTGATTTATTTATGTCTTCTTCAATCATAGGATTCCAGTTCCTCCTGAGAAATTCTGTTTGTTCTGTTATTCATAATCAATTTTGAAATTGAAAATATAAATGATTTAAATAGAGACAATTAGTATGCCATTGTAGTGTAACTGATTGCTTTGTCCTCATATATTCTTTAATTTTCAGTTCCTATTCCAAAAGGTGAATTTTTGGTACTGGGTGTAATGTACAGGGTCACAATTAACATCTGTTTTGATTGTTAATTTTTAATTTGATAAAGTTTTTAAGCAGTTTGTCACAGTTGTTCTTGAATTTGGATTGTTGTCCCAATTTATACTGCTGATAAGAACTGATGAACTCTAACAGAGATCTAATATCATTGCCAAATAATAAAACTATTAGAATAACCAGCCAACTACTAGGTTCTTTCAGAATTTTTATGTGAACAAGCTCCTTGGGGAAAGTTATCGACTCCTTTAAACCATCTAGTACTACAAACTCAGGGGCAATCATCAGGTTTTCCTAATTTTAAAAATACACTTATGACAAGAATTGTCATTTTTTTTCCTTAATTAAGATTATGAAGAAAAGACATTAACATGGTAGTGTCTTTATTTTAATGCTTCAAAAGCTCTCGTTACCTCTCCTCTAAAAAGTGGAGGAAAGCTATTGTATTGCCACAGAATTGGCATCATCTTTATAAAACCCCTGGCATGGGTATCTTTTTCTGCATATATAAAAGCATATACATATGTAGAGTCTCACTGCATCTCTACCATTCTTTCTTCCTTGGTCCTAGGCAACAGTTTGGAGTTGGTTTCATAACACCTATCTCCCCTCTGGAAGGAGCTGAGGAGGCTAATTTTGTATATACATGTAGCTTATTTGTACATTCTTGGTTAAAGTTTTGCGCATAGCTCAGGTTTTTGCACCCTGTATACATATTGTTGTACAGAGAATCATGAATCTTGCTGAGGGGATTCATTTTGACAAGTACTACATCATCCTCACAAAAGTGTCATTGTGCCCCATGCTTCACTGACTTTTGTTCAATTTTGTGTTTTAAGTATATTTCTCAAGTTCAGTTCATGCTAGAATCATCAAACTGGATGATTGTATGCATTTCTATTAGGGCTGTTTCAGTAAAATATACTCGGAACCCAGTGAATTCACTTTTAATGTGAGTAGTTATCCATAGATGCAGTTTAGAATTTTATACAGTTTTCATATGAACACTAAGTGTAATCAGAGTACCCTGGCATATATTTTTGAAAAAGTACCTTCTCATGATACCTTTATGATTAAATGAGACAGCCCATAGTACCACACTCTTGCAACAGAAGAAGGTCACTGTGGATGCATCTTCATGAGTACTACACTTTCATCAAGGACAAAGAGTATGGCCACCACAATAGCCATCTTGAAAATCTGGTTATCGCTACTCTTGAACAGATTGTCTTAAGTGTCTAGTTGGTCCTAAATGAAAATGGTGATGATCTGATGTCCACCATGTCAGCCATCTTGAAAATCTTGCTCCTCCTGAATGGAAAGTCCTATCAACATGGGGTTATCACCAGAAGACTTCTTATGATGTTTAGTTGGTCCTAAATGAAAAGGGTGCCAATCTGACTGTCTTGAAAATCTTGTCACTACTTGTAATAAACGGATGGTCATATTTACATGGCATCTTCTTATGATATCTAGTTAGTTTTGAATGAAAATAGTCCTGATATTACATCCAGTATGGCAGCTACAGTGGCCATATTGAAAATCTTTTTATTGTTCAAAAATAGAAGAGATGGTGTAAACACTCAGAAGAAATGGTCTTATCTTGGATTCAATGAAATTCTTTTCAGCTGGTAGCACATCAGTCCCTTTTGAGGGAACCTTATTATCAACTCGTTAAAGTATCTCTAGTTTGATATCGTAGAAAAGAATGTTCTTTTTTTATATTGTTATGTCTTTATGCCCTGTAACAATAAGTATGTGTGTATATGCTTTAATGTCAGGTCAGCACAATACTGACTATATAATGCCAATTAAAAAGTTCTAATAATAGTCAGAAAAGAGGCCAACATTTTGTTGTCAAGATCATTTTAGTCTGAATTTATTTTCTGCATGATAATTAATGTTTACAATGGTGGCTGGACAGTACTAAAAGCTTCATAGAGGCAAGTTATAATCGTTGATGACATAATTTTTTTAATTTTGGGGGGTTTTGAGACATAGGCTCATCTTTGTATTCAAAATATTGCTATTTCCATGGCTTGATATAGCTATTATACATATTCATATAGATAATGCAGTCAACTGCAACCAGCATATACCCAGAATCACTGATGCATAATGTTGTGGGAGATCAGAATTTGTGCTGTTTGCTCTACATTGAAGGGCAATTTACTCTGAACAATCATTGCCTGGCATCATAATAACAAAGCACTGGTTGGTGACTGATAGTCATTCCTTGGACTTACAAACACTATAGTCTGTTAGAAAATGTGATGGACTCGCAAATGGTAAAAGGATACCTTTAAATCTCGTTTCTGAAGATTTAGAAGAGTGGAAATGATAGTACTAAAAACAAAATATCTTTTTCAATTTAATCATTCAGCATCAAAGACAGAAATTAAAGTGATTCCTTTTTACAACTGGCAATTTGTTATTTTTTAGAACTGATTATATCAAGCCAGCACAGAGTGCATGGATCTGTGTCATCAGCCAGTCTTTATACTTTTCTTGCATAATACATTGCTTGTTTGCAGTAAATCACTTTTTGCTGTATGTCAGTGAACAGCATAGACTCAATTTACCAGTAGATTATGCAGTAAATCACTGTCTGTTGTACATCAGTGAAAAGCATAGACTCGATTTACCAGCAGATTATGCAGTAAATCACTGTCTGCTGTTCATCAGTGAACAGCGTAGACTTGATTTACTAGCAGATTATGCAGTAAATCACTGTCTGCTGTACATCAGTGAACAGCATAGACTCGATTTACTAGCAGATTATGCAGTAAATCACTGTACGCTGTATGTCAGTGAACAGCATAGACTCGATTTACCAGCAGATTATGCAGTAAATCACTGTCTGCTGTACATCAGTGAACAACATAGACTTGATTTACCAACAGATTATGCAGTGCCAGATCTGGATTTACCCTGTTTGCAGTTGCTTGAGCATCCTCCGTACATATTCATCTTCTTACATCAAAAAATTGAATTTGGGAGATTGTGTGTTTGGAAGAATCAGGATTTATTGTATAGTGACTGTAGAACTACTTGAAAAAGTTGATATAGTTTGTATATGTGCAGTTAAAATTTTTGTATAGAGACTGTGCATGCTATTTGTGTACATAAAAGATTTTGTATTGAAAATGGTAGACAACATTTTTTACTTATGAGAGGTATTCACTTCAGATTAATTATTACTCTTTTGTCATTGCCTGCTCTGTATTTATTCAACATCTCTCCTGCATTCTGTACATTTACCAAAATCAACGACAGTCATAAACCATGAAAATAAAGTTGAAAGTTCAAGAACCAGAAATTGTGTATTTTACTTGTTTTTAGTTTTACTGATCATAGACCAGAAGAACTTTTGGGATGGTCTGTTGTCTGTCTGTTCGTTACCACAAGTTTGTTATCGCTAATCCTCCTAAACTAACTGGAGGATGGCCATGAAACTTTACACACACATTCATCCCATGGTATACTTGATCCTAAATGAAAATGGTGCCACTCGGACATCCAGTATTGTCGCCACAGTGGCCATTTTGAAAATCTTGTTATCGCTATACCTCCTGAATGGATGGTGATACCGAAATGTAATATTGCCATGGGGTTTTCACCCGAAGACTTCTTATGATGTCTAGTTGGTCCTAAATGAAAATGGTGCTGATCTGATGTCAAATATGGCCACAACAGTGGCCCTCTTCAAAATATAATATCACTACTCCTGAATGGATGGTCATATCAACATGGGGTTTGTACTAATCAACTTTTTATGAGGTCTAGTTGGTCCAAATGATGCAATTCAGACATTCAATATGCCTGCCACAGTAGCCATCTTGAAAATCTTGTTATTACTTTTTCTTCTCAAGCAATAGTCATAGTTGGTTGTAGATGAAAATGCTGCCAATCCGACAAGCTTTGGATTGGGGATCAGACTACATTCTCAATCTTTTCCATAAGAGGCCTTTCATCTACCCCTCTCCTCCTCTTACATATTCTCCTGCTCTTTTATGATCAGGTAACATATTTGAAGAAAAAGCCATTTTTTGGAGTAAAATAAGTTTTTTCAATAATACTTGCATGATAATAGCACACACTCCCAAGCACACCGCTCAATTAGTCATTGGAATGGCATGCACATACATTCCAATAGTAAATGTTGAATTGGTGGGATTTTATGTCATTTTCTCATTCCAAGGGAAAACAACTCTCGTCTGACTTCAGGATATATGAGGTTGTAGATGTACTCCTAATGTATAATGATCAGGTACGTATTATCGAAGTAACATTTTACTCCCAAAATTGTTACCCCTTATTGCATTATAAGACAGTCTCAGTATAAGGTGGTATACTCTATGACTCACATGGACAACATTATAATGAAGGAGTACTGTATATTGTTGATCATAAGACCCATCTTATTTATGGAAGGCAACCACCTGTTAAAAAATAGAGGTATGAAGTGGGAAAATAATTTGCACTGTACGGTCTGCCTATATTGCTCATTGTTAGTAAAACGTGCATGCATCTAATAAATAAAATATTACAAAGAAATGAGAATGCTACACAATGATAAATAAAAGACTACAACTACAGCAAGATGGTAAATACCTGAGCTTTACCTATAACTTTCACATTCAAATCCCAAATTAAGGACAAATTTTCATTCAGAATTACAAGTTGGACATGAAATGCCTAAGGCAAGAAGATAGAACCTGGGGTTCACATTAGATGCAAAAATTACCATTTTTGTTGTCTCACATGCGAAGTATAGGTCAGACATAGTAATCACTTTTCAAACTGTTGTCATTGTTGTACTGCAGGTGTCGGCGTGAATTTGTTTTGTATTTAGCTGAGTTTCTATAACACCTTTGTATGTACAGTCATGAAACTTGATGTGTATTCATCTTAGAGGGTATCACTCACCATGGGAAAAGTAGGTCACCATGACCTACTTTTCATGCTGCAGTGATTATATTACATTTTTCATCTAGATCAGTTTCTCAGACACTGTTGTATGTACTGTCATGAAACTTGATGGGTGTATTCATCATGGTGAGTACTACTTGTCACAGGCAAATATAGATCATGGTGAACTACTTTTCATTCTCCAGAAATTACATAAAGTGTTTGCCTGTAATTTAGTTCAGTTTTTCAGACATTGCTATATCTAGAGTCATGAAATTTGATGGGTATTTATATATATATATATATATATATATATATATATATATATATATATATATATATATATGTATCGTGGAGGATACTGCACACCTTGGGCAGAGGAAGGTCACCGTGATGTCTTCCTACTCCAGCAATTATTATATTTTTTTGATTTAGCTCAGTTTTGCTGACACTATTGTATGTACAGTCATGAAACTTTATGGCTGAATTCATCTTGGAGAGTACTATTCACCACGAGCAAAAGTAGGTCATGGTCACCTTCTTTTTATGCTCCTTTGATTATGTTAGGTTTTTGCAATTAGCTTTGTTTCTCTGACACCGTTGTATGTACTGTCATAAAACGCAAGGGGTATATTCATCTTGGAGGCTACTACTTTTCAAGGGCAAAAGAAGATCACAGTGATCTTCTTTTCACATGCCAGGAATTCTGTAAAGTTTTTGCATTTAGCTCAGTTGATCAGAAATTGTTGTGTGTACAGTCATGAAATTTGATGGTTGTACTCTAATATTGGGAATATTAATCACCTTATTGTTGTTTGTCCTTCAAGTTCGTAGATGACCATGACATTGCTAACTGGTTTGGTTTCTGTGAGTACGTGAGTGGCAGATCAGGCCAGGTTGTGCTCTGAACTGTCTGTGGCACACCGGACAGGAGATGCCACTTGGGGTTGCTTGATCAATAGAGGACAAGCTGCAGTTCTGAGTTTAATGGCAGTAATAACTTACCTGTCACTTCCACAATGAAAATACATCGTCCGTGCTAGATGCACCAACCCCCTGTTTTAGAGATTTATTAGAACGTATGCATCGACTCAGTCTGATCTACGTCATAGCTATAGTGCATCCTCAGTCTTTTTCGGATGACCATTGAGTCAGCACGTGGAAGAAACACTATGAAGAGACAAATTATTTACAAGTGATGGTTTTGGTAATTACCAGGACTTGAGATTCATAATTCTTTGTAGTGAAATTATCCATTTTCTGTATCTATCAAATTTTTTTATTTGATAAGATAACATTGATAAAATTGTTTTATTTTGTGCGTTGTCGCACGATAAACCACCTACCCTCCCTCCTCCTACCTAAAGGTGTGGGACATTGGTTAAGGAATATGTAATCATTATTACACCTTCTCAAAAAACTATCCATTCATAGTTTACACAACTTTATAATTGACGGGGGTCCTGATATTATTGTGATTATTGTTAATAATGCAATAGCGTAGTCACAACACAAAATCTCATAATAGATGGTATTATTAGAGACTCCAAGCACCCCAAATGTTTCAGTAATGTTTTATAACATTACTATAAGCCAACAATGACGTTCTTGTGTTTATAATTCGTAAACAGAATAAAATGAATAAACTGTGATATTCTTGTTTTTCAATAGAAATCAGTAGTAAAGAATGGCAACGAGATTGACACAATCATGTTATTATAATTCATCTGTTATGTTTTCATCACGACTAAAGTTTCTTGTTTTCAGAACTTTATTTATAGATGTCTCAAACAGTTGGTAAAAATTGTGGGCATAGGAAAGGCCCATGGGACACTCACTCAACTTGTATGTCGTGCACAAAATGTACATGAATAGACGTATGTCCCATTTGTTGTCTATGGTCGGACGACATTTGGGACCTTGCCAAAAGTCGCCACAAGTATAAGAAGAGGACGGAAGCACATTCTGCTCCTTTGAGATCAATTAGATCTCAAATTGTGCAAAAAACTTAGCTGGAATTGATTGTGTCTTCCTTAATAAAACAGGGAGAGACAGCATTTTTTCTAGGAGAGAAATACTGTTACTACCTGTGAGGTTGTAAAGGATATTTCTCAAGGGATCATGTGCACTGCCCCAAAGAAAAAAGGGAAGAGCAGCACCACTCTCAGACAAGATAGTGCGTCTTCTATAAAGAAGGAAGCTTCTATCATAAAGAGCAATCAGCTTGCTGGGTCTGAGTGTGCCCCCTAACCCCAACTATAGGAGGGTGGGAAAGCACCGTCTCACGATCAAGCACAGTAATATCCCTGGTGGGGATTGAACTGAGCCCTAATATGGAGATTCCTTGAGTCTCCCCTTCATGGAAGGGGCAAGATTCCCATAGTACATGAGGTCAGGCGAGGAGTAGATCACCCAACGCCAAGAATGTTAGATGTCGTTCTAGCTCTTCTAATTCTAAGGAAAGTTCCCTCAAATCTAGACCGCCATTGACTGTAAGTGGTAAGTGTCAGGTCATTGACCGGTCACTTATCACTGGGTACCGGTCTTCACAGCATGCCGAATCTAGGTATAGCATGAGGGATAAGATCAAATTTCCCCCTTCTGCTACTTTACCTATCTATTCAACCACAAGGATGGAGCCTGCTTTTATGCATGCTCCCGGGATAGGAAATCAGATTGATGTCCCTTCCTTTCCCATGTTCCATTTTAATCTTTTTGGTATGTGGAACTTCCCCCTTCAAAGGAGAGAACAACTTATACCACCATGGATGTCGTCTATGTGGCCCTCTGCATGTACAAGTGATGAGGTCTGACAATCCTCACAAGTTCCACAAGGAAGGAGAGGGTTAGTCCCCCTTCTCTTAAGAGTCCAAAGTGAGATGAGAAGAATTCTCGCTTTCCTGACATGACACCCATTAAAGACAGTTCTGTCACTCCCTGTGTAGAGTCACAATATCTATGTCCCTAATTCCATGCCTTCCTTGCAGAGAGATCGTCCGGGATCCATTTCTCCTGTTTCCACCGAGCTTTGGAACAGGAAGCTGATGATGCTTTGTCGATTATCCTAGATTCCCAGGAATTTACTGAAATTCCGGTTGACAGGGTATACCCTTCTCTCCGAGGATCTCAAAATCCCTCTCACCAAGCGTCACAAGTGGTTGAGGAGGAGGAAACTTGGTCATTCAACATGGCTGTCAACGAAGTCTACCGCCTTCTTCCCCCTGACTTTGCCCTAAGCCCAAGTGTGCAAGTGACACTGTGATTCTTTCTTGTTTGGATGAACTGTCAGGGGAAATGCCCCGACCAGACTTGCTGCTACTTCCTCACTCTCCGATGGTAAGAGAAGTTTAGCAACGGCTGAGCAAAGGCCAAGAATCGGCGAGACGAAATAAAGGTGGTCAGTCCCCCTTGCTACAATGAGATTCTTGATATCAGCCTCGAGCTATAAGGTGCATTCATCTGCCTGGCCAGTGATCCTCCCCCCACCCCAATTTGGCATTTCAGCGGGTTCTTTTGCTCGCCTCTCGGTTAAATCCTTCGAGGCTTTAGAGTTAAAGGCCAGGTCATTAGTGACCATAGCTTCGCACGCCAACCTGTTTTTAGTAACCTCCTTCAGTTTACTGAAGGAAGAATCATTATCACCCATTGCCTTGAAACGCCTGTTAGAGGCTGTGGCTAAGACTTCGAGACACACATAGTCTACGGCGATGGTGTTGTCAGCGGAGCTTCTTCCCCTCCGTCAAGATGTAGCTTTGGGTTCTTCGAAGTTTTTGCTAGAATATGGCAAAAATCTTCTGAGGGCAGCACCCCTGGATTTTGAGACCTTATTTGGCGGTCTCATTGCCACTATTGCATCTCAGGATTTAGGGACCAACAACACAGGTCCCTTGCGTCGGTTGCTGGCCCGTCGAAAATGGCCAGTATCCGCTCACAACCTGATCGAACCATGGGTCAGTCACAATTCAACAAAAACGTACGCAGTGACAACAACAAATTATCCAGCCCCCTACAAGTTCGATCCACAAACGAGACGGATTAAGTGAAGAGGCAAGGACAAGGCACAGAAGTTTACTTTTGCCTCCCCCTTTCCCAAAGAGGCGGGGGGGGGGGGGGGCGGGGAGAAGAGAGGACGTCCCTAGGAACACCTCACCTCTCCTGCAGTGCATACCTCTTCCTTTAATACACGTTGGTGCTCGATTGGCTCTCTTTTCAGAGGCCTGTTCGAGAACATCACGGAAGACCGGTGGGTTCTTTCTATAATGAAAGATAGTTTACCTCTCCCGCCTCTCTCAAGGACACTCATCTTCTTCCATCAATCACACGTATTAAAATGAAAGAAGTCCATACCCTTCTTCAGAACGGCGTAGTAGAGAGCATTCAGAACATCTAGTCGCCAGCTTTCTACTCCCGGATATTTCTGGTCCCCAAAAAGGGCAGAAAACTGAGGCTTATTATAGATCTTTACCCCATGACAAATTTCTGCTAGAGGAAACTTTCAAGATGGAAATTGCAATTTCAGTTCGGAACGCTATCATGTTTCCATCGATCTTCAGGATGCTTACTTCCACATCCCGATCTTTCCTCCGCACAAAAATATTTAGGGTTCTCACTCGTACAGGAAGTATTTCAATTCCTAACCATGCCATTCGGTCTAGCCTCAGCGCCCATGGTCTTCACCAGAGTCCTGGGGGTAATAGCTGCGCACTTGAGGTACTTGGAGATTCCGCTAATCCAGTATTTCGATGACTGGATGCTACACAACAGCTTCGTTATCGGTTCGTCTGTATCTAACTCTTCTGGGAACCTTGAATTCCGTGGCGGACCTGGTATCCCTAAGGAGATTTCATTTACGTCCTTTTTAGTTTTTTTTCTCTCTGTTAGCGGTTTGGAAACCCCACAAGGATGCACTGTCAGATCAAATTTCTCTAGGTTCGACCTTTCAGTACCACCTCAAACGATGGTACAATCAAGACAAGTTTCTGAGAGGAGTTCCCTTGCATACCCAAGAATCGCGCACCTATCTGTACACCGACGCGTGAGATTCAGGTTGGCGGTGGGGGTTGGGCTCATATAGAGCCAGAAGGAGTACTTCTCCACGCCATTGGTCATAGGACGACAGTCTCCTCCACATCAAGAATTTAGAAATGAAAGCCGTGGTCTTCACCCTAAAAGGGTGCATAGAATATGTCAAAGGGCATTGCATCATGGTCTCCCCAGACAAAATGTCAGTGGTTGCATACCTCAGACGACAAGGAGGTACTCATGCTACTTCTCTCTGAAAGTCTGGAACCTTCTACGTTGGGTAGAGTTAGAAGGGATTACACTCAGAGTTCGTCACATTCCTGGGAAGAAAAACGTTTTTGCCAAAAGAGTGTCCAAAACAGGCAAGGTAGTCCTAACATAATGGTCTCTACATCAAGCAGTTGCAGAGTCTCTTCATTCTATGGGAGACGCCTCTTGTGGACTTGTTTGCAACAAAACTCAACAACAAGAGGTTTAGATCCTGCCCGCATCTTCTCACTGGCTCAACTATGTGTATGCCCCATGTAAGGTGCTCATCCCTAAGATTTTAGCCACTTTTTCGAATTTAATCTCTAGCCCATTGAGGTATAGCGTTGGAGGATTCCTACGTCATTTAGTTTTTCGTGAGAACAATACCACTACTGTCTTGCCGGCGACTAGCATGCAGCCCCACCTGTCGGCCCATCGCCCGATCCTAACAAGCCCCGCCTGCATTAGGCCGACCAGTTTCACTGGCTGGGTTGCCCGCTTTCCAGATTCCACTGTCATCGGCAAACTGGGACAGGTCCAGGTGGGTCAGATCTACTGATTATTCTAAGTCATTAACCATGATGTTAAAGAGAGTAGGGCTTAACAAGCTGCCCTGAGTATTGCTTGCCCACTCTAATTTGGATTTTTCGGACTGTTAAGAAGCTTGATATCCACTTGTGTGTGCGGCCTGTTATTCCGTAGTGGTTCAAGCGATTAGACCCTTAGTCCACATTAGGTCGTATGCTTTTTCAAGATCAAGGAAAACTGCGATTAGGTGGCGATCATATTTCCTTTTTGCGTTGAACGCTAATCTTATGTTTGATTCCAAGCGAATTAGTTGGTCCAAAGTTTAGAGACGAGCAGAATTGTTTCCATGAGTTTTGTTTCGCCGTGAATATGGTGCTCTTCACTAGGGGTTCTTTTTCTTTGTAGGCAATGAAGTCGAGTGAGTTTTTGGTGTGCCTAAATCTGTTTAGGGACTTTTTTGTTGTCCTTTACTATTCATCATTCCACCAAGGGACTGGTTGTTTCTTGCCTCGCCCTCCCGTTTTGGGATAGGACAGTGTTTTGACAATGTTTTCATTAAAAATGTCAACATTGTCGTTGTACAGCAGATCTCCGCTAATCCCTCCACATAGTGAGCGAAACATCTCCCTGTCTGCCTTGTCAAATCTCCACCTTGGTAGGTTTTGTGTTATTCTTATGTACTTTTATGTGCACCGTGATAAATATTGGGAAGTGGTCACTAACCAGGATGCTAGATTGATCTACTTCCTGGTCAGTAATTTCCGCCATTTTCGGGGAGCATATGGTTAGATCAATTGATGACATAGCCCCGTTTTCGGGATTAACTCTGGTGCGTGCACCATTATTTAATACTACAAGGTTGGATTTCGTGATCCACTTCTCAATATTTTTACCTCGCTTATCCAAGTGGGACCTCCCCCCCCCCTATCACTGTTCACTGTGGGGATTAAAATCCCCGCAGATAATGTTGTCTTCTGCTAGCTCGCCATCAATGGTTTGATAGATTTCGGCTTTGATGATATTTTTCCCTCCTGGGTCATATATGTTAACTAGATGATATTTTCCCTTCCTGGGTCATATATGTTAACTACTAATAGGGGTTTATTACCTATGTTTACTTTTGTTATTTGGTATTCGGGAAGTGGTTCAGAGTTTAGCACTTGCAGCATGCTGTCAACATGCTCACTTGAGAGAGCGTCATTTACATATATTGCCAGTCCGCCTCCCCGTTTCCTATCGGGTCTGTGTTTACAGTAGCAGGTGGAGTATCCTGATATTTTAGGATGGTTTTGTGTTTGCTCATTCAAGTGGGTCTCCTGAAGGCATACAATCTCTGGTTTGTTATTCTCAGTCTGTATCTTGTGTAGCAACTCCGAGATGTGACGTATACCCCTGCAGTTCCACTGCCAGATTCTAATTATATCTGTTGTATCCACGTTGATTACGTCCTATTGAAATCTTCAGTGGGCCTGTTTATTATAGTGCGGCTGTAGGTGCCATGTTTTTGATTCGCAGATTGGCAAGTGCAACTATCTGGTTGTATACGGCATCCACAGGGGCTCCTATTGTTGCATACAATTTACCTATCAGTCATACATGTACTATATAAAACTACAGGGGAGGACACTTTTCTCCTTTCTCGAGCGGCCTATTTAAGAATCGAGACTGATTCTCCAAGCTACACTTCGCATAGCGTAATAAATTTGGTACCGATGTTTAGCTCAGGCATTCGACTTTTTATGCCTACACAAAGTTTAACTTACTACCACACCTTTAAGGAATGCCAGACCATTTTCCCACGCTACCGGTTGATATGGCCATGATCGCGCCCGCTTAATATGCAAATGTAACGAGCTGAATGGAATACGGCTCTCTCATTGGTCGACCGAAAATGACGTACTGCGCCTACTGATTATCTGATTTTCAGTCAACCAAATAAGGGGGCAGAATTTCATTCAGTGCCTTCTACCTGCATATTAAGAGGGCGTGATCATGGTCATGTCGACAGGTATCGTGGGAAAATGGTCTGGCATTATATAAAAGTGTGGTAGCAAGTCAAACTTTGTGTCGGCATAAAAATTCAAATGCCTGAGCTAAACATCGGTACCAAATTTATTACTCTATGCGAAGTGTAGCTTGAAATATCTGTGTCGATTCTTAAATAGGTCGCTCGAGAAAGGAGAGAAGTGTCCTCCCTTGTAGTTTTATATAGTACATGTATGACTAATAGGCAAATTGTAAGCAACAATACGAACCCCTGATACATCCCGGATACGTTCAAGCACTTGTATTATGGATATGGAATGATTTTTTTTTAATGATGCTTGGTAAAGCTTGAGTTTGAGTTATATTGTTATGTGGAATTTTGTTATTTATATCTAATTTATTATGGGATTGTTGGTTTGTTTGGTCCTTTTTGAGTTGTGCTTGAGGTTTAGTAACTGATGGACGCACTGGTTTATATGGTAAAAGCACGGAAGTGAAGGAAAACATCCCTCCGATTTGGTACGCGGACGTAAAAGAAAACATTCTTATTTTTAACAAAGATCGACAGAGAGAACATGAAAGAGCATGTGAATATAATTAGTTTTCAACAAATAAAGACGACAACGCCATTTATTTCAAAATAAACATGTTTAGTAATAAGAAAAAGCTTCTCGAACCCAACCAGCAATAAAAACTGACACATTAAATATGAACGTATTTACAAGGTTGAGAATGTTGTGGAGTCACACTCGACTTCCAATGATCTAATACACTGTCATTTTTTCATCAATGCACACTTCGTTTCTGAGCTAAATAAAAGTGATAGCCATAATGTTCACAAAACTACCTTTCTAGTTTATCATCGTTTCTAGAGTACTCAGGATCAAAACAAGTCACCAAATGTTCTAAGGGAAATCCAAGACTACATTGATGAAAGAAATACACACAATATTGTCTACACACAATGGAATCTGATCCTTGTAATCTCACATTTTTTAACTGAGTAGACACAGCATTTCTTCTCATAAAGTCAATGATGTCGTCTTCCAGAGGAGGTAATCCATAAGAATCAAAATATTCCACCCTGTGGTCGTTGGGAAAGTAGACGTTTACCCATTGGGATCCTGGTCGATGACTGTCGTCTGTGTTGATGATATACGCTTTAACATCTTTAGGTTCTCAATGTGGAAGTTCATCTGTAACACACGCCACTGGATTCCAAGAAGCTGTGTACGAATTGTGAGTTAGAAGGTAATGAAGTTCACAGGTATCCATTCTTGTTTTTGTTGTTGTTTTTTTTAATGATAGTTTCCCGGGTATTCAGTTTACTTTTTCACGGGTATTGATAAGTCATCAGTTCACACCTGACTTTTTCTTTGAAAATGTGTCAAGTAAGTCGATCAAAGAGTAGTTTCCGTACTCTGTTGCAAGAGAGCTTCGATGCGTTTCGTCTCCAGAGAAGTCAGTGGAGGTAAGGAATGGTCACGTAAGTCTTTATATCACTTTCTCAGAGTGTTCTCTTCTGAGACGAGGGTCCATGTCTCTTCCAGATACTCTTCCAACGTTTCTTCTGAAGTCATCATCAAAGATTTGTCGTATTGTTTCTTACTAGGATGATCGATTTTACATCCATAACAATGTTCCATCGCTAGGCCTGTTATTCTCTCAGCCAAGTCACACACACACAAAAAAAAAATAAAAAAATCATGAGGCTATATGTTGTTCTTGTTCTGGCCATCTTGACATCATGACTGTATTTATGTCTTTTTCTTCACTTAATGTTTGTGACTGTTATTGTTATGGATAAAAAATATTCTCTTCGCCTATCTCCCTAGTTTTTTCGTCTTCCATCTTTTCCTTCTAATAGTCTAAGATCACTTTTCTCAGACTGTTGATTTCCAGAATATTGTCAGATCTACTGCAAACTGAAGTTACACACGAATGTGGCCCGATTTTATAAGATGGAAATATACTTCATCGCTGCCTTGGACTGGAGGGAAATCAAATCCTCACAAAGCATATCCTCCTGCAAAATCGTCGTACTAAATACTGTGGCTGCTGTTGGTACCTAACTGTCATGTAGCTTCAAACAGTGTAAAGTAAGATCTCAGGTAATTTTTCTGGGCAAAGTTAGATTCGAAAGGTCTGGTACACAATATCTGGCCATCTCGGGTGACGTCTATCTTGGACACGTTGAAGTGCTGGAACTCGAAAGGATTTTGATCGATGGTTCCGTTAAGGGCCACATTGTTGACTATGCCAATGAGCAAATGTTTGGGTAGCTGTCCTTGGAAAACATGATCTTCGATCTTGGATCGGAGTCCAGAGGCAATGGTGAAGGTATTCACTTCCATTCGCCGTAGAGGATACTTGGCTGTCGTTCTGCTTAAAGCTTGACTAATGTCGTTCCCCACTTTAAGTAAGACCTCCACACTGCGCACATAAAGTCTGGCTTCTTTGATGCTCGTTTTGTACTCGTTAGCATTTGCCATAAAATGGTACACGGTACTACTTCGATTCAGTCTCGGGCGTACATCCATTCCATTCAACAAATACTTGTCTTGCAACCACATGTCAAAATGCAAACGATGCATCATTTATTAACTGCGTACTTGTTTTTTTTTCTTCTGTTTTTTTTTTTTTTTTTTTTTTTTGGCGGTCGTTAAATCCAACATTGTGGTCTACATCACCATCTCCAATCAACGCTCTGTTGTTGATCTTGCCCAAAGTGTCAGGTTTCCATACCACGGAAGCATCAAGATGTGTGTTCTTTGCTTCTTTTATAACGTGAAGATATCTTCCAGGTACGCTCGGTAAGGGTAAGTGCCCATGTTGCTTCTGATTAGTTTGTTATTCAAGTACAAATCCACTTCGCTGAACAATGAATGCATGAAATTGTTGACGGGAGCCACTCTGGCATCGGCGCCTGGATTGCTGCTGTCCACTTTGAGAACTTTGACTTTCAGGTACAAGTAACTGTTATACAGATCGTTGTAATTTTCTGTTAGTCATTTTATTTCAAATTCGATAGGTGCTGAACTAGTCAAAGACGGCACAGGATGAAATTCTACCCATTTGGATTCTTGCATCTTGATCATCGTTGGTGGTATGGCAAACAGATCGAGTTCTAACTTAGAACATTCGGAAGAATCTCGGTGGATCATTTTCCTTTCTTTAGTTAGTAATCGAAAGCGTCCAATTCTCTGACAGCTGCTCTTCTTCTTTTTTTAAAACTTTTTCTGAAAATGTCTATGAAGTCTGAAGGATTTTCGACGTCTCTTTCAGCCTTGTCCTTGCTATGGCGTAGAGGAGAAATTAATGCCTTAGCCAGAAGTGTGAAGTGAATTTGTAGGGGTGTTTGGGCGGCCCAAAAGGTCTTTTCCAGTTTGAAGCAACGCATTTTTTCCTTCTTTCATGAAGGCTTCTTTAGGACCTTGTTTGTCGATCAGAACGTTTCTGGAGAAATTATTTTCCTTGCATCATAGCTGCATCTTTTAAAGCACGCAGTCCTCGAGTCCTCATGATTTAAAGATGGGTGCGACCGTACGAAAAGCTGATTTTTACATATCTCCTAAACCATGTCCTCGTTGTCGAGCGACTCGTTGGTACTCAGGATACATCTGTTGCAATTCACTGAAGAATTATATTAAAAAATGTAGTTTCATCGTGACTCTTCCTTTGGAGAATAGAATATTTTGTCCAAGAGCTCCTTTTATACTAATATTGACACGGTCAAAATACGATTTACTAAGAGGAAGATAATGAGGATGTACAAATTCTCGGTGAACGTGATACGTGTTTCCTCATTCTTCGTAAACAGCGATGGCAGAATTCACTTTGAAAGTAATGACTCTCAGCAACGGAGCGGCTGTGTTCGACGACATCAGAATACACAAACATCAAATTGAGTCGTTCGTTCAACTCGATAGGGAAGCCCAAATACTTGTAGAATCGATCGTTGTTGTGAACGTCTTTCATAGGAACGAGAGAGGTGTATCCACTCAGAATAGCAAACGAACCGGGTGAAAAAGTAATGAACAGTGTTTTTCCGTCAGAAAAAAATCCGTTTAAGACTATAAGAATGGGCAGAGTATTCGATCTATAGAGTTCGGCGAGTTTTCTCCAGTGCTTTGCCAAACTGAACGTTAAACATAGCTGAAATCGTATCGACAATGTACCACATCCACAAGGATTGTTTTTGAAGTTCTTGAGGAGAAGAACTATGAGAAGAAGAGGTAGCTGCTGTGTTTAACTGCATCGGGGTCACTTTTACTTCTTTTCATAGTCGATGACTTGTGAAGCGGCAATCCAAGAATCAAAACTAGGTTGATATCCTTTCCGAACGTTGACTTCTTGAAGTCGACGTTTGCGCTCTTTACGTGTTCTTCGATTGAGAATGCTTTCTATATCGAACACGTCTTCTTCTTTCTTGGTCACTCGTTGTAACTCAGGCAAGTAAAATTTTCATTTAAACACTTCTCCATTCATATCTTCCAATTTATGGACAGGAGGATCACGTCTACGTACTTGTCCAGTGACACGAAACAATTCTGTAGTTCAGTCAGGTAAATAACCTTTGTCAAAAGTGAGTTTGGGTTTTCCAATGCAAACCCAGTCTCCAGTGCTTAGCACTGCTTTCTTTTTTCTGGTTTATGACGTTGCAAACAATCGATCAAAATCGTTTTCAGTTGTCACTTCTTCTGGTGCACATCCGATGCTTCGATGGTACTATTGATTGTAAGTTTTAATTTGACGTGGTAACATGTTGATGTATTTGAGAGTGTGTTGATGTGTAAAAGATTTCCACATACGTCCTTTCAAAGTGCTTTGAAAACGTTCCACGATGCTAGCTTTTGTTTCGGGGTTTTCAGTGGTGACAAAATGAACGTGTCGTTCTTTCAATTCTTTTTGAAAAGCTGGTTTCAGAATTTGGTGCCTTTGTCTGTTTGCGATCGTAGAGGATGTCTACCACTTTGTTTCAATACTAGTTTTAAAGCTCGCACTAACTCTGAACTTGTTTTAGGAGTCAAAGGAAATACTCAAGCTGATTTTGAAAACACGTCAATGACACAAAACAAATATTTGTAACCAGGATTGTACGCCGCCAAATGAGAGACAGCTGCTTGCCAATTATCTATGTCAGCTACTTTGGTTTGAATTCTTGAAAATAAATTCGTCGAATGGATTTGTGTTACGTGTACGTCGATTGTTCTTGTAACCTTTGTTGCACATCTTGCAGACATAAACTTTTGAGTTTGGTTTTAGCAGCAGGATACAATTTTGGAATTCCTCCGTAACCAGCAGCATGTGTTGGATTGTAGTAAATACTGGCTAAAATTGTATCCATGATGGGTTGGTTGTTGTTGTTGTTGTTGCTGCTCCTCAATAAGTCAACTACTGTTCGATACTGCCTTTAGTGTTCGTGTGGTATTCCTTTGGGTTGCAATAATGCTTGATGTGTCCCACGAGCAATAGGAGTAGGATTAGTCATCGGTTGTTGGGTTACTTTTTTCTTGATTTCTCTTTTCACTTCATTCTTCCCTTCTTTCTTATTTTTGTTCTGCTGAAGAAGATGTCGACGTCATCTTTTTGAGCGAATCTTTCATTTCTTCTCGTCTGGGAGTAGGGAACGGTGGCAACAAGGAGGTTGTCATACACGGAGGAGGAGCAGACGGAGTTTGAAACACACTTCTTGTTTCTTCTTCCATCCTTGTGGCTGTTACTGTCATCCTCTTTGTTGCTTTTTCTTTTTCTTTGCTTTTCATGACACTTCTGAAGTCTCGCAGAGTAGGTTTAGCTGTTTCGTCTAAACTCTTCTGATGAAACAGTTGAAGACGTTACAATAATTGTCCGTACCATTATGATTTTTCTGTTCTGATGAATCGGATCGATCCATCAACGATTGTAATTCTTGTTGTAAGTGTGGCATCTCAGTGAGATTAGGATTAGGAGGTTAATAATGTGTCCGTTGTTCGTACCAACGATGGAGTTCTATCCATCGTTTGTATAGAACTAAAGTTAATTTTCATCCTTCCACAAGATCCAAGGTACAACTGTGATGTCTTTACAGACAAGTGTGTCCTTTTTATCTTTTTTTCTGATCTCATCACTCCTTCTAAAAGATGTCTAGCAATCGATCCCAACAAAGGAGCAGCCAGTTTTAACAATGGTCCTGTCGGCATGGGGTTGAACGAGCAATTTGTTTCTTTTGGGTGATGGGTAGTTTCTTTTTCGTCATTTAGTGACGAACGTTCCGATGTTTTCCTAATCGCTGTTTCTGTATCTTGGACAAAGTCAACTTTCCTCTCAAAACCTTCAAACAAAATTCAAAAAACGCTATTAATGATTTCTTTGGGTGCTTTTTGAAAGATTTTTTTTCGCATAGGAATTCGTCTCCACTGAATGTCGGCACGTCGTATCAACTTGACTATGGGCACCACTCGACTCTGAAGTGTTTTCAACGGACTAAATCTTGCCAGTTTTTGTTTGGACAAATCCAGAAAAGTTTGTAACACACCTGTTCTGTCTTGTACTTTTGTCGTCGGAGAGCCACTTTTTTTTGGCTGCAGCAGCAGTCGATAGAGCATTAGAAGACGTTACCGGAGAAGTAGAAGTTTCTTTAGCAATGGGTTTCCATTTTTGCATCAAATGGATGAAGAAGAAGCAGAAGTGGCAGGAGAAACCGAGCAACAAGGTTTGCTTGGGTATGTGCGGCAATACCTCCTCTCTTTCTGGCAGTAGATTTGTGTGTGTGTGTGTGTGACTTTTCTTCTTGGGGCCATTCTTTTTCTTCTTAGAGTGTGAACTTGCTACACCACCACTACCTCTTATCTTTTTGGTCTGTCGTCTTTTGGGCATTTGGCTTTTTAAATTTCGACTTTAGGATCCCATTTAAAAATTAAACGAATAATGATTTGTTTTTGGGTTTGAGTATCAATTCTTTAATCAGCCAGTTGTGACAACGCTACTTTATGTTTTTGAAAAAATTTCTTTGATGTAGTATGTGAATGATGTCTTGTAGTAATTAACGTGCTGTCAAAGTAAACCATCTTAATACTTCTTTGAGACTAGCTTCTAACAAATGTCAACTTACAAATGTGAACTGTTACGACTAGGGGTAATGTAACAAAAGAAAAGACTCAAACAAACTTTCAAGATTTAAAATACAAATCTTTAATTTCCTAAAATATTAAAATATTTCAACAAACAATTAAAGTGAAAGAATTAAAAATAACTTAGAATATCCTTAAAAAGTCCTAAATTGTTCTAAAGTTCACTGATCCGGAAGTCAATCCAAATATTCCGAATGAGGTATTCCGAATGAAGTAACCTTCACTGTACTAATGTGTTAATAACAATAAGTTATATACAAATATTCCTTGCGAATATGGAATCTCACAAGTTCTAGAAATGTTTCCGATAATTCCACGCAGCTGTATAATAATTAAGTTGAAGACACAGTACTAATCCAGAATGCACTGTATTTATTATTAAATAAATCTCCAAAGAAGAATATCCCACACACAAAATGAACCAAATTCGTTTTGACCTCTCTATTCAAATGTAACTATGAAGAATGCCTAAACACAGGATTATTTCCTATAATATAGTCTCTCACTGCGCAGAAACAAAATAAAATCCATTGGGTCATTAATAAACAACAGGACATTTCGAAACATTGCAACCCTCTCCGAAGCAATCAAAAATTAGGTTATGCGTGACATCTCATTAGTATCATGTACCAATGTTTATAAACCGTAAATAATGTATTTACTCATAGAATCTAGGTCAGAAGTTCAGTGTCCCTCACGTGCGCTAAAACCACGTGATATGACTAAGGTTTCGAAATATCGATCGAGCCTACCGTATGTGTACTCACAAGACGACAGCTGTTTAGACTAAGAACAGAGATCATAAACTAATAAACTATAAAATTATTAAAAGGAAAATGATATATAATTCCGTAACAGAACCTAATTGTGCATTTGTTTTCGCTATGGATGGCATATAGTGCACGAATCAATTGGGCTGGAGGATACGATTGAAAGGAAATCACGTTGAATACTGTTAGAAAGAAAAGAAGTGAAGGATGTATTTATAGACAAACCCCAAAGGTGACATGTAAATGACAGGACCTCCTTCTTGGCACCAACTGTGAGACAAATTTTTACAAAATCTCAAATAATCGGGAATGATAGGTTTTAAATTAATGAGTAAATACGCATGTGGTGTTTGAGTTGCATAATTCAGCCAAGGGGTTCCTAACTGTTTGGCTAACACTTGCATTTGAGATTTGTCTCCTGGACTTTTAAGCAACGATACATAATGTGCATTGAGACTGATGGTGCGATGTGCTTTACTTTGTTGAAATAAAATTTGAGTAATGTAAATAATTCTAGCATTACGATGATGCCCTTTCGTGTAAACCAAAGTTTAATTTCTTCTTCGGCTTCTCCTAACATGTGATCGAAGATGACAAGATGTGTTTGACTAAAGTCATTCACGATCCCATCATCTTCGCTAGGAATGCCTTCTACAAACGAAATGGATTCTCCTTGACTTTCTTGGAGTAATGTGTAAGACGATTGCAACTCTATTGTATCCCAGCATCGAAGCTAAGACGTTTCCAGTTGCGTACATCCTTCCAGTCGTAAATCTAATGGTGTAACCAACTAGCTATACACACTTCTTGGTAAGTGTGAAGCGTGGATAAAGTACGAGGAATATCTTCTTCACACGGAGGTACACAACTTGTCTTCATCACTATTCTCAATACTTTTAACACGACGAGTCTTTCGTGCATAGATAATGTTTTGGTGGTCATGTCTTTGCTGCATGCACTGTTCATAAATTGTCCACAAAGAATATGCTGGTAAACGAAATCCAAGAAAAGTGGTCACACACACACACACACACACACACACACACACACACACACACACACACACACACACACACACAACGGCATTCAAAATTCAGTGGAATTGTGTCGTCTTGTGGAAGCAGTTCTTTTAACAGTAGTTGGTAATCCACTAAGTCCCGAACACCGTCATTGACTTCCTTCCACGGAATTTGTTGCAACACTGATGACAAAAGGTCGTGGTATGGTAAGCTTTTATATTAGTCATTCACAGGAATGCCTTTCTTTTTTGAGAAATTAGTCAACACTTTTACAGATTGTATCTACTGGTGAAGAGTGGAAAAGAAAATTTTCAGTCACTAACATACACACCACACGTCTTGAAGAAGTCTCGTCTTGAGGTGATACTTCTTTTTAAAAAATTTTTTTTTTTTAAAATCCTGTAAGTCTTCATCCTCTGAAATTCTGTGTAATATTCCAACCTTGTAGGTAGAGGTCGTGGCATCGAAACGCTTCTTAGTCGTAGGTAGTTGATCAGTGTCTGACCATTTGAACACTTTCAAAGTAATCAACCCTCTTATAGCATTCAGGTACTAATGATTTAAGTCTAGGTCGTAAAGGATGTAATTGTTCCTTGCGTTTCACTTGAATCTGTACAAGCTCTCTGTAAATGCGTTCTTGCAGCTCAGGAGGTAAACTACGAATTCTCTCTTCTAAAGTATCCATGTGGATAATAATCATACCCCACCAAGGGAAGGTAGTGACAGCACGGAGACCATCACGGAGATCATCTGGCATGTTCCAGAAAAGCTGAATCCTTATACTCCCATTCGTGGATCTTCACACCACAACTGAAACACTGTACTTCGCCTCCTTGTCCCAAGTAGATAAATCCGACTCTAACTAAAGTTTTGGTAGTGAGTAATCCATCTAAATCTTTAGGCCATTTTTGAACGTCTGGAATTGACTTTCAAAGTCACAATAGCCAGGCAAAACCACAGGAAACGTGTATTCTCCTTTGATTTGTAAATCTCGATGAGCTAGTGGCATCCAGAGTGGTTTGCCAGTAGATGGATGAGATCCATAGACATAAGTTTTGCCAGTAAAGCAGAAAGATCGTGATGCATCGCTTTTGCTAGTAGAGCGGTATGGTCGTGCAGCATCGCTTTCGATAGTAGAGGAGCGGCAAGATTGTGCTGCATCACTGATAGCGCAGGGCACGGCATCGCTCTGGTCGCAAAGCACAGAATCACACTCGACTTCATTGAACTTGGAGACTGCAGTGGGTCCCCACTCAGTTGCTATGTCGAATTCGTCATTATCGGAGAAAGTGGATTGTACTCAAAATTGAACTTGGAGTCCACAGTGGTCCCCTCACTCTGTTGCTGTGTTGAATTCATCTTTCTAGGTTGGTGTTTGAATTCGCAATGATCTTTCTGTCTTGGAACTCTCTCCTTTTCTATACTGGAGATCGGCGTGTCCGTAAGGTAAAGGGTTGTGGTCTGGAAGTTGCACTCGCTTCCGGTAGACAATCTGATGCACTTTTTGCAAGGATCGATTGACGATTTGGCGAATTTGCAAACGTACAACTTTGTCCGGATTCAACGTTTTCATGCATAAGTCTTGATATTGTCCTGACTTTAAAGTTTCTTTTAACTCGTCAAAGTTGACCACTTGACTCAAACGATAGTTGAGTTTCAGTCCTTTTACTTTGCATTTGGTATGCACTTGTCCTTGCTGGTCTCCGTATTGGTAACCGTAATTTTTGGGGCCACCACTAGCAAAACTCACAATAGTGTCTTCTGTGTGTTCGTCGGTCCATGCTCCTAAACGTTCGTCTTCGATGTTTGGGCGATAGCTTTAAAGGCGATCGATGTGCATACAACTATCAGTGTCAAAATAAAGGACCCGATCTCCTAAACGTTCCAAGACATTATACAACTTTAAACGGGCATTGGCTGTCACGTATGCTGCAATGATGACATGCCAAACTCGTCCGGGGATGGGGGTTGGTGGGGGTGCAAACTCCGCGACTTCTTCGTAATTCACAAAGATTAAATCTTCACGTAGGATCTCCACGTGTTTCATAAGTTTTCTTTTTTCGTCCACGAGTTGAAAGTTGCGTTTTACATCTGCCAAATATTCCGTCTTTCGCAATATTGGACGTTGCGCTAGTTTTTCACACAAACAATTCAGCATGACTTTTTCAAAAAGATCGTCTTCCTTCGTTCTTTTCTACGTATTCCAAATTGATGACTTCTAAGGATCGGTACCATTCTTTGAATGCCTTTTTGTCTTCTGGAGTCTGACACCAAGAAGGATAAATGCTAGGTTCTTGCTTCAGTTTAAGGAATTCGTTCACATAGCCTGAGAAAATCCCTTCATTGGAGTCGTGGTCGTCCTGTTGGTATTGTTCTGTGGTAGGAAAGTGCTAAATTTCGTATACTAGTACTTTTAACAGTTGATATCCACGATCGAGAGCATGAAACAATTCGACGCTCACTCACGTTCCTGTTAAAGCGCGTTGTTTATCATTGTGGCAACAAGGTTGGTCTTGATTACAAGTTAAAGCACGCGTACGGCATAAAGGAAACATTAGTTTTCCTTGGTAATGATGTGGTAAAACAGGATGGTACAAATTTGTCGGTGGTAACACTTTGCATTTGATCAAACCTTCGTATTGGCGAATGTGTTCCACGTTGATGTGTTTCTGTCAACATTTCAGGGTGACTGGTAGGGAATCGAACATATTTACACACACAAGGATACAAGGAACACACATCGATGTATTTGATTTGCTCTCCTTGAGATTCGTCCACGTCGTACAACAAGCGCGTCGCATTGGTTCGTCCTCCAAACAAAGTGTCACGTGGATTTAATGGTTCGATATTCACCACGTCGTAATTTTCAGCAATACGTCTAAATTCTGGATCGGTTTTGAAACGTCGATCGATGTCGTGTTCCCACATTTCTATCACTTGATATCCTTGACTTTCTAAACTCAGGTCTCGTTGGTATGTTTGCTCGCACAACTCTTCCATGGTGAATTACTTCCCAGGTCTCGTTGAGGAAAACAAGTTGGGCATCCGTGAAATAAACATCCTTGAAATTCGTACACCATCTGTTGATTTTCTAAATCCCAACCATCCACAGAAAGACTTCCAATTTTCTTTTCTCCACCGTTTATTGTTTATTTACTTTATCCTTCTGTTTTTCTCTTTCTATTTTTAGACGCTTATTATCTTCTATTTTGCGCTATTTCTCTTTCTTTTTTTACTCATTCAGTTTTTTGCCGCCCCCCCCCCCAAAAAAAAAATAAAAATAAAAATAAATAAAATCCCGCCCTAAGCGACTGCCTAGTTTGCATAGTGGTTAAACCGGTCCTGGGCTGACAGAGATAGGATTGAGAGGGTATGATAGCTAGTTTGTTCTCAGGGATGAACTTCTTTAGATAGAGTAGTCCACACGCTTTAGCGATGAAAGAAGCTTCTTTCAAGGGATCGATAGCTCTGTGATCCAGAAATAATTGTCGAAATTTTCCACAACATCGTCGTAAAATGTCCACATCAGATCGGCAATATTTCAAGATTTCTTCTTAAAAGTCAAAAGGGTCTGATGAATGAGTTTGGTACCAGGCGTAGAATGTTTCTGGTTGTTCTGTGTGCATACCGTCGGGATTTTAATAGCTCACGTTTGGCAATGCGGGAGTACAACCTATTGATTAGCTTCGGTATTGAAAAAGTGTGGAAAATAGCCTTTTGCCATTTCTGTCATTGCAACTGTTTTAAGCATTCTACTCAAAGGCATGGCTAAATAACTCATGGAATCTTTAAACTGTACGTTTCCTACTTTCATGTAATCAAGTTTGACTCCGTTCACGGTGAACGTTGGACATTATGTGCCTTGTTCTGAATAATGTTTCGAAAGAAATCGTCCGTCGTATCCTGAAAAATTGTGAGCCATAACTGTTGCATATCGATGACAACTTCCGTAACACTGGATCCGTCTCACAAGCCCGATGAGATACGCAAAATTTAAGGATGTGATTTCCAGTCTCTTGTGTACATTAAAAGTTAAAAAAGGATCAAATCCACTTGTTTCTTTTTACTCTTGTTCTGGTCGTCGTTTAATTCTTCAGTTCATGGTCATATTTTGGAATGTAACATAGATGCTCGAAGTCCACAATTTGGTCACAAAAACGACATCTTTTCTTTCCTGGACAAAAGTGTGTCTTTTGGTTATTCGTTCGAACAAGATGTCCACAAGTGGAGCACACTCTCAATAATTCGCAATTACTTTTCTATTGTTGTTGTGATTGTTTCGTGTGATGTTGTTCGTGACAGGTTGGACTGACAAAGGTTGGATTGCAAGAAGAGCAAAGAATTTTTTATTTTCCTTCAGGAATGCAAGGTCTAGAAGCTAAACCCCCACGAAATCCTTCTCGACAACGAGTAGGTTGGTCCCAATGGCTAAATCCTTTGTCACATTTCTCGCAATATTAAGCGTATCTGATAAATCCTGTGATACTTGTAATGGCATCGAAATGCTCTTGATGATGATACACATGAATGTATTTTCCATCTGGGAAATCGGGTCTCTCAAACAAGAGAGCTCCGCGAACGTCTTGAGGGTATACTTTCAACGTATAACGAGGTGCCAACACGTCTTGAAGTTTCTGCAATTTAGGAATTCAGGAATTCGACATACAGTCTCATTAGAAATGCATGCTTGCTGCAGAAGGAGTTCTGCTTCTCTTCATTTTTAGCTTTGTCCGATCGTCTAATGCTATTCTATGATCGTTTCCATTCCACAGTATCGTTCTTCTCAGCATAAGTTAGAGCCACTACGATGGCACGGGCTAGGCACATTTCATCTTGGTCGTTGTTAATTTAGACGATGCTGTGTTTGGTACTGAGAATTTCATCCTCCGATAGAACTTGTTTGCGTTGTCCGCTACCTCTGGGAGGTGAAACGTGTGTCATGTGAAGAGTGGCTTTTCCATCGCTCATGCCAACTCGTCATTGGATTGTTGAACGTGTTGAATTTTATCAATAATTTTGGAAGGTTTAATTCTGCCGGTGTACTAAACTCGATCCAGACTGGAGACTTCAAACTGTCTTGATTGATGGATAGTCTCAAACGATCGTAATCTTTAGCGTAGCACTGCCGTTTCAATGTCTCTAACAATAAATCCCATAAAACTGTAATGAAATCCGCTGCTTTCTCTGGTGGCACTTGAGACTTAAACTCTTTTAAATTTCACATTGTACGTGTAAACTGTCGTTCGAAATTTTCTGGAAGTCACTTTTTGGGTCTCTTGAATGTGAAAATAATATTCGGGAGCTACTGAACGACTTTCTTTCTTGGTTGATCTTGACTCTCTTGGTCTTGTGGTAGAGGTAGATGGTATTGGTTCAGGCTCACTCATGTCGTCTTCGAAATCACTGGCATGCACTTGTGCTAGCACTTCACTTAGCGTATGAGGCGACACCGAAAGTCGTCGTCTTTGTCTCTTGGCTTCTTCTGATTTCTTCGCAAAAAGTTGTGATCGTATCATCTTGATTAAAAATTTGACTCAGATGTACACACTCTCTCCCTATATATAAAGCTTCTCACGTTAGTAGACTATATTCATTCAGCTTTCAGTCTATGAAGATAAAAGAATCAAAACAAATTGCCCTTCTCGTCAGAGATTTAAAAAGAGTAAGTTTGGAAGTACACTTCCAATAAGACTACGGACTACTCCACTCGAGATAAAAGTCAAGGTACTTGCTATGTCTGTCAAGAGAAAGGACATTGGGCCCCAGAGTGTCCACAACGTCGAAGAAAAGGACAGACAGGAGAAAGAGAGACAAAAGTAAAGATACCTGTTATCAATGTAAAGAAAAATGACATTGGTCTTCAGAGTGTCCCAAGAAAAAGAGAACAACGAGAATGAGAAGGAGGAGGAGGAGCGTTCTTCAGAAAAAGAAACAGAAGAAGAACACATACCTTCAAGAAATTCAGGAAGGCAAGACAAATAGAAGAAACTGAAGAAGAACCCATACCAGTAAAGAAATTCAAAAAGGAGACAACAATGAAAGAAAGAAAGGAGAAAATGGACTTTTGTGATGTGCTATGAAATTTCATTGTGATTCTGTTTTCACGAGAATATACGAAAGAAAACGTAAGTGTCTCTTTGTCTTGATTTTTTTAATTTTAGTATGGATAAGATACTCAAACACACTCACACACGCATGCCTTGTATCCTGGAGGGATTTAAGTTTTACTTGAGTTGTCAATTATTGAGTTTTACCTCTTTTCTGCGAGATATAGGTGGCCCTGAAAAGGACCGTTAGCGTTTGTTTGAATAACAATAAAAACGCATGAACTTTACATTATCAGCTGTAACTGACTTATTCCTTTTCCGCGGCGAGTCCTACTCATGTTGCTGCTTTGGTAGTGGTAACTGCTGCTGCTGCTGGCGTATCAGTGACGGTAAGAGTTGATGTAGTAACAGAAGGTTTAGAAGTCTTGGATCGTGCAGGTCTCTTTCTCGTGGTTGAGCTAAAGAAGTCTGTTACATTTCCCTCAGGTACTTTAACTCCGCCAAAATGTGGTGTAACAAACTTGCCGTTTTGTTTACACTCATTCTGTCCACTGTTCAAAGTTTTCCTCTTAGCTTCTTCCTCTTCTCGCTTTCTTTTCTCCTCTTGTTGTTGCTGTTGAAAAAATACTTGCTCTTCTTTTTTCTGACGTTGCAATCAACTCTCCAGCTGTTCCTTCTGTTTCTTTCTGAAATCATCATACGTGGTAATGATGGAGAAGGAGGTGAAGGTAGTACTACCGTCGCAGACACACATTCTTGGGGAGACGACAGGAAATCAGCCAAAGCTGAATTGAAGTCATCCTCTTCTGGAAGAAGAATACTAGCTAAAGCAGCGGTAGTAATCGTAGTCGTAGTACTATCGCTCCGAGTATACGATGTATCCGAGGCAGGCGCACCCCTATACATTGTCTTCTTTTCAGCCATAGGTATTGTACTTACAGTGTTTCGCAATGGTAAATTGTAAGAACGCTGGTGTGCATATATATTGAAAGTGAAGTCACGTCCGCTGTTTTCTCATGAGACAACACGCTCTGACTGAATTATGTTACGCGCGTTCTGATTGGTGGAACATTTCAATCTGTTTTGATCCGGTCCTAGATTATACGTACAAACGCATTGTCCCATTGTGCCACCTATTCTCAAGACAACCCAATCAAGATGTATTGCAGTGTAGAATCATCTACCATCATTAGCAGTATGCTGTTCAACTCAGACTACCTAGTCTACGTGAAGGCATTGTGGGTCATCACGAAGATTACGGAGACAACCAAATGAAAAAGAAGGGTGTATGTGGAGACACAAGGATGCCTGAAGCGGGTCTTCGTATATCGACCGGCAGTGAGATAAAGTTTGAGGAGAAGAACAGTGAAGCGGCGTGGTATGCTTTAACCCTCTTCTTTGGTTAAGAACCCCAACGGCCTTTTTTTAGGGCCACCCAGATCTCTAGAAAAGAGAGATATTACTCAGAATTATTGCCGATTTTTGTATGTTTATGTACGTTTAAATATGTCTATGTCTGTGTTTACAAATACAAACTTAGAACCCCTTACGTCCTTGTTTGTATGTGATAGTATGTTTGTGTGTCGGTATAGTATATATATAAACACTCCTACCCTTGCCTGCTTGTGATAGTATAGTATGTTTGTGTGAGGGTATAGTGTGTCTATAAACACTTCTACCCTTTGCTTGTGTGTGAGAGAGTGTGTGTATATTTCATCCCCTTCTTTCACATACTACCCCCTCTTTTGTGATATTATGTTTGTGTGAGCGTATAGTGTGTCTATAAACACTCATACCCTTTTAATTGCATAGTAGGGGTGTGTGGTGGATTGTGATTTTAAAAAATTTAACATTACCTTTCCCGTAGGTACCCATGCATTTTTCAACATGGAAACGGCCTATATAAAACGATCCCCAACTTAACATTACATTTCCAGTACGTACTATAGTGTCGCCACATGTTAAACCTAATGGACAATTTTAACATAGGATTTCCCGTACGTACCCATACATTTTTCAACATGGAAACGACCTATAACGCTCCCAATGTTAACATTACATTTCCTGTACGTACCTATAGTGACGCCACATGTAAACCTATCAACACTTTTAACATATGATTTCCCGTACGTACCTATACCGTCGCCACATGTAAACCTACGGCGTAATGTTAGTACCCGTAAGTACCCCAATCACTGCATATTACTACTTCCGGTCTCGTTGGCATCCCTGAATAGAACACCACGACACG
This sequence comes from Margaritifera margaritifera, assembly GCA_029931535.1. NCBI lineage: Eukaryota > Metazoa > Mollusca > Bivalvia > Unionida > Margaritiferidae > Margaritifera > Margaritifera margaritifera. Next base: position 1,404,127 of record JAQPZY010001632.1, on the reverse strand, counting down.
CAGCAGACCGACGTAACCTATCCAGAGTCCAAAGGCCACTTAATAGTAGCTGACCTGATCAAAACGGAGGGCCCACGGGACCGCAGTAGACGCCGGTTCAAGCCTCAACCACCTCAAAGAATTTTTCCTGACATCTCCGCCGCCAGAACCAAACAGCTATTTTAAGGGCTAAGAAAATCGAATTGCCTGAGGGTTTTCATTTTGACTCCGAAAACCCGTTTCGATCACAACTTATTCGCCTCACATTCTAAAAAGAATACTTGATAATCTCGCGTGAACATAATTAAGAACATTAAAAAATGTAAAGGATGACTCTTACCCAATATTGGATAACATTTTTGAAAACATTACATATACTTTGTACGCTAGATTATAAAAGGAGATCAGTTAGGTGAATTTCAACTAGTTAGAACGATTACACTCAAAATATGTGACTAACACATAATTGGCACGATAGAGACAGCCCGATTTAGATAACTCTGCAGAATTTGACAAAAGTATAACTGGCGTTTCAATTCATGATTCCGCTGCTGCTTTGTGTTTCCGGACATGCCTTTTTCTAACTTGGCCTTTAACGGACATTGTTCTATATTTAATAAGTACATGGTCGAACGGTCCTATGTTTATTTAAACTCATCATCACCAGTCTTGCCATTCAACGTCGACTCGACAACGAAGAAGATGGCTAGTCAGCACTGCAAAGTAGGTAACCTGGGCATTGCTATGTCACTCTTAGAGAGAGTGCAACACTCCCTGGATCGGGTGGAAGAGTTACAGGTCTACTCCAGCCTTCGACACTTGAAGAGGGAGATGATCTCCTTAAATTCAGCAAAGGGGTTCATCAGAGAAGCAATAGTAGTCCGAGTTTCCTCTGACCCTTCACACCCCATTTTTGATATTTGGACATTTATGTTGGGGTGTGGGGTCAGAGCCCATTGCCTATCGAAAAGTTGGAATTCGCCGCCACCGCGCGGTAGCGGCATAGGGTAGCTGCTTACTACCGGGCCTAACGAACTTAAACGACCTTACATCGAGCCATACCTGCATGAAATCGATAGGAATATGATTTATCTTCTCAGAAATTGCGAGTATGACATTCGTTTTGTCTTTAATCCGCTGACAGACTAGACGAAACTGTAGCGTTGATGAAATTTGACCTGGTACACGCCATTAGCATTGCTAGTCACGTGACTACCCTAATCTCGCAACCTACATGTCGATGACATCAGAGGTCAAATAGTCACGTGATATCAACAATAAACCCCTTTCCAATGTTGTTTTACAAAAAATTCGAAAACATTAAATGAAAGTCACGTAATGTTTGTAAAAAAAAACGAAAGGACACACAATTCTCAACATATTTATTCCGAGAACAACTACCAGAAACCTGTCGCTGTCACAGTAACCTGGAGAAAGCCAGATTCATCAAGCACAGACCCCATTGTCAACGTGGTAGTCACGTGATACAAACAAAAAACATCATTGACATGTGCTCTGTTCTTGATGAATCTGGCTTTCTCCAGGTTACTATGACAGCGACAGGTTTCTGGTAGTTGTTCTCGGAATAAATATGTTGAGAATTGTGTGTCCTTTCGTTTTTTTACAAACATTACGTGACTTTCATTTAATGTTTTCGAATTTTTTGTAAAACAACATTGGAAAGGGGTTTATTGTTGATATCACGTGACTATTTGACCTCTGATGTCCTGGACATGTAGGTTGCGAGATTAGGGTAGTCACGTGACTAGCAATGCTAATGGCGTGTACCAGGTCAAATTTCATCAACGCTACAGTTCCGTCTCGTCTGTCAGCGGATTAAAGACAAAACGAATGTCATACTCGCAATTTCTGAGAAGATAAATCATATTCCTATCGATTTCATGCAGGTATGGCTCGATGTAAGGTCGTTTAAGTTCGTTAGGCCCGGTAGTAAGCAACTACCCTATGCCGCTACCGCGCGGTGGCGGCAAATTCCAACTTTTCGATAGGCAATGGGCTCTGACCCCACACCCCAACATAAATGTCCAAATATCAAAAATGGGGTGTGAAGGGTCAGAGGAAACTCGGATTAAAGCAATAGATGAGGAAGTGCAAAAGATCAAGAGGGCGTGGGCGGAGGAGAAGAGGGCGAAGGAGCGAGAGAGAAGGGAGGGGGATTCCCGCGTCTTAATGCGAGGTGGATGAGGGTGCAAGAGTGGTTGAGGCAGCGGGAAGAAGAAGAAGATAAACAGCAGCAGCAACAACAACAATTGCCCCGGATTCCAGAAGAAGAGGATTGGGAGATGGAGGCCATTGTATCCATCAATCCTAGAGGGTGGAAATGAGTGGAAATAACGATGTGCTACATGTGTACCTCGACCCCGGAGGTGCGGCAGCCACTAATGGAGGGTAGTGGCTGGAAAAAAAGCCCTTTTCAGGGCCTCCCATATCTCTTGAAAAGAGATACTACTAAAAATCATTGCTAAAATGTGTTTTATGTTTGTGCATGTCTTTCATAAAAACATATAAAACTCTAAAACCCTTACCCCTCTTGTGCTTGTGGATATAGTGTGTATGTAAAACTACTACCCTTTGGCGCGTGATAGTATGTTGTGTGTTTGTAAGCATAGTGTGTGTATAAACACTCCTAACCTTTTCGTTGGTTACTAAGTGTATGACCGAACTTTAGGTGGGTGCAGTGTGTATATAAACACTCCTAACCTTGCTTGTGTGTGATAGTGTGATTTCATCCATCTTCTTTACATCCTACCCTTTTCGTTGGATTGTATTTGTGGGATATTGGATAGTGTATTGCGGGGTGTTGGATTATGTTGAGGAAGTACTGATCACTACATACGACTTGTTCAATAGTATCTAAAATGCATAGTAAGTGCGTGTTGGATAGTAATTAAAAAGTGGTTGTTGGATAGTAATTAAAAAGTGTGTGATGGATAGTAATCATATAGAGTGTGTTGGATAGTAATCAAAACGTGGGTGTTAGATAGTACTCAAAAATGGTGTGTTGGAAAGCATCTACAAATTTTAACATTACATTTTCCGTTTGTCCCTATATATTTTTCAACATGGATGCGTAATGTTAAATTCCCGTTTGTCCCCCAAGTATCATATTTGTAAAAAAAAAAAAAGGTTGGAAAAAACTGGAAATCTTGTTAAAAATTAACAGTACAATTCCCGTAGATCCCCATATTACTGAGGTCAACAACGTCTAATAATGTAACAATGTAGTCTCAAAGTTAAATTCTAGTTTGTACCCAAAGTGACCCCCTCCCCCCCCCCCCAATGTAAACCTACGGTGTAGTGTTAATTCCTGTTTGTCCCCCAAGTGCCCCATATTACCACTCTCCAGAACTCGCTCAATTTGCCTACTTGTGGTGTCATATTTTCTGCAATAATCCATTATCAAAATAAATGTTATTGCTTATATATATATATATATATATATATATATATATATATATATATATATATATATATATATATATATATATATATATATATATATATATATATATATATATATATATATTCATAATGATTGGTTACCGACAAATTTGTTACAATCTCAATTTCTTCTGTGAACAAATGTGGGGAATTTCAATCTTGTATCCTTTATTTATAATGTTTCCCTTTTACGTAGCAAACTTTCATTCCTCATCCTCCGTTCTTTCTCCCCCTGGAGATGAATATGCTGCCTGGAAAATTTTTTTTTTTTTTTTTCGCATTAAAGAATTTTTTTTTTATATTCGCGTCGTCGTTCGCTAAGTATTATCAATAACATGACTAAATAAAAATGATATTTAACAACGCAATTGGTATGGTTCTGTTAATTTCTAGTGAGCAAGTAGAAGTCCTAATTACTTCCACCGGCTACGATAACTCTCTCTCTCTCTCTCTCTCTCTCTCTCTCTCTCTCTCTCTCTCTCTCTCTCTCTCTCACACACACACACACACACAAAGTAAAGGGGGATAATGTTTGCAGTGGAATGAAAGTTTTTTTGCATGATCTGTTTTTTTTTCTTTTTATCGTTCCTCTTCATTTTATATATTTATTTCCAAAGTGTATAACTAATATGTTCAAACCAGGATCAAAAAGTTGTAAATATGTATAAAACTGAGACGGAAACATACATTTTACATCACAATACATTCTCAGAAACAGCGTGATTGCTCATGTTGACAGGAGTTGCTGCCCTTGTTAGTTTCCGTCTGTCTGTGTGTCCTGCCAACATTGCAAGTTGATTTCGGTCAACTTCCAATATTCGTGTCATAGTCTTGTTATATTCTGACATCTAAGTAGCAGACAGATACAGACATACTAAAATGGACGCACCATCTGGTTTTAGACAGCGTAAGTGTACGTTACGGTTTGTAAAATATGATTGTTGTTTGCAGTCTCACAGAATGTTGCTGTATTTAGATTTTATGTTGCTGTGTTCACACCTGTACCCTACGCAAGCTTGATATGAAAATGGGTCATAATCATGAAAATAGTATGTCCAGAGCTAAAACAGCGGGTTTAAAACCCTTATAATACATGGCCACATACTAGTCCTACAATGTAAGACATCCATCCTGATATTGATAGTTGTGAATTTAAGTGTATGGTGGGGGTCAAGCCCATACTAACACTGTTACTTAGCTTATATTGTTTTATTTAGACTGTGCTTACTTTAAAATTTATGCCTTTTTCCTGACCACAGTGAAGCCTGGTACAATGAAGTGATTGCAGTTTTAGCATGTGTTTGCTTCCATTTCATGCTTTTAAAAATGGGTAGTCCGAGTTTCCTCTGACCCTTCACACCCCATTTTTGATATTTGGACATTTATGTTGGGGTGTGGGGTCAGAGCCCATTGCCTATCGAAAAGTTGGAATTTGCCGCCACCGCGCGGTAGCGGCATAGGGTAGTTGCTTACTACCGGGCCTAGCGAACTTAAACGACCTTACATCGAGCCATACCTGCATGAAATCGATAGGAATATGATTTATCTTCTCAGAAATTGCGAGTATGACATTCATTTTGTCTTTAATCCGCTGACAGACGAGACGAAACTGCAGCATTGATGAAATTTGACCTGGTACATGTCATTAGCATTGCTAGTCACGTGACTACCATAGTCTCGCAACCTACATGTCCAGGACATCAGATGTCAAATAGTCACGTGATATCAACAAAAAAAACCTTTCCAAGGTTGTTGTACAAAAAATTCGGAAACATTAAATGAAAGTCACGTAATGTTTGTAAAAAAAAACGAAAGGACACACAATTCTCAACATATTTATTCCGAGAAAAACTACCAGAAATCTGTCGCTGTCGCAGTAACCTGGAGAAAGCCAGATTCATCAAGCACAGAGCACATTGTCAATGTGGTAGTCACGTGATGCAAACATAAAACATCATTGACATGTGCTCTGTGCTTGATGATTCTGGCTTTCTCCAGGTTACTGTGACAGCGACAGGTTTCTGGTAGTTGTTCTCGGAATAAATATGTTGAGAATTGAGTGTCCTTTCATTCTTTTACAAACATTGTGTGACTTTCATTTAATGTTTCCGAATTTTTTCTACAACAACATTGGAAAGGGGTTTATTGTTGATATCACGTAACTATTTGACCTCTGATGTCCTGGACATGTAGGTTGCGAGACTAGGGTAGTCACGTGACTAGCATTGTTAATGGCGTGTACCAGGTCAAATTTCATCAATGCTGCAGTTTCGTCTCGTCTGTCAGCGGATTAAAGACAAAACGAATGTCATACTCGCAATTTCTGAGAAGATAAATCATATTCCTATCGATTTCATGCAGGTATGGCTCGATGTAAGGTCGTTTAAGTTCGCTAGGCCCGGTAGTAATCAGCTACCCTATGCCGCTACCGCGCGGTGGCGGCGAATTCCAACTTTTCGATAGGCAATGGGCTCTGACCCCACACCCCAACATAAATGTCCAAATATCAAAAATGGGGTGTGAAGGGTCAGAGGAAACTCGGACTAAAAAATGGGTAGTTGCAACTAACAACTATAGTATGAGCCTGTTGCATTCTGAATCGTACACCACCTTCGGTCTTTGAAAGTATTTACCAGGGCCAGTTACTATCTAGCTGAGGATTATTTAATCTCTTTATACCTTACAAAATTTCAAAGCAAACCTTGTTCCGTCTGCGCATACTTTTTTAATTTGGAAACAAAAGTTGTTAATGGCGAGTGTAATGTTAAAGAAAAAGTTATTTATAGTACAAGCACAGCCTAATACATGTCGCAAGGTGCATGGTTGTGACGCGGATCCTCGTGCAGGTAAAACTAAAAGTCGATACATTTATACTGTATAAAACGTGCACAATACCATCCGCTGTAATCAGTAAAATTAAAATAAAGGCTACGAAACTACAGTGAAAAAAATTATCTGAATAATAAAATTGTAATGTAAGTAGAATATAGACTTTATCATCTATTTTATAATTATATGCCAGACATTCCAAAGTAACAAAGTCTGAATAAAAATAGCATTATAATATTTTTGTAAAAATCATAATTAAATACATTTAAAATAGCAAGTAACTTTCATTCCTCATCACAACTTAATAAGAACGACAGCAAGTGCAACTACAACTGCTGGTTACTACTATAAAAAAATATATTACTACCCCCCCCCCCCCCCGTTGATCTGAACCAAAATTAAGCAATATGGAAAACTTACCATCTGATCCAGCAATTTCCACCCAAGGGTATAACGTCTTCCATTAATTGGTAAATCCCATCGTTAGTTACTTGATCTTTTTCTTTGTGGAAATCATGCAGACGCTATCGAAATCGGAATCACTGCCACAATTTGTTAAGCCAAGTTTGATTTTCATAACCAGGCCAACATGGGACTTGCCGGGCGCTGGGTAATTTTATGTGTCTTGGAAGGTGGTGTTATTAGTGATTTTAATTCAATCATTTAGGCCATTTGAGGGTACTCCATTTGATCGGATCCAGGACAATCTTCATAACCACACCCTTTGTTTTGCACTGCATGAATGTTTTTAAAACATCTTATTATCAATTTCATGTTTCACTTAAATTTGAAATACATGACGGTGTTATCTTCAAAACAGAAGAAATGGTGCAATTTCCACCTGCAGGGAAAATCTGTCTAGAGCAAGTTCAGGTGTGGGAGCGGAGATGACTAACAACCAAAATCAAAATCACATTGTATGTCCTGCAGATGTAAAACAATTGCCATGGCTACAGGCACTCATTTCTGTTAGTGAAAAGGAAAACTATTGACAATACCCACTCCCCTTCTATACAAAATGAACAAATTAACACAAGGTGACAACCTGCACGGTTTGAAATCTGCCTCCTTGCTGATTCTGTGATAATTTTATTTATCCTGTTGGCACGTTTAGTCACAGATTATCTATATCAGCGTAAAAGGAAACATTCCAAACTTATTCTCCGTGTATGACTTTAGTCATTTACAGATCATTTAATAACCATTTTGAACGAAGTTTCTCTGTGCTTTGTATCTACTTGGATCAACTTTGAATGCCAATACTTCCGGTGTGTCACGTAGTGAATAAACTGCAGTCAATTCTGATTGGTGGTTATCATTTACCCTGGATTGGAACAAACAATAACCACCAATCAGAATTTAATGTAACATATTTCACTGAGTGACACACCAGAAGAGCAGCCTTAAAATTCAATCCATATAGACAAGATACGAAGCAACAGAGAAACTTTGCATAAAAGTGGTTGTTAAATGATCATTAAAGTGCTTAAGTCATACATGGGGAACAAATTTGGAAAGTATCCTCTACGTTGATATATATTATCAGTGGCTGAACATTCAGATGGGATAAAACAATTAGCATGGAATAGGTGAAAGGGAGTGGGGGTGCACATTTCGAACCACGTAACCTTTGTGTTAATTTGTAAAAGGTGAGTGGGTGTTTTCATCAGTTTTGTTTCTTTTTTACTGACAAACATTAGTGCCTGTGCCTGAGAGAGCCGTCTCAGATAAATTCTCAGTTTAAAGAATAAAAAGGCAAACGACTAATAATTATTCATGACTGCTTAAGATTAAAGTAAATTCTATAGGGTAAGTATCATTTTGTATCGATTCTTCACCTCTTGTATCGACACGTGTATTGATATGTCAAAAGTATCATTGCATCGATATATCGATAAATTGTTTCACCCGTGATGTTATCTATATATATATATATCTTAATTCACAGAGAGATGAGTACAAATTTCAATTGTAAGCAATTTATATTTTTTCGGTAAGTGCAATGATGGGACTTCCTGACTTGAGGTATGTGACTTCCAAATTTTCGAATCAATGAAGTCAGGACTTCCACAAATGAAAAATTAATGGAACCCCTTTGTTGCACTTGCCCCAGCTCACCTATATTTTCAGGACTGTGCAGATTGATTGATACACCATCATGCCAAAGCAAACATGCCAGCAGCTATTTCTAAAACGTTTTAATTACTTTTCATAAGAAAAATGTTGCTAACTTTACATTTAAAATAATTATTTTAACTCTCCACCATTCCCACCAACTTTCACACAATGCATGCAATTGTATTTATAAAGCTCATATTGTTGAGACAACAGCTGAATTGTTGAAATTTAATTGCAGTAATAATGTAGTAACCTTCTAATTGTTTTGGCCAATCAGTATTCTTCCCATTGATAGGTATCCATGCAGTGGCAGCGTGATGTGGGGGTCGGGGGGTCAATAACCCCTGGGTGCTGGCGAGGGGGGCACCATCGTGAGCTTTTTTTATAGCTATAACCTGGACATAGATGTTGGGGGGGGGGGTTGGAGGATGGAAACTGGCATAAAAACTGTTCTCTGTGGCAAAGGGGGGGCGCATGAAAGAACATTATCACCAGGCACCTCGAACCCTTGTGCCACCACTGTACCCTTGAGTAACTCTCTATTAATGGAGGTATTACTAAAATGGATTACATTTTACAAAAGTTGGTGGAAATCTATGGAGATGCTTGGAATTCTTTCCGATGTAAGTTAGTGACATTTTACTTGTGAAAAGTGATTACATACATATGGAAATATCTGCTGGCAACTTTGCTTTAGTTTGACAATGCATCAATAAAACTGCAGTCTTAAAAATACCAGTGACCCTGGGCAAGTGCAACACTGTTGAACCAGACCAATACATTTTTTTTGGACATTTTCTTTCTTTTAACTTCTCAAAGGGCTAGTGCATAAAGATGTGTGACATCTCATTGAAAATTGAAAATTATCCACAATAAAATGGCACCTTGATTACTGAAAAGTATTGCTGTAAATACAAATACCATTAAGAAATCAAAGGCTAGGTGTGAAACTGCAATTTCTTGACTTATAAACCAGGTCTGTTATTATATATTTAAGTGGCCATGTATTATAAGGGTTTTAAACCCGCTGTCTTCACTCTGAACATACTATTTTTACGATTTTAATCGATTTTAGAATCAAGCTTGCATTGGGTACCTGTGGCTGTGCATGTGAAACTTTAATTCATTTTCCATGATTTGTCATGTATTACTTTGTCCTTTCTGCATTTGAAATCTGGATTCTTTGGAAAATTGTGTCATGCTAACAGTGTTGCATCATGAGTGCAGGGTTGTCGGTTTTCCAATTTTTGGCAAATGTGTGCCCCACCTTTTTGGCTATTTATTCTCATGCAAACAATTATTTGTCCTATTGAAATTTTGTGTAGTGCTGACATGAGTATTCAGTTATTTGAATAAGGATACTTTTTGGCGAATATTTGAATCAGAATGTGGTATTCAAATATTCATATAATTTATATACAAACATAACCACTTTAAATGTGCCTTATGAGTTAATCAAATTTTCAGATGGCCCCCGTCATATGCAGTGTCATTTAGTGAACATACCATGTACTATATACTGACTGTAGTCCAGTGAAGCTGGCAATCCGACAGCAGCCATGGAGGACTCACAGTACTAATTATATGTACAAATGGGAACCAGTCTAAAAATGGGTTTGTTGGGCCATGATTGGTTGATAATGAAAAGTTAAATTTTAGTAAAAGGAATTTTTTGACAGCTTATCCTATTTGTAACTGAAAAAACATAGAGACAGTGTTTTATTGATGGAATTTCAGTCCTTTTACTGACTTGACTTTGGAACACTCATTAATGAAATTAGCACCTGATTCTTTAGGTGCGTAATTGAAAACACATGTTTCAACACATGTAGATCATAAAAATGCAACAGCTCATATGATTTTCTCAGGACATAAACTTGCATCAAGAATGGGTCTATACTGAGAAACATAGGTTTAATCATGAGCATTCAGAAATTTAAAGTTATTGAATTTTTAATATAATGGTATTTCCATAGAGGTTTACTATGGGAGCTGAATTAGTACCGTGAGTCGTGGACAAACCATGTAGCTCTGTATGCAAACACTTTGAATTGAGTGCCCAGGACAGAAAAGCTCACCCAATCAGCCCCAACTTTCACAAAACTTCTCAACCTTAAGTATTACAGTGGGACCCCGCTATAACCCGGTAGTTGGGAGCCATAGAATCCGACCGGGCTATGAGCCGAACCGTGTTATAAGCAACCATGTACAATACCAACACATTTTTGGATTTAATTGGGGGGGGGGGGGTTACATAAAGACGGGTGCGAAAATGCATGGCACAATTACCATTTTTGATCAATATATATTAAATGAGAAAACCATTTGCTGATATAATATATTACTTTATTCAGAAAACCATGCATTGGTAAATACACGTGTCTAATTTATATATATACATGTATAATCTATTGCATGAAAAGAATATCAACACCGTGTACTCACCAGCGAATCTTGTAACATACATTGAATCCATAATACAAATATTTCCATCGAAAATATCCACACACGGATGTAGAATATTCAATAATTTTGTCACAGATCATTATGTGACTAATACAATGAAGAGAAAGTAACAAAAATTACGTAACGGGTGTATGTAATGAATGATGAAAAAGTACATGTATGTCCGACGATTAATAAACGGTGTCGCATACATTTTACACCACTACATTTCTCATCTGTTAGTAGTTATTATTTTTTAAAAAACTCTGTGAATCCAGAACCCTCTCTCTTAATTTTGCTTCATCTTTCTTCCATCCTCGAACTGTCGATTCATCGAGACCTAAATCTTTAGCTACATGCGATTGTTTAACACCGGACTTAATCCTGTCCAATGCTTCAATCTTTTCTTTAACAGTAAAAGCATTACGTTTGCGTTTCCCATTTTCCATTCTAAATGTATACAAATTAACACTTTTAATCCTATTGGTTTGAAAATCTACAGCAAGAATAATAGTCATTAAACAATGGGGGTATATTTGTAGTAAATTTACGACATTATTTACTGGCCAACAGATTGCATAAAACAACACCGCCAAGCCTTACGCACATGCTGGCGGCTTTGTTTCTTTGATGCTGTATAAATCGTTGCCCTATGATTTGAACAAGTATAGCTCGGTAGTTCACTTTGATGATAAACAATGTACTTAAATTAATTGATTTATACATTCTGGTGAGAATCTTTTATCAACCGCCACATTGGCTGCTGCTTAGTTGTGTATGAAATTAAGAGAACATATATCGGAGATTATTTGAGCAACGACTGTATTCGGAATGCATTCAAGACAAACAAAGTAGAAACGATGGCTTCATTACTCAGGAATCAGTAATTATAATATTGACACTTATGAGCTGTAATTTTTCAACAATAAACAAAGATCAAAGTTCTCAGTAGGCCCAGCAATTGGTTCGTATTTCCGACGTTTATTTTGGCACAAAAATAGAAGAAATTTGATAATACATTTTCTACACGTTCTTTTTCGCACTGTTTAGACGAATATGAGAATGATAATTAAACTCTTGACGTATTTAGTTTTTTTCATACTTAAAATTTTTTTTTTTTTTTTTTTTTTTTGGTCTTTGAGAAAAATAACTGTAATAAATTACCCGAAATTTCGGGAGCCATGCCACGACCGGGTTATATCCGAATTTGGGTTATAGCGGGGCGGGTTATAGCGGGGTCCCACTGTACTAAATTCAAATTTTTGATCAGCTGTCATTTGGAAATTACAACAATAATACTGTAATGAGCTTAGTTTTCAAAACAATTGTTCATAAATTTGCTGGTCATAATATTTTATGGAGATATACAAATTTGAATCAAGTAGATGATTACATACTCAAATTGAAATGTTTTGTGAAATGGGGCCAGACAAGCTTTATGTGTTTTACCAATGTAGGAAAATAAGTATACATTTTGGGGGTTGACATTTTCAACTTTAATAATTATTTTATGTTTCTTTTTGTTTTGCTTATTGGTTTTTAGCATCACAGTTTTGCTTTCAATGCATATTAACTGCACTTTGTACTATTCGTATGCTCCTCATTGACTTTGTATATTGTTAGTATAATTGCACATTTTCCACAGCGATTTTCTTCCTTTCTTATATTGTTCTTTAAGCAGATAAAGTTTTATATGCGTCAAATGATATTATTTGTGCATGCAGATTGCATTTGTAAGCATCTTTGGAAAATAACATTTAACTTAGCATCAAGCCTTATGAGGCTTCCATTCTGTTTCATTGATTCTTTGTGAAGATGTGTGCATGGGGAAAATTTACTTCTTTGTTGAACTTTGAACAATGCATAGAGATCAGTTTTGGAACATGCCATTGTTGACAAATATTTCCAAAGAGATAATAAATTATACAATTTTGAAGGTGTTACCAGGAAAAGTATTTAGAGTACATGGCAGGTAGATTATTGGCAAATTTATTGTGAGATCAAATGAAGATGATTCCTCCCTTGATAAGACAGATTTTTCTTCTTTCCATCAATATTTTTGTTGTGTTTGTTGTTTAATTTTTAGTACCCAGCTGTAAGGCCAAGTGAGCTTATGGTATGGCCCAGCATCCATCATGCGTCCTGCATCTTGCATCCATCCATCAACAATTGCTTCTTACCACTCTGGAGGCCATATTTTTGTGATCTGATTTTTTATCAAATTTGGAATATATGCTTATACCATTAAGATCTCTGAAGAGTTTGATAATGAGTGAGATCCATGCATAATAATGGTTGATATTCCATCTGATTGGTTGAGCTTGTTACCACGCTGGATGCCATATTTCTGATCTGATTTTGATCAAACTTTGAATATGTATGCTTATATCATGAAGATCTCAGACAAGTGTGATAATGAGCGAGATCCATACATACTAATTAGGTTATCTTGCATCTGTTTGGTTGAGTTTGTTTTCCCTTTTGGACATCATATTTTTTTTCCAATTTAGATCAAATTCGGACCTGTATGTGTGTATCATTAAGATCTCTGATGATTTTGATCAAATTTGGACTGTATGTGTATATCATTATTTTGATAATAAGCGAGATCCATGCATGCTAATTAGGTGATCTTGCATCTGATTGACTGAGCTTGTTACCCCTCTGGAAGCCATGTTTCTGATCTGATTTTGATCAAACTTGAAATATGGGCTTATATGCTTATATCATCAAGATCTTGGATGGGTTTGATAATGAGCAAGATCCATGCATACTAGTATTAATGAGGTAATTTTGTATCAATGGCTGAGCTTTGTGACCACTTGGTCATATTTCTGATCCGATTTTGATGAAACTTGGAATATATGCTTATCTCATCAAGATCTAGGACAATTTCAGTAATGAGCAAGATCCATGCAAATTAATGAAGTTATCTTGCATCAGATTGGCTGAGCTTATTACCACTCTGTGAGCCAATTTTGATAAAAATCAGAATAAGAGCATATATTTTCAGGATCTTGGATGAAAATGAAAGTGAACACATTCTATGAATATTAATGAATTGATCTTGCATGTGATTGACTGAACTTATTGCCACTCTTGAAGTCATATTTCAGATCAGACTTCAGATATAGGCTATGTTAATGAGATACCTTGCATCTGATTGGCTGAACTTGCTACCTCACTAGTTGTACTGACTATATTTCTCAATCAGTTTCTATAAACTTGGTAAATGGGTTTATATCCCCAAGATCTTGAATGTCTTCAATTGTGAGCAAGAGACTGTGCAGTATTTCATATAGATGTAAAGAGGTTGTTTATATCTTGTCCTATTAAAAATGACATAATTGACATCACAATGATGGCAAATTATTTATTTACTAAAATGCTTCAGAAGTATAATGTATAGTATTTGCTTACCCTCTGTTTGTTTGTACCCACCTACCAATTTTGAAAACGAAACACATCAGGGATATAAAAAATGCACAAAACTTAGTCATTTCATTCATCAATTCATAATTTCTAACCTGATTGTCGCCAGGGTGTTCCTAACACTGTCATCTTGTTCGTGTCTGAAACCAAATTGGAAGGTAAGCGAATACTATACTATACCTACCTGAAGAGCAATGATATAATTCATGTGTATACAACTAGTCCTACAGCTTTTGATAAATGGTCCTAAAACTTTGCAGAAATTATTGGCTTTATTCAGAACATTGTCAGAAGGCTGTTTGGAAGTTTTTTCATAAATTATTAAATCTTCCAAATCTGTAAGGATTAAGCTAGTAAAAAATATTGTAATAATATTACAGTAAATGCAGATGTAAAAGCACGGTTCTCATTAAAATCCAGAAAATATTTAAATTTTCACTTCCAGTGTGAACAAAAGCAAAACAAACAATCCTTTTTTTTTTGTGCCTGTTTTTTTCACAACACCTAAACCCTGTAATTTGTAACCTGTTCAGAATATTGCTAAACACACTAAAGAGTGTAGTATTATTAATTATATAGTTTGTTAGTGACTGCATACAAGATTCATGGGGTCAGTGTGCTATTCGTATTTCACACTGACCACATAAATCTCACATGCGGTCATTAGCAAACTATGTAATGAATTTATCTCCCTGTAAATCCTTTGCGTTGGACTGAAATAATAGCGACATAAACAATGAACCAAGTCTATTTAATGGGCCTCGTCAACGGCTTCAAAGTCAATATCTTTCTTTTCAGCAAGATATTCCTGAAAGGTATTAGCTGCACAATTTTTTATTTGATAGTATTGTCAGAGTTGATTTGTATCCTTTAGTCCACAATTTCTGTCACTGTAAGATCTCCAAAGTGTTTGGTGTGACTGTAAAGAATGAAAGGGAGACAATTCGGTTTAGCAAAGTCTAACATGGCAGATGTACCCTAGATACGAACTGACTCAGAGAGTATATGGGATGTATAGGGTCATCATGTGGCCTAGTTTATTCAGTGGTATTCAAAGAAGTTTATTTGAGGTGTGATAAGATGCTGCATGTAAGTCAGCTGCCAGTAATAGGATAAAATGATGAACCTGGTTACTTTAATATTTGAGTGATGGACGATCCCATATTTAAGGTAGAAATAAAAATACATAGTAATCGCACTGTACATTAAATTTGTGTTAATTTAATCAGTTTTTGATGTTTTCTTTGATTATTTTACATGCAGCAGTTGAAAGTAAGAGAGGAGGTATGAACTCTTGTTCTTAGCTATTACTTTTGTCAGCCTTGAAGTGGCAGATATCCAGACATACATATCACTTTCCCATACTTTTGTTATCCCCAGGCTTTAATAGGGGATATTTTGATACCATCCATGTGTCTGGGGGTTACTTCATCTCAAACCTTTGTAGTTATGTTTCCCTTGGAGTAACCATATAGGGTTCCTGCAAGTTGGTCAGAGGTTAGGTTAAAACATTTTCTGACCAACCTTTATATACATGTACTGGTATGCAGTCATAGCAGGAAGACAGATCATAAATGTGGAAAATTTTGCATTATGACATCTGTGTCATTGTCTGGGGGTGGGGGATAAGTACTTGTGAGAGGGAGTGGGGTTGGGGATTTGCCATGGCAAGCCATTGCAGTTGCTCTAGTTATCTCCACATGTTTTAAAAAAGCTTCAGGGATATTGCGGTACCATCCATTTTGTCTGTCCATCTGTTTGTCCATTACTACATCTCCTAAGCTGCTGGGTACAATTTCATGAAAACTTTGTAGATTATGTTGCTCCTGTGGTGACCATTTGTGAGAGAGATGCCCCTGGGAAGGGGTCAGAGGTCAAATACGCAAAAATTGGAACCAAACTTTATGCAGCCATAGCAGGAAGGAACATCGTATATATGATGGATTTTGCATTATGACCCCTGGATCACTGTCAGGGGGTTGGGATGGATGAGTAGGCATGGGTTAGAGGAAATGGAATATGCAATTGAAGCATGTGGATTTGCTGTGGTCAATCATTGCAGTTGCTCAAGTTTTTTTTTCTTCTGTTTAAGTTTTTAAAGTCATATGATGCAAGACATACAGAATGTTCCTCTGAACTTTTTTTTTCTTCCCCAACTATTTATTGTGTGCATATATTTGATTGTCAGTTCTTCCACATCAAGAAAGCAATAAGTACCTGAAATTACAATCTTCAGGTGGCTGGAGAAATACTGGAGTAAGAGCTAAAGGTGTCCTCAGTTCATACTACATTGTTTGCTGTTTCAATTTTGTTATTGGCTCGAATGGGAATGGCACAGGTTAACTTTTCTTGCATTGATGGTGGTAAAAATCTTGTCATTGTCAACAGTGTTATGGTTCTTTTAGGATAATATTACCATTTGTTCAAAGTGTCTGATATGCTCAGGTTTTCCTGTCTATAAAATGGTAATTTTATCTCACCTTTGAATGGTGGGACATAGGTATCACTTTCCCAGTAGTGATTGCGACAGTGGTTTCAGAAGCAGCAAGAATGTAAATTTCCGTGTGAACATTTCGAAAGCCGTATATCTTGTACATCAGTTGCTGTATTCAGTTTCAATTTTGGGATAATATTATTCTGTGCCTAAAGTTGTATACCCTGATATGCTAGGATTTCCTGTCTTGCCTGCGTGAGATGAAAGCTTTACTATCATCAAGTTGTTGACAGACTCCATGTTCTGTGGAACCTTGTCTACTTTGATTTTGTTGGTGAAGTATCTATTATTTTATTAAACAAAATTTATAGATGTACAGTAAAACTTCCATTACCCAGGTGCCAATTATCTGGATTATTCACTCATACAGACTACTACCGTGTCCTCAAAAATGTTTGCTTTTGTCAAGGTACATATATCTATAAATGAAACAAATTTGACAATCATGATGTCAACATAGAGCTGAGTAACAGAAATCATAAAAGCAATCAAATATAATCTCATACAATTATAATTACAGTAGCATTATAAATTTAAAAAAATTTTAAGTAAACAAAAATGTAATTAGAAGAGGGAAGGAGAGGCGGAAATGCGAAAGAGAGAAAGTTTATTCTTACACCCTTTTGTCGCTATGACAGTCAGTAATTTGTCATACAGAAATTCTGAACTATGGTAATCAAGTTTGATTAAAGTCTTGTAATGGTCCAATCAAAAGCATTTCCTAGTCCAAGTCTGCATAATTAATGATCTATGATGACTTGACAGGTTATAAAAGAAATCACCTACTGGCACAGGTATGAATATAATCCATGTCAGCTGAGTGCACATTGATCAAAGCTCTTTGACACTTGTGTTAACAATACCACACATAAAATGACTGTCCATGACACCTATGTTATCATTACATCATGATCTTACAGTCAAATGCACAATTATTGAACCCATTTCTAAAAGTTCAACTTTTTGCAAAATCTGTGCCTTCCCCCCCCCCCCCCCCCCCCCCCCCCCCCCCCCCCCCAAGTGGGTCTGGATAATTACATCTCAAGAGCCAATTATCCAGACAAAATCTCTGCCCCCCAAATATGGATCTGGATAATCAATTTTTTTACTGTATCTCTAATATGTGGGTAAAGTTGGATATTTTTTCATGCCAACCTTGGCAGAAACTCGACATAATAATCACATTGGCCTCTATGCATGTCCATTTGTCCACACCCTGTATTAAGCTTAATAAAGAGAGTCACATGTCAATATTTATGGCAATTTCTAACATTTAAATTGGTCTTGTGTTCTGAGACAACTGTCATGGTGGGGGCAGTAATTACTTTTGGTTGCACTGTATTACTTTTATCTTTTTCTGTATGTTTTTGTGACTATAATGATAGATTTTACTAAAATATATATAATATGAATTCTGTGTGTAGTCCAGCACTAGTATAGCCAGAGAATTGAGGAGGAAAAAGTGTTCTTATGAAACAATTCTATAAGCAGTTAAGTATCTTCAGCTACATTTCAGCTGAAGGAGAAATGAAATGTAGCTAGTGTAATTTATATTTTCTTTACAGAGAAAAACTAATATTTCGAATGTCCTTACAATAATTATCCTGGCAATAATTCCTCATTCTCTTGTTTGTTTTTCAACAGCTGTTGCTGCTCCTACTCCTGCTGGTGGAAAAAAGAGAGGAGGAAGTAGAGGGGCCAAGGGACATCCCACTCCCCAGCCTCAGTTGTTTGAGGATACAAGTGTTCAACCTCCCCTGCCACAACAGGGATATGTATATCCTCCCTCTTCTCACGGTATGTATAATTTGTCTGTTTTGCCTGAGGAGTTGAGAAGAAAGAAGTAAAGAGGTTAAGAACATTCCCTTTTTCCATCCCTAGTTGTTGGAGAATACAAGTGGCCCCCCCCCCCCCCATTCTTTTCAAGAGGGATATTACTGTGTACCATCATTACAAGGTATGTCCCTCTATCACCTGCCCATGTAGTTCAGCAAAGGATAGAAGAGGGACTCAATGGGTCCAAGAGACACTTTGCTCAGCTTCAGTTGTTTTGAACACTGATGTTGGTCCATGTTCTTCCAATTGGGGTTATGGATATGCCCTGTTAACAAGATATATGGTCTTTTTTTCTGCCTGTCTTTCTCCATCACCTGATATGATGTTTCAAAATACTAGTCAAACCTGTCAATAGCGGCCACCCATGGGAAAAGGCAAAACTGATCGTTGTACACAGGCGACCTTTGTACATAGGTTCACCTTTTAATACCATGGACAGAATATCATTATCGTTATTATCATCATCATCATCATCATTATTATTATTATTATTATTATTATTATTATTATTTTATCAATATTCTATGTGCACCAAGCAACAAAATCATAAATTATGCATACATGTTGTTCTCTCCCAAATTTATGTCCCACACAAGATTACTGTATTCTGCTTACTTTAATCCATCCTATAAATTAAATCATCACCGACTTAAAATAATCTTAGATTTTAGCTTCTTTTGTGCACCATGACAAAACAATAATTTCACTACTGACTTACAACTTACATATGACTGTAAAACAGAGGACTGACTCTTTCGTCAGCTAACTTGTGTAAATTTCCCTTGAAAACAGCTGTTCACTCTTTAAAAATAATATCTGGATAAGCCAGTTGCTCAGCTCGCCGAGATAAAATGACATTTGGCTTGTGTGAGAAGCATGTGATGAATAGGAAATCCAAAGAAACTGTATTAATTTATTCTCTGTGACCCATGAACCGAAACTTCGCCTGCCTTTACAGACAAGTTTTTTTATATTGAATATCCTCTGACCTTAATGAAAAGGGATGTAACTCATGTCTCATCTCAAAGATGAACTTTTTCTTCAGAGATAGGTTTAATTCACATGCAAATATATGAAGATATTGAACTATACCTGTCCCACTGGCACATTTCTTCTGTGATAGCACGACTACTTTGCAAACCATTCAGCAAATGAATTGCTTCAACCATCTACCCTAATGATAAAAACTACCTCGTTTTCGAATTTAACATATTGACACCTTTGAGTTACACTGTCAACGTGACTGGAGTTACAAGTAGAAGCGAGATAAGAAATGTTTGCACATTGATTCACATGATATTCCTTTATCTACATAATGCCCTCCTCATGAAGCAAAAATTCAGTTTGTATTAACTGAGCAGTCACTGTAGATATGCTCCAGTGACTGGTTAAGGCAGGGAGAAACCATTGTTTGGTTAAGAAACACCTGGCCGCTGACCATGGAAGGCAAGTGACCCTTACATACAGGACATTTATATAGGAAATTTGCGAGGGGAGGGGAGAATTAGAATGGCCATTGTGAACAGGTGACCGGTGAGTAAAGGTGACTGTTAGGACAAGTTTGACTGTACCTTTCTGTCTCCCCTTTACTTTCAAAGACTCTAAAGGAAAGACATTGCAGTAACTTAGATTGTCATGTTTTTCCTACCTTAAACCACTGATATAAGTGTGCATGAAGACAAAATCAGAATTAATCACTAAATTTATATTCATTTTTTTAAAATACATATTTAGATAAATATATAAAAACTCATTGATATTGATCCTGTACTCATGAAAGTCCCGTTTTCACTTGAAATTTTTTACATCTTATGAAGTTGTGATCATTTTCCTTATTTCATATACATATATAGTCCAGTAAGTTGTTTATTCAGACTTCAGTTGAATTCATCATTCAGTTTAATTTCCTTAAATATCTCCTTATGTTTTTTCAAAAAAGTATATCTTTATCAAATGTAATGATATGTTTCTTTTATGAACATGGCACAGGCATAGAGGATTAAGCTTATCCAACCCATACATATGTAATTACTTGTGAATGTTCTCATGTCCCAAAACCCATACATATATAATTACTTGTGTATGTTCCCATGTCCCAACACCCATACATATGTAATTACTTGTGTATATTCCCATGTTCCAAAACCCATACATATGTAACTACTTGTGTATGTTCCCATGTCCCAAAACCCATACATATGTAATTACTTGTGTATGTTCCCATTTCCCAAAACCCATACATATGTAATTACTTGTGTATGTTCCCATTTCCCAAAACCCATACATATGTAATTACTTGTGTATGTTCCCATGTCCCAACACCCATACATATGTAATTACTTGTGTATGTTCCCATGTCCCAACACCCATACATATGTAATTACTTGTGTATGTTCCCATGTCCCAAAACCCATACATATGTAATTACTTGTGTATGTTCCTGTGTCCCAAAACCAATACATAACTACTTGCATATGTTCCTATGTACCAAAACCCATATATGTGTAATTTCTTGTGTATGTTGCTATGTCCCAGAACTCCTGGAGGTGCCACTTCTCCTGAACCTTTCCATGGACTGTGTTGAAATTTGGCAGATATTACTGACCTGAGGCAAACATGGGTATATCATTCTGTCATTGCATTCTGATGTATTTCTCCTGAGTTATGCTCCTTTTGGATACTAAATATATACACTATACATGATAGTTCTTGTGTGGTAAACTAGTGCTGATACTAGGTGAACATGTGGATGATGTCCTGTAGTGAATGCAGTGATGCATTTTTCCAGACTTGTTCCCCTTTTTTGGTGTTAAATGTATATACTCCATACTCCTAAAATCCATGTATTTGCTGGACATGTCCAGTAGATCAAAGGTTTTGACTGGCACATACTCTAAGCAACCAGAAGACATCGGTCATAGGAGTTCTCAAATACCATTATATCAGCTTGTCTTTCTTTTGTTTATACATTAAACTGCCAAATAAACACCTTAACGAACTAAAATTCAACTGTCCATATGTCTGGTTTACAGATTGTTTCTTTGTCAGACAAAAAATAAAGATGTTACAGACTAAGCTTAATTCAAAGGTGACTAGGTCTCTTTTACATATTGTTTCTTTGATTTACAATCAATAGAGGTGTTGCCAACTTAGCTTGTTTGGTCATTATGTTTTCCCAATTGTTTAAACTCTCTATAGACACAAAACACAAGACAAAAGAGGTGTAAAGCTTATCTCCTGGACTTATAAAAAGCTCATAATTGAAAGATTTCTCCAGGGTCTCTACTAGGATCTAGACATTACATCAGTCCCTCACACCATGTGGTTTGAATCGTGGTGTGTCAGCACATGTTACCCTTAGAAAATAATATGTGAAGCCTAGGCCTGAATTAAGAAACAACAGACACTATCAACAACTAACTTTTATTATAGTCCTTTGAGATTTGTTTCGGGACCTGATTAAAAAACTTCACCATCCAACTTTACTGGAAATGCCTGTTAATTAGGTGTTATATATTTTTGAGGTGGTCAAGCAGCTTGTTGTCAATTAATAATTAATTTTTACAAACAGTAGAGTGGGCTAAAATACTGTTGTTGGCTGAAATTCTATAATATAGTTGTCTGAAAGAAAAACAGTTTTTATAAATAATTAGTTGGAGAAGA
This sequence comes from Margaritifera margaritifera, assembly GCA_029931535.1. Classification (NCBI taxonomy): domain Eukaryota; kingdom Metazoa; phylum Mollusca; class Bivalvia; order Unionida; family Margaritiferidae; genus Margaritifera; species Margaritifera margaritifera. Next base: position 1,381,869 of record JAQPZY010001632.1, on the reverse strand, counting down.
AACCAGTTAATCATGGAATGATAATACGAACACTAAAGCAGCAGCAAACCCGGAACTGAAAGTGAATATTTTACAGTACATTTAATTAGGTATATCAATGTTTTCTTTTTTGTCACAACTTGTTATATCTCCTTTGAATGCTTTTATAATAAATTTCACAAATATATGGCCTCCACATTCATTTTTGGAGAAAAAATGTCTCGCAAGAGCAATTAGAATTTCAGGATCTCTGATATATATATATAAAATTCCACAGCTTTTGATGAATTTGCTGTGACATTTTGCAAACATTATTGACATCATTTAAACATGTTCTGTCTTATTTCTCTGTTGATTGTTTTTAAAATTATGCTTGTTTCTCTTTACCTTACTAAAATCTTTGAGCTACATTCAGAAGTCTCAAAAAACAAATTTGTCATCTTTTCGGATATAATTTCTACACAGAAGCCCTTGCAAAACCTGAAATTTAACAACCCGTTAATATCTAAAGTTTTACAGAAACATGATTTGCAGATACAATTGAAAGAGGTATTCTGTGATGTTGGCTGCCTAATCACATTGGTATTAAGGATAATGAAAGGGCAGATAAAGCAGCCAAAGCTGCCCTGTTGTCACCCATTTCTAAATGGAAGATTTCTTATACTGACTTCATATGTTATATGAATTAGCATGTTCTTTATACTTGGCAAAATATATGCAATTAAAGTTCCATGAACAAGCTTCAGACCATCAAATCCGCTATTGGAGAATGGCTTTCCTTGTATAGAACATATCACAGAGATGAGGTGGTATTATGCTGATCACATGTTGGACACACATGCCTGACTCATGCATACCTCTCAGGGAAGGTACTGGCTTTAAAAAAGTTGTCGCCAAAAAAATCGCAAATCTCAATATTTTGTCGCCAATTTTCAAAAAGTGTCGCCAAGCAAGGAGTAGGTATTTTTACATGTCTATTGATGTCGTAGGCATCGAAAATTGAAAAAGATAGAGTATTTATTACTTTATTGACAGCAAACAATACAATACCACAATATAACAGAATAAATCATTGCATGACTGTTTTGTATGCTTATTTATAATGTTTTGCACTATTAAAATGTTGTTTCATAAAAATAATAAAATCGAATGTCACATGAGTATGCGTCGTGATTTTATGGCTGCCCACTTGCTGACTGCAGTTTCAAAGTCGAAGTCTCCTTCACATTCGTACGTGCTGATTCTCGTTAGATTCTCTCTGTTTGATGTACTTCAGACAAATTGGGTTGTTCCACTTAGTGTACTTTACCTATGCAAAAATTAGCCTAATGGGCTCTCCCTCAGCAGTGCTCAAAGGATTTGACTTGACACATCACCCTAGCTATTGTGAGCCAATTCAATAAATCTCTGAAAGGTGTCTGTTTATCTCTGACTGCCTTACCTTTTAATTGCCTCATAAACAATTGTATAAACTCCCCAGAGGATAGTTTTACATGAGCTCTGAGCAGGACTGTTTACTGTTTATACGTAAACAGATTACTGGCATCTATCGTGATGGTCAAGAAATATACTTTTGGGGGGTGGGGGTGGGAATTTTTTTCTCACTAAGATTGCTGAAAATCGTGTTTTTCAAAACACGACCATTGTCGGGAGGTTTGGGAGTCCAAAATCGTGTTTTTTGCGTGACACATCATGTTATTGGATGTATGAGTTGTGTCTCAGATGATTCTGGTAACTTAGTTTACTGTAGGGTTGTAAGTGATAAATCTAACTTAAAATGATCAATGACAAAACTTTTTCTAGCTCTTCTTATTAACTTTTCATCAGATTGATTTTATTTTCCAATCTGTTTTACTAACATTTCCAATAACAAGACAGAGATGTTGTCCTGGAGTGGTCTCAGAGTAGGCAAAATTTATGGTACTGTTTACATATGTCAGACAAAAATGGGATTAATAAGAAATTGGTCAGGACAAGATGCTTTTCTTAAGTCACTTGTCCTGGACAGGTTAGTGAAAAAAAATATTTGTACAGCCCTGCAACCCAGCATATATGTCTTTCAGGTTTGTACAAATGATGCTTATCCACCAACAAAATTTTACAGAAAGCATTCTAGGCTTTCAGGTTTGTATAAATGATGCTGATCTGTCATTTAATACGTCTGCTGTTACTAAAAATAGATAAACCTTTTAATGACTTTTTCTCAAAAATCTCTTACAGAATTTGATCAAGTTAGACCGAAAACTTCCTTGCATGAAGGGTGTTCAAATTCGTATAAATAATGCCAATCCACCATCCAATATGGCTATGATTACTAAAAATAGAAAAACCTTGAAATGACTTCTTTACAACTGAACAACAGAATTGGACCATATTTAACACAAAACATCCTGTCATAAAGGACGTTCAAGTTTTTACAGTCAATGCTGATTTGCCATTCATTAAGGACACCATAAAAACATTTAAGCAACTTCTCAAAAACTGCTGAACACCATTGGCTAAACTTGACAAAAAGCATCTTGGGATGAAGAGCTTTCAGATTTGAACAAATGATGTAGATCTACATGTAGCATCAGATATGACCACTGTTACTAAAAGTAGAAAAATATTGAAACGACTCAAAGAAACCACTAACTTGAATATAACCAGGTTTGTTAAAAAGCATCCTAGCATAAAGGCCTTTGAAGCTTGTGCAAATAATACTGAGCCACCATCAAATATGACTGCCGTTGCTAAAAATAGAACAACATTTTAAACAACTTTATCTCAGAAAGCCACTCAACAGAATTTGACCAACTTTGACAGAAAGTATCTTGGCGTAAAGGCCTTTCAGTATTGGACAAATGATGTATGTATAGGGTTTAACAGCAAGTGATCACAGTACTGGCTGTTTAGTGATTGAACAAATGATGCTGATCTGCGATGATATATGATACTGATCTGCCATCTGATATGGATGAAGATACAAAAAATTGAGAAACTTTGAAAGATTGTTTTTACTACATAGTCAATCAGCAGCATTGGAAGAAATTTCTACAGAAAGATACTGACCCAGATTTCTTTGTAAACTGCTCTTGCATTTGGCCATTATACAGATGTCAGGAAGGTGAGCGATTTCATGCCCACTTGGGTCTCGTGTTCTTTTAAAGTCAGGTCATGGAATTTTTTGTCACAATATGACATCACAGACAGCAATGTCAGATAAAATTATTTGTATTTTGTACTTACAGGCTACAGTCATGGTCCCTATGGGAGTCCCCAAATGTCCATTCCAGGGCAGCAGTTCCTTAATGACCCCATGGCCAATATGGCCATGCAGTATGGCAGCTCTCTAGCAGGCCAGGGAAAAGAATATGTCAATAAAAATGTAAGTAGTTGCTGCTGTTTTTCTCTCACTTGCACAAGCGTGGTGAGATATACTGTAGTATCAAAACAATTTGTGGGGTACCAATTTTCGTGGATTTTGTTGTTGCCCCGAGCACGAATGTAAAGACTCAACAAAAAATTTGCCACATATGATAAAGAAGCACCCCTCGCCCAATTTCTTACTGTGTTTCATTCCTAGAAATCAGCAAAGCTTTGTGATAAATCAACATTATTTCTATAATCCGGTAATAAAATATTAGCTGTTACATGTGTTTGTTTTATTTTAACCCTTTGAAAAAAAGATTTATAATGTATGTAATATTGTTTCAATGCACACGTATCTATATGGTATCCGATAGCTGTAATTTCCACTTACTGCCCTAAATCGATATGAACATAAGTAAGGATAGAGAGAAACAAGAAAAATCATAAGATATTCAAACACTGGCATTACTGAAAATGACAGAAAGAATAATAAATAATACTAGTATATGAAAATTAGATTTTATACTTATTCAGATCGATTCTTCATTCAAGTAAAACCGTTGTCGAAAATTTTAAATCCTCATGAAAGCATGGCTGTAAAATATTAGAACTATTGCATGAAGCACAATTACTAATGGAACACTATATATATATACACTAATTACTGCAAAGTATTGAAGCTCACACTTCATTGATTTTTGGACAAAACCACTGAATCAACATTGTGTCAATCAAAGTCTGCTGGTATACATAATTGATTGTCGGGTAAATAATCCTGAAATTGTTGAATTAAACAAGTCCAGCATTCTCAAAGACAACGATAATTAGGTCCTATCTTTCACACATTTTCATGTGAGCTGCAGTTATCCATTCAGCATGAATCGACGTGATTGATAAAGTTTTAAAGCCCCAATAGCGCCATTTTACATAAATTTCACCTTTCTTCCCATCTAAGTAAAGTTGGGAAGGAAGGAAATGATTGTTTAAAAAAAAACTATCTGACATTAAAGCTTCTTTGAAATAATCAAGATGTTAGGTTTAAACGACGTTCAGATATTTAGTTTAGCATTAAGAGGTGCCACCTCATAATTCAGTCGTCGAAGTCACTCGTAATTTTGTTCATTTTCGGGAGTGCTAAAAAAGTAGTGACATCATACATTCGACAAATTCCTCTAGTGACTAATCTAATAACAAGAACAACATTCAAACATGGTGGACAAATTGATTCGAGAGGTAGGCCTGCTTTTTTAAGTGGATCTGAGAAGAAAAAAAGTCTAGTGGTTGAAGTTGGTTTGTACATAAGGCAGGCTCAAACTTAGGAATCATTTTATTGTTTTTCAATTTAGTTAGCATCTTCTCACTTCAATGGGCTCTGAACACATCAAATGTTGACACTGCTCGCTAACTGCGCTAAGCAAGGGGCAGCGGGTCACATGCTTGGTTCACATGTGGAACGATGACATTATCTGAACTGACGAGGATCTAAGATGAATTTTACCACTCTTGAACCACTGTGTTAATGCCATGGTCATCAGAAAGTAATTATTGGGCAGTGTTTAAAGAAATAGATAATACGCATGTACTTTGATCACTAATTAGGCTCAGTGTTGTTGGCTGCATCAGCTCCTTTTGATGTTGAGCATAAGTGATTGATCTTGACAGGTGTTTGATTTGTGCTCATATGGATGGTAGGATTGTTTTAATTATTGATATGAACGCTGTTTTGTTGTCCGCATAGTTTTGTTCTTTTGTACTCTTTATTTGGGGTATTTGTAGGGGTTAATCCATGAAATTAAATGCCTACAAATATGCCAACTTTGACATGCAAAACCACGAATTTAAGTACCCATGAAAATGTATTTTTTTTTAAAAAACCACGAAAATTGAGACCCACGAAAATAAATGATACTACATTAGTAGTCACGTTTATGCAAATGGCGGTGACAGCAGCATAGTTGGCATCATCAACAATGTTAAAGTTTTGCGTTAAAGTTTTTGAAAGTCACATACGTTCTACATCAGTTGCTGCATTCAAGTGAAACTCTTTGATGATATCACTACAGGTGTATGCTCGGAATTCCTATCTTGCCTGTCTTACCTGCTAAAGCGTGCTGGTGAACAATGTTAAAGCATGCTGGTGAACAATGTTAAAGCATATGCCAGTAAAACACTGTGTTCTGCAGAACACTTGCTTCTTCCTACTGGAATTTTGCAAATATATTATGAATGGGGTAATTTTTTAAGGGTCTTCAGGGACAGAAAATAGCCCATTGTTTGTGTCCCTGAAAACTCGAAAAGAAATCCCTGATATATAGGTATTGCTTTCCAGTAGTGTTAGTATTGGTTGATTCATCCATGTAACAGGTTTGAATTTTGTATAAATTAAGCCAATACACCCTCAAATGTGGCCACCATTTCTAAAAATAGAAAAACCTTGAAATAACTTCTTCTAAAAAAATGCTGAACAGAATTTGACCAAATTCAACAGAAAGCATCCGGGCATAATTGACACAAGATGAACATGTGGAGTTTTCACATAATGCTCTGATGTATTTTCCCACTAGTTATGCACCTTTTTTTTGCTGTTAATTATATGAACTATATATGATGGGGTTTTTTTTGTGTGCAGCTGTTCCCACAGCTTTGATTGAAGTGCCTTTAAACAAGGCATACATTAACGATATCAGGTTAACAAACGCATATCCTTCTGTTGTGATGCTTTGTTGAATTTTGTAGAGTTATGATCCTTTTTATACCATACCTCAAAGGTGGGATATATAGTAATCCTTGTGTCTCTCCAGCCATCCATCGGTCTGGCCGGTTGTCTCTCTGTCCTCATGTTAACACGACTAGTCCTGCAGTTTTAGCTGGTCTGGCCATAAAACCAAGAAAGCCCTTTAAACCAACTTCTTCTCCAGAACCACTGAACTGAATGTGACCAAACTTAACAGAAAGCATCCTGGCATGAAGACTGTTAAAAAATTTATACAAATGATCCTGGGCTGCAATCAAATATGGCCACAGTTACTAAAAATATATAAACTTTTTAATGACTTCTCAAAAACTGCTCAACAGATTTAACCAAATTTGACAGAAAGCATCCTGGCATAGAGTGCTTTAAAGTTTGTACAACTGATGCTGATCTGCCATCAAATATGATTGTCATGGTTAAAAATTAAAAATAAACTTTAAAATAACTTCTTCAGAAAAAACACTAAACAGAATTTGACCAAATTTGACAGAAATCATCCTGGCATAGAGGGCTTTCATTGTTAAACAAATGATGATGCTCTGCCATAAAATATGGCCAATGTTGCCAGCAAGAAGTAATTGACTAAATTTGACAAAAAGCATTCTGGTAAAAAGGGCTTTAAAATTTGTACATATGATACCAATTCATGATCAGACATGAGCGCTGTTACTAAAAAGGAAAATCCTTTTAGCAACTTCATCTCAAAAACCATTCATTAGAATTTGACCAAATTGTACAGAAAACATTCTGGCATGAAGTGCTTTTAAGTTTGTAGAAATGATGCCAATCTGCTATCAAATATGGCTGATGTTACTAAAAATAGAAAAACCATTAATATCTTCTAAAAAAAAAAATGCTTACAGTTTTTGATCAAATTTGACAGAAAGTATTCTAGCTTGAATGTCTTTCAGATTTTTACAAATGGTACAGATCTGCCAAGCAAATACGACTGATACAACTGAAAAGATTGCTTCCTTGCTCTGGATAATTCATGATTACTAGGAATTTCCCTTACTGAGAGCATAATAACTACCACCTATCACACCAGTCTCCTCATATCATGTGACCATTATAAGTCACATGATCAACAGTAGTCGCTGATGAAGGCAGTGTGATATTGCCGAAAATTTCGAACTCTAAGATATTTATGCTCAGAGTAACGGAAATTCCTAGTAATCAATACGGCTGATGTTACTAAAAGTAGAAAAAACATTTACGAAACTTTATCTCAGAAAACTGCTGAACAGAATTGACCAACTTTGACACAAAGCATTGTGGCATAGGAGACTTTAAATATTGGACAAATGATGCTGATGTGACATCAAATATGGATGTGGATACAAAACTAGAGAAACCTTGAAACAGTTATTTTCATAATGTATGCAATCAATGGCATTGGAAGAAATTTAAACAGAAAACATTTTACTGATCCCGATTTCTTGGTCAGTGGCTTTTGCATTTAGCTATTTGGCAGATGTCAGCTAGGTGAGTGATCTGAGGCCAAGTTGAGTCTCATGTTGATGGATTGCCATAAAACTGGAAATATTATGGTCATCATGTGAATATATGCATATTGACAAATCACTGCGCTCCTGCAATTTTTATGAGTTATTACCCTTCTTGACTTGCAGCTGAATGCAGTTTATGACAGAATCTTAGAATCTTGTAAATGCAACTAGATTTCAGATTTCAGTGGATTGCCATGAAACTTAGTAAATATCATGATCATCATAAGAAGATGAGCATATCAGCAAATCACTGTGCTCGTATGATTTTTAAAAAAAAAGAGTTTTTACCCTTTTTGACTTGGAGCCTGATAAAGTGTCAAACAGAATTTTGTGAACACTACAAATCTCTCAGTTTTTTTTATAGCTCACCATGCAATGTTGTACATGTTATGTAGGAGTGAAACGATTCATCGATATATCGATGCATCGATACTTTTGCCATATAGATAAACATATCGATACAAGAGGTGAAGAATCGATACAAAACGATACTTACCATATACAAGTAACTTTAATCTTCAGCAGTCATGAATAGTTATTAGATGTTTGATTTTTTTTCTTTTTTTCTTTAAATTGAGAATTCGTCTGAGACAGATGTCGCTGGCACAGGCACTCATTATTGTCAGTAAAAAAGAAAAAACTATTGACAACACCCACTCGCCTTCTACAAATGAACACAAGGTGATGTGGTTCAAAATCTGCCCCCCCCCCCACCGATTCAATGCTAATTAGTTTATCCCGTCAGCATGTTCAGCATAAAGGAGACATTCCCGATATGTTCTCCATGTATGATGAAGTACTTTACTCATCATTTAATAACCACTTTTACGCGAAGTTTTTCTGTTGCTTCGTATCTTGTCTGCTTGGATCGAACTTGAAGACTACACTTCCGGTGTGTCACACAGTGAAATATGTTACATTCAGTTCTGATTGGTGGTTATTGTTTGTTCCAGTCCAGGGTAAAAAATAACTACCAGTCAGAACTTAATGTAGCTTATTCTCTGCATGTCACAGTAGAAGTATTGGCATCCAAACTCAATCCAAGTAGGTGCAGAGAAACTTCGTGCAAAAGTGGTTATTAAATGATCTGTCAAGTACTTAAATTGTACACGAGGAACAAGTTTGGAATGTCTCTTTTTATGTTGATATATGTAATCAGTGACTGAACGTGCCGACGGGATAAATAAAATTGGCACAGAATCGGCGAGGGGGCAGATTTCAAAATGCACGATTTTGTCACACTTGTGTAAATTTGTCAATTTTTTCATAGAAGGGGAGTGTCTGTGGCCGCGGCAGTTGCTTTGCATCTGGAGGAAGTACTATGTGATAGATTTGGTTGTTAGTCATCTCTGCTACCACCCAAGGACTTGTTCTAGATGACATTTTCCTTGCACGAGGAAATTGCACTATTCCGTAATATCTTTAAAGTTTAAGTGAAGACACGAAATTGGTAATAAGGTGTTTTTAAAGCATTCATTCAGTGCAAAACAAAGGGCGTATTGGCCAAGATGAGCCCTGCATCCAGTCAAGTGGAGCAGCCTGAAATGTCCTAAAAGGTTGAATTAAAATCACTGACAACTGACAGGTAGTCTGTGTGGAAGTATATTTGTTATCTTGTCATGGATGAGAATGTCACATGAGCAGATGCTAATTCTCTGTCTGTCTGTAATCTGCATACAGGATATATAACCAATATGTCAACACACATACAAGGGCACCACCCTACCATTGACGAACCTTCTAAAGATGAAAAGACCATCAAGTTGATATGTGTATCAATAATGTATCATATCGTAGGCTGTGTATCGTGAATCATATCGATATGCGGCACATATGTATCATTTCACCCCTAATGTTATGGTCATTACTTGAAAATGCACATATCAACAAATTACTGTCCTCCCACAAATTTGTTTAGAGTTATTAACTTTTTTGTCTTGCAGCTGAATGTAGTTTATGACAGAATATTGTGTCAGCAATTATTTCTGCTGTTTTTTGCTCACCTGGCTGTAAGGTCAGGTGATCTTATGGTATGGCCCTGCATCCGTTGTATGTTGTCTGTCATGCGTTGTGTGTTGTCCATCCATCAACAATTGCTTGTTACCACTCTGGAGGCCAGATTTCTGATCTGATTTTGATCAAACTTGTAATATATGCTTATATCATTAAGATCTCAGACAAGTTTGATATTAAGCGAGATGCATGCATATTATTGAAGTGGTCTTGCATTTGATTGGCTGAGCCTGTTACTGCTCTGGAGGCCAGATTTCTGAGCCAAATTTGATCATACTTGGAATGTATGCTTGTATCATCAAGATCTCTGATGAGTTGAGTAATGAGTGAAATCTACGAATGTAAATAAGGTATTCTTCCATCTGATTGGCTGAGCTTGTTGTCACTCTGGAAGCCATATTTCTGATCCTATTTTGACCAAACTTGAAATATGGGCATGTATCATCAAGATCTTGGATGAATTTGATAATGGGCGAGAGCCATGCATATTAATGAGATGATCTTGTATCTGATTGGCTGATCTTGATACCTCTTTGGAGGCCATATTTCTGACCTGATTTTTATCAAATTTGGAATATATACTTATCAAAATCTCAGATGAGTTTAATAATGAGCGAGACCCATGCATTAATGAGATGATCTTGTATCAGATTGTTGACCTTATTACCACTCAGGAGGCCGTATTTCTGATCTGAGTGTGATCAGACTAGGAATATATACTTACATCATAAAGACCATGTACAAATTTGATAATGAGTGAGATACATGCATATTAATGAGTTGATCTTGCATCTGACTGGCAGAGCTAGTTGCCACTCTGGAAGCTATATTTCTGATTGAATTTTTACAAAACTTGAAGTATGGGCTTATATCATCAAGATCTTGGATGGGTTCGATAATGAATGATATCCATACATAATAATAATGTAATCTTGGATTTGATTGAGTGAGCTTGTTACCACTCTGGAAGCCATATTTTTGATCCAGTTGTCATAAAAATTGGAATATATACTCATATCATCAAGATCTTGGACTGTATCAATAATGAGCGAGATCCATGCATATTTATGAGGTTTTCTTGCCTGTGATGGGCTGAGCTTATTATCACTCTGGAAGTAATAATTATGGTATGATTTTGATCAAAATTGGTTTATGGCTTATATCATCAAGATCTTTGGGCAGTTTCAAAAGTAAGCAGGATCGATGCATATTATTGCGGTGATGTTGTATCTGATTGGCTGACTTTCATACCACTCTTAAAGCCATCATTTTGATCTGGTTTATTATCATCAAGATCTTGAGGACTTCGATTATGAGCGAGAGACTATACATATTAATTATGCCTTTATCTTTTGAAAGAATTTATAGTTAAATAGGTAAAATCAACATGCTATAAAGTTTGGGAGAGAGTTTACATTGGATGTGTTCTTACAGTACTACATAAGCCAGCTTAGTCAAATGGTCAGCTGTTTAGTTTTGTAAGCCAGGTGAGCAATATCAGGCCCACTTGGACCTCTTGTTGATGGATTTCTGTGAAACTTGGTTCACATTATGGTCATCTGAAAATGTGCATATCAACAAATCACACTACTTGTGCAATTTTTAGGTTTGCAGGTCAACTGTGAAGAGCTTATGGGATGGCCTGTTGTCCATCCATTAGCACAAGTTTGTTATTGCTACTCTTCTTAAACTACTTAACGAATGTCATGAAACTTTACACACAATATTCATCCCAAGGTCTAGATGGACTTAAATGACAATGGTGCTGCTTGAACATTCAATATAGTCACCACAGGGTTATCTTGAAAATTTTGTTATTGCTACTCCGGAATGAATGGATGGTCATATCAGCATGGGGTTTTCATCAATAGACGTAGGATGTCTAGTGGGTCCTAAATGAAGATGGTGACGATTTTACATCCAATATGGCCACCAATGCAGCTATCTTGAAATCTTATCACTCAAGAATATCATCAATGGATTCAGCAGTTGAAAAGAAGAAATGGTCTTATCTAGGATTCCTGGAAATTCTTTTTGGCCAATAGAGCGTCAGTTCTTTTTAAGATGCTCATTTTGACAAATCACTGTGCTCTTGTAATTTTTGTTAGAGTTTTACCTCTTTTTGTTCGCATTCTGAATGCAGTGTAGGAAAAAATCTTGTGAATGCTACTTGTCTTGAAGATTTTTATGGATCACTGTGAAACTTGGTACATATTATCATCATCATCAAAAGATACACATAATGACTAATCTTTGTGCTCCCTTGATTTTTATAAGAGTTATTGCCCTTTTGACTTACAACTGGATGCAATATATGACAGAAATTTGTGAATGCAATTACCCTTGCAGTTTTTGTGGATTGCTGTGAAACTTAGTCACATTTTGGTCATTATCAGCAGATATGCTTGTTGATCAGTCATTGTACCCACATTGTTTTGGGAGTCACAGTAGCTCATTTGGTAGAGCATTGGACTTGTAATCCAGGGGTCGCTGGTTTGATACCCATCCAGGCCAACTCGGGTTGGCTGCATTGGTGTGTCCTTGAGAAAGACACTTAGCTCCCATTTCTTCAGCATGATATAACCAATAATTCATTAAAATTGCTGCTAAAACCAACCAACGAATAAACAAGCCCACACTGTTTTCAGAAAAGTTGTGCCCTTTTTTTGACTAGACTCATCTCCGTCATGGGTTAGGGGTGGGATGTGGGAGAGGTGGAGGTATATTTATGTGAGCAAATTGCTAACCATTCCTCACGTTATGCATTGTAAATGTTCTTTTGCATGTTCATACATACATACATTGTAAATGTTCTTTTGCATGTTCATGCATACATGCATTGTAAATATTCTTTTGCATGTTCATACATACATGCATTGTAAATGTTCTTTTGCATGTTCATACATACATGCATACATTCTGTCAGAGTTATTATTCTTTTCTACTTGCACTTCAAAAACAGACAGAGGGATCAGGGCATTCTGTGATCATAATTTCTGATGAAAAAAATGTTTTTTTGCTGAATTCCAAAGATGTCAGACATACCTGCCAAGTCATGGCATGTCACAGGAAAACACTATTTTGAACTACCAAACCTCCTAACATGATTGTGTTTTGGTGAAATGTGAATTCCTCAAAATGCATCCACAAAAGGGTGTGGTGATGATGGGTGCATATTCTCAAACCCTTCTTCAGTTTTTCTGTCAAAGAAATATCCTGATTTTGGGAAATTTTGCAGAGCTTATTAATGCCTCCAACTTGTTATAAAGAAGCACTGTAAAGGTTTTATTGTACAATTTATCCAGTAGAATGCACCATAGAAGCTGTTGAATTGACATCCTTTTGGCAAAACAAGGGAAACTAGGGCATAGGGGAAGTAACTAGGCAATTGTGGTTAAGAGCATTTTGAAATACTAACCTGCAAAATTAAATCACAGAAAAAATGTGCAAATGTTATAATATGAAATAAATGATTTATTGTGCTAGATTTTGGGAATTATCTTTCAAAAAATAAATGAAATAAAATGAATTTGACTTAGTAAATTAGAAAGCACAGTGACTTTGATAGAGTTGAAGTCATTAAAAAATAATATTAACATGCTAAAATTGATGTTTTTTTCTAACATTTCTTTTATTTTGTACACCCCAGAATAGTTTATTTATGTATTTTAATTAATAATAAATATCCATCTCTAGTTTTCCCATATATGTAAAATTACTGCAAAATAAATAGACTATTAGATTAGATTAACTATATTAACTAAAGCCTTTTATTAACTGTCATGTTTCATTAATTTAAGCTGTGCCCAGTGACCCCTATATTAACTTAAACCTCGTATTCAATGTAATGTTTTAATTTTGCTGTGCCCAGTGACCCCTATATTAACTTAAACCTCGTATTCAATGTAATGTTTTAATTTTGCTGTGTCCAGTGACCCCCTAATAGATCAGATTACCTATACTTACTAAAACCTTTTATTCATTGTAATATTACATTAACTTAGGCTGTTCCCAGTTACCCCCCTTTCAGATTAACTGTATTAATTACAACCTTTTATTCGATATAATGTTTTATAACTTAGGCTGTGCCCAGTGGACCACCTTCCCCATTATATTAAATTAACTATATTAACTAAAACCTTTTATTCAGTGTAATGTTTCATTAACTTAGCTGTACCCTGTGACCCCCCTCCCCTTTCATCCAAATAACCTCCCATATGAAGGTGAATATCCCAGTGTTGAGAAAGTTGGCAGGTATGTGTCAGACCAGATTTAATTAAAAAAATTAAGTTTTTTATTATCTTGAGTACTTTGTATTAGAAAAAAGAAAGAAAAAAGTAAATTGATTTTGTTGATGCCACTATGTTCATCAGTATTAGTGAATTCAATTTTATTGGAAGATATTTACTACAGTTTTCAGACTTATAATAACTTTACACTTGCAAGATTGACCTATTTAAAAATAACCTAACATTTATCAAGATTGGCCTATTTAAATGTAACGTAACATTATCAAGATTGACCTATTTAAAGGTAACATGACAGTTGTCAAGATTGACCTATTTAAAAATAACCTAACATTTATCAAGATTGGCCTATTTAAATGTAACGTAACATTATCAAGATTGACCTATTTAAAGGTAACATGACAGTTGTCAAGATTGACCTATTTAAAGGTAACATGACATTTATCACGATTGACCTATTTAAAAGTAACCTAGCATTTATCACGATTTACCTATTTAAAGGTAACCTAACATTTATCAAGATTGACCTATTTAAAAGTAACATGACATTGATTGACCTTTTTTAAATATATCAGTCATGCATTTTTTCTCTTTCATGTAAAATCTCTGCAAGTTATAACCAGAATCTATTTAAATTCGTCATTCATTCTACAAATATATATTGTTTCATTATGATGTCACAAATGACTCTTCTCTTTTATTTCCAGCTTGAAAAATATGTGTCCACATCCAAACTGAAATACTACTTTGCAGTAGATACATCATATGTGGGAAAGAAGTTGGTACTGCTTTTGTTTCCATTTTCACATTCTGTAAGTATATAGAATTCTCATTATCATATTTCATGTTTTAGATTACATACCTGAGATCAGAATCTATTTCATGTAATTCATGTTTTAGATTACATACCTGAGATCAGAATCTATTTCATGTTATTCATGTTTTAGACTACATACCTGAGATCAGTATCTGTTTCAAAGAAATTAGGCAATTTTTGTGAAGCATTGATTATATTCGGCAGAGTTAAAAAGTAACAAGTGGTAATTATTTTATCTAAATTTTGAATACAATCAAAGTAGAGGAAATTTAAGATAATTTATGCAGTCTTTTCCTTATATTTGATACATACAGGTCAACTTTGACTAGATACTTAAATCTAAATTTAAAATCCTTCCTTTAATAATTGAGAAGAGGGTACTGTCTGTAATTTTGCTTACCTTCTTCCCAGGAACATTTATTAACATTGGGATAAGCATGGTAGCTACAACAAAAGGTGTTTTCTAAAATGCATGTTATCATCTTAAAGGTGAGAAGAAAATAAAAATCAATGAAATATGAAAGAAAGTAAAGATGTTTACACAGAGTTCTTTATTTGCCTAATTACATCATGTTCTCAGTCTTTGAATTTAATTAACAGATTGAAATTCTATTTCTCAGCATACTCTTAATACTCTTAATTGCTGAAAATGTCCCCTTCACAGTCTGAAAAGGATGAAACACAGAGTTTATTAATGGATGTTAAAAAAGACACAAAACTACATGATTTCTAATCATTTATGAAAGGCTTATTATGAACAAATTACCAGTAGATAAATACATGTAACTAAAGAAATAATCCATTCAACAATATTTATTTTGAGTCAGGTTTTTAAAATGGGTTAAATCTGAAGATAAAAGTTGCTTGTTTTCCTATTGGATAGAAGTGAGAACTTCCTTGGGTAGCATCCACTTAAAGTTAAGATTTATTTATCAAACTGAATATATTTATTTTGCATTCAGAATCAGTGATGTGAAAGTAAAAGTAACTGATAGATGAGATGCAATTTTCTTTTTTCTAGTTTCATGTTTGTTTTTATAAAAAAAAACAACAACAATAATATATTTTAAAATCCTAAAAATCACCATGTTGTTTTAACTGTATGCGATACTACCCCAGCTGTTGATAAGTTAACTTAAAGAATGCAATATGGAAGACATACCATATGATCCAACATTTTCCACCTGAGGATTGGAAATCGTCCATTCAATGTTAAAACCAGAATTTCACATCTTTGGATCCTTCTTTTACTTTATGGAAGAAATGTTGCTATTGGCACCTGAATTGGCAAACTCTGCACTGATATCAGTAGAAATGGGTTTCATTTGAGGGATAAGACTTGGAATTAGGTCACAGAACATTTAACTGAATAATTTTGAAAGGTTAGTGGAATACATATTAGCGTACCAGCACCGGTGCATAGTGTATTAGCAGGTTTTAAAGCTTGTGGGGTTGAAATGATTACATATTGGGACTGTGACAGTACATTGCCTGAGGGAGAACTCTGTTTATATTTTTTAAAATTTAATAATTCTCTGTTAAGAGATAAAGAGATGACTTAAAAAAACAATTATAATGAATATTATATTTTCTATATGTCCTTGGACACTATTTGCTATGGATACTAAAATTGTTTTGCCCAAATAAATTTTGTCATGCCTTGTAATTTTTTGGCATTGTTTTAAGAGAATTGTATTTATGCACTAATGTTTTTGGACACAATTGTAGTTCTACAATGGTAAGACAGGAGACATACTAATGCCACTTTTGGAAAGTGGAGCAATGGCTTTCTCAGAAATAATCTTAACAAGTTACATGTATGATTCAAATTGTTTAAATTGGGTGAACTATGTTTCACTGTTCATTAGATCACTGAGACTGATGCAACAAATAGCATTTATTTATAACTATATTACCTGCCTGTAGAAAAAAAAAATCTCACAATCATAGAAGCATTAGAAGAGTATGTCACTCCTAATTAAAAATGAAAACCTTGAGATTCAAAGCCTTCATCTTGAAAATTTTGTTTTAACACTTTCATTGTGGATAAACCTGCACCTGGTCACATACCAGTTGCATACATAGGAATTAGTTTTAATGGATAATAACATATTTTATAAAAAATATCCTAACACAAAACAGATCCTTATTTCATGTGTTTTGTATATTGTTCTGATTTTATAAGTAAGTTGGAATATAATTTGGTTTGCTAATAGTCTTATAAAAGTTTTGGTACTGGAGTGCATAAAATGGGATTGGTTTATTGTTTCTGTTAGTAATATTTAGGACTGACCTTTCACTCTCCCACCCACTACTGAAGTACACTACTGCTTTAATTATCTGGAAAATTACAATCAAGATTTGTCCAATCATATCTGTTTTCATTTTGTTTTATTTAATGACAAACTCTGCAACCAATCTGAACTATATTTATGCACATTTTCATTAGCGGTAGATGATTGTGAGAGATTAAAACATGGAAGATTCTTTGGCTTTACGTGTGAAGTTGTATTTTTCAATATGCTTGTTTGCATTCTCTTATGGATTGAAATAAACAACATGAAACTGGGCAAGTAGTGTCAGTTTTCACGTAAAGTGATAACTTTACTCAATGACCTAAGGAATAGCCTCATATTGTATATGTGGGTTTGATTGCTTGGGCTTTGATTTTTTTGTTCATTTGTTTTTGGACACTTTATGAAATAGTTTTGTATATGTTGGACAGAAAAAAAAGGAAATATTTGTTGCCATCGAAAAACATGCAGAAAATATGGTAAATATGTTGAGTGGTATTGGTATTTGTTTTTGATCATATACAAGAAATGTGATTATCAGTGTCTCTTATGTTATGTTGATACCTTTGATCCTGTTTAATATAGTATTACCTTATCCCTCCAAGCCACCAGTGTTCTTAATACTTTGATTGGTACTTAAGAATGAGTTGAAAATTATAATTAATATTTGTACCTGTATTTATCAGCACATCAAAGAAAGTGATTTGAAAAAAATGGTGTTAAAAAAAATTAGTCAGTTTGGTAATTTAAAAAAAATGAGGTCCTAATGATATGATGCTTAATTTTTAGCTCGCCTGGCTGTAAAGGCCTAGTGAACTTATGGCATGGGAATGTGTCCATTGTCTGTTGTCTGTCTGTCAGCATTTGTTTGTTTCCACTCTGGAGGTTGTTTATTCATCCAAATTTGATCAAACTTGGAATATATGTTTATATTATCAATATCTCTGACAAATTAAAATATGAACAAGATCTGCATATTAATGAGGTGAACTTGCATCTGATTGGAGGAGCTATTTACCACTCTGGAGGCCATATTTGTGAGTTGATTTTGATTAAACTTGGAATATATGCTTATATCATCAATATCAGGACAAGTTCAATAATTAGTGAGATCCATGCATATTAATGAGGCTATCTTGCATCTTACTGGCTGAGCTTGTTACCACTCTGGAGTCCGTATTTCTGATCTGGTTTTGTTAAAACTTGGAATATATACTTATATCATCTCAGACAAGGTTGATAATGAGTGTGATGCATATTAATGAAGTGATCTTGCATCTGATTAACTGAACTTGTTGCCATTTTGGAGTCCATATTTCTGATCTGATTTTGATCAAACTTGGAATACGAGTTTATATCATCAAGCTCTTGGATGAGTTCTGTAATGAGTGAGATCTACGCATATTACTGATGTGATCTTGCATTTGATTCGCTGAGTTTGTTACAATCTGGAGGTCATATTTCTGATGAGATTTTGATCAAGCTTGGAATATAGGCTTACATGATCAAAATTTTGCATCAGTTAGAATACATTTAGTATAACGATGTAAATCATCAAGATGTCCAAGGAGTTTAATTATGAGCATAATTTGTGCATATTATTTAAATTCAATGTGGTTATAAATAGTTCTCAAATCAGTTTTGTATGCTTTTAAAACACCTGTTCTCTCTCGCACTGTCTCTTTAAATTAAAGTAAGGGATATAACCCATGATATTGACTATTGAGAATCACAAGTTTGGGGTTACAGACTTCTTTTGAAAACCAGATATAAAAAATATATTTTAAAATGCATACATTTCAGTAGAACAAGTTATAAAATTAGCAAACAAATACACCTTATGGATTAAAATGATAATTCTAAAGAAAAAGTAAAAGACAAACATTGTTAGAAAATGTACAGTTGCAGGCTATCATAAACTGTGCAGTATTGTAATTAAGGATCAGAATTTCTGTACTCAATGGTAGACATTTGTTTGCAAGTAATGGTGTTTTGTTTCTAATGTTTAGTTTGCCCTGTTAAGATGATATATCTTGTTAAACCATATCTAAGTTTATACAATTATTTGCATAGAATTATTTATAAAAACTTTTGAAATTCATAAATATTTGGAATCAAGTTTGATATGTCTGGTGAGATAGAGTTTGACATTTGCTAGTATCACCATGTTAAAGTGCCTGAAACATTTGTCATTTATATGTTAGCATATGTATTTTGCATTATTTTATGGCATTTCATATACTCAATGCTATTAGTCGCAAATTTTTTTTGAAATGTATTTTGTATTTCTAGCTTTTAATAAAAAAAATACCCCAATTTGCTTTTCTGCAGTAACGGGGAGCTACAGAAGCTCAGTTGGTAGAGCATCAGACTCTGATTTGTTGGTTTGATACCCACCCAGGCCAGTCAGGGTCAGCTGCCTCAATGTGTCCTTGGAAAAGGCACTTAGCTTCCATTTCCTTGGCGTGATATAGCCAATAATGTATTAAAAATGTCATTAAACCCAAAAGAAACAAAACAGATTTCTGCAGAAACACTTCCAAATTTAAATAGTAAGAGTAAAGAAACCCATGGCCTAAAAAAAACAAACTATGAGTTATAATTTCTGTAGTCTATAAATTAAAGCTTCATCTGTAAACTTAACTTTTAAAGATCTTGGATGACTTTGATTATGGGCAAGAGACTAAGTGTATTATTTATGTGTTTATCTTGGAAAGATTATTTATTAGACTATAGTAAAACAGGTAAAATCGACTTATATAAAGTTGGTAGATAGTTTACATACAAGTAGGTTGTTTTCTTACAATTCTGTATAAGCCTGCTGAGTGAAATGGTCAGATGTTGCTATATGTAAGTCAGGTGAGTGGTATCAGGCACACATAGGCCTCATTCATTTTCACAAAATTGGATATTTGAGAAATAAATATGACAATAATCATCCCTGGCTTCAGAAAAGTAACATTAGTCAGTGTTCTCATTTTTTACTTTTCTACAGGATTGGTCAATAAAGTATAACCAAGATGAACCAGTAGCTCCACGTTTTGAGGTGAATGCCCCAGATTTATATATACCAGGTAATCTTCTTAGGTTGTCTTTACTCTGGCCACAAATGGAATTTTAAGTCAATGCAATCAATCCATCGGTAATGCAATCGGATCTTCACTGTGTTTGGATGATGATCAGTATTTAGCCATAGGTCCTTATAAGCTTGAATTCATTTTGCAATTTGCACAAAAAAAAATTATGAACATGAGAACACAGAAAAAAGTTCAATAATATTACAATTAGGCAAGGACATTTTCCAAAAGTATACAAACTATCTTTGCATCCATTTCAATTTTTACTGAGCGAATTACAAAAATGTACAGAAATTTGACTGGTCAATTAAGTCAGATAGATGATGTTAATTTATAATTTTTCCTTGTTTAAATGGTAATTTAGTAGAGTGAAGAATCTGCTTGATAGATGCACATTTTATTTTGTTTTCTTGTTTTCCAGTTATGGCCTTCGTAACATACATTTTGGTGACTGGAGTAGTGCTAGGAACTCAAGAAAGGTGAGGAATATCTTTTGACTTGTACCTTTTTGTGCTCCACTATTACCAGTGTTACCCTTGTCTGTCCACCCATCTTTCCTTCCATTTAAGTTTACATTTCAGTCAGCCATCAGGATCAAAGGTTTAGCATTTATATTCCATGAACACATCTCTAGTTTCCTGCATAGCAAAAAGAGGTAACTTTTAATGAAGTATGGGTTTTCCTGTTAAAGTCACTTCACTTCTCCTGCCTCTGTAAATTGTCAGCAGTTACTGGTAAGTTTGAAAGTCCATAATATTTAGAAATCACAATACATTTATACTGATATGATTGATTTTTTGCTGTTATTTGCTAGGGTCACACTCGACGAAGTTGGTGGAACCCTATAATAATCACATTGTCGATCTGTCCATATGTCTGTCTGCCTGTCCCTCTGTCCATTATCAATTTGGTTTCTGCAAAATAACTTTACTGGGAATCATTGGATTTTAACCCAGTTTGGTATGCAGGTTTATATTGATGAGACCTTGAAAGAGTTCAGTGCAAAATGAGCTTGGATATTTTAACTTACACAGTCCTTTAATGGATTGATTGATTGATTTTTTATATCTGGCTCAGTCAGGATCAGAACTGCATATTGCATCTGATTTGGACCACTATTATCAGAATATAAATAGACTGGTTACAAACTATTAGTGCAAATGTCAAGCCTGAGGTAATTATTCACACATCTTGTCAGTAGCAACATGGTAATTTTGATTCATGTTTATTGTGACATTGAATTGTAAATTTCTTTCCATTTCAGTTCTGTTAAGATACTTTAGTTGTTGTATGTGGTATTATTCTGGTAAATTCAAGTGTTAACTGTTTTTAAGACAGTATATTACAGCAAAGTTTCAATTTGCTGGCAGGTAAGTGGCACTGCAAGCAGTGAAATATTGATGGGTCGAGTTGGCCGAGTTGAACTGGAACTATGACTTTTGACTGTTGTTGAGTTTTTTCACCATGGTGTTGGCCTTTTTTAAAAAGTTCAGTTGAAATTAATTGATGTTTTCTTTTATTTGTTCCTTTTAATATTCAGATTGTTTTTATACTTGGAGATCTCATTTAATTTTGCATGCATCATGAGAAATTTTAAGCATGAATTTACCCATAGTACACAGTTTCTATGCATGAAATGGGAAATTCATGCGTGAAATACTTAGGGTTCGGGTTGTAGAGAACCAGCAATCCACATTATCATGTATAGGAGTAATGTCCCCGATTGCCCATCCTCCGGACTTTGGTTTCCGCAGCATAACTTTCTCAAGGTTTGTTGAATTTGGGCCAAATTTGGCATGCAGCTTTATATTAATGAGACCTTGGAGGATTTAAGCATTCCATGGTGTAATTTACAGGAGTTATTCCCCCAAATTGACCAACCTCCTGACTTTGTTTTCTGCAGTATAACTTTACCAGGGTTTATTATGTTTCAACCAAATTTGGCATGCAGTTTTATATTGATTAGAACTTGAATGAGTTTGAAGTCCAGCATTTCACAAAATCATTTACAGGAGTTATGCCCTCTGAGTTTCCATCATTCTGACTTGGGTTCTGCAGCATTACTTTACCAGGGATTGTTAGATTTCAATCAAATTTGACATTCAGCTATATTTTGATGAGACCTTGAATAAGTTCAATTTCCAGTGTTTCACTCATTTACAGGGGTTGTGGCCCTTTATTGTCTGTCCTCCACACTGTGGTTTCTGCATCAAAATTTTAATAGGTTTTGTTGGATTTCAGCCAATATGGCCTGCAAATTTATGATGATGAGAGTTTGATTTTCAGCATTCCACACCTTCATTTACAGGCAAATGACCAAACAATAATTTGGGGTTTTGCAAGATCACTTTATAAATGAATGTTGGATTTTAACCATATTTATCATACACCTTTATACTGATGAGACCTTGAAGGAGTTGAATTTCCAGAATTCTACACTTCTCCTCACTTTGGTGCACCAACAAAAGTTCCTCTGTTTAAAGCCCTGCCAAACAAATAGTCGTAAGTGGGCCCTTTATGATGCACACATCACTAAAAGCCCTAGTTTAATTAGTTTTCTTCACATCAGTATAATAGATTCATGCATCTCTGCTTATTTGTAATATATGTAAAGTATGATACAATTGACAAAGGAAAAAAAAAAAACTACTGACAATGTTAATTGAGCAACATTTTAACAATCTTTTCACTATTAATATAACTCCTAGTTTGTTGTCCTTTTCATGATTATAATCATAACCGTAATAAGTACTACAACAAGAACTTAAAAATCATTGCCATTACAAACAGTTTTCTACTTTGTATCCTCACTTAACATATGCACTGTCTGAAATTAGCAATTGTCCACCAGTCTGACGCTGATCATTTTCTGATCGGGTTAAAAAAAAATTTAGAGTAGCTGTTCCTTGTGCCCAGCTCAGAATGTTACAAGCTTTTGAAAAGCAAGTCTGGAGGACCTGTAAATTTTCTGGAGGACCAGGAACATTTTAAAGTTGCTGGTTGTTTGGACTAGAGAGAAATTTAGGGAAAGGGAAAACAACGATAATGTGATTACTGTGTTATTGAGATTAATAAACTTGTACCATATTTCTTACATGAAATATTTATATTATAACACCTCATGATGACACACATAAAATTGTTACATCATATGCGGTAAAAGCATGATGTCAAAAGCATCTGAATGTACTTCAAAGTAATTTCACTACACTATTTTGAAGTTTTATAATGCAATCAGTACTTTTGTCAAGTGATTAATAGAATTGTACATTTATGTTAATTTTAAATGAAATTTATGGAACTCATTAAATAACTTAAATCTAGAAATTGAATATAGAAATTATTAGGGCTCTAGTCAAAAAAGTGGGCAGAATTCTGTTGTAATCAAGTTTTCCATCTGTCAGTGTGGCTGTCTTGCTGTCCATCCATCAACTATTAGGTTTCCACAAAAAAAACTTTCCTGGGAATGATTGGATTTCAACCGAATTTGGCATGCAGCTTTGTATTGATGAGACCTTGAACAAGTTTGATTTTTAGTGTTTAACATCATCAGTTGGAAGAGTTATGGCCCCTGATTACCCATCTTCCTAACTTTGGTTTCAGTAACATAACTTTACCAAGAGTTGTTGTATTTCAACCAAATTTGTTTGCCGCTTAAGCTTGACAAAATCTTGAATGAGTTCCATTTCCATCATTTTTTGTTATCATTTTTTGTTATCATTTGGAGGGGTTATGGTCTCTGATTTCCAGTGTTTTGTGTTATCATTTAGAGGAGTTATGGTCCCTGATTTCCAGTGTTTTGTGTTATCATTTAGAGGAGTTATGGTCCCTGATTCAGTGTTCAATCTAGACTGCATTTTTGCACCAGTGGTGCAGAAAATATTAATGGCCCATTCAAATTTGAAAGATGGAATCAATACAGTGCAGTATCAAAGTAATTGGTGCAAATTTTGCACACATTTCCATGCCCATCATATTCTTGGTTTAGACATCATCCATTTATCTATGATGTGCATTATATAGATGAGTGTTTGACTGATGGAGACTGATGGTTTAGCTAGTCTGGTTACACCATTTTATGCCAGTGACTTCATTTAACATGCACACGCATGCACACACACACACACACATCTATATACAGTAGAACCTTTCTTGAAAGACCACCCCTCTTGCCAAAAAAACTTTGTCTCTCAAGACATGTTTCTGGATGGCATGTTTCTGGATGGCAAAAATATGGTTGCTTTTATTTCCATCATAAAACATACATAACTATTTCATTCAGAGTCTGAAGACAAAACAGACAAACAGAAAATCGAAACCCAAGCAAACAGACCCACAAATATCATATTAGGTTATCCATTAAGTCACAAAGCAAAATAATTAGACTTTATGTGTACATTAATGAATAAAAACTGACCTCACTTGTGAAGTTTCATGTAGTTTATTTCAATTCACAAGAAAATGCAAGCATGTTGAAAAACACAACTTCACACTTGATGCAAAAGAGTCTGCCATGTTTTAATCTCTTACCACCATCCACCACCTATAAAAATCTGCATAAATATAACTCAGACTGGTTGCAGAGTTTGTCATATTAAATAAAAACAATACAAATATATATGATGGGATGAATCTTGATTGTAATTTTCCAGATAGTTTAAAAAGTAGTGTATTTCAGAAGCTGTTTGGATAGTAGGTCAGGCATAAACATTATTAGAGTTAGTGTTAAATAATCAAATATCGTTATTTTTCTGCAATAATTATGTATACAGTGTATTAGCTATTTTTTTAGTAATAAACACAGCATACCTGAATAACATTAGCTATACAATCTATTTGCAAATTAATAACTCGGAATAGCTAAGATTGGTAGGACTACACAATGTTATGTATAGTCTTGGAGAAAAACCAGAGATGACAGCACATTCTTGATCTTGCCACCTATTGGGATGACTCCTGCAGTCGGAAATTACTCTCTGAACTGGCTGCCATTTTCTGACAGAATCCATGGAAAATCTTTATTCACTCTAATCATTTTGCAGAATGAACTTTTTCTAATTGTGGATACGTTTTCTTATAGTGGTCATTATATCAGAAAATAAAAAAATTGAAGGTTTGTACAACTTGTTTCCAAACTGAAATTGTGGTTTTTGAGAAAAAAAATAAAAATGCTATTATAAGTTCATCTTGCATGCACTATTGCGCTTTAACTGAACCAACGAACCGATCTGAGTTTGTGTGATCTGGTACCAAAATTTGTATAAAACTAATGGCAAATTAAATTACATTCCGATAATTATAGACTCACTACAAACTATAAAACAAATAAAATAAGGATCTGTTTTGTACTTTGTTATTCTTTAGCTCTACTGGTCATAGACCAGAACAGCTTTGGAATAGCCTGTTGTCCATTGTCTGTCCGTCCATCTGCACAAGTTT
Source organism: Margaritifera margaritifera (assembly GCA_029931535.1). Lineage (NCBI taxonomy): Eukaryota > Metazoa > Mollusca > Bivalvia > Unionida > Margaritiferidae > Margaritifera > Margaritifera margaritifera. The sequence continues at coordinate 1,356,392 of JAQPZY010001632.1, read as the reverse complement.
GTTATCACTGCTCTTCCTAAACAACTTGGAGGATTGCCATGAAACTTTACACATACATTCATCCCAAGGCCTGGTTGGTCCTAAATGAAATTGTGCTGTTTGGACATCTAATATGGATGACAGAGCAGCTATCTTGAAAATCTTGTTATTGCTACTCCATCTGAATGGAAACTCGTATCAACCTGGGCTTTTGACCAGAAGACTTCTTATGATGTCTGGTTGATCCCAAATCAAAATTGTGCTGGTCTGACCTCCAATATAGCTGCCACGGTGGCCATCATGAAAATCTTGTTATCGCTACTCTTTGCACATGAAGACTGGTTTTGATGTCTACCAGTAGTTGGTTCTAAATGAAAATGGTGCCCATTTTACATCCAATATGGCTGCCATGATGGCTATCTTGAAAATCTTGCTATAGCTACTCTTCCTGAATGGATATTTATATCAACATGGGGTTTACACTAGAAGACTTCTTGTGAAGTCATATGGTCCTAAATGAAAATGGTGTCGATCTTACATCAAATATGGCCACAATGGCTGCCAGCAGTTATAAAGAAAAAATGGTCTTATCTTGGATTCCTGAAAAGCCTTTTCAGCCTAGCGTGACAGTCCCTTTGAGGGACTCTTGTTTTAAAAATATGTTATTATCCAATGAAACTTATTCCTAGATAATGCGCCCGGTACATGACTGGGTGCATGTTTTAGTATTATCCACAATGGAAGTGTTAAATAAATTTTAAAGATGAGGACTTTGATTTTTATAGTTTTCTCTTTTAGTAAAGGGAAGCACATTTTTCTAGTGTTTTTTTTTATTGAGATTTTTTGTCAACTGGAGATTAATATAGATCTAAACAAATATTATTCATTATAATAGTGTCAACAATCTAATAAATAGTAAAATTTCAACAATTTGATTTATACATGTAACTTGACAATCTATTTTCAGTGATAAGCAAGCCATTCCTCCATTTTCCAAGACTATTAATCTGTTACTGTTGCCTTATTATTGTAAAACTATAGTTGTGTTTAAAAACATCAGTGTCGTTAAATAAAATTCTTTTAAAATGATGTCCATAAATCACAAGCCACAAAAAAATTTGTCACAAATATTTGGTGTCCAAAACTAGTGTCTGAAGAAATGCAGAAAATATAGTATCCAGTGGATATTGTCTAAAGAGGCTTCCCTCCCTTATACAGTTGATATTGTCTAAAGGGGCTTCCCTCCCTTTGTCTAGTTCTCTAAATTAGAGTAGTAAAAAAGTCACCATTATAGGCATCATAGTATGCTACAGCCATGGTAAGAACGTTCTCAAAGCCTAAATTTGTATCTGATTCTCTCGGGATAAAGACAGTGCAACAAAGTGGTGGTTATTTGAAACTTATCACACAATAGATCCAGTGATCTCCCTCTTACAAGACCACTCCTTATGCTGCAGGAAAGTGGCCATATAAGAGGATTGGCCTTTCTAGTGGGGAATCACACAGATGTGAATAATAATTACATCAAAAGTTGCAAAGGCATAACCAATTTTTAAATATTTAATATTTTCATTTAAAAAATCACAATGCATATTATGTAATCAGTGTGATAATAACTTATATTAATGTTATCTAAAATAATTATGAATAATTTTCAGTCACTGAAAAACCATTTTAATAAAATCAGGGTACAAACATCTAGCTGTAACTGTCATTCTCCATCCATTCTATTTTCCCACTGCTGCTGAATTTATAACTGACAATATTTATTTTAATCTTTCTCATGTCAAATTTCTCAAATGTGATTATAAGACTCTCCTTGTTAAGTTGAATTGCTTTCATTTTTCCTTTTAAACTGAGAATGTCTGATGACACTTTGTACTTTTTGCAACAATTTTTCCATCATTGACAACTATACCACTGTGAAACTAATTTGTAGCTGTTACATGAAATGCTCTATGTTTACAAAGGAAGTGAGCTTGATATGTGATTGACTGGTTTCAGTCTCTTACCCTTTCAGATACATTTTGTGATCTGAGAGAGAAGGGACAATGGCTAACAAACCATTTTTACTTAAGGCGACTGGACATTATGCTAACTTGAGCTTTTGTTTTCTTGGTAATTATCGGTGGTAATAATAGCCAGTAATTATAAAAGTGACAAAATCTTAAATGAAAGGAACACACAGCAGTATGGATTAAAGTCAGGTACTTTATCAACATGTTCGAACAGATGTCAGTAGTGTTGAATTTAGAAATAAAAATATATTTGTGAGATTTCCATCTGTAATCCAATTATATGTCCACTTTTGAGCGGTAAATTTTACATTTTTTGCACTAATATGCTGGCTGCTAGCTGCGAAAGAGGTTAGGCCATCCTAGAGTGGTACTTTTGAGCACAAACTCAGTGCCAAAGGATTTTGTCCATAAAAAGGGGTGGTTGCTGATCAAGGGGATCATTTAAGAGAGTGACCACAGTAGTTATACATGAAGTGATTCTCATCCACATGTCACTGTATGTTTGATTTGTTAAATGGGTTAAGGTTGCTATTCAAAAGACTTTGTGTACTTAAAAAGAACACATTAGCAGTGAGTAATGACCACATCACAAGAGTAAAGAACCCTAAGAAAATTTAATTTAATATAAAAGTTGGAGAAACTTTGACTTGTATAATGCCAGGCAATCCATCATAAAGATCTCATATTACTGTGAATTAAATGTTCTTTTTGAGGGAAGATTGCAGATGATATCACATACAGACTTGAAATGAAGAAAGAATTTTCAATGTAATTTATTTATATTCAGTATTATAAATTTCATACAGTAGTATGTAGGGGTGAAACGATACACCTCTGCCACGCATCAATACGATTCTCAATACACAGCTTACGATACAATACATTATTGATACACATGTCAACTTGATGGTCTTTTCATCTTTAGAATGTCTGTCAATGGTAGGGTGGTGCCATTTTTTTGTGTGTTGACATTTAGGGTGTATTTCCAGTATGCAGATTGCAAACAAACATAGACTTATCATCTGTCCATATGCCATTCTTATCCTTGACAAGATTTAAAAAAAAAAAAAAATACTTCTAAACAGACTAGCTGTTGGTGATTTGTATTTACCCTCTTAGGCCATTTCAGGCTGCTCCATTCGATCATATGCATGACTCATCCTGGTCACCATGCCCTTTGTTTTACATTGAATGAATGTTTTTAAAACATCTTATTGCCAGTTTCATGTCTTCACTGAAATTTTGAAGAGATTAAGGTGTTATCTTCAAAACAGAAGAAACAGTGCAATTTCCTTGTGCAAGGAAATTCTTATCTAGGACAAATCCAAGTGTGGGAGCAGAGATGACTAATAGCCAAATCCTTCACATTGTACTTCCTGCAGATGCAAATCAACTGCTGTGGCCACAGACATTTGTTTCTGTCAGTGAAAAACTATAACTCGTGCGGTTTGGAATTTGCCCCCTTGCAGATTCTGTGCTATTTTTTTAATTTTTTTATCCCATCGGCAGGTTTGGTTGCTGATTACATATATCAGTGTAAAAGGAGATATTCCACACTTATTCCCCATGTACGATTTAAGTACTTTACACATATCATTTAATAGTCACTTTTGTGTGAAGTTTCTATGTTATGTTGCTTTGTATCTATTTGGATAGAGTTTAGATGCCAATATTTCCGGTATGTCATGCTACAGTTAGTTATGATTGGTGGTTATTGTTTTACCCTGGACTTGAACAAACAATAACCACTAATCAGAATTGCACGTAACACTGCGTGACACACTGGATATGTAACCTTCAATTCAATCCAAGTAGACAAGATGTGATGCAACAGATAAATTTTGCGTAAAAGTGGTTATTAAATGATCAGTAAAGTACTTAAATCATACATAAGGGAAGAAATCTGCAATGTCTTCTTTCTGTTGATATATGTTATCAGTGGCTGAAGATGCAGATGAGATAAACTAATTAGCATGGAATTGGGGTGGGAAAAGGGGGCAGATTTCAAACCACGTGAATTAGTCACCTTGTGTTAATTTGTAGAAGGCAAGTGGGTGTTGTCAATTGCTTTTATTTTCTACTGACAGAAATGAGTGCATGTACTTGCTACGGCTGTCTCAGATGAATTCTCAATTTAAAGAATGAAAAGGCAAATGACTAATAATTATTCACGACTGCTGAAGATTAAAGTAACTTGCATAGAGTAAGTGTCATTTTCTATCGATTCTTCCCCTCTTGTATCGATATGGGTATCGATATAGAAAAAGTATCGATTAATCGTTTCACCCCTAGTAGTATGAAATTACTTAAAACTAAACGGTAGATTTTTCAGTTTAAAAAAAAGAAAACCACATGAAACATCAAACTTTAACCTGAATTCTTTAATAAATTTAAAGGGACTGTTGGAATGAGTTCGAGTTCTAGCATTCCACAGCATCCATGACACAAATTATGGCCACTGATTGCCTGTTCTCTTAAATTTGGCTTTTGCAACAGTACTACCGATTGGTGAATTTCACCCAAATTTGTGAGACAGCTTTCTGTTTTTGAGATCATGATTAATTTTGTTCTTCAAGGTTCTGTGACATCATTTACAGGAGTTATGAACCACTGATTACCCATCCTCTTAACTTTAGTTTCCACAGCATAACTTCTACCAAGGATTAACTTTAGTTTCCACAGCATAAAAACTTCTACCAAGGATTAACTTTAGTTTCCACAGCATAACTTCTGGCAAGGATTAACTTTAGTTTCCACAGCATAAAAACTTCTATCAAGGATTAACTTTAGTTTCCACAGCATAACTTCTACCAAGGATTAACTTTCGTTTCCACAGCATAACTTCTACCAAGGATTAACTTTAGTTTCCACACCATAACTTCTACAAAGGATTAACTTTAGTTTCCACAGCATAACTTCTACTAAGGATTAACTTTAGTTTCCTCAGCATAACTTCTACCAAGGATTGTTGGATTTCAACCAGATTTGGCATGCAGCTTTCACGGACACTTCCAGGCCATGCAAGTGTGCTAATCACGCAAAATCGACTGTCTGTCACACTATTTGAAAATAGCTATGTGTGAGAGTATGTGCGAAGAAAAACCAAATTTTGTAGCACACAAAATTATGATATGTGAATAATCTAAATGAAGTCTGGCTGTGTTTTGCTTAGTGTAAGATTGTCTGCTGTAATTTTGATCACCAAAGTGGGTTTTTTGTGTGTTTGACAGCCTTTTCCATGCTCCTTCACACTGTCCGACAGCGCATGACCAAAAATCCACACAAGTATGCTCAAACAATGGCTTGTCATAAATTGTTAAGAGGTTGCTTTAAAGTTCCCACTGTTAGGACTTATGACCTGGATCAGGATGCTGAATGTATCATTGATAACTTGGAGACTTAATACTTTGAGTGCATATCCGGGACCTTGGATCGAACGGAAACGATTGAAGTTTCTCAGGATCCAATCCTGAGACTGGCTGGGACTCAGACTGCATGTGATGAACTCCCACTAAAAAAACAAACTGAGTGAAAATTTCAGAAGTCATGGTTATGTTAAAGCTAGAAAAATTAGCCATGCACATGCCTTTCCAAACTGCAGATTGTGAGTTGGGTTTTTATACACAGACTAACATTCACACTGCAATCAAAAACAGATTAACTTCTGAAAATGTCAACAGAATAATGCTAATACAGTACAACTTCAGGGTGGTTCATATCAAGATTTCAATTTCAACAGAACACTGGATACATGGAATGGAAAATGGAAAGATATGTATTCAGGTGTTGAAAGTAAGATTTATACCACCCTGTAATTTTGCGGTCTCCTCGTTGTTAGAAGCCAAGGGTGGAAGCTGCCTCTCTTCAGCTAATTCCTGGAAGCATTACTGAGCTTGTTATCGATGAGACCTTGAAAGAGCATGACTTCAAGCATTTCATGTCATTATTTACAGGAGTTATGGCCCCTAAATGCCTGTTGTCATAGCTTTGATTTCTACAGAATAACTTTATTTAAGGATTGTTAGATTTCAACTAAATTTGGCATCCACCTTTACACTGATGAGACCTTGTTTGTGTTCAATTTCCAGCATTCAATAGAATCATATAGAGGAGTACTGGTCCCTATTGCTCATCCTCTGAAATTTTTGTTTCTGCTGCCAAACTTTACCTATAACTGTGGTTTTCAACTAAATATGTTATGTGGCGTTATATTAACCAGACTTCAGAAAAGTTTCATTTCCAGCTTCCTGATTTAGAAGAGTTATTGCCCCTGATTTCCCATCCTTCTCATTTCTTGTATCTGCAGCATAGTATTGTATTTAAAAAAAAAAAAAATTGGCATGCAGCTTACATTGATGAGATGAGATCTTGGATTGGTTTAATTTTCAGACATCATCTTTCCATGAGATGAACTGTAAGGAAGCCATATTATTAACTAGTGGGGTGATGGCCCATTATTTCAAACTTTCATTTATGCACCCTAGCAGTAAATTCCAGGAATCATTGAATTTCAAGCAAAATTTCTGTGCAGCTTTATATTGTTAAACTCGTGCATGAGATTGATTGCCAGCATTTTACATCTTTGTTTTGTAGAATTATAGCCCATAATATATGGATATATCTCTTTTTGTTTCAGCCTTTTTAATACGAACTTCTTAAATCATGAACCAAATTACATATTGATCAGCTGATATGCACAGGAATATCAGAGTTTATGAATGAAGTGCAAGAAACAACAGCCACTCATTTTCACAACGATCACTGTTAGTAACACAAATTCTTAGATGCATGGAGGCAGCAAACCCATATATGTTATTTACAATTATTGTGCAGTTGTACAATTTTGCATCATGGAAAATTTCAACAGCTGAATGACTCTGAAAGTTTTCTTACTAATAGGGGTTGAACTGTTTCTGGCAGGACATTGTGAGAGGGACTTGGCATGGGAATGACAGCATTATTTTGACAGTTATTTACAACGGGGTTGGAAAAATTGTTGGAAATTGATGACACAGATTTGTTACAGAGAATGTTACTCATTTCTTTTTACATGTCAAGTGAGGCTATGGCATAGTTGTTCACGCTTGTTCTGTTGTAATGGGGAAACATCAAGGAAAAATTAGTTCCGGTCTCATTTGAGAGGATGGTGATACGGAATCAGAAAACAAGAGTATCATTTTCCTAGACAATGATGGTAGATTTCTGGCTCTTTCTTGAGTAAAAAATTGATAGGTGTATAATAAAAAGATTTACTAAAGTCTCGAACATTTTATTTCAGATTTACCCCAGAGCAGCTGGGAATACAGGCCAGTTCAGCCTTGGTTTGGAACATTATAGAACTATTAGCCATGATGTTTAGTATGTATGTCATGAATGTCTCTACAGAGCTCAAATATTTGGACATCCTCGCATATATAGGATATAAATATTTTGGGTAAGTAATTTAATTATGCAAGTAATTTCATTATACAAGTTACTAAACTTCAGAGGTTAAATCAGAAAGTACCTATTTTAATATCTCTAGTATGAAGGAATTGTTTTCTCTGTTTTATAACACTGATTCCATATTGACAGATGTAATCTATTTATAGCTTGTACAAACTGTAACATGCAAATTGTGGGACAAACACGCCAAATGTCTCAAAGAATGAATAATTGCTGTTTTCATATTAAAATTTTTTATGGATCCTCAGTTCTCCTCTAGTGTTGAAATACATTTGAGTAAAAATAATAATGTTGGTTATTTCTCATTTACGCCAATTTATATTTTGTACAGGGAGATGGATAGGCTGCGTAAAGAAACGTTATGGCTTCATGATTTAGATACTTTGTATCCCAAATGGTCACAGTTTTGAAGCATTATATAAAACTTCAGAGAACCCTCATGTGGTTACCTCCACTCATAGTTTCACAGCTAGTTGTAGTACTTAAAACAAAACAATTGTTTCATTAGAAAACTGTTCTCTAGAGATAATTGCTATAACGTTTTCTTTACAACTATTTTATGAATGTTGTTATAAAAAATATATTGAAGTGCTGAAGGAAGAAAAAGACTAACCAAGCATTTGTGATTCAATGGAATATTGGTATTTGCTTATAATCATAGCATTCGAAAGACAAATAGGAGCTGTCATGTCAGCTATTTCCGACCTTCAGACAATGTTCAAAATAGTATCATATCAACCGAATATTCTCAGTTCTTTATTTATTTATTTCAGAATGATTGGCAGTTTACTGGCAGGTTTACTGTTCCAGTCAACAGGATACTATGCAGTATTATTATGGTTTAGTATAACAATAGTAGTATTTTTGGTAAGTATGAATAGGCTCAATAAATGTCTCTGACATCTGATCTTTGCTACACTTTTCTTTTGGGCAGATCTTTTAACTAAATTCATATTCCCCCATCATATTTGAATATGTAAAGCAGGGACCACTTCATAGTGGAGGGTTGTAAATTGGTTTCAACAGATTTTCACACACTGACAGTTATTTCGTAGCCAGACAGCGTCTTCAGTGTCAGTATTTCTATTCATTATGTTTTCTATTTTATTGTAGAGATTATAATCTGTCACTTCGTATTGTAGAGATTATCATCTGTCACTTCATATTGTAGAGATTATCATCTGTCACTTCATATTGTAGAGATTATCATCTATCACTTCATATTGCAATTAAAAAATGATTATACTTGAATGCAAATGCATGACATCTAGGGCTGTCAAATTTACAAAATTTTTTAAACATTTCTTTTGAGAAGTGAAATGATTCCCTTTAAATGTAATCTTACATTGTCATAGTAGACCATAGCATAATGAAGGTAGCTTTTTCTAACAAGAAAGTAAAAGTGATAATCTCTTTATCACTGATGTTCTAGATAATTATATCTGTTGATAAAGTATACAAGTATTTTGTTCAAAACGTTTATTATTTTGTTACATTTAAACTAAGTTTTTGACTGACATCGGCAACATATAGATCCATCTCATTGAATTCAATTGAATATGCATTGCAGTACAAGTTTTCACTTGGTACCTAGGTAACTACCAATTAAGCAGTAACTACCAATTAAGCAGTGTATCAGTGCAGTTATTTTGGTAACAGGACGAAAGTTCTCTTTATCTTTAACCAGTTGCCACTCTTGATTTTAAATGTACTAATCTGATTTCTTTGTTGCCATGTATCTGTTGACATGTATATACATACGACATGGCACAAGTACACTTGATGTAGGTTAATTAGAGAATAGCAGCAACAGTGTTAAACCAAGCAGTCACTTAGTATCAGATGGAGGCATCTCAAAACATATTAGTAAAAGGGCAAATGATGCCTAGTTGGTGTAGTATTGCTGATAATTAAGACATTCACTACAGAAAGTTTATCATAATAGACAGGCACATAACTTCCAATAGTTACTTTGCATTGGACCTTGTATAAGGGATTTGGCTCAATGCAGAAACATTTGAATCCTTCCCTCTCCACTGTGTTGAGAGGTCTTAGGTCATGTGCACACATCATCGCTTGTTTATCAATAAACCTTTTATGTTTGACGTAGAAGAAAGTATGGTCCTGAATGAAAATGGTACTGCTTCAACATCCAATATGGCTGCCACAGCGGTCGTATTGAAAAGCTTGTTATCACTACTCCTTCTTAATTGGTCATATCAACATGAAGTTTTGACTGAAAGACTTATGAAGTCTAGTTGGTCCTAAATGAAATGGTGCCGATCTGATGTCCAATACGGCAGCCTCGGCAGCCATCTTGAAAATCTTGTTATCGCTACTTCTCCTTGATGGAAAGTCTTACTGACATGGGGTTTTCATTAGAAGACTTCTTATGATGTCTAGTTGGTCCTAAATGAAAATAATGCTGATCTGAAGTTCAGTATAGCCACCACAGTGGCCATCTTGAACATTTTGCTATTGTTACTCCTCCTGAATGGATGTTCATATCAACATGGGGTTTTCACAGAAAGGCTTCTTACGATGTCTAGATGGTCATAAATGAAATTGGTGCCAATCAGATGTACAATATGGCTGCCACAGCAGCCATCTTGAAAATCTTGTGATCGCTACTCTTCCTGAGTGGAAAGTTATATTGACATGAGGTTTTCACGAGAAGACTTTTTTTGATGTCTAGTTGGTCCTAAATGAAAATCATGCCAATCTGATCTCCAATATTGCCACCACAGTGGCCATTTTTAAAATTTTGCTTTCACCACTCCTCCTGAATGGATTCTAATATCAACATGGGATTTTCACAAAAAGACTTGTCATGATGTCTAGTTGGTCCTAAATGAAAATGGTGCCGAACTGATGTCCAATATGGACACCACAGTGGCCATCTTAAAAATCATATTATTGCTACTCCTCTCGAATGAAAAGTAGTATTGCCATGGGTTTTCACCAGAAGACCTCTTATGATGTCTAGTTGGTCTTTATTGAAAAGGATGTTGCTTGTACATCAAATATGGCTATCTTGAAAATATTCTTATCGCTACTCCTCCTGAATGGATGGTCGTATCAACATAGGATTTTACTGAATGACTTCTTATGATTTCTAGTTGGTTCTAAATGAAAATGGTGCTGCTCATTCATACAGTACAGCCACCACAGTGGCCATGTTGAAAATCTTGTTATCATACTCGTGATTGAATGGTCATATCAGCATAGGGTTTTCACTGACAAACTTCTTATGGTGTCTAGTTGGTCATAAAAGAAAATGGTGCCAATCTGACTTTCATTATGGCTGCCATAGTGGCCATCTTGAAATTTTGTTTATGGCTACTTCTCCTAGATGGCTGGTCATATTGAAATTGTGCTTTCACCAAACGGCTCCTCATTATGATCAGTTGGTCCTAAATGGAAATGATGCCCATCTGATATCCAGTATGGCCACCATAGCAGCCATCTTGAAAATCTTGTTATTGTTACTGCTCCAAAACCAAAAGTCATATCAACATCGAGTTTCCACCAGAAGACTTCTTATGATGTCTCGTTGGTCCTATTGTTGGTCCTAAATGAAAATGTTATCAATCTGACATCCACAGACACTGATTTGAAAATCTTGTTATTGCTGAAGAATATCAGAGATGGTTTCAACATTCAGTAGTTCAAAGGAAGAAATTAGTCCTATCTTGAATTCCTGGAAATTCTTTTTTGGCCAGTAGTCCCTATGAGGGACTCTTGTTTTATCAAGTCATAGTCCACATGTTTATTCATTTAAATGAAATATTCACATTGTACGTATTTACATGACAAACATGAAATGATGTCATGTGTAAACATGACAGCCCTAATGACATCGATATAGTATATTGTCAGGCTTCTAGGTGACTGTAAATTATATGTAACAGGGTAAACAAGAAGGGAAGGTACCATCAGTTTTATGTGGTAGGTTCATGGTGGATGATAAGCCCATCTCCAGCTTTTATCAAAGTTTTGCTTCTTTTTTCATTGAAGAAAGTGTTTTGCGTTGATCTCCCCCCCCTCCACACACACACACACACACACACTGTTAGAGTAATTTACAATGGATGCCCCTGCACTTGTCATGGGAGTAATACTAAATATGTAATTTCTTCATGGCAGAAGAATGTTATATATAGCCAAAAATTATACCCATATACTGTCTTTGCAGATACGTACATTACGAGTGAAGATTTTGCCACATTCTGATGCCGATGGTTTCACACGAGGAAGCAAGCGAAGTTTATACCTGATTTTGTCAATAGCTCTGGTACAGCCCATGCTTATGTGGTGGCTAACAAGGCATATCATTTTTGTAAAGAAGTGAGACTAAGTATATGCCACGCAGAACAACTTGTCACATTTTCTTACCATATTTCATGCATGTCTTTTATAAATTATATCATGACGTGGTCTTCAACTAGGAGTTCATTTTTTCTGCCACGTGTGAAGTTTATGAGGAAAAGTTAAATTGCTGCCAGAGAAAGTGTTGAGACTGAATTGAATTCCCTTTCAAGAGAATTCTGGAAAGATGCCTTTTTTTCTCATGAAAAGAAGGAATGGTGAAGTGTTTTTATGTTAACAAGTAGATCAGATATGTACAAATGATGTGTGACATAAACTACATAATCTCAGGACATGCAAGAGGGAGAATACAAAAACAAAAGAATACAATTTAATCATTTTCATCACCTCAGCATTTATTCAGACAGGCTGTTGGTTCTTTACATTTTTTTCAACCAAGTATTTTATTTTTAAAGTGCAGACCTATTCCCATGGAATAGATACTAATGAAAAACACCTTTTAGATGCACTATTGTTATAACTGCTGTAGGGTACAGTGTTGTCCCCAGACCACTAGTGTGAGCATGATAGATGATAGGGTACAGTGTTGTCACCAGACCACTAATGTTGGCATGGTGCTGGTTGTCTGTCAGGGCATTTGGATGCACTATTGTAGTAACTGGAATAGGGTAATGTGTCCCAGACCACTAGTGTGGGCATATTGCTGGTTGCCTGTTAGGACACTTTCTTTTGGATGCAACATTGGAATTGGAATAAGGTATGGTGTTGTTCCCAAACCACTAGTGTGGGCATGATAAGGTACAGTGTTGTTCCCAGACCACTAGTGCAGGCATGATAGGGTACAGTGTTGTTCACTGACCACAAGTGTGTGGGCATGATAGGGTACAGTGTTGTCCCCTGACCATTAGTGTGCAGGCATGATAGGGTACAGTGTTGTCCCCTGACCACAAGTGTGTGGGCATGACAGGATACAGCATTGTTCCCTGACCACTAGTGTGTGGGCATGATAGGGTACAGCATTGTCCCCTGACCAATAGTGTGGGCTGCGTTAGTGTGGCCATGATGCTGGTTGCCTGCCAGGACATTTTAAATACAGGTCTCTTCTGACAGCACCCTATTTTTATGCACTTCACTAATACATTTAAAATAATATTTACAATGCAAGGGGAAAATAAGGGTAAATGGTGCCAAGTTGATGCCCAGACTGCACATGCAGAATCTTACCATATGCAATGTATTCAACTGTCTGGAGATTTAAGACCCCCTCTCCCCCCCCCTCTGCTAAGGCGTGGGGCAGGTCACATACCAGACAGAGCATAATCTTGGGAGGGCAGGGTACAGTGCTCTTTTAAGACAGGCTAGGGACAACACTGGGGTACATTTTTGTCTTTGTTACCGAAGATTGCTTTTGTTGTCAGTATTTTTTGCACATTCGGTCATCTCTAGCCCATAACAGAATGTTAAAAGTTGCCTTATTCGACATAATTTATCAAACAGTATTCATTATTAGTTTTCCTACAGCACAAAATCTTCTCTCATCAGTGGTTTATAATATTTGACAGTGGAAGTGTCATATTTGTTAGATACAGATGAATACAAATCGTGCATAACATACACTGTAATAAATTCATCTTTCTGATAAAAATGTGTGTACCTTATTCGGGCTCAACACTGATCACAAAAGGCAGATGTATTTAGATGAATCTAAACAAAACAACAGCAAAAAAAATCTTAAGGTCATCACTGGACTCTGGATTTATCTACTTGGCATAACAGAAGAAGGAATTTTTTTTCAGGTTCAATCCAGAACAGACTCCATATACAGAGAAATAGCTGTTTGCATGCCTTATAGTCTGTTGTAGTTATTGGCATAAATCCACATAACTTAAGCACTGTACATAATTGTCATGCCTACATTGGGCCAAAGCAAGACGTAGCAGTCACTTTTCCAGTGGTGGTGGCAGTGTCATCATAAGCAGTTTGTTAAGGTTTTGGTGAAAGTTGTTTTTTTTGTGCATATGTTTCCTAGACCCCTTGTTAGATTCTCATCATACTTGGCAACAAGTTGGCTCAGCCTTGTTGCAAATTATGAATAATGCATCTATCATTCTGTAGTATGAGCCTAAATATAGAAAGCGCAGCTGACTGACTTTGGCAATGTCATGCATATGCTGACTGACATTGCATGACACAGTGGAGATTTCCTTCACTGCAGCATTTTCAAATTCATAGCTTGTGTCCCAAAAAAATGATACTATATTACACAGAATGCTCCCTAAAATATTCTTTCTTCAGATGATGTCCAAGTTTGTATGTAAAAAGACATTTGTTTATTCCAAACTGTTTGAATGGTTCATAAATAGGCATACAGTATTGCTTTGTTGGAGAGAGAGAGAGGAAGAGAGAGTGAGAGAAAAATGAAAAAGAGAGAGATCAGGAGTCTGATTAGTATAATTCATTGAATTGAGGTATTTGTTTTTTAATTTTCAACTCTATTCCGATATCACAAAATCTTCCAGTTAACAATAATTGTTAAAGGCTTACACAATTGAGATCTGTATATTGGTACATGTTATGTTCAGAACTTGTCACTTTGTGCCGTCCTGAGCAGCACTAGCCATAAATACAGTCGGAATATTTATCCATGGCAACTCATTGTGCCACACAAATCCATTTTCACATAAATGATATTTAAAAATTCTGTATTGTAACATGCCTTTCAGTCTAATGTACTATCGGATTGGTTGAACATCAGAATTGGCTGCAGCGAAACCCACAATAAAATCAGAAATGTTCAAGCTGCTGTGAGGTCATATTTCATGGACATAGTGGCACAATATAATTTTATGTCCTATAATTAATTCACATAATTAAAAGTGTTAGATTAGGGATACAAATCTTTTTTTTGAGGAATTTTGGATGTTAATAATGGTTTGACTGTTGCAGTTTGTGTTTTAACATTTTTGTGGAGGCTCTAATGCTAAAACTTAATTTTCTATAGTAAACTCTCAATTAACATCTTCAAATACTGAAGCACATGACTGTTAATTTCAGATTTAGCCAACATTCTTAAGGTTATGGAGAACCATTTGTGAGTTTCAGCATACACTTGTCACTCACTATTACTGTAATCTATGTGGCTGTTACGAACACCCACATGGGACCCCAAATAGGCACAAAAAACTATGTTAAAAAGAATACCTCATTGTAGCAAATGATTTGGAAGCCCCTAAATTACCTATCATAAGGATAGTTTCCATTTGCAGAAGTTATATATAAAGGAGGGCTATTTAGAGGTTATATATAAAAGAGGGCTCTGCATGACAACAAGAACAACATCAACAACAACATAACTAGAATTGATGCATCCAAACCATTTTCAGACAGCAACTTTATATTAAGGTAAAGTTGATGTAAAATACAAATAAGGTCTTCTGTAATTATTTCATGGCTGTTGTACTGATCAGTTTTTGTTTTAAAGAATAATAAGTAATTTCAGGCAAATGCACTTTGTTTTTATAGTAATCTTAAAGGTTCAAAAGGCACAAAAATAAATACAATTCCACTTAATGTATTTGCTTTAAACAATGCACTGAGGTCTTGTTAAGGATAATCAGGATGGCCAAAAATGACAAAATTAGCAAATTTACCAGGTTGTTAGATTTTAATTACTGGATGTAGTTTTGAATTCTTTTTATATTAAACATTAATACATTGAAAATTTATATGTAGTTACTTGAAGAATACATATTGATACTGTTCATGATTTCATGTACATCTTTCTTGTGTATACATGTATGGATAAACAAATTTCATGTTTTTAGTATGAGAAAATGCCTGTGAATATCTGTTATGAGACTGGAATATGTATATATGTATGTATAGTGTTCAATGGCATCTCAGAACAAAGCTGGCTATATAGTGCCAAATAAACGCATAGTTCTAAAATATAAAAGGAAAAATTGCAAAATAGATAAACCCTTCCTAATATGCATAAATATGTAGTTTTTCAAAATAAAAGAAGAATCCTGTGTCCAGCATTCCATATGAAGTTAAAAATATTGTTGGACAAGTAGCATTTTACATTAACTTCCGTGATTTTTAGCTCTATTTGTCATAGGCCAGAAGGGCTTATGGGATGGCCTGTTGTTTGTCATCCGTCTGTTAGAGCAAATGTATTATCACTACTCCTCCTAAACGACTTGGAGGATTGCAATGAAGATGTACACGACATTCTTCCCAAGGTCTAGTTGGTCCTAAATGAAAATGGTGCTGCTCAGACATCTGGTATGCCCGCCACAGCAGCCATCTTTACAATCTCATCACAACTCCTGTATGGATGGTCATATCAACATGGGGTTTTCACTAAAAGGCTTCTTGTGATGTCTAGTTGTTCCGAAATGAAAATGGTGCCAATCTGATGTGATGTCTAGTTGTTCCGAAATGAAAATGGTGCCAATCTGATGTCACCACATAAGCCATCTTGAAAATCTTGTTATTGCTACTCCTTCTGAATGGAAAGTCACATCAGCATGGGATTTTCACAAGAAGGCTTCTTTTGATGTCTAGTTGATCCTAATTGAAAATGGTGCCACCTGGATATCCAATATCACCACGACAGTCACCATCTTGATAATCTTGTTATCGATACTCCACCTGAATGGATGGTAAAATCAAAATGGGGTTTTCACTAAAATAGTTTTTATGATGTCTAGTTGGCCCTAAATGAAAATGGTGCCAATCTGACATTGAATATGGCCATCACAGCAGCCACCATGAAAATCTTGTTATTGCTACTCCTTCTGAATGGAAAGTCATATCAGTATAGGGTTTTCACTGGAAGGCTTCTTATGATGTCTATTTGGTCTTAAATAAAAATTGTGCCAATCTGATATCCAATATGGCCACCACAGCAGCCATCTTGAAAATCTTGTCGCTACTACTCCTGGATGGGAAGTCGTATCAACATTGGGTTTTCACCAGAAAACTTCTCATGATGTCTAGTTGGTACTAAATGAAAATGGTGCTGATCTGACGTACAGTATGGCCACCATGGCAGCTATCTTGAAAATCTTGTTATTGCTTTTCCTCCTAATTGGAAAGTCATATCGACATGGGGTTTTCACCAGAAGGCTAGTTATGATATCTAAATGAAAATGGTGCCAATCTGACCTTACAATGAATATATTGAAAATCTTGTCACTAATTTTTCTGAATGGATGATCATATCAACATGGAGTTTTCACCAAAAGTCTTCTAACAGTGTCTAGTTTGTTTAAATGAAAATGGTGCCAATCTTTCATCCAGTGTGGCTGCCACAGTGAATAATTTACAAATGTTATTGCTCCAGAATATCAGAGATGGTTTCAGCACTCAGCGGTTAAAATGAAAATAATGCTCTTATCTTAAATTCCTGGAAATTCTTTTGGACAGAAGTAAACAGTGCAGAACCACAGTGATTGACGAAAGATAAAACTATAAACATCTAAACTTTTTTGTGAACTTCATATCAACAAAAATGTCCAGGAATTGCATGAATTACATGTTTTTGTAATTACATCCTATATATGACTATCACAAGCAAATCAGATTTTTTCCCCCACAGCTGTACCCCTATATGTGTAAACTGGATGCATAACCATGATATTCTTGTTGTTGACATGTTTAAAACCCAATTTTAATATAAATTATTGACTCCACCTCCAGTAAAATGTGACACTTCTCTGGCCTTTCCCATCATAGGGACTATCATAGTGTACCCCTAATTCACAATTTATTCTGTAGAAATTTATCAGATATCAAATCAATTACCAATTGTCTCCCAATGGATTTGTGATATTACGTCGTATAATGGTTGTATTACTGCCAACACTATTTGGTCTAAGCACAGTTGTAAAGGTTCCACTAATATGTATGATGAGAGGAATATGTGACTAATCTGTTATTTAATTAGAAGATGCTTGTCAACACCATTTGCTCTGAGCACAGTTGTAGAGGTTCTAGTAATATGTATGGTGGGAGAGATGTGCTATTGTGTGTGTAAGTCTGTTAATATTTCATATGAAGAATCTTGCTTATTTGCTATGATGTATTTATGTATTCATAGTTCAGAGGATGCATGACCTGTAATTTTTCATATTGCAGACAAGCATGAAGTTATTTAATAAAAGCTAACAAAAATGACTTTTCTTTTGTCATACTATATCCCATTGTCTCATGCCAACTAAATAATAGGATACGGATTATGGTGCATTGTTAAGAGAGAATCAGTAGTATATTGTTTGTTCTCATGCACATTAATAAATTATTTAATTAATAGTGTTAATTACAATTACAAATTGGATTTTACCCCATTTTTAGCTCTACAGGTCATAGACCAGAAGAGCATATGGCATGGCCTGTTGTTCATTCAACCATCTGTCCATTAGCACAAGTTTGTTATCATTGCTCCTCCTGAACTACTTGGGGGATTGACATGAAACTTTACGTACACATTCATCCCAACATCTAGTTCATCCTAAATGACAATAATGCCACTCAGACATCCAATATGGCTTCCACAAAGGGCATCATGAAAATCTTATCGCTACTCTTTGTGAACGGATGGTCATATCAACATTGGGTTTTCACTAGAAGACTTCTTATGATTGGTCCTAAATGAAAATGGTGCTGACCTGTTTTCCAATATGGCCACAATGGCAGCTATCTTGAAAATCTTATCGCTACTCCTCCCAAACAGAAAGTTATATTGATATAGCGTTTTCACCATAAGATTTCTTGTGGTGTTTAGTGATGATGCCGATCTGACCTTCAATACAGCCACCATGGTGGCCATCTTGAAAACATTGTTATTGCTACACCTTCTGAATGGATGTTCATAGCACCATGAGGTTTTCACTTAAAGACTTCTTATGATACCTAGTTGGTTGTATATGAAAATGGAGCCGATCTGACATGCAATGGCTTCCACAGCAGCCATCTTTAAAATCTTGTTATTGCTACTCCTCCTGAATGTAAAGTCATATCGACATGGGGTTTTCACCAGAAGACTTCTTATAATGTCCAGTTGGTCTTAATGAAAATGGTGCTGATGTGACTTCTGATATGGCCATCTTGAAAATCTTATCACCACCCTTGCTGGATGGATGGTCATATCGACATGGGGATTTTGCTTATGATGTCTCATTGGTTTTTAGCTCGACTGATCATAGACCAGAAGAGCTTATGGGATGGTCTGTTATCCGTCGTCTGTCGTCCGTCTGACCATTAGCACAAGTTTGCTATAGCTACTCCTTCTAAATTATTTGGAGGATTGCAATGAAAATTTACACACTCATTAAGCCCATGGTCTAGTTGCTCCTAAATGAAACTGGTGCTGCTTGGACATCCAATATGGCCTCCATCTTGAAAATGTTGTTATCACTACTTCTCCTGAATTGATGGTCATATCAACATGGGGTTTTCCCTTAAACACTTCTTATGATGCCTAGTTGGTCCTAACTAAAAATCATGCTGGTCTGACGTCCCATATGGCCGCCATGGCAGCCATCTTGATTCTTCCTAAATGGAATGGTCATATCAACATGGGGTTTTCACTAAAAGATTTCTTATGATCTCTTGTTGGTCCTAATTAAAATTGGTGCTGATCTAACGTCCAACATGGCCATCATCTTGAAAATCTTGTTATCCATTGTTATGTATGATGTTTATGCACTTAACTTTTGTCTATGATTGTAAGTTGTATGGTTATTTGAAAATATATACTTAACCTTTGGCCAGTTGTTTACATAGTATTTTGCAACTTGTCCTTTTGTGACTTGTCAGGTAGGCCAGTGTTTTCATATACATCTCACAATTAGACTTTTGTGACATAGGTCATATAGGCATGGGTATTTATATACAGATTTTGGTAAACAAATTCATTCCTGTTCTAGAATTTCGGTCCTAAAAGATCAGTCTGTAAGGAATCTATTTTAGTTGTGTGTTTGAAATCAGATATAATTTGAGAGGAGTTATTTATTTACAATATTCATTGGAAATATCAAAGTGTTCATTGACTTTTGGATTAATAGATAATTTTGGGATTTATGTGAACTCATTCAAATAATTCTGGATTATATCTTTGTGGTACATCAGGACATTCAATGCTATTGGAATTCATTTGGAACATTCTATTTTTTGGACTTGTGATTAGGACATTTAGGAATATTTGGAATTTTAACTTACAAACTTGTAAGTGTCTTTTGAATTTTCACTTTAATTGTCTGGAAATAAATTGCTTGTTGCTTTTACTTACGTTGTTGGTTTCACTTTCTTTCTGTTACATTATTTTAAGACCCAGAGTTGTAACAGAAATTGGGGGCTCATCTGGGATTTGAATTTCTTAAAATTACCATTTAAATTGACTTTGTTTTGGAATTTTCCTTGTCCCAGGTAAAGATTTTTATTTGACTCATTTGAGAAATCTTTTAGTAAAATTAGCAGGCATTCACAATGTCATCTAAGGTTGAGAACTTTGTTTCAAGTCCTACCCAGGTAGGGTTCGGGTCTATGAAAAAGGATGAGTTGCTTGAGCTTGCCAGATGTTATGATCTTTCTGAGGCGAAAGCGTCTTTGAAAAAGCAAGAGATAAAGAATATTTTAATTCCATATTTGGTAGGAAAGGAAATTTTGGATGATAGTGTTTTGGGTTTAATTGGTAAGTCTGTATCTGGTTTTGATTGGAAATTAAGAGAAATGCAGATGCAGAGCGAGAGAAAGAGGAGAGGGAAATGAAGGAAAGGGAAAATGCAGATGCAGAGAGAAAGAGGAAAGGGAAATGCAGATGCTGCGAGAGAGAGAAAGAGGAGAGACAGATGCAAAGAGAAGAAAGGGAAATGTAATATAGATTAAAAGAATTAGAACTGGCAAGTGGTGCACTCCCCCCCCCCCTTTTTACACACCAGGTCAGGTTTTGATGTTACCAGATATACCCCCTTTTCAGGAAAAAGAAGTAGATAAATACTTTCTTCACTTTGAGAAAATTGCTGAAAACTTTAAATGGCCAAGAGAGCATTGGACTTTGTTATTACAAAGTGTACTTATTGGCAAAGCTCGTGAAGTCTACACTTCACTGTCGATACAACAAATTACTGATTATGATGTGGTTAAGGAGTATATCTTGAAGGGTTATGAGTTAGTACCTGAGGCATATCAACAAAGGTTTAGGAATAGTTGAAAAGAAACTGGACAAATTCATGTCAAATTTGCCATGAAAAAAGAACAACTATTTGATAGGTGGTGTTCAGCCAAGAAGGTTGATAAAAATTACGATAACCTCAGACAGCTCGTATTAATTGAAGAGTTCAAGAGGTGCATCCAGAGTGATGCTAAGACCTATTTTGATGAGAAAAAAATGGAAACTTGGGAAAATGCTGCTCGCAATGCTGATGATTATTCCTTGACTCATAAAGTTTCATTTGTCAATAAGTCTCCCTCTCAGCAGTATTCTTGGAAAGAATCATCTTGGTCTCAAATGAGTACTTCTAAATTTCAAAACAGCACAACTGTTAGAAATCAAACATCTGATAAGACCGATCAGAAATCCTTATCTCTTCCTACGTGCACTTATTGTAAAAAGAATGGGCACGTCATTTCTGATTGCTTCAGGTTGAAAAATAAACAACAGAATAAAGATAGAACTATTCCAAATGCTCTTATTTCAAAGAGATCAAGGTCACGGTCTTGTATTGAAAGCAATAATTGTGGAGTCAAACAAACCCCAGTCTGATTCTATTTTGGAGACTTATGAACCATAAATGTCAGAAGGTTCTATATCACTTATTGGTGATTCTGCCAAACCTATCCCTCTTCAAATATTTAGGGACACAGGAGCTTCTAAGAGTCTTTTGTTATAAGGTATTTTGCGTTTATCTGAGAAGTCTTCTTCTAGTCAAAGTGTACTTATTCAGGGAGTAGAGTGTGGCTTTGTAAATGTTCCTCTCCATTGTGTCAATTTGACATCAGACTTATTTTCCGGACCTGTGACCGTTGGGGCAGTGACTTCTTTACTTATAGAAGGTATCCATTTGTTACTAGGCAATGACCTAGCTGGAGATAGGTCGTGGTTAATCCACTTGTAACTGACAAGCCTTGTTTAGATCAAAGAGTTGATCCTATTGAGATTGAAATCCCTGATTTGTATCCTGCTTGTGCAGTTACCAGAGCTATGGCAAAAATGAGCTCTTGAGAATGATGTTCATCAGGAAATTATTCCTTTAGCTGACAGATTTATTGGTCAGTCTATTGATGAGGTGACCTTTTCTCCTGGTATTGATCATCTTTTTACAACTCATTATATCGATTCTAATCAGGGTGACAAAAAACTCGTTGTCATACAGGAACAAGATCCTGCGATATCCTGTTGGTTTCAGAGGGCTATTAGTGAAACTGAAGCCACACAAGTAATAGATTGTTATTTTGTGAAAAATGTAGTCCTTATGAGAAAATAGAGACCACCTTAGCTACCCGCTGGTGACGAGTGGTCAATGAGCTATCAAAATGTCGTTCCGAGGTCATATCAACAGGAAATTCTAAGTCTAGCCCATGAAACTCCCTTGACTAGTAATTTAGGAGACAGTACGACTTATCACAAAATCTTGAATCATTTTTATTGGCCGAAACTTAAAAGTGATGTTTCTAAATACTGTAGATCTTGTCATACTTGTCAAATGGTAGGAAAACCCAACCAGAAGATATCTAAGGCTCATCTATAACCTATTCCTGCATTTGACGAATCATTTAGCAGAATAATGGTGGATTGTGTTGGTCCCTTACCTAAGACCAAGCCAGGTAACCAATACTTGTTGACCATCATGTGTGCGTATACAAGATTTCCAGAGGCAATTCCTTTGAGAAATATTAAAACTAAAACCATTGTAAAAACGTGGGTAAAGTTTTTTTTTACACATGTTGACCTTCCCAAATCTGTCCAGTCTGATCAAGGGTCAAATTTTATGTCTGGAATTTTCCAACAAGTTATGCATGAATTAGGCACCCAACAGTGTAAATCTACTGCCTATCACCCTGAAAGTCAAGGGGCTTTGGAAAAATTTCATCAAACATTGAAGAATATGATTCTGTCATATTTCTTTGATACAGGAAAAGATTTGGACAAAGGTGTTTATTTGTTGTTGTTTGGTGTTAAAATCATTGGGTTTCAGTCCTTTTGAACTGGTTTTTGGACATACTGTCCGTGGACCATTGAAGTTATTGAAAGAGAAACTTCTTATACAGTTGAAAAGAAAGTAAATGAATTAAATTATAATTATTAACACTCATGTGAGCCGGAAACAGAAATAACTTTCTCACATAAATATGTTAAGGAGTATTTTGATAGAGATAGCACAGTTAATTATTCAATCAGTTTAATTGTACACGTCCCACACAGCGAGGATGTAAACGATGGAATGCAACCTGACTAGTGACTTTGGTTTAACCAAACTTCAGAATTCCGAAATATTAAACAATCTGGACCAGAAACGTTAACATCTACAACAACATGAAAGGAATGAACTAAAACAACTATTACATGAGTATGGGCGCTTGTTTCCTGATGTTCCTACACATACAAATAAAATCTATCATGACGTTGATGTTGTAGATTCTACACCTGTGAAACAGAATCCTTACAGGATGAATCCTCCCAAACAGGAATATTTGAAAAAAGAAATTCAATATTTACTAGAGAATGATTTTATCGAACCAAGTAAAAGTAACTGAAGTTCATCATGTATTCTTGTGCCTAAAGCAGATAATACGTTCCGCATGTGAACTGACTATAGAAAAGTCAACAGTGTCAACAAAACGGATTCATTTACAGCGCCAAGAATAAATGATAGCATCAACAAAATTGGAAATGCGAAATATATCACCAAGTTTAACCTTTTAAAATGATTCTGCCAAATTCCACTCACGGAAAGAGCAAAAGAAATGTCGGCATTTGCAACTCGAGATGGGCTCTATCAGTATGAAGTGATGCCTTTTGGAATGAAGAGTTCTTGGGCAACATTCCAACGTCTTATGACCATGTTAACATCTGGTCTAGACAATTGTGACACGTCCATCGATGACGTCACCATCTACAACGACACATGGGAAGATCACTTGCAAACCATTCGGAAATTCTTCGATCAACTCAGTGATGCAAACCTGATGGTTACTTTATGCAAAGTGAGTTTTGTCATGCTTGTGTCACAATTTTAGGATATGTTGTGGAACAATGTCAGGTTAAACCTGTAGAAGCTAAGTCAAGGCTATCTCTGAATTCCCGGTGCCTAGTAGTAAAAAACAACTGATGCGATTTTTAGGTATGGCTGGATATTATCGGAAATTTTGCTCAAATTTTTCCATAATTGCTGAACCTGTGACAAATTTGTTGAGTAAAAAATCCAAGGTTTCATTGGTCTGACAAATGTCAGAAATCTTTGGACAAATTAAAGGCCATATTTGAGAGTGCACCTGTTCTTTCAGAAACAAAATTCAGCCAATTAATTTAAATGTCTGTTGATGAAAGTGATGTAGGGGCTGGTGGAGTATTGATTGAAGCAGATAAAAATGGTGTGGATCATTCAGTGTGCTGTTTTTTTAAAAATACTAAACAAGCACAGAAAGATTATTCCACAACTGAGAAGGAATGTTTGGCTTTGATATTGACTTTGAAACATTTTGAAGTGTATATCAGTTAATCTCTTTCTCCGATTGATGTATTCAGTGATCACAATCCCCTTACTTTCATTAACAAAACGAAAGTGGAGTTTAATGCTGCAAAAATACAACACTGACATTTGACACATCAGGGTAAAAGATAATGTGATTGCAGATGCACTCTCACCAAATTGCTTTATTTTGTGTATATTTTATGTAATTAAGCGGAGTGTCATTTATAAAACATCTTCCTATGTAATTTTGATTATTATAGTATCATATGCATATTTGAGAAAAATGTGAAAAAAAGCTTTATTGCATAAATCTTTCTTTTTCTTTACAAGATGAGGTGTTATGTATATTTAATCTATAATGTGTGTTTAAATCTTGTCCATAAAGGTAAGATGTACTTTAGATTCTTGTCACTTGTAAACAGAGTGTTTATAAGCATTTGATTTCAAGACCAGTCTTGTTGACTGTTAGACTGGGTTTCTTTCTTCTCCATTTTGTTGCTTCAAATCATGTTATGATATAGGTCAAGTGAAAATGTGTATAAATAGAGATTTGGTAAACAAATAATTCATTCCTGTGTTAGATCAGTCTGTGGGAATCCACATGAGATCAGATTTTATAGTTTGTGCCGTTGAAATCAGATATAATTTGAGAGGAATTATTTAGTTAAAATATATTCACTGGAATTACTAAAGTGGTGATTGACATTTGAATTAATACATTACTTTGGACTTTTGTGAACTCATTCAAAGACATTTTGGATTGTATCATTGTGTTATATCAGGACATTCAAGACTATTGGAACTCATTCAGAACAATCTATATTTTTGTACTTATGATAAGGACATTTAGGATTATTTGGAAATTGACTCACAATATTGTAAGTATCTCTTAAATTTCACTTTGTATTTTAGGGAAATAAATCGCTTGTTGATTCTACTTACATTGTTGATTTCACTTTCTTTATGTTACATGTTTTTTAAGACCTACAGTCGTAACATATCAAACTAGTGGAATCACCTGGGCAAAAAAGAAACCAAAAACAAGATCGTGCTACAAAACCCGCTTACGTTGAAAAATCAAAGCTTTATATTTAACAGAACGACAATTACTGTCGATGTGCTATTTTATTACATTACTATACAAAACACAGTCCATGATGAAGTTATATATATATATATATATATATATATATATATATATATATATATATATATATATATATATATATATATATATATATATATAAAATATTTTGTTTTTAACTCTTGCTTATAGACCAGAAGAGCTTATACAGTGGCCTGTCTATTCATCTTTCATTGTCTGATATCACAAGTTTGTTATTGCTACTCCTCTTAAACTATTAGGTTGATTGCCATGAACTTTACAGGCATTCATCCCAAGGTATTGTTTATCCTAGATGACTAAGGTGTCCCATGTATATTCTATAGTTGCCATTTTTGAAAATCTTTATATCAACACTCCACCTGAAAGGATGGTCATATCAACATGGGGTTTTCACTAAATAACTTATTATGATGTATGCTTGGACCTAAAGGAAATAATACCAATTTGACATCCATAGTGGCTTCCATATTGGGCGGTTTGAAAATCTTGTCGTCGCTACTTCTCCTGAATGGGAGGTCATATTGATATGGGATTTTCACTAAAAGAATTCTTATGATGTCTAGTTGGTCTCAAATGAAAATTATGTCGATCTAACATCTTTAGAATTTTGGTTTTGCTACTCCACAAAAAGATTTCTTATGATGTCTCGTTGGTACGAAATGAAAATGGTGACAATCTGCTCTCCAACATGACCAACGTAGTGGTTATTTTGAAAATCTTGTTATCACTACTTTTCCTAAATGGATGGCTGTAGCAACATGGATTTTCACTGAAAGACTTATGATGTATAGTTGGTCCAACATGAAAAAGCTGCAATAACTTAATTGGAAGAGCATCAAACTCGTAATCCAATGGTTGTGGGTTCACCAGCTGGCCAGGTCAGTCTCGGTCAGCCGCCTTGGTGTGTCCTTGGGAAAGGCACTTAGCTCCCATTTCCTTGGCATGATATAGCCAAATAAAGTGATAAAAGAGCCAATAAAAACCAACCAACCAAGAAGCTAAATGAAATGGTGTTAATCTGACATCCAACATGGCCACCATATCACCATCTTGAAAAAATTGAAATCACTAATCCGCCTGAATGGATGGTTGTATTGACATGAGATTTTTACTTAAAGACTTCTCGTGATCTGTAGTTGATCCTAAATGAAAATATTGCCAATCAGACCGTCATGGTGGCCATCTTGAAAATCTTGTTATCATTGCTTCTTCTGAATGGATGGTCATATCTATATAGAGTCTTCAGTACATGACTTGTGATGTTATGTTGGTACTAAATGAAAATGGTGCTGATCTGACATCCAATATAGCCACCACAGAAGCCATTTTTAAATCTTGTTATTGCTACTTCTCCTGAACATACAGTCACAGTGACATGTGGTTTTCACAAAAATAACTCTTTTAATTATGTAGTTGGTCCTAAATGAAAATGGTGCCATCTTGAAAATCTTGTTATAACTACCTCTGCTTAACAGATGTCATATAGGCATGACAGTGTTCACACAATCTTGAAAAGTGCTTTGGTGGATAGCTTGCAAAATAATTGAATTTGAAGTCAGATCCAAAAAGTACTTGAAAAGTGTTTGAAAACACTCAATAGTCCTGAAAAATGCTTGTATTTTAAACAAATGCATTTCAATGTTAAACATTAATTTACTGACATATATATCATGAAAGAAAAAACAAGATCTGTTAAATCAGAAACCTGATCTTCCTGGAATTTTAAATCCGTGTTGTCACATACATCTTCATTAAGATTTCCAGCTGGGATGCTTACATGCTCATTAGAACTCAACCTCCTTTGGGATTATAACCACCTTATGATGGCATAGTTAAAAACAATATTTAGTAGTTCTTATTTAAGAATGAAATCCTTAATTCTGAATTTGTGTGGACTCTACATGCCATATTCAACATTCTTCATAAGTTTATATGCAGTTAATTATAGTGCTTGCTAATAAAATGTTTGTCCTTGAAAAGTGCTTTAATTTGCTTATGAAATATATGTACAAAACCATGCATGGGGTCGTCACTGACATTCTTGTGATATCTAGTGTTATGTATATTGAATTTATAATTTGTGTCCATGACCTGGTAAGTTGTACTTTAGTCATTGTGTAAACAACATATTTACTGCATTTGAGTTCATGATTGGTCTTGTTTACATAGCATTTAACAATTAGATTGGAAGTTTCCATGGTTGATGTGAGAAAAGTCACATACGCACCGGAAATGTTCATTAGAGTTACTCATATTCTAGAATATTCTGTCAGGTGACTTATCCTTATATTTATACAGGTTTGGTAAACAAGAATTCATTCCTATACTAAACTTCATATTATTAAGATCAGTCTATTTAGAAATTTATTTTAGTAATCAGATGTTACAGTTATGAAAATCAGAGCGAATTCAGAGAGAGCAATTATTTATATTAATATTCATTGGAGTTACCAAAAGTGCTCATTCTCATACTGGATTAATATTTGACTTTGGGATTTATGTGAATTCATTCAAATGTATTCTGGATTACATCATTCAGGCACACAAGAACATTCAAGACTACCAGCACATCTGGACATTCAAGGCTACTGTAATTCATTCGGAACATTCTATATTTAGAACTTGTGATTAGGACACTTAGGATTATTGGATTATTTAGATTTTAATTAAGGTTATTGTAAGTGTCTTTTTGAATTTTCACTTTAATTGTCTAGAAATAAATTGCTTGTTGATTTTACTTACATTGCTGGTTTCACTTTCTTTCTGTTACATTATTTTAAGACATAGAGTCGTAACACTAACTGGTTCTAAATGAAAATGGTGCTGATCAAATCTCCAACATTATGGCCATGACAGCCATCTTGAAAGTCAGGTTATCACAACTTATCTTGAAGTTATGGTCATATTGATATGGGGTTTTCACTAAAACACTTCTCACTTTATGTAGTTGGTTCTAAATTTTTTTTTTTTTTTTTTTTTTTTTTTTTGGGGGGGGGGGGTAAACTAATTTTAATTATGTAATACTCACCTGTTGCTGTTGTGTAGCTAATCCATTTCCGTGACGGAAAATACCTGACCGTATGATGAGAATTCATCCTCCCATAGGGTTGATTAGAAAGTGCTAATGAATACAACCCCCTGTGTGAACCTCGTAGTCGCCACGTGTAACCCACAATTCGTCATTCTTTTTCAGGACGTAGCCTTACTACATCCGTGCGGGGAGGGAGGAGGGAATCTGGCAATTGCAACAGGTAAGTATTACATAATTAAAATTCGTTTACCCCCCCCCCCCCCAAAAAAAAAAAAAAAAATACAGTTTAATATCAGTAATAGCTTAGTCTGTTGCAATTGCGTAGCTGAATTTGCCAGTTTGGTGGGAGGCTGATGATCTCACGACTGGTTAAGGACAATAACAAGGAATACTGACCCATGCTGTTGAGGCGTTGACTACTGCCGGATGGTATCCGCATGGGCCACTTCTTGAGCTAAGACTAGTGGACCCAAAGAAAATACTCCTTCACTTTGGTGAGCCTACGAGCGAAGGTAAAAGGAGAAGATCGAGTGAGATCGCCAAAACGCGGCTTTCGTCACATCCTCCAGAGACGAATGAGTTAAATAGGCCCATGAGGTAGCAATGGCTGGAACCTCATGAACTTTAATATTCATGAAAGAAAGATCCCTCTCGATAAGGGGCTGGTAAGCTCTCTTGGTCCCAAGGGACACGGACTAATCCCCTGTTCGTAAGGAAATTCATCCCCACGTAGTAGAAATCCTGAGATGGAGAAAGCTCCGACTTCTCTAGTTTGGGTAAGAGACCCAGTCTAGTCACTATAGACCAACAGTGAGACAGGTCGATTCTGAGGGCTCGAGCCTGCCATTGTGGATCAACCAATCGTCGAAATATTGGAGGATTGGGACACCCAGTGACCTTAAGTGGGCTGCAACTGCTCCCATGACCCAGGTAAACGATCTGGGTGCGGAGGCTAGACCGAACGGCTGAGTGCGAAATTGGAAGACCTCTCCCTCCAAGCGAAACCGGAGGTGCTTCCTGTGAGGAGGAAAGATAAGGATGTTAAGATACGCATCCTGAAGATCGATGGAGACCGCCCAGTGTCCGGGCCTTATGGCATTCCTTACTGAAGCTACTGTTTTCCATCTTAAAGGGTTCCTCCTGCAGAAATTTGTTTAGGAAGGAAAGATCCGTAATTAGACGAAACTTTCCCACTTTCTTGGGTACCACGAAAATGCGGGAGTAGAAAGCCGGAGAATGGTCGTTGAACACCCTCTTTTTTAACCGCACCAGATTCGACTGGTAGAAGAACATGGGGAACCTTACTAGAGGAGGAAGATCTCGAAAGCGAAGAGGGTATCCTCCTTTTATGATAGAGAGGACCCAACCATCGACCGTGATGCAGGACCAAGTCTCTGAAAAAAAGGTTTAGTCTGGCACCTACGGAAGAGGGACGCTTTGCAGAAGAGGGATTAATGATAAGACAGTCAAATTAAATGGCAATCATGTAATAAATCTACTTAAAATTACTCGAGAATAATAATTCGATTTTGTTTTGGAATTCTCTAGTGTTTAGATGTTCATACTTTGCTGCTCTGAAAGCTATCTGCCACTGCACTGTCTGCTCCCCTATTTATAGACTCCCTAGGGCTGACCCCCCTTTTTCCTTAGGAAAGGGGAAAGGGCTCGTAAACCTCTTCCCTTGTGCTTTGTGGCGTGTCCTTTTAGGCGCTTACTGACGAAGGGGAGGTCTGAACTGGAGTTTTTGCTTAGACTGGGGCTGAGAGGCTTTACAAAATTTGGGTGAAGGGCCCTGTTGCCGTTCAGGATGACTTCGCTTCCTGACCGGTTTCGACGGACCAGGCGCGGATGCGAGAGAGCGATGTTGCTGGTGTCTCAAATCTTGAGAAGCAACAGAAGGAATGAGGCCTCCAAAAAGAGTCTCTGCCTCCAGGGGAGCAGCCCTCAAAAGGTTCTTTCTGTGCTCCAGTAATACCTTGGATGTGTCCAAAGCAACATCCCCGCAGAGGTGGAGAAGCTCCGCCGAAAAAGCTATGTACGCCTCTATGTTTTTGCCACTGCTTCCAACAAACGACGAAGAGCAAGTGGCGAAAAAGAGGTCAGCATGCGAAGCTACGGTTACTAGTGACCTAGCTTTTTGCTCCAAAGCCTCCAGTGTTGTAACTGGAAGGCGAACCCAAGTCCCTGTGGAAATACCCACTTGTTTCACTGCGGCGTCCAAAGTGGGAGGTTTAAGGGGTCAGTAAGGGGTGTGAACCCGATAACCAGCAGAAGAGACCAATGGTCTCAACGTAGAAGGAGGGACGGACCACCCTCTACGTTGTCTAGGAAATTCCTGGCCCTTACAAAACCTTTGGGACAGTTCTTTTACGTAGCCGAGTTTGGAAGCAACAAGAAATCTGGAGAGAATCTTGGCGTCCTCCGAGCCTGAGGACTTGGAACACAAATCATTGGGCAATAGTCGGTAAACCTCATTAACTGCTTTGTCAAACGACCAAATCTCTTCTTCCTCTGCCGCCTTAACCAACGGTTCGGGAGACCCGATGGAAGAAGGTGCCAACTCTGTCGGTTCCGTATCAAACTCGTGAGAATCCACTAGGGCGGATTGGACATCTTCATCCTGTACTCAAACATGGGAAGCAGGGTCATGTGACCCAATGTCTCTCTGTTTTTTAGGCTGGGGAGAATTGGGAGTAAGAGTGACCTCGACCCATGACTCCTCACGTGGAACCAGGGGACTGTCCTTAGTGAAAGACAGCAGAAATGTGAGAGCGACTCTCAACCCTCCTAGTGCGATTGGGGAGGGTCTGTCCCCTTCCCTCCTTCTATGGACTGCAGCATCGATCTAACTGCCATTGGGCCAAAGCCCTGAAGACCATGACTGTATGCAGGGAACTGTCCAATCACTGCCATGCGGTGGAAGGCCCCACATCCCATAAGGGTTCAAAGGAATCATAGGGAAGGGGGGGATGCCAAATCGATCCCCTTCCCTAGTCCTACGTCGGTTCGATTGAATCCAAATCCCAAGAGGGATTGAACGGTAGTCTGGAGAGAAGGTGGTCTCGACCCGGTCCCTCTCCCCATACAGATGGGCCTTGAATGACCGGTAATGACTGGTACTAGTATCCCTATGACCGGTGACTCTCCTCTGGTGCCCGGTACCTGGTGACCAGTCAGGCAACTCTGATCTGTATGAAGATCCTCTCCCAGATCTTACAGATTTAGGTCGAGGCTTAGCCTTTTCCGGGTGGCACGATCCTGTTGCTGACAATGGGCCACGGGGACTGAAAGGGTGCTGCTCTCCCCTCACGGGGTGGGGGGGGGGCACGACTCATTTTCTGCTTAACTGAACTGTGGGGCAGTAGAGGGTACTGCTCCTCCCTCGCAGGAGGGCACAACTCACTCTCTGTCCTATGTGACAAAAGAGGGTGTTGCTCCTCCCTCACAAAAGAGCACGACTCACTCTATGTCCTAGTGGAATGGAGAAGGTGCTGCTCCTCGATTTTCAGGAGGGCACAACTCACTCTCTACCTTACGGGATCGGGGAGGGTGCTGCTCCTTCCTCACAGGAATGGTGTGACTCACTCCCCACCCGCCTACTATTCCTTCTCTGAGACCCGAGGGACTCAGAGATGGAAAAAACCGACAATTCAGTTGTAGAAGAAGAGACCTTCTTACGTCCCTTATAGGTTCTTCTACATTTGGCGAGGTCCCAAACCTCATCAGACCATAGACCGCAAACAGGACAACCGTCTGTCCTCTTGCAGTTAGTCCTAGAAAGGCAGGTGGGGTGGGTGTCCCAGGGGGCTTTCCAGTGGCCACACCTCCCAACCTCCTGCTTTGACATAGCTGTAAAAAAACAGACGCTGAAAACAAGATATGGTCGTAACTGTGTTGGATATGAACCTTAACAGGAACTCACCTTGTAGGTGGCTAAACCACTCTAGTTTGTATCTCTTTTTATACGAAAAGACAGAAATACTAGTAAGGAATTTTTATATATATTTATATATATATATAACTAAATATAGGTAGTAAGGCAAGGTGACGTTAACCTGACTTATCGAGTACTGGATACGAATAATAAGAAAAAAAACCAGCTTAGTAATAATGCTTATTAATATTATAACAAAAAGGAATAAATTCCTATACTAAATTAATTAAAATTGAACCAGAGTTCAATATAAAACACACATAAGAAGAAAAGACTGGTGTGCGACCTGCTTTCCTGAGCTTTTAAAATAGCCAACGAATCAGATTGAAAGGAAATTAAATTCTGATGCTTTCGTGAGTTTTTTAACAAATAAACAAAAGAAAACCAACTGGCCAGCGGTAGGGATAGGGAAGAAAAGATAAATTTACCTACCTGAGTGATACGCAATTCTAAAAAAGGCAACAATTAATCTACCAACAAAACAATTTGTGAAGTGGAAATAACTTACTAACCAAGATTATGAACAGGACGTTTCTTGGTATCAAATTGCCAAAATCCTCAAGAGAGTTGTTATTTCCAGATAAGGAAAATAATGGTCAAGGGTAAATACCACCTGTAATTTACGAAAAACGTAATGAAAGAGCATAAATTGCTACATTGGACTCGGCAGTGAAGGCAATTTCTCAAGTGATAATTTTCAACAGAATGAGGAATTGTGGGTTACACATGGCCACTACGGGGTTCACACAGGGGGTTGTATTCACTAGAACTTTCTAGTCAACCCTATGGAAGGATGAATTTTCATCATAGCAACAGAGTAAAGCTATTACTGATATTAAAATGAAAATGATGCCAATGTGACCTCCCAAAAATGTGTGAAATGTTACAGCTACTTCTCCTGAACTGGTGGCCATACTGGCATGTTTTTTTTTAAAAACAACAACCCAAATCTCTTTTTTCTTGCAATATATAGCTGTTCCATATTAAAATGATTCTGATCCAACCTCCAAAATGGGAGCATTGATGGTCATACTGAAAATCTTTATATGGTTTCTTCTCTTGTCAGATGATCATATTGACCTGGTGTTTTTAGAAGAGCAATATGTAACTAGTTCTGAATGAAACTGGTGCTCACGTGACTTCCAACATTGCACCACAGTGGCCATCTTGAAATTCTTGTTATCACTGCTCCTCTTGCATACATGGTAGCATCGACATGGCATTTTCAATAAAACACTTCTTGTAATATGTAATTGGTTCTGAATGAAAATGGTGCAGATCTGACCACCAACATATCCACACTGCTGTGAAGGACCAAATTGACCTCATGGTCAAGTCAGAGGTCATTGCTTCACTGAGCTTATGAACACATTAAGTAGTACATATAAAAATAAATTTTGACCACACTTTGTATTTAGTTGTATTCCAATAAACAAGTTGATAGTCAGCACACTGACATTGATTTTAAGGTCAAAAAACTTGACTTGGGTTTTAGCTGTACTGGCCTGTGAGTACGATAACACAAACAAGTATGAATTGATTTTTATCAAATCCAGTTTGTGGATATATATGAAGAATACCTTAAATGATGCCGTTGAACAACTTCTGTTTTTTTCCTAATTATTATAGATTTAACCCAACTTAGCATGTGACAATATCTTTACATTGTCAAAGATAATTAAATTCAGTGATCTTCTATCCATGATGTCAAGTTCAAGGTCAAAGGCCATGACAAATAATTTTGTACTGAACTTACAGGTAATGTTGTGAGCGTATTAACTCAAACATTTAGGAAAATATTTTTGTTAGCAAATTTGGTATGTTGGAGTTTCTCAAGAATATCAGAGGCAGTTTCAATACTCGGCTGTTCAAATGACTAAAAAGACAGGAAATGGACTTACTGTGGAATCCTAGTAATTCTCTTTTGATACTAGAGCATCAGTCTCTTCAAGCGACTCTTGTTTCTTGTAGGAATTTGGTCTGCGAGTTTCTTGACCTTGAGTTTAACATCTATTGTGAACAACTGATTATGTTTTTTCAATCTGGAAATATGTCAGGAATTACAGTTGTAACAATGCAGTAAAGCCCACTTTTGTTCCTGAGAATCCTCTGGCATTGCCAGGAACTGATAACCAGCCAGACATGGCAACAGTGACACATTTCTGGATCAATAAGACCAGTGACACATGTTCAGGATTTTCAGTAGTGCTCAGACAATAATGCATCTCTGGATTCACTGGACTGCTGACACATGTTCATGATTTTCAGTTGTGCTGACATATTTAAGCTTAGAAAATAGTGATGCATTTAAAAATGAAGAGACCTATGTTTATCAGCTGTTGAATTTGTATTTTTGCAGCTTTTTTTTAAAACAATTGTGAAAAATAAAGCTGAATAATTTGTTTTTTCCACCACTTTTTGTTTCCATACATGTAAATGCAAACATGCATACAAAATTTCATTTGTCAGCCTCAAGTGGTTTTGGCTTAATCAAGCTAACAAAGATTTCATTAAAGATTCCAAGTCCAATAAGTTTAAAAATGTGTAAAAAAAATTGAACAATTACTGTAATGGCCTGAAAATCTAATCCAATTATCTACACAGACAGTAATGGCCTGAAAATCTAATCCAATTATCTACACAGACTAGTAACATTGTAATGCTGAGGAGTTTTTGTACAATGCTGGAAACAAGCTTCTTGACCTGGATGGATGGATGAACAGACTGGACCAAATTAAGATATCCCCATGGGGAGGGGGGGGGTATATAAATATAATGATTAAGGTAAATGAGCATTGATTTAATATTAATGAAAATGGAACAAAATGCTTTATCAGAGTTAGCAAAAGCAAACATTTATTCTGACAAAAAGGAAATCAATGCCAGGTAGAAATATCTTTTATTCATTAATGGTCTATTGGTATGTACAATTTAAAGGCAGAATACTGGCACTTGGAATGGTAATATATGTGATAATGCAAACAATAAACTGCTGATGAAATTCCTGCAATCCTGTATTTGAGCAAAAAGATTGTCAGTAACTGGTTAGTATATTTTCATCCTTAATGTAAGAATGGTGGCTAAGTTATATCTTTATTTTCAAATTCCTCTTTACACCTAATTGATGGACATGTACAAGTATAAACATTTATGTAGATCCTGAAAAGAGAATGTTTATCAATTAAAACAAAGAACAATAATTACTTATAAGAGATTTTATTGTCAATTTCTTAAGAAAACTCATGAAAATTTGTTCACATTGTTCAAATACTGTAAGAGATATTTTCTTCTTAATTTGTGATATTATAAACTTCTATTGGAGTTAGTGAACCATTTCTGTGATTTTTTTTATATACGGCAAAGATTTACATTTATAAGGACTTGAATTTTAATGTTTGGTACTTTTGACAAATTTAATTCCATTTATATAGCATAAACACAAAATGTTGCTCCAAAAATCCCTAATATGGTTCACTAGAAAATATCTCCAGATTTATGATAGAAAAAGGTTTGCGTGAATATGTTATAAGATGACAGAGTAATCCTTGTTCAATAATAAATTTGTAAATATTTAAAAATGTTAAAATCTAGATTTTAAAATTTCATTTCACTTGTTGTATTATAATAGATTATGCTTGCCATTTTATAACCTTCCGGAAAATGTATAGTTTCCTATACTTATTTATTGAAACAGAAAAGTTTGGAAGTTTAAAATACAAAAATGCTTCAAACTTCAAATTAGCTGGTCACCCTTCTTACCTTAAACAAAGATGGAAGGTTCCTATTTTTCATATTAATAAAATTTTGTCTGAAATCTCATGTAATTTCAGTATCACAGTAACCATTGCAAAAACAAAAAGGAAACTACCACCAAATGATCAAGTCTTGAATGATCAGAGAAATTGCTAAAAGGTTATTCAGTTAGATCAACCAATCTGGAAGCCATAAACATTTTCTCAAATAGGAGAGCAGACTTTTATCACAGTTCATAGAAAATTTATTAATGGAATGAGTGCAATATGTCCAATTCTGGTTCATGTGATCTCTATTTCTAGTTATTTTTAACATATTTTATTGCTGTTAATCGCTATGCAAGACTTGGCAAAAGCACTTTTCTCCATTTGACTAAGCACTAAATAGTCTTTTATGTGCTTATGTGCCTTTAAAACCCATCAATCTTATGACTTACTGCTTTCTCTTCATTAAACAATCACTAACACTGGCAAATCTTATCCAAAATACAATTTGTGAGAGAGAGATATTCTTGGTTTTGCTGGAAGGAAACAGTAATTGTCCATTGAAGTTACTTATGTGTGCCTGCATTTATGTTCAAATTAAATATTTTAGTCTTATTTATGTGTGCCAACATTTACATGGCTGATGTTCAAGTCACATTTACTTATGTGTGCCTACATTTACACAGCTGATGTTCAAGTCACAGTTACTTATGTGTGCCAATATTTACATGGCTGATGTTCAAGTCACAGTTATTTAATTGTGCCGATATTTACACGGCTGATGTTCAAGTCAGTTTTAGTCTTTAGTATGAAACATTTAGTCAAAACTAAAGCAAGTGTACACATATTGAGCAAAAGAATCACAACTTTGATGAAAGAAATACTGGCTGCTGAAATACAGTGTAACTAGTTTAGAAGAAACCTCTGGGGCTTAATGAATGAATGTATTTTATAATGTAATATTTATGACCTAAATCAGAACTTTGCTGTATCTTCAAATTTCCTAAATCTGAGTTTGTTATAAACAAATTCCATATAATTCGTACAAGAGGTTATCACCTGCTTGTATCGGACACCAACTTGATATAATGAAGACAAATTATATAGAAACGATTTCAAATAAAATTTCGTTCATTTCATCATGCAGTGGTGCCTCGCTAAATCCAATCAGAAAAATACAGTGTTCCCCCATTATAATGAAATTCAGGATTGCCATAAAAGTAAATTGTTATATAAGTGACATCACCTTATACTGGGCTATAAATTATATGGATTGCCATAAAAGTATATTGTGATATAAGTGACATCACTTTATACTGTGCTATAAATTATATGGAATTTAAAATATAATCAACCAGTATAATGAGATCCATGAACATGCCTGTGTTGTACTGAGAATGGTGTTATAATAAGAACTGTGTTATATTGAGATTTGTTATAATGAGAATTGTGTTATAATGAGAACTGTTATTATTTATACTGTGTTATAATGACAACTGCTATTATTTATACTGTGTTATAATGAGAACTGCTATTATTTATACTGTGTTATAATGACAACTGCTATTATTTTAATGTGTTATAATGAGAACTGCCATTATTTATACTGTGTTATAATGAGAACTGCCATTATTTATACTGTGTATTATAATGAAAACTGCCATTATTTATACTGTGTGTTATAATGACAATTACCATTATTTATAGTGTTATAATGACAACTGCCATTATTTATACTGTGTTATAATGACAACTGCCATTATTTATACTGTGTATTATAATGACAACTGCCATTATTTATACTGAGGTGCTTTATAGTGAGGGACCACTGTACTAATACCCAGCAACAACTCACCACACAGAGGATGTGCATGTGGATAGAATTTATGGACATCAAAAGCCTAGTTCTAATTAAAAATGTAATTATCAAAATCAAAATTTAAACTGGAGTCAGTGAACACTGTATTTATTGGAAGCTGCACTAGCTTGGTTGGTAGAGTGTCAGATTTGTGATCCATGGGTCGTGAGTTAAGATACCTGTCCAGGACAGTCTGGGTGGGCTACTTCGGTGTGTTCTTGGGAATGACACTTAACGTCCATTTACTCGGCATGATATAGCCAACAGAAATGCCAATCCTAGTAAGACCTTCTCAATAAAGCAGTCAAAAGTTTTCCATAAGTTAGACTAATTTTCAGTAAGATGTAACAAAATTTCATGTACTGCTATTGTCTACATGATCTGACACTAATGTGGTGAAGGCAAACATTATGTACAACTAAAAATGTTTGTAAAGTACACTTAGGCCTTAATGATCTCCAGTAGTTTCAGAAACTGCATGGAGCTCAAATTCTTCTTACTAGATCTCTCAACTTGATGTAATCTTTTTTTTTTTTTCCTCTTAAATTTCAAGTGGCAATGGCAATCATCATTCCCACCATGAGACATACTCAAATCAACATGAAATGAAGTCCAATAAACGTAACTGTTGCCTCTCCTGCTTTTCTCACAATAATCTCAATATTCCTTTTTATACTTCAATGCTGACTGTTTCAACTTTTTAAGAGGCTTATTGTCTCTTTCATCTTCAAAGTGTTTTTGTTCATTGGACGCCATTTCTAGAAAATGCTATCAGCACCAACCTGATCATGCAGGCGTTTTGCATGAAAAATATGGGCTGTTTAAAGCCTCTGAGGTACAACTGTAAAAGTCAGAGTGGTTCCCCAACCAACTCCACTGTACCTAATATGAAGCCTGGATCCAGATCAACACACGGACAAGCTAGTTTCCAGATTTGACTGCAATGATCATATTTTCGCAATTTTTGCTATTATTTCATAAATCTGTAATTTAAGGGTCATTTCAGCAAGACTTGTGGTCAAATCTTAAAAGTTGGCAGGTCTGAGCCAATAACAGGTTAAAAGAAACTGTATTTATCAGGTGATTTCAAGGCACTAATGTAACTAAAAAGTGTTCATCTGAAGACATGACAACTGTTGAAGTATGGCTTCCATAATTCATGCCATTAGGTAAAACATTGCTGTCCTACTTTAAGATGAAACAGGCAAGACCAATATGGCCTAGTGCATTATCCAATTTTTTTTTTAAACATAAAAGTAATTACAGATAGTGCTTATGCAGCAATAATTTGAGTTGCAGACTACTACTGAAAATGGCTAACTTTCCTGTATATCAAGTTAGCAATTGTCTGCCAGGTGCAAAGTGCCATACATTTTGTCTTTTTTATTTTAAAATTGCACTTATCTATTTATATTAAGTAAAACACCTTACTGCATTAAGGGCTATTTATATTGATGGATACTATGCCCTGCTTCAATTAATATTAAGGCACCACAAATGGTTAAGAAATGTCACACCTGTAAAGAAATACATGATGAACAGGTATGGAAACATATGTATGAATTTTATGGAGTTCCAATATTTTGTAACTGCCCACCTTCTTCATTACATACATAATTATCATAGTTTCTAATTACATAAGTCGGGTTTCGATTATGAAAGACTTCACTTGTGAAGAATACTTTATAAAATTTTGCTTAGAAACCCTGGATGTGTTAGGTAACAAATAAATAAGATGTAATCTACTGTATTATGAACACTGATATTCTTATGTACTGTTTCTTTCTCTCTGTATATAATGCAAAGAGACAGCAAATAAACAAATTAAGATATTACAATAGACGACTTCAATATACATGGACTTCTCTTTCTATTTTCATGGAGATATCCTTGCAATGGTGTAAGGTTCTTAATCCATGACTAGGAAATAATCCAAATCATCACTGTGTCATGAGTCAAAAGGAATTTCTTTAGGGTCCTTACAGCAACCATAATGTACAATAACGCCATTGGGATACCTGGCAAAAAAACTGAAAAAAAGATGCAAAAAGTTGAAACAATATTCTGACTGAATCTGTATTATCTCGAAAAGAAAATCAACCATTTATTATTTTTGACTGCATTTGTATCATCTTGAAAAGAAAATCAACCATTTATTATTTTTGACTGCAATTGTATCATCTCGAAAAGAAAATCAACCATGTAGTATTTTATGACTGCATTTGTACTATTTCTAAAAGAAAATCAACCATATAGTATTTTGACTGCATTTGTACTATTTCTAAATAAAAAAACACCATGTATTATTTTTGACTGCATTTGTATTATCTCTAAAACAAAATCAACCATTTGGTATTTTTGACTGCATCTGTATTGTCTCTAAAAGAAAATCAATCATGTATTATTTTCGAGTGCCAAATTAAAGAAACCAATGAAAATTTACATCTATACATTCTTGATTTCAACCTTAATTTCTCTGTCACATGGTATAATCAAGGGGTATTTAAAAAGTTCTGAATATTAGTGCACTGTACAACAAAGTTCTTTATCAGTGCACCCTCTCAAAATACTCCCTATGCCCCTCGACACACTTTTTCAGTCTGATTATTAAATGCCATTTTGTATTCACCTTTAGGTACATTGTTCATACACTGAAAACCTGCACTTCCAACTGCATGGTGACTTTCAAATTATCTGCCCCTCAGTAAATATTTGATAACAGGATTCAGCCAAAAATCACCTGAAGCTAAATCAGGGCTGTATGGAGGATGGGGCAAAGTTTGGATGCTGTGCTTCTTCAGGACGGGTGGTTTGGTATTGTTCCACAACTTTTGGCAACACTTTGGAGA
Source organism: Margaritifera margaritifera (assembly GCA_029931535.1). Lineage (NCBI taxonomy): Eukaryota > Metazoa > Mollusca > Bivalvia > Unionida > Margaritiferidae > Margaritifera > Margaritifera margaritifera. The sequence continues at coordinate 1,315,388 of JAQPZY010001632.1, read as the reverse complement.
CACTAACATAGTCGGGCACAGGTACCCGAATGACCGGGCCTTTTGCATGAAAAAATAATATGTATGAAACTCTCTTGACAGTTTGACTATGTCGAGCGATTTGTGGTCTCTGCTTGTATTCTCCGATCCAAACTTTATTAATTTCTCTCGAGTCTGGTTAAAAAAATTAAATCCATGTTTCATCACCTGTGACAATCTCATTAAAATGTCTCTGGTCACTCTTTTCATATTTGGCAAGTAGCTGTTTGGTGATCTTGACCTGAATCTGCTTTTAATCATCTGTCAACAAATGTGAGATCCATAATGCACAAACCTTTTTGAGCTTCATACGATTTTTCAATATATTAAAAATAGTTGATGAATTAATGCCCATGATAACAGAAATATCTTCCACTGTGTATCAAGCATCTTCATCAATTGCCACTTGACAGCAGCCGCTTCCCACTCACAAATTGCAGACAATGGTCTTCCACAATGTGGGTCATCTTCCATGGATTCACGACCATCTTTAAAACGATGAAACCACCTCAAAACTGTAGGATATGACAGAGAATTGCATCCGTAAACTTTATCCGAGTTGGCCTTGATATCAGTCAGACAGTACCCTAAAAGCACCCAGATTTTATAGTATGCTCTTTGCACAGTAGCAGAATTGTTCTCCTTGTCCAAGATTTTTACATCACTGTCATTTACCTATGTTATGTCACAAGCATATATCTGCCAGTTTCTAACATGCTGCAAGTGCAACTGCAGATAATTTTATAATGTTATTTTGTCTATCGATCGGTATTAACATTTTACTGAGAGGTTCAAAGAAACACAAAAGTTATAACAAAATATTCAGAACTTTTCAAATACTCCTAGTATATGTATATACAGAAAAATTCCCACAAGTTACCACTCTGACAAACATTTAGCAATTATGTTTAGAAGACAGGGCACATCTCTGTAAAGATGTACATTTTGAAACAGTTGTTTTGGGGGCAAATCTCTGTGAAGATTAAGTTTTTATACATTTGTTTGGGGGCTAAATCTCTGTGAAGATGTATGTTTTGATATAGTTGCTTGATGGGGGTATTTATAAAATTAATCTAAAGCAGACAGACACAAAGTACTATATATGCTACCATGGTCTATTATGCAAGGAATATAGATTCTATATTTGAATATTATCTTGAAAAGACATCTCTCTCTCCCAGTCTGTCTAGGTAAATGCATGGGTTTCTTTCTGTCACTTTCTCTAAAATAAATAATCTCTAGGCTGGCAAAGGTCTGTGCTGTTGATACTATAAAAACATACCATATTTTCCATCATATAAGTCAATAATTTTTTACCTGGAAGTCTAGGCTTCATCTTATACTATGAATCGACTTATATATGGATTATGTCATTGAAATTGCTTTAAGTATCAGTAATACCATGATTTTGAGATGTAATTGGCAAAATCGAAAACAGGTCACATAGCTGTACCAATTCTTGTTCAGTTACCAAGTCAATAAATTGTTATAAATTAATATGACTGCTTTTATATTATAATTTATATCATTATTTTGTATGCATTTGTATGTGCTTGTATTTTCTGATTTCTCCAACATGAAATAAAAGAAAACAATTCAAGAATTCACAATTCACGGGCCACGTAGTACTTGCGGTCTATACTCTATAGTGTACTGTACTTATACAAAGCATATAATTTGTTCCTAAAAAAAAAGTGAATGGATTTCGCTTTATTCATCTTTTTTTAAACATACCTCATTCTTACCAGTATTTTATTTGACAAATTCGAATGATTACTTGTACATTTTTTCATTGATATAATTGATCCTACAAAGGGATGTAATCCATATATAATGACTTGAATGTTCGATGAATGTTTATAAAATACCATAGATTAAGCACATAACTATCATATATTCACAATACTGTAATATATTCACTCATGATCGTAGATCATCAATGATCTGTTTCTAGTATTGCATTTCAGCTTAAAGCAAAATGTAATGTCAACACATTACCCATATTTATTCTTAGCAAGCTGTTGTTTCAGTGTCTCTCTTTGATTATAATTGATGGATTGGTCTTTAGTTTCCAACAACAATCCAAGCCAGTTAACTGTTTAAACCCTGATATCAGCTTTGGGTAATACCCAATGCCTGTACCCCTTTGTTCTCTGTAATTAATACACATCAATTACTGGTTTTACGATCTCAAGTGGATTGAGAACCACAAGAAAAGATGCCCTCTCTCTTCTCTGGACATAAACAATGAACATTAGCAAATGGCACTGTTTTCGTTGTTGTAATACTGGTATATTTTAAAGAGTTAGGCATGTTCTGATCAATCCTTTCAGTCTTATACATTTGTACAAATATCCCCCCAAATCCTCCAACTTATCTCACAATGCCTCCCATCAAGTCACGTAAGTCTTACACTGCAGTTTTTTAAGCTGAAGTTGTTAATTTCGCGGAAGAAAGTATCATATAGTCACAACACTGTCATATATTCACTAAAGAATGCCCATAATATAGGTTAAAATTCAATTAATATAATTGATAACGTGTTAAAGAATATGTATTATGAAACTGTTCATTTGTGTAAATTTGCTACAGTATTTCATAGATATATTAAAGAATTATAAAAAAAAGTATTTTATTTATTCTTTTAATGTCACTTTTCTGGGGTTTTTTTCTCTATAGTTATGGTAATTTTCTTTACATTTCTAATTTCCCTATGGATAGCCACATTTTTTTTTGGTAGCCTCTCTAATTTGATCTCTTCTGTCAAATCTTGCCCTTAAACAGGTGTCAAATGGAATAATCTGGCCAAAACTCTAGGTATATTTAATTAGCATGTAAATAACACTGCATAGCCATGTGGTTCTTGTAACAATGGATATCGTAAATTCATAATTAAAACAAAAACGGACTGTTTATTCAGAGGTGTAAATTGATAATGGAATATAATAGTGCCCTTGTACATGAGGAAGATATCACAGTTGTCATGTAACTGAACAACAGAGATTACACCCACTCTGAAACTTCCCCCTCTCTGTCTCTGTCTCTCTCTCTCCAAAATGAAACGGGAAAAAGCATGTTAGTGTCGGTGATGGCAATTTTTCAATTAATCTGGAATAGCATACAGTGATAACATTAATATTCATGAAACCTGAAGTTACAAGCAAAAAAGACAAAGCCAAGGTGTTGATCAGGCTTTATCTTATACTCCACATTGACTTGTATATGGATAAAGGATGGAAAATTTACAAAATTAGCGAATTTGACTTATACTCCACATCGACTTACAGGCCAGAAAATATGGTACCTAGCAACCATCTAACACTGAGGATAAAATTCAACACTGTATTTAGAAACCAATTCTTGGGAGGAGACAAACAAGCAGAAGCCTCTGTCTAGACCTTTTTAACCTGACATATGTCTATCAGTAGTTTCCTAATTTCCAATCCATAATTTTAGCCACCAATAACTCTGTCATCTCCCAGTTTATAACAGTTCTGACATAGAGACAACAGTGGCATAAGTAAAAACTTGTCCAACAGAGACTATATGAGTGAGGCAACATGTAATAATTATTTGACATAAAGATAAATAATTAAGCAGATCACCTCTACAAGTCACAAATTTCCATGGATCCTTGGTTATGAAATATAGGCCAGCAAATGCCACTTCATTTTGGGGATGGCAAAATCTGAACTTTTCAGAGAGTGATGATAGAGACTCTTGCTAGATTAACATGTGATGGATTTGCTCATAATCATACAGATGATTAAACTGAACACAGTTTAGCATTCTCAAGTGCTTAAGTGATAGAGCTGATGAGTCTAATAAATAAATATAACTCTGGCATACAGCATATTTGCAGGAAAAGACTTCGTCTGTAAAATCAATACAATCAACTGAAGCCAGCATTTTTGTGAAATATTTCATAGAAACTATGGTAAAACTGTAGCAGTAAACAGTGTATTGCCCACACACTTTTCTATGATGTACCCAAACTCTACCCGACATGTAAAATCTTGAACACAAAACTTAATCACACAATCTTAATGCTGATGATACCAGAAAAGTGACACATTTGTTTTCACATTTGCTAATGAAGGTAAGACAGATTGTTGCTGCATTTTGTCAGATTTTTTTGTAAACTGTTATTTGTTAAGGACAGGTGCTTGAATAACAGAGATGACCTCCAGGGCATAAATACAAAGGACAATCATAATGCAGTAATGGGTATACCTCCCACCTATCCTCTTCTTACACACTCGACAGATTTTCTCGTCATTGATCACCACTTTAATCTTCTCATAGAACATCCTCTGTTCATGGACCTGTAATGAAGACCACATCATAGAAAAGATTAAGGAGATAAGTCGGTTATTTTCAATCTTAATGATTTTGCAATAATAACTATTTGTACATTTCTAAAATTTGGCATATTTGCAACAAAAGTGTTCATGCTTTAATGATTGATTTAATGTATTATATCTTAGTCTTTACTTTTAAAGAATCTTTTCATGAATTCAGTTTTTTTACTAAAGCTGCTAAAATTCTGTGACACTTGAATCATACTGTATATAGTATAATCACTTACATGGAGATGAGGATGTTCCACTTAGTCAACTAATTAATGCTGACAATTTAATTATAATGTATATGGTATAATCACTTACATGGAGATGAGGATGTTCCACTTAGTCAACTAATTAATGCTGACAATTTAAATATACTGTATATAGTATAATCACTTACATGGAGATGAGGATGTTCCACTTAGTCAACTAATTAATGCTGACAATTTAATTATAATGTATATGGTATAATAACTTACATGGAGATGAGGATGTTCCACTTAGTCAACTAATTAATGCTGACAATTTAAATATACTGTATATAGTATAATCACTTACATGGAGATGAGGATGTTCCACTTAGTCAACTAATTAATGCTGACAATTTAATTATACTGTATATGGTATAATCACTTACATGGAGATGAGGATGTTCCACTTAGTCAACAAAATTAATGCTGACAATTTAAATATAAAATTCAAGGTCCGAAGAACACAATGACACATTCTTAGACCCAATTAGTAAACATGAATACCGCAAAAATGGCACACAATATGCCTAGCTTGTGACATTTCCCATGTGATAGATTTAAGATCTGAGCTAGGGACATTGCTATGTATTTGACAGATTGTCTAGTCATGATGTATATCTGAGTCAAGTTTCATTAACATATTTCCAGAGGTTTAAGCATTACAGTCATATCATAAATTCACAAAGTTACCTTTTAACTTTGTAATGACCATGACCTTTGATCCTGGTACCTGACTATGCTAGATAACACACAGACAAGTCATGATTTATATATGGGTCAAGTCTCATAAAAATATCCCCAGTAGTTCAAAACTTAAAGACCTGATTTTTAAATACTTCACAATGATCAGTCACAAAGTTCCATTTCTCCCCACCATGTCAATGATATCTTTCATTGGATTTTTAAATTCATGGTTTGTAGCAACCATGAAATCCATGAATATTGGAACAAAAGTGATATCATTCGATTTGTGTCATGAGAACTAGATAAACTTGGGTCATAAGAGTCATCACCAGTTTTAACTTTCCACAACTAACCTGCAAGCTCTTAACCTTTCACAATAAACCTGCAAGCTCTTAATCTTTCTCAACTAACCTGCAAGCTCTAAATCTTTCACAACTAACCTGCAAGCTCTAAACCTTTCACAACTAACCTGCAAACTCTTAACCTTCCACAACTAACCTGCAAGCTCTAAATCTTTCACAAATAACCTGCAAGCTCTAGATCTTTCACAACTAACCTGCAAACTCTTAACCTTCCACAACTAACCTGCAAGCTCTAAATCTTTCACAACTAAGCTGCAAGCTCTAAATCTTTCACAACTAACCTGCAAACTCTTAACCTCCCACAACTAACCTGCAAACTCTTAACCTTCCACAGCTAAGCTGCAAGCTCTAAATCTTTCACAACTAACATGCAAGCTCTTAATTTTCCACAACCTGCAAGCTCTTAACCTTTCACAACTAACTTGCAAGCTCTTAACCTTTCACAACTAACCTGCAAGCTCTTAACCTTTCACAACCAACCTGCAAGCTCTTAACCTTTCACAACTAACCTGCAAGCTCTAAATCTTTCACAACTAACCTGCAAGCTCTCAGCATACAGCATGCTCTTCAGAATCTGACACTGATGTTTTGAAGCATACTTAAGTTCCATGACATTTTCTAGATATGTTAGGATTTCCTTCACTTTTGTTGTTGAGGGTAACAGGTCAAGAGCCTAAAAAGGTATAAAACATACTGTAAATCATACAATTTTCATGAAAATAAAATACTGATGCATTCAGCATGAAAAATTAATTTACAACATCTTTATTCATATTATCAGCAACATGGTTACGCAATATGTGAATTGTAATTGAGTAGATATATAGTAAAAACTTTCTTCTGCAAGTCTGTTCACTTTGCTGAATTTGTGAAACTTTAATGATACTAAAATAATTATTTTAGAATATTGTGGCCTGCTACATACCAATTTCATCAAACATAAATGAAAAATTTGCACATGTTCTCCAATAAATGGACATATAATCAGCTATCACATCTCACTGGCAAGGTACTGATGCATCAATTATTGCAAATACAAAGCTGTTGACAGATAAGTTGACAAATGAGTGGAAAAGAGTTTCCTAGTTGATAATGATTTCTAGTGGTGTACAAAACTCGTTACTGTAGTCTGTAGGTTCCTGTTTACATGGGAAGAGTAAAGTGTCTTTTAATATTTTTCTTTCACTTTCATTTACTATTTAATTTTTTCCTAAATTCTGATAATATGAAATTAATTTAACAAATCAAAGTGAAGAAATATTGTAAGAGACCTTAATTATAACTAATGCCCAACACATGAGCAAGATGACCATAAACTAACTACTGCAGACAAGACTAGACATGTACCTGCCATTCTGAACGTGTCAGAAATCATGAAACAACAACCCTTGATCATGACAGGGGCTAACATTTTGTCCTCAAAGAGGAAAAGAAAGAAGTCAACCAACTGGGGAATAGAGGCTAAGAGTGGTGTGATGTTGTTAACCTGACACCAGTCAGTGAAAACATGCCACATTCCCTCATACACCTTCTAAGTGGATGGCCTTTTAGCTGTTAAGATCCTCTCCATGACTGAAGTGCAGAACTCCATTTCATGCAAGGCATCCTTGACAAGAACCAGGCATGAAGGAGGAGTTTCTCTGAACACAGATGGAATACCAATGACCTCAGCTGCTTGAGTAGTGTGATGTTGCTACAATCTTCCTGGTTACATCTGTTGTGAGATCCAGCAGATTGTTGATCCAGGATCTGTCCCATCAGAGAGGAGCAATCAGAACTATTTCGCAAGCCTTGCCACTCATTTTAAGGATAAGTTTTGGTATTAGGACCGCTGAGGGGAAAGCAATGGCCCACATCCCCTCCCAATTGGTTTGACAAGGCACTGATTGTAGAGACAAAGGTGAACAGTTTGTTGTTCCACCTTGTCGCAAGTAGGTCTAGCATCAATTGGTCCCATAGGGTGCAAACTCGATGAAAGACTGACAGATGCAGAGACCATTCTATGAAGCAGTTGGCCTCTCCTTGATAATGAAATTGGCCAGGATGCTGAGCCTGCTTGGAATGTGTAGGACCTGTATGCATATAGTGTATTGGGCACACCAACAGAGGAACTCACATACCATAACACAGTGCTCTGGTGATTTCATCCTCCCTTGCTTTAAGAGGTGGTTCACCATGACCAAGTTGTCTGACATTATCAAAACCACCTTCCCTTGTATGTGCTCCCTCCAGTGTGGGAGGTGTGGAGAAATGCTTTCATTTCTTTATCTTCATTTCTTTTTCTTCAGGAGATTGATGTAAAGAGTCTTCTCCAGTACTGTCCACTTGGCACTGACAGTCGAGAAGCACAGTAGTAAGTGTGCCCCTCAACCCAACAAACTGGCATCTGTACAGATTTTGATTTCTGGTTGGAGTACTTATTATGGTATTCCTGCTGCTAGCCACTCCATCTTGCCACTGAAGCAGAAATAGCAGATTTTGGTTTAGATCATTATCTGGTGATCTAAATGACATGAGATTGGGTGCCACTGTGCTAAAAGGGCCATATGCAGAGGGTGCATGTAAATACAGTCGAGACAGAGCAAGTCTGCCACCACATTGAGCTGGCTGAGGAGTTTATGCAGTGTATGTTCTGGCAGAAATTATTTTCAAGGCATTGACAATGCAGCCCATGTGTTTGGATGGAAGATGAACCAGACTAAGATGAATTAGAAACTCCATATCTAGATGAATGAATGTTGAGAAGGGACAAGGTCCATCTTTTCCAGTGACTATCCACCCTAAACTGCTAAGGAGGGAGAGAAGGCTATTCATATCCTGAACTAAAACTGAACTTACTGAATGTTTTGCAGAATATCGTCCAGGTACACCAATGTTGCCATGAAGGAGGATGTCCTGAAGGCAGGGGGACTTACAGCCACCTATAGTTCGCCTGGCCATGAAAAGGCTATTGCTACTCATGTGTACACTTTTTGCTGACAATCATCTCTTCCTCTGGTATAACCTCTGATGAGGTTGAGATGAGGTAGGTGTTTGCAAGGAGAGCTGGAGTTGGAACTCCTGTGCTGCTTGTTTTCAAACCTCCTGAATATGGCCCACAAACTAAAAGGGGACACTGAAAGAGAATACAGTGTTGCTGCATGGTGAGATTTGAGTGAAGAATATCACAAAAGAGCATATCTTCTTATCAAATCTAGATTGAAGGAAGCCGTTAGAGTGTTCACCATTGTATTGTTAGCTGCCCTGTTGACACTACTTTGGCTATCCGGTACAACCAAGCATGCTCACTCCCTGCCTTTCCAACTAGATGAAAGATAGCCAGTGATGCCAAGTCAAGTAGGAAGGAAGGAGACACAACATTCCTCACCAACTCTTATGTGGCGTGAAACACCTGTCTGTCCACCTTATAACACAAGGCGCAGACATGTTGATGGCAGTTATATCCTTATTGAGACTAGGCACATCTAAGTGGTATGCATTGGTATGTGACCTATACCAGTGAGGTGAGAAAGTTGCAGGCAACTGACTTACTGAAAAGAAGGCCCTCGAATTACCGGGGTGATGAATTTTATCCGAGAGATGCCAGTAATTTTCGCAATCTTCGCCGAGTGTGGTCGAATTCAGAAAGATGGATGTGTGTCCTTTTTATCAATGTCTACTGAGGTCTTTACTTTGTGTGTGGTATTAAATGCCAGAGGAGGACGGCATTAAGAAGGTGTCAAAATCCTATATATTTCGCCTATTGCTGGTCCAGCTGGATAATGTTGGTCTGAGTCAGCTGGCTGGGTCAGGCCAGATGGTGGGATGGGCAGTGCAAATTTTGTGGCTGGTCCACTATATTGTGTTTATGAAATGTATCTGGTTGGTTGGTCCGGCAGTGGCGGTCTGCTGGGTGTAGCCTGGGATTACTGCTGGAACTGTCAACCAACATGTGGTTTGAAACTCTGAAATGAGAACCTCACTCACTAAACCTATACCTGAGTTGCCCGGCTGGCTGAATTGGTTGGTCAGCAGGCAGGATGGCATACAGCATATGGTATTGGATGTGCAGGACAAGCCATCTGGGAAGTCAGATTACATTCCCGATAACCCAGTCTCACTGGCACTAAGGTCATGCACAGGCTGGGGAAGGGTGGGGCAGGGGGACTTATGCCTAGTGGGCTGCCAAAAGGTAGGATAATCCTCCAAATTGTCCGTTGACATCAGTGTCAACAAAACTTGCTGGGTAAGATGTCGCATATGCAACTCCAACAGAGCATAAAAGGGTCTCTTGTAACTGCTTCCACGGGGTAAGATGTGACTGTCACTGTCAGTGCTGTTCAGGGAATCTTCACCAGGGGCGGGGTTGGCATCATTGTGTTTCTCATAACACTAGCTAGTGATTCTGAGTTAGGATGGATACTCAAAACTTCCTGGTCTGATGATTTGGAATACAACCTCTTTTTGTGGTCCTTGAGCTGTTTCTTTAAGACACAGGAACATATACTATCAGCCCACAAAGCACAATTGCTACATGGATATGACAATGAGCATTTTGTGCATGATAGACATGTCTCCTGGTTATCTCCTGCAACTTTAAAATGCTTGCATTTCTTGCATTTCAGTGACATCTTTGAAATGAGAGAGAGAAAAGACAAAGTGCATACAAAATGTATAGAAAGTATATTAAATTAGGATAAATTCATGTGCAGAGAACATCTATAATTGAAATGCATAAATGAAGCATAGTATTTACTGCGCAAATTCAAGATACAATGGTGAAACCCGACATGCGACCCTTACCGGTCAATATAACATGGGCAAAACCAACTGGCAAAAATATGAATAAATTCACCGAAAAATTCACAAATGTTGTATATTCTAGGTATATCAACCATTTGACTTACTAAAACACCCCAAAATTTTGATGGACGGTCTTGAAACTGTTAGGAAAGAAACTGGATTCTTGATGCACTGTTTACAGTCTTGAGCGAAAGCTTAAACTGGTAAACATCTAGTAAACAGGTGGCCACCAAGCAGGGGAAAGGACAGTTAATCTGTCAGAGTTACTTCCCTTAATCTATCTGATGTATAGATGAAAAGACATTTTTTTTTTTTTTTTGTCTTTCAGGGAGGGCTGGATTCAGAAGTAGCCAAGTTTATTTTTTTAATGTTAATGTGATTGGGTAATGCATTCGATGCAAAACATTTAGTGCTGCAGCAATAATTGTGGCAGAAAAAACAGCCTCTAGAGATTTTGTGGTATAGATGATCACCTAATTAGTTATTCAGGTGAATCAAGACCAATAATGACAAAAAATATACAGGATAATTTGCCCTTTCCAAATGATTCAGAATAAATATTAGATTATGAATCATACATCAAATTTTACAGAAAAAGTACAGGAGGGCCAAAATATTTCCAAGGTTGCATTGGATCTAGAACTTGAGGGTAGTGTCTAGATCACTTTTCACCTGCAAAGTAGAGGTGAAACGATACATCTGTGCTGTGTATCGATATGATTCACGATATCAACTTGATGGTCTTTTCATCTTTAGAAGGTCCGCGTATGTATGCGTGTTGACATACTGGTTATGTTTCCTGTATGCAGATTACAGTCAGACAGAGACGTAGCATCTGCCATTCTCATCCATGAAAAGATAACAAAAATACTTAAAAACATACTACCTGTTAGTTGTCAGTGTTTTTAATTCAACCTTTTAGGCCATTTCAGGCTGCTCCACTTGCTTGGATGCATGACTCATCTCCACCACCACGCCCTCTGTTTTGCACTGAATGAATGCTTTAAAAACATATTATTACCAGTTTTATGTCTTCACTTAAACTTTAAAGACATTACGGTGTTATCTTCAAAACAGAACAGCGTAGTTTCCTCGTGCAAGGAAAATCTCATCTAGAATAAGTCCTTGTGTGGTAGCGGAGATGACTACCAACCAAATCCATCACAATTTACTCCTCAAGATGCAAAACAACTGCTGCGGCCACAGGCATTCCCCTTCTATAAAAACTTTACACATGTACACAAGGTGACAGACTCGTGCGGTTTGAAATCTGCTGCCTATTCAATGTGAAGCAACAGAAAAACTTCACATAAAAGTGGTTATTAAATGATGAATAAAGTACTTCATGATACATGGGGAATAAATCAAGAACCTCTCATTTATGCCCAACATGCTGACAGGATTAAATAATTACCATTGAATTGGCGAGGGGGGGGGGAGCGCAGATTTTTAACCACTTCACCTTGTGTTAATTTGTAGAAGGCGAGTGGGTGTTGTCAATAGTTTTGTCTTTTTTGCTGACAAAAATGAGTACTTGTGCCAGAGATGGCTGTCTCAGATGAATTCTCAATTTAAAGAAAAAAAAATCAAACAACTAATAATTATTCATGACCGCAAAAAATTAAAGTTACTTGTATATGGTAAGTATCGTTTTGTATCGATTCTTCATCTCTTGTATCGATATGTGTATCGATATGGCAAAAGTATCGATGCATCGATATATCGATGAATCGTTTCACCCCCAATGCAAAGTGCAAAGTAAATGCACAAGGAAATGAAATACTGAGAACAAATATATGGTCATACAAATATTGTCATTATTGTGCTTTACCTTTATGTGCAAGCTTTCAGTACATCAAAGATGTGTGTCTTGGTGTACAATTATAAATGTGGATAGTGAACAAAACTAGCAATGCAAGTCATAAGTCACTTTTCTTCTTGCTGATATCCTGGAATCTTGTTTTCATCTTGTTCATGGCTGTCTGTGGAAAACAAGGAGTGTATTCTTATCTATTTATATAAATTCAGCATTAAGCTCTTCGTATTTGTTTAGAAAACTTAAAACTAGTGTTGCACCACTGGAGTCAAATTAAATGCACCCTGACAATTCACCTTTGCTGTGTCAATTTTTCCAGCATGCTCCTCCATTAGATGTACAGCAGCTGCCGTGTCTGTCTGAGGTTTCTTGCCTGAGTACGATGATAGACCCAGAGAAGATGGCTCAGGGGGCTGTAGGTACATCTTCAACAAGTGGGCATACACCTGGAATAGATATGTCAAATATATACCCTTATTTATGATCGCCTATATTTGCTAACACCTGCTTCCTGCTTGATTAATCTTTGCAATTCATGACTTGGCCATGTGGTCACAAAATCTCTTAAGCATAATATTTGAACTTGCATTAAAAACTGAAATCTTTTTATTGTTTGCTATAAATAAGATAAGATAAGAATTCTTTATTTCAGACTGCATGGTCCATACATCTGAATTCAAATATAAATGTATTTTAAACATACAAATTTATAGGTGTCTTATGTACAAATATACAGACACATATAAAACTACTGAATGCTTTTGTCATTGTCAAGAACAAAACTATGTAAGACAATTAAAGAGTAATTTAAAGAGTCAGAATTATCACAATTTCAATTTTTGATCAAGATAGTTTTTCTACAAAATGGAGAAATTTCACTTTTAAAGGACTTTGTATGAGTCTTGAGTCTCAGCAGTCAGTGCAATGACTATGAGGCCCCAGCCTGGAGGTTATACAACTTTTGAGCATGAGTTTGCACTCTGAAAGAGTTTAATGACCATGAGGTCCCGGCCTGGAGGTTACACAACTTTTGAGCATGAGTTTGCACTCTGAGAGAGTTTAATGACTATGAGGTCCTGGCCTGGAGTTATACAACTTTTGAGCATGTGTTTATACTCAGACATTTGAATGACTACAAGGGCTGGCCTGTAGGTTATAAAACTTTCAAGCATATGTTTGAACTCAGACAGTTAAATGATTATGAAGCCTGACCTGGAGATTATAAAACTTTTGAGGGAGTGTTTGTGCCCAGAGAGTTTAATGACTATAAGGCCCATCCTGGAGGTTAGAAATCTTCTGAGCATGTGTTTGCACTTTGAGAGATTTTAATGACTTTGAGGCCCATACTGGAGGTTAGAAATCTTCTGAGCATGTGTTTGCACTCTGAGAGAGTTTAATGACTTTGAGACCCATCCTGGAGGTTAGAAATCTTCTGAGCATGTGTTTGCACTCTGAGAGAGTTTAATAACTATGAGGCCTCTCCTGGAGGTTATAAAACTTTTGAGCATATGTTTGTGCTCAGACATTTGAATGACTACAAGGTTTGTCCTGGAGGTTATAAAACTTTTCAGCATGTGTTTGTGTTCAGACATTTGAATGACTACAATGTCTAGCCTGGAGGTTATAAAACTTTTCAGCATGTGTTTGTGCTCAGACATTTGAATGACTACAATGTCTAGCCTGGAGGTTATAAAACTTTTCAGCATGTGTTTGTGCTCAGACATTTGAGTGACTACAAGGTTTGTCCTGGAGGTTATACAACTTTTCAGCATGTGTTTGTGCTCAGACATTTGAATGACTACAAGATCTGTCCTGGAGGTTATAAAACTTTTCAGCATGTGTTTGTGCTCAGACATTTCAATGACTACAAGGCCTGACCTGGAGGTTATAAAACTTTTGAGCAAATGTTTGTGCCCAGAGAGTTAAATGACTACAAGGCCTGACCTGGAGATTATAAAACTTTCAAGCATGTGTTTGTACTCAGACAGTTTAATGACTACAAGACCTGACCTGGAGATTATAAAACTTTCAAGCATGTGTTTGTACTCAGACAGTTTAATGACCAGGAGACCTGGGATGGAGGTTTTAAAACCATTGAGCATGTGTTTGTGTTCAGATCGTTAAATGACTACAAGGCCGAGCCTGGAGGTTATAAATTTTGTGAGCATTTGTTTGTATTCCGAGAGTTTAATTACTACAAGACCCAGCTTGGAGGTTATAAAACTTGTGACCATTTGTTTGTACTAAAATTCAATATTTTCACCTTTGGTAACTCTCATGTATAATTACAAGAACGAAGTTTACAGATTTGTATCAAAGTAACCTCTATTTTATTTATTGTCAAATTATTAGGAAATTAAAAAACACTAACATCAGGTTTCAAATTTTGAATTGAGTCTAAGGTTGATTTAGTGCTCAACAAGGAAGGTTAAAACAAAAAGCAAAAAAGTCAAACCAGAAATTTTCTTGGCTTTATTAGTTTTGAATAAATTAATAACAGAACACAAAATCATTCTCACATAAAAAGCAGCTTGAAACGAAATTTAAGTGCCCATTGATAAAATGTTTTGAGTTACTGCCAAGGAAGAATCTTTTTTATCATTCAGCCAAATAAAATTATCAATTATATCAGAGATACCCTCATTCAATGTGGTATAATAATAGCATCAATTATATCAGAGATACCCTCATTCAATGTGGTATAATAATAGCATCAATTATATCAGAGATACCCTCATTCAATGTGGTATAATAATGGCATCAATTATATCAGAAAAACCCTCATTCAATGTGGTATAATAATAGCATCAATTATATCAGAGATACCCTCATTCAATGTGGTATAATAATGGCATCAATTATATCAGAAAAACCCTCATTCAATGTGGTATAATAATGGCATCAATTATATCAGAGATACCCTCATTCAATGTGGTATAACAATCGCATACAGAAGAGAACACTGCTCTGCGAGATATTTTTGGATTAATCTCACATTGTTGATACAGAGTGTTCAAAATAAGGTAACATACGTTCATGGTGGGCATCTAGAGTTTGTTAAAAGAGATGTATGTGAAAAGGATGAGTTTAAAAAAGACTGTATAAACTGAGCTAATTAATGCTAATTCA